>BSBK01000596.1:2500-1490000 GCA_027943335.1 Chamaecyparis obtusa
TATAGATACTGGAATAAAGTTGCACAACTCCTCCGATTAAAGTCTACAAATTTTATCTATTGGGGGTACAAGTGGATGACTATTGGTACATGTAGAATTTATTAATGGACTTTAAATTATCATTTTCTAAGTTTTCCTAAAGTTAGTAATTGGGGGTTTGAGTGAGCAAGTACTGAACTATCATTGAAACATGGATGGTAACTGAGCCCCTTCCCTTAGTGTTCTTATATTTGTGTTGGTAATTTTTTATTATTATAAGTTAATCATCATCCTTCTTCCATTTCTTTTCAATATCATGGATAGGTTTTGCCTAATTGTTCTAATTAAGTAAAAACAGGATTTGAAAGGTCCCAAAACCTTATACAGAAGCATGAACAGATATAGCAATTGGAAGACTGCAATACAACTGTGGTGCCCCACCAAGCAAGCCAAAGGATCAAACAAAAGATCCTACCAAAAAGAACAACCCAAGCAAGAACAACAAAGGACAATCAAGATTTACATTTTTGTCCAGCCTTGTGTGAACGTAAGTTCATGTCAAAAGGAGTAGGTTTTGCCTAATTGTTGGCATAAGTTTTTTCATGGGATTTTGACCATTCAATTGTGTTTCATTAAGTTATGTAAGACACTAGATGAAGAAAAATGCTAATTATATTACTTGGAGACCCATTTTAAATTATATTACTTGGAGGCCCATTTTAGATTACTAGAATATAAGTTACAAGTGAAGATTCAGTTTGAATGACTTTCTTTTGATTTTATTATCTTTATTTTTCTTGACTTTTTTTAAACATTACATGATAGGCCAATTTTAAAAAATCAAAACACTTTTAAATGACTTTAAACATGATTCTATCCCACACTTTTCTTTTTTCAATAATCTAACATTATTTCTATAAATATACACTATAACTTCATTTCTAAACATTATAGAATAGACTAATCTTGTTAGAATTGAAGTCTCTTTTAATTGACTTTGGGACATGATTCCATTCCACCTTTTTTTAACAATTTATATATCAATTTAATAATAATATATTAGTATTCCTTTCGAAAGAAATCTTCTTAATTATACGAAAGTATCAAGGATGATTAAAGGGAAAAAGAAATGTATTTTAATAGGTTAATCACCATCACTTTTACTTTATTTTATTCTAAGTCAAAGGGATAAATAGTCTATTGATCTAGAGTTAATCCTAAGGAATGATCTTAATCACTAGATGAGCCCTCTATAATTCTAGATTATATACATCAAATCTAGAACTATTATATATGTCTTTCAACAATTCATAAATCTAATCAACAACTAAAGACTTGTATACAAATACAACAAAAAAATATACGGAAGTATAAAAAATGACTAAGTGAATAAAGAAATGTACTTTAATAGGTTAACCATCACTTCCATTTTATTTTATTCTAAATCAAAGGGAGCAATAGTCCAATGATCTAATGTCAATCTAAAGGGATGACTCTAATCACAAGATGAGTCATCTATAACTTCTAGACTATATACATCAAACTATTATCATCCATCTCTTTCAATAACACATTGATCTAATCCACACCCAAAAACTTATAAATGACGGATCCACCATCACTTCCACTTAAACCCCTTGTGACCCAACGAGATAAGACCTCTATAACTTCTAGACTATATACGTGAAATTCTTAATATGTATGTCAAATATAGAACTATTGCCTGTGTGTTTCAACAACTCGATGATCTAATCCACACTCGAAAACTTATAAATTTTAAATCTATCATCACTTCCAATTAAAACACTTATGACCTAACAAGATGACTGATCACAAGATACATCATTCTTAATACGTACATCAAGCCTAAAACTATTATCCATATCTTTCAACAACTCATTGATCTAATTCATACCTAAAAACCTATAAAATAATAGATCCACCATCACTTCCACTTAAAAACCTTATGACCCAACAAATGTCCAATCAAAAATATAAAAATGTTGGGAGGGACCTTTAATGCTTGTCCTTGTCCTAGTCATGGCACAGTGATGACATTCTAGAGTGAGATCAAGCAGAGAATATTGTGATAGCCCTTGTAGATGGATGAGTGCAACTTATGTTGTTCTCTATTGGGTGGACAAAAACTGCAGTCATATATTGTAGGTGCTTCCCTCTACGTAATGTCATCAACAATTGTTTGACATGTACACAATCATAAACTATGGTATAAAATAAACCTTTAATTATCTCTCTTGATAAGATTACATTTAGTGCCTTTAAAAAGATATGGTGCATTCACATAATTGATAGTAAGATTGCCACGTTTTGGGATTCAAATTCCCTATAAATTCTTTTAATATACATTAAAAAACTATTATAATATTACTTAATGGTATTCAAATTCCCTACTATATTTCTTAATAGACATTAAAAAACAATTATAATAATATTTTTCTACTATATTATTATTTGCATGGTGGTAAAGAAGAAACAAAATTGCCGTATATATCACGCACTGGAAAACAATAACATTCCACTAACAAATAAAAAACAAATTTAAGTGTACGCCACATACTTTTTTATTTTTATTACAGTGAAATTATAGTTTGCAAATTTTTAATTATGTAATGACTCAGTAACGAATTATGTTATCTTATCACAAGAATCAATTATTTGTACAGAAAATTAATTTTATATACTGTGACTCTGCATTCTCTTTAACAGATTTTTTTTTGCCTCTTATCTTGAAACACCTGCACAAGAACATAATATAATAAAGAATTCAAGCTTTTCTGGCTGTTTTGTATCCACTGGGATTCGAACATTGCACCTCGTGGCATATATTCACAGCTGAATTATATCATTGCTTTGTTGGTAATGCTGACGTCATTTGTACCATATTATAATAATCATGCTGTTTAATATTGCTTTTTCTCTTAAATTAAAGAAAAAATAGATAAAATTAGGCAAAGATAAGGTTGAATTATATTGCCATGTTGTATAAAGTTGGACAAGGAATTTGGAGAAGTTTCATAGAAAGATTCATAGGGATATAAAGGTTCATTTATCTTATATGTTAAAAAATTTATAAAAAAGATAAATTATGTAAATTATGGAGAAGTTTCATACAAAGATTTATAGGGGTATAAAGGTTCATTTATCTTATGTGTTAAAAAAATTATAAAAAAGATATTTTTCTTTTAGAAAAAATTGAGTTGTGTAAGTGGTTTGGAATCTAGATCAGTAAAATGTCGATAAAGGCTCATCAAATTGTTAGAAAACTAGTATATTTATATTTATATTTATAAGTAAAAATGAAGGTGGGTATAGATTGAGTTAAATAAAGGCTCATCAAATTGTTAGGAAACTAGTATATCTATATTTAGGAAAAAACATGTAAAAAATGTTGATAAATTTTATTATCGAGATTTTTTTTCTTCATTATTCCATTTAATCTTTCCATCAATTTCTTTTTGCTATTTTAGATAGAGTTGAGCTCTTCGATAGAGCAATAACCAAACCAAATAAGGAAGGAAATTTGGTGAATAAGGGTCATTGAAATTGTATTTTTTATTTTTTCGTGGATTTTTACTGACCTCCTATAGGGGCTGCTACCATTATAGATGCCTATTGACATAATTTAAATACTCAAGTAAATTCTAGAATAAATCAATTAAATAAGTATATATTGATAAATAAATATTCTAGTAATTTGGGTTGGGAATGATCACTATAGTATATTAAATGCTTACGAGAGTAAATAACCGAACAATGGCAATTATTGCTTAGTTTGACCTACAGTCGAACTCTTCCAAGTGTACTAAACTAATTTGTTCCTACAATAGTTTAGGACATGTTTGATAAATGTATTGGAATTACTAAATTCTTTGTTTATCTATCTAAGATCATTTTCATAAATGCCAAGTTACTATGTACAATTGATTATACAATCACATGTATCTAATCCTTCTAATCTTTGACAAAATTTTTCCTTTAAAATTAGCCGCCTTTGCTTCTAAACTTGCATAAAAACTTAGTTACACAATGATAAGTTTACACATTATGGTGTTAATTCCTCCCTTGTGTCAAATGCCACAAGGATGCCAAGTCAACGGATTTGAGTAATTGGGAAGGACAAGCAATCATCCAATATCCCAATATAATTTTTATTAAGAGTAGATAAGTGACACTAAAATTTAGGGTAGAACACAAATCTTGGAGATAGGTAGCTAAAAAACCAAATCAAGAGCTGGGGGAGAACTCGCTAATAAGAGTTGATGGAGCTATATAAGAGTTTCACTAGGATCAAACGAAACAAATATAAACGTGGAGGATAATGATTCAAAATGGGATGACATCCTTGTGTCATAAACTAAGCTCTCTAGATACATAGTAGGGTGTTGGGGAAGGGTTTCCCACCACTAAGAATAATAGAATGACTTGCAAATAGCATGAGAACAATCCAAATCCAAATAACTAAGTGGTGAAACAACATCTACTTCAAAAAGGGGATGTAATGAAACTAAATGAGTCTTTTTAATTTCCTTTATGTTTGAAACATGTGATCATTCCATATATTAACTAGATGTTCAAATGAGTTAGGGTTAATCCTTAAGTACAACTCTAAAGATGTAAGTAAAATATTTTATCCTCCATGTTAGCACATAATGATTGAGTGGAAAGAAAATAAGTAGTCCCAAATTTGAATTTAAAATTTTTAAATCTAAAGGCCATTCAATAATTGCTTATACCTTATTTGTTATGCTTCTTCTATTTCTCCTTCAGACTCATTTTTTTCTATTTTACAAAGTTGAAACTTTTCCTTCACACATTGTTTTTTCTTGGCTTCCCCACTTTGAAGCATTCATGTAAACTATCATTCAAGACAAGAAATTTGTATCATCCCTTTGAATAATACACATATATTTTATTGTAAATTATATCTTACATACACTTTTACTTGGTGTGCTTCATCATTGCTAAAGTATATGCTTTGGTATCATTTTTGCAACATTTATATTGGTGTACGCTCATAATAAAGTCATGCACCACCTTTCATATGCATATATATATTTTATCTAACATTATACATGACATGTAACTTCCCCATTGTACTTGTAGGCTTACTTTATAAACATTATTACATATCTTTTTCCCAAATGATTAAACTTGACACTTGGACATATTATATTTTATAATGACTTGTCCTCACACTAAGGATAAAAATAGGGGAACATTTTTGTTTATACTCCATCATCTTTTCTAGTGATGTTATTTAATGGATGTGGCTAAGATCCCTACAAAATGCACCATTGGCCAAATTTCAAAAACCAGAAAACACAATAGTTTTTCATGAAATTTTCAGCATCTTTTCTTCATGATCTACATATTTTGTGGTCGAAAACCACAAAAAATTTGCAAAAAAACAATGTGTTCAAATCTGGAAAAAAAAAAGTTTGACATTTTTTTTCCTTTTTTTTTTTTTGTCTTTGGTGCGTTTTATAGGGAGCTTAGCCCGTGCCTTATTTAATTTACACATTATGTACAATATATTGTCATATGTGGCAATTAAACATATTTTTTTTTCTCTATATTGAATCTAGAATAATTATACCCTTAATTTGTGGAGGCATATTATCTATATTATCATTTTTTATTATTACATAATTTTATGTGTACATAGATTGTGAAGGTAACTTGGTTACAACACCACGATAATCCTATGCATTATGATTATATTTTATCTTTTTACATGAATTCATGCTATATAGATTATAGGTGTGACAACAATTCCTATTCTATGATAAACTTATACATCATGGTGTGTTATTCACAACTTTTAAACATTGTTACATAAGAACCAACTCAACTACATCTCCATAAATCCATCTCATGATCATGTTAATGTTCTCAAGATCTTTTAGAAAAAGATTGAAAATTAAGTTTCTAAAAACAATGAACAAAAATAACCCAACAATGACATTATGCAAGAGTTGAATGTATGTATATAGAAGGATTTATTATATAGAAATAAAGTAAAGTGAGAAGGTAGGGAATGATCACAACTACACCTATGAGTAAACTTGACAAGTGTACAAGAAAATATCATTGGTGTATGCAAGAGATGTCTCACTAGGTGAGTACATGTCTCAATCACATGAGGTGAGACGAATATGTAAATAATCACAAGTAAAATTAAGATAATGTGTATAGGTCATCTTATGAAGTGGTCAACTACTAACTAGTTATGAAAAGACACTATGCCCCCCCTTTAAGTGCAAATTAGGGAGTAAAGTACACAAAGATGATGATGATGATGATGATGATGATGATGGGTGTAGGCTACTAGCTATGTTGGGTATGTTGGATATTTCAAAGATATATTGCATATATGTGCTAACATTGATGTCAACATATTCTCTTATTTTGACATTTTTTTTTGGTTTGTTTAGTAAAATGTTTGGATCAGTTTGGCTAGTTTATTGAGTATCAGATGTTGCGCACTTGTATATAGTTTTTGGGATATCTATACTTGATCTTGTTAAAGTGCCATAGGTTTGCATCATGATTTGAGTGATTTAAAAGTGATCCATCAGAGGACTACCAACTGGTTATTCAGGAAGTGACAGTGTTGTAGTTATTGGATCGGTTATGCCATATTTTTGGATGCTAACTTGGTGGCGAGTTTATGACATGGATGTGTGTCCTTAAATCAAATGGTTCATGATTTGGATGCTGGAATTTTAGCGAAAACTATAGTGGTGATTATTCACCATTTGGCGAATGTCGCATGTCGAAAACCCAAAATTTGGAAAATATAATGCATATATTGGATTGATTCCCTTGCCCAAAATTTATTAATATTGGGTCCAATGCTCGGGCCCATCGCCCATCGGTTTATTTAATTTTCTCTATTTCTTTCACATTATCACCAATGTAATATAATTTTTGGACACGTCAAATTTTAAACATTCACCTATAATTTTCAAGTGGTCCCAAATGGACAACCTATATTCACCAATAGTTTTATACATATATATTTATAGGCGGCCCCAAGTTCGCCTAGCATTTTATGAATGCGTGTCTCAAAATGATGCATTTTTGCCAACTTTATTAATCATACCAAGGTATTGGACGACCCATAATCACCTCACAAATAACAAAAGATGTTTTATAATTATGCGGGCTTCACCAAATATTTGTATACCTAATACCTCCCACCAAATTCACCAAAAAAGGATTAGTATAAATACATTCATAGATTAGTGTTATTGTACACAATTTGGTTTGGTTCAATTTGATCGATAGTGAAGTTCAAACTGATGAGTGCATTGGCAAGTCGCAACTGCAATTGAATTTGAGGCAAAGGTAAGTGATTATTATTCTATGACTATGTAATTTTAAGTTCATTCTTATTTACAGGGGACCAGTTGGTGAATAGTGGTGACCAGGGAGACCTCAGACA
This sequence comes from Chamaecyparis obtusa, assembly GCA_027943335.1. NCBI lineage: Eukaryota > Viridiplantae > Streptophyta > Pinopsida > Cupressales > Cupressaceae > Chamaecyparis > Chamaecyparis obtusa. Next base: position 9,948 of record BSBK01000596.1, read on the forward strand.
TGATTTTAGGGCCAATGAATCATATTTATATATATTATAGTTCTATTGTCACTTCTTCAACAAGTAAACATCTTTTTTTGCATTGGTAGGCTGGTAGCCTTTATTTCATTGAAGAATCAGGATGTCGAACAAGAATAAGGGTAAGGATCCTGCATATGGGGAAAGACAAGAGAGGCCAACAAAACACAAAAAATTATCATCGTACTTTGTTCATGGTGTTGGAAATGTTTTTGGCCAAAATTGGGAAGCTACTTCATCACAAGAAGATTTTCAAGATTCACAACCTGAACCTACACGACATATTGAAGAAGTCAATGAACTTGATATCTCAGATCATGATGAACTTGAAGAAGATTTTCAGTTAAATAACCAGAGTAGCCATAGTGATATAATTGACTTGGATGAGACTGAGAATGTCAGAGAAGATGATGGTGCAAAGAAGAAGAAAAGAACATACAATTCAAAGAATGATAGAGAGTCGAAAAAAGATCAGATGTAGGATTTGTCGAGGAAGTTTCAAGTAGAATGGGTGTCAAAGTATACATTCATTGAACCACTAGACAATCCAATTGAAGGTGAGCCTCTAGTAGAATGAAAATATAATATTTGCACCAAGATAAATAAGAAGGAAAAGAGGTTGCAGCTAAAAATTGACACCATACAGAAGCATATGGGCAAAGTTTATGAAAAGAAAACCATAGATGGAGTTCAAAAATAAGTGATAAGATGGAAAATAAAGGAGGAATCTCAACATGTTAGCAATTCATAATTATTTGAATTTCAACAGAATATAAATATGAAGCCTTGTTAAATTAAAGGTTCTATTGAAGCTTATTTTGGAAAAGCATTGGAAGTAGAACTAATGGGAAAAGTTGTTCAGTTAATTGTTGTCTTTAATATTTTAGTAGAGGGCATCCTATGATAGAATACTCATCATTGAGTGCTTTATTACACTTTCTGAAAGTTTGTAACTATCCTAACAGTCACTAGTCAGTAAACAATGGATGACAATGGGCAAGTTATCTTGCTGATGTTGAAAAAGAGGATCTAAAGGAAAAAATTAAAGAGTCAAATTTTATTGCATTGTCTTTAGACGAGGTTACAACAGTAGATAATACTTCCTGAGTATGCATGCATGTTTATACTATACACAATTTTGTCTGCCAACCTCATCTACTAACTGTTGCTAAATTGAAGGATAATGCAACAATGGAAAATTTATTTGAACTAGTAAATAGTTCTCTAATTGAATATGGAGGTATAAATGACATGATGATTGCCAAAAAGTTGGTGTGTGTGGAGTAGATGGAGCTTCAGTAATGCAAGGCCATAGGGGTGGTCTTTGCACAAAGATACAATCTTCTTGTGCACCCTACGTTACTCTTATTCACTGCATAACTCACATAATGAATCTAGCTTTTGTAGTTGTCAGCAAGCATGCTCCAGTACAAAAAAATAAACTTTTAATCAAAGATCTCTAACAATACTTCTGTCAAAGTCTGAAATGATTGAGGGAATTTCAACACTTTTCCAAAGGACTAACCGACGGGAACAAGCTTCCTAAGGATAATGGTACCAGATGGATCTCTTTGGATGGACCAACACATCAAGTTTTTTTAGAATATCAATTGTTGCTTGGTCTAATTAACTCAAGTCGTGAAGAAGCAGGGCTACCCAAATTTACTGTGCTGTTGCAAATGTTAAGTAATGTAGAGACACTCTTAACGTTACCAGGTCTTCTCCCCATGCTTGAGGAAATGAGAAATATAATGAAAAAGGACCAGCAAAGAGCTATGTATATTGCATAATATTCTGCACTGCGTAAATTGACATGCATGACGTTTGATAATCTCTATCAATCATGTGATGATGTAAAATTTTCCAGCTGGCTAAAAATCAAAGATTTGGACAATCCTGATAACTTTTTAAAGATTGGTGCAAATGGGGATTTATGTGCAGAAGTTCACAGAGTTGAGATACCAATGCACTACTTTTCCATGTTCAAGTTTGAGGAACCAGGAAAGAACCCTAGGAAGCAACTATCGAGTGTTAAAAGGGTAGAATTTACCAAGATCATTGAGTTTGTAACAACTTCTATGAAGCACATTGCGCTTGATCTTTCCTCACAAATTAGAGCAAGATTTCCTCCAGTCAAACTACTTGAATCCATGGCTATTGTGTTTCCTCGATATTGGAGTATGAACAATTCGAAAGATTTTTGAACTAGGCTACTAACTTTGATAGATCATTTTTGAAAAACAAAAGAGTTAAATGGAGTAACTCTAAATGGAATTTTAGATGAATCTCATTTGAGAGAGAAATCGGGTCATTTTTCAAAGATAATGAGGGATCAATATAATATTATGCGGAACTTCGACGAAGATGGATCGGTTCGAAGGCTTTGAAAAAATCTAGCTGAGAGAGAAATGTTGATTGATTCAATATCAAAATTTTTAAATCTTGTTGATTTATGTCTGACCATGATATTGGGGTCGGTGGAGGATGAGAGAGTTTTCAATGCTTTGGGATTCCTAAAGTCAAAGCTAAGAAACAAACTAGACAAGAATTTGGAAAATTTCTTGAGGCTCTATACATCCAAGTATGAAGTCAATAATTTTCCTTACAAAAGGGTACTAAAATTGTGGAGGAAGAAATGTCAGAGAAGAGGGTTGAGAAAAATTTCAAACCAAAGTGGGAGTGCCAGAAATAATGATGTCATTGACTCATGTACTGGTACTGGTACTACTAGCAGTGAACATTAGTTAAGTGAAGGTATGCAGAGTGAAGAAAACATATCAAAGAACCAAGGAAGCAATAAAGTTGATGGCGATGAATCTGAGGATCCCGATAATGATATGATGTGGCAGCTTGAACCATTGTAGAAGTAGCAAGTCCTAGGTATTTATTAATTTTTTTTCTGTAGTCTACTATCAGTTTCTATATCTCATCATCAATCATGCATAATAGCATATTCTAATGTCAAAAACATCAATGTGGTTGATAATGTCATCAAGATTCAATTCTACAATTAATAATGGTTTTCATTTGCATTATTCAGCTCATATGGTATAATTCTTGTAGATTTTCATTTTTTTTTGACAACATATCTATTCATATGTTACAATTCTTAGAAATAGTGATTCTCATTAATTTATTTACAAATATGATACAATGTAACAATTCATTCATTAATAGTAGTAAGAACACAACTCTATGATTCTGTTTACAAAAGTTAATGACTCAATACCCAATTTCAATTTCATTACCCTTAGCCAATGACCCTGAATTCCATTTTATGGAAACAAGGGAGCAACAAAAACTTTAGGTCAATTTTCCTAATGTGAATTCTCAAAATCAATTTCAGTAAGACAACTACAACATCTCTACAACTATACATTTTTGCATTTGATTGGTCGGTTTAGTAAATTAGCAATAACATCTGCTACATTGACCCTGTTCAAAAAACAAAGTTCAAACTTGTTATTTTAAACTCAATTCAAGCAATTAGAAAAAAATATAGAGATGATTGAAATTGAAAGTACTTCCACATACTATGATTGATGAGATGATTCTGGCAGTTTGTTTAGTATGCTCCATTCCGCGTCGGTTGGAAGGTCAATATTTGTCAAGTTATAGTAAATGACCTGCAACCTTGTCATCCATCCATACTTGGAAGAGTGACTTGAAAGCAATGATCCTTCCAATATTGCATTCAAAATTTTCAATGGTTTGATGCACTTTTCAATGCCTTAATGAGTTGTGTCATGCGAAAGCTTGCCTAAATCAGACGTCATTGTGTCCTCCAACTTTTTTTTGTAAGGTTCTCTTCCAACAAAATTTGTTGATGAGTTATTAGGACCAGGACTCTGAAAACCAAGACCTATCATTTTGGTTGTTTTTTTATTCATCTTGGTGAACTTTGTCCCAAATAAGGCCATAATTTCCTCTCCTTCCATTAGTTTCTATTAGGAATAATAGTCCACCAGTATAACTGAGAGAGGGGGTGAATCAATTGTATGACAAATTATTAACCTTTAAAATTTGAATAGAAGCAATACCAAATCAAATGAACACAATGAATGCCAACACAATAACACAATATTTGTTGTTGAGGAAACCCTGTTAAAGGTAAAACCCCGGTGGGAATTAACACCCACTAATGATGTATTGAGAGTATAGTATCCTTGTTAGAAGATCTAGCCCTATTAGTAGCTGATTAAAACATTACAGTACATAGTCCTTGTTAGAGGAGATAACTTGTTAGGAGTCAAGAAAAGAAGTAAAGCTCACTGCCCAAAGAAGGTTATGTCCACCTTTAGAACTCACTATCCACAACACAAGTGTATGAAATGAAATACACAATCCTTGAGCTATCCGATAGCAAATGTATTTTCTTGATCAGTTCCAATGAAGTATATAATTTATCCCTTGCTCTACATCTAGAAGACACAAGCTTGCAACTTCCACAATCCTCTTTTACATCACATACATACTGCCATATCTTTTCAAAAGAAAAGAGCTTACATATATACCCTATTACAAAATAAATGATCAGGTCGGCCAATTAGGCTTTCCTAATATACAAATAATTACATAGGTCCTTACTAAGATACACACGGTATCTAAAAAAAGTATACAATAATTATATCTTAACAATTAAGGACCGACATCCATAATCCATGCTCACCATTCATGATACACACTACAACTTTGAAGTCAGCTTCCAAATAGGTCTTCTCCAGAACACACGCCACAATTGACATCATCCTTCTTCTCGTACCTTGCTAAGATCAGAGAACATTCTTTAGTATACTATCTATCATCCCTTAAGCTTGCATACACTGAATCCTCATCACCTATAAGATATACCCAAAACTCAGAGACTAACTCTGTTAGCTTCCACTGTCATAGTCCAGTAACTAGTCTTCACTAAATCTTTTGTAACTCAACTAATATGAAATTTTATATCATGCGATCTTAGATATAAGATCACAACACCTTCCTGTACACACAACTATGTTCACACGTTTTGAATCATCCGTACGGTCTCTGTACACTATAATAACCAGCCTATTCTCTTCATAGAAATATATGTTGACATCAATGACAAAACACAAATGACAACAACAGTAATTTCAACGTCACTCAACGTAGTGATTAAACATATTAAATGTATCCAACAATCTCCCTAATGCATTAGGAATATCCAACAATCTCCCCCTTTGGCATTGATGGAAACATATGGGAAAATCCATCAACCCAAAATTATTTTCTCAGTACTTTTATCACATAGTCTCTTTCCCATAGGATTTTCACATAGTCTCTTTCCCCCCTTGATAACAATGGAAAATGGTGCCATAAGTCATCAACTATCTACAACAAATGTCTTCAACGATCACTCCCCCTAAGGAGTAGATCCGTACATCAAGTTCAGTTTAAGATGGAGCTCTGAAAACCTCTGGACTGATGCATCCCTGCATCATTTAATTCTCACTAGGAGGGGCCTGCATCCAAAGCATACCTCTGAGATACTCAAAGGCATCTTTTGGAAACAATTTTGTAAAGATGTCTGCTATCTGTTCCTTTGTGCTAATGTATTCCAACTATATTTATTTCTCTCCTACCTTAGCTCTTAAGAAGTGATACTTAATTGAAATATGCCTAGTTTTAGAGTGCATCACATGATTCTTTGACATATTTACTATACTAGTGTTATCAAAATGGATAACCACTGGTTCAAAAAAAGTTATTCCAATATCTTTCAGCATTTGTTTCATCCAAATAATTTGAGTGCAGTTAATTGCAACAACAACATACTCAGATTCGACAGTAGATTGAGCTATACAATATTGCTCTTTACTTAACCATGAAACCAACTTTTTCCCAAGGAAAAATGCACCTCCACGAGTACTCTTCCTATCATCAATATTCCCTACCCAATCTGCATCAGTATAAGCATGTAGTTCAAAGTCATCATTTCTATCATACCATAAGCCATATTCTATTGTTCCTTTCAGATATCTAAATATCCTTTTCACAGCAGCTAGGTGTGTCTCTTTAGGATCTGCTTGATATCTAGCCATAATTCCAACAACATTAGCAATATCTGGTATGGAGTGAGTCAGATATTGTAATCCACCAACCATTGATCGACACTTGGTCTGAAAAAAACTCTTTGTCTCATCATTATTTGTCAGTATATGACTGACCTCACCATGGGTGTACCAACTGGTTTACAGTCTTCCATTCCAAACTTTTTCAACATTTCTTTAAGATACTCAGTTTGAGAAATAAAAATTCCATTCTTGCTCTGATTTGTTTGCAGTCCAAGAAAGAATTTCATTTTTCCTATCATGGACATCTCAAATTCATTCTCCATTTCTTTAGAAAATTTCTTACACATTTCATCATTGCCTCCAAAGATAATATCATCAACAAAAACTTCTATTATCAGAATTCCATCTTCACTAGTTCTTAAATACAAGTAATTACTATCAGCATTACCTTTTCTGAATCCAAGACAAAGTGAGTACTTGTCTAACCTTGCATACCAATCCCTCGGTGCTTGCTTTAGTCCATACAGTTCCTTCTTCAACTTGCATACCATGTCTTTACCTTCTGTCAGAGGAAATCCATCAGGTTGTTCTATGTATACTTCCTCTTCAAGATCCCCATTTAGAAATGTAGATTTTACATCCATCTGATATACCTTGAAGTCCTTATGTGCAACATAAGATAGAAATAATCTCACAACTTCTATCCTAGAAACATAAGCAAATGCCTCTTCAAAATCTATGCCTTCTTGTTGTGAAAAACCTTTGCATACCAATATTGTTTTGTTTCTTATAAAAATTCCTTCTTCATTCATTTTGTTTCTCAAAACCCACTTAGTTCCTATCCCATTTTTGTCTTTAGGTCTAGGAACCAATTCCTAAGTGTTATTTTTCTTTATCTGATCTAATTATTCCTTCATAGCTTTGATCCAAGATTCATCTCTACAAGCTTCATCAGTAGTCTTTGGTTCAACTTGAGAAATCAAACAAATTTCTTCCCTTGTCTTTGATCTAGTCGTTATTCCTTGACTTGTATTACCAATAATTTGATTTTCAGGATGATTTTTCTTAACATACCTCAGAGTCTTAGGAATCTCAGTAGCCTCATTTGCGTCATCATCACAAGTATCATTTTCACATTCAGTCTCAATAAGTTCTTCTTCTTTTGTAGTGGCAGCCTCCTTGATCTCTGTATTCTGATTACAATCATACATTCTCTCTTGTATCTGAAACTTTTCATCTATCTTCACATTGTTACTTTCAATCATCTTTCTTAATCTCAGGTTAAAATATTTGTAAGCCTTGCTTTTAGTAGAATAACCAAGGAAAATTCCTTCATCACTTCTACCATCAAATTTCTCTATTTCATCATCTCTTTTGATGTAACATTTACTACCAAATATTTTGAATTATTTTATAGTATGAGTATGATTAAACCACAATTCATAAGGAGTCTTATTTGTACCTTCTTTGATTTGAATTCTATTCAATGTGTATACTTCTGTCCCAACAAATTCTCTCTAATGCACATGAGATACATTTCCTTCTAGAAACATTATCCTAACAACATCCAATATTGTTCTGTTTCTTTGCTATGCTATCCTATTTTTCTATGGAGTCCTAGGAGCATAAGTCTGCTTGTGTATTCCATGCTCTTTGTAATATGAATTGAATAGATCTGAAGTAAATTCTCCACCTCTGTCTAATCTCAGACATTTTATCTTTAAGCCTTATTAATTCTCTACTTTTTCTTTGTATATCTTGAATTTGTCAAATGCTTCTGATTTCTCTTTCAAGTAAGTGATCCACATCATTCTAGAAAAGTCATCAACAAAAATTATAAAGTACCTTTCACCATAGTATGATCTTGTCCTTGTAGGTCCACATAGGTATGTATGTACCAGATCCAACTTTCCTTTCGCTGTATATGATTGAATTTTGTAACTTCTTCTAGTCTTCTTTCCCATAACACATTCTGTACATAGAGTGTTAGATGATTTTACAATTTTTGGTAAGTATCTTACTGCATTAGTCAAGCTTGCCTTCACAATATTATCAAAATTGACATGAAAAAATCTTTTGTGCCACAACCAACTTTCATCTATCTTTGCAACAAAACAAGAAGCTTTAGATGTATTTAACTCAAATACATTACCTCTAGATTTAGTATCGGTTGCAATCAAGTATCCTGTCTTACCTTTGATAAAACATTTCCTATCAATGAACTTTAATTGATATCCCTTATCCATCAGATATCCAACACTCAACAAGTTATGCTTAAGTCCATCAGCAAGATGTACATTGTCAGTATTAGTCCATCCATCCAAAGAAATATATCCCACTCCTATGATAGGTTTAGGAACATTGTCTCTGAATCTTACAACACCACCATCATACTTCATTAGTTTAACAAACTTGTTTTTATCTCCAGTCATATGATGTGAACAACCACTGTCTATACCCATTCAGATTTCTTATCAACATGTGATACTAAAGTTTTTTTCTTCATGTACTAGTTTTTCATCTTTAATAGCAGTAAATCCATTATCTTCATAATCTCAATCATCATCATCAGAAATACCTTCACTAGCATAATAACATTCCTTTTCCTGTGATTACTTAGGCTTGAAAAACTTAGGTTTGTGCTTAGGAACTCTTGTAGGACATCTAGATGCAAAGTGACCTATCTTATTGCATGAAAAAAATTTCAAAGGTAACTTTCCGTCAAATTTACCCTTACCTCTTTTTTCTCTTCTAGCAATCAGGGAAACAAGTTCATCTAGCTTTCTTTCTTCTTCTTGTATCTATTCCCATTCATCAACATACTCACCAAGTTCTTCCTTTATATTACTACTGCTAGAGCTCACAATTCTAGATATTGTCTTCTTGTGTGTAGATGCCTTGAATTCTGTTTCAAGTTTAGGTAAAAAATCTCCCAACTCTGTAGCTTCAAAGGTAGTTAACTTTGCAATCAAAATTTCTTTGCTAAAATTTTTAGTCAAAGGTATAATCTCTTCTATAGCCTAAACTTTCATCTTATAAGCAAGTGTCAATGATCTAAGGATCATCGCAATGACTTCTTCCTCTTCATAAGTGCCTGCAGAATTTTTCATTCCAATCACAAGCTTTGTAACTCTTTGTACACAAGCCCTAATGTTTTCATCTTCTTTCATTTGAAACTTCTCCATTCTTGTTTTCCAGTTCTATAATTTTTCTTGCTTAGTAAACTTATCTCCTTCATACAATGCTTCTAATCTTACCCAAATTTTGTGTGATGAATCTAGATCTTTTACCTCAGTAAATTATCCTTCAGAGAGTGCGTTGATCAATGCTTCCCTTTCGACCATGTTATAAGAAAATGTCTTCTTTTCATCATCAGTAGCTTTGTCTAATTCATTCTCACTCTTCATGGTTACCTTATTCTTTGTAATCATCCAATAGTCAAGGCCCAAACATAGAAAATGAGTTTGCATCTTGTTCTTCCAATTGTCAAAGTTTTCAAGATCAAATTTTGGACTATCCTTCCTATAGAATTCCATCTCCAAGATCACCTCAAGCTATTAAGATTTATCTCTAAGGACCAGTTGCTCTGATACCAATTGTTAGGAATAATAGTCCACTAGAACAAATGAGAGGGGGGGGTGAATCAGTTGTATGACAAATTATTAAACTTTAAACTTTGAATAGAAACAATTCTAAATCAAATGAACACAATGAATTCCAATAGAATAACACAATATTTTTTGTCGAGGAAACCCTATTAAAGATAAAACCCCAGTGGGAATTAACACCCACTAATGATGTACTGAGAGTATAGTATCCTTGTTAGAAGATCTAGCCCTATTAGGAGCTGATTAAAACATTATAGTACATAGTCCTTGTTAGAGGAAAGACCCTATTAGGAGTCAAGAAAAGAAGTAGGCTCACTGCCCAAAGAAGGTTATGTCCACCTTCAGAACTCACTATTTGTAACACAAGTGTATGAAATGAAATACACAATCCTTGAACTATCTGATATAAACTATCTTTGCTTGATCAGTTCCAATGAAGTATATAATTTATCCTCTTCTCTACATCCAGTAGACACAAGCTCACAGCTTCCACAATCCTCTTTTATATCACATACATACTACCATATCTTTTCAAAAGAAAAGATCTTACATATATACCCTATTACAAAATAAATGATCAGGTTAGCCAATTAGGCTTTCCTAATATACAAATAATTACATAAGTCCTTGCTAAGATATACACAGTATCTAAAACAAGTATACAACAATTATATCTCAAAAATTAAGGACTGACATCAGTAATCCATGCTCACCATTCACGATACACGCTACAACTTTGAAGTTGACTTCCAAATAGGTCTTCTCCAGAACACACACCATAACTGACATCATCCTACTTTTCATACCTTGCTAAGATCAATGAACATTCTTTTGTATACTATCTGTCATCCCTTAAGCTCACATACACTGAATCCTCATCACCTGTAAGATATACCCAAAACTCAGAGACTAACTCTATCAACTTCCACTGTCACAGTCCAGTAACCAATCTTCAATAAATATTCTATAACTCAAGCAATATGAAATTTTATATCATGTAATCTTAGATATAAGATCACAACACCTTCCTGTACTCACAACTATGTTCGCACATTTTGAATCATCCGTACAGTCTCCGTACACTATAATAACCAGCCTGTTCTCTTCATAGAAACATACGTTGACATTAGTGAAAAAACACAAATGAAAACAATAGTAATTCCAACATCACTCAATGTAGTGATTAAACATATTAAATGGATCCAACAATATCCCTAATGCATTAACAATATCCAACAGTTTATGACATTTTTGAAAGATAGAGTTCTCCTTTATTGATGCACGAACGTGGTCATGAACTCCCTTGCTTGCCAAATGCCCATCACTGGTTGTGTTAATTTGTTGCAAAATCTAATTTGCAGTATTATGTCTTAGACAAAATTTGTGTTCTTCTCAATGTGCTCTTTGAGCTTCCCAAAAACATCTCTAATACTTTCATTCAATTCAAACCAATCACACAACCTATTAGCATTCACCTTTATTTGCCCCCAAAAGTATTTTTTTATTTTCTTGATTGTATTATTTACTCGGTCATTCAAGCTATTTTTCGTATTTTTTAATTATATCATTTTCCTTCTTTAGCTTTTCTCTCATTTCTGACAACTGGTGTTCACTATGTTTTTTTATTTTCTCCGCTTTCTCTTCCCACTGCTTTTCTTTTACCCTCTCATTCTCCAATTCTTTATTTAAGTAATTGATTGCCTATTTCGCAGTCTCCATGCGTTTGTATAAACTTAATGAAGAGACTTTTTCATCCACAAGTTTTTTATTGCTCTCTTCCACTTTTGTCCTCAGAATTTTTAGTTCTGCATCCATAGGTTCTTGCTGTCCAATTGCTTCTTTAAAGGATGGATTTTTTATCCTTTTCTCTAATTCTTTGCACTTGTTATCTACTGCTTTCTCCTTTTCCTTTTCATTTGCCAGGTCTGCCTTTAACTTGTCTATTGTTCCCTGAAGCTTTCCTTTCTCTCTCTCCAAATTCATCACTGAACTATAGACCACTTGGTTGGTCATTTTCGACACATTTATCTTGTCCACATTTTTAATTCTGGATAATTCCACTTGGAGGGTGCTAACTTGAAATTCAGATGGATCTAACTAACTCTCTAGTGGATTGTTATCTCTAGCTAGGGGCATAACAACCATGAACTCCATCATTTATTTCTTTGGGTCATATGTGGGAAATTACCTATTCGATGCAAGTTCTGCATCACGAGCTACAACAATTTCATCCCTCTTCAATGTCTTATTATTTTGTCTATTCTTATTTTTTGATTTTTCAAAGTTAGTTACAAAATCATTGTAACAAAAATCATGGTTTTTTTGACACAATTGAATGTTTGAAAGATGAAATAGCACTTGTAGTGATGTATGAGCTTCCACTTATATTGCCTGTGGTTTTCCTAATTCCACCATGAGGATTAGCAACACCTTGACCCATTACAAGTGGAGTTTTTGGACTTTTCTGAGGGTTTTTTCCTAAAGGTGTGGCAATTTTTGGACTCACAGTCACCATTTCCATTATTGTACTTGTCATAACCTTTTTCTTCTTTACACTACCATGATCTATGGGATCTACTAATCTCATGTCCACCTATAATGTCCTTTTTGGACCACTAGTACTACCCATGATATCCACACCAGTGGGAGTGGCACTTGATTTAGATTGAATCTGAGTGCTTGGAATAGGTGGAATTGGATTTGAAGGTAGAACAAATGAAAGTGTAAGGGTATGAGACTGAGTAGTATTTTTTTTTTAATGAATTTTATGATTCAACTCCAAGGATTGGTTTCTCACCATATTTTGGTGGAATTGGTGGGTCGGGTGGACACCAAGGCCCTTGTCCTTTGGGACCCAGACCACCCCAACCTGGATAGCCCATTTTTTTTGAATATCTTCCCCTTTGGTATATTTTTATTTTGTGGACACATCAACTCCACTACTAATTGAATATACACTAGTGGATGTGGGATTCACAGAATCCTGCTCATACTCATTATCTATACGATCATCATCACTGTGATATGATTCAGCTAGAAGCTCCTTATTCCATAATTCGCTAAATATTTTATCCTCTTCCACTTCATAAAGATAAGAAGAGGTCTTTGTCTCACTGAGATTCTTCCTCATTTCCCAAAAATCAAAAATTTTGGTTCGAGTCCAATTACCATCTGTACATTCATCCACTAGGTCTTTTGGAATAGATTTTCTAGATGGTTGAGCAACTTTCTGGTAGAAATTGTATGATGTTGTGGGCTGCACTTTTCCACTTTTCCTTTCTCTTTGTGCAATGCCATAATTTGTGATGATAATTCCTATATTGAAATAATATTTTCAGCGGCGTATTTCTCCATCTCTTTTTTGATCTTGTCCCAGGACTCCATGTTTTAAAATTTTTCTATCAATGGCATACTCTCATGTTGACATTTTCTTGTAGAGTTTCCATTCTCTCTAAGCTTTGTTCCAATTATGTTGAGTGGATCATACTGCTAGTGAATGACAACATCAAAGCCAAAAATTGAAAAAAAATCCTATGCCACTTTGAATCCTCTTCTCTCAAATGTGAACCCTCCAAATGAGAAAGGCAAGGAAGGAAATATCATTTTATTTTGCTGACCATTAAAGAGTACATCTGTGCTCTCCATCTTATGTATATATTCCAATGAAAATATCCTCTCTGTCACATGTATTGGAAGTTTGTAGGTTTCTACCATTGAACTGTAAAACCTTAACACAATGTACTCTTCCATGAAGTACCAGTCAGCCAATTGTATTTGAATTCCAAGTTGAATGCAATCTCTACAAGAAACATACAATCTAGGCATTGAAGTGCCTGTAATTTTATGATACATTGGTTCCAAAAATAAGTCTACAAAATATTTGTAGTTCCTTCTATTATTAATCATCCTTATCTCAGGTGTCCATTCATATATTAGATTTTGGACCTGATTGAAAAGCTTGTTTGTCTGAAATATTGCACTATGCTTTGCTAAAAGAAGATAACACAAGTAGGTTGTGAATCTAAATGTCTTATGTGAACCTCTTTTAATCATTAGTAATTGTTCTTGTATGCAATGAATAATGTGCTCAATAAAACTATATTTTACTGGTTCTTTTTCACAATGAATATGAAATAGCATTTCAAGAATGTTGGCACCCACTTCTTTGTTACTATCCAATCCCAAAAAAAAATGCTAGCAAGGAAATACTATCCTGAACCCATTGCACAAAAATATCATAATCATAAGGAGGCTTATGATCTGGATTCAAACTAGAACCGCTTGTTATTCCTCTGATATATAAATCTTTCTGTGTTGCATCTATTTTTGTGAAATCCTCTGCCAACTTTCCCAAGTCAATGTGCATGTTTGAGTTTTGTTGTTCAAACCCTAGGTCCAACAGACTAGCAAATTCACTCTCGGTTATGGACAAAATTCCCTTTTGAGTATTTTTATTCACAATCGCTTTTCTATTTTCATCATAATTTTTGGTGCGAACCATGACAATTTTTGGGCAAGGGAATACTTGAGGTAACGCCATGCGTGCCGACCCAGCAACCCACGGTGCAATTTTATTTGTTGTTGCCTTTACCATGCTATTAAATGGATAAAACTTTGAACCCTTCTTTGGATTGTTCCACTTATTTTCAAGTGAAAATATAATTTTCATTATTCCCTTATTTCCATGGATAACAGGATCGTAAATATCATGGAATTCATTAGTGAAACCCTATGTTTTAACTAGATTGTGGAAGTTTATTATCTCTATCTCCCATCTTTTCCTTTTACTTGTAATCATTATATTTATTTTGGCCATCATGGTATTTACTCATAGGAAAATTCAAATAATTCTACTCAACTACAATTTACAGGCATGATTCAAAATTAAACCCTAATTCTAGCTCTACAATCTAAACAGTAAACCACGAGATTTGAAAAATTAAAATGGCGGGACGTAGGTGTTCAGGATTTTACCCAAAATTTCAATTTGAGCAGACTGTGAGTGGGTAGAGAGATGAGAGACTCTGTTGCATTCCTCAATGTAGAAGCCATAACCCCTTTCTGAATCTCCAATACTAGTTACAACTGAAAAACTTAGATTGAAAACCTAAAGGGAAAAATTTGTACAATTGTGACTCGTGTTAACTTTTATTACTTCTTTCTGAAGACTGATATTTGATGTCACTATGACACGTGTCACTTAATCATTTGACATTACAACTTCAGTTGAAAACCCAAAATTGAGCTTATTAGTTATTACATTTATTAAATGTTTACTTTTACTCCAATTTAGATTTTAATTATACTTAGTTGAGTGTTAAATCATGAAACATGCCTTGTTTTCGGGGGACATTTTCATAAAGAGGTGATCTATGCTCATCCAATGGTTGTTGGCAGTCACTCTTAGGTGTTGCGAATGTGGATCCCATTCACTTTTGGCTTGTTAGTAGTCACCTAGTCACCTAAAATCACAAGTCATCATTGAATGACACTGACCGAGTGAGTGGACACATGTCATGATTCTGGAGTAGGTTTGCAAAAATGGGGTTTCTTTTCCCTTTCAGCCCAAAATACATTGTACGTCATTGATTTGTACTCATCCAACGGTCGTTGGTAGTCACTACCAGGTGCCGCGGGTACCATTCACTTTTGTCTTGTTAGTATTCACCTAGTCACTTGAAATCACATGTCATCATCGAATGACACCAACTGAGTGAGTGGACATGTGTCATGATTTCAGAATAAGTTTACAAAAATGGTGTTTATTTTCCCTTTTGGCTTGAAATACATTGTACGTCATTGATCTGTGCTCATCCAACGGTCGTTGGTAGTCACTTTTAGGTGCCATGGGTCCTATTCACTTTTTCCTTGTCATTAGTCACACGTCATCATTGAATGACACTAGCTTGATTGGACATGTGTGATGATTCTAGAAGAGTTTTGCAAAAATTAGGTTTTATTTCCCCTTCGACCTGAAATACACCATACACCATAAATTTATTAAATTTAAATTAAATTATTTTTCATTTACACTAAATTCTAAAATAGTGAACACTGAATAATTTACAATTTTACAATTTTATATCGATAATTAATTGGGTAAAAAGTTCATACAACTTCGATTAATGGTTATCTTAATTTAGGAATTTTGACGGTAATTGAGAAGGCAATGCCATTTTAAATATTCAGATTTAAAAATGGAAATACCATCACTTTCTAATTTCTACTGGAACAGACTTACATGTCTAATACACAGATAATGCAACTAATTGAAATATTGCAATCACATAGAAGTGTAAGAATCATTTTTTGTACCCATAAAACATAAATTGAAATGAACTTGCAAAATTTTCATTATATTTTTTCATAAAATTAGTAATTACATTATCAAGTAAAAAAGAAAAACCTACTAGAACACTGGTAGTGGACCAGTGCCAGTGGCCCAGTGGTATGATTGTATATAAAACAAACTAAAAAATGTGGTATGATTGTATAGAAAAAACCCAAAAAAGTGGGATGATAGGCCATGGGTAACACTAGTGATTTTCCCCTCCATCTAAGTAGAATTCTCCAGAGAGGATTAAATGTGAGAATTCATCGAGCCATTCGTATTGCCCTGCCTCCAATTTGTTGAGCAAAAACCACTTATGGAGAAAATCCCTAGCAATCAACGCCCATTTGCTATGGTGCTTCAACTACCTAGTATTCAGGTCCAACATAAAAGGTTGCATGGCCACATTCTTGTTACAAGTAGTGGTTGCCATTGCACCAAAAGATCGACCTGTTAATACCCGATACAACCACTAGACTTATAGAAGACACAGGAGGTGGTTAAACCATGTCACAAATCCCGAGGGGAGCGCTGACCATTTTTCCAACAATCTCCCCCTCAACGTTACCCGAGGGGATTCAAACCTATGACCAAGCTCTTATACCACTTGTTACAAGTAGTGGTTGCTATTGCACCAAAAGATTGACCTGTTAATACCCGATACAACCACTAGACTTATAGAAGACATAGGAGGTGGTTAAACCATGTCATGAATCTTGAGGGGAGCGCTGACCATTTTTCCAACAATTCTGGCCTGGGAGGAGAAGCTTGGGTATTTCATTTGCCCAAGGGATTCCCACCCCTATTTCTACAAACATGATAACATTAATGTTGTCCCCCAAGTATTCTTCTTTGAAAAGCTTCCTCAACAACATCAACATGTCCACCTTTTCTCCTCTGAGGTTGAGAAGAGATGCCAAAAATTAAGATGTAATGTCTGTGTTCACTTGGTGTCTGTCTTCATTGTGTAGAAACTCTCTGCTCAACACTATTTTAACAACCTCATTTATGAAAGGCCCACCCTCCCTACAAATTGATTCCAAGGTTTCGTCTGAGAAGGAGCCCAAAAAGGCCTTCTGGGCCTTCTTAGATGTGCATCTAAGCCTAATAGGAGTGTCCATCTAAATATTTAGAAACCTAAAAATAAAATTATTTATAGACTAATGACTTAAACCAGAGGCAACTACAATAATTTATCTAGAAAAGATGAATTGAGGAAGAAAGAAGCTAGATCATCTATACATAGCCCTTGATTAATACTTAGCAATTAATTTTTCTTTCTTTAATTGTATTAAATCCATTGTCCTTAATATTTCATATCTTCCTGTAAATCTTTCCCATAAATGCATGCATGTGAGGAATTTAAATCCATTGTCCTTAATCTTTCATATTTTCCTATAAATCTTTCCCATAAATGCATGCATGTCAGAAATTGGTAATATTGTCTATACAAATTTGGAAGTGGTGTGTGTTGAGTGGATGGAAGTTAAAGAATGTCGCTTGTCATTGATAAAGCATTTATTTTTTATCAAGTTACGAGTTACAAGTTACACTATAGGACCGTGCAACATTATCCACCCTCCACGTGCGATGTTGTAATCAATGATCATGGTTATGGTTCAGGTTAAGGTTTGATACATGTTGTTCTTATCGATACCAACATGTTGAGTCTATAGACAAGTTGACAACCCTAATTTGATACGTGTCAACATTCTAGTGACTTCCTGGAGAACTCTATTTCCTTCAAGAAATTGGGGCCAAAATTAAACTTCAGCCATTGATCTTGGATTATCAGACGGTCTCAAATAATACATTTAACATTATAAAATCACATCTACAATAAAATCCTAATCTGCAATAAAATCTCATCCCATCTTTTGAAAATCGCTAATAAAATAAATAAATTTTCAAATGGTACATAAAATTTGCCAATACAATTTTTTTTCCCTTCAAAAGAAAATCATTCGCCTCATATATTATAATTTTTTTACTTCAAAAGAAAAAAAAATTGCCTCATAAAATGCATATTTTTCCCCCACATGACTGCATAATTCGCCAGGTATTTATGGAATTTTCTTTCAGTAGGGAAAAAATTACCAATACAAACTATGAAAATTCATGGATTTGAAAAAAAAATCACCTTCATTAAGAAAAATTTCCACTTAAAATAATGTATGATTCACCATGATTTTACACTTTTTCTTAGGAAGGGGTTTCTTAAAGTTATCCTTGGTTGGCAAAATATTTTTATAGAATGATAGAGGTTTTTGTTTGGTGTTCCTGATGAGAGGTGGAGAGACATTTGTGAATAATGAGGAAGAGATGTTTACATTGTTGATGTGGTATTTCATGTTACTTGCTGATGTTTCTAGATCATGTCCTATTTGTGTTTTTTGATTGCATTAGGTTGTGTGATCAGATTCATTGACTTTCCTAAAGCATGTTCACTGTTCTTATTTGACTTGGTGAGCTAGCGTGTTGTGAATATTTGTGGTGAGAATTATGGATTGTAGTGCATTCATGGATGAAGATTTGGGTCCTAGCTATGTCTTTGTTGGCATGTCCTGGATCACATCATTGTTTGCATTGTAATTGATTAAATATTTTGTGGTTGAGGAGTTAAGGTTGATGCTGACCTTGTTCATGTGTCTAAGGTGATGAAAATGTATATAAAGATGTAATCAATTGTAATTGTGATGACAATGTGTGGATGTACGCCTGTGTATCTGAAGAGGTATGATTGGAATCTAATAAGAGATTCATTGCACTTCATTGGATTCATATTGGCATATCAAAGATTCTATTAGTCAGTTCATAATTTAGTGGATTTTTGTCCACAATGGATTGTAGTCCATTTTGGTGTTTTAGCCCTTGTTGTAATCTTAGGGTTGTTTCCCTCTGTTGTATTTGAGCAATGAGATCTAGGTAGTGAGATTGAATTCATGTTCATTCCCCATTGTACGTTTATCAGGGATTTTGTGCTAGTACATTATCTTGTAGGTTTGATCCCCACTGTGGTTTTTCCCTTAACTGGATTTCCATGCAAAATTTTTGGTGTTATGTGTTCATGTATTTTGTGGTTCAGTACTTTAATACTTATCTTTCAGATCTAATTTTTATGATTAAGTTATGGGTGAAGTATTTGGAAATAATTGATGCAACTGATTCACCCCCCATCTAAATTATGTGTGCTTCCTTGTTTCTAACAATTGGTATCAGAGCTAGATCCCATTTTAAATCTTAACTTCTTGAGGTGATCTGGGATGGTAACCTTTAAGAAGGACAATCCAAGATTTGATGGAACCAACTAAGCTATATGGAAGGGTAGAATGAATACGCATTTGAGATGCATTGGAGAAGACTACTAGAAAGTTAGAAAGAAAGATTACAAGCCTCCTATAGATCTATCTACTGCTACTACTAATGAGAAGAAGAAATATAAATGTAAAATGAGAGAAAAAGAAGCACAGTTGAGTGCCTTATCATATGTAGAATATACAAATGTCATGGAATTGGAAACCACACATGAGGTATGGATTAAATTTCAAACCTTACATGAAGGAGATTCCTATGTGAAGCAAGCAAAGATATAAAGTTTGAAAGGGAAGAGAGAAACCTTGCAGATGGGTGAAGATGAAAATATTAGTACCTATGTACAGAAGTGACCAAAAGTGTCTATGGAATTAGATGTGTTGGTAGAATGCTAGAGGAAGATGAAATTGTCTCAAAGATACTAAGATCCTTGCCTCCTACTTATGTGATGCAGGAGCATCCTGGGTGTAAGACCAATCTTGCATCACCCAAAAATATTTTTGTTTTTGCATTCAATAAGGGCTATCTTGTGTAGAGTTGCTATTTATGGAAACTTGCTATTTTTAGTAAGTTGGTCATCCGATCTCAGAATGTTTTGATTTCTTCCCTAGAGGTTCATTTTGGTCATATCAGCCTACCAATAAAGTTTCATTGACAGATCAAGTCTAGCTTTGTAGATATTGAAGATTTTTGGTATTGGCAATAGGGTATAAAAACTTTGAACTCAGTTTTGAAGGCTTTAGAGGCCCCGAATGAGGTTGAAAATTTGGGTGATAGGCGCTTGCATGAGTCAAGGCTGTAGAACACTTCGTGGCCTTTCTGGAATGGGGTTATAATAGTCAATCGGGTCAACTGGCGATGACTTATGGTCTTTGGAAGTTGGGTCACCTGAAATAGCGGAAAATGATTTTCCTTCAAAATTTTTGTTTGGGTTTCAAAAGTTATTTTGAGCCAAATTTGATGTAATAAATTGTAAAATAAAATAATTCTAAGTTTGGTCGGCCTTGTTGGGCTAAAATTATGGAACCTTCCCAGGCGGTGGAAAATTGCCTATATGACGAAGGCTGTAGTGTTGTCTTAGGCAGTTGGGATAGTTTTGGGTAGAGATCTGGGTATTGATTCGAGGCTTTGTCCTATAGAATATTGTAAGGGAATGCCCATGTGGCTTTGCATATTGTAATTTTCAAAGTTTGTAATTCCACATTTGTGGAGATAATAAGAAGCCAATTTTCTGTTCTTGCATATTGTTGTTGTTTCTCTGTTTCTGTTATGTGTTTATGGTATTAAGGGGAGTGCCCTTCATCATTATGACAACAAATTTTATGCTATTGAAGAAATCAAGATAGTGACTACTGTGACAAGGGATACATTGGTTGGTAAGTTATCTACTTTTGAAATGAAAAGATTTGGTGATAATTTACCTAAAGTTAAAACTACATTTAAAGATACTATTTCTAAGGACAAGCAAAAATATGATTCTGGTGAGAGTTCTTCCAGATCTTCTAAGTCTGGATCTAGATATGCTTAGGGACAAGAAGAAATTAAAGAATATGAGAGAAAGTTGGAAGAGCTAGAAGCCCTAATTGAAAAAAGAGTGCCTAAGGGAGTAGGAAAGTATGAAGGGAAGCTACCTTTGAAATATTTTTCATGCATTAAGATTGGTCATTTTTCTTCTAGATGTCCCAAGAGAGTACCAAAGTATAAGCCTAGAAAGTTTCAGCCTAAATGTCACAAGAAACGTTATTTAGCTACTACTGAAGGTGTAACTGATGATGAATATGAGAAGAGAGAACATGAGATTGTGTTCATTTCTATTAGAGAGGAAATTCCTACCTTCTTGAATGAAGAAAAATCCGTAGTTGCACATGTTGAAATAAAAGATGAATCGATAATAGATAGCGGTTGTTCAGATCATATGAATAGAGATAAGAACAAATTTGTGAAATTGGAAAAGTATGATGGTGGTGTTGTTATATTTGGTGACAATACTCCTTATTTCATTAAGGGAAGAGGTTTGATTACACTTTATGTTAAAAATAACAATGATGATGTTCTATATGTTGAGGGTTTCAAGCATAATCTCTTGAGTGTTGGACAACTTGTTGATAAAGGATACAACTTAAAATTCAAGGATGGAAAGTGCATAATCTTGGAAAGCTCCAAAAATGAAATTGCATCAGGTACCAAGACCAGAGGTAATGTTTTTCATTTGAGTATCACAAAGAATAGATGCTTGATTGCTAAAATTGATGAAATATGGTTGTGGCACAAAAGGTTTTGTCATGCAAACTTTGATAATATTGTGAAGATAAGTATGTTATAAATAGGAAATACTGAGAGGGGGGGGGGTGAATCAGTATTTCACAAACTTTTTCTTTTGACCACTCATGGATATAACAGATTACTTTAGTGCATACAAAGATTATCAAGCTGATTAACAAACATAGCAGTAAATAGAAAGAACTCATAACACATCATATGTTCTCGAGGAAACCCTGGCCAAGGGAAAACGCTGGTGGGGATGGTACCCACAAAGATCACTAATCAAAAGTATCCTATTAGGGATATTGGACCCTGTTAGTAGTCAATTTACAATATATAGTATATCTGTCCTGGTTAAAGGACTTTAGGCCTTGTTAGAAGCCTTAACTTTGTTAGGAGTTAGATTACAAAACCTGATCACCAGCTAAGCTCACTGCCCAAACAGGTAGTACAAAATGTTTCTGACTATAATATGGTACTTCTTACAACTTCACATCAATAGCCTTTGCTGCTATCATAATATACAACTATCGCAAGTTATCTTTTCTTCCTTTTTACATATCACTTGTATATTTCATTACATTTCAAGTATGCCTAATATATGAGTTATTAAAGCTAATAACTTTACATGGTTGGCTTCCAAAATATTTATCCAAGATTAAACATCTAGGATGTCATCCCTTCATAATGTTAAGTCATTATTTTGACAAGCAAAAATAATCCCTTAACTCTTTCTCTAATACTGTCTCCAAAACTGTTCTGTCTGCAAAAACTATCTTCGGTAAACTTTGAACAGCTTTGTCCGTACTACTCCAAAATTTATGCACACTGAGATGGGGTATCCTCATACTCTATAGAAGCTTCAGTTAACTATGCAAACAAAAATATTGCTCCAGTGGACGTCGCCAACTAAATCTTCATTGGGTGCTCTGTTAGGATCACTGTATCCATACTTAGATAATTTCTTCCTTCAACTTGTCATACTTGCATTCTAGATTCTGCGCTCTCAATAGAGATCATATGTTTCCATAATGACAACATCTATGCATCCACATTAGCCAAATTTCCAACAATCTCCCCCTTTGTCATTGGTGGCAACATATGGGAAAATTGGCTAAGTGTGCAAACAAAACTTCAAAAAAAACTTATACAAAATTGTGACCAAAAGTTATATAATATGTATACAATATCATACTCCATATAATAGCTCCCCCTATGAGTATCCTTCCTCAACATATATTCAATTTTCTACTATCTCTCCCCCTTTGACAACAATGACAAAGATAGGGTGTACAAAAATTTCAAAAAATTTATACCTTATTATCAGTTATTGCAAAGCCGGTAGGCTTGCAACACAATCACCAAACTCTAACTTCCAAGATTTAAAATCTTTCTTCCATATCTTCCTGATGGATTCAATAACATTGAGTAGAGTACTCAATCTGTATGCTGCTGTTTGACAAGCTTGCAGGGAATTGAAGCTAAACTTCTGAAATGATGTCTTTGCTGAAAGACACTGCTCAATTTGATCTTCAACAATTGATATCTTGATTGAGACATGCTCTCTCAAGATGTTAACCCTGATCATCTTTTTGTTCTTCTCCTTTGCTAACATTCTGATTTCATCTTTCAATTTCCTTATTTTCTTCTCTACAGAACTTATCTTGACATTAGGGCTTGTCAAGGTGTTTGTCTCAGCTGTAATAGAATCTAACTTCTCTTTGATCTTTTTATCCTCTTCAACAGGTAGGATTTTTGATTTAGTGTATTGTATGTACAAATTCTTTCCTATCTCAAAATGTCTCCTCAAATTCTTTATGCATACATCTAAACTATCAATATCATTTTAAATATTTACTCTTAAAGTTTGTTGCATTTCTGCTTCAAAGTCTTCTTGAACTTTTATCTTAGCAATATCCTTCAAGTTAGAAAATTAAGAGTCAAAAGAATTCATTACTGATTGAGCTTTCTCAAGTGGATCTGATTCAGATACCTTAGTGCTGATCACACTCTCAAGTTTCTCTGTCAAAACTCTAACTTTGCCTTCAAGGTCTTTCACCTTCTTATTCTTTCAAATAATTTTATTCAGAGATGTGATGAACTTAAGCTGATCATCATCTTCAAATTCTTTTCCAAGGTCTTCAAACATTGAACCAATATGCCTCTTCTTACTGTCAGGTGCACTAATGTCTTCAACTGGTATAGAAGGTGCACTAGAGGTAGTGGCCTCTATCAAAATTTGTTTTCCTTTAACTGACTGCTCTGCTGGAACTGATTCTGATATAGTTGGTGCTTCCTCTACCTCTGTATTCTTCTATGATTCAGTGACCTTCTCTTGCTCTCCCAAAGCCAAATTGTCAACAATATTTCCTAGATCATGAAATACTGCATCATCTGATTCTAGAGTCACTTTGGTACCTTCAATATCCATTGATTCTTTGCCAATATTGATATGTGAATAAGATGGAACTTCTTCAATACCAACTTCCTCTGCATGCGGTTCCTCTGATTGCTTCTACTGAGGGTCTGATTCAACATGCTTTTCTAAAACTATATCTACAAGAACTTGCATTACTACTTGCTCTATCTCTTTTTGTACTTCCTCCTTTTTGCCTCCCATTATAAGGATTGTTCTTCTCTTAGTTCTCAATAAAGTTCCAAGAGACTTCAAGAATCTCTTCAAATGATCTTAATCCTTAACTTCACAGAACTGTTTGATTACATGTTCTCTCATCTTTATGTCCTCTTCTTGTGCTCTCTGTTTTCTATTCACAAGTTTGTTATACAAATCTTCTGGGATCTTACCATGAATAGTGCTAAGTTTCTTATCTGCCACAATCATGTGTGTAACCATTGCATTTTCAAAGTTCAATCTGTCAAATGATCGATAAAGATCATAGAATTTATTCAACTTAGTGAAGTCTCCATGCTTCAATATATCTTCATTAACTCTTTCAATTCTTGGTTTCCAAGTTTTCTTCTTGATTGAAACTACATCATCATCTTTAATTACTACTACATTTCTAGGTATAGGTGGTACAACCACTTTCTGTCTCTTGCCAGGTCCTGTTGCACTCACTTTTACTCTTTTTCTAGGAATAGGAGAAAAATATTTATCTCCTTCATCTTTTTCAGGTACTTCAACTTTTACCTTTACTACAATAGGATCAACAAGATCTGCACTTGACGTCTCAGGTGAAATTACAAGATTTTCACTTTGCTTCAAGGCTTCTACAGTCTTCTTAGCTATGTCAAACTCATGACTTGACATACCAGATTCTTTCAATATTTTCTTCATAGTAGATTCAACTCTCTTACTAGATTGCTTCTTTTCTCTCAAACTTATTGCAGAGTTGAAATTCTCTTCATAGGTTCCAAACCTATTTGCATGACCGTCCAACTCACACTTTAACAATCTATTCACATATCCTACTATTTATGCTTTAGATATTTCATAGCCAAGAGGGTCTATGAATTCCATTCTAGGCTCAACTGCTTCAATGTAGGTGAAATCAGTGTCAACCATAAAACAAATGTCATCTTTATGCTTTTCAACTAAGGATTGAGGAATCCTTGATTTGTTCTTAACAATATTCTGAAAAGTCTTCAATACAAGCTTCACACTGTCATTAACTTTATCAAAAAGGTGCTTCATGTAGACTGAGTTTATTCTTTCCATTGTGTTCACATTGTCACTCCAATCAATTGTGTAAGGAAATCTTCTCAAAATATGGAAAAACATATAGGTTATCAGAGATGAAAACCTAAACTGTGTGTACTTAGCCTTCTTAATCTTTTCTAAGTTCTCAAATAACTGAATTTTCAAAATTTCACATAGGTCTACTAGTTTCTTCTCAATACACATAAGATAAGCTACATGAATCATTCCTACAGCCATGTCATCTTCCCTTGAACTACCATAGAATTTAGTTGTTAGGATCTTGCAAAGGTACCTAACATCATCTTGCTTAATCTTACTTATCACAATTCCTCTACCATTATAACTAGATCCAGTGTTATCTAAAACAATCTTTCTCATGTTCTTTTCATTCAGTGGAATCTCTCCAACTTTTGATAATCCAGTTGCTTCATGAATTAGGTCGGCAGTTATATCAATGACTCTATCCTCCATCTAGAATTTCCCATTGTGGATTCTACTTAAAATGATCTTGGTACATTCCTCATCATTGAATTCATACTTCATGGAATATTTGATAATTTCATTGTTCTCTAGGTGCCCATAAGCTGGTTTAACTGACATGTCTTGATTGTACAATTTCTTGTAATCATCACTAAAATCTGCATCTCCCAAAGTTTCAAACTTGCAACCTAAATATCCTTTAACATTCTCAATGTGCAATACTCCGTCTGGTATGAATGATAATGCTAGACTGTCATCAATTTTAGTTGGTTCTATTGGTTCTTTCTTAATCTTTGGTCTATTCTTATCCTTAACATTATGAACCATAGAAATATCCATCTTATCAACTAATTAAAGATCAAAAAATACCTCAACTTTGCAAATCTAGGGTTTCGGTATGATCATCGCTACAAACTGCTTCCAAAATTCTTCAAATCATCCTCAACTCTCTTTTCTTCTTTAAAATCACTTCACAATCACTTTGTAATCATAATAACTTTTATTTTGACCTTATAACACTTCACATTAACTCGATTTGACATCGCATTCATTCATTTTGCCGCTAAAACCTCAAAAAGCTGATTCTGCAAACCTGCAACCATAAAACTTTCTGCGACCTCGCAAAACACAATATTTTATTTTGTACACTTAACCATAGCATTAGTACAACATAATAAACCTATATCTAATTGCGCAAAACTTAACTCATTCAAATTCCTAATCTACACTAATCCTAAGTCCTCAACTACATAAACTTACATAATTTAAGTACTTAAAGAAGGGTCAGGTAAAGATTCATCCTTACCATTGGTTACATTACCTTCCTGACTACTTTTAGTGCTGACTATACCTCCTTGATCTGTGCCTTTGTCAAATTTTACTTCATCTTTATTGCTACAGCAACCTTTCTCTTTGTTTCCTGCATTTTCATTCCTTCTTGCATTGTTCCTAGGGTTAGGGTTATGATGATAACCTCCATTGTTCATTCTGCAAAATCTTGCTGAGTGTCCAAACGTGTTGCATATCTGACAAATGATTCCATTGTTTCCAAATCTCTGTCCTTGCTGGTTAATCTGTGACCTGCAATTTCTAGCAATGTGTCCTACTTTGTTGCATCTAAAACATACTACCACTTTTCTTTGATTCATTTCTTCAATAGATTTCTTATCTGCATTGTTAGTATTCCCAATCATTCTATCATAATTATTCAAAATTACTTTAGGTCTTCTACATTCGTTAGGTCTATGTCCAAAACTATGACAATTATAACAATGTCCATTAAAAGGTTTAAATTGCTTACCTGTGCAATCTCTCTTCATGTGCCCAATAGTATTACAAGAAAAACATCTACCTTTGAATTCTCTTTGCATACCTTTAGATGATTCTTCCTGTTTTGATTCTTCTTGCTTTGATTCTTATTTCTCTCTAGGTGGTTCTTCTTTAGGTGGATCTTCCAATGTGTTCTCATCTAGCTTTATTTCCTCCACACTTTCAAATGTCTTCAGATCT
This sequence comes from Chamaecyparis obtusa, assembly GCA_027943335.1. Classification (NCBI taxonomy): domain Eukaryota; kingdom Viridiplantae; phylum Streptophyta; class Pinopsida; order Cupressales; family Cupressaceae; genus Chamaecyparis; species Chamaecyparis obtusa. The sequence continues at coordinate 37,167 of BSBK01000596.1, forward strand.
GGCTTTGTACTTTCATGGTTTGTTCTAAACATACTATATCCAAATCCAGTCCTATCAAAGAATGGTTCTTCAAAAGAAATTTGTTTTTCAGTCTTATCACTTTTTGAATATAGCCTTTCAAGTTGTTGTTTAGATTGAGTTAATTCACCTTTCACAATTTTATTATACTTCTCAAGTTCCACATACTGCACTTTTACTTTTTCAGATTTGGATGTTTCCTTTTCAAGTCTTGACCTCAGATCTTCATTCTCAATTTTCAATTTTTCATTATCAGATCTCAAATTTCCATCTTTCATACTAAGCTTCAGATTTACTATCTTCAACTCATGCTTAAGGATCTCTTTTTCTTTTTCTAATTCATCATAATCTTCAACAAGCATATCAGATTTCTTTTCAGATTTTAGATCTTCAATCTTACCTTTTAATTTGTCAATAGCATTCTTTGCATCTTCATATTTTCTTCTTAAGGAGTTTCTTTCATTAGTAAGCATATCAATCTATTCAAGAGCTTCTTCAAGATTCTTCTGAAGTTGATCCATATCCATAGAGATCTTACTCAAGCTGTTAAGCTTTCCTTGAATGTTCTTTCTCTGAGTAACTGCGCTGTGATACCAATTTTTAGAAATAGGAAATACTAAGAGGGGGGGTGAATCAGTATTTCACAAACTTTTTCTTTTTCCCACTTATGGATATAACATATTACTTTAGTGCATACAAAGATTATCAAGCTGATTAACAAACATAGCAGTAAATAGAAAGAACTCATAACACATCATATGTTCTCAAGGAAACCTTGGCCAAGGGAAAACCCTAGTGGGGATGGTGCCCACAAAGATCACTAATCAAAAGTATCTTGTTAGGGATATTGGACCCTGTTAGGAGTCAATTTACAATATATAGTAGATCTGTCCTGGTTAAAGGACTTTAGGCCTTGTTAGAAGCCTTAACCCTGTTAGGAGTTAGATTACAAAACCTGATCACCAGCTGAGCTCACTGCCCAAACAGGTAATACAAAATGTTTCTGACTGTAATATGGTACTGCTTACAACTTCGCATCAATAGCCTTTGCTGCTATCACAATATACAACTATCACAAGTTATCTTTTCTTCCTTTTTACATATCACTTGTATATTTCATTACATTTCAAGTATGCCTAATATATGAGTTATTAAAGCTAATAAATTTACATGGTCAGCTTCCAAAATCTTTATCCAAGAGTAAACATCTATGATGTCATCCCTTCATAATGTTAAGTCATTATTTTGACAAGCAAAAATAATCCCTTAACTCTTTCGCTAATACTGTCTCCAAAACTGTTCTGTCTGCAAAAACTATCTTCGGTAAACTTTGAATAACTTTGTCCGTACTGCTCCAAACTTTATGCACACTGAGATGGGGTATCCTCATACTCTATAGAAGCTTTAGTTAACTACACAAACAAAAATATTTCTCCAGTGGACGTCGCCAACTAAATCTTCATCGGGTGCTCTGTCAGGGTCACTGTATCCATACTTAGACAATTTCTTCCTTCAACTTGCCATACTTGCATTCCAGATTCTGCACTCTCAATAGAGATCATATGTTGCCATAATGATGACATCTATGCATCCACATTAGCCAAATTGCCAACAAAGTGCTACAAATAGTGTGAGAGATTAAATCCTAGATTGTTGAAGCCCGCTAATGCGATGTGTAAGGAATGTTAGTTGGGTAAGATAAATAAATATACTTTTAAAATACATATATATTCTTCATGTGGATTGTTAGATTTGGTGCATACAAATTTACATGGTCCTACTATGACTAGGAGCTATTATGGAAATAAATATTTCATACTATTCATTGATGATTACTCAAGGATGATGTGGGTTACATTTTTGAAAGAGAAATCTAAAGCTTTTGATAAATTCAAGATATTTAGAGATATGGTTGAGACTGAGACCGGTTTGAAGATGAAATGTCTAAGATCAGATAGAGGTGGAGAATTTACTTTAGGAGAGTTTAATGCATACTATGAGGAGGATGGAATTAAGATAAAAGTGTCATCTTCATGGACCCCACAATAGAATGTAATTATATAGTGAAGGAATAGATCTATTCCTGATACTTCCAGGACCATGATGATAGAAGGAAATTTTCCACAGACCTATTGGAGAGAAGCGATGAGTAATACAGTCTATACATTGAATTGAGTTCAGATAAAGCAAGGAACTGATAAGACACCCTATGAACTATGGTATGGTCATGTCTCTAAATTGAATATTTTCTAATTTTTGAAAGAAAATTCTATATCAAGAGAGATGAAGAGTTAGATAAGTTTAATCCTAGATGGGATGAAGGTATCTTTCTTGGTTATTCTACAAAGAAGAAAACATATAAGTGTTTTAACAATTAGTTGAGAAAGATAGTTGCAAGTGATAATGTGAAAGTTGATGAAAGTTATCAGAAATAGGTTGGAACATGTAATTATGAATTAGATGAAGAAGAGGAAAGTTAGGTTGTGCAAACATAGATTCAAAATCAAAATCAAAGTGGGTCAGTAAAATAGGATGAGGAAATTGCAAATGAGGAAGTGGAAACACAAGAGTCTACTACAAAAGAAAATGCAAAGACTCCAAGGTATGTAAGGATGTATCATTTAGAAAATCAGATTATTGGTGATAGGAATCAAGGTGTTTTGACTAGATATAAACATGCTAGAAATAGAGAATAAATTTTATTGATCTCTAAAGTTGAACCCAAAGATATTGATGAAGCATGCAAAGGTGAAAGTTGGATTAAGGAAATGGAAGAAGAGCTATAAAAAATTGAAAAGAACAAGACATGTACTCTGGTTCCTAGACCTAAAGATAAGAATGTAATTGGAACTAAATGGGTATTTAGAAAAAAAAATGAATGAAGATGACCTAAAGTGGTAAGGAACAAAGGTACAATTTTTTGTGAAGGATATTCAGAAATGGAAGGTATTGAATTTGAGGAGACCTTTTCCCCTATTGCTATAATTGAAGCAATCATAATTTTTCTTGCATATGCTACTTACAAAGATTTCAAGGTATATCAGATGGATGTTAAGTCTGCATCCTTGAATGGAGAATTGGAAGAGGAAGTCTTTGTTGAGAATCCTGATGGTTTTTACTTGATCGATCAAGGTGATATGGTTTTCTGATTGAAGAAATAATTGTATGGATTGAAACAAGAACCGAGAGCATAGTATGCAAGGTTAGACACATATTTATTGAGACTTGGTTTTAGTAAAGGTACTTCTGAAAGTAACTTGTATTAGTATTTGTGGATGATATCATTTTTGATGGAAATGACAAGTTGAGATAGGAATTTACTAATGAGATGCAAAAATAATTTGAAATGTCTATGATAGGTGAGATAAAATTCTTTCTTGGTTTACTTATTACTCAATCTAAAAAAGGGATTTTTATATCACAGTCCAAGTATGCCAGAGAATTATTGAATAAATTTGGTACAAATGAATCTAAACCAATTGGCACCCCTATGATTACTGGTTGCAAGTTGACAAAGAATGATGATTCACGTAATGCTAATCAAACAAGGTAAAAATCAATGATCGATGGAATGATGCACTCAACATAGACTAGACTTGATATAACAAATGGTATTTGTATTGTTGTGAGATTTCAATTAGAACCGAAGGAATCACATGTTGTTTTTGTTAAAAGGATATTCATATATTTGAAGGCAACAATTGAATATGGAATATGGTATGGAAAGGATGATGATTTCACAGTGAGTGCCTTTACCCATGCGTATTAGGCAGGTAATGTAGATGATAAACATAGTACAAGTGGAGGAGCATTTTTCTTGGGAAAAAGGTTGGTCTCTTGGTCCAGTAAAAAATAAAGTTGTATATCACAATCTACTCTTGAGGATGAGTATGTTGCTGCTAATATTAACTATACACAAGTATTTTGGATGAAGCAATTGTTGAAGGATATCAGAGTGAAAATTGTTGAGCCTATTACTATTTGTGTGAAAACTCAAGTGCTATCAATATTTAAAATAATCATGTATTGCATTCTAAAAAAAAGAATATATCTATCAAGTTTCATTTCTTGAAACAAAAGGTGAGTGATAGGGAAGTCAAATTGGAATATGTGCCTACTAAAGAAAATATTGAAGATATCTTCATGAAGCCCTTTCCAAAGAATATTTTTGAGTATCTCTGAGGTAAGATTGGGGTGATGGGCCCTCCTGATCAAAGGTAGAGATGCATGGATTTGCATTGGTCCAATAATTTCATAGAGATTATCATTTACCTAGATTGATGTTTTGGTGGCTTCTACTTAAGAGGAATAGTTAGTCTTTTGAGGTATGTTTCTTTTGAGATATTAAGTTTTTTTTAGCCTCTGTGAATTAGTTCATATAGATTCCTTTGTCATCGATGTCAAAGGGGGAGAGATAGCCATGTGAAAAATAGTGTGAATCTTAAGGAGAGTGATTGTTCTTTATTGTCAAAGATTTGAGGGAGAGATATATTGTGGATATTGTTGGTAGTATTGCTGATATGGTTTCTTTGTGCATTGATTTGGTTTTTGACATCACTAAGTTTCCATCAATACCAAAGGGGGAGATTGTTGGAGATTTTAGAGATATATTGCATATATGTACTGATGTTGATGTTTTATCGTTGATGTCAACATATTCTCTTATTTTGATAGTGTTCCTGGTTTGTTCAGTAAAGCGTTTGGATCAGTTTGTTTATTATGTTAAGTATCAGATGTTGTGTAGTTGAAAATATGTTTTTGGATGTTTGTACTTGATCTTTTTCAAGTGTAAAAAGTTAGTATCATGATTTGAGTGAGTTAAAGGTGATCTGTCATATGACTATTCTCTAGTTGTTTAGGAATTGAGAATGTTGCAATTATTGGATCAGTATGGATCAATTATGCAATATTTTTGGTTGCTAACCTAGTGGTGAGTTTAGGACATGGATGTGTGTCCTCAACTCAAATGGTTCATGATTTTGATGCTGAAAATATATTTTCTAGAATGACATAGGTTGTTATTTGGTGTTCCCGATGAGCAGTGCAAAGATAATTGTGAATTAAGAGGTAGAGATGTTTATGTTGCCGTTGTGGTACTTCATGTTGCTTGCTGATGTTTATAGATCATGTCCTATTCATGTTGTTGGATTGTATTGGGTTATGTGATCAAATTCAATAATTTTCCTAAAGTATGTTCAATTTTCTTAGCCGACTTGGTGAGCTAGTCTATTGTGAAGATTTATGGAGATAATTATGGATCATAGCATGTTCGTGAATGGAGATTTGGGTCTTAGCTATGTATTTTCTGACATGTCTTGGATTGCATCATTGTTTGTATTGTAATTAATTAAATATTTTATGATTAAGGAGTTAATGTTGATATCGACCTTGATCATGTGTCTAAGGTGATGAAAATGTATATAAAGATGTAATCAATTGTAATTTTGATGAGAGTGTATGGATATACGTGTGTGTATCTAAAGAGGTATGAGTGGAATCTAATAAGAGATTAGTTTCACTTCATTTGAAATGTATTGGCATATCAAAGATGTTGTTTATCAGTTCATAATTTAGTGGATTGTTGTCCATAGTGGATTGTAGTCCATTTTGGGGTTGTAGCCCTTGTTGTAATCTTAGGGTTGTTTCCCTCTATTGTGTTTGAGCAGTGAGCTCTAGGAAGTGATCTTGAATGCATGTGCATTACCCATTGCACCTTTAATAGGGTTTTTGTGCTAGTACATTATCTTGTGGGTTTGATCCCCACTCTAGTTCTTCCCTTAATTGAGTTTCCACGTAAAAACTCTAGTGTTATGTGTTCATGTATTTTGTGGTTCATTACTTTAATACTTATCTTTCAGATCTAAGTTTTATGATTAAGTTATGGGTGAAGTTTTTGGAAATAATTGACACAATTGATTCACCCCCCTCTCAATTGTGTGTGTTTCCTTATTTATAACAAGGTACCCATGTACAATGAAAGTTTCTCATAAAGTGGAGGATGGTAGAAAACCATTTGGGTAAAAGCCACCTTCCAAAAGAGATATGATATTAATTATGCATGAAATGCTTCTCCATAGGACAGATAAAAGAGATAATATGTATGCCTCCCGTAAGATTATGTTTTCAAATGATCCATGTGTTACCTTGCTCAACTGTCTGTGTAATACCCTAAAATTGGAATCTTGATATCCTAACCAATTTTGTTGCATTTAGTCTCATTCTATCAAATTTCTAAATCATCAAAGTCTTATTGTACTAGGCAATTCTATCTTCTAATTGAATCTACTCGACTTAGTGTCAAATGCAAAAAACCCTAAATCTGCATTAATCACATGCTCCATTTAATTCCTAAATATCAACAATAATTGGCTAAATAAACCCTATTAGGGCCTTTTCTTGTTAGGAGAAAACTTGGTAAATAGGTATGATCAATTCTCAGATTATGAACTCTCAAGTTTGACAAGAATAAGTCTAATTGACGAGGATTTGATAAGATCCTCCTTCTTCGAGCTCCACAAGACTCAGGCAGGTATTGCCTTAGATAATTCACTATGTTCCAAGTAAACTTTAGATGGTGGATTAGTTCCTCACTGCTATGCTACTATGTTTCAAATTACTTCAATAAAATATCATTTTGCAAACAGATGAGAATATCCTGATGCAGAATATGACAAAGGAAACTATCAATGTAATAACATATAATAGTGGCATAAGGATGTTCATCCTTCTTCTTTTTTTGAGTTTTACTCAATGAAGGCTAACCTTTTGGATTCTCTCTTAAAGGAATTAGTAATGTGAACTGTATTACTTGAATACAATCCTTTCAACATATGCATAAACTTAGTAATAAAATGTATTGGAATTTTTATTTTTTGTGTTTGATGACTAAAAGATAACTGCATAACAAGCATCCAACCAATGCCTAATCCATGGGAAAATAGAGTTTGAATGTAAATCCATAGGAAGAAATTCAAAAGAAATACAGTAAAATGCCTTGCAAGCTACTTGCAGTTTGAATAGAATGCCTTGCAAACTATCCTGTCACCCCTATATTGCTATTATCAAAATCCTAACAATTATGTTTACTCTCTAAAATTATTTATGAAACTTTAATCCTTTCCTTGAAATAAATTCATAAACAATTAGAGAAATTTTCTTGCAACTGGTATGTTTTTATATGCCTTACAAATAAAACCATACAAGAGTAAAACATAAAAGTAAAGAGACAACAACAAAATATGAGATAAACTACAATGTATTTTATTGAAAATAATCTTTTTTCAATACATAAAAAAATTTAAGCTCAGAAGCTTAGACACAGAGATGAGAAGTCTGCTTTGCAAAAATTTGTATTTAACATTCATCTATTAACAATAATCCCTTCAAAAAGAGGTTACAACTACTATATAGAGCTAAAAACATCTTGGAATCCTTAAAGAATAAGGATGCAACAAGCTTCAGATGTTTTAGCCCTAAACCTAAAATAGAAAAGACAAAAACACAATAGAGACCCTTTAGGCAGTGGGAAGACAAAAAACTTTTGGACTCATTTGATATCTGATCTTCCTCATTTGATAACTGGCACCTTTGTCCAGAGATATTCTTGATAACTTTATTGAGTTATTATGAGATATGGTGACCTCCATTTTAGGCTAACCTACACCATTCTTCATGAATAGTTATCATCCCTGTGCTCATAGGTCAGGTGTAAAATATCTAGGTGTCCTCTTTATTCCTCATCAATTATGTCGAGGTCAACTACTACAAGATTTTTCTTCTTGGGCTTGGTGAGTGTGTCCCATGTAGCTACCTCCTCCTCTGTTGGCCATTGAAACTCTTGAATTCTCTACAATTGTGCTTTATGTCTTTCCCACCTAGCATCTGCAATTTTCTTGACATCTGTAATCAACTTAATGAAGTCCATCTCAGCTTTAAATGCTTCATTAAGAATTGCATTGAAGTGATCCATATCCAATTCATTGCTGTCATTTATGAAGGCCTCTTTCTTAGGCAATAGAGAATCAAATTCTAATATCCATTTGTCCAAATATTTTATTATGCCATCTTCAACCTTGATCTGAGGGATGAACCTATTGAAATTAGGTCCAAACATAATTACCTTCACGTCAATCTAATTTTCTTTACCTTTAAAGAAAGATAAAGTTACTCCTATCTACTCAATCTCCTCCCCTACTTGAAAAAGTGTCTTTGGGAGATCTGTTCCTAGGGGTTGTACTACCACCAATCTTTGAAACAATGATGACCTAGCTGACCAATCTCTATAAAATGTATTTAATGTAGAAACAAAATTGTTTACCTCAACTTCCAATCTAGGCAATTTATTATATGTAGTGTATACTATATCTGCCTTTTCTTTCAAAAATTCAATCTTGTGTTGCAAGATTTTTCTCAAGGCTTGCAGTACAAACTCATTATGCTCTATGTTTACTTTCTTTATCACTACAACAACTCATTCTCCACCCGCACTTTGAGTTTCTATTGGTGCAGGCTATTCAGGTGGTGGAGGTGCAATCACAAGCATGTTTATTATTTGTTGTGTCAGGTCATCCACCATTTTCTCCAATGCCTTTTCCTTCATGATATGCAATTCCCTATCCCTGAAAAGAGCATTGTAATCTTCAAACATGCCTTTAAACCTATTTGAGAGCTGATTTGATTTATCTTCATTTAACCTAGAAAAATGGGTGAGCACTTGTGAAATCTCAAGGTCACTTGTATTGTGGATTGACCATATAATCTTGTCTCCCTCCAGCTTTTCTTGTACATTCAAAAGGGAAGGATTCTAATCCTTAGGATATAGGCTCCACATAGCCAATGTTTGGTTCTTTGGGCTATACCCAAATACTTTTATTATATCCCCAACCTGAGTCTCTGAAGACAAATTTATATCAGGTACTTCATAATTTAATCAATTATGAATGCAGAAGCAAGATCCCAACTAGGTACAAGTAGCATATTGCTTTCTTTTACTAACCTCTTGGCATCCTCGGGGGTAATTGTTTTAGACTCTGGATCATAGTCTTTCAAAGCTTGGATGGATTCATCTGGTACTTGGCCTTCTTTTGTTATCTACACACTTGAAGCAACCTATTGTTGCTTATGCCATAAGAGGAAGGTCTCAAATTCATCAGTTTTTATGAAATCATCATCTTGTAGAAAAGCTTCCTGATGAAGTAATCTTTCATCTTAATAGAGAGCCAATGGCAACTCAATTTCCTCTACAACTTCCTTTTTTTTTTCCTCTTCTCTTCTCTGATCCTCTTTCTCAATTGATGATCATATGCCCTGGTACCAGTGATCAGAGATCCCACTCTATCTTTTCTCTTCTCAGTTGTCATTACTTGGGAAGGCTCTCTTGTTTGCAATTTTTTCATTTTGAGAGGAGGCTCACTACTTTCCTGAGAACTTGAAAGTTCTGTTAAATCCATAACTACATTCTCATCTGCTCCCTTCTCAGCAGTAGGTGGTTGTTCCATAACAGGAAGGCTCTGTATTGAGTAACCATCATCACTATCTTCTTCGTACTCTGAAGTAGAATGATTTTATTTTTCCCTCTCCTTGTCATCAATTAGTCCCTCCAGTGAATTGACCAAAGCATTTTACTTGGCCATCATTTGATCTAACCTCTATAAATAAGGAAATGTAGGGAAGAAGCCTCCAAAAGGAATTTCCTTATGCTTCAGCTATTTCTCTAATGACATCAAATCTTGGAAATGTTGTGCTCTCCTCTGTATCTCATCTTCCTGTAGGATATTCCTTATAAGATCCTCTTCAAGACATTCCTCATGCATATTATTAATGGGAATGGTGGGAGTATAGAATTTTCTTGCATTAACAATAAAATTCTCACTATCTACATATCTATACAAGGCAACACTCATTTTGAAGTGGCCTAACCAATCATTTACTTTATTCATTACATTCTTCCCAATTGTGAAGTTGTAGACTTTGAAATGCCTTGGGGTAAAAGTACCCTTTATGTGTGGAGCCAAATTCTCTTTGTCAGCCAGCATGAGTTGCCAAATAAAATCTAGGACTACGATCCTAGGTGGTACATAAAAAGGAAGAATATGAGGTGGTTGAGGGCACCCAGAAACTTTGATCATTGTGAAGGCTTTCTCATAATAGAAATCACCCTAGTTGTGATTTCCTGTCCACTTGTCAACAAATTGACAAGGTCTTAATAATTGTAGAGCTTTGACTTGTAGCTTGGAAAAGTTTACTCCTAGGATAAACATTATTGGTTAAACCATCCAGTTCTAAAAAGCACAAAAATCATTCTCCCTTGAGGTAAAGTTCCATACCCTCAACCAAAACTGGACTGGGTTGGGTTGTCCATTCCACATCATCCTAGGCTGGAGATACTGCAGATCCATGATATTATAACTATGAGATAAAATGAGATGCATTAATAGAGAGTAATGCATAAACCTAGGAGATGGCTCCTTCTTTTGGATTGACTCAAGACCTTCATGCATTTTATTTATGACATAACCTATGTAGTCATATCCTGTACTTACATAGGGACTTTGCAGGTCTAGTAGCAACATCAAAATGTCTGAGGAAATTCTCTTAGTGCCACCATATACTCCTAACACTCTGCACAATCCATATGCGATATACTTGATTTAGAAATTTAAGTTTTTGTAAAAGTATGGGGTAGTCCCATGTGTTGCTACAATATAATTTTTATTGGCCTTAGGGACATGATTTTGGATTTCTCTTGAAACTAGGGTTGACTCCCTAACGTATCTATTTTATTGGGGTTTCAAATTAATCTCAGTAGCCATTGGGACAAATATACCAAAAGCTTTCATGAATGAATTTCTATCCAGTGTCACCAAGGTTGAGCCATCATATTTTCTTATTGTCTTTGACAAGGGGTCATATCTATTGGCCAATTCAATCAGCAAGTCTATATCCAGGAAGACGTCTGGTACTATCAACCTAGCTAACCCTGAAGTCCAAGGGTTTGAGACTGGTATTGGGCTATCAACATTCTTATAAAAATATCTAAACAAACACATTCTAGAAACATCATGTGTTTTTGCATCCCTACACAACGCTAGGCTATCGGCAAAAATTTCATCACTAACCTTTTTATTTTGTGTAGACCTAGGGAGAAAAGTGAGGAATTCATCTGAGTAGCTCTCTTTCCCTTTTGTATCACCTTTGTCCTTGGTTCCCCTACTTGTAGAAGCTCCGCTCATGGTTGGCTGACTCATATTGACTAGCTGATAAAAATCCTTGTAGAAATTCTAGACTCTTAAATTCTTGGAACGCTAAAAACTTAGAAAATCTTGTAACTTTCTAGCTCTGGCTCTCTGAATGCTTTGGTAAATTTAGAATGAATAACAGTTAGCTATATTTATTCTGATGAATTGAATGCATTAGACTGTTTGAGACTCAAGGTCTGTAATTCATGTCACTTCTGTCATTACTTGGCATGCTCAGAACTCAATTTACTAGCCGAGAGCTGAGAGAATGACAGGTAATCAAAATTTGATTTCTGGTGAGCTATCGACTACATAGCTCCTCATAATCACTAAACTACTTGGGTGCTTTTTTATTATTTTTTAGAGATTAAGCGACTTAAGGGAATTTCTTAGTCACTGAATGATTTAATCCTTTTAAAACTTATCTCGAGACCTAGCGATTGAAGAAAGAAATCACAGTCTTTGAATATTTTAGCTTCTCATGACTTTATCTAGAGACTCAAAGACTACCGTCGATCCTTGATCTAATGAATCTCAACACTTTCTCATATTTTAATTTTTTCCTTCTAAGACTCAGCGATTATAGTTAGTCTCCTCATCGCTGAATTTTTTAACTTTATTTGATTTTACCTTGAGATTCAACAACTACCATTAGATCTTAATCTAACAGTCTACTTTAAGTCTCTTGAAACTTTAATTTTTGCATTTTGAGACTTAGCGACTATAGTTGATCTCCTTGTCACTGAAAGATTTATCATTTATTGATTCTATCTCAAGACCTCATGACTACCATTAGATCTTGATTTAACGATCTTCCTTAAGTCCCTTTACCTTTACTTTTCATCTGAATCATTTAGAGACTTAGTGACTATAGTGAGTCTCTTAATCACCAAAACCTTGTTGACTTTTTAAAATTTTTAGGAGATCATCTAACTTAGCTTATTTGGAGATCTAGTGACTATATAGAAGTCTCTTGATCACTGAAACTTTTAATAAACCTTGTCTTCATCTCGCAACTTCACGCCAGCCACATGATCTTAATTTGACGGTGCACAATATCTGGAATAAAACCTTTGATACATTAAAGATATATGAGATCAAATACCGACCACATGATCTTAATCCAATGGTAATCGCTCAATCTCTACAGTTTTGGGATGACATATCTTTATTAAGCAATTAAGAGACAATAGTATGATCCTACCTTTAAAAGAGAAAATCAACGGTAGTCACGCAATCTCGAGATCTTTACTTTGACTTTGACTTTGTCAGGAGATCTGGTGACTGTATGAATATATCACTAATTTTGTTGCATCTGGAGACTTGACGACTATAGTAATTTCATAGTCGCTGAAAGATTTATTACTTCACCATTTTATCTGGAGATTGCCCGACTAAGGATATATTGGATCTAAAGGCTGGGCGACTATAGTTAAAATTAAATTTTTTTTTAGTGTAGTTGCTGGATCTCATAAAGCACTTCAATACATTTGGAGACTTCTCGACTAAAGTCACCCGCTAAGTCGCTTATAACAAAATAATATTCTTATGACTTAACGAGATCGTGCGACTAAAGGTTTTTGGGATGTCGCTTGATTAAAAGGAATATGATGGATTTATTAGGATACTAAGTGACCAATAAAAAACACATGTAGAAAGGTTTCTTAAGTGGTTTCAAAAAGTAACAACAAAATAGAACTCGACTAGGTTTTTCTAGGGTTTTTAGGATTTTAAAGCATATTTGACCTAGCACTAAGGGTTTTTCAAATTTGATCAATTTTCAACTCTGGGAATGGAGATTTGCAGGAGATTTTCAACACAAAATACAAGCAAAGCTTCAAGGAAACAAAATTTTGAAAGGCAACTTCGAGAACAAAGAATACTACCAATAGTGGCTCTATTTGAGGATGTTTAAATGTAAATTTAAGAAAGAACCACATATCTCTAGGAAAGAAGACCAAACTAACTAACCTACTACATGAAAGAAACACATGAAAAGAAGGGAAACACACCTGTACAAAAATTTACATAATTTACATGTGCATAAAAGAAGTACTTTAATTGAAAAAAAGTTTTAAGAATTGCCCATGCACTGGCAATTCAAAAATTTATCCATCCATATTTTTTAGCTAGTATGAATCCTTTCCAAAACTATGATGAACTATGTAAGGGCCAAGCCATAAAGAGTCAAATTTCTTATTCTTTCCCTTGTCTTCAACTCTAACATTTCATTGGAGCACTAAATCATCAAGTTGAAATTTTCTAGTAGTAGCTCTTTTGTCAAATAGGTATTTCATCTTCTATTATAATTTGATATTATCCTTTTGACTATCTCTTCTCACTTCATCCAATTCAAACAACTGCACCATTCTGTCTTGCATTGGCTCTGAAATGTCTAATTCTTCATCTTGGATAAACTTGTATATTGGAAGCCAATTGTTGATAGTTAATATTGAATACAATCCATTTACCAATTCAAATGGGGATTTTCTTGTAGCCTTCTTCACAGTAATTCTATTAGCCCACAGAGTAAGTTTCAATTTTGAGTGCTAGGCTCTTTTATTTTTTTCCAAAGTTTTCTTCAAGATTTTCAAAATACTTTTATTACTAGACACAACTTGTCCATTTTCTTGAGGGTGGTATGGTGATGAATAAGACACAATGATTCCATATTCTTTGTAGAAGTCCTTGAACTCATCTGACCTAAAACACATTACATTATCTGTAATCAACTTAATGGGGACACCAAAACTAGTTAATATGTTATCCATTAGAAAGTCAATCACTACTTTACTTGTTTCCTTCTTAGTGGGGATAAATTCTATCCATTTTGTGAAATAAGCAGTTGCAAAAAGTATCCAACTATGCCCACCACTAGATTTCTTAGCAAACTCTCCAATAAAGTCCATTCCCCACATAGCAAATGGTGCTTCTGCAACTACTAGGTTTAATAACAATGCACCTGAATACTTTAACTTAGAAGAAAATTTCTGACAAGCTTCACATTTCTTGACAAACTAAAAAGAATCTTTAAATAATGAGGGCCAAAAGTAACCAGCTCTTAATATCTTATGGGCAGTGATCTTTGTAGAGTAATGACCTCCACAAACACCAACATGCATATCCTTCAAAACTTTCTCTGCTTGACTCTTGTCAAGGCATAACAACAATACTCCATTTCTATCTTTTCAATACAAATCCCCTTGTATCAATTTATATCTCTGAGTTTGTAATCTTAGGGCTCTTTTCTAATTATCAGACATATACTCTAGACATTTTTTATTTTTAAGATAATAGACAATATCGGTATAGTATGGTTGTCTCTCAATGCTTGTCATTGTCAAATATGGTATCATTGCATTATTAACTTGAACTAGGTCCATATTTTCTCTAGTCATCAATTTGGCTAAGCCTAATCCTCTTACCAATTTGGTAATATGGATTTCCAAGTTGAACTCCTGAATTCTAGTAATCCATTTGCATCTCTTTCTAGTTACCTCTGATTGCATTAGAACATCCTTTACTGCTGCATGTGGAACATATGCAATCACCTTTGCACACACTAGATAGGGCCTAAATGACTTTACAAATTTTACTAACGCATATGCCTATTTCTCCATCATCTCATAATTCAATTCAGTAGCTTGCAAGGATTTACTAAAGAATGTAATTGGGTGTTCAAAATGTTCATCATCCTTTTGCAATAACACAACAACAATTGTCTAAAAAAGAGGCAAAAGAAAATAATGAAAATGGCTTACTATAATTAGGGGACTTTAAAACTGGTGCCTCTTGAACTACATTTTTGATTTTGTCAAAGGAATATTGTGCTTCTTCAGTCCATTGAAACTTTGTATCCTTTTTTAACAACTTGACTATTGGTTTTACTATCTCTACATAGTTGGCAATGAATCTTCCAAAAAAATTAATCTTTCCTAAAAAGGATTGCACACCCTTGATGTTCTTTGAAGTAGTGACCTTCTGAATAGCTTCTACTCTTTCTGGGTCAATCCTTACTCCTTCCTTAGACACTATATGTCCTAATAACTTTCCCTCTTTAACTGCAAAGTGACATTTCTTTGGATTTAGGGACACACCATACTCTAGACCCTTATTGAAAATCTTTTCTAGATGACTGCAATGATCTTATGCTTTCTTTAAGTATGCTATCATATCATCTTGATAAACAACCATGAATAAATTAATGTATTCTTTAAATGCAACATCCATGGCCCTCTGGAATGTTGCTCCTACATTTCTAAGACCAAAATGCATTTTGAGATAAACATAAGTCCCCCATGGGGTAGTGAATGTAGTTTTGAACTATTTTGATTCTTTAGCTAACACTTGGTTGTAACCTGAGAAACCATCCATCATAGACAATAATTCACAACCAGTGACTTTGTGTAGCATTTCCTCCATATTAGGCAAAGAATAATTGTCCTTCAAAGATGCAACATTCATATTTCTAAAATTAACACAGCCTAATATCTCCATTCTTCTTTTTGACTGGAACAAGGTTAGACACCCAAGTTGAATGTCTCATGGGTTGAATTATTCCTGCATCACTTAATTTTACTAATTCTTGTTGCATTTTGGGAGCCAACAATGGATTAATTAGTCTTTGTTTTTGTCTGAATGGTTTTACATCTTGTTTTAGTGGGATCTCATGCTGGAAAAGGTCCTCTCTATAGGCTTTCAAATCATCATAAGACCATGCAAACACATGCTTGTGTTTTCTCAGTAATTTTACCAAATTATATCTTATATGAGGATCTAATCCTTTTCCAATATAAACCATTTGAGGTGTGTTGTGTGACCCTAGATTCACCTCTTCTAAATCTTCAATCTTAGCATTGCTAGTTTTTAACAAGTGATCGTTTTGATTACTATACAATGCCTCTAATTCTATCAAACCTTTTGGAATGTGATTAGTAATCAATTGAATAATTTCATTTCCCAAGACCATGTCCTTGCCATCAACTACCTAAACTAGGGCATTGCAATCTATAGGTTGATCTTCATAAATGTCAAGGCACTGAATAAATCTTAGAATATCATGGTCATCTTCAAAAACCTACCAGTTGCAAATGTTATTTGGAACAACTGGCCTATTCTTAACTTCTACTATTGATACCCCAGTTAAAGTTAGATCATCTTTTTTCAGAGCAACATTAGCCAAAAAATCTGCCATAATATTCTTAGACCTTTCTACCCAGCTAATGTGAAGGCATCAAATAGTTCAATTTGATCCCAAATAGCATGCTTGTACATCTTTAGTCTATCTTTTTTTACAGCATATCTAGATCTAACTTGTGCTACAAAAAGTTCACAGTCACCACAAACTTTTAAACATTTTATTCTATGTTTTGTAGCAATATTCAATCCCAAAAACAATGCTTCATATTCAGCAGTATTATTTGTACATTGAAAAGTTAATAGAAAAGAATATTTAAATGTGGTACCTGATGGAGATATAAATAAGACTCTAGCTCCTGAGCCTTCTTTTGAGAAAGCTCCATCAAAGAACATTTTCCATAATCCATCTTGATGTTTGTTCAGTTCTGCAACTAATGGATCTGCATCTTCACTTTGTGGAATAATTTTTTCCACTCTAAATTTTTCCATATCAACATCCACACAACAATTTAAATCATTAGCATTATTTAATTCAATCATGTGTGGGGTCCTATTGTCTTTGGATACCTTAATGTTACTTCCACCAATATTGAAAGTTGCATAAGACAAGTCACACTGAATACTACCTCCCATTGAAGCACTCCATTTTCTTGATAGTAGCATTCCATATTGAGGTGGGATATCAACCACTAGGACACTCATATTTAATTGCTTGTTTGGATATGATTATAACCTATAAGGTAAAGCCTTAATGGTACCAATAATTGGTACTTCTCTTGAGTCCATATCTTGACATCTCCCATGAGGTGTATCAACTTGCAGTCCTAATGATTTCATGACTTCTGCAGGCATGACAATGTTTGATGCTCCTGAATCAATCATACAATTTCTCAATATTTTTCCATTTATAACCAAAGTAAAAAAGAAAGGATCAATTGTCCTAGACACAGTGTTGACAATATTTGTGTCCAAATAAATATGAGGAATCTCATAAATAATTTCCCCATTCTGATTGTCAATTGAATCATCTACAGTAGCAATGTGTTTATCAATCTTATCAGTATTTTGGGTATTTGTGGGAGTAACTCCATTCACCCAATTTAAGACCTTCTCTTTGTGTTCCTCTATTCTCATAATTTCCAGTAAAGGAACCTTAACATTAATTTGTGACAATAGTTTACTCATGTCAATAGGGACATATTTTGAGTCGACTACATCCTGCCTTATAATGGTAACTTCTTTGTTTTCCTCATGTGTAGATAGGTTAGGATGATCCTTACTTTGGATTTTAATTTCTTTCTAAAAAGAGGAAACGGTCTACTTAGGGGGTTTATTTTTTACTTTATAAGTAGCATTTGGGCTGGTAAATGTGACATTCTTTTTTACCTTGACTTTGTTGACAACCTCAGCTACTTTTTGTTTATCTTGAAATTGTTTAATATATTGTTCTGACTTCTTAATGAATATACTAGTAGGTTTATGATTAGGATCACCTACCATTCTACTTCTCAGATTGTAGTTTCTCTTAGCTTGGGTGACCATATCTGTAGTTATTTGTGCAATCTCTTCATTAGTCTCAAAACAACTAATCCATCATCTTTTAAAGTATTACACTAGAATCTATCCAACACATCATTTTCTTCATCAGAAAATACCCACTGATGATAAAATTCATTTTTGACTTGAGAACTAGAAACATCTTGAATTTCATCTTCTTTAGTAGAGTCAATTTCATCCCAAAGATATGAGGAGGTCATGGCACAACCTTGGTCATCATAAGGCTCATCTTCAATTTTTTCCAGTTCCTCATTTGTAGACACACTTTGAGCAACTACACAATAATTAGGGTCATGTGGTGACTGACATACAATACACCATGGGACATCATTAATCATGTTCACTGAATTTCTGTGTAAAGGGTTAGGAGTTTTTTCATTTGGTTTATTTTTTCTCTCATGGAGTATAGGCTTTCCATCTTTCCACTAAGTATTGTAAGGATAGTTTTGCATTCTTAGTAATTTTTTGAAATTGTTGAAAGCCGGTCTATCATTTCATGTAACCCTATTGTTCCTATTTTCACTAGGCTTTAAGTCCTTTATAGCTTTCAATTTTTTTTTGAGGCTATCATCTTCCTTTGGTTTTGCATTATCAGACTTTGCTGGTTCTTTCCTATTCAGAACTTGTGGTTTATAGTCATCTGTTCTTCCCAACTTTCTTGATATCCTCTGGTTACTTTCTATGTTGATGGCTAATTTGTAGGCTTCAACAAGATTTCTAGGGTTATTATCTCTCAAGAGGTATCCCATTTTTTCATCAAAAGCATTCAAATAGGTGACTAAACATATCTTATCATCCAACCTAATGACCGGTAATAATTTATGCATGGCTTTCTAAAATCTAACATTAAATTCAACAATACCTTCATTTTGATTCTTCTTGCTATTATTGAATTCATTTAGCATAAAACCTTCATTTGTCTTGTCTCCATACTATTCTTTAAAACAATGCTTGAATTGATCCCATGAGCTTATATTGGCATGTGGTAAGTCCCTAAACCAATCCATAGAGTCTAATGTTAAAGATTGAACAAACAATTTCATTATTACATCATCTGGTTCAATATTCTAATCATCTATGACATCAATAAATTTATTTAAATGCTCTTCACAAGTAATAGAATTACTACTAGTAAACTTTGGAATTTTTCTTTGATTTCATCAGGGATGGGATTGGGGTATCCACGAATACCACAAAAGACTAGTTGCTTATATCTTTCATGAACATGCCCTATTTGTGATGGGCCAACACCTTGAGATGTCGATGTATGAATATTTGAAGTAGTAGAAACCTTAGGGAAAACTGGTGGAGGGATATTTGTTACTTGTCTTACAGTGTTTCCAATATTTCCACCTTGTGTCAAGGATAAAGCAACAATATTTGAAGGTCTTGAAGATTGCTTAAGAAACTCAATCTTTCTTCTCATTTCCATAGCTGTAGCTTCTAATTCTACTTTCTCCAACTCCTTAGCTAGTATCTCTTTTTCCCTTTTAGCTTTCTCAAGCTCAACATCTAACTTCAAAACTTGGTCTAGAGGGTCCTTGGCATTTATAGGTTCATTGATTGAAACTCCTACAGATTTTTGCTTACCTTTATCTTTGGGATTCCTTATCTCATGTACTTCTTGGATAACAGGTTGTTCTTTTGTTTGTTCAGGTATGGGAACATAGTTTATTACTTCTAAATCTAACAACTACCTTTTTAGTTGTTCAGGTCTTATCATGGCTTGTCTAATTTTTTATTCCTTTTATTTTTCTCTCTTTTTCCTAATAGAGGCTTGTTCTTGGATTTTCCTTTCCAAGTCAAAGACTTCCTCAAAGATTTCCTCAGAGTCTAGAAGGGTTGTCTCAGATGATGATTTTTGGGCATGGATTTGTTCCTGATGACTATTAGAGACATGGAGGCCTTGAGGTAATGAGGAGCCAAGGGTAAAAGGAGGAAGAAAATCTTGTCTATTCCTACTCTGGCTTCTAGACCTCCTTTCATTTCTAAGATGCTTACTAGGGGCCACCCTTCTATTGTGTTGTGATTTTTCTCCACCCTTTTTAGAGGGAGAGTAGTAATCCTCATACTGGTTCAAACCTAAATCAACAACTTCCTCATACTCTGATGCATTCCCTTCTTGATTGGTTTGAATAGGATCTTCTTGTCTCACATTTCCCTTTTATTTCCATGTAAAAGACATATCATTTCTATTTCTTTCCTTTCTCATTTGACTACACCTAGAGGTAGCTGGAAGTTCTCCTTCCAAATTTTTTTTTCTTTCTGGATGCTCTTTTCTCCAGGACCTTGTATTTCTAAAACTCATTGTAAAAATGTGGTTTCTTGATTAGCACTAGTACATAGATCTTTGGAGTCACCACCCAACTGGGTTGGGAATTTTAGAACACTATCCCTCAGGTATGTAGCTGAGTTTTGCAAAGGAAAGAGCGACCTAGAGAAAAAGAAACAACTATGTGTTTTTCAATGGTAACTAACTAGTTTGAGATAAGTAGGCCAGGAGTCTATCTAAACTTGTACCTATGTTATCTATATATAATTGTAATAGTTCCCTAGCAGAGTCACTAGTTTGTTAGGGCCTTTTCTTGTTAGGAGAAAACTTGGTAAATAGGTATGATTGATTCTCAGATTATGAACTCTCAAGTTTGACAAGAATAAGTCTAATTGATGAGGATTGGATAAGATCCTCCTTCTTCTTCAAACTCCACAGGACTCAGGTGGCTATTACCTTAGATAATTCACTATGTTTCAAGTAAACTTCAAATGGTGGATTAGTTCCTCACTGCTATGCTACTATGTTTCAAATTACTTCAATAAAATATCATTCTGCAAACAATCAAGAATATCTTGATGCAAAATATGACAAAGGAAACTATGAATGTAATAACATATAACAGTGGCATAAGGATGTTCATCCTTTTTTTTTTTTTGAGTTTTACTCAAGGAAGGCTAACCTTTTGGATTCTCTCTTAAAGGAATTGGTAATTTGAAATGTATTATTTGAATACAATCCTTTCAAAATATGTATAAAATTAGTATAAAAATGTATTGGAATTTTTATGTTTTGTGTTTGATGATTGAAAGATAACTACATAACAAGCATCCAACCAATGCCTAATCCATGGGCAAAAAGAGTTTGACTGTAAATCCATAGGAAGAAATTCAAAAGAAATATAGTAAAATGCCTTGCAATCTACTTGCAGTTTGAATAGAATGCCTTGCAAACTATCTTGTCACCCCTATATTTCTATTGTCAAAATCCTAACAATTATGTTTACTCTCTGAAATTATTTATGAAAATTTAATCCTTTCCTTGAAATAAATTCATAAAAAATTAGACAAATTGCCTTGCAATTGGTATGTTTTTATATGCCTTAAAAATAAAACCATACAAGAGTAAAACATAAAAGTAAAGAGACAATAAACAAATATGAGATAAACTACAATGTATTTTATTGAAAGTAATCCTGTTTCAATACATACAAAAATTTAAGCTCAGAAGCTTAGACACAGAGATGAGAAGTCTGCTCTACAAAAATTTGTATTCAACATTCATCTATCATCAATCATCCCTTCAAAAAGAGGCTACAACTACTATATATAGCTAAAAACATCTTGGAATCCTTAAATAATAAGGATGCAACAAGCTTTAGATGTTTTAGCCCTAAACCTAAAATAGAAAAGAAAAAAATACAAAAGGGGCCCTTCAGGTGGTGGGAAGACAAAATTTTTTTGGAGTCATTTGATATTTGATCTTCGTCATTTGATAACTGTCACCTTTGTCTGGAGATATTATTGATAACTTCATTGAGTTATTATGAGATATGGTCACCACCATTTCAAGCTAACCTACACCATTCTTCATGAATAGTTATCATCCCCGTGCTCATAGGTCAGGTGTCAGATATCCATGTGTCTTCTTTATTGCTCATCAATTATGTCAAGGTCAATTGGTACAAGCTTCATCTTCTTGGGCTTGGTGAGTGCTTCCCATGCAACTACCTCCTCCTTTGTTGGCCATTGAAACTCTTGAATGCTCTGCAATTGTTCTTTCTATCTTTCCCACCTAGCATCTACAGTTTGCTTGACATCTGTAATGAAATTAATGAAGTCCATCTCATCTTTAAATGCTTCAACAAGAATTTCATTGAAGTGATCCATATCCAATTCATTGTTGTCATTTATGAAGGCCTCTTTCTTAGGCAATAGAGAATCAAATTTTGATCTCCATTTGTCCAAATATTTGATTGTGCCATCTTCAGCCTTGATCTGAGGGATGAACCTATTGAAATCAGGTCCAAACATAATTATCGTCACCTCAATTTGATTTTCTTTACCTTTAAAGAAAGATAAAGTTACTCCTATCTACTCAATCTCCTCCCCTACTTGCAAAACTATCTCTGGGAGATCTGTTCTTAGGGGTAGTATTGCCACCAATCTTTCAAACAATGATGCCCTAGCTGACCAATTTCCATAATATGTATTTAATGTAGAAACAAAATTGTTTACCTCAACTTTTAATCCAGGCAATTTATTATATATAGTGTATACTATATCTTCCTTTTCTTTCAAAACTTTAATCCTGTGTTGCAAGATTTTTATTAGGGCTTGCAGTACAACCTCATTCTGCTCTATGTTTACTTTCTTTATCACTGCAACAACTTCTTCTCCACCTAAACTTTGAGTTTCTGTTGGTGCAGGCTGTTTAGGTGGTGGAGGTACAATCACAAGCATGCTTATTATTTGTTGTGTCAGGTCATCCACCATTTTCTCCAATGTCTTTTCCTTCATGATATACAATTCCTTGTCCTTAACAAGAGCACTGTAATCTTCAAATAGGCCTTTAAACATATCTAAGAGCTGCTTTGATTTATCTTCATTTAACCTCGCAAAATGGGTGAGCACTCATGAAATCTCAAGGTCACCTGTATTGTGAATTGACCATATAATGTTGTCTCCCTCCAGCTTCTCTTGTACATTCAAAAGAGAAGGCTTCTGATCCTTAGGATACAGGCTCCACATAGCCAATGCTTGGTTCTTTGGGCTATACCCAAATCCTTTTATTATATCCCCAACCCGAGTCTCTAAAGACAAATTTATATCAGGTTGCCTCCTAATTTGATCTATTATGAATGCAGAAGCAAGATCCCAACTAGGTACAAGTAGCATATTTCTTGCTTTTACTAACCTCTTGACATCCTCGGGGGTAATTGTTTCAGACTTTGGATTATAGTCTTTCAAAGCTTGGATGGCTTCATTTGGAACTTGTCTTTCTTCTGTTATCTCCACACTTGAAGCAACCTATTGTTGCTTATTCCATAAGAGGAAGTTACTAAATTGATTGGTTTTTATGAAATCATCATCTTTTAGAAAAGCTTCCTGATGAAGTAATCTTTCATCTTGACAGAGAGCCAATGGCAACTCAATTTCCTCTACAACTTCCTTTTGTTTTATTTTCTCTTCTCTAATCCTCATTCTCAATTAATGATCATATGCCCTGGTACTAGTGATCAGAGCTCCCACTCTCTCTTTTCTATTCTCAGTTGTCCTTACTTGGGAAGGCTATCCTATTTGTAATTTTTGCCTTTTGAGAGGAGGCTCACTAGTTTCATGAGAACTTGGAAGTTCTGTTAAATCCACAACTACATTCTCATCTGCTCCCTGCTCAACAGTAGGTGGTTGTTCCATATTAGGAAGGCTCTATACTGAGTAACCATCATCACTATCTTCTTCATACTATGAAGCGGAATGATTTTATTTTTCCCTCTCCTTGTCATCAATTAGTCCCTCCAGTGAATTGACCAAGGCATTGTAGTTGGTCATCATTTGATCTAACCTCTATAAATAAGGCAATGTAGGGAAGGAGCCTCCAAAAGTAATTCCCTTCTACTTTAACTATTTTTCTAATGACATCAAATCTTGGAAATGTTGTGCTCTCCTTTGTATCTCATCTTCCTCTAAGATATTCCTTATAAGATCCTCTTCAAGACATTCCTCATGCCTATTATTAATGGGAATGGTGAGAGTATAGAATTTTCTTGCAATAACAATAAAATTCCCTGTGTCTACATATCTATACAAGGCAACACTCATTCTGAAGTGGCCTAACCAATCATTTACTTTATTCAGTGCATTCTTCCCAATTGTGAAGTTGCAAACTTTGAAATGCCTTGGGGTAAAAGTACCCTTTCTGTGTGGAGCCAAATGCTCTTTGTCAGTCAGCGTGAGGTGCCAAATTAACTCTAGCACTACAATCCTGGGTAGTACATAAAAAGGAAGAATATGAGGTGGCTGAGGGCACCCATAAACTCTGATCATTGTGAAGGCTTTCTCATATTAGAAATCACCCAAGTTGTGATTTATTGTCCACTTGTCAACAATTGACAAGGTCTTAATAATTGTAGAGCTTTGACTGGTAGCTTGGACAAGTTTACTCCTAGGATAAACATTATTGGTTGCACCATCTAGTTATGAAAAACACAAAAATCATTCTCCCCTGAGGTAAAGTTTCATACCCTCAACCAAAACTAGACTGGGTTGGGTTGTCCATTCCACATCATCCTAGGTTGGAGATACTACAGATCCATGATATTGTAACTGTGAGATAAAATGAGATGCATTAACAAAGAGTAATGCATAAACCTAGGAGATGGATCCTTCTTTCGGATTGACTCAAGACCTTCATGAATTCTATTTATGACATAACCTATGTATTCATATCCTATACTTACATAGGGAATTTGTAGGTCTAGTACCAACAATAGAATGTCTGAGGAAATTCTCTCAGCACCACCATCTACTCCTAACACTCTACACAATCCATATGCAATATACTTGATGTAGAAATTCAAGTTTTTGTAAAAGTATGGGGTAGTCCTAGGTGTTGTTGCAATATAATTTTTATTGGCCTTAGGGACATGATTTTGGATTTGTCTTGAAACTAGGGTTGACTCCCTAACGTATCTATTTGCTTGGGCTTTCAAATTAATCTTAGTAGCCATTGGGACAAATATACCAAAAGCTTTCATGATTGAATTTCTATCGAGTGTCACCAAGGCTGAGCCATCATCTTTTCTTATTTTCTTTGACAAGGGGTCATATCTATTGGCCAAGTCAATCAACAAGTCTATATCTAGGAAGATGTCTGGTACTATCAACCTAGCTAACCCTGAAGTCCAAGGGTTTGAGACTGGTACTGGCTATCAAAATTCTTATAAAAATATCTAAACAAACACATTCTAGAAACATCATGTGTTTTTGCATCCCTACACAATGCTAGGTTATCAATGAAAATTTCATCACTAACCTTTTTATTTTGTGTAGACCCGGGGAGCAAAGTTAGGAATTCATTTGAGTAGCTCTCTTTCCCTTTTGTATCACCTTTTTCCTTGGTTCCCCTGCTTGTAGAAGCTCCACTCATGGTTGGATGACTCATACTGACTAGCTGATAAAAATCCTTGTAGAAATTATGGGCTCTTGAATTCTTGGAATGCTGAAAACTCAGAAAATCTCATAACTTTCTAGCTCTAGCTCTCTAAATGCTTTTTTAAATTTAGAATGAATAACGGTTAGCTATATTTATTTTGAAGAATTGAATGCATTAGACCGTTTGAGACTCAAGCTCTGTAATTCATGTCACTTCCGTCATTACTTGGCATGCTCAGAACTCAATTTACTAGCTGAGAGCTGGGAGAATGACAAGTAATCAAATTTTGATTTCTGGTGACCTAGTGATTACACATCTCCTCATAGTCACTAAAAGGCTTGGTGCTTTTTTATTATTTTTAGAGATTAAGAGACTAAAGGGAATTTCTTAGTTGCTAAATGATTTAATCCTTTTAAAACTTATCTTGAGACCTAGCGACTGAAGGAAGAAATCATAGTCACTGAATATTTTAGCTTCTCATGACTTTATCTAAAGACTTAGAGACTACGGTCAATCCTTGATCTAATGAATCTCAACACTTTCTCATATTTTAATTTTTTCCTTTTGAGACTCAGTGACTATAGTTAGTCTCCTCATTGTTGAATGTTTTAACTTTATTTGATTTTACCTCGAGATTCATCGACTATTGTTAGATCTTAATCTAATGGTCTACTTTAAGTCTCTTGAAATTTTAAATTTTGCATTCTGAGACTCAGCAACTATAGTCCATCTTATTTTCACTAAAAGATTTATCATTTACTAATTCTATCTTGAGACCTCATGACTACCGTTAGATCTTGATCTAACGGTCTTCCTTAAGTCCCTTTACCTTTACTTTTCATTTGAATAATTTAGATACTTAGCGACTGTAGTGAGTCTCTTAATCGCCAAAACCTTGTTGACTTTTCAAAATTTTCTACAGATCATCTAACTTAGCTTATCTAGAGATCTAGTAATTGTTTTAAAGTCTCTTGATAGCTGAAAATTTTAATAAACCCTATCTTCATCTCACGACTTCACGCCAGCGATAAGATATTAATCTGACAGTGCAAAATATCTGGAATAAAACCTATGATACATTAAAGATATATGAGATCAAATACCAACCATAGGATCTTAATCCAATGTTAGTTGCTCAATCTCTGCAATTTTGGGATGACATCATGTTTATTAAGTGATTAAGAGACAATTGTATGATCTTTACTTTAAAAGAGAAAATCAACGGTAGTCGTGCAATCTCAAGATCTTTACTTTGACTTTGACTTCCTCAAGAGATCTGGTGACTGTATGAATATATCATTGATTTTATTTCATCTAGAGACTTGATGACTATAGTAATCTTATAGTCGTTGAAAGATTTATTACTTCACCATTTTATATAGAGATTACCCGATTGAGGATATATAGGATCTAGAGACTGGGCGACTATAGTTAAAGTTAAAACATTTTTTAACTGTAGCCACTGGATTTCATAAAGCACTTCAATACATTTGGAGACTTTTCAAATAAATTCACCCGCTAAGTTGCTTATAACAAAAGAATATTCTTATGACTTAATGAGATCGCACCACTGAAGGGTTTCAGGATTTCTCTTGATAAAAAGGAATATGCCGAATTTCTTAGGAGACTAAGCGACCAATAAAAAGCACATGCAGAAAGGTTTCTTAAGTGGTTTCAAAAAGTAAGAGCAAAATAGAACTCGACTAGGTTTTTCTAGGGTTTTTAGGATTTTTAAGCATATTTGACCTAGCACTAAGGGTTTTTCAATTTTGATCAATTTTCAACTCTGGGAATGGTGATTTGCAGGAGATTTTCAACACAAAATACAAGGAAATCTTCAAGGAAACAAAATTTTGAAAGGCAACTTTGAGAACAGAGAATACTACCAACAAACCCTATAATTGATTAATTTAATTATAGTTTTAGCACTTTAATTAAATTAAATCCACCCCCTTTAGCTAAAAATACATAAAAAAGGAATTAAATAATATTTGATTTTTAAATAAATATCCTCATTTCAATAATTGAATTTAATTGTTCAAATAATTGAGAAAATCCATTTATGAGGCAATATTGTATTTGTTTAATAAAATATTAATCTTCTCTTTAGTTCAGAAAAGGAAACTTTGAGTTAACTAAGAATCCAAAAGTGCAACAAATCAGTTAACTACTTTATACACTCAAAAGGCAAGTAGTTGACTGCCTCTCTGCATGAAACTTTCTATTATGAACTGAAATCTCATTCGATCTCCACCGTTCATCTAATTCAATCTCGATCGTCGATTGAACCCAGGACTCTATAAAAGACCTCTTGTTTCTCATTCAAAGGATCCAACTTTTGAGCAACAAAGTGCTGTCGCATTATCATCTCAATTCATTTGCATTCAAAGCTTCCATTCTTAGTGTAATAATCATTTCTAGATTAATATATCATGCTTAGATTAAATATACACCTCATTTCTTAATCTAGTTTATTTTCATTGTTATTAGATTAATGCTCTTAATTTCATTTCTAGAATAATCTTACATACTCATTCTAGAATAATTGCATCATGCTTTCAGTTAAATCCTCCATTCTAATGCTAGTCTATGGTTGCCAGACTCTCGATTCTAAGAGCAATCCTGAACCCTACCTAGATAGGAGGAAACAAGTTGAATCATCTAGAAAGGAAAGATGAATGATCTCATATTCATTCTTGTCTGTAACTGATGAACAATGACTATGTTGAAGTGTAAGGCTAAATTAGAGGTCAACATTTAGCTATCACAGTCTGTAGTCAATGCGCAAGCATAAAGATCCAGGCTTCTTCTTAATGAAGAGTATAGGTGCTCCCCATGAAGAAACACTCAAACAAATATTTCCCTTTGCCAAAAGATCCTCTAACTGAAGCTTAAGCTTGCTCAAATCCTAAGTGGTCATCTGGTAAGGAGCTATAGATATAGGTTGTTCTCCTGGAATAAGATCAATGTGAAAATCTATGTCAAGCTTGGGTGGCATACCCAAAATCTCACTAGGAAATACATCAATGAATTCTTACAATATAGGATGATCAAGAGTCTTCTTCTCTATTTCTACTTCATCCAACTCATTCATAGTTACTGCAAATACCTAACATCCCTTTCACATGTTCCACTTGAGTTGCATAGCATAAATCATATGAAGAGATATAGGGTACTTAATTACCACTATCTCACAATCCTTACCAACATCATCTTTGTATCCGATTAATTTTTGTCTACAATCAATATTGGCACTATGAGAACTTAACCAATCCATTCCAAGAACAATGTAATATGATCCCAAAGGAATCATAGGAATGTCTACTATGGTGGTGACCCAGGTCTAAATCATACTTATGAACTAGAGAGTCTGTTGACATTATTTCTCTAGAGGCCAACTCTACTTGCCAACCAATGTCTTGATTTACTGTCACTAGCTCACATCTCTCTACTATAAAAGGAGGTATAAAATAATTTGTAGCTCCTGAATCAAATAAAATAGAAAGATAAATACCTCTAGTGGCTCAATAAGTCTCTACCATAGTACCTTGATGCCCTTCCTGATGATAGTCCACTGCTACAAATACCCCGTGAGATCTACTGACATCCCCTACAATAGGCTTAGAAGCTGTAGGTCTCTGTCCTGAAAAATGTGATGCATGCTGAGGGAAATTCACTACAATGTAACCATGCTACCCACAAGAGAAGAAACCATTACCTCTACTATGACCTCTCCCAGTGGATAGTGCACTAGACTACTGATATCCACCTCTCCTCATAACTAAATGTGTACTTTTTATAGGCTGACTATTCTGATTGTGCCTGTTGATGAAAAGTTACAAAATTTCTTAGAGTGAGAACCACCATTATGTACTACAAGATTAGTGCTCTTCTATTGTTGACTACAAAAATAGGGAGGGGGTTTCTTGAAGTTTCCTACACCTTCATTCTGATTTCCTTTAAATCTTGAAGATGAAGGAACTCCTATCTGAACCCTTATCTATCTATGATATCCTGAGGCCATGTTTGCCTCAATCAAAGCATCCTTAATAACCACTTCCTTGAGGGTCTTGGGTTCAAAAACCATAACCCCTTTGATAATGTAGCCATTGAGTCCTTCGATGAAATGATGTAACAAGAGTGGCGATTGATCACTGTATCCTGTATAGGTCCCAAGCTCAAAGAAACATCACTCATACTCCTAAACAGTCATGGAAATTTGTCATAGATTATGGAACTCATTTGTGCGTTGTCACAACCACTGGTCTGATAGGAATATCTCACAAAATTTTTCAAGGAAAAGATCCCATGTGATAGTCTCCATAGTAAGTCCAAGTTTTTGCTCCTCTATTTTACACCATGAAGATACAAAGCCCTCAAGACTCATAACCACATATCTTGCCTTAACATTAGTGTCAAACTACTGCATGGAAAAACAACAATCCAAAGAAATGAGCCAAGTCTCTTCCTAAAAATTGGTCAATTTTGAGAGCAATCCTAAACCCTACCTAGATAGGAGGCAACAAGTCGAATCATCTAAACAGGTAGGATGAATGATCTCATATTAATTCTTGTCTGTAACTAATGAACAATGACTATGTTGAAGTGTAAGGCTAAATTAGAGGTCAACATTTAGCTATCACATTTCTAGCACCCACTGTGGTGCATAAAATCAATTTTTGGCCTCATCTCATTTTAATTTTTTGTCAAATTTTTGCATTCTATTCGTACATTCGTATACCTTTGGTATGGATTCTCATGTGAAGATTCTCACTATACCACATGAATTTGTGCTTGCCTTAGCACTTCCTCACGTGACAAATGTTTTTTCTCATGCAGGACTGTACATTATCTCGCTTGAACTCTGACACCAAAAATTTAAATTTTCATAGTTTGGTACTATCTGCTTCCTATTTTCTGATATTCTATGTTTCGCTGTGATTTCTTGATTCTATTTTTCTAATACAGCTTAATAGTGGGTTGTAGGAAGTTTGTCAAAGATTCCCAAAACATGACTATACACACTTTCTAACTATTTTCTTGTAGGACGCTTGTCAAAGATGTTTGTCAAAGAATCTAAAACCCACTCAAAACATTCTATCTTTTTCATGCTTTCTTTACATAGTCTAAATATGGCCTTGTTAAAATTTCTTAAGGGTCTTGATAGTAGAATAGGGTAATAGGCTCTTCATTACATGGAAGTGATGACCATGGATGAATCTAAAACCCAGATGTTGCTAGAATGATAGATACACGGGGAAGAAAGGAAAGGTAAGAAATTGATTGACATGTTCATTAGTGAGGGGATTATGCTCTTCTCTCGTTGAGAGAACCAAAAACCTAGAAGCTCTTGAATCTATTGAAAGAGGATTTATCTCAGTGATGAATATGTCTTGTGTGTTTGGGTAAGGTGCAGAGGTAGAGGATTATGCTCTTCTCTCTTCGAGAGAATGAGAAACTCAAACCCTTGAATCCGAGCCAAGTCTGAGTCA
Organism: Chamaecyparis obtusa; assembly: GCA_027943335.1. Classification (NCBI taxonomy): domain Eukaryota; kingdom Viridiplantae; phylum Streptophyta; class Pinopsida; order Cupressales; family Cupressaceae; genus Chamaecyparis; species Chamaecyparis obtusa. The sequence goes on from BSBK01000596.1 coordinate 68,036, forward strand.
CCTTTAGTGGGCCTGTCAGAAGTTGAACCTCCGGGAATGACCCAAGTGAGTAAAAACCTTTTGTCGGTGATTCCACCTCACTATAATAAAGTTTCTTTGTTGAGTGAAAGAATCCAAATCCATGTTAATTTCTTTCACTTGATCCATGATGTTGAACATCTTGAGAAAGCTCTGTCTATTGTACTGAGTGGCGCCGCTCCTAGCTCTACTTGCGCGGGTGTACACTATCAGGTGTCGATGTGGTTGAGAGGCCCTAGCCTTGATTGCAAGGGCATCAAATATTAATGTGAATAGAAGCCTATTAAACACTCTCTTAGTTAGTTGCCTACCCGGTTCACCTCCAAAAGGAGACATAATCTTTGCTCAGGGAGGGGGAAGAGTCTCTCCCCTAGATTCTCACCATAGGCATGCACTTGGACATTTGAAGGTGGTATATGACACTAGCCCCTACTTCAAGGGTAACATTTGAACATATATTATTGAGTCCTTAGAAACACCAAAAATATGGGCACCCTCTAAGGGGTGACATGACTGTGTGAGGTGAATGCGTGCACATAAGTTGTGAGGCACAGATTTTGTCTTCTCTACATTTTTCTTTGTAAGGATAACTAAGTGTTTGTTTTGAGTCTTAAACTATCCAACATGATCAAAACTTGTCAAGACTCCCATGTTTCTTTTGAGTTGATTTGTCCTCGGTAGAAATGTTTTTGACTATTGACTGTTTCACATCTCACTGCTAGTCCCAAACTCTGTGCTTGTTAAATGATCGATTGAAACCTTAAAACTGAGTTTGCTGATCTAAAATGTCCTAAATCAGTCTGTGAACTAAATATCCTATCAGAGAACAATGCATGCTATGTCTCAAAAATTGATTCTATCTCAAAAATTGATCCAAACAGTCTGATTTTGTACTTTTTTTTTTTGGTTCTCTACACATTTTTGTGTGAGATTTTTCCCTCTATGTACTTCCCTATGTGAGACTTCACATCTCCATGTGAAGTTTCACCATAGTTCTGTCAGAAAACCTATCAATTTTTAGTATGATCTTGCACTTTCTCATGTGAGACAACATATCTTCGCACGCAGCTTGACATTTCCTCACGCAAGATTGCACTTTCTTTCGTGAAACTATCCCCAGATTGTCAAAAACAATGAGAAATTTCCCATTTGCTGGTTAACCTTCTTCCTAGTCTGGTTCCTGTTTGGGGTCTACCTACATGTCTTCCTAGTGTACATGGTTTGAAATTGGATGTCTCAGGCTGAGAACTACGTGATAATTTCTTAAACTCACCTTGTCTCTCTTTTGTCTACTTGATCTATTGTGTTATCATACCTTGCGACATGATAGACATCTCTCGGTTGTTCTAGCCTTACTCTCGATGAATCGTGTTGGGTATATTTCACCTTTGTCACTCTTTGCTTCCTTTTAGAGATAAAGTTCCAAGTGTAAGTCCTAGTTCTTTCTCACTTCACCATCTTTATCTATGACTGCTGCAACTCAAAGTAGAAATGTATTCCCCTTACATATTGCTAGACAAGGTAGAAGTAGACCTTACAACCAAGGAAGAGGTCATTCCCAACCTACCACACAATCTGAGTGCTATAGAGGATCTTCTCATTCCTCCTCATTAGCCACATCTAGAGAGGGGTCATCTCGATCTCTCTCTCTCCTATCATTTGACCTTACATCAGGTGTGCATTCCACAATCCTTTGATCATAACTATACACATTGCACACTTTCCTACTAGTAAGATGAACTCCGGGCCTACCCAGGGAGATTCCATCCAGATTACTGAGCATACTACTGATACTAATTGGGGGCCATTAGCTGATATCTCCCACATCTTGAGTATGCCTTGGGGTATGCCTATTATAAACTACTCCATTACTTCTGCTACTAAACAAGCTCCTGCTACTAAGAATACTCCTATTATAGATGACAGTGATGAAGAAAATATACCTCCTACAATGTCTCTATCTGACTACATCAGGCAGTATCGCAACATCAAGATAGACTCAAAGGAAAATGAGCAAGATTCCTTATCTAATGCTATGACTACAATACAATTTGATGTCATACATAGATATGCTCCTCTTACCAGCTTTGAAAGAGGAGTAAATTCCATCTCTCAAGATCAAGAAACTAATGATGATCCTTTCCACCCCTCTGTGGAAATCATCCCTATGGCTCCTAGGCCATCTACTTCAAGCTACACTTCAAAAACTCTAGAAAATCATGGGTATATAAGACCCCATCCTATTACAACTTCATGGAACATAAGTAGATCTAGAATTGAAATGGTTCATCTTCATGCACTCTTACCACCTGAAGAGGGACCTAACTCTCAGAATCAACCATCTCGGTTTGACTCACATGATACTCCTCTAAACTTATCCGACTCTTCTAGGATGACTCGCGATCAATAATGTTTTATGGAAGATAAATTTCTTGATCTATCTAATTCATTCATGAATGGTGAGGATGATGTCAATATCTTTGCACTTGAGCCCATCCCACCGACTTCTCTTCCCTCCTCCTCCCTGAGATAAGTGGTCCATCCACTTCCCATTCCACCTCTCCACCTACACCAGTCATATTATCCTCACTCATCCATAATTCTCAAGTCTTTGGAAGTAACTTGGATTTGTAACATAAAAAAATCAAAATCCACTCATATCTCAAGGTCACCATGTCCCATCTAATCGACATGTGACTACAAAACAAAAGGCAGTATCCAAAAGACCACAAAGGTCTTCAAAGAAAAAAAGAAAATCAAAGCAAAACTGGATCTCAAAATCTATCTTACAAGAATTCCAATAAAAAACATCTCAAAGGAAAAGAAAGATCAAAAGCTATGTGGATTCCTAAGCAAAACAAAGGCTTGGATATCAAGAGAAAATCAAAGTTGCTATTCGAGCTTCCAAATTCTCACACCTCCCTCCATTTCACCATACTTGCCTCTCATACTTTTTACTCTTCATTCTATCTTTCTTTTCCCTAAGGTGCATATTGGTATCTCCTCATTTCTAATGACATGACTATGAGAAATATAGATCATACTCTCCCTAAGTGTTTAGAGTGCAGGAAATTTGACAAAGAGTTAAGACATGGCCACAAGGATATTGACGGGTCTTTCCTAAGTGATCTTTCCTTGACTATGGATCTCTTGACAGTTGGACACTACTGGATGGATCCCCTGATCACTACTACAACATCTCATTCTACTTCTGAAATTTCTCAAGTTGACTACTACTACTACTACTGATCGAGGTTGAGATTCCCACTTTGCAAGTCTCTCTCAAGGGCCTCATAACTAATGATGACAATAGAATATCTCAGCTACAAGAGCTAGAACTACTAGATGAATGTTGAAAAGTGGCGTTCGATCATCTTCGAGCATATAATAAGAGAATGCCCAAGAGCTAAAAAAAGAAAGTCAAACCAAGGGACTTCCAAGTGGGTGATCTCATCCTAAGAGAGAACCCTAAGAATCAACAACAATAGATCTAGAAGGGAAAGTTTGAACCAAATTGGCTTGGTTCTTATATTGTTACTGCAATATTTGGGTCTAGTGCTTATCAACTCTCCACCACTGAAGGAGAACAACTCAAGAGCCGATCAATGCTCTACATCTGAAATGATTCTACAAATGAGACATCTTCAGAATGCTCCATGTACATACTCAATTCTAAAAAAATCCTAAAAATTGCAAAATATCCTAAAAAAATCTATTATCCTGGTGAAAACCTAGTAAACAGGCGCCTTGATAATATAAATAAAAAAATAAAATAAAATAAAATAAAATAAAATTGAAAAACAAAAAATGTGCCATTGATGAAAACCTGGTAAATAGGTGTCATGGTAGAAAAATCAATAAAATTTCTGCCAAGATGGTGAATACCTGGTAAATAGGCACCTCTTGTTCTGTAATGCTATACCTATCGCAACACCTCTTGGCTCTGTACAACTACTTTCCTACTTTCTTGGTTTTAGTTTTCTAGCTCATGCACTTGCTCTTAATTACCTTCAAGATTATGCTCAACTCTACATGGATTGAAACTGGTCACACTCTAGGGGCAACCTTACTAGTCTAGGGGATCCTATCCTATCTTTTCAGAGGATCTACCTCGCATCAATCACCAATGGTTCTCACTACATCTGCCTACTGATGCTTAGTTCACATTTAGATCCCTCTCCTTGAGGATCTCTCATACACCAGTCACCAGTGGTTCTCACTGTGTCTGTCTATTGATGCTTAGTACACTATCACTAAGATCTGCATCCTTTAGGATCTTCCTTGTATCAGTCACCAGTGGTTCTCACTGCATCTATCTACTATCGTCATCCTGTTGAGACTTTTCGCATACAACATATACTTCCGATCTAAAATCAATCCGTTGAAACTAAAACTAAGTTTGAAAATCTCTAAGACATGCTGAGCTTTTCTTTTGTGTGCTTGTCTTTTCACTTTATCATTCCTCCTCGAGCAACTCAAAGACATATGTCTTGACCGAGAGATGCGAAGACTGGGGGCATGATCTTTTCTTTTCTTTCTGTCTGCTAGTTTAGTTCCAATGATCCAATAGATCCATACAAAATAGGTGTCCACTGTGAGAGCCTTTATCTCATGTTAGATGGCCATGTGTGATGCAAGGGAGGATATAGAGAGGGGCCAAAGGCTCACCCTAACTAGATCCACCTTGCAGAACAACACGTGGAAGCAACAACACACAAACAGTGAGAGAGAGAATGTAGATACTTTGTTATATTATCTTCAAATTGATTCATACATGTCGGGCTATAAGGCCTTCCCAATTTAGGCTAGATATTACAATCAAGTACATAAGTCCTTCAACATGCAAGGATCTGCCAACAATCTCTAATTTTCTATATTCTATCTTATATCCAGAACTACCTCTAAAATATAACCAAACAACCATATTTATACAAGAGTCTACTAAGCCAAGTCGGGCTTCAGATCCATAATCAATGAAAGGGATGACTAGATCTAGGTCCACATGCTTCCCAATGATGGATATCAACATTAAATCTGCAACCCAAATTAAATGCACAAGTAGGCCTCAAAAGAACTCCAAAACAAACAACCCAACAAGCAAGGAAACTGAGCACCAGACAAGCATCACCAAGCACCGTGGAAATTCAATGAGTGCCAAAGAGATAATTGACCAACACTAGTGAACAAAGGAAACCGAGCAACACCAAACCAACTTGGTGAAAGCAGGAATCGAGCAACACAGAAAAACTCAAATATGTTTATGGTGACATAGGATTGCCAAGGACCCAAGATGCTCCTGCATCAGACACCTGGGGTTATTTGAAATGATTCTTTGAATCATGAAATAGGTATGATCTGAGCTACATCCAACTCAGACTATAAAATCCATGAACTATCTTCAATCGGTCTATTCTTCTACTTTACCAGATATTCCATATACTATTTTCCTCTTGTACTTCTGCCAATTCTTTGCTCCAAAATCTTTTCAACTTCTTCATTCTTCTTCTTAAGATAATCCATTAGTACTATCATGTCTTCATCAGGTTCATGAAACTCATACAAATCAACAATGTTGAATATAGGTGATATATCCATGTCATCAGGTAACTCAATCTCATATGCATTTCCACTGTCAAATTTTCTCAAATTATTGCAAGGTCCAAACTTCTTCATCTTCAGTTTCCCATATGTTCCAATAGGAAATCTACCTCTCTTCAAATGAACCATTACTTCATCACTAGCATCAAAAGTCTTATGTCTCCTTGATGTATTAGCTCTGTCTTTATGTTTCTGATTACTCTTTTAAGCTTAAACTTCACATCTTCATGCAATGTCTTCATGTACTCAACAAATTTCACTCCCTCAACACTTCTATTTCTTTCATCAGCAATGTCTCTCAAATCTGATATACCTCTTGATTGTATGCCATTTACAATCTCAAAAGGTGTTTTTTTAGTACTCCTATTCACTGAGTTATTGTATGCAAATTCTTCTTGTGCCAACACAAAATCCCAATTACTTGGTGTGTCTCCAACTAAACATCTCAAAATATTTCCCAAACTTCTATTCACAACTTTTGTCTATCCATCGGTTTATGGGTGAAATGTAGAACTATATTTCAACTCAGTACTAAACTTTCTCCAAAGAGTCTTCCAAAAGTATCCAACAAATTTATTGTCTCGATCAGAGATAATGCTCCTTGGTAATCCATGCAATCTAACAATTTCCTTAAAGAAAAGATCTGCTACATGTACTGCATCTGATGTCTTTCTACAAGGTATAAAATGTGTCATTTTAGAAAATCTATCCAGAACAACAAATATAGAATCATTACCTCTTACTATCTTCGGTAGGCCAAGAAAAAATCCATACTGATGTCAATCCAAGGTTTCTTAGGTACAACAATCGGTGTATACAATCCAGTATTTTGACTTACTCCTTTTGCAACTTGACAAACTCCACAACTTTTCACAAATTTCTGAACATCTTTATACAACTGTGGCCAAAAATATTTCTCCTTAAGAAAATTCAATGTCTTATCAACAGCAAAATGTCCAGCCAAATCACTACTATGTTTCTCCTTTATCAAATTAGTTCTCATTGGTCCTCTCGATATACTCAACTGAATACCTTTAAACAACATACCTCCTTGCGTAAAATATTCATCCCATTTAGTACTTGATTGGTCTTGAATAGGTGCTCTGCACTTTCTCCATGGCTCAAAAAAATTAGGATCAAATTCATTAGAATCTCTCATGTCATCAAAGCCTAGAACTTCAATTTTCATAGAGGTCATCAAAGATCTTCTACTCAATGCATCAACAACTCTGTTAGTGACTCCACTCTTATGCTTTATCACAAATGTATAACTCTACAAATACTCAACCCATTTCATATGTCTCTGATTCAATTTATTCTGAGTACCCAAATATTGTAAAGCCTTATGATCGGTATACAAAACAAATTCACTCGGTATTAAATAATGTCTCCATTTATTCAGTTCTTGAACAATAACATATAATTCTTGATCATACACAAAATATTTCCTTTTTGCATCATTCACCTTTTCACTAAAGAAAGCAACATGTTTACCTTCTTGACTCACCACAACTCCAATTGCACTACCACTTGAATCACATTCCACTTGAAATACCTTATTGAAATCAAGCAATGCCAAAATAGGCAATTCAACAACCTTTTGCTTTAGGGTCTCAGAATTTTTATCAACTCCATGTGTCCACTTGAATTCTCTTTTGTCTCCTCTCATAGTCTCAGTCATAGCATTACAAATTGAACTGAAATTCCTAATGAACTTTTGGTAAAAACTTGCCAAACCATGAAATGATCTTACCTCACTAGCATTCTTAGGTGTAGGCCAATTCAAAATAGCTTCAACCTTTTCAGGATCCATTTTCAAACCATTAGTTGAAATCACAAATCCCAAATACACAATCTCTTCTTTCCTGAATGAACACTTTTTCAGATTTATCAGCAACTTTTCTTCTTTCAATCTCTACAAAACTTGTCTAACATGCAACAAATGTTCTTCTCTGGTCTTATTAAATATTAGAATATCATCAAGATATACAATCACAAAATTACCCAAGAATTTCTTCAAAACTTCATTCATCAATCTCATAAAAGTACTTGGTGCATTAGTTAAACCAAAAGGCATAACCAATCGCTCATACAAACCTTCTTTTGTCTTGAAAGAAGTCTTCCATTCATCACCTTCTCTAATTCTAATCTGATGATACCCACTTTTTAAATCAATTTTGGTAAAATACTTTTCTCTAGTCAAACTATCCATTATGTCATCTATTCTCAGTATAGGAAACCTATATTTCACTGTTAACTTATTGATTTCTCTAGAATAAGTACACATTCACCATTATCCATTCTTCTTAGGTGCTAGTACAGTAGGTACTGCACAAGGACTCAAAATTTCTCTGATCAAACCTTTCTGCAATGATTCTTTAATCTATCAGTGCAATTCCTGATTCTTGGTAGGTGTTAACCAATGAGGTGCCTTGTTCGATAAAATATCTCCAAGGATTAGATCCATGCAATGATCAATGCTTCTCTTTGGTGGAAAACTATCAGGTACATTATTAGAAATAATTTCATTGTACTCTGTGAGTAACTTATCAATCTCCTCTGAGACATTATCCTATGCTCTCTTACTCAATTTGTTAGGAATCATAGCAAAACATACATCATTCTTCTTTAAATCCTTAACAAACTTTCTTCCTTCCATTAAGAAAACTTTCATAGATGTGAAAAAATTACTAACAGGTTCTTCAATCAAAGTTAACAAGATTTATCTTCTCCCATTAGCCCAAATAGTATACTTATGCAATCTCCCATCATATATAGCATGTCTATCATATTGCCAAGGTCTACCCAACAAAATATGAGAACAATCCATAAGCATAATATCACATAACACGTTATCTTAGTACTTTCCAATTTTCAAATTCACATAACATTATTCACTTACCAAGAGTGTATGCTCATCTTTGATCCATGAAATTTGATAAGGCTTCGGATGTTCCAACTTTTTCAACTGCAACTTTGTGACCATTTCCTCAGATGCTAGATTCTCCAAGATACCACTATCAATGATTACCTTCCAAAATTTGTCAGAAACTCTACACCTGGTCTGGAAATTTTTTTTCCTTACCTGATCTTCCTTTTTACCTTCATTCCAAAGTGCTCTCCTTACCATTAAGTTATTTTCCTTCTCAGGTTCATTCGGTGTTTTTCTTGCACCAAAGCATTTCTACTACTACCAGCCTTCTTACTTGCATGTGTACACTCAAACGATCTATGTCCTTCTTCTCCACAATTGTAACAAGTTCCTCGAAAACCACCTCTGTTATAACCACCTCGGTAGTTACCGCCTCTGCCTCTAGATGGAATTTCACCTTTCCACTCGGTCTTGCCTTTATCCAGAGTTGTCTTTTCAGGTTCAGATCTACTATTTTCACCATGAGATCTACCTCTTCCTCTAGGGAATCTACCACCTTGACCTCTTTGTCTTTGCTCATGTCTCTTATAAAATTTCTCCTCATCTTTCAATGCAAATTGATAAGCCTCTTCAATGTTCTCCAATTTGACCAAACTGATTTCTTCTTGGATGGAAACTCTCCAACTATTTAGGTATCTAGAAATTCTTTCCACATCATCTTCATCATGTCCAGATCTGATATCTAGTCTAAGAATTCCTCAATATATTCTTTTATCGAGCTATCTTTCTACCTTAAATGTTGCATTTGCATAACTAGGTTAATCTAGTGATAATCACAAGGTAAGAACTTTCCTTTCAATTTATTCACCATTTTACTCCATACCTTGATTTTGTCTTTGCCTTTCCTCTTTCTGTCCAGCTATAGATGTTCCCACCACAAGGATGCATGACTTTTCAAATTTGTGCTTGCAATTTTCACCTTCTTTTCCTTAGGTACATTTTCATACTTAAAGTACTTTTCCATCTCAATGATCCAATCCATCAATTCATCAGAATACAATTTTCCACTATACTCAGGAGGACTAAAGTGTGGTGTAGACTTCAGACTTGTCAAAGCCTTCAAGAATCTTTTGTCACCCTAATCCATGATAGGTGCAGGTTCTACATCACCTTGTTCCACCTCAATTTCATCATCACCAACACCTTTAAGATATCTTCCTCTTCTTTGGGCTGTTTCAACAGTTTCTAATCTAGCAGCAAGTTGTCTCAACATGTCTGCCAATCCTGGATCTTCATCTTGCCTCCCACAAACCATCTTGAAAACCCTCTGCAATTGCAGGTCAGATCGCAATCTTCTACCCCACAACAATTCAACTTGGGCTTGACAAGAAGGAACCTTAAAATCTAGATTTGCAAACCTAGATCTAGATCTAACTTCACTCTGATACCACCTAACGCAAGGGAGGATATAGAGAGGGGCCAAAGGCTCACCCTAACCAGATCCACCTTGTAGAACAACACACGGAAGCAACAACACATGAACATTGAGAGAGAGAATGCAAATACTTTGTTATATTATCTTCAAATTGATTCATACATGCCGGGCTGTAAGGCCTTCCTGGTTTAGGCCAGATATTACAATCAGGTAAAAAATTCCTCCAACATGCGAGGATCTGCCAAAAATCTCTAATTTTCTATCTTCTACCTTTTGCTCTGATACCACCTAATGCAAGGGAGGATCTAGAGAGGGGCCAAAGGCTCACCCTGACCAGATCCACCTTGCAGAACAACATGCAAAAGCAACAACACACAAACAATGAGAGAGAGAATGAAGATACTTTGTTATATTATCTTCAAATTGATTCATACATGCTGGGCTATAAGGCCTTCCCAATTTAGGCCAGATATTACAATCAGGTACAAAAGTCCTTCAACATGTGAGGATCTGCCAACAATCACCGAGCGCTAGAGAGATAACCGACCAACACCGGTGAACAAAGGAAACCGAGCAACACCAAACCAGCTCACTTAAAGTAGGAACCGAGCAACATAGAAAAACTCAAATATGTTTATGGTGACACATGATTTCCAAGGACCCGAGATGCTCCTGCATCAATGTGTACCTTGACTCCTTTTATATGGAAAATTTGGTGAGGTTGGTTCTTCTCCTTGTCTATTTGAGTGACTTCTTTCTGCTACAAGTGAAATTTCAAACGCTCATCTTGCGAAGTGAATGTAAGTGTCACTATGAGCATTCTTAGTATGCTTTTCTATCACTTAGCAAAAGAAGGACCTCTTGCGTGTCTGGCATGTTTGTAGGCAAGCAACATTCAGGTCATCCTAGGAACTATGCTTTGATGCTTATGTTAACTTGCTACATCAACAAGAATAGGTGTTCAAGTCATTCTGGCTTTTGTGCCTTAATGCTTACACCTCATTCTGACAAATCTAAGACTAATGTCATATTCATATTCTCATGATTGTCATATCAGTGAGGGTTGTATGACATCCTCTGACTGTCCAATACCAAAATCTCTATGATGAAAATTATCTAATGGGTCCAACAACTAAGTCCTAAGGATTGCATCTAGCTTAGGCTTGCATTTTCATTCTAGACTTGCATAGCGACAGTGCTTGATGCTCATTTTATTGTATCCTCCTGGATTCATACAAGGTGGTTCTCATTCCACGTCCTGGCTTCATCACGACTGCACAAGTGCTTCGTTTTGCACAAAAAATTCACCCTTGGATAAATCAATCGCTCTGAATCCATTTTTTGGGATCAAAATCAAAATCTGACATCTCTATATAGCTCAAAATTATGTTTTACAATTTCTAGGACCGACGTGATCAGACGCTTGTGCTGTCGACCTTCTGATGTCATATTCTTGACAACATCATATCTCATCATTATTTTCTCAACTTCTCCATATTTTTCACCAAAAGTCAACTCTAGTAAACTTTGGTCAACCATGGTCAAACTTGGTAAAAAATACCTCCAAACCACTCTCGATCATGTTTGAATCTTCTTGATTCTTTCGTAATCTATTCTAAGTTCTTCTAGACCTCTGATCCTATCTCTATCTACAACCTATTGCTATGAATCACCTTTATGATGTGTCATCTTTCAATTTCACTCCCGATGGGGTAGGATGATTGCATCATTGAATCTCATTGAATCAATTCTCGAATCAGTCTTATCTAACCTAAATCAAAATTCCTCATCGCTAGGGGCATCTCATCACTTGGGGCATGTTCATTTTTTCATACCTCATAGTCAAAATTGGACGTTCCCCAATCTTGAATCGCTAAGGGCATCTCTGTGCCTTACATCTTGTCATCATACTACTAGGTATCTGAGCAATCTAACTCAGATCCCTTGGCATCAAGCTTCATTCTGGAGATGGTTCTCAAAATGTCTTTAGGTATCTGAGCAATCTAACTCAGATCCCTGGTAATCAAGCTTCATTCTAGAGATGATTATCAAAATATCTATTAGTTATTGGGGAAATCTAACCTCGATCCTTGAAAGTCAAGCTTCATTCTGGAGATGGCTCTCAAAAGATGTTTCTAACTAGTATTAGGGAAATCTAACCTGGGTCTTAGAGGACTAAGCTTCATTATAGAGATAGTCTTAAAAATATGCATCATTTATCATTTAATTGATGGGTATCGGGGCAATCTAATTATGACTCCTAAAGATTGAGCCTCGTTCTGGGGACGGTCTTACTAAAAGTGGTAATTTTTCTGAGGTCTTCACAATCTAACCTAGAATTTGGAGAATCAAGCTTTGTTCTGGAAATGGTTCTACAACTCAATCTGATCGGTGTCTTGGAAATCTAACCTCAATGTTCAAGGGTTAAGCTTCATTCTAGAGATAATCTTGAAACTCTCATCAAGTGTAACATCAAACTATTCTTTGAATCAACGCGCTGCTCGCACATCAATTCAAAGAGGGGCAAAATGTAATACCCCAAAATTGACATCTTGATATCCTAACCAATTTTGTTGCATTTAGTCTCATTCTATCAAATTTCTAAATCATCAAAGTCCTATTGTAGTAGGCAATTCTATCTTCAAATTGACTCTACTTGACTTAGTGTCAAATGCAGAAAACCCTAAATCTGCATTACTCACATGCTACATTTAATTCCTAAATATCAAGTATAATTGGCTAAATAAACCCTATGATTGATTAATTTAATTATAAAGTCCTAGCACTTTAATTAAATTAAATCCACCCTCTTTAGCTAAAAATACATAAAAAAAGAATTAAATAATAGTTAGTTTTTAAATAAATATCCTCATTTCAATAATTGAACTTAATTATTCAAATAATTGAGAAAATCCATTTATGAGGCAATATTGTATTTATTTAATAAAATATTCTCTCCAAAAATCTTCTCTTTAGTTCAAAAAAGGAAACTTTGAGTTAACTAAGAATCCAAAAGTGAAACAAATCAGATAATTGCTTTACACACTCAAAGGAAAAGAGTTGACTGCCTCTCTGCAGGAAACTTTCTATTCTAAACTGAACTCTCATTCAATCTCCACCATTAGTCTGATTCAATCTCGACTGTCGATTGAACCTGGGACTCTATAAAAGACCTCTTGTCTCTCATTCAAAGGATCCAACTTTTGAGAAATGAAGTGCCGTCGCATTATCATCTCAATTCATTTGCATTCAAAGATTTCATTCTTAGTGTAATAATCATTTCTAGATTAATATATCACGCTTAGATTAAATACGCACCTCATTTCTTAATCTAGTTTATTTTCATTTTTATTAGATTAATGCTCATATTTCATTTCTAGAATAATCTTACATACTCATTCTAGAATAACTGCATCTTTCTTTCAGTTAAATCCTCCGTTCTAGTGCTAGTCTACAGTTGTTGGACTCTCGATTCTGAGAGCAATCCCAAACCCTACCTAGATAGGGGGAAACATGTCGAATCATCCAAAAAGGAAAGATGAATGATCTCATGTTCATTCTTGTCTATAACTGATGAACAATGACTATGTTGAAGTGTAAGGCTAAATTAGAGGTCAACATCTAGCTATCACAGTTTGTAGCCAATGCACAAGCATAAAGATCCAAGCTTCTTCTTAATGAAGAGTACAGGTGCTCCCCATGGAGAAATACTCAAACAAATATTTCCCTTTGCCAAAAGATCCTCTAACTGAAGCTTAAGCTTGCTCAACTCCTAAGTGGTCATCCGGTAAGGAGCTATAGATATAGGTTGTTCTCTTGGAATAAGATGAATACAAAAATCTATGTCAAGCTTGGGTGGCATACCTGAAATATCACTAGGAAATACACCAATGAATTCTTGTAGTATAGGATGATCAAGAGTCTTCTCCTCTATTTCCACTTCATCCAGCTCATTCATAGTTACTACAAATACCTGACATCCCTTTCACATGTTCTACTTGAGTTGCATAGCATAAATCATATCAAGATATATAGGGAGCTTAATTACCACTATCTCACAATCCTTACAAAACATCATCTTTGTGTCTGATTAATTTTTGTCTACAATCAATAGTGGCTCTATGAGAACTTAACCAATCCATTCCTAGAATAATGTCATATGATCCCAAAGGAATCACATGAATGTCTAATGTGGTGGTGAATTTACCCCGGTCTAAATCACACTTATGAACTAGAGAGTCTGTTGACATTCTTTCCCTAGAGGCCAACTCTACTTGCCAACCGATGTCTTAATTTATTGCCACTAGCCCACATCTCTCTACTATAAAAGGAGGTATAAAATAATTTGTAGCTCTTAAATCAAATAAAATAGAAAGATAAATACCTCTAGTGGCTCCAAAAGTCTCTACCATAGTACCTTGATGCCCTTCCTGATGATAGTCCATTGCTGCAAATACCCTATGAGCTCTATCGACATCCCCTATAGTAGGCTCAGAAGCTGCATGTCTCTATCCTGAAAAATGTGATGCATGCTGAGGGATATTCACTACAATGTGACCACGCTAACCACAAGAGGAGAAACCATTACCTCTATTGTGACCTCTCCTAGTGGAGGGTGCACTAGACTACTGATATCTACCTCTAACCGTAACTAAATGTGTGCTTTTTGTAGGCTGACTGTTATGATTGTGCCTGTTGACAAAAAGTTACAAAATTTCTTAGAGTGAGAACCACCATTATGTGCTGGAGGATTAGTGCTCTTTTGTTGCTGACTACAAAAATAGGGAGGGGGTTTCTTGAAGTTTCATACACCTTGATTCTGATTTCCTTTAAAGCTTGAAGATGTAGGAACTCCTATCTGAACCCATATATGTCCATCATATCCTGAGGCCAAATTTTCCTCAATCAAAGTATCCTTAATAACCACTTCCTTGAGGGTCTTGGGTTTGAAAAACATAACCCCTTTGATAATGCAACCATTGAGTCCTCTGATGAAATGTTGTAACAATAGTGGTGACTGATCATTGTATCCTACATAGGTCTCGAGCTCAAAGAAACATCACTCATACTCCTAAACAATCATGGAAATCTGTCATAGATTATGGAACTCATTTTCACATTGTCCCAACCACTGGTCTGATAGGAATCTCTCATGGAAGTTTTCAAGGAAAAGATCCCAAGTGATACTCTCCATAGTAAGTCCAAGTTTTTTCTCCTCTATTTTACACCATGAAGCGACAAATCCCTCAAGACTCATAACCACACATCTTGCCTTAACATTAGTGTCAAACTACTGCATGGTGAAACAATGATCCAAAGAAATGAGCCTAGTCTCTTCCTGGAAACCGGTGCCAAGAACATTAAAAGGAGGTGGTCATTCTCTTAGAAGGTCTCTCATCTGATTAGCCTTTACAACCCCCTGACTGAGGGTAGTGTCCTTCCTTTTTGGAATCCAAGATCTCTATCTGTCCTCATTATTAGAATAATGGGATGCTTCCTAATCGACCTTATTCTGCATAGGTAGGCACTCTAAAATGGTCTAGAGAATTTGCATGGCATTAATCTCTCCTAAGTCACCATGTTATTCTCTACCATCCTCTTCCTTGCTCTCCTCAACTCTCTGACTAACAAGAGGGCTAGGAAATATGCTTCGTCCATGTCCCCTACTATGACCTCCACTTCAGCCTCTAGCCATAGATCTAGTCTCAAAGAACATCTTTCCTACAACATAGAATCAAGAAGGAAAAAATAAATCAAACATGATAAGATTGCAAAAACAATAGTCTAAAATACAAGTGTGTTATATGTCTAAGTTTTATTTTCAAGTTTTGACCACTAGACAATAAATGGGAATACAATATTCCCAGAGCTCCCAGTGTTTGAAACATGGGCTCTGATACCAAGTGTGTTAGAATAACTGAGAGGGGGGTGAATCAGTTATCCAGTGTCCCAAAAAAAAATGTATAATCCAAAACAAATTCTTCAACTTCTTCTACTCGATAAACATAAAATACTTTCACTGTCTGTGCTTTTACTGATTATCAGTCTAAAACTTATTGTAGTTACCGATCAAATCTAACATGTAATATGGAAAGTATGATAACAAAAAAATATCACAATCAACACATAACACAAGAGATTTAACATGGAAACCCTGTGAAGGGAAAAACCACCTGGGACCGGCAACCCAAAAATGTTCACTCTTTTGAAGTGAGGTCAGTGAAGACCCAACCCTGTTAAAGGTTACAAACACACTGTTAGGTGTGACCTTGTTAGAGGATTTTAGACTAGAAGTTATCGTCCAACCAATAGTCACTCTAGGGTTGACAAGATAACAATGTTAACTCTATGAATGAAACACAAAAAGACTTTCTTAGTCCACTCAGTTAAGAGATTTGACTGTGTACAATGGTTAAATATGTAACAGTAGATGATCTACCTTGATACAAATTCAATTGCAATTTACATATCAATATTCAACTCATACAAATCTTTCTGATCAATATATCACTTCAGATTCAACACTATATCAACTTACTGTCCATTGGTAATTACTCTCTATAGCTCGGTAATTGTTCTGCAGTTCGGTTCTCATTAACTAGTATGATCAAAATGCATGAAAACTTGTTCACGTGAAAATTATGCAGTATCTTCTTCCTCTAGCATTGTTTCAACAATGAAACCAATGTCTCTTATATAGATGAGTAAATCATTTTCTTTTTGTCCATCAGATTTTTTCTCTTAATCTCATTCATTGATTTTTCCACTTTAACCTTCTTTGGCTGATGTGTCAGTAACACATTTCAATCTACTCCATTAGATCTTCCTTGAATTATGTTAGCCATCGATCTTCATAACAAACCTTATCTGTTACCTAGATTTCATGCACTTTCCAGCTCATCAATTTATCAGCTAAACTAATCATTTAATTCCTTTCTATTGTACTCGGTTAACAAAGAAATGCATCGGTGAACACAAGCTCGGTTAACATTGCACTCCATCGGTGTATACTGGAATGCTTCATTTACCGACAACACTACTTTGTGTCTTTCAACTCTATTCTTCATCATAGATGAATGCAACATAATAAAGTCAATATCATCAAGTCATAGACTCATCAACAAGTTACTCAGTGTATTCCTTATCCTCATCTGACATATACATCTTCCTCATGTAGATATTTCTATTCTTCATCTCTTTCACCTTTCTTCAGATGTTTCGGTATAGTAACTTACAAGATAAGTACTGTCAAGCTAGTTGACATCAATGACAACATAATACTAATTTAATCATCTTGCATATCTAATCAAAAAATCCTCAGTGATCTTTAATCACAAATTCTTCATTCAGGTTCTAAATCAGTTGTAGTTCATCAAAGTGTAATGCCCCCACTAGGGAACCCAAGAGATATTAACCTAAGACATGTTACTAAGTTTGCAAAATAATTTTTTTCTTAAATGTTTACAAACAATGATGAATAAACAAGTAGAAGTAAAACATAAAGTCCATAAGACCATAAACATAAATATAATCTCCAAAGTAGATTACACATCTCAAGGTTCCCTTGACGTAGAAACTATGAAATACAACTACAGCCATAATTATATATTACGTCATAAATTACAATTGAATGATAAAATACACATACTCATCAACATCCACTGCACATGTCACAGGGTATGTGATCACAATAAATTACAAAGTACAAATAAAGAAGTACAAGATTAAGAATATAAATCCAAGAAGATAGGAAAGTAGGTAATTGCAACCAGGATCATCCAACAATGGAACAAGGATGTTGGAGTCTCAAATGGTAAAAGAATCACTACCACCCGACCTCGTGGAAACCTATGGTTCCACTCCTATCATGCTAAGGAGATAACATCAAATCCCATATAGATAACAATACCATATAATCAGGTAGAATACGAAAGGATCCTAGAATCTCCTATCTCAAAGGTACAACTCATAAGTCAAAGGTACACATAATAATCCCAGAGGCAACCAACACATGTAGGAAACCTAGAATGAAATTAGGGAAGTGTCATCACATGAGTCAACTCCAAGGTCATGTGGTAGCCTCTTTGGACTTCGAACCCTAGTGACTCTATGCAGATCATTAGTCCTCTTATGCATACAAGGAAAACCATCTATGCTAGACTCACCATCGCTACTGAACGGGAAAGCATCTTCTCTCACTCCCATCCTTAACGTATACTAGCACTCAAGGCATGGGTAAGGAATCATTATCTTATTAATTCATTTTAATCCACATTTAATTTGATATGATCACTTGATTAAGTAACCTACTAAGGATACCCAGGTAGCTACTTCTGGGCTCCAACGCCTCCAAAGTAAGTCACTTCCCTTCTAACACCTAGATAACCTACCTTAGGTTTAATAATCTCAAATCATGACTCTAAGTCAACATAGTCTCATAATGTCCAAAACTAGTTCCAAGAAGTAATAGGAACACATAATACAAATTCCATCATAAGAACAACTCTATAAAGGTTGGGTCATATTTGATCAACTTCCATTCAAGTATGCAAAGAAAACAAACATAAACAATAATCTCTAAACCTGCCTTTGGTGACAGTCCTATTGGGCTAACATACTAATCCCCTTAAATCCACACACAAAAGGAAAATAAATAGACAATAATAGAATCTAATTCAATAAACTAATTTGTAAATTTCATCACAAAATTAATTCATTCAATAATTACTAACATACTATAATTACATTAAAAATAATTAAATTGTAACCCTACAAATCAATTTATAACATCAACGAAATAAATAAATTTTAGGAATTAAAATTACTAACCCAATATAATTTTATAGTCTAATTAAATTAACTGATTTAATTTAAATAAACAACATGCCAATCTCATCTAATTAATTTAGCCAATTGAAATAAATAAACATCAACAAATGCATGAAATGCCCAATTAGAATAATCACATGAAATATATTTTCCTATATATATATATATAAACTGTCATTTAATATCTAAAACAAAATTCATAAATTTAATATATATATATATATATATATATATATATATATATATATATATATATATATATATATATATATATATATATATGTAAATATATATGTATATTTTACTCTAATATATACATATATTAACCTTAATATAATATATTTTAATTATTAAAAATTTTAAAAAATAAATAAAATAAAATTTAATTTTTAAAAAAAAAAACCCAAAAAGAAAAGGGGGGACTTGCGGGCCCCACCCCTGGGTTGACCACACGATAACCTAGGACCTACTGGCGACAGTCCAAGGACCTGTTGTGCAACAACCTCTAGGCTAGCGCGCGATAGTCCTAAGGACTACCGTGCTCGGTAGGTGGTGGGGGAGGCTGAGGTGGCCCTGCCTCCTCTCCCACTTAATATATATTTTTAATTTTTTTTTTTTTTAAGAACTTTTTTCAATAATTTTTTTTTTAAAAATTGCACCAGTAGTAATACTGTGCCCAAACAACAAACACACATTTTTTTTATTTTTTTATTTATTTTTTAAACTTGAGAATACAAAAAAGAAATAAAAGCATATAGAAGCTATATTTTCTTTCCAGAGGGTAATTTTTAACCAGTTAAGAAATAATTCAACATGCATATTTTCTTAGAGACAGACAATTTGAAAGCCCTTATTGCATAAACAATTTGGGTATTTTCTAAATCATTTTCTAGGATTTAATTAAGATTTTCTTTTCAATTCGAATGCCAGATCTAAATTTTCTTCAATAAATCTATTGTTCAATTGAACCTAGGGTTTCCAAACAAATAATCTTTCACAAAATTTTCAACAATCATTAATTCCTATCAATTTCCATAAATTCATACCCTAATTGAAAATCAAGCAAGAATTAAAAACAAGGATTGCATGCAAACCAAAATTTCCTACAACCAAATTTTAGAATTTTTACAAAAAGAGAAAACCTTTGAAACAACCCAAAACATCCAGATCTGACAGGAACGAAGAATACACTCCTTTCAAACTTACAAAAAAATACAATCATAAAGATTATCAAACCCTATCTCAAACACCAAAAAGATAAATCTGACGATGACTAGAAACGAAGACAAATCCAAACTTTCAGAAAATTTGCATCAAATTGAAATCCCTCACCCAAAAATTTATCCAAACCTGTGTGTTGAGAATAACGGCCAAACCTTCACAATATAGGAAATTCAATTCCACATGCAAAGGTTGGAACTCAACTCCACAGAGAGCCTTGTTTTCATCAATTCCTAATTTCTCTTAATTTCAGTTATGAACTCAAGTCTAATTTTCTAATTGCTCCCATTGAAAACACTTAACTCAAAATTGACTAATTCTTTTAATTTAATTTATTTTAATTTTGATTGTGCAACTTAATGCATTCTAATTAATTTAAATAATAACATTTAGTCTACTTTAATTTTCCACATGCTATTTAATTTCTCAATTAAATAATACCTTTTATTTAGAAAGTTAAATTTACAACTAATTAAATTTAAAGTGAATGTATTTAATTAATTTTCTTTAATTAAATAATTGTATTTTCACAATAAGCCTTTTAATTAAAAATCATCAAATTTAATAAATGCATTTAATTAATTTTAATTAATTAAATACTCTCACATTTAAATAGCTAAAAATTGAAAACTATAGTTTATTTAAATTACATAATTAATGTAAATAAACTATCTAATTATAGCAATCATAACAATAACAAAAAATCAACTGAACTTAAAGAACCACAACCTTGCTCAAGGAAGGGATTATAAACTCACGTCACCTAGATGAAACTTTGGGAAGGGGTAAAATATCATAATCTTGTCCACTATTTCAGGACAATAGAATGTCTTAGGTTGGGATTTTGATATGAATATTATCTCCCCTGATTTACCATTGAGACTAGCGATAGGGAACACTCATCCTGACAATTTAGGGAAGTCAATGCCCGGTACCTGCAAACTTGCATACAAGACCATCATGTACATGTACACACACACACACACACATACATACATAACAAGAAATGGTGGGGATCATGACATCATGTGGATCCCTTAAGCAGATAACTATGACTCCATCCCTCAACCATATCAAACATGTCATAGAGGAAAGTGAAAGCTAACCTGATCACCATACACATGCAAGTATGGGGTAAGTATAATCATAATCATAAGCATCATTTTAAAACATGTAAATCATCATCATAATTAACATCATCTAACTGTATCAATGTAACAACCATAATTATCCATTTATTAAAATCACCATGTAGTGTCATACATCCAAAACCATATAATAACTAAAATATCAATGCACACATAAAAGTGGCTTCAAAGAGTTGGCCAATATAAAACTGAAAAGAAAAATATGGGTGGGCACTACATCCACCCCTCCTAGAATTAGGCTTACTCCTAGAAGCCTACAAAAAAATAGGGATATAAATCCCATGATAATCTCATTGCGTCCTCTCAAGTCGCTAATGACTCATCAATAGGGTCCCATTGAACCCTTTCCTTCTTGATGGTACCATCCCTAAGGGTCAGATTTCACCACTAAAGAATGCAAACAGGCTCCAAAGCTAGTTGCTCATCCTCTACCTATAAAGCATTCCAATCAAGTACATGTGCAACATCTGTTATATAGTGTCTAAGTACTGAAACATGAAAAACATCTTGAATGCAAGACAAGATGGGTGACAAAGAAAGACGGTAAGAAACTGGTCCTATCCTCTCAAGAATCTCAAAAGGTCCTACAAAATGAGGCACAAACTTTGAACCCTTTCCATAAAAGATCGGGCTCTTCCATGGATGCACTGCACTCTCAAGAACACCTAAACACCAACAACAAACTGCTTGTCCACTTTGTGAGCATCTAAATACTTCTTCTTCCTATCCCGAGCTATGGTCACATGCTCATGGATGCGCTCCACTTGTTGCTCCATATCTTGAAGCATCTCAAGACCTAACAAAATATGATCCTCTAGCCTATCTAAAATCAAAGGTGTACGATAAGGACAACCATACAAATCCTAAAAAGGTGACATTCTGATAGAGTTGTGATATCCATTATTGTAGGAAAACTCAACCAAATAAAAATAGTCCTCCCAATGAATCTATCTATCCATGACATACATCTTAAGCATATCCTCGAGCACCTAGTTAACCCATTCTATTTGACCATCAGTCTCAGGGTGATATGCCAAACTAAAATTCAACTGTACTCCAAGATCATGCTACAAGGAGGTCCAAAATGCAGATGTGAATACCGGATCCCTATCTAATATAATCCTATGGGGAATACCATGTAACCTCACAATATCCTGCATGAAGACCCTAGCTATTGAAGCTTCTATGTAGGATGCTCTCATAGGGGAGAAGTGTGCCACTTTGGTCAACAGGCCAATAGTAACCATAATGGTATCATGTCTACAACTAGTCATAGGTAAACCCATGATGAAATTCTATCAAAATGATATCCCATTTCCATGAAGGAACGAGATTGGGATATAAAAGATCTACTGGATGTTGGTGATCTTCCTTAACCCT
Organism: Chamaecyparis obtusa; assembly: GCA_027943335.1. Lineage (NCBI taxonomy): Eukaryota > Viridiplantae > Streptophyta > Pinopsida > Cupressales > Cupressaceae > Chamaecyparis > Chamaecyparis obtusa. The sequence goes on from BSBK01000596.1 coordinate 90,537, forward strand.
TTGACACTCTAAACATTTGGCCACAAAATCTGAAATGTCATGTTTCTTATTGGACCTATAGTACAATTGATGAAGGTCTGCATGCATCTTCTTGACACCTAGATGTGTCGAGTAAGGTGCATGATGAGCCTCAAATAAGATCAAGGTATGGAGATCATCTAATGTGGGTACATATATCCCATTCATGTAACACAAAAGACCATCTGACTCCAAAACATACCCTGAGAATTTTCCCTCCAAAGGTCTCTCTGACTCAATCTCAACTCTCACTTCCTTGTACCAAGTATTTGAATGAAGTTCCTAGAGTACATGAATCCCCAAATATACACCAAGAGTTAAAGATGATATCTCATATCTCCTATGAATTAAGGCATCAACTACCACATTTTTCTTACCCTAGATGTACTTGACCTCAAAGTCATATTCACAACTATGAACTCATATTGTCCATAGAGAGTGTTGAATGCTGTCTTGTGAATATCTACATCATGAATTCACAACTAATGGTGTCCTGACTTGAGATCAATCTTGTAGAATACATTATCTCCTTTTATCTAATCAAAGAGATCAACAATCCTTGGTAAAGGGTACATGTTCTTGATTGTTACCTTGTTCAACTATCTGTAGTCAATGCACAAGCATAAAGATCCATCCTTTTTCTTAATGAAGAGTATAGGTGTTCCCCTTGGAGAAACACTCAGATGAATGTTTCCCTTTTCCAAAATATCCTCTAAATGAAGCTTAAGCTTTATCAACTCTTGAACGGTCATCTAGAAAGGAGCTCTAGATATAGGTTGTGCTCCTAGAACAAGATCAATGTGAAAATCTATGTCACGCTTGGGTGACATACTGAGAATCTCACTAGGAAAGACATCAATAAATTCTTGTAGTAGAGGTTGATCAGGAGTCTTCTCATTTTTCTCCACTTCATCTAGCTCATTCATAGTTACTGCAAATACCTGACATCCCTTTCACATGTTCTTCTTGAGTTTCATAGCATGAATCATACAAAGAGATATAGGGTGCTAAATTCCCACTATCTCACAATCCTCACCAATATCATCTTTGCATCTGATTAACTTTTTTCTACAATCAATGCTAGCTCTATAAGAACTTAACCAATCCATTCCAAGAAAAATGTCATATGATCCCAAAGGAATCACACAAACATCTACTGTGGTGCTGAATTTACCTAGGTCAAACTCACACTTATGAACTAGAGAGTCTGTTGACATCCTTGCCCTAGATGCCAACTCTACTTTCTAACCAATGTCTTGCTTTACTACCACTAGCCCACATCTCTCTACTATAAAAGGAGACATAAAATAATTTGTAGCTCCCGAATCAAATAAAATAGAAATATAAATAACTCTAGTATATCTAGAAGTCTCTACCACAATACCCTGATGCTTTGCTTGATGATGGTCCATTGCTGCAAATACCTTGTGAACTCTACCAGCATCCCCTATAGTAGGCTCAAAAGCTACATGTCTCTATTTTGAAAACTATGATGCACGTTGAGGGCAATTCACTGCGATGTGACCATGCTTCCTACAAGAGAAGAAACCATTGCCTCTAACATGACCTTTCCCAGTGGAGGGTGCACTAGACTACTGATAGCTACCTCTACTCACAACTGAATGTGTGCTTTGTATAGGATGATTGTTATGATTGTGACTATTGCGCAAAAAGTTAAAAAAGTTCTTAGAGTGAGAACCACCATTCTGTGCTAGAGGATTAGTGCCCTTCTATTGTTGATTGCAAAAATAGGGAGGGTTTTTTTTAAAGTTTCGTACACCTTGATTCTGATTTCGTTTAAATCTTGAAGATGAAGGAACTCTTGTCTGAACCCCTATATGTCCACCATGTCTTGAGGCCAAATTTTCCTCAATCAAAGTGGCCTTAATAATCACTTTCTTGAGGGCCTTGGGTTCAAAAACCATAACCCCTCCGATAATGCAGCCATTGAGTCCTCTGATGAAATGTTGTAACAAGAGTGGTGACTGATCACTGTATCTTGCATAGGGCCTGAGCTCAAAGAAACATAGCTCATCTCCTAAATAGTCATGGACACCTACCATGGATTATGGAACTCATTTGTGCACTGTCACTACCATTGGTCTGATAGGAATCACTAAGTTTTCAAGGAAGAGCTCCCAAGTGATAGTATCCATAGTAATTCCAAGTTTCTACTCCTCTATTTTCCACCATGAAGCTACAAAGCCCTCAAGAATCATAATGACACATCTTTCCTTAACATTAGTGTCAAATTGTTGCATGGAAAAACAATGATCCAAAGCAATAAGCCAAGTATCTACCTCAAAACTAGTGATAAGACCATTAAAAGGAGGTGGTTGTTCTCTTAGAAGGTCCCTCATCTAATTAGCCTTTATGGTTCCCTGATTGAGGGTAGTGTCCCTCCTTTTTGGACTATAAGATCTATGTCTCTCCTCATTATCAAAATGATGGGATGCTTCTTGATCATCCTTGTTCTGCATAGGTGGGCACTCTAAAATGGTCTACAGAATTTGCATGGCATTAAGTTCTCTTGAGTCACCATGTTGTTCTCTACTATCCTCTTCCTTTCTCTCCTCAACTCTCTAACTAACAAGAGGGCTAAGAAGTTTGCTTCTTCCACATTCCCTACTAAGGCCTCCACTTGGGCCTCTAGCCACATATCTAGTCTTAGTGACCATCTTTCCTACAACATAGAATAAAGAAGGAAAAAATAAATGTGTGTATAATATTCCTAGAGCTCCCAGTGCTTGAAACATGGGCTCTGATACCAAGTGTAATGCCCCTACCACAGAACCGAGGAGATACTAACCTAAAACATGTTACTAAGTTTGCAAAATAATTTTTTTCTTAAATGTTTACAAACAATGATGAATAAACAAGTAGAAGTAAAACATAAAGTCCATGAGAACATAAACATAAATATAATCTCCAAAGTAGATTACACATCTCAAGGGTTCATTGACGTAGAAACTATGAAATACAAATACAACCATAATTATATATTACATCATAAATTACATCTGAATGATAAAATACACATACTTATCATCATCCACTGGACATATCATAGGGTATGTGACTAAAATAAATTACAAAGTACAAATAGAGAACTACAAGATCAAGAATATAACTCTACGAATATAGTAAAGGAAGTATTTGCAACTAGCATCATCCAACATTGGAACAAGGATGTCAGAGTCTCAAATGGTAAAAGAATCACTACCACTTGACCTCATGGAAACCTATGGTTCCACTCCCACCGTGTTGAGGAGAACATAAAGGATGAGTTGATCCTCTTTCTTTTCTATGTCACATTTTTTAAGTTGTAATTTTAAGGATTTAAGTTTAATGAAACAATCCTCCTAAGTCTCCATCTCTTGTGGACTTAAACTCAAGATTTCATTTTATAACTCATGAACTATTAGTTCATCAAACTTTCCAAATAGTTTCTCAAGGGCTAGCCAAACTTCATTGTATTTTCTAGGCTTATAAATATAATATAAGCTTTGGAGATAGACTTAGACATAGCAAGCCAAATATTTGATCACATTTATTAAGCTATTTTTCTTTATCTTTTTCTACATTGGGCTCTTTTTTATAGTACCCATAGTTAGCATGTATGACCATTGACTCTAAATTTCCATTCATGATAGTTGAATGGTGCTAAGATATCAATGGTTTTGTTTAACTTCATTCATAGTAGAATTTTTTGAAAAATTGAAGTATTGAAAGAAATACTAAAAGGGAATTGTGAAAACATTCAATGACACAACTCACATGAGTGCACAATGGCACAACTCAAGATACCACTTGCTTTATATAATATTTGATGATCCTCTATATTTTGGTGCTTTATAAATTAGTTCTTTTTACAATGTAGCAAGGTCACAACACATTAATCAACACATAACACCATTATATTTGACATAGAAACCTTTTTAGGGGAAAAACCATCGTGGGGATCAAACCCACAAGATGGTGTACTCTACTAAGAGCATTATACCTTGTTAAAGGTATTACAAGGAGAATGCACATGCATTCAGGCACACTTCCTAGAGCTCACTACTCAAATACAACAAGGTCTACAACCCAAAGGAGGCTCACTTCCTTACAACAAGTAGGTGGACACCAATCTTTTAATCATGAAATATTTGATAGCATCTCTATTATGCCAATATAGTTCCAATGAAGTACATAATACATTAGCTATCTACCTCAATTGTAGATTACACTCACATCTCTTTGCACAATCTCTAATGCACATGCATGATCCTCTCATCCAAAAGGATATTACATAATTATATTTATACAATTCATCAACTTATTTCTTCAAGGTCACCCAAGGACCTAAATTAAAAATATTTAATCAAATACAATACAATCATCAATGTGATCCAAAAAATGTTGGATAAGACATAGTAAGGATCCAAATATTCATCCTTGATCATGCTCCAGATCCATAAATTACACCTTGATCCATCACAACACACTATACCATCATGTCAGCTAAGAACAATAAGAACACCAACGTGCCACATGAAAATGACCAAATATGATCACAAAACTCAATACAATCCAAAAACATGAATAGGAAATGATAGAGAAACATAAAAAAGAAACATGAAATGCCACAGTAATGACCAAAATAAATTTGTCTCAGAATTCACCATTATCTCTACACGGCTCATTAGGAACACCAATTAGTAACCTATGTCACTCAAGAAAAGTATATTTCTAGCATCCAAATCATAAACCACTCGAGATGAGGACACACATCCATGTCTCAAAATCACCACCAGGTTAGCAACCAAAAATATTGCATAAGCGATCCACACCAATCCAAACATTGAAACATTGTCTCTTCCTAAACAACCAAGATACTAGTCTATGATCAAACATCCACAACTCACTCAAATCACCATGTGAACATCTATAAATTGATATAAGAAAACTAAACAAATCCTTGAAACCAAGTGTACATTTTCAACATATTATCTTCAATATAGTAGCCATTCCAAACCAATCTTCTCACTGAACATACTAAGAATTGTAGACACCTAAAAATCCTTAAGAAAATAAATTATTTTTATTTTCTGAAAAATCCCTGATGACATCATCATTTATTAATTAATTAATAAAATTATTTTTATGTCATTAAATCCTTTTATCTTAATTAAAAATATTTAATTAAGAAATCCCTCCCAAAAATGTTTAAATCTTATTTAAACATTATTTCCCTATTTATTAATTATTTTAATTAATAAATTGACCAAAAATCCCAAAATAAATAATTAATTTATTTTTTGCCCAAAACTTGGCCAATTTTCTTAAGACCACTAACCTCTTCCAGAATCTTCTAATCCTTCTTTAATTTCGATTAAAGGCTAATCCCATCATTTCCTAACCCTAATCCCAACTCAAGATATTTAATTAAGATTAAATATTAATCCTCAATACCTAATTTACCCTAGGAAAACTCTAGACTCTTCTAGAACTTTCCTAATCCTTCCCTAAACCCATTTAGGGGAAATTACCTATTTTCCCTAAGCTAATCTAAGTCTCCTTTGACTCCTAGTCAAACCCTACCCCTAATGAGCCTCAAACTCATTAAAGCCTTTGAGATAAATAAAACTTTATTTATTTCTTAAATTCCATATTTATCCTTAGAAAGCCTAGACTTTTCTAGAAAGTCTTTATCCTCATCCAAAGCCTAGACTCTTCTAGAAAGTCTTCATCCTTATCCCCTTGACTCAAGACCCTAACCTTACCCCAAACTCTAACCTTTCTTCCTAACCCAAGCCCTTAGGAAATCCTATAAATACTCCCTCTTCCAAGAGCAATTCATTAGCTTAACTTTTATTCTCATGCATTGTTATCATGCCCATTTAGCTCTAGACTTAGCATAATAATCTTAATTTAACTTACTTTCAAGCATTTTAGCTCATCCTAATTTAGTAATAATGGGATTAACATAGTTTATTTAATTGTTTTGCATAAGCATAGTATCATCACATCTCTATTTGGCTTAAAATCAATCTTAGCATAGATCTCATGTAGCTTAATATTCATATCAGCATCATTTGGATCCTTGAGGCCTTAGGGGAAAATCAGGTGTTTTATACCTATTTTGTGCCATTTTGGAATTTTCATAGATCTCAATCCATCCTAAAATTCATAAAGAACATGCTCCAAGTGATTAGAGAGCACGCCCACATCCCCTTAAGCAAGAGCAAATCAAATAGTGCTTGGGTGCACCTGTTTTAGCTCAATCTGAGGTGGCTTAGTTTAGAGTCTTACTTATTTTTGATTAATTTCATGCTTAGGCTAACATCTAACCTTTGTTTGGCTTGAAGCTTTCAAAACAGGTATCCTCAAAAGCCTTGTCCACATTCTGGCACGCCCGGTGGGAGCAAAACCACAATCACTTTGATTAGATCATACTTCATATTCTTGTATTTGTAGGAAACAAATGAAATGTCGCCTTCAAGTAATTAAACGTCACCTACAACAATTAAATGTCACCTACAACAATTAAATGTCACCTTTAAGAAAAGAAATGTCACCTTCAAGCAAAGAAATGTCGCCTACACACAATACAGTCACGCCTTCAAGCAATTAAATCACACCTTCAAGCAATGAAATGACGCCTACAAGCTCTGTATTCACGCCTATTTACTGAGAGATTTCCACCATCGATAACTTCTATTTTGTCTCAAAATTCTTCTTCTGTCACCTACAAGTAATTAAATCACACCTGCAACTTAAGAAATCACACCTGAGACATAAGCTTTCACGCCTTTGGGTATGGAAGTCTCGCTTGTAAACATTCCATCATCGCTTGGAATATTTGTGTGTTCCTTTAAATCTTTCTTTGCCGCCTGTAGTCATTTCTTTGTCACCAGGAAAATTTCTCCGTCGCTTTTGCACAGTTATCTGTCGCCTGTTAACATTTGAGTGTCGCTTGAGAGTCTTTGGTGTCGCCTCTGCATTTTCCAGCATCGCGTATGAGCTGGACAGTGTCACTTTTTTTTTTCTTTTTTCTTTCTGTCTTAATTTGCTTGGGACTGAAATTCATTTTTTTCGTATTGCAATCAAAGGTCAAAACAAATCTTGAATGAAACTAAAGGAAAGAACTTAGGTCCTAAAGTGTCATTATCATTTTGAAAATCAAATCCAATCTTGAATGCACTAAAAGAAATGAACAACTCTATTCCCTCTCTTGTTTCAAATTTCAAAGCAAGCAAACAAACTCAAATCTTGAATGCCCTAAAGGATAAAACAAAGCACTTCAAAGTTCTAAATCAACACGCAAATCTCAATCTTGAATGCTCAAAGGAAAGAACTTGCAATTGCTCAAAATGTTTACCTTTTGGAGAAAGAACAAATCAAACCTTAAGCACTTGTATCTTCAATTTCAAAGTTCAATGAAACTTAAAATCAATGTGGGAAAAAGAACAACTTGCTTGATGTGCATTTAGGAGTTTTTCAATTCTTGCAAAATCCTTGTTAAAGTAAGCAACGTAGAACATTTGGACTCGGACAAGTTCACTTGTTCTACTTTTAGCGAGGCTTGTCCAGGGAGAAAAGCACTTTCTCCTCAGAGAATGACCTCAAACTGGTATCCCCCCTGGCCGGTATATAAATAAAGTGAAGGCAAAAAGTACTCACTTATATCTCCTAATCCACGGGCGTTTTGTGCCAAATGCAAATGTCTGGGGACAGGTAAATATTCCTCCCCCAGCGTTGTTGGCTAGGCTCTTAAGTGAGTCACAGGCGGTCAACATAACCGGGTATGGAGACTCCACGGAACTATTAAAAAACTTGATAAAATAGAGGCTACCCTATCTACATTCGAAAGTATCAAAATCCTTGTGCAAGGACCGATTCCAAGGGGTTTATCGGGTCGCCTCAAGATTACTCACCATTTGTATTCCCTTCTAGGGGGTACCAAGCTGTGGGCAAGTGATTTTGATACTCACCTTCCTTAGGCAGATCTGTTTGAAGTGCTTGACAGTCAATACTCCGTGAAAATAGTTGTTGGAACATACACTTTTCAAAGCTTTATCAGAGTCAGTCATCCTATTTGTATCCCACAAGGTTGCTTTGTCCCTTGTGGAGATTGCTTATCCAAAAATCTTTGTTGAAATCTATCCTTTGCCATTGGAAAAACATCAAATTGATCTACAAATTGGTTCAAGATACTCAGAACAACCATGTCAGTCCAAATCCTCCCAAAATCCAAAAAATGTCCAAAGCTTTCAGAATCTCAAATCATGGTCTTCCAGTCATATTCAATCCAGTCTTATCATCCTTTCCTCCTATCTTAGGTTAGCAAAGTCATCTTGGTCATCCCCCATTTCCCTATTTGTCTTTCTCTAGAGTCAGTCTTCTTCCAATCTTAAGCCAAATCCAATCTTAGTCTAATCCTGTCAGTCATCCCAATTTGAGTTTTAGTCTTCCAATCCATCTTCATCCTTCATTCCTATCCAACTCATCCACAAGTCAGCATGTCTCAAAACTATTATGATGAGTTTGGTTATTATGTCTCTCCCCTCAATCCATCCTATCCCAAAGATGATGAAAGCCTTGTAGATCACGATGCATATTTTGAAAATCTTAGCAAGTTTTCTCCAAACATCCCCCAGTATCCAATCATTCGTCCAAAATATCCTATCATGCCTTCACGCTTATCCACTAGCACTCCCTTTCATGTCCTCGGCAAGGCAAATCCATTATCTTATCCATCCACAACTTATCCCTATCTTAAACCTACACATCCTCCATATGCATCCTTCATACCTCCATCTCCTGCTATGGTCATATCCCAATCACCACCATCCCTTCGAAACACTTCACGCTACTTCCCTTCTCTAAAACCTCCATCCACTTATTCTCCAAAACCCTTTCAAAGTCAAACACCAAGTCTTCCAATTCTTTTCCCCAATCCACCATCCTATCTCAACCCACCATCCTCCATTCAAATCCATGTTTCCACAAATCCCCTCCCACAAGCAGAGTGCATCCTTCAAACCACTTCATATCCCATACCACGATCCATCACCTCTACCTCTTTGGCACCATCATCCCCTCAAGCAAGTTCAAAATCTTCCACCCCACATTCATGTGAGGACCATCCAAGCTCCCCATCTTCTACACATTCTAATCCCTCACCTCCTCCAATCTGAAAGTCTCCAAGGAGTTTCACAAGGAAGCCAACAACAAATCCCACTCCTAAAGTTGAAGAGCCAAACCATCTCAAAACTTCATGTGAAGCCATCATTGATGAGGCCCATCCATCACTCCCATCTATCATCTATCTTTCATACATTGATCCTCTTCCATCTCCTAGCATCATTGAGTCCCTTCCATCTGAATTTTTCATCCAATCCCCACCACAACATCACCTCCTCCTAGCATTATCCAAAGCACATCCAGTGAGCCCCATGAGTTCACCCTTCTTCCTACCATCATAGCTATAGAATCTCCCATCCTTCCATCCACCCCATCTGAAGAGTCCATCCATGCATCCCCCAACACTCTATCCACACAAATCCTATCATGTCAAGATCTTTCCCAAAAGCATGTTGAAATACTCACAGAAGAAAATCAAGATCCAATCCCTTCACTTCCCCCATCACATGTTCTATTACTTCCATCACCCCCAATCCAAAATCCTACAATCCCAATTCTTCCAATCCAAGATCCTACAGATCCTCCATCTCAAGATCTATTACCATCTCCCAATCCCAGTCAAAATCCCACCATCCTATCCTCTCCTCTTGAGGATCTTCCAATCCAAACTGTCCCACAACCATCACTCTATCCTCTTGGATCACTTACATTTGTCAAAGGCAGTCCACTTGAAGCAGAAGAAATTAGTTTCATATCTTCCATCAGGGAACCATAAACTGGATGTTTATCATATTCCCCAAGTCAGAAATATCCTTGTTTGGATAAAATGCTCAAGAAATGGAATTATCAAGGCAAAGGCCTAGGCATCCATGAACAAGGAAATCTGGAGCCTATCCAAGATGAGAAACATCCAAAATCATGTGGTATTGGTCACACATCAGAAGAAGGCATTTCCTCCAAAAAGGTTGGTACAACTAAAGCTAAATTCAAGCATCCTTCCAAACCCATCATCACATCTTCCAAAGCATACAATGCTATTCCTCCTCCTCCATCATTACAACCAAAGACAACCTATCACATTCCTCCTTCATCCTCCAAATCCATTTTGGGTCCCTATGTCCCAAAATCTACTAGCACATATCCTTCACATGCTAAATCCATTTTGGGACCTTACATCCCAAAATATCATCCCCCATCTTATCCTACTCAGTCCTTCATCCAAAATCCAAGCATCCCTAGTCAGGATCAACAAAGGCACACACCCATATCTCCTATCTACCAATCTCCTTCCATCTCTCTATCCTGCACATCTCCTCATATATATTCCAATGCTCCTTGCAATTTGGATGCCATATCCAATATGCATAAAGGGAAATATCCACAAAAATCCAAAGATTGCCATGTCCAGTCTAAACAACATGGTCAACCAAAGCAAAATCCAATCAAGCAATCCAATGCATCCCAATGGCCGCAAAGGCCCAGCAAAGCACAAGAAAAATCCACTACATGGCCACAAAGGCCCAGCAAAGAAAAAGCAAAATCTGATGCATACCAACGGCCACAAAGGCCCTCCAAAGCTAAAACAAAAATGATGTGGATCCCAAAGAAAAAAGATGTAATGCATCTAAAAGAAATATCCATAATGGCATCCAAAGTTGCTAATCCCCCAACTACTCAGTTTCCTCCTCCATCTCCTAAATCCATCTCGGATCCCTATGTTACAAGATCTCCTAGCACAAATCCTCCATCATTTCCACATTTGTCTTCTGCATCCCATCAACTTCAGCCACCTTCTTCGCAACATGTGCCAATGTTAATCCTGACAACATCTCCCTATCATGATCACTTTCCATCTTTCCATCCAAACACTTTCTACCACCATATCTCCCATCTACCCCATCTCATCCATGCCTTTGCATAATCCCTCCATCTGAATAAAGTTGTACCAACATCTAGAGAAATCGAAAAGGAAGCAACAAATCAGAAAGGCAGCAACAAATCAGAAAATATCAGCAACAAATCAGAAGATTAGTGAAGAAAGATAGCAACACATTAGAAATATCAGAAGGTCAACATCTAGTCAACAAAAAATCAGAAAATCCATAAAAATTGGAAAAATCAAGAGAAAAGTATCAAAAAAAGAAAAGAGAAAAACATTCATCCTATGGTGAAAACTTGGCAATTCAAGCACCTTGGACAAGTACCATGGTGAAAACCTAGCAAATAGGCGTCATGCGTAGGTTCCCCCCAATTCCTTTCTGTAGTTGGGGGCCATTCCCTTCTATCACCTCTTATCCAACATCTCCTCCATCCCATTTGTCTCTCACCTCCTTCATCCTCCTTTGGATCTTGATGACAAAACAAAGACTACCAGGTATACATGCTTTTGGGTACCTTCTTGGCATCCATCACACTTTTTAGCTACATATCCTATATCCAATCCATTCATCCTATCTTCCATCTACCTTCCTCATCCTCTTATCGGCATATCTTCTGTCCAATCGTACCCCATCCTAATGCCTCTGAAATACATGAACTATCCTAAGTAGGGGGCATCTCATTCCTTGGTGACATATTCCTTGGAGACTATCTTTTATCCAAAATCTTCCATCTCCCAAATCCTTAAGCAAATCCACCATCCAATCCTTGAGCATTCCACTATCTAATCCTCAAGCGTTCCTCCATCCAAATCCAAATTTTCCTCTAGCATTAATCCCTCATCATTTCCTCCACATCGCCATCACTTGGTATCTTCCCTTGTCATTAGTATCTATCTATAGGCTACCCCCATGCAATCGAATGCCATTCATCCATCTCCAAACATTGCAAGCCATCTTCCAATCCTATCCACATCCTCTAGCTATCCAACATCCAAGATCAAGCCAACCAATCCAATCACATCCTTAGTCTTGTAGCTAGCCTTGATCTCAATCCAATCATCATCATTTGGATATGTCCTTCCCAAATCCGTGTCATTTCAGGACACATCATCCATAACCAGTCCATCTTGGCCTTCCAGCCCAACTGGGGCATCATCTTGCATATCTTTGGAGTTTTCAGCTTCATCCCCAAGTTCTTTGTACATCCTAATCCTCAGCTTCTGTACATACCTGTTGCAAATATCCTCGCGTCTTGTTGTACATATCCTTGTCAATCCCGCATCAGCAATATTTGATTATAACATCTTATCCTACCTAGCCTTGTACTTCAACAACATCAATTATCGACTATCCTTGATCACTGTGACTATCTTTGAACTGCATCATTTGCCAATAGCAACATAGCATTCTCCCCATCAACATCGGGTCCACATAGATGTATGCTTCTATTTTGTTTGACCTAAGCCTAATCACGGGTCCTCTCAGTTGTATCCTTCTTGTCTGACCTAATCTTCCACCAAGCACACCAGGTCCGTGTCGATGTATCCTTCCACACATTCAGACCAATCTTCCCGCCATCAATCAAATCAAATCTCTCTCCTTGGCAAAGGTTGTCTTTTGGAGTTATCATTTTGACCTTGGATTTTTGTCCTTTGGGTCTTGTTAATCTTTTACGGCTTCTCATTGTTCTCTACTCAAAGTCACCACGATCCTTTATATCATGGTGTGCAGTGAATGAGGACAATCTGGGGCAAGGTCTTTTGATCTTTTGCTTCTGCCTATGAGTCAGTTGTGTGTTTGTGGTTTCTTCAGCATTGTTTCCACCATGCTTCCTCTTGGGTTCATGCGTGATGCTGGGGAAACCCTACGTGTCTTTTTAGCATCAGTCCTATGCAACGCTGGTGACAAGGCCTCGTGATCCTAGTATCCTTGGCAAGTCTCTAGCATTGCTCTATTAAACTAGGTTGTGCTCTCCACATTTGCACTTGGAGCTTCCCCAAATCCCCTACATCTTGCATCATATAGATTAATCTTGCATCCTCATATAGTTGCATCCTGCATTTTACATTCCATCTCATCTTGCATTCACCCATCTTTGCTCTTGGAAGCTTGGTAATTTATCTCCCTTGCTTCCTCAGTCCTTCCTTCTTTGTTTCCTTTCGAGAAAATTCCACAACGTTTACTCCTTGCGTTATTTTCTCGAGGGGGCACAACCCATCATTCCTCTAAATTCTAGCCTTGGGCATCTTATTTTCTTGTCTTTGACACCATGCCACTTGCGGCATCGCATCAAAGAGGGGCAAAATGTAGACACCTAAAAATCTTTAAGAAAATAAATTATTTTTATTTTTTGAAAAATTCCTGATGACATCATCATTAAGTAATTAATTAATTATTTAATTAATTAAATTATTTTTATGTCATTAAATCCCTTTATCTTAATTAAAAATATTTAATTAAGAAATCCCTCCCAAAAATGTTTAAATCTTATTTAAACATTATTTCCCTATTTATTAATTATTTTAATTAATAAATTGACCAAAAATCCCAAAATAAATAATTAATTTATTTTTTGCCCAAAACTTGGCCAATTTTCTTAAGACCACTAACCTCTTCCAGAATCTTCTAATCCTTCTTTAATTTCGATTAAAGACTAATCCCATCATTTCCTAACCCTAATCCCAACTCAAGATATTTAATTAAGATTAAATATTAATCCTCAATACCTAATTTACCCTAGGAAAACTCTAGACTCTTCTAGAACTTTCCTAATCCTTCCCTAAACCCATTTAGGGGAAATTACCTATTTTCCCTAAGCTAATCTAAGTCTCCTTTGACTCCTAGTCAAACCCTACCCCTAATGAGCCTCAAACTCATTAAAGCCTTTGAGATAAATAAAACTTTATTTATTTCTTAAATTCCATATTTATCCTTAGAAAGCCTAGACTTTTCTAGAAAGTCTTTATCCTCATCCAAAGCCTAGACTCTTCTAGAAAGTCTTCATCCTTATCCCCTTGACTCAAGACCCTAACCTTACCCCAAACTCTAACCTTTCTTCCTAACCCAAGCCCTTAGGAAATCCTATAAATACTCCCTCTTCCAAGAGCAATTCATTAGCTTAACTTTTATTCTCATGCATTGTTATCATGCCCATTTAGCTCTAGACTTAGCATAATAATCTTAATTTAACTTACTTTCAAGCATTTTAGCTCATCCTAATTTAGTAATAATGGGATTAACATAGTTTATTTAATTGTTTTGCATAAGCATAGTATCATCACATCTCTATTTGGCTTAAAATCAATCTTAGCATAGATCTCATGTAGCTTAATATTCATATCAGCATCATTTGGATCCTTGAGGCCTTAGGGGAAAATCAGGTGTTTTATACTTGTTTTGTGCCATTTTGGAGTTTTCATAGATCTCAATCCATCCTAAAATGCATAAAGAACATGCTCCAAGTGATTAGAGAACATGCCCACATCCCCTTAAGCAAAAGCAAATCAAACAGTGCTTGGGTGCACCCCTTTTAGCTCAATCTGAGGTGGCTTAGTTTAGAGTCTTACTTGTTTTTTATTAATTTCATGCTTAGGCTAACATCTAACCTTTGTTTGGCTTGAAGCTTTCAAAACAGGTATCCTCAAAAGCCTTGTACACAAGAATATTGACATAAATAAATGAATATATTGATTGATGAAAAAAATTCAATGCCAACACATATATGCATGATAATCCAAAAATCTCCCAATAGTCTCTTCTTTGAATACAACATTTTCCTTGTTTTGATCTGCATATGGTCTTCCTCCTCCAAAGGATCCACCTCTTTGAAACCTTCCACCTCTTATTCTTTGTCTTTTTTCATGCCTTTTGTTCAACTTTTCCTCAGCCTTTAGGGCATATTGATAAGCCTCTTCCACACTCTGCAACTTGACTAAACTAATCTCATATTTTATAGACACTTTCAATCCATTGAGATACCTTGAAAATCTCTCAACATAATCCTTGGTATGACCATATCTGATGTCCAAATTGTAGAATTCCTTGATGTACTCTTTCACACTAGATTCCTTATTCTCTAGGCTCTACAAATTCCTAAAAAAATTCACTAGGTAATCAATAGGTAAAAAATTTTCCTTCAACTTATTCACCATCTTATCCCATGATTTGATATTTTCCTTGCCTCTTCTTTTTCTATTATGTGCAAATGTTCCCATGACAATGATGCATGTCATCTCAACTTTATACAAACATATTTCACCTTCTTGTCTTCACTTGTAGCTTCAAAATCAAAGTATTTATCCATATCTGTGATCCAATCAAACAATTCATATGAATCCAAGTTACTATCACAATTTGGTGGATTGAAATTTGGTCTTTCATTTACCCTAGTTAGGGATATTAGAAATTTTTCATCTCCCTGATCAAGCTCAAGTTTACCTTGTCCCTCTATTTCTTCTTCTTCTTATTCATCATCACTTACATCATCTACACGATGACCTCTTCTCTGTACTATTTCAACAACTTCTAATTTGGTTTTAATCTACCTTAACATATCCAATGCTATTGGATTTGCATCTTTCCTTGCCCCACCTCTATTATTTACTCTCTAATCCATCTTGTGTAAGTCCTCTACAATTGCAAGTCATATCCTTACTCCACCACCCCACAAAAAAAATTCTAGGGCTTTACAATATTAGGAAATGAAATTCAGATACTATGAGAACAAAACATAACTCTGTTACCACTTGATGTAGTCATGAAAAGATGATCCTTAATGATGATAGTCTAACCTTGCAACAAGAGTCAGTAAATGGAAACAAAAACCAAAAAAATAACAATATATAAAGAGTAAGAAAGATTAGGTGTTCGCATTAACACAAATTCATAAATTTACACACAACTGGCCAACAACATGCAAACTTACATTCTAGGTATACGGGCCTGATTAGACATTAATTCCAGAATATTATTCAATGCTAACCTTTGAGAGGTTATCTATCTAAGAAATCCCTTCCTAAAGATCAACTACATCAATATATAGAGCCTTTGCAAGAATCATGTTAGCCAAGAAAGATTGCATTTTCCCAAGGAAAACATAACACCAAATATAGGTAAGGACTTAAATCACAAGGAACTCAGGAAAAATAGTAAGAAATCCAACACACACCCATAGGTAGGTCGACCATAAGATTAGGAACATTGAACAATGCACCACAAAGATTCACAAATCATGGAATTTCTTTGCATGATCAGAATCCTTCAACTTAGCCATTAAACATGAAGAACACACAAGGTCCAAGAAATAATCCAAGATATCTCCATCGTGAAGTAATAGACTGAGGTGAAAACCTAGATAAAGGTAAAAAATGATGTCTGGAACATGCCATGAGGTTCACAAAAAAATCAAGCCAACTCAAAGGAACACCACAAAAAACCTAGAAATTGACAAAATAGGAACAAACAAAAAATAAATATTTCTTGTTGATGCAATATTTCCATGAACCCAAGATGCTCTTACATCAAAATCAATGCTACACACATTAAGACTAGATCCATTATAAACTAAAGTTATTTGAATAATATTACCATTTATAAGGAAAGAAACCATAAGAGAATCATTTTGATCTTGAATTTCTTTAGGAGGTAACTCATCTTGAGAAAACACAATTTGAACTTTATTATTTGTCACATTAACGAATTCCAATATGTAAGTTATATTAGCTTTCACAGGAGGTGGGACATTCATGTTTCTCAAGGCTTATAATAATGATTCATGATATGTAGGTGAAGTTTGAAGAAGCTCCCAAAGATATATCTTAGCATGAGTAGCACAAATTTGTTTTACTAAATCATATTCTTTTCCAAGACTTTGAGGGTGACAGGCTACATGAAGAAGCATTGGTTGAGAAGTAGAAAGAGAAGGAGGAAAAACTAAAGTTTTAGGTTGTCTATTTTTTCTTTTGTTATAAGTGTGAGAAACACATGATAACCAGGTTTTTGAGAACCTTTCACAAAAATGATTGGTTTATTTTGAGGTGTAGGGTTATCTTGACGAAGATGGAAAAAAACATTAGGAGTTTTAGTACCCAAAACATTAACAATATTGACTTGATCAAGCTCTGTGTTGTTCAAAGTTTTATCATTAGGAGGGAGAGAATCAAGGAAAGTAGTAATGATAGTATTCTCTTCTTCCAAGGTATCTTCATGAGTAGGACAATCTTTAGAATGGGAATTTAGGATTTTCATCAATGCTTCATCTCTAAAAGAAATTTCATTTAAAGAAGGAAAGGTGATATTAAGAAAGGTATTTATAATACCCCCCTCTTTCTCAAAAATATAATCATAAAGGGGGTACATTTTAGGATCAAGATAAAAATCACACATGAATGTGTCATCTCAAGAGGGAGTAGAAGAAATGTTAACCACGATATCATCCTTTTTTATCAAGGTTGCTTCATGAGGAAGAAAATAGTTAAAATCATTATCCAATGGTTCATCCCAAATAGGGAGATCATTGATAGTAGAAATAAAACAACATTTAAAAGAGGGATACGTATAATTTACTAAATATTCATTTCTTAAGGGGAAGTCATGGAAATGAGTAGAAGGTAAGGTATCACAAGGGGAATTAACAAATTTCACCAAGGTAATCTCATGGGGGAGACACATATCAAGAGGAGAGTTAGATACAATGTAAAACATCTAATTATAAATTTTTTGAAGCTATAAAAAGATGAAGATGGAGGTAGAAGAGGATTTGTGTGCACCTAGGAATGAAATATGAATTATGTTGCTATAGAAATGAATTTTTGACAAGAGAGATCCTAAAAACACCTGTAACTGCTAATATGAGATCCTCAGGTTGTAACCTATCTCTAGAATGAATTTGAGCCTATTCTGGGAGGTACAAAATTTTTCAAATTGTACCTCAGATTAGAATGTTTGAAATGTTCTATTCTAGGTACTTTTGATTGGAATTTTTAGGCTCTTTTTGACGACTCTTGATCTTCCCAGAAAAATTTTGACAGTTGTGTAGGCTATTACAATACACAAAAAAATGGGGAAGAAGGTTGTGGAAAGGGGTTTAATTTGGTGAGACCCCTATTTAGGCATCAACCTTGAAGATGTAATGAAATTGCATAAAGAAAAGATGAAATATAAGCTAGATCTAAATCATGAATTACCTCATGCCTTGATGGAGAAATGTTGGCTATTTGGCTAAGTAGGATATCACAATGTTGTCATTATGGAAACATATATTCAGCATTGGGACAACATGATCAGAGGAAGGAGTTCTGTATGAGCACACATGAAAATTGTCTAAGTATAACAGTGTTTGCTAGTCTTCATAGAGACAATTTTGATTAGCGATGTTGACTGAAGAAGGTTCAATGCATGTGCACTTGAACACAGATCATTCTATGCACATTAAAGCTACATCTAAAACTGCAAGTCTGTATGACATGTACGAAAAGAGATATTGATGTTTTATAGAGACAGTGTTGAGCCATCCAGAATAGGGCAGCGATCAGAATATGATTATATCGAGTTAAGGGATTATTTTTTTTATCAAAAGAACGATTTAACTAATTAGGGACATCATCCTAGATGTTAACCCTAAGGTAGCATATAATGACTTAATGTTTTGAGAATAGTATAATGTATTGTAAACCGACAGGAAAGTTATTTTGTAATACTTGTATATAAGTAAGAATAATGTAATGCAAAGTAGTAAGAAGTTGATATATGATGTATATGATGAAAAATTGTAAGCTGTAAGAAAGAAAAGAAGAAATTATTGTATATCAGAACGAAGACCTTACAAAGCTAGATCAGAATAATAAATTTATTTGATAACAGTAAAAGGTTTTTGTATTCTACCTTTTCTATCTAAATTTATCATTGTTTATTGCATGTTTGGGCAGTGAGCTCATCTTGCATACATCTATGTTTTTTAATAGCAAGTCCTAAAAGGGTTGAGGCTTTTAACAAGGCCTAAAGTCCTTTAACCAAGATAGAGACACTATATGCATGTAATAGACTCCTAACAGGGTATATATCCTTAACCCGATACTTTTGATTAGTGGATCAGTTGTAGGTATCATCCCCACTGGGGTTTTCCCTTAGCCAGGGTTTCCTCAAGAACAAACATGGTGTTATGAGTTCATTCATTTTATTGTTATGCTTGTTATCCAGTTTACTTAGTTTAGTTTCTTATGCAAGCTACAAGTTAATTTCATATATCCATAATTGGGCAAAAGTAAAAGTTTGTGAAATACTTATTCACCCCCCCTCTTAGTATTTCCTATTTCTAGCAATTGGTATTAGAGCTTAGTTACTCAGAACAAAGTTATTCAGAGAAAGGCTAATAGCTTGAGTACGATCTCTATGGATATGGATCATTTGTAGAAAAATATTGATGAAGCTCTTGAACAGATTGATATTCTTATTGAAGAAAGAGATACTCTGAAGGAGAAATATGATAATGAAAAAGATTACATTGAGAAACTAAAAGAAAAGATAGAAGAACTGAAATCAAAGAAATAACCTACAAGTCAAGTCAAGGACTATGATGAAGTTTCAAAACTGAAGAAAGAAAATGAAATCCTTAAACATGAACTAAAGATTTTAGATCTGAAATTAAGCTTGAAAGATTATAACAACAAAGATGAATAAAATATGAAATCTGAAAATGCAAATCTGAGATCTGAACTTACCAAAGTGACATCTGAGCTTGAGACTGTAATCACTGGAAAGTGGACAGGATCATTCATGTGATTAATCAAGGCAAAAATAAGGAGAAATCAAGGAAATTGAATCAAAATAGGCATTTAGCCAATCAAAATTCAAATCAAGCTTTAATTCAATTTAATAAAAAATCAAAGCCATAAATTCAAGTTAAATCGATCAAATCATGATAAATTCAATCAATGTGAAATTAATCAAATGAATTGTATAGTTCAATTTAAAATCAAATCAAACCACTCAAGGGGTACACATGGCTAAAAAAATTAATTAAATTTAATTAATTAAGTCCTATTTTCTCTCAACACCACATGGGAGGAAAAAGCCTCAACCAATAGGATTTAAGGAAAGAGCTCACATGGATCAAGCCAAAATGAATCTCAATCACTTAATTGAAAAGAGTATCTTGTCCACTCATCTTGTCTTCTTGTCCCAAGCTTTGAGGACAACCCATTTAAATTGTCTCCAAAGGGTGGAACCAAAGACTTAATCCCAACTCAACCTTGATCAAATCCAACTACACATCCTACGATTGCCAAATCCTATAAAAGCAAGGGATAATTCACTCATAATTCATCCACAAATCTGAGAATTGCATCTAACCTCTTGAGATTTTGAGCTAGAAATGAAAATTTAGAAGTTAATTAAGCATTTCAATTTGGATTGAATATTTTAGCTTGCTTTATCATTTATTCTCATTCTAGGAATGTCATTAATGGAGGCTTGCTGAGGGCTTCACCATTAACATCCCTAGCTAGAGATCCAGATAGTGCTTAATTGCTCTTTATTTGTTAAAATAGCTCTTCCTTTATGGTAATTTAGTTATTTTATTCAATTATTTTCAATACTAACCCTATGAAGGTACAAATTATAGTACACAAAATGGTGCCCACCATGGGGCATTAGGCTTCACTTTTCTAAAAATCTAGAAATTTTTATATTTTCATTTTTTTTGCATGTTTAACTCTTTGTTTGACAGGTGAAATAGTGCGTATGATCTTTTTTGCAGCACTTTTGACAGGTTCTCCAACGCGTTTGATACTTGAAACAACACCTTGATGACAAATTGTTGCACCTTTACATAGAGTTTTAGCATGTTTCTTTCTTTCTATTTTCTATCTTGATTCTCTTAGCCCTTTTGCCCTGACTAGCCAGCCCATTTGATCCATTATCCAACGCTTTTGTGGTGTTTTTGATGCCTTTACACAAGATTTCAACACTTTTGCTCTCTATTTCTGGGCTTTTAACTATTTTCTTTAGTGATCTTAATTTGATCTTTAGCACGTTTGAGCATCTAAATAGTGCTTTCAATAGATTCAATAGTGCTTTTGCTCAAATTGAAAATAAATAGAATTTGACTGTCAGAAAATGTTTTCTCTCTATCTGCAGGATGACTGATCATAAAAGAATAAAAAAACTAGAGAGCGGATTCAATCAAGAAGGCAAAGATTTAACAAAGAAGATCAAAGAGGAGAACATTGCTCACATTAAGCTGGCTCTTGAGGATTCTTAGCAAGAAAGCAAGGTACATGAACATTATCAAAAGTTGTAGAAGCATATAAGGAAAAATTTGTTTCATTGAATTGGATTTATTCACCTTAATCAAGTTTTTCTTAAATTTGAAAAATAAGGCTTTAGATTCATTTTTTATCTTGTTTTCTTCATTTTTGCTGGTGGTGTTGACTAACTTGTTGGAGGAAAAGCACATTGGAAAGGAACGATCGCCACTAGGTGAGCATTAAAAGTGAAAAATCAATAAAAAATGCCCCTAGCCTTTGCTAGCTTCGTTTGAAGGTAAGCCTAAACTTAGTCATTTTTTTACTTAAATTGTGGCTTTGTTGTTTTCAAAATCTAGTAATTAAAAACAACCTATTATTGTTTAAGAAATTTAACATTAGGCCTATGCTCTTCACTTTCCAAGTGAATCAAAATGCCAAAAGTGTTGAACTCCTTGATTAAAAGAAAGGCTAGGTAAATCAAGCACTAAATTTGAACAACCCCTTGTTTGTAGAAAAGATAGAAATACTTGATTCTCATTAGTTAGTGGGTTTGGTAAATGACCCTTGTTAAAAGTGTTTGGGAATTGATAAGTAGATAGGGATATGCTCTTCACCTTTTTGGTGAATCAAATTCCCACAACCTATTTCTTCATTCCACTTTATTGCTTTCAAATGAACATGCTAGATCAATAGTTGGGCTCGCCTCCCAAGATTTGCCTTAACGAGGCCGGTGAGAGGGACAACCCAAAGTGGGATACAATTGCCTTTGCCATGATCATCTAACCCACTATAAAACAAAATGCATGCATCCTTAATGGGGTGTGTGACAAAAGGGTGTTAAATATTCAAACTTCCTCAAGTAGTCCTTCGGGATTGCGCAAAAATCTGACATACCGGTGGTGGGAAGCCTCTTAATATACTTGGAGGATGAAAGTTTAATATCCATTTTGAATGGAATATTGATTAAAACCTTGCTAACTTAGCAAAGAATACCTTATAGAGCCATGTTTACGAACCAAATCTTGAGCTAGGTAGATTGCTTGAAGTGTCTTTTTGTACAAAAACTCGTGATAACGTCCTACAAATTCAAATACTTTTTGTGTAGAGGGTTAAAAAGAACAAGTGTACTTGTGATTGCTGTGTTTGAAAAATACATAGAACAAGTGAAAGAGATATCCATTACAAAGCTCATCTTATATTTTTAATCTCTTCAATAAGAATCAACAATTACCAACTTGAGGATCAAATCGAAATCAAACTTTGTTGAATGTCAGTTTCTACACGTTCTCACAAACTCAGATTATCTCTAAGAGAAGATGACCCTTGCATTACAAACAAGGTCCTTGAATTTGAACATCAAAGTCTTTTCAATGATCACGACTAAGGGGATAGTCTTCCAAATTTATTTTAAAAAAGAATTGAATCAATGGATCAAAATTTCATGTTTCATGATTACAACCAAGGAGGAAACAATGAAAACATCAATAATGATAATCATGAGCCTAAAGAAACCATTGAAGAAAGGGCTAATAGAGTGGCTCAAGATACCAATTTTCTTGAAGTCATGGACAAACTCATAAATAGGGATAGGGAGAAATTTTTCCTAAATCTAGCCCAAGCAAGGGTAAAGCTCCCACATGACTATGATGTGGATCAACTCAAGAAAAGAAAAGAAGAGGAAAACCTAATGTATGCTATGAATCAATAACTAAAAATGTTCCAAACTCAAATAGACTTAATGAAGAAGGCTACTGAGCCTAAATTTTTCTCTATTGAGGCTTTGTGTCCATTCCCATTTGAAAAAAGCTTAGTCATGGCACCTTTTCCTATCAATACAATTTTTTCCTAAATATGATAAATACATGGGTAAATCAGACCCACAGGATCACCTTAGAGAGTTTTGCACTCTAAGTATTGAATTTATGCATAACCCCATGTACTTAATGAGACTTTTTCCAAGAATTTTGGGAGGGAAAGCCATGGAATGGTTCTCTAAACTTCTGCAAGGGATCAAGACTTTTGAGGAATTAGCCTCTAAATTTATAACTCATTACTCCTACAATATTGAACATGAGATTACCATGCTAAAACTATGTGATAGAAAACAAAAGGATGGTGAATCTTTCTTAGGGTTCCTTCAAAGGTGGAGGACCATTTTTGCAAGGTACCCACGAACTATCCCTGAAAAGGAGAAGATGGAGATATTTATGAATAATTTAAATATGGAGATGAACTATAAAATCCAACTTCAATGTCCCCCTACATTCGAAAAACTTATTGAGAATGAGATTAAGATTGAAGATGTATTGGTAAAAAGGGGTGAAATCAAAATTTTCAAAGAAAACAAACCCTACACCAATACTAATAATAATCATTATATATCTAATTATACCAACAATAAAGGGGCCAACAATCACAATGACAAACCTGAGCTATGGTTGAAAAATAATAAAAAAAATCTTGTGAATGATGGGGTTGTGGAAGCCCGTACCTTGAAGGCTACCCCATTTAACTTATCAAGGAGCGAATTCAACATACAATTTAAATCAAATGAATAAAGCTCCTTTTAATAATGCAAATTCCAACAACAAAAACAACAATTATAATAATAATCCCTTCAATAATGCTAATGGAAACAAGCCTAAACCCTTCTTTTCCACTTATCAAAAGAGAAAATTCACCTTCTTAGGTGAACCATTGGAGAATGCGTTAAGGAATTTGGTGCTCAATAAGATCATTACTCTACCTGAGTTAAGGCCCTATGAACCCCAAATAAAACTGAATTGGTGGAATGGTTCTCACCATTGTGACTATCATCAAAATAGGGGTCATAAGACCAATGAATGCATGAAGTTAAAACATTTGGTACAAGACTTAATTGATGATGGTATTATCAAAGTTTAAGGGCTCCAAAAAAATGAAGATCATATGGCCTTCAAAAACCCCTTTCTAAACCATGAGAAGGGTGACTCATCAAACACTAACCAAAATAATAAAAGGGGTAATGAGAAAGTCAACTTTGCTCATACTTATGACAACATAATTAATGCTTTAAGTGGTGATGAAAGCACCATAAATGTTATTGTGGTAAAAGAGAAGCCAAGGGAAGCAAAATCTAATGTTGTGACTAGGGGACAAACTTCAAAGATTACTCTAACTATTAATGCTCCAAGAATTGTTCTACCAAATCAAGTTTCATCTCCATCATCAAAACAATATAATTTGGTGGATCAATTACAATGAACCCCTGCTCAAATATCTATTGGCAATTTGGCTGAGTTGGTTACATAGATGTTTTCATTATGGAAAAATATGATCTACATGAAGATCACATAGGTCAGAGAGCTAGTATGTCAGAGCGCAATGCGAAATTGTCTAAGTATGAGATAGTGTGTTTTTACTAGTGAACCTGAAGACAATTTTTGTTTGCGATGTTGATTGGACTAAGTTCAATGCTTGTGCACTTGAACATAGAATCTATGGTGAATATTAAAGAGTCACCTTAGAGAAAAAGTCAGTATGGCATGTACGGAAGAAGTTATGACAGTTTTACTAAAGACAGTGTCAAGCCGATAGGACAGAATATGAAGACATAATTGATAAAGAGTTAAGGGATTATTTTGTTTATCAAAATAATGACTTAAAAATATAAAGGGACTGTATCATCTTAAAATGGAAGAAGTTCCATGTTAAGAGCATTTAGCCCTCTGAGTAAGTGGTTTAGGGTCATGATTGGCATCTTTGCATTCTCCCTTGTCTTCCACTTCTTCTCTGCACTTGATTTCTTCATTCTAGGTGAAATTAGGGTTAAGGTCTTAAGGAATTTCTTGATTTTCCTTCTTCTATGGCTCTATTTTCTAGGTAGGGTTTAGAAATGAGACCTTCTAGTCCTTCATATTATTTAGAGGATTTTCTATTTGTTCCTGACACTGGGTCCTGCTCAGACATCAAATTCTGCATTTCTGGCACCCTTGGAACTCCTGTTGCAAAATCTGGCAAAGTTAGGGTTTGAGGTCAAAGTCGACCTTGACCTTGACCAAGTTAGGGTCGACCTCAACCTCGACCTCTTCCTGCTAGAATTTCAAAGTTTCATTTCATGCTAATTTGGTTTTCGAGAAAGTTATTTCCCGCTTCTGGGTCGACTGTTTCGGGCTCTGAAATGGTAAATCCTTTAATGGTATTTAATCAAGGTATATTTAATAAAGGTGAGGACCTAATTGGGATTTAATTCTTCAAGGTGGCCTAGCTAGAGGAGTGTGCCCTATATCACTATAAAAGGAGGCCTTCCTCTCTCATTTTCATATCTCATCTAAAGCAATCAAGCTCTCAAGTTATCAAGGTGTTCAAGTGCAAGTATTCATTCAAGCATTCAAGTCTTCTTCTCCATCCAAGTTCTCCATTGAAGATCAAGGATTAAAGTATTCAAGCTATTGAAGGGATTTGGCTCAAGCATTCAAGATCTATCATTCAAACCCTAGATCTAGCCACCAAGGTGGTGTGATCTTCCTTCAAGATCCTTTGTTCATCTTCAAGATCCATATCATTATTTCCTCAAGGTGGATTTCAAGCATACAATCATGGAGGTTTGATGATGTTATGTTCAAGCTTTCATATCAATATATTTGATTACATTCCAAATACATTAGCATACGATGTAGGAGCATCCTGGGTGTAAGAGAAATCTTGCATCACCCAAAAATATTTCTATTTTTGTATTCAATAAGGGCTATCTTGTGCAGAGCTGCTATTTATGGAAAGTTACTATTTTTGGTAATTTTTGTATGTGCTCAGAATGATTTGATTTCTTTCTTGGACGTTCATTTTGGTCATATAAGTCTGCTAGTAAAGTTTCATTGCCAAATCAAGTGTATATTGGAGGATATTGAAGATTTTCGGTATTGGCAGCAGGGTACAGGAACTTTGAACTCAATTTTGAAGGCTTTAGAGGCCCCAGATGAGGTCAAAAATTTGGGTGACGGGCGCTTGCACTGGTCAAGCCTGTAGAGCACTTCGTGGCATTTTTGAAATGGGGTTATAATAGCCGATCGGGTCAATTGGTGATGACTTATGGTCTTCAGAAGTTGGGCCACCTGAAATGGCGGAAAATAATTTTCTTCAAAATTTCTGTTCGGGTTTCAAAGGTTATCTTGAGCCGACTATGATGTAATAAAATGTAAAATAAAATAATTTTAAGTTTGGTCGGCCTTATTGGCTAAAATTTTTGGAACCTTCTCGAGCGGTGGAAATTGCCTATATAAGGAAGGCTGTATTATTGTCTTAGGCAGTTCAGAATAGTTCTGGGTAGTAGATCTGGGTAATAGTTCGAGGCTTTGTCCTATGTAATATTGTAAGGGAATGCCCATGTGGCTTTGCATATTGTAATTCTGAAAGTTTGTAATTCCACATTTGTGGAGATAATAAGAAGCCAATTTTCTGTTCTTGCATATTGTTGTTGTTTCTCTATTTTTGTTATGTGTTTGTGGTATTAAGGGAAGCACCCTTCATCAGCATATCTATTGAATTGCATAGCTTCATTGTTAGATTCATTTCTACTACTTGCTAGCATTCTCCTATTTCAATTTCAATATTAAGGTTGATTCCAAACCGGGGTTTGACCAAGGCAAACCCCCCAAACAAAAAACAAAACCATTTTTCTTGCAGGTACAGGTGTGGAATCTCAGATCTGAGAGTGAATTTGGATACCCTTTTTGGCAATCTTTTAGGATCTGCGAATAGAATCAGAATCAGACTTCAAATAAATAATGTGATCTTTGACCTTTTCGACCTGTGTGAATTTGGAGAAAAGGTTTCTGGCATTTCCAATCTAGAACAAGTGACAAAATTTTCATAAAGTTCATACAGAAGCCAGAATTCAACATTTTCTAGATCTGCCCTAATTCAAGGTTAGTATTTGCACTTCAATTATTTCAGATTTCAAGCTTAATCCAACTATAGGGAAGTATAGGGTTTCTCTCTCTTTTTCATATTCTTCATAGATTGATTTGATTGTGTATTAACCTCTTGGTTGATCAAATTGGATCTCTCTTTTGGGAATTTGGATTTAGGAGTGAATCTTACATTTTCCCCACACACACATACATAAATAGTGGTGATTCCAGATTACCACCATTCATTTTGGTGAACCCGACTAGCTTACTCTCTTTTTGGTGTTAGATTTACATTTTGCTCTTGCATCTATACTTAAAAAATACAAAAAAATCTATATACAAAAACATATTTCTTGCATTTTTATTTATCATGAAGATTGTTAAGATGTTTTGGTGCATAATCATGTTTGTTATTACTCTTCTTCTAGCATCTATTTATAATGCATATGATGTTTATGAGGGTATTATTCATTTCATAACATTGATGACCCTTCACTTTGCTCTTGCTTATGCTTTTGTGAAGTTGACTGATACTAGTCTACCTACATTTAAAATTTTTCTTAAGGATTTATGTGGTAGCCTTATTCATCTTTTGGATTATGTGAAGAATTTGGTAGATGATACACCATATCCTAATCTTCCTAATCTTACTCCTATTAATCCTACTCTTCATCCTAATCTTCCTATTCTGATACCTACTTCTCCATCTATTAGGCCTCGCTCTTCCTGTACTTATGATGGGATTCAAGCTATAGTACATGATGTGGATGTGCAAGATTTCTTTGATTTACCTTCTCCTCCTATGTGAAGAATTTGGTAGATGATACACTATATCCTAATCTTCCTAATCTTACTCCTATTAATCCTACTCTTCATCCTAATCTTCCTATTCTGATACCTACTTCTCCATCTATTAGGCCTCGCTCTTCCTGTACTTATGATGGGATTCAAGCTATAGTACATGATGCGGATGTGCAAGATTTCTTTGATTTACCTTCTCCTCCTAATCATGATGTTATTAAAGGAAAGGGTAAAGAAACTTCTTCCAAACCTATTATCCCAACTTATATGACCTTTACTCATGAACATGATAAACAATCACCTCCTATAGAAGCTTTGCATGATATGTACACTACTGGATATAATATGGTGAATAAACAAGGCTATAAAGGTTTAGGGTTAGGAGTTAATGAGCATGGTATCAAATTTCCCATTAATATACCTCCTAAACCGGATATGTGTGGTGTTGGCACTTCTAAATCTCAAGTCAAGTTAAGTGGTGTAGATCTTCATCCTCCCCTTAATTCTCATCTCTCTACACCTCTAATGGATAATCCTAACACTCGTCAAGAAAATGCTAAAACAATATATGTGGAGCTAATGAATTCTAAGAAGGAAAGATTTAGACCTATACCTATTGATGCTTTGTACAAATTTAAATGTCCTTTCCACTATTGTAATACTCATTTGCTTGCCAATTGTAACAACTTCAAATTATATGTTAGGGATAGGGCTGCACACGGTATTATACCTTTTTCTCACGCCATCTTACAACTTCTTCATAATTTTGATATAGGGGATTCCCCTCCATTAAAGCTAGAATAAATGTTCCTATCCTCTTGTCTCATGACTAGGGGCAAGAGGCATAATTTTATCTAGTCTTTTAGGATCCATTAGGTCTTTTTATTAAGATTTAATTGGTATTCTTTACGTTTCCTTCTCTTGCATGATGTTTTTATCCATTCCTAGGAATTATATTTTCTTCTTAGGAAATCTTTTCTAGGACATGTGTTTTGTAAAAATATCTCTTGTCTTTCATCCCTCGGGGGGCAAGGTTTTTCCTTCATTCTCTTTTTCTAGGGGAACTTCTTTCCTTAGCCTAATGGTATTTGTTTATATTGCAATATTATTTCATCATATTGATAGATATTTTGACTAGGGATAACCTTCTTATCTAAGAAGTTGTTGTCCTAAGTTGTCACTTCTTCTCTATGTTGCAAATTATGTTCTTTATAAACTCTCACCATTGCTTTAGTGTTAGAGTTGTTTCCTTCATTCCATAGATTTCTCTTGCTCTTTGTCATCGGGGGCTTGATGATTGAATCTTTGTTCTCACCAATTGAAAGATGATATCTTATCTCAACGCACTCTTCTTTGATGGAGGTCTTGGTGATAAGATCTTTTTCATTGAGGGTCCTTTTCCATAAGTGACATATCCTTTTCACAATTATTTATTCTTGGATGTAGGGGTCAATATCTCTCGCTAAGGATATACTATACATTGTTGTAAATAGGATATCTCCTTGCTTTGTGAAGTAGGTATCCTCTTCCATCTTTGTTCCTACACTTGGGGAGCCAAGATGCCTTATCCTTCTTTTCTATCTTCAAACATTGACACATGGAGTCACAAATATGGGTTGTGAGTTTGATAGAAGTACTTTAGCCTTGGAGGCTTGGTATGCTTTTTTATCTTATTCAAATCTATGCATTGTTATTTCATCCGGTATTCTCTTCTTTTCTAGGGATTCACCTCTTTCCTTGGTTAAGCAATATCTATCTATTATGTGATATCCAATCATACATGAAAATTATGGTTTGCATTAGAGGACCTATGTCATTTATACAAACCTTATTTGTTGTTTGACATTGGGTTTCCATGGTTGATACAGCTTTCACCTTGGAAACTGAATAGTGTGCTATCCCTCTTAAGGGTTACTTTCTTTTCACTTCTTGCATGATATCTTTTACATTCGTCCCTTCCATGGCCTCATAGGAGCTGTGACCTTCTTGGCTTAGACTAGGTGTTGTCTATGGATATTGTATTGATGCTAAATAAGGCTTTATCCTTGTTCTTTCTTTCCTTAACATGAAAAAATAGTATGTTTTTTCCATATTAAGGAGGGGGGCATATATAGGGCCTCCCTTGTACTATAGTTTTTTAAATGCTAAATCTTGGAAGGTAATGCACATAAGTTGCTAAATCTTGAAAAGACATGCATTCATATGCTAAATCTTCTGAAGGTAATGCACATAAGTTGCTAAATCCTGAGGAGACACGCATTTTTCAAAATTTTCAATATGTTAAATCCTTTGAAGGTAATGCACATAAGTTGCTAAATCCTGAAGGGACACACATTTCCAATTTCAAGTATGCTAAATCTTGGAAGGTAACACACATAAGTTGCTAAATCTTGAAAAGACACGCACCTATATGCTAAATCTTCCGATGGTAATGCACATAAGTTGCTAAATCCTGAGGAGACATGCATTTCATATTCATAGTGATACAAGAAAGTGGATCTATGAGTATTCCAGAAGCCATCAAAAGATGCATTACAATTGCAAGCACAGTTTATGGGTGAACCTATTGGTCTCTCCCTCTAGGGTGATTCACGGTAAGGTGGGCATCTTATCGGGTGAGGTAATCACTTTCTCTTTTCTCTCTTTTTGCTTTCATGCTAGTAGGACTGGATCATGAAGCTATGTTGTCCATAGTGTTTCTCTTGTCTTTCTTATGTAGTCATTTAGGCTGTTATGATAGCTTTCCAAATATGATATTGGTATGAGAAATATTTCTTAGCAAGGTTTCTTATGCTAATTGATTTGGGTTGTGTAGTACTAAGCCTTGTTCTTTTGTATACTCTCATGCATGTATGTTGAGTTAGAATCCTTGGTCTAGGGGCTTGTGTCTTTAGATAAGTGTTATTTTATCTCATTTTGAATCCACTAGGATCTCTTCTTTCTTCTCCTTTACCAAGAGTTTGCATTGAATCCATACTCTTGCTAAAGTGGGGGCTTAATGTATCATCTTAAAATGGAAGCACTTCCATGTTAAGAGAATTTAGCCCTCTGAGTAAGTGGTTTAGGGTCATGATTGGCATCTTTTCATTCTCCCTTGTCTTCCACTTCTTCTCTGCTCTTGATTTATTCATTCTAGGTGAAATTAGGGTTAAGGTCTTAAGGACTTTCTTGATTTTACTTCTTCTATGGCTCTATTTTCTAGGTAGGGTTCAGAAATGAGACCTCCTAGTCCTTCATCATATTATTGAGAGGATTTTCTATCTATTCCTGACATTGGGTCCTACTCAGATATCAAATTCTGCATTTCTGGCACCCTTGGAACTCCTGTTGTAGAATCTAGAAAAGTTAGGGTTTGAGGTCAAAGTCAACCTCGACCCTAACTAGGTCAGGGTCAACCTTGATCCTGACTAGGTTAGGGTTGACCTTGACCTTGACCTCTTCCTGCCATAATTTCAAAGTTTCATTTCCTGCTAATTTGGTTTTCGAGAAAGTTATTTCCCGCTTCCGGGTCGGCTGTTTCGGGCTCCAAAATGGTAAATCCTTTAATGGTATTTAATCAAGGTATATTTTCTAAAGGTGAGGACCTAATTGGGATTTAATTCTTTAAGGTGGCCCATCTAGAGGAGTGTGCCCTAGATCACTATAAAGGGAGGCCTTCCTCTCTCATTTTCATATCTCATCTAAAGCAATCAAGCTCTCAAGTTATCAAGGTGTTCAAGTGCAAGTATTCATTCAAGAATTCAAGTCTTCTTCTCCATCCAAGTTCTCCATTGAAGATCAAGGATTCAAGTATTCAAGCTATTGAAGGGATTTGGCTCAAGCATTCAAGATCTATCATTCAAACCCTAGATCTAGCCACCAAGGTGGTGTGATCTTCCTTCAAGATCCTTTGTTCATCTTCAAGATCCATATCATTGTTTCCTCAAGGTGGATTTCAAGCATACAATCATGGAGGTTTGATGATGTTATGTTCAAGCTTTCATATCAATATATTTGATTACATTACAAATACATTGGCATATCTATTGAATTGCATAGCTTCATTGTTAGAATCATTTCTACTACTTGCTAGCATTCTCCTATTTCAATTTCAATATTAAGGTTGATTCCAAACCGGGGTTTGACCAAGGAAAACCACCCAAAAAAACAACAAAACCATTTTTCTTACAAGCACAAGTGTGGAATCTTAGATCTGAGAGTGAATTTGGATACCCTTTTCGGTAATCTTTTAGGATCTGCGAACAAAATCAGAATCGGACTTCAAATAAATAATGTGGTCTTTGACCTTTTAAAAGGTCAAAGTTGACCTGTGTGAATTTGGAGAAAAGATTTCTAGGTTTTTTCTGCCTCGGCATTTCCAGTCCAGAACAGGTGATGAAATCTTTAGAAAGTTCATACAGAAGCCAGAATTCAACATTTTCCAGATCTGCCCTAATTCAAGGTTAGTATTTGCACTTTAATTATTTCAGATTTCAAGCTTAATCCAACTATAGGGAAGTATAGGGTTTCTCTCTCTTTTTCATATTCTTCATAGATTGATTCAATTGTGTATTAACCTCTTGGTTGATCAAATTGGATCTCTCTTTTGGGAATTTGGATTTAGGAGTTAATCTTACATTTTCCCCACACACATACACAAATAGTGGTGATTCCAAATTACCACCATTCAGGGATGAAATCCTAGATGTTAACCCTTGGGTAAATTTATTTTGTAATATGATAGCTGACTAGAAATTTATTAGTCTTAATAACTTGTATAAATGTAATTGTAAATTGTAAGAAGGATATCATCATCAAGAAGTGATATGATGTGAGATATATGATGTATATGTGTATCATCTTAAAATGGAAGCACTTCCATGATAAGAGCATTTATCCCTCCGAGTAAGTGGTTTGGGGTCATGTTAAGAACCTTGACGGGGTCTTTGCATGTATTTGGCTTTCTCCCCACTTTCCACTTCTTTCCTGCACTTGATTTCTTCATTCTAGGTGAAATTAGGGATAGGATCTCAAGGATTCTCCTGAATTTCCCTCTTCCATGGCTCTATTTTCTAGGTAGGACTTAGAAATAGGTGCTCTTGGCCTTCATCATAGTTATCATAGGATTTTATACTTATCCCTAGCATTCTGGCCATGTCTTATATCATTTCTAGGTCTTTGGGCATCCTCAGGACCTCCTGTCCTAGTTCTGACTGAATCTGGGCCCAGGGTCAAATTTGAGGTTGATCCTTACTAGGTCAGGATCAAGCTCGAACTTGACTAGGTTAGGTTCAAACTCAAACCTGACTAGGTCAGTCCCAACCTCAATTTTTACCCCTTCCTTCAAATTTCTAGAATCCTTGATTTCCAGGCATCGAGCTTTTGGGATATTTGTTTTCCCACCTCCGAGTTAGCCATTTTGGGTTTCAGGATTGTAAATCCTCTAATTGCATTTAATATAGGTATATTTTCTAAAGGTTAGGACCTAATTGGGATTTAATTCTCCAAGGTGGCCCCTCTAGAGGATTGTGCCCTAGTTCACTATAAAAGGAGACCTTCCTCTCTCATTTTCACATCAAGTTTTCATATCCACAATCAAGAAATTGACATCCATTATTCACATCTCATCTCAAGTGAAAGAAAGTCTTCAAGCATTCAAGCAAGTCTTCAAACATTCAAGTGTTCAAGCATCCATCCATCAAGGAGATCCATTGTTAGCTATTGAAGGATTCAATCTCTTTGGAACCCCTTTGATGATCCATCCTTCTACATTCATTCGAGCCTTCTCATATGCAAAGATCAAGTCAAGATTGGTGTTGAAGATCAAATTCTATTGATTGGAGACATCCTACATTCATTCTACATCCATTGAAGCATTCCTACTTGTGGATTTGAGGATTCAAATACTCTACAAGGACTTCAAGATAAGCAAGGTGATTTGTTTTAATTACTTTGTTTATGCACACTATATTTCAATTCAATTTCAAGGTTAATTCCTAAATTGGGGTTTGACCAAGGAAAACCCCCCATACAACAAAAACTCCCATTTTCTTGCAAGTACAGGTGTGAGATTTCAGACCTGAGAGCAAATTTGGATACCCTTTTCGGTGAACATCCGAGATCTGTGAAAAGAATCAGAATCGGCCTTCAAATAAAGAATGTAATATTTGACCTTTTATGAGGGTCAAACTCAACCTAAGCTCATCTTAGAGAAAGATTTATGGGTTTTCTTTGTCTCGGCATTTCTAGTCCAGAACAAGTTGTAGAATTGCTGGAAAGTACACACAAACATAAGAAATTGACATTTTCCAAATCTGCCCTAATTTGAGGTTAGTATTTGTATTTTAATTATTTTAGATTTCAAGAATAATTCCTTTATAGGGAAACATTGGATTTTCTCTCTCTTTCATATTCTTTATAGATTCATTCGATTGTGCATTAACCTCTTGGTTGATCAAATTGGGTCTCTCTTTTGGGAATTTGGATTTGGGAATAGATCTCATATTTCTCCGCACATCTATCTATCTAGTCTTACATGTATTTGAATAGAGTTGAATCCATTTTACCACTATTCAATATGTAATAGCGATAGTGAAAGAGCAGTGAAGAGATATTGATGCAAGCAGTATAAGTTTATGTACCTTAACCTACTTTTGTAATAAGTGAATATTGTTTATTACTTGTTTGGGTAGTGGGCTTATCTAGTAATCATATTTTGTACTGCCAACTCCTAACAGGGTTGAGGCTTCTAAGAAGGCCTATAGTCCCTTAATTAGGACTGAGACACTATATGCATGTAATAGACTCCTAACAGGGTCAACATCCTTAACATGATACTTTTGATTAGTGGATCTTTGTGGGTACCATCCCCACTGGGGTTTTCCCTTGGCCAGGGTTTCATTGAGAATAAATAATGTGTTATGATTTCTTTAGTTTTATTGCTATGCATGTTTTTTAGCTTCTTATGTTATGCATGTGCTAAGATAATCTGTTATATCCATAATTGGAAAAAGTTAAAGTTTGTGGAATACTAATTCACCCCCCCTCTTAGTATTCCCTACTTCTAATAATTGGTATCAGAGCTTAGTTACTCGGAAAAGAATCATTCAAGGAAAGCCTAGCAGCTTGAGTAAGATCTCTATGGATATGGATCAACTACAAAAGAATCTTGAAGAAGCTCTTGAATAGATTGATATGCTTACTGATGAAAGAGATACTTTGAGAAAAAAATATGATGATGCAAAGAACCTCATTGAGAAACTAAGAAACAATTTGGAAGATCTGAAATATGAAAAGGAATCTGAAGTTCTTATTGAAGATTGTGATGACAACTTAGAAAAAGAAAATGAGATCCTTAGGCATAACTGAAGATAGAAAATTTGAAGCTAAGTCTGAAAGATGGAAATGGAAAGAATGAAGCAAATCTGAAGCTAAGTCTGAAAGATGGAAATGGAAAGAATGAAGCAAATCTGAAATCTGAGAATGAAAATCTAAAGACTAAAAATGAAGGACTAAAATCTAAACTTGGTAAAGTAACATTTGAACTTGAGAAAGTCAATTTGTAGTTAGCTGAACTTGATAAATACAATACAATTGTGAAAGGTGAACTGATTCAATCCAAATAACAACTTGAAAGACTATATTCAACTAGTGAGAAGATTGATGAACAAATATCTTATTAGAAACCATTCTATGATAAGACTGGTCTTAGATTCAACACTTTTAAAGCAAATGAAGAAAACAAGGAACCATTTCTGAAAATATCTGAAAGTATAGATGAGAAGAAGTTTGATGAGACTAACAAATCTAAAGATACACCTAAGGAAGAAGAATCACCTAAGCAAGAGGAATCACCCAAAGGTATGCAAAGAGAATTCAAAGGCAGATGTTTTTCTTGTAATACTATTGGTCATATGAAGAGAGATTGCATAGGTAAGCAATTCAAACCCCTTAATGGTTATTGTTATAATTGTCATGGTTTTGGACATAGGGCTATTGAATGCAGGAAACCTAAATTTATTGAGAATAATAATAGTAGTAGAATGTTTAGGAATACTAACAATGCAGATAAGAAACCTACTAAAGATATGAACAAAAGAAATGGAGTAGTCTGTTATAGATGCAACAAGGTTGGACACATTGCTAGAAATTGCAGATCATAGATCAATCAACCTGGAACAAGATATGGAAACAATGGAATTGTTTATCAGATATGTAACAAGATTGGACACACATCAAGGTTTTGCAGAATGAACAATAGAGTTTTTCATCCTAACCCTAACCCTAGAAATCATGCAAGAAGAAATGAAGATGCAAGTAACAGTCAGAAGGGATGCTGTAGTAATTCAGATGAAGTGAAGTTTATCAAAAGCATAGATCAAGGAGACACATTAAACATTGAAGGTAATCAGGAAGGTGAAGTATTAAAAGGTAAGAATGAATCTTTACTTGACCCATCTCAAAGTACTTAATTTATGAAAATTGCAGTAGAATAGGAACTTAGATTAGTGTAGAAGTAGATATATGGCTAATTGAGTCTTGTGCAATTAATGAAAGGTATTATATGATTTTCTAATGCTATGGTTACGAGCGCAATGAAAAATATTATGTTTTGCAAGATCGCGAGAAGTTTTAAGTTTTGTAGGTTAGTAGAATCAACTTTTTGGAAAGAAATGGAAAAAGAATTGAATGCGATGTCAGATCTAAGTGAGATTGAATTAATAAAAGGTCATGATTGGTATTATTTGATCATCAAAGTGAATACAAGTGTTAATCAGATCAAAGAGAAGTGATTGGAAGTGTTTTGCAAGAAATTTGTGCTGAATCTACACAAGCCCTAAATCGTGAAATTGAGGTATTTTACTTGGTAGATCTTTAAATCAATTAAGAAATTAGAGGAAATCATGGATGTTTCTTTGATTCACAATGTCAGAGATAAAAATAGAACTAAGATGAAAAGGGAACCAGTATAACCCTTGGAAGATGATCCTAGGTTAGCTTTATCATTCGTACCAGATAGAGTTTTACATCTAGAAAATGTTAGAAGTTATCTTGGATGCAAACTAGAGTCTAACAGTGATAGTGATTTCACCAAGGAATATCAGAAGATCTATAATCAAGACATGTCATTGAAAGAGGATTTGAACATTTGCAATATAATGAGATCATTAAGTATGCATTGCAGTATGAAATTATAATGAAGAATGTACTAAGATAATTTTAAGCAGAATTCATAATGGGAAGTTTTGGTTAGAAGATAGAGTGATAGATATCACAGCTGATTTGATTCATGAAGTTACTGGACTATCTAAAACTAGAGCCATTCCTTTAAATGAGAATAACATGAGGAAAATAGTCATAGACAACACAAATTCATCCTATAATGGTAGAGGAATTGTGATTAGTAAGATTCAACAAGATGATGTCAGATACTTATGCAAGATCCTAACCAATAAGTTTTGTGCAAACTCAAGAGAGGATGACATCGTAGCTAGAATGATACACACAACTTATCTAATGTGTGTTGATAAAGTACAAGTTGATATGTGTGAGATTCTAAGAATTCAACTGTTTGAGAATTTGGAAAAGATTAAGAAGACTAAGTATACACAGTTTAGATTCTCATCCTTAATCACTTATATGGTTTTTCATTTATTGAGAAGATTTCCTTACACCATTGGAAATGAATGGAATGATAGACAAACTATAATGGAAAGGATTAACCAAGTGTATAGGAGGCATGTTATTGATAAAGTGAATGAAAGTGTAGTGTTGGTAATCAAGACATTTCAGAATTTAGTGACAAGCAGATCAAGGATCCCATAGTCTCTTGTGGAGAAGTATAAAAATGAGATATGTTTCATGGTTGATATTGACTTTACTTACATTGAAATAGTAGAACTTATAATAGAGTTCATAGACCCTCTTGGCTATGAGATATCTGAGATTAAGATAGAAGAGTATGTGAGAAGGTTACTTAAGTGTAAGTTGGACACTCACTGTAACAGGTTTGGAACCTTTGAGGATAACTTCAACTCCGCAAAGACCTTACTTGAAGAGAAGCAGTCCAAGAAAATTCTAAAAGATACATGGATGACTGAACATGAATTCTTGGTAGCCAAGAAAATAGTAGCAACAATTAGAGATATTGGACAAAAATAAGTTTTGTCTATTCCACCTTTATCATCAATTGTAGCACAACAAGAAGAAACAAAAGTTAAGGTGAAAGTAGAAGTAATAGAGAAGGATCAAGAAGCAAGAATATCCACTAGATCCACCTCCTCCACACCTAGAAAAAGAGTAAAAGAAAGTGCTACTAGACCAGGTAAGAGGCAGAAAACATTGGTGCAACTAGTTCCAAGGAAAATTGCAAAAATCAAAGATGATGACACTTCTATTAAGAAGAAAACTTGGAAACCTAGAATTGAAAAGGTTAATGAATAGATCATTCAAGATGGAGACTTTACAAAGATGAATAAGTATTATGATCTCTATGATTATGCAGAGAGATTAAATCTGGAAAATGCAGTGTAAAGCATATGATTCTATTTGATAAGAAGTTTGACACAATTTAGGGTAAGATACCTGATGACTTATACAAGAAACTTGTAAATAGGAAGAAGAGAGCATCAGGAGAGGACATAGCTATTAGAGAAAAGCTTGTAAGAAAGCTTTGTGTTGTGAGAGATGAAGTACACTTCAATCAAATTATGAAAGATTTAAGCACCCATTTGAGAACCAAGAAGAGAACCATTCAGATTATGGGAGGCAGCTATGAAGAAGTTAATGCAAAAATAGAGGAAGCAATCATTAAGGTAATGTCAGAGAATGCTGGAGAATCATCAGTTGCAACAGACCCTAAAGATCAAGCAGTAGAAGAACCAAAACAAGAGGACATTCCCTCTCCACCAGCCATAAACATTGAGGATGAAGTCATGAATGTAGAAGGAACTAAGATCACCTTGGATAGTGATGATAACTTATTCAAGAATCTTGAAAACATTGTTGACAATTCGGCTTTTGAAGAGTAGGAGATTACCAAAGGAGAAGAGAAAATAGAGACCAGAGTTGCAGAACCTAAAGTGATAGAAAAACAAGTACCTGTTCCCACTAAAGAAGAAATCAGTCTTACACCTGAGACTAGTAAGAAAACTCAAATTGGTTCTATGATTGAGAATTTGGGAAAGGACGTAGATGATGATGATCAGATAGAACTGATCACATCTTTGAACAAGATCATTGGAAAGAATAAGAAAGTAAAGAGTCTTGAAGGATGCCTTAAGGAGCTTACTAAGAAATTACAAGGCACTATTACTACACAGATTGAAAAATATGACCCTCTGGAAAGAGCAAAGGGAGTAATGAACACTTTTGATAATGAGTTCACAAAATTATTTGATATAGCAAAAGTGAAAGCTCATGCAGTTTATGAGGCCAAAACACTCTTGAACATCAGTCAAAATATTAGGAATGATATCAATAACCTTGATATCTATATAAAGGACTTGAGGAAGAATTTAGAGAGAGGTAAATCCTTGTACATTCAGTGTACAAAATCAGAGACCTTGGCAACAAAAGAAGATTAGAAGATGAAGATGAAAGGAGTAGAAATTCAGAATGAAACAAACCTTCTTTCAAGCCCCAATGTGAAGGTATTTGATATTGAGTAGAAAATTCATAAGATATATGATGAGATCAGAATTTTGCAAGATGAAAAGGATAGGAAAATGAAGGGATTCACTCTTTTAAGAGAGCACACTTCTATGAAGTTAAGTAATATTGAAGGGCAATTGGAAGAATGTCTTTCAGCTAAGACATCTTTTCAAAAGTTTAGCTTTGAGAATCTCCAAGCATGTGAGATAGCATCTTATTG
The DNA here is from genome assembly GCA_027943335.1 of Chamaecyparis obtusa. Lineage (NCBI taxonomy): Eukaryota > Viridiplantae > Streptophyta > Pinopsida > Cupressales > Cupressaceae > Chamaecyparis > Chamaecyparis obtusa. The sequence continues at coordinate 130,351 of BSBK01000596.1, forward strand.
ATTATGCACACTACTTAGTGTGGCAGATTCTATTAAGAAATCATGGGAGAAAGAGATAGAGGCTATGAAGATCAATTTTGTAGATTGTGTTGCAAGCCTACCAGCTTTGCAATATTGAATTGAGGTATAACTTTTTGTGAACACAGTTTTGTTACTCTCCTTATCCTTTTTTTGTCATTGTTGTCAAAGGGGGAGAGATATATAGCAGAAAATTGTTAAGGATACATAATCTTAGGGGGAGTACAATATATAGAAAGGATTAATAAAGTCATAAGGATAGTATATATATATTCTATATTATGGCCACAATTTTGAGATTTTGAAGTTGTAGACTTAGCCAATTTTCTCATATGTTGCCACCAATGACAAAGGGGGAGATTGTTGGAAATTTGGCTGAGTCGATTACATAGATGTTGTCATTATGGCAATATATGATTTACATGAAGATCGCACAGGGCAGAGAGCTAGTATGTCAGAGCACAATGCGAAATTGTCTAAGTATGAGACATGGTGTTTTTACCAGTGAACCTGAAGATAGTTTTTGTTTGTGATGTTGATTGGAGTAAGTTTAGTGCTTGTGCACTTGAACATAGACTCTATGGTGACTATTGAAGACTACCCTTAGAGTGCAAGTTAGTATGGCATGTACGAAAGAAGTTATGACAGTTTTACTAAAGACAGTGTCAAGCCGACATGACAGAATATGAAGACATAATTGATAAAGAGTTAAGGGATTATTTTGTTTATAAAAATAATGACTTAAAAATATAAAGGGATGACATCCTAGATGTTAACCCTTAGGTAAATTTATTTTTTAATATGATAGCCGATTGGAAAGTTATTAATCTTAATAACTTGTATAAATGTAATTGTAAATTGTAAGAAGGATATCATCATCAAGAAGTGATATGATGCGAGATATATGATGTATATGTAATAGTGATAGTGAAAGAGTAGTGAAGAGATATTGATGCAATTAGTATAAGGTTATGTACCTTAACCTAATTTTGTAATTAGTGAATATTGTATATTACTTGTTTGGGCAGTGGGCTCATCTAGTAATCACATTTTGTACTGCCAACTCCTAACAGGGTTGAGGCTTCTAACAAGGCCTATAGTCCCTTAATCAAGAATGAGACACTATATGCATGTAATAGACTCCTAATAGGGTCAAAATCCTTAACATGATACTTTTGATTAGTGGATCTTTGTGGGTACCATCCCCACCGGGGTTTTCCCTTGGCTAGGGTTTCCTCAAGAACAAATAATGTGTTATGAGTTCTTTAGTTTTATTGCTATGCATGTTGTTTAGCTTATTATATTATGCATGTGCTAAGATAATCTATTATATCCATAATTGGGGAAAATTTAAAGTTTTTGGAATACTGATTCACCCCCCCCCTCTCAGTATTCCCTATTTCTAACAATCTCTATTTTGGAATTTCTTAAACTCTCACCAACTCGCAAGGAAATTCTGGAAAAGGCCTTGGTGGAGACAAATGCACCTCTAAATTTGGACGCAGATAAATTTCAAAATATGGTGGGACATCTTATTGCACCTCATTGCCTATCTTTTTCTGAGCAAGATGACATGTCATTGAATCATCCCAAAAACTTGACTTTTCATATAAAGGTTCTAATTCATAAGCATAGGGTAAAAAGAGTCCTTATTGATGGAGGGGCTAGCCTAAATATATGTACCCTAAACTTGGTGAAAGCCTTAGGATTTTCCAAGGAGGCTATTGACCCAAAGAAAATGATAACTATAAAAGCCTACGATGATGAAGAACGAGCTTCTAAGGGTGTCATAATACTTCCTATTAGAGTTGGCCCAATGCAAAAATAAAATATTTTTCAAGTCCTAGACCTAAAGTTGACTTACAATATCTTACTAGGGAGACCTTGGATTCATGAAATGCAAGCCATGTCTTCTACCTATCGCCAATGTCTTAAATTCCCTTATCTAGGACAGGAAATCATGGTAAGCAGGGACTCAAACCCCTTCCAATATTGTAATAACTTAAAGCCTATCAATGATTCTCTAGTCCCACATAATGCAAAATGGTCCATACCCCTAAGAATAGAGCAAGGTCAAACCTCTAAAGATCTCCCATCTTTGAAGGGAAAAGAAAAAGAAGTTGTTGTTGAAAACATCCAAAATCCCACTAACCTAGCTACATCGAAAAAAGGGAAAGAAAAGGTTAGTGAGGAGAGTACTCTTGAAACAAAGAAAGAAGACCAAGATAGATCTATTCAAATATACACTAAGGAGGCTCATTACCAAAAGATGGACCACATGATAAAAAAATTTGAGAAATAATGTAAAATGAAACAAAAGGGAGTAGGTGAATTCTCCTTATCCATGATGGACCTACCCTTATATCCAAGGTCATATGGAAAGCCATATAATTTTCCTCATAAATATAATGATCACTTTGTGAGGGCTAATACATCATCATTCATGGAGGAAGAGGACAATGAAATCCTAAACTAGTTATACAAAGATGAAGAATCAAGTACCCATGAGAAACACATACAAAATATAAGAATTCCCACACATCAATATGGGAAGGGATTTCAAATTATGAAAAAAATGGAATATAAAGGACAAGGACCTTTAGAGACAAGAAATGAAGGACTCCTTGAACCCATTGAAATGACATGGAGAGATAACAAAAAGAAGATAGGATTAGGCTACCTAGAATAAGGGTATACTCAAAAGAACTATCCTAAAGTCTATGATCAAATATTACAATTAGAATCGTGCATAGTGATGAAGATTCAAAAGAGTGGGAATGGGATACTTTGTCCAATGAATCATGTCAATATAAAGGTATTTATTTCATTCATACTTACACTCCTAGCAAAGGGAAGGAATCAATTACAAAATCAAGTCAAAATCAAGCTTCAAGCTCAAGCCAAGTGGTCCTAAATAATGTACCAATTCAAGAAATTGAAATAAATTAATGGGTAGGAGAACCCTACGTACCATCATGGAGACCTGCTATGGAAGAATCTAACACTAGGTTTAACCCACAAGATTTTTATCCAATAGAAACCTTAGTGGATTCTAGTGATGAGGATTTTGACCCTAGTTCTCTAGACCATCTCGAAGAGGCGCATGTCATAGAATTAAGTGAGACAATGTTTGAACCTTCGAAAGAAGTCTTGTTCTTAAACCCTATTGACTTAAATCAAAACATTGATCCTTTGACCCTCATTTACCTAGAATTAATTGAATGGGATTCCATCAAACCCACCATACTCCCAACCTTTTTGAATGACAATTTGGTGTCCTAATACTTAAATGTGGTTGAACCTTCTTCTACCATGGAATATTAGGAAGAAGAGGCAAATGAAGGTATCCAAACTCCCAATTCAATAAAAAATGAAAAAAACAAAATCAAATAAAAAATGGAAAGAATCTAATGTTGAAAACCACATTGTGGCAGCATTAGATCAAAAAGAGAAAGAAATAAAGAATGATACCAAATGTGAAAACCCAATTGAGGTACCTAAGTAAGGGAGTTTGGATACTTTACCCAAGCACCATGAGGAAAGATCTCCTATCTTGATCGAATCAGCATAAAAGGTGAACATTGGATTAGAATTAGAACCAAGGATCATACACTTAGCAACATCTTTATCTAGTGAGGAAAGAAAATAATTCATAAAATTTTTCAAGGAAAAGAAAATCAATTTTGTGTGGTCTTATGATGATATTCCAGGATTAGACCCAAATTTAATCATGCATCACTTGAACATAAAAGAAGGAGCAAGACCAGTCAAGAAAAAAATGAGAAAGATACATCCACATATAGCTTTGCTTGTGAAAGTGGAGTTAGAAAAATTGCTAAAAGTTGGGTTTATAAGAGCCATTGATTATGCCCAATGGATTTCAAACATAGTGCCAGTTTCAAAAGTAGACAAGTCCATCAGAATCTACATGGATTTTAGGGATCTAAATATTGCATGCCCTAAAGATGACTTTCCATTACCAAGCATAGCCACCATAGTGTATCTAATAGTAGGACATTCCATGTTCTCTCTTATGGATGGTTTCAGTGGCTACAATCAAATAAAGATAGCACCCAAAGATCAAGAAAAAACAACATTTACATGTGCATGGGGGACATTTTGTTGGAATGTTATGCTCTTTGGTCTAAAGAATGACAGGGCAACTTATCAAAGAGCTATGACGATAATATTGCATGATATGATGCATAAGTTCATGGAGGACTATTTAGATGATATACTTGCAAAATATCATTTACGAGATGAACATTTACCAATCCTAGAGAAAATATTTGAAAGATTGGAACAATTTAAAGTAAGGATAAATCCGAAGAAGTGTGCATTTGGTGTCCAATCAAGAAAGCTTCTAGGGTACATTGTGTCAGCAAAAGGAATAGAGGTAGATCTAGCTAAAGTCAAAGCCATCATGGAAATGGAAGCACCTAGGAACATAAGTTAGATGATATCTCTTCAAGGTAGGATCCAATCCATACGAAGGTTCATCTCTCAATTGGTAGAAAAGTGCCATAACTTTACACAACTCCTTTATAAGGACATAGTTTTAAATGGGGTGAAAAATGTGAAGAAGCCTTCAACATGTTAAAGAAATATTTGATGAACCCTACAAATTTGATTCCACCTATAAGAGGCAAGCCTTTGATTCTATACATTTCAGCAACCGACTATTCATTAGGGGCACTCTTGCCACAAGAAGATGAATCAAGAAAAGAAAAGGTTATCTACTACATAAGTAGAACTTTGGTAAAATATGAGTTGAACTACACCTTCATTGAAAGAGCATGTTTAGCCATAGTTTTTGTTTCCCAAAAACTGTGCCACTATATGCTATCCCACAAGATTAGGCTCATTGTAAAGATAGATCCCTTAAAATATATTCTTAGCAAAACAACATTGAATGGAAGACTAGCCAAATGAGTCATGGTTTTAAGTGAATTTGACATAGAATATGTGGATTGAAAATCTATAAAGGGCAAAGTCATAGATGATTAGTTAGTAGAATCACCATTACAAGATGACCACCCAATACAAGTGGAATTTCCAGATTCTAAAATTGTGAATGTAGAAGAAAAAACATGGAAACTATATTTTGATGGTTCCTACACACAACATGGATCAGGAGTAGACATACTTTTGATTACTCCTCAAGGGAATATAATTCCTAAATCATACAAATTGCTATTTCCATGCACAAATAACATAGCTACGTATGAAGTATTGGTCATTGGAATCAAGCTAGCATTAGAGTGGAAAGTGACAGAACTACAAGTCTATGGAGATTCACAACTAGTTATCAATCAAATTAATGATGAATATCAAATGAAAGATGACAAGATGATACCTTACAAGAATATGGTTGAGAATCTCAAGAAATATTTCATCCTTATCACATTTGAACAAGTACCAAGAGAGAAGAATAAAGTAGCAGATGCAATGGCTACTTTGGAATCACTTCTCCAAATAGCAGATCAAAATGCCAGATATGAATTCCTGGTAGAAGAGGTTGAGCAACCCGCATTTGACCCTACCCATCCTCATAACATTTTTTTTCTAACCACACATGAATCACCTTGGTATGGAGACATTTATACTTACCTAAAAGACCAAATCCTACCCATTGACCAAACCAAGAACCAAAAGAAAAGCTTTATTTGACAAGCCGCTTGTTATACCTTAATATCTGACACATTGTATCATAAGAGTCTAGAAAAAATGCTTCTTAGATGTCTAGAGAAAGAAGAATCAGATTAAGCCTTATGAGAAATTTACGAGGGGATTTATGGGTCACATTCGAATGGTTTAACCCTAGCTAAGAAACTTCTTAGGATGGGATATTTTTGGCCTACAATTGAGAAAGATGCTTGTCACTTTGCTAAAACTTGTAGAAAGTGTCAATATCATGGAAAATTGATACATGTACCAGCACAAGAGCTTCATCCAATGACAAAACCTTGGCCATTTTATCAATGTGGTCTAGATTTAATAGAAATGATTTATCCACCATCTTCAAATGGTTATAAATTCATTATCACGACAACAAAGTACTTTACCAAATGGGTGGAAGCTGTACCCTTATCAACTGCAATAGGAAAGTAGATATCATTGTTTATCCTAAACCACATAATATGTAGATATGGCATACCTCATGCCATCATAACGGATAATGCAAAGCACTTCAAAAACAAGGACCTAAAGGAGTTATGCAAAAAGTTTCAAATAATCCATCACTCTTCATCAATATATTACCCCCAAGGTAATGGACAAGACAAAGCCACAAATAAGAACATCTTGAAGATATTGAAGAGAACCATGGACAATTCAGGTAGAGATTGGCATATAAAAATAAACCTGACCTTGTGGGCTTATAGGACAAGTATCAGAACACTAACATGAGCTACACCATTTTCCTTAGTCTTTGGAACATAAGTAGTTTTACCTTTGGAGGTAGAACTTCCATCCTTAAGAGTATCTCTACATGGTTTGATAAGTGAAGAGGATTATAGAGTTGCTAGGCTGCATGAACTAGAACTACTAGATGAGAAACAACAACAAGCATTTTATCACTTAAAAGTATATCAAAACCTAATGTCAAGGACTTATAACAAGCACATCAAGTCAAGAACATTCCAAATAGGTGACTTAGTTTTGTGAGAGAATCCCAAGAATCAAGAAGAAAGAGAAAAGAAAGGAAAATGGGAAGCAAACTGGTTAGGACCTTTTGTGATCACTTCATCTTTTGGGACCGGCACCTATAAGTTAGCCGATTGTGATGGATAAGAGTTACAAGAACCTATCAATAGCATTCATCTCAAATGGTTCTACACATGAAGCAGATGAAAGAGGATACAAAAAAAAAGTATCAAAGAATCAGATGGAAAGCATCCTATTTATTTTACATAGTCAAAAGAGATCTTGAGAATACCAAAAATATTTGAAAAGCAGAAAAGAGCAAACAAATCAGAAATGCAAAAAAGATAAAAAATAGTGGAAAATTGAGCATGAAGAAAGCCAAAAACATTCATAGATGATCCTCAAAAAGATGTTGTCTTGGTGAAAACCTAGAAAATATGTGCCTTGATGATATGAAAAGAAAAAAATTGAAAAAAGAGAAAATACAAAAAAATCAAAAAAGAGAAAAAGTGCCTTGGTGAAAACCTAGCAAATAGGCGCCTTGGTAGCAAAAAAAGAAAAAAAGCTTTAAAAATAGAAAAAAAAAATCAAGATCCATTCAATCATTGAAAACCTGGTAAACAGGTGCCATTGAAAGTCCAAGTTAGTCGCATACCTAGCAGTCATCCTTGTAAATATTGCATTCGCCAGCATTTGTATATATTGCATAATAAAACCTCACAATTGCATTTGCAAGTACCTCAAGATTTTGGTCACCTAATTTGCCAATTTTCCTAAGTCCAACTTTGAAATCATATCAAATTGGGGGAAATCTACTCTAAAGGAGGAAGGATTCATCAAAAGAAAAGTTCAATCAATCATCGAATCAATTCATCAAAAATGCAAGTGAAGCACTTAATCAAATCTTCATTCTAATCCAATTTGAACCAAACGCAAAATTTGATCCGAGATCATACATGACCCTACCTTTATCAGGATTAAAAGTATGAAATGGATGAAACTACATTTGAAAAACATTACAATTTTTTTTTCTAAGTGTTGACTTAATTGATGAAATCATGTTTTTCTAGCGAATCGATGAAAGTTTTTAAACCATACAAGCTATGATGAAAGTGTGAAATTTTAGTTGATTTCCAAATGACTGTCTTAAAATCAAAGTTTTAAAGCATGTATTATTTTTCTAAGGACGTGATCATCAAAGAATCATCAAGGACTTGTACATAGGATAAAACTAAGATTTTTGTTTGTTTACTCAAAAGGATACCTTAGATATTTTGATGTTTAATACCATAACACCAAAATCCACTTGCAACATAGAAATTGACAAAATTTGTATTTGCACTCTCATGATTGGCTTCAATCAATGATAGTCGTACCAAAATGAGATGGGAAAACAATGAAAGAGGTGCACAAAGTATTCATATCATCATGGTTGAACTAGTGATGGTTGTACTAAATTGGGATTCCAAAAATTTCTCAATGATGAATATAAGCTCCAAATTTTTGAATAGTGACAGTTAGTTGCATACATCCTAGATTAAATGCATTTAATGTATTTTTCCTTTCTTAAATTAAATTGCAAGGGGAAAAGAGAAAGGGGGTGTGGTCAAATCAAAACTCAAATGAGCATAAAAAATTATATGTGATCAAGTGTGTTGGAAATAAAAAAAGATTAAAAAAAGGCACATTCCATTAGGTCATGAGCATTTGTTAGATTCATAATAGCTTACATTAATTTGCATTCATTTTAATTTAAATTCATTCCATATAGTTTAAATCATTTCATAACATTAATTGCATTAAGTTGCATTTATCATTCATATCTTGCATATATAAATTCAAATCATTAAGTTCATTACATTAGGTTGCATTCATCCTTTAAATCATTAAGTTCATTAATTACATTAAGTTGCATTCATCCTTTAAATCATTTTCATTAAATTCACTGCATTAGATTGCATTCATTTTAAAGTTCATCTCATTTAGGATGCATTCTTTAAATCATTCATATCAATCCATTAAGTGCATTAGTTAACGTTCATTACATCTATTAAAATCATTTTAATTCATCATTAGGTGCATATCATTTAGTTCAAAAACATTGCACATGACATTATTCATTTAAGCTCATTAGATATCATTGCATCACAACATCATTCATCTATATCACATATAACATTAATCATTAGGTACCTATGATCATTATACATTACATCAATATAGCTCCATCACATTTACATACCATAAAATGTTAATATGATTTAGAACAATAGAGGAGGGGGTGAATCAGTTGTTCTTAGGTCCAAATGTATAAAATAAAATTTCAAACTCTTCAACAACTCAGATCTAACAACCAACAGCTACTTAGTTATTACAAAATGCATATCAAAAACATATAACAGTGCGGTCCACTATCCAATAGTATTTAACTTGCAAAACATCGAAATGTTCAAACCAAAAATTTCACACAAGCATTAACACCAGGATTTATAGTGGAAACCCAATTTGGGAAAAACCACTTTGTAACATGCTACTGATATATTCACTCTTCTGAAGTGAGCTCTGTGAAAAGCCAACCCTATCAAAGGTTTACAAATACACTACTAGGTGTGACCTGGTTAAAGGATTTCAACGACCCTATCAAGAGTGCACCTTGTTAAAGGACTTAAGTACATTCCATTATAATGCAATATTGTTCAAAGGATTTATACAATGACTGTTAGATCAACCTTGATTAAAGGATTTAAACTGATACAGTGGTTAGAAAGTAACAATAGTGTTTGATCTGAAAACATACAACTCACTTTGCAAATAACATATCTGATTCTTACAAATATATGATGGCTTACTGACTATGATCCATTTCCATCTCCATCACTAATCTTCTCAGAAATCCCTTCAAGAAATCACAACTCCTTCTCCTTCAGCCTTTTCTGCTTATTCAATCAATAAAAACAACAACTCCAGCATCCTTCTACAACCTCACACTTAGGTTTCCTTAATACCTCTTCGATGGGTTGGTCTTTTTCCACTTAATCTCCTTCATAGATCTTAGGGTTAGGTTAGATTCATCGAATCCTTCCAACATTATGTTCTTCATCCATCCTTCTAGAAAAATCTTGAATCACTTTATGGAATTACAATAAAATGGTTTATAGTGCATTCAATGCTTCCATACATTCAATAAATAAAGTCAACACAATTTACATAATCCAAGAATTCAACTATGTCAGCTAGGAATATGAATTCTTCCTCAAATGTAAATTACTGACGCTTGGTCAATACAGTGGTCAACTCCTCGGTCATCACTGGGAAGCCCGGTCACCACTAAAACTATTTCCTCAGCTAATACTATTTTCCTCGGCAATAAACTGATGTTTGGTCAACACTGAATTTACTTGGCATATATATTGGCTCGGTTGACACTAACATCACTCGGCTTAAACTAGATTTCTTCACTTTTTCTCGGTTAAGCCTACTTGTTTAGTCTTACTTCTTACTTAGATAAGAAATATATTATCTTATCATTGTGCCACATAATCAAGTACCCATTGAAGTATCAAGATAACTCAACCTTTCCTTAGGTGCTATTGTTATCACCTCTACCCTAATCCTTCTCAATAATAAAATAGATATAGTACTTTCTTAGATAGCAACAATCTTACCAGTTAAGGTTTGACATCAATGAAAATACAATAATTGCTTCAATTGCAGTTTCCAACAATCTCCCTCTTTGGCATTGATTGCAAAACCATATGTATACCACATGAATCACCAACCAATCCAAAACTTGTCTGTGCATCAGAAATATTTATAATATCCTTAGCTTCATTTTGATTTAGAATCTCTTAGCCTACTTGCATTACCATCCACACAATAACTTCCACTTGATCTCTTCTATGTTCCTTTCCTCAAAATCTCTCCCTCTTACTTGATCTTCCATGAAATCTTACCATGTGTATTCATCTTATTCATCTCCCTCTTTGACAATAATGCCAAAGTAGCAACTAAAACATACATCCTTCAGATGTAGATGTCATCTTGTTAGTTCAGTAACAATATTTCTCCCTCTGTCATCTTTTCTTATGAATGATTATCAACTTTGCTGTACTTTTCACAACTCTAGGCTACTCCTAAAGTGTGACCTTTTTCTGCATCAATTTGTTAGATACTCTTTGTAGCACATTTGATGCAGTGCTCCTAGCTTGACTAGGCAGCCTTAGTGAGGGTAAGAACCCCTAATTTGCCTCTCAGATATTCATGAGCTTCTTTAGGCAAGGCTTTAGTGAATATGTCTGTTAATTGTTCCTTTATATTCACATATTCCATTCTGACCTCTTTGTCTTGTACCAATTCCCTCAAGTAATGATACTTGATGGTGATATGTTTGGTCTTTGTGTGCATCCCTGGGTTCTTAGATATGTTATTAGCACTTGTGTTGTCACAGTAGATGACAAATGGTTCAATGATCTCTTCTTTCATGCCTATCAACAATTTCTTTATCCATACCAAATTTGAACAGTTAACTGCTTCAACTACATACTCGACTTCAGCTGTAGATTGGGAAATGCAATTTTGTTTCTTGCTTGTCTAGGAAACTAATCTTTGTCCAAGAAAGAAAGCTCCACCACTAGTAATATTTCTATTATCCACATTTCCTGTCCAATCTGCATTAGTATAGACTCTTAGTTCAAATCTTTCATGCTTCTTATAGTACAGTCCATAATCTGCAGTCCCTTTCAAATATCTCATTATCCTTTTTACAACCATCATGTGAGTTTCCTTAGGATTGGCAGAGAATCGTGCCACAATCCCAACTGCTAGAGCAATATCTGGTCTGCTATGAACAACATATTTCAGTTTTCCAATCATGGATCTATTACAAAGTCTGATTTACTTCAGCAGCATCATCATTTTTAGACAATTTTTGTCCAGTAGCCATGGGAGTACTTACTGGCCTTGAATCCTCCATACTAAAGGTTTTCAGTATCTCATTCACATATTTAGATTGGGTAATGAAAATACCTTTCTCCATTTGATATACTTGTAAAACAACAAAGAATTTTATCTCCCCAAACATTGACATTTCAAATTCAGTTTTCATCTTATTTGAAAATTTCTTACATAGGGCATCTTGTCCACCAAATATAATATCATCTACAAAAATCTTATGTAACAAGATTCCTTTACCTTCATCTTTCATGTACAAATTGCTTGTGTCATTTGTCCTTGAGAATCCATCTGTATCAAGTAAATGTGTAGCCTCTCATACCATGCTCTGGGGGCTTGCTTTAGTCCATACAACACCTTATTCAGTTTGCAAACCATATGTCTCTTGTTTGGATCAACAAATCCTTCAAGTTGTTCAATGTACACTTCTTCTTCTAATATACCATTTAAAAATGCAGACATGACATCCATTTGGTATACCTTGAAATCTTTGTAGGCAGCATATGCAAGTTGAGTTCTCACTCCTAATCTTGCTATAGGGGAAAATGTCTCCCCATAGTCTATTCCTTCTTCTTGTGTGTAGCCTTTGCATACCAGCCTTGCTTTGTTCCTTGTGATTTGTCCATGTTCATTCAGCTTATTTCTAAATACCCATTTTGTTCCAATGACATTTTTGTTTTCTGGTCTTGACACCAGAGTCCAGGTATCATTCTTCTCTATTTGGTATATCTCCTCATTCATGGCTTGGATCCAGTCTTCATTTTCTAATGCCTCCCTTGTTATCTTAGGCTCGAATTCACATAGTAAACATGTAGGGTCTTTTAACTTGCTTCTGGTCATAACTCTAGTTTCTTTGTCTCCAATGATTTTTTCAGCCTTGTGATGTCTCCTTACATATTGTGCCAAAATAGGTTTTGCTCTCTTTTCTCCTTTCTCTTCAGGTTCTCTAATAAGATTGTCAGATTTAGCTTCTGAATGCTCGGCAACCTCTTCCTGATACTTGGTAGCATTCTCCTGACGCTTGACATTTTCTTCTTGTCGCTAGGCATTGTTTCCCTAATGCTAGGCATTGCTTACTCGAGACTCTGCATAAGGTGCAAGTTTGTCACTTGCCTCTCCTTCTTCCATATAGATAAAAGATCTATACTCTTTTGGTTCTCTCTTGCTCTCTTGTTCATTTTTCTCTGCATATTCATCAACCTTGACATTTACACTTTCCACAATTTTGTTAGTGTTAGAGTTCAAACACTTGTAAGTTTTACTCTTTGTGGAATAACCTAGGAATATTCCCTCATCACTTTTAGCATCAAACTTTATATTTCTATTATCTTTTAGTATATAGCATTTTCTCCCAAAAATTCTAAAGTACTTTACATTAGGTGCATACCCATGCCATAACTCATAAGGTGTAACATTTGTAACTTTTTTGATTTGTACTCAGTTTAGGGTATAAATAGCTATACTTATAGCTTCTCTCAAGTACTTTTGTACAACATTCTTCTTGATCATTAGTGTTCTTGCACAATCCATGATAGATCTATTGCTTCTCTCTGCTATACCATTCTGTGGAGGTGTTCTAGGTGCAGACATTTGTCTCTTGATTCCTCTATCATTGTAGAATAGATTGAACTCATTTGATATGAATTCTCCACCTCAGTCAGATCTCAGACACTTCAGGTTCCTACCTGTCTCCTTTTCAACCTTAGCCAAATACCACTTAAAAAACTGAAATGTGTCAGATTTTTCTTTTAAGAACATTACAGTCATCATTCTGGTGTAATCATCAAAAAATAGAATAAAATATCTAGCACCACAATAGCTTTGTACACCCATAGGTCCACAAAGGTCAGTATGAACCAAATCTAAAGCATTTTCAGAAGTAAAAGTCTTGCTCTTGAAACTAGACTTTGTCATCTTACCTAACTAACATTGTTTGCACATTACATTATCAAGTTTCTTCAATCTTGATGTCCTCTCACTTTCTTATTTTTACTAATATCTACCAGATTGTCAAAGTTAACATGACATAGCCACTTATGCCATAACCATATATCATCAAGTTGTGCAATCAAACATGTCTCTTCAGATAGGTCTAGATAGAATAAATTACCTCTTGTCTATTCTCCACTTCTAATCAGTTCACCAGTGGTATCAAATATTTTAGCCTTCCTATGATGAAATTCCACTCGGTAGCCAATGCTATTAAGCTGTGCAACACTTAGCATATTATAGTTAAGATCCTCAACCCAATAAGAATTTTCACAAGTGATCTTATTAGTCAGCTTAATCAATCCTTTACCCTTAACAGGACATGGTGCATCATTACCAAATTTAACACTTCTACCTTTGTCACCAGTCATGTGGTGTGAAGAACCACTATCAATAATCCACTTATCATTTCTGTTCACATAGGAAATAAGTGCAGTTTTCTCATCCTCATTAGACTCATCTTTCATAGCAACATAGACTACTTCAATCTCAAAATCATCACTATTAGTGTCAGTTTCTTCTTTAGCAATATAACAAGATTTCTTACCTTTATCTTTGTAGTCCTTGTACCTTTGGTAACCTCTATCTTCTCTTTTATCTTTGTGCTTTCTATCTCTTTCCTCATCCTTATCATCCCTATCAGGACATCTTGCAGCTATATGACCAACTTTGTTACATGAGAAACATATGATAGGGAGTTTACCGTTATACTTTCCTTTTCCCCTTTTCAATCTTCTAGCCATAAGAGCTTCAAGATCCTCTAGTTCTTCATCAGAAGTGTCACTATCACTTTCACTCTCACTGATGCATCTTTCCTTTTCTTTCTTAGACTTATTCAAAACCAATTATGACTTGAATGCAGATTCAACATTAGCAAAAGTGAAGTTATCATAATTAGAAAGCTCAAAAGCAGTAAGCTTACCAACAAGACTTTCCAGAGTAAGAGCATTACCAGGGTTACATCTAGATTCTTGAATTGCTAAAATTTTGATGGCATAGATAAGACGCAAGGTTCTGAAAACTTTTCCAATAACAGTCTCATCATGAATAGTTCCATTAGCTCCTCTAATAACATTTACAACTTCTTTTATCCTACCATAATATTGAGCAATATTCTCACCTTCTTGCATTTTCATTTCATCAAATTTACCTCTCATGCTTTTAGCCTTTGCCCTTAGTACATTTATGTCACCACCATAGATGTTTGCAAGAGTGTCCCACATTTTCTTTTCATTTGTGCAATCTTTGATGTCTTCAAATTTAGGATAGCTTAAGGTAGATGCAATCTCCAACATTTCTTGATTGTGCTCTTGTTTAGCTCTCATCTCCTCGACAGTTAGAGGTGCAACAGGTGTAACATAGTCATGCTCAATATAACATTTTGCTCAGTCACCAATAGAAGTTAGATGCAATTTCATCAGATGCTACCATGTAGGGAAGTTATCCTTATTTAGCTTTGGTACCTCCTTCTTATACATCCTAATCATTTAATTCAAGTACCTTTAAAATTTTTCTCTATAAGCACCAACATCTCTGATATCAATTGTTAATATGATTTAGAACAATAGAGAGGGGGGGTGAATCAGTTGTTCTCAGGTCCAGATGTATAAAATAAACTTTCAAACTCTTCAACAACTCAGATCTAACAACCAAAATCTACTTGGTCATTACAGAATGCATATCAGAAACATATAACAGTGCAGTACACTATCTAATAGTATTTAACTTGAAAAACACAGAAATGTTAAAACTAAAACATTCACACAAGCATTACCACTAGGATTTATAGTGGAAACCCAATTTGGGAAAAAACACTTTGTAACATGATATTGATATACTCACTCTTATGAAGTGAGCTCTATGAAAAGCCAACCCTATCAAAGGTTTACAAACACACTGCTAGGTGTGACCCGGTTAAAGGATTTCAACCACCCTATTAGGAGTGTACCTTGTTAAAGGACTTAAGTACATTCCATTAGAATGAAACTTTATTCAAAGGATTTATACAATGACTATTAGGTCAACCTTGATTAAATGATTTAAACTGATACAATGGTTAGAAAGTAACAATAGTGTTTGATCTGAAAACATACAACTCACTTTGCAAATAATAGATCTGATTCTTACAAATATATGTTGGCTTACTGATTGTGATCCATTTCCATCTCCATCACTGATCTGATCAAAAATCCCTTTAAGAAATCACAACTCCTTCTCCTTCATCCTTTTCTTCTTATTTAGTCAATAACAACAACAACTCCAGCATCCTTCTACAACCTCACACTTAGGTTTCCTTAATACCTCTTTGATAGGTTGATCTAACTTTTGCCACTTAATCTCCTCCGTAGATCTTAGGGTTAGGTCAAATTCATCGAATCCTTCCAATATTATGTTCTTCATCCATCCTTCTAGAAACATCTTGAATCACTTTATGGAATTACAATAAAATAGTTTATAGTGCATTAAATGCTTCCATACATTCAATAAATAAAGTCAACACGATTTACATAATCCAAGAATTCAACTATTTCAGATAGGAATCTGAATTCTTCCTCAAATGTAAATTACTAAGGCTCGGTCAATATTGTGTTCAACTCCTCAGTCATCATTGGGTAGCCTGGTCACCACTGAAACTATTTCCTCGGCTAATACTATCTTCCTTGACAATAAACTGATGTTCGGTCAACACTGAATTTACTCAGCATATATACTAGCTCGGTCGACACTAACATCACTCGGCTTAAACTAGATTTATTCACTTTTTCTTAGTTAAGCCTACTTGTTTAGTCTTACTTCTTACTTAGATAAGCAATATATTATCTTATCATTGTGCCACATAATCACACTACTACATTTGGGGCCAAATTTCAACAGAAGTTTCCGACGGGTAACTTTTTATTATGAATTTGGTGTTTTTTTTTGTAATAGGCCCTGATGATGTTGGTATTCCAATGGGTGTTTAATTGACCATCAGAATTCTGATAGATTTAGGGTATCCATAAAAAAAAAGTGAAACAGCCTCATCATTTTTATTTCGATTGGATAGAGAAGGAGCGAGAGAAAAGGAGTGAAAGTTGAGCGCGGGAGAAGGTATGTGATTTATTCATCTTTCGATCCTTTGGCATCATATTCAAATGCATTTCATTTTATTTTATCACGAATGCTCTCTGAAATTACTGTATTCTACTGGTGTTGTGCCCTAGCTAGTGCTTTATCTCTATTATTTGATGTTATTGGTGCTTGTGCTCAAGGATATCGATTCACTGTATTCAAATGTTTGGATTCACATTTGTTGATATTACTGACATATCTATTTAATGATGCCATTGTATATTGTTGTCACTGAAATGACCGCATTCTACTGGTGTCATGCCCTAGCCCATGCTTTAACTCCATTATTTGATGTTATTGGTGCTTGTGCTCAAGGATATCCATTATTTTGAAATGTGACTATGGTTATCAAATGGACAGCTCGTGAGCTTCTAGCAAGGTGCCATTTGTATTGATAGCTTAGGGCATCAAATGTATTGTATCATTGATAGTTGAGACTTTGTTAAAAGGAAATAGGACAAAGAATTATTTTTATTTAGTTTGTCTATTTTGATCCCTAATTGGCTTACAACCCTAGAGAAGTATATGCAAATTTACAGATCCAGTTGTAGGATACATAGCAGTTGATAATTCACAAGAAATCCATGCATCCAATTTGAATAGCAATTAATACAAAGAACTAGGGTCCTCCAATGGCCCAATCATCTGGACCTTGACTATCCCCTCAACCAGTGACCCTTCAAAACCAGGTTATCATGCAATCAGTGAGTGATCCTTCATTCTCCTAGTCTGCCCTACATCCAAACATATTGGAAATACACAATACAATGATAACAAGTCTTTCACAATCCCCCTTCCCCTAAGGAACACTATCAACCATCCCTTCCACATAGCATTTCACTGTTTTATGAGTGGATTGTGCAAGAACAATTAACATTAAACAAGGAGAAAACTCCTCAACACATCTTGGAAACCATTGAATTCAATAATAAATGAAACCAAACACCAACACTATTCCTTTCATAGTTGCAAGATACATAGCAGTCGATAATTCACAAGAAATACATGCATCAAATTTTTATAAGGATATCCTACTAATCAATAGGAATTTTCTTGATATGACCAATGATTATGCATTTTGATGGCAGTGTGCTAGTTCAAAAGGATAATATAAATCTGAAACAATTTTTTTTGATTTTCTCAAACTATAAATGTGGTTAAAAGGAAAATATTATGTGGAAAACCCACAAACCAAGCTAGCAAATGATTGTACATCAAATTATTCCTATATTCATTCAAGTATTGCTATGCTTCAACTACCTAACCTTTGAGCTTCATCTAGAGGAATGTGTAGCTTTAAGATAGAGTTACTTCTTGGGCCTTACAATAGAGTGGAATATGATCAAGATTTGTTTAGGCTATAGCTTTGTTAGTCCCGTTGTTAGGTTCTTATGGTTCATGGTTTGAATCTATTATGGTTGTGTAAGGGATTTGTAGATGCTTTTTCTAACATAATTATTGGACACCATGATTGGAATAACTAGTTGTTGGCTATTGTACACATGAATCATAATTGTCAATGGTTCTTTGTGTTCAAGAATTTGTTGATCAATCTTTGAGATTTATTGTCCTAACTTTAAAAGAGTGATAAAAGATATAGTGAGTGCTATCTTTTCCAAGTGTTTTGTGGGTGTCATTATCTTCTAAGAGTAATTGATGGAACCAAATTATGTTCTTTACCTCTAGTAAATATTGCAGACATAATCATCTTCTTGGTGAAGGGTTGCTTCCATCCCCATGAGGCACTATTGCATGGTTCCCATTCCATTGTAGTATAGTGAACCTAATTTAACACAAGTGTGCACTATTTTGGGATCCATAATTTATGGCCCCTACACTGTGGTTGTTAGCCTAAGACATGCCTACCTTTGCATATAATAAGAGGCCAACATGAAACAAACATCCAGAAGTTAGGGGGTTGTTCCCTATCCATAATTTATTATTTAAGTGCTAAGTGATGATGGGTATATCGTGTAATTCATACCTAGTGTGTCTCTTTCTTTCTCTCCATATTTCACATTAGGAGTATATGCTATAAAATACCAATGAAATCAACTATTGGTCAAATCTAATCAAAATTGCAGTATAAAGATTAAAATAGATCTTGAAGAAATATGGGAACCATTTTTGATAGATATTGTACAAATGAAGAGAATACTCCCAAGAGGAAATGCTTCAATGTGGAACAATTGAAGGACAATATTTTACTTTTATATGCACATTTGCAATGTTTTTGATATATTTATGAGATAACAAAACCATAGAAAGAATAGCATATAGAAGAAAGTAAAGGATAATGATCATATTTTGAGATATTGTGGAAACTTAAAGGAAAGAATTCTTGGTGGGGGTATCATGAAATCAGTGAGTGATCCTTCATTCCCCCCTCTTCTAGCAACCCTTCAAAACTAGGTTATCATGAAATCAGTGAGTGATCCTTCATTCTCCTGGTCTGCCCTGCATCCAAACATATTGGAAATACACAATACAATGATAAAAAGCCTTTCACATTTCCCCTTCCCTCAAGGAACACTATCAACATCCAGACCTTGACTGTCCCCTCAACCAGTGACCCTTCAAAACTGGGTTATCATGTAATCAATGAGTGATCCTTCATTCTCCTGGTCTACTTTGCATCCAAACATATTGGAAATACACAATACAATGATAACAAGTCTTTTACAATCCCCCTTCCCTCAATAAATTACTATCAACATCCGGACCTTGACTATCCCCTCAACTAGTGACCCTTCAAAACTAGGTTATCATGCAATTAGTGAGTGATCCTTCATTCTCCTACTTTTCCCTGCATCCAAACATATTAGAAATATACAATATAATGATAACAAGTCTTTCACAATCCCCCTTCCCTCAAGGAACACTATCAACAAGTGACCCTTCTTCTTATCAGCCATATCCAATGTTTCATTGAAGTCACAGCCAAGAATGAAGGTCACCTTGCCCATACCATTCATGGATTCTGAAATGTTGTTCCAAACTCCTAAATACTTTTCTATTGCTTCTTGTTGCTTCTTTAAATACTTCTTCTACCACAATGTCCTCTTGCCCCATCTTCTTAATCTTCCTAGCTAAAGAAGATGAATCCACACATAATAACCCAAAATGAAGGGTTTTGTATCCTTTAATGAATCTCAGTCACTAGTAACGCATGGATAGTCAAACTAGTAGTCTCCAAAACATTCAATAAGTAAATATGAATGTTTGAAAACTTTCCTCTCAACTTCCCCAACCGCTCCTAATCGATTCAAGGGATATTTCTAGAATCTCCACTCTTCCTATCCTTACTAACAATTATTAAACATACTTTATCTGATATGATAATAACATGTGCTAAATTGAACCAATGGCATGTTCTTCATGTGGTACAAGGAAGATTTGGCTATCAAATCTTCCTTCATGCATGATGAGCGTGAGAGAAGGTATGTGATTTCTTCATCTTTGATTGGTATCTTTGACGGGCAACATCTTTCGAGCTTTTGGCATCATATTCGACCACAAATTTCAAATGCATTGCATTTTATTTGATCATGAATGCTCACTAAAATGACCGCATTCTACTGGTGTCGTGCCCTAGCCCGTGCTTTATCTCCATTATTTGATGTTATTGGTGCTTTTGCTCAAGGATATCGATTCACTATTTTCAAATGTTTGGATTCACATTTGTTGATATTACAATTCATCATATGAGATAAAGTATGTTTAAGAAGTTTTAGTGTCTAAAAACTCAACTAATCCCTCTAACCGATTAGGAGTGGTTGGGGAAGTTGAGAGGAAAGTTTTCAAACATTCATATTCACTTATTGAATGCTTTGGAGACTACTGGTTTGATTGTCCATGCGTTAATGTTTATAAGAGATCAATAAAGTATTTAAAGAAATTCTTACATGTTTGGAGAGGTTTAAGAGGCACTTATCATGACTGTACCCTCACAAACAATGACATAGACTGGTTTTACTAAGTTTCCTTTCTCTATTTTGTGGTTTCCTTTCTCTGTTGCAGGGGTACAGTCAGAGGGTTCATTGACAAAATGATCCTTTGAATGGTTACTATGAATATGAATGATTTAATATAGCATATTTCTCATTTTACTTGAAGTTTGGAATAGCTTGTGTAAGGGTGAAAGTAGTTTTGATCATTTTGGTCGCGACTGTTCCTCTACATAGTGAGAAAATGTAACTGTCTAATGATTATATGTAATGTTGAATGGATTAAATTGTTTATTCTTGGTAGAAGTGAATGGAAGGAATAGTGTTGGTGTTAGGTTTCATTTATTGTTGAATTCAATGGTTTCCAAGATGTGTTGAGGAGTTTGCTCCTTGTTTAGTGTTAACTGTTCCTGCACAATCCACTCATACAACAGTGAAATGCTATGTGATTGACAATTTCATACAAATGGTCCTTTGGTGTGTATTAAATACAATCCAATCACTTATTGAATGCTTTGGAGACTACTAGTTTGACTTTCCATGCGTTACCAGTGTCTGAGATTCATTAAAGGATACAAAACCCTTCATTTTGGGGTTATTGTGTGTGGATTCAAATGTAGGTTTGATTTGGTTAATTTTTAGAAGAGATCAATAAAGTATTTAAAGACAATCTTACATGTTTGGAGAGGTTTGAGAGGCACTTATCATGACCGTACCCTCACAAATAGCGACATAGACTAGTTTTACTAAGTTTCCTTTCTCTATTTTGAGGTTTCCTTTCTCTACCATAGGGGTACAGTCAGAGGGTTCATTGAAAAAATGATCCTTTGAATGGTTACTATAAATATGAATGATTTGATATAGCATATTTCTCATTTTACTTGAAGTTTGGAATAGCTTGTGCAAGGGTGAAAGTAGTTTTGATTGTTTTGGTCATGATTGTTCCTCTACACAGTCAGAAAATGTAACTGTCTAATGATTATATGTAATGTTGAATGGATTAAATGCTTTATTCTTGGTAGAAGTAAATGGAGTTTCCAAGATGTGTTGAGGAGTGTGCTCCTTGTTTAATGTTAACTGTTCATGCACAATCCACTCATACAATAGTGAAGTTACAAAACTGAACCAATGGTATGTTTACAACAAAGAAATAGAATGATAATAATATGCTGAAAATTCTATATATTTTGTTTAATAGACACCAAAGGACTAGTCCCAACAATTCTTAAACATACTAGTTATCTAATATGATCAAGTGTTAATAAAGGTCTAATTCTGTAGACTGCTAGCATGAAGGAAGATTTGACCTAGCCAAATCTTCCTTGTACCACACACAAAAAAAGTGTGATAACAATGTCTACTCCAACCTTAATTGTTTAAGAATTCATCATATCAGATAAAGTATGTTTAAGAATTGTTGGGAGTTCTATTAGACCTTTGTTGTAAACATGCCATTGGTTTCCAGATGTTTGGATTCACATTTGTTGATATTACTGGCACATTTAATGACAACATTGTATATTTCTATCACTAAAATGACCACATTCTACTGGTGTCATGCCCTAGCCCGTGCTTTAACTCCATTATTTGATGTTATTGGTGCTTGTGCTCAAGGATATCCATTTTTTTGAAATGTTGACTGTGGTTATCAAATGGACAACTCGTGAGCTTCTAGCTAGGCGTCATTTTTATTGATAGCTTAGGGCATCAAATTTATTGTATGATTGATAGTTGAGACTTTGTTAAAAGAAATAGGAAAAAGAATGATTTTGATTTAGTTTCTCTATTTTGATTTCTAAGTGGCTTACAACCCTAGAGAAGTATATGCAGATTTACAGATGCAGTTGCAGGATACATAGCAGCTGATAATTCATAAGAAATCCATGCATCCAATTTGAATAGAAATTAATACAAAGAAATAGGGTCCTCCAATGGCCCAATCATCTAGACCTTGACTGTCCCCTCAACCAGTGACCCTTCAAAACTAGGTTATCATTGAATCAGTGAGTGATCCTTCATTCTCCTAGTTTTCCCTGCATTTAAATGGAACATTAAGCATAGTAATAATATGCTTAATCTATTAGTAATTGGAGATTAAATGCCCATAACAACTTTATTAATTTAGCATGTTATTATAAGATACTAAAGAAGACCTGCTATTTGTCAGAGAAATCTTCACTATCCCCCACAATGAAGACAATGAAGATTGACCTCCTACCCCACAACAAAGAACATTGTAATAAGAATAAGATATAATATAGTGTTAGAATAAACTTTGAACAAAGACATGTAATGCTTAAGTTAATGATCTAAAAAGATGCAAATATAGGAATTGAAAAAGAAGATAGTGCCAAGAAACATTTTCACAAATATGAAACGTGAGGAAAAGTAATAACATTAACAATGCCAAGATTCATAGCATTAAATTTCACGTGCAGATGAGTTTCTGCAGTGGGTTGCCCAGCATCAAAAATATGTTGAGCTGCATTTGAGCTGTAACTAAGAGTATCATGTGGAACATACCCTAAACTTTGAAAGCGTTCTCCAGCCTGGCAATTAAAAATTCAATCTAGGCAAGCATCAGTAAGTGAAATAAATTGTAGACATCAACATCAAAATCATAATAATCATTAGAAATAAACTTTAAAGACATATTTTGGATAGTGCTATGTTTCTTGAAAGTTGAAACATAGTACTATCCATTTCATGAATTTTTTTTTTCATGTACAATTTTTTTTTCTATTTTTTCCATTTGATAACCATAGTCAACATTTCAAAATAGTGAATAACATCAAATAATGGAGATAAAGCATGGGCTAGGGCACGACACTAGTAGATTAAAACTAAACCAATGACATGTTTACAACAAAGAAATAGAATGATAGTAATATGCTAAAAATTCTATTCTGTTTAATACACGCCAAAGGACCAGTTGTATGAAATTGTCAATCACATAGCATTTCACTATTGTATGAGTGGATTGTGCAGGAAAAGTTAACATTAAACATAGCCAGTGTTCTCTTTACTTTCTCAAATCTCTGCAAGTCAAGAACATTAGAGTTGTATAATACATTGTTAGTATCCTTTTTCCATGGGTCCTAGGTCTTTGGGTCCATGGAAAGGAAATAGATTACAAAATACACTTCAAAACAAAGGAAAAACTTAGCAAATTCAATCTAACTCACTGTAGATGAAGGAACGGTCATGCTAATAGTGCCTTTAAGTCTTCCAAAACATTTATTGAACTCCCCTAAAGTCCTATTGGATCCCCAAATTGCTTAATCCAATCAACTTACATCAGGATCATGAGAAACTTCAAAGGATTAAAAACATTACTTGGAACCGTCAAATCATTATGCTTTCAAATCAATTACCTATCGACATATCCCTTGTGAGGGAGAGAAGCCAAACACATAAAGAAAAATGCACATAAACATGACAATTGAAAAACTTAAATGGAATACACCAAGAACTACCAAATGATGAATGCTCAATTGTTGTAATGGCAAAGCATCAGAACCGTCCATTTTTAGAACTTGATTTTATACTCTAAATGATTTTTCTATAGTCGTAATGATTTTTCTAGAACTTGATTTTGTAGTCTTAATGATTTTTCTATAGTCCTAATGATTTTTCTAGAACTTGATTTTCTAGTCTTAATGATTTTTCTATAGTCCTAATGATTTTTCTATACTCTTAATGATTTTTCTTTCATCCTAATGTTTGTTGCTCTTGATAAATTAGGCCTTGAATTTGAATTTTTGATCACTGTTTTATTTCAGCTTGATATTTCATTCATTTTTCATATACATAGAGACTACACATGCTGATAAAAAAATGAGCTATTTAATTAAGGTTAACTATTCATGATTGTAAATAGTCAATATTTCTGATGGTACTCCTTGGTGTATTTCATTTTAAAATAATCATGTTTCTATGGCTATGATAAATGTTCCTTTGTGTTGAGAAAATTAGAGTTGAAAAAATGGTTGCAAACAAATCATCCTTCTTCCACCAACATTCTAGTCAATGTACGAGTAACGAGTCATTCCATTCAAGAAAGACCATGTTTGACAATATCAACACAGAACAAAATAAGGAGTATGCATAATTTAGTGATTGTATCTTCCATTAGAGCCACTTCATATGCACAAGTGATGCACATGCATATTTTCCTGAGCACTATTGAGAGCTTACCCAGGAGCATATACCTTCTATGATCAACTCTTATATGCACAGGTGACGAACATTCAGATTTGCCTAAGCAGTACTTTTAGTAGTCCTCCTACACATGTACTATTGTGAAAATCATCACAAGTCCATTTGTTGGAGGGCTACTCAAAGTACACATGTTTGGAGGTCTGAAGGAAATAAGAGAATTTGAAGAGTCACGAGTCTTAAGATTGTACTTAATATAGCCAAGCTTCATTCAATGGTACATTCAAACATGAAACAAACCATTCTTAAACTAGATTAAACTAGTAAACCAAATGACATACTGATTATAAGTAAACTAGTAAACCAAAGGACATGCTTTTACTACTAAGTCTCTGTTTGTTGGGCATACCGATTATAAGTACTTGACATATATCACAAATTTTGCTAATTAAGGTTGGCGGGATGATTACGCCTATCCTAAAAAAAGATTGTCAAATCATTATGCTTTCAAATCAATTACCTATTGACACATCCCTTGCGAGGGAGAGAAGCCAAACACATAAAGAACATGCACATAAACACGACAATTGAAAAAATTAAATGGAATACACCAAGAAGTACCAAATGATGAATGCTCAATTGTTGTAATGGAAAAGCAATATCAGAACCGTCCATTTCTAGAACTTGATTTTTCTATAGTCCTAATGATTTTTCTTATTTCTTGTCTGTGCTTGGTGACAAGATTTTGAGCATTGTTGACATACTTAAATGGAATACACAATACCAAATGATGAATGCTCAATTGTTGTAATGGAAAAGCATCAGAACCGTCCATTTCTAAAATTTGATTTTGTAGTCTTAATTATTTTTCTATAGTCCTAATGATTTTGAAAATTGTTGACAAAGAGTGTTTTTTTTTATTATTATAGTATAAATGATTTCTCTATAGTTGTAATGATTTTTCTTATTTCTTGTCTTTTGTCCCTTTTTTATTTCCTATGTCTGTGCTTCATGATAGGATTTTGTCACCTTCTTTTGATGGTATATTTCATTCAGTCTATGTGGAATACTATTTTGTTCACTATTTTATTTCAGCTTCATATTTCTTTCATTTTTCATATACACAGAGACTACACATGCTGATAAAAAAATGAGCTATTTGATTTAGGTTTACTTTTCATTATTGTAAATGGTTAATATTTCTGATAGTACTCCTTAGTGTATTTCATATAAAAATAATAAATGTAGTAACGATGGTGCGGTGCGTTATTGATATATAGGCTCAATGACTCTTGTCAATGTGCTAAACTATCGATGTGGTGGTGGGTAGTGTGTGTTGAAGAATTCACAGACACTGAACAACCTTGGACGACAATTTTGGTGCTGCCCAAATAGAAAAAAGGTTGCTAATGTGTATATATTTAATGTTTCTAATGTAAATACTATTCATTATAATATAAGAACTAATGTAGATTGGGCATCATAGGGAAATAATGGCTACATATACTTTAGTTGGGTTGATGACAACTCATCTGCATCTATCCACCCATCTCCACTTATTGTCGATGAAGGATTTGAGTGCAAAACATGTCAGGCTAGGGCAAATTCTGAAATTATATTATTACGATGCCCTCTCTGTATTGTAATTGCATATCTTTGTTGCAACCATATGCAGAGATGAACTCAGGAATTAGTTAGTTTAGTATTTTCATATTGTAACTAATATTTTAATATGGATATGACGTAACTTCTCTTTGCCTCAAGTGCACATATATATGGTTTACATCTTTTTTTAGAATAATTCTTCATGTTTATGGCTCAGGTGAGCCCCAATCTACTATCAATCACATGATTTAATGTATAGTGTGTTCTTGGTTATTCCATTTGTTCCTTGACCTTGACTATGGATTGACTATCATTTTCAAGCTTGAGCGTGGCTTCGTACCATGCACCGTCCGTAGATTTGTATGCAATGCTGAATTACAAACATAAATAATGCATTGAACGTAATCTATGAATGTTGCATGGTATGAAGTCTTGCTGAAGTTTGAGCATCCTCCCTTTATTCTAGTGAGGGATTGGAATGAGTTCATTTTGGATGCAAAGGAGAAAGGGGATACTCAAAGAGGAATTACACCTGCAAATGGGAGAAGAAGGTATAAACATTTTAATACATTTTTATTATTAAATAATGAAATTTGCATATACTAGTGTTCTAAGCATCCTCATTACATGATTTAAGGTCTTAGTCAACGGAAAAATTAAATTAGACTTACTATCCAAAACACATAAAAAATATGCACATAAACACGACAACTAAGAAACATAAATGTAGATTTCACAATAGCTGAGAAACATAATTGTAGGCATCCATAATTGTAGGCATCATACTCATAATCTCTTGAAGACAACGTAATTGAGTTGTGTACCCAAGCGATGGAGAGCAACTTCTACACCCTTGATTCCAAGTTGAATACATCTATTGGAGGACCTTGTATTCATGAGCAACAGATGTAGTCAACTTGGAATCGGAGGTGCAAGAGTTTCTCTCCATCATCTGGGTATACAACTCAATTACGTTGTCTCCAAAAAATTGTGACCATGATGCCTATAATTATGTTTCTTAGCTGTTGTGTCCCAGGACCCCTTATGACCCTTTACGACCATTTACAATCCCTAAGAATATATCTTAGAGGTCTTAAAATGTCATAAAGGGTCATAAGAGGCTCCTAGGAGGGGTCGGATGAGCTTCCACCTTCACGTGGTTGGCCCTGTTAAGTAGAGAATGTTAAACTATTCTTGAAACAAAGAGAAGCTCAATAATTTAAGGTCTCAGTCAATGGAGATGCTGAAAAAATGATGGGAATCAATGATGGAGAGTTTTTAGATTTTGAGAAGACGTATATGGAGTGGAGGCCAGATTGAGTATCGGTGCAGAGATGATGATTCAATAACCTACATCTATAAAACCTTCACAATTATCCCTTCTTTGGCCTCCACTTTTTCCTCTTCTCAAAAATGGTTATCTAGAAACTTTGGATACTTTTTCTCATCCATGCACGAAATGTGCTAGATCATATAAAATTACTTTAGGCCTCCATTATTGATGAGATGTACAAGTGTAAAATGTTTTTGTGAGACTGGGATCAATTTGTGCAGTGTACATAAATGCAAGGTGGTGATTATTCTCAGTGATCGACAGGTATAAGTCTTCCAGGACTTACCTAGTAGCTAGGACTAAAGATAACACAACTCAAGAGACCATCATAGGTTGTCTCTTTCTTTGGTCTATATTATTGACAGAATGTTTTACCTTAGCTCATCAAATCTGAGGATTTGAAAGAATTTAATAGAATATTTTCATGACAACGTATATTATTTAAGTTGACGTTGCATGAATTTATCTACTTTGCGCACTTGTAGACTATTAGGATGGTGATAAAGAAGCATTTGATGTTAAGTTCCAACATAAAGTGAGTAAATTTTTTTAAAGTAAGAAAATAATGATAACATGAATGCATATGAAATTGAAATGCAGCCTGCCGATTCTTGTCGTACACAACCTGTGCATGTTGATGACAATGAGGACGTGCATCACAGTAATACAAGTAAACATCTTAAATTGATTGGTGTAGTAATACAAATTTAATTGCAATTGGTGTTTGGATTAATGTAACAATTTGTATTGCAGCTGTAGAGAGTGTAGAGGCCATAGTTAATGAGCAGGTTGAGGTTGAGGCTGAGGCTAGACAAACTGACCTCGATGTTGATGATGTGACTAGATCAGGTAAAGAGCTATACAATTATAGCCTGTAAAGTATTGAAATACTTTAAAATGTTTTTAATGTTTTTAATTATAATAAAATGTTTTTAATTTAACACTTTTATATGTTATTGCAGATGACCCCCCTTTGCATCAACAGAGAACTAGGAGTGCATTGAGATCTAATGTGAGGCTAGATGATCATCAAAAGAAATGATTGTCATCTATGCACCTTAATTGATAATGACTGATTTTTATATGCCAATGAATTTAATTATGTTGTATTGAATGTTCATAAATTTTATAATGTGTTAATGAATGTTATCGTGTGATAATTAATGAATGTCACATTTTATTAATGTGTGAATGAATGTTATCATGTGATAATTAATGAATGCTACATTTTATTAATGGATGAAATAATGAATGAATATTAGATGTTAACGGAGAATTTAGAGTGATGTTGGGGGGGGGGGGGGGGGTTGGGCCAAATAAGCTTCCACCTTCATGTGGTTGGCCTTGTTTAGTACAAAATATAAAACTATTCTTGAAACAAAGTGAAGCTGAATAAGTTTGTTCCTTATATAGGGTCTCAAGTGTAGCCTTTATCCCACTCTCAACATTGCAAGGCTTCAAGTGGTGTTCTGAGATTGGTTTCTCCATCTCCCACTGACATCTTATCTTTCTCCTAAGAACTCTCACCGAGCTCTGATACATGGATGAGCAGAAGATGTCCCTTACATGCTACACATATATAATATGGTAGATCTAGGGAACAAATATACTACAACATAGAATGAGTCAACTTGAATCTATAGTTTCTTCATTCACAATGAAAATTCAAATTACAAGCCATATTTTAGATTTAATATTCATAGTCATCTTCATCATGATCATAGCCATCATGGTCAACATTTGGTTCAACTTCATTTGAACCACACTCCACGTCAGGTACCATTATAAGGCATGGAGTGTGGTCATACCCATGTTACCATAATAATGAGTTAGCCTATAAAATTATGAATAAAATACTGCAGGTGCACTCGGGATTGGCCCAGGCACCCAAGTTCCTACCAAAGGAACCCAAGTCGAACCCAGAGGAGAACAAAAGTAGAACCAGAACCCAGCCTCAAACAAAGAACTAGATAACTTGGCTTTTTTCTAATTCAAGTTTATTTCTGAATTCTTCTCTAATTCCAACCTGATTATTTCATAATTTTTTTTCCAATTTTCCTTCTTCCTCACTCCAAATTATGTTACGTTGTTATTTCCTTTTACTAATTGTGCTATTTCAAGGATCACCACCCATGACTTGGTTAAGATGAGGAATGTTGTCAATGCCTTTATTACCAAGGAATCACCACCCACCATTAATGAATATTAATGATCATTGTTTCCTAAGGGTAATTGCTATTTGTGTATGTTGATCACCCAAGTCTTTGGCTGTGATTTGCATGTTGTGCGGTTTGTCAGAAGTGGGGGTATGACATGCTGGTTGGATTATAACATATTGAGACTTACACCATGAAGAAGATAAATGATTAAATAGAAAGAGAGGACCAACTGAACCATCTTGTGGTCAGTCTATATCACATTGAGAAACAATGTCAAGACTTGAGAATCAAAACAATCAAAAGTTTCTTCAAGACCATGAATGATCAACAACATTCCATCAGAAAACAAAACACTAATCTATGTTATCATTAAGCCATAAAATATGTCTTTAAAGTTTAGATTCATCACAAAAAATTTCAAGAAACATAGTGCTATCCAAAATGTCTTTAAAGTTTATTTCTAATGATTATGATGATGTTGATGTTGATGTCTATAATTTATTTCACTTATTGATGCTTGCCTAGATTGAATTTTGAATTGCTAGGCTGGAGAACACTTTCAAAGTTTAGGGTCTATTCCACATGATACTCTTAGTTACAGCTCAAATGCAACTCAACATATTTTTGATGCTGGGCAACCCACTGCATAAAATCATCCGCAGGTGAAATTTAATGCTTTGAATCTTGGCATTGTTAATGTTATTACTTTTCTTCATGTTTCATATTTGTGAAAATGTTTCTTGGCACTATCTTCTTTTTCAATTCCTATATTTGTAGCTTTTTAGATCATTAACTTAAGCATTACATGTCTTTGTTCAAAGTTTATTCTAACACTATATTATATCTTATTCTTATTACAATGTTCTTTGTTGTGGGGTAGGAGGTCAATCTTCATTGTCTTCATTGTGGGGGACAGTGAAGATTTCTCTGACAAATAATAGGTCTTCTTTAGTATCTTATAATAACATGCTAAACTGATAAAGGTGTTATGGGCATTTAATTTGCAATTAATAATAGATTAAGCATATTATTACTATGCTTAATGTTCCATTTAAATGCATTTAACACAAATTTTTTTTTTACAAAATTGAACCAATGGCATGTTTACAACAAAGATTTGTTGAGGAGTTTGCTCCTTGTTTAATGTTAACTGTTCCTGCACAATCCACTCATACAACAATGAAATGCTATGTGGAAGGGATGGTTGATAGTGTCCCTTGAGGGAAGGGGAATTGTGAAAGACTTGTTATCATTGTATTATGTATTTTCAATATGTTTGGATGTAGGGTAGACCAAGAGAATGAAGGATCACTCACTGATTGCATGATAACCGGATGTTGAAGGGTCACTAGTTGAGGGGACAGTCAAGGTCTGGATGATTGGGCCATTGGAGGACCCTATTTCTTTGTATTAATTTCTATTCAAATTGAATGCATGGATTTCTTGTGAATTATCAGCTGCTATGTATCCTGCAACTGCATTTGTAAATTTGCATATACTTCTTTAGGGTTGTAAGCCACTTAGAGATCAAAATAGAGAAACTAAATCAAAATCATTATTTGTCCTATTTCCTTTTAACATAGTCTCAACTATCAATGATACAATACATTTGATGCCCTAAGCTATCAATACAAATGACGCCTAGCTAGAAGCTCACGGGCTGTCCATTTGATAACCACAGTCAACATTTCAAAAAAATGGATATCCTTGAACACAAGCACCAATAACATCAAATAATGGAGTTAAAGCATAGGCTAGGGTATGACACCAGTAGAATGTGGTCATTTCAGTGACAAAAATATACAATGGTGTCATTGAATGTGCCAATAATATCAACAAACGTGAATCCAAACATTTGAAAACCAATGGCATGTTTACAACAAAGGTCTAATAGAACTCCCAACAATTCTTAAACATACTTTATTTGATATGATGAATTCTTAAACAATTAAGGTTGGAGTAGACATAGTTATCACACATTTTTTTTGTGTGGTACAAGGAAGATTTGGCTAGGTCAAATCTTCCTTTGTGCTAGCAGTCTACAAAATTAGACCTTTATTAACAATTGATCATATCAGATAACTAGTATGTTTAAGAATTGTTGGGACTGGTCCTTTGGCGTGTATTAAATAGAATATATATATTTTTTAGCATATTATTATCATTCTATTTTTTTGTTGTAAACATGCCATTGGTTTAGTTTTGTAACTTCACTGTTGTATGAGTGGATTGTGCATGAACAGTTAACATTAAACAAGGAGCAAACTCCTCAACACATCTTGGAAAATCCATTTACTTCTACCAAGAATAAAGCATTTAATCCATTCAACATTACATATAATCATTAGACAGTTACATTTTCTGACTGTGTAGAGGAACAGTCACGACCAAAATGATCAAAACTACTTTCACCCTTGCACAAGCTATTCCAAACTTCAAGTAAAATGATAAATATGCTATATCAAATCATTTATATTCATAGTAACCATTCAAAGGATCATTTTTTCAATGAACCCTTTGACTGTAACCCTATGATAGAGAAAGGAAACCTCAAAATAGAGAAAGGAAACTTAGTAAAACTAGTCTATGCTGTTGTTTGTGAGGGTATAGCCATGATAAGTGCCTCTCAAACCTCTCCAAACATGTATCCTTTAATGAATCTCAATCACTGGTAACACATGGATAGTCAAACTAGTAGTCTCCAAAGCATTCAATAAGTGACTAGATTGTATTTAATACACGCCAAAGGACCAATTGTATGAAATTGTCAATCACATAGCATTTCATTGTTATATGAGTGGATTGTGGAGGAAAAATTAACATTAAACAAGTTGCAAACTCCTCAACACATCTTGGAAACCATTGAATTCAATAATAAATGAAACCTAACACTAGCACTATTCCTTCCATTCACTTCTACCAAGAATAAAGCATTTAATCCATTCAAGATTACATATAATCATTAGACAATTACATTTCCTAACTGTGTACTAGAGGAACAGTCATGACCAAAATGATCCAAACATTTGAAAAAAGTGAATTGATATCCTTGAGCACAAGCACCAATAACATCAAATAATGGAGATAAAACATGGGCTAGGGCACGACACCAATAGAATGCGGTCATTTTAGAGAGCATTCATGATCAAATAAAATGCAATGCATTTGAAATTTGCAGTCGAATATCATGCTAGAGGCTCAAAAGATGAAGAAATCACATACAAAGAACATGCCATTGGTTCAGTTTTGTAAATTTGTTTTTTGTGTAATTAGTAATTGGTAGATTAAATGCAAATAAAACCTTTATCAGTTTAATTAGCATGTTATTATCATATCAGATAAAGTATGTTTAAGAATTGTTGGGACTGGTCCTTTTGCATTTATTAAACATAATAGAATTTTCAACATATTATTATCAATCTATTTCTTTGTTCTAAACATGCCATTGGTTTAGTTTTGTAGATTTTTTTTTTGTGTTAAATGAATTTTTTATGAGGAGGGGTTTTGTTCTAAGGAGATTGATGAAGATTGTGCACCTCAAAAACCAATTCATAAGGTACCAATCATGTTCCCTATTCGCTTATATTTTTGGTTTGGTAAATCTCCTTATAAGTTTCATGTCCTTTCTTTTGATTACTATGGATGAGATATATATCTTACATTTAACATTAAACTTCTTTACATTTTAGAACATGTAGTGTGTTTTTTGAGGATTTTACCAAATCAACTTTTAACATAAGCCGAAAACACCAAACTGATATCTTTCCCTTTCAATGTGACAAAATATTTTCATTTGACCAATAATTGCAAGCAATAGAATGATAAATCCACATACCTATATCTTTGTAGAATACCTGGAACATCAAAAAGATGGCTAAGTGGTTGCCACCATGATTTTTATCTATTAAATATGGGGAAAAAAGCACCAAAAAGAATCGAATAGAAAACATGATTGGTCATTTCAGAGAGCATTCATGATCAAATAAAATGCAATGCCTTCTCTTGCACTCGATCAACTTTCACCCGCTCGTTTTCTCGCACTCCTTTTCTCTACAATAGAAATAAAAATGATTTGGCCATTTCAAAATAATGAATCGATATCCTTGAGCACAAGCACCAATAACATCAACTATTTTGATATGTGGGTACCCTAATGTTGGCAAGAGTTCTTTTATTAATAAGATTAATCTGCAAGCTTGAAGAAGTGATATATTTTGGCAAATGAAGAGTGGAAAGATGATGATGTTCCTGAGATCATGGATGGACACAATGTTGTAGATAGAATGGGAAGACATCTTTCAAGCCTGACCCTGGATCCTTTGACAATTGGGGTAGGATCCAGACCTAGGCTAAAAAGATGTCTTCCTTTTTGTTGTGGAATATAGGTTCTGCTGCTGCAACAACGATAGACTGTAATGCACATTTCACAATAGCTAAGAAACATAAATGTAGGCATCATGGTCATAATTTTTTGGAGACACAACATAATTGAGTGCTATTCCTAGATGATGCAAAGCAACCACTACTTTGCATCATCTCGGAAAACCACTCAATTATGTTGTGTCTCCAAAAAATTGTGACCATTGTAAGGAAACTCAGGTGCAGAAACAAATTCCTACACTAATCTCTAAAGGAAAGTATTGTGCAAATTATTTTAAATCCTTATAGTTTTAGATTCGTTAACTACTTTAACAATGATATTGCAGCCATATACCATGCATACAGAAAATAGAGAATGACACAATGATTTACCCTGGGGAAAACCTTTCGGTAAAAACCCCAGCACTCCAAAACCTGCACAATGTATTAATCAAAACTATTACAGTTTACAATACACTTGCAATGCAAGTTCTTTCAGAAGATTTTCCAACTCTTGAAGACAAATCGCAACAACATAAAAATGTTCCAACAATACACTAAATTCACCTATCTTTGCAACCCTAAAAAATGCTTATATCCCACGCTTCCCTTTTTAGGGTGACTTCCAAAGATAGCCATATTAGGGTTTTACCATTCTCAGAGAAAATAGGAACCTAAATTTTTTTTTGGGCCGATGCCTCGAACCCCATGATTGGGGAAGAGTGTATAGTACTCAACTTTATCAGTTGCCACATGTCTTGCATGTCTTCACCCATCATTGAATCTTCCAGACATAGCTCTTACGTGTCATAGGAATTTGTCATAACCATTTTAGCCATGATCTCCTTACACACAATTCAAGATGCTGACACATCAAGTGGAGTGACACATCAACATGCCAACTAGACATGTACACTCACACATAATTACATTATTTGCAAGAAATACATTTTACAAAACAAATAATAAGAATAGGAATTATCCAAGGTTGAGACACCTTATCCCTAACATTCTCCCACTTGTCGAACACCTTATAAGAGCCACTGGAACATAATAGGAACTAACCGCTATAGGCCAAAAGGCCCATAGACTCTGAACACCATATGAACTTCTTAGTGCCCGCTGGTTTTGTTAATGCATCTACAACATTCTTCACAGTATCTACCTTCTCCAAATTTACCTTTCCATCTTCCACCATATCTCTCACAAAGTGAAACTGCACATCAATGTGCTTCATTCTAGCATGAAAAGTTGGATTCTTCGCAAGGCAAATAGCACTTTAACTGTCGCACCAAATAGTAATCTATTATGCATCAACACCAACATCAAAACACATTCTCCTAAGCCAAATGGCTTCCTTAGAATCATGGGTAGAAGCCATGTACTCAGCTTCTATAGTGGACAAAGAAACCACAGGTTGTCGCTTACTCATCCAACTGATAGCACCACCAAACATAGTGAACACATAAGCATTGGTGGATCTCCTACTGTTAATATCACCTACCCAATCTGAATCCACAAACCCACAAATACAAACTAAATGAAAAGATCCAAAAGAGTTACCATGGTAACATATGGAGTAATCTGATGTACCCCTCAAATATCTAAATACTTGCTTAACTGCATCCCAATGTACCCGTCCAGGGTTAGCCATAAACCAACTCAGGACTCCCACTACTTGGGCAATGTCTGGTCTAGTACAAACCATAGAATACATAAGACTGCCAACTACACTAGCATAAGGTACTCTGCTCATGTCCTCCACCTCACTAGGAGATTTTGGACAATCATCTACAGATAACTTTGTTCCCACAGAAATAGGAACACATAGTGGTTTACAATCTATCATGCTGAACTTGTCCAACACAGACTTCAAATACTTACTCTGACTCAACCAAAGTTTTCTATTAGACTTGTCTCTACTGATTTCCATACCCAAGATGTACCTTTCTACCCCAAGATCTTTCATCTCAAACTATGCTGACAACTGAGATTTAAAATAAAAAATCATACCCTTACCCTTCCCAAACAACAACATATCATCAACATATAATGCAACAATAAGAAGGTGATCATTTTCAACTTTGAAATAAACACAATGATCTGATTTTGATCTTACAAATCCAATTGACAACACAAAGGCATCAAACTTAAGGTACCACATCCTAGGAGATTGCTTCAAACCATATAGAGATTTCTTTAATCTACAAACTAAGGATTCTTTACCTTTAACAATGTAGTGCTCAGGCTGTGACATATAAATCTCTTCCTCCAAATCACCATGAAGGAAAGTTGTCTTCACATCCATCTGTTCTATCTCTAAATCATATGATGTAACAAGAGATAACAAAAATATAATGGATGTCAACTTTGCAACAGGAGAGAATATTTCACCATAATCTATTCTCTCTACTTGCGAATACCCCTTTGCAACCAATCTAGCTTTGTACCTTTCAACACTGCCATCTGCACAGAATTTCTTCTTGAACACCCATTTATAGCCAAAAGATTTTCTCCCTTTAGGAAAAGGTACAAGGTCCCAAGTTTTTTTTTTCTCCAATGAATCCATCTCATCATCCATAGCCTTAATCTAGGAACCTGCATCTTCCATGCCCAAAGCCTCTTTCAGAGATCTAGGCTCATCAGTGTTAGTAATCAAAGAAAAAGCACAACTGGAATCTAACATAGAATAAACAAACCTTTCTGGTTGCTTTCTTTCTCTCATGGATCTCCTCAAGGGCTGAGGTTGAGGTTGTTCTTCCTCTTCTTTCAAACTATCAGAGCTCTCCTCATCATTAGTCCCAACATGGTCTCTCTGTTCAGTCTTCTCAGGGGTAGGAGGAAACTGAACAACATGTTTTTCCTTTTCTTTTTCATCTAGTTGTAGCACAATAGGAGAAGGTGTTAGCTCTCTAAAAATAACATTTCTACTATACAACACCTTACTAGTCACAAGATTCCAAAGCTTGTATCCTTTCACACCAACACTGTATCTGATGAAAATACATTTGACAACTTTGTTTTCCAACTTAGATCTTTTCTCCTTTGGAACATGTGCATAAGCTTCACAACCAAAAACATGAAG
This sequence comes from Chamaecyparis obtusa, assembly GCA_027943335.1. Taxonomy (NCBI): domain Eukaryota; kingdom Viridiplantae; phylum Streptophyta; class Pinopsida; order Cupressales; family Cupressaceae; genus Chamaecyparis; species Chamaecyparis obtusa. The sequence goes on from BSBK01000596.1 coordinate 167,710, forward strand.
ATTTCTAATTGAAGGATTCTTACTAGACCACACCTCCATGGGTGTCTTACCAACAAGAGATGATGTAGGAGATCTATTAACTAGATAGCAAGCAATGGCCATAGCTTTGGCCCAAAACCTTTGTTCTAATCCAGCTCCACTAAGCATACTCCTAGCCTTCTCCATCAGTGTCATGTTCATTCTCTCTGCAACTCCATTTTGCTGTGGGGTATGGGGAGTTGTGTTATGCCTCTCGATACCTCATTCTTTACAGAACTGTTCAAACTCTATGGAACAAAACTCACCACCATTATTAGTTCTCACACACTTGATTGTTTTACCAGTCTGATTCTCCATGAGAGCCTTAAATTCCTTGAACCGATTGAAAACCTGTGTCTTAATTTTTAGGAAATATATCCAAGTCCTTCTGCTATAATCATCTATAAAAGATACAAAATATACAAAACTGGAGATAGAAGGAACTTTTATAGGACCAAAAACATTAGAATGAATAAGATCCAAAAGTCTAGAAGACTTGTGAGAACTGGAGTAGAATTAAACATGATTTTGCTTACCATAAACATAGTGTCCATAGAAATCAAACTCAAGATTATAATCATTTAGCCCATCGACGAGATTTTTATTTTTCAAGGTCCTAAGATCCTTCTCACCAATGTGGCCAAATCTCGTATGCCACAACATTGTCTTTTCTGCAGGAAGCTTGCCTTCCAAAGTGTTTGCACCCTTAGGTACACTTACTACACTGCCATTGGAACCCATTGCCACAGTCTTCTTTACTACTCATTCAGATGGTGGGGATGAAGTGATAGCCCCTCTCTTCTTTGAAATAGAAGAACTATTGCACTGAGAAATGCATGCATCAAGTTGAAACAAAGTACCTCTCCTAGTACCTCTAGCGAGTACCATAGAACCTCTCATCATCTTGCATCCATCTTTTGAAAAGACAACTTGCACACCTACATCATTCAACATACTTATAGATAAAAGGTTTTGTGCCAAACCCAGAATGTGCATAACTTTGTTAATTCCCTTTACTCGTCCATCAAGAAATTTGATAGTGACCCTTCCGCGTCCAACTATCTTTAGGTGAGAATCATCACCCAAGTACACCTTTCCACCATCAAACTCTTCATATTTTGAGAACCAGTTTTGATGAGAGGTCATGTGAAAAGAAGCACCCAATTCTACCAACCACACGTCATGAGATGCATGGGCTACCAAAGCTACAATAAAAGCATCTCCATCTTCTTGAGATTTTTTGAAAGCTGAATTTGAGCCTTTTTTCTTCTTCTTCAGTTCTTTGCAGTCCCTCTGAAAGTGCCCAAATTTATCACAGTTCCAACATTTCACCTTGGACTTTCCAGGAGTCTTAGAACTCTGATGAGATTTGGATCTACCCTTCTTTGACTTGTTGTCATTCTGCTTTCCTCTGTCGTTGGATCTCCCGAGAATAGCAAGGGCTTCCTTAGACAAATCTGAAGTCTTTCTTCGCATCTCCTCATATAGCAGTGAAGACACCACATCATCCATATGAAATGTGACTATAGTACTTATGAGAGCCATCACAAGATGGTCCCATGAATCTGGCAAGGAACAAAGCAGGGTCATACAACGATCCTCCTCCTCAATCTTGGCACCGGATGATGCCAACTGTGCAATCAATAAATTGAATGCATTGAGATGATCAGTTATGGATCCACCTTCCTCCATTCTTAAAGAATACAACTTATTTCTCAAGAACAACTTATTCACTAGAGATTTGGCCTAATACACAGACCCAAGCCATTTCCACAAAGAATTTACAGTAGTCTCATCAAGAACATTCAGAAGAATGACATTTGCTAGACAGAGTCTGATGAGACCCTTAGCCTTTTGATCCTTGATCTCCCAATCCACTTGAGATATCACTGTAGGTTTCACATCAAGTGAAGCAGCCTCCCATAGATTGCGGTCTTCAAGCATGTCTTCCATCTTGAGTTTCCACAACTCGAAATTAGTGCCATTAAATTTCTCCACCTCCATTCTACTGTATGAGGAACCTGCCATCTCAATCTACAAATAAGATTCAGAATGCTCTGCACAAAACTCCCACTCAACTTGAGATTAGCTCAAAAAACCCTACCCAACAACTAGGATCAAAAGTTGATTAGGCTCTGATACCACTTGTAAGGAAACTCAGGTGCGGAAACAACTTCCTACACTAATCTCTAAAGGAAATTATTGTAAATTTTTTTTTAAATCCTTACAATTTTAGATTCATTAACTACTTTAACAATGATATTGTAGCCATATACCATGCATGCAGAAAATAGAGAATGACACAATGATTTACCCTGGGTAAAACCTTTTGATAAAAACCCCAGCACTCCAAAACCTGCACAATGTATTAATCAAAACTATTACAGTTTACAATACACTTGCAATGCAAGTTCTTTCAGAAGATTTTCCAATTCTTGAAGACAAATCACAGTAGCATAAAAACATTCCAAAAATACACTAACTTCACCTATCTTTGCAACCCTAAAAAATGCTTATATCCCGCGCTTCCCTTTTTAGGGAAACTTCCAAAGATAGCCGTATTAGGGTTTTACCATTCTTTGAGAAAATAGGAACCCAAAATTTTTTTTCGGGCCAATGCCCCAAACCCCATGATTGGGGAAGAGTGTATAGTACTCAACTTTATCAGTTTCCACATGTCTTGCATGTCTTCACCCATCATTGAATCTTCTAAACATAGCTCTTACGTGTCATAGGAATCTGTCATAACCGTTTCAGCCATGATCTCCTTACACACAATTCAAGATGTTGATACATCAAGTAGAGTGACACATCAATATGCCAAATAGACATGTACACTCACACTTAGTTACATTATTTGCAAGAAATAAATTTTACAAAACAAATAATAAGAATAGAAATTATCCAAGGTTGAGACACCTTATTCCTAACAACCATGATGCCTACATTTATGTTTTTCAGCTGTTGTGTCCTAGGACCCCTTATGACCCTTTACGATCCCTAAGAATACATCTTAGAAGTCTTAAAATGTCATAAAGGGTCATAAGAGGCTCCTAGGAGGGGCCAGGTGAGCTTCCACCTTCACGTGGTTGGCCCTATTAAGTAGAGAATGTTAAACTATTCTTGAAACAAAGAGAAGCTCAATAATTTAAGGTCTTAGTCCATGGAGATGCTAAAAAAATGATGGGAATCAATGATGGAGAGTTTTTAGATTCTGAGAAGACATATATGGAGTGGAGGCTAGATTGAGTACCAGTGTAGAGATGATGATTCAGTAACCTACATCTATAAAACCTTCACAATTATCCCTTCTTTGGCCTCCACTCATTCCTCTTCTAAAAAATGGTTATCTAGAAACTTTGGATAATGTTTCTCATCCATGCACGAAATGTGCTAGTGATCATATAAAATTACTTTAGGCCTCCAGTATTGATGATATGTACAAGTGTAAAATGTTTTTGTGAGACTGGGATCAATTTGTGCAGTGTACATAAATGCAAGGTGATGATTATTCTCGATGATCGACATGTATAAGTCTTCCAGGCCTTACCCAGTAGCTAGGACTAAAGATAACATAGCTCAAGAGACCATCATAGGTTGTCTCTTTCTTGGGTCTATATTATTGATAGAATGTTTTACCTTTCATTAGCTCATCAAATCCGGGGATTTGAAATAATTTAATCAAATATTTTCATGACAACATATATTATTTAAGTTGATGTTGCATGAATTTATCTACTTCATGCACTTGTAGAATTTTAGGATGGTGATAAAGAAGCATCTCCTCCCATGGCCATGCTTCTTTATCACCGTCCTCATAGTCTACAAGTGCGCGAAGTAGATAAATTCGTGCAACGTCAACTTAAATAATATACGTTGTCATGAAAATATTTTATTAAATTCTTTCAAATCCCCAAATTTGATGAGCTAGTGAAAGGTAAAACATTCTGTAAATAATATATACCCAAGAAAGAGACAACCTATGATGGTCTCTTGAGTTGTGTTATCTTTAATGTTCATATCCGTCAATTTTTTGACACTTAATATTTAATTCCGATGGCATTTATATACATCTGACATCATTTCCCATCGGAATATAAGCCAACACGTCACCTATCCAACATATCAAATGTCAGAGAAAATACTTTATGATAATTATTACGATAGTAATGCTATATGCCTGACAGGGAAATCTGTTGGAGATATGCTGCGCTATCGTCGCTCTTCCAACAGGTAAAATGTCATAGATAAGCAATTTTCAACAAACCGATCTGACACTAATGCTACATCACCGACAGGTTTATCTATCAGAAATTGGTTGAAAATCTGTCGCAATACCAACAGTTCTAATGTTCTGATAGAGATTGTGTATTTTCGATAGGTCTTTGTGTCAGAATTTTGATAGAGGAACCGTAAGAAATGCCATAACAAAGTTGTTTTCATGTGTAGGTTTCCAACATAAGGGGGTGTTGGTAAACTTACAGATATCTCTTTCATTGCAATTTCCAATGCAAAAACTATGATGGACATGTGTCAAAATGCTGACAAATGACTGTTGCAAATCTGACAAATGGTCATTGGAAATTGACCTCAAATGTACTAGTGTCAAGTACCCATTGAAGTATCAAGATAAATCAACCTTTCCTTAGGTACTATTGTTATCACCTCTTCCCTAATCCTTCTCAACAATCAAATAGAGATAGTACTTTCTTAGATAGCAACAGTCTTACCAATTAAGGTTTAACATCAATGACAATACAACAATTGTTATAATTGTAGTTTCCAACAATTAATCATTAAGTACCTATGATCATTATACATTACATCAATATAGGTCCATCACATTTACATACCATAAAATACATTGCATCCATATACCAAAATAAATACATCCATTATCCATTAAATCATTACATAGCATTAACCATTCCATTATCCATCTAACACATCTATATATCAATTGCATCCATAATATCATTAACCATTAAATCACATGATTAAGTTCATATTGCATCCATTCATCTATTCTATATCATACATAAGACAACCATTTAAGCATCAATAAAACATGTACATCCATATCAAAAACTGCATTCTGAAAAGCATAAAACAAAGCATATAGAAGATATAACCATATAAATCTGCATATCATACCAAAACACCTGAAAAGGAGATCCAACACATCATGACATAATATATAGTAAATCTATCAAAAATGAGTATCAAAGTCTATGGTATCATCATCATAAAATCAAACGAGTATTAGAGTCCATGGAATGATCATATAATGCAACATCAAGATAATCAAAGTCTATTAAAGTATCAAAGTATCAACATAAACAACATCGGCTAAATCAAAAGATACAACAGAGTCCAATATCTTGATATATCAAAAGAATGAGATCATATACATCAACAAAAGAATTAAATGAATCATCTCAAAATATAGATCAACTGGCTGAACCGCTAGCACCATCAAGACCAGGAGCACTATCAAGAGGATGACTCGAGCTTGGTTGCAACCCATGCTGACTCATTGCTGCCATAAAAGCTTGCATCATAGAACTCAGTTGCCTAACCTCCTGTCTAAACTCAGACATCTCTAACTGTAAAGATTGAATCTCTGGTGTAGTTATGCTAGGAGTCTATGTAGTAGAAGTCTGTGGTGGAGGCATAGACAAAGATGGCATGGAAGAAGAAGGCATGGAAGAAGATGGAATAGATAACGATGGAACAAATGATGATGAAGATGGATGTGATGAAGAAGATGGCATCAAAGTAGAAATAGAAGTAGAAGAAGAAGCAGGTGCATGTGCTGGAGGAGCATGTGGAACAACTGGAGGAGCCTATGGAAGAACCTTTTCTGGCTAGCCCTGTGCCCGATCTAATAAATCCTGCACTGCCTAGGCATCCATCTGCCTCTGATGCCTAGCCCTACGGTGATCCTATCTACCTGTCAGATCCTTGGCAACCTAGTGTAAATCTCTATAAACACCATGATCCCTCACCTGACTACCACCCCTAGGAGGAATGGGAGCAGCAGCAATAACTGGCATCATAACTCTCCTTTCTCTAGCTGCTCAATGACCCCATCATCCACATCATGCTCAAATCCTACCCCCACCCCTACCACCATCCCCATCATTACCATCATCTCCACCATCATCTCCACCACCATCAGACTCCTCATCGATACTAGGTACTCGCTCAGCTGGATCTGTGAACTGCGGAAATGGGTTATGACCGAACCAATCTGCATAATCATCTATCATCCCTACATCAATGACATCCTCCCTCATGTCCCATGGAAAATAACCCAAGTTTTGTATCTCCTGATGAGCTGTCCTAAAATCAACAATAGGACCCCATAGTGATCTCTCGGCCTAAACCCGAGCATCTATAGCAATGCCCTGGGGCATATCCTGTGTCCAGCCATACTATTGTAGTACCCTTTGAAAGAAAAATATCTCTATAATGTAAGGGGTACAACTAATCATCCAACGAGGACAAAAAATATACGAAAGCTTTGAATCATCCTCGGGTTATGGCTCATAAACCAGATAAGGTCACTGAACAACCTGATCCATATCATCAATCACATGGCACCAGTAATCTAACTTCCCCATATGAGTCTGCACTACCATCCCCTCATACATCCAGGTGAATGGCCAACCCAGATCTCAGTGTCACACTACAATAGGTCATGTCACTGGGAGATGCTCCCATGTCCAGAGCTGAAGTAATATACATCTTGTTGATAGAGTGGAAGAACTTCTACACACAACAATATGAAACTCATGATAGAGATGTGCTAAGACACACGATCCCCAATTAAACCATTGAGGATGCGCCAACAAGTCCTCCAGAATAGGACCCCATCTAACCACAAATCCATGACCTCGTCTATCTAGTAAGAGGAAAGCTCTGATCAATGCACCTAGAACCACTGGCAAAATAAGAAAAGAGTGAAACTAAGACCACTGAATGTGATCATCACCAATAGTAGGATCCTGAAAGACCCATCGACACACTGCACCATCATAGACCTGATCGTAAAATACCAACTCTCCTCGAGTCAGAATATGCAAGAGCCGATACACATCCTCAGGGGTGATGGTCATCTCACCCATAGGCAAATGGAATGTATTATGGTCTAAGTGACACCTCTTACCATAGCAGTAATCAATCCCTGATTCACTCATAATTGAGGTAGAACCAAAAGGAAAGACAATCCACATCGACCAATCTCTCTTCGATCCACACCGCTTAGATCATCGATCATACTAAAAGGCAACGGGTATGAACCCCAAACACCTAGTGACTTAAGCACTACCTACAAACAACAAGTTCAATTACATCAGCTTTGAAATCAATTATTATTTGAATTATCCAAAGTCAATCAAACATTTACAAATATCAAACCACAATCAATTTTCCTGATTCTATTTAGAGAGGACAGAAAATTCATCATCATCCATCATCTAAATTTAGATTGACAATCAAACATTTAGACTATGACTGACTCAAACTGGCATCCTATAAATTGCTACCAAATCAGGTTTATTACCTACACCGATTAACTGATCGATGATACTGAGCAAATCGGAAAACTGACTAAGGCATTTAAAATTTTTTCCTACTAGGGTAAAAGCGCTGTTTAATTTTTTAAACACGCTAAAATGAAAAAGTGCTATTTAAAATATTAAAAGTGACATCCAATTTATCAAACGCGTTGTTTGAAGCATACGGGCTAAAATGAATAAAAAATGCTATTATAAAATTTGAACGTGCCAATTAAAAGGTCAAAAGCGCAATGAAATTAAAAAATGCTAAAGTTAAAATCAAATACATTTTGTGCCCTAGAATAGGCGTGTAAAAGTGCAATTCCACTTCGTGGTCACACTATTTTAATGCGCAGAAGCACTAAAAAATGAGTCAACACGCTAAAGAAGTTCTCAAACATGCTATTTCAGAAGTAAATTGCAAAAAAAGAGGGTTTTTCTATAAAAAATTCATTTAAAAAAAAAATCAAAAGCATAAATTTGAAAACTAAGAGGTTCAGGCACTCATTGGAGGTCCGTAGGTCAGTGGCTGCTGAAACCATCGCCCACGCTCGAACCTATGCTCATGAATCAGGATCACCATCTCAAATAGCTTAGAAGAAGGTGAGAGCAAAAAGTCAACTATAAAAGTGAAAATGAATAGTGAAAGTAACTCTTTACCCCTTTATATAGGCCCTTTTCACCTAAAAAGGGTATCTTTGACAGAAAAAGGGCACCTTTGACTAGAAAAGGGTCAAGAACCCAATTTCTTCACCAAATCGGCCAAATCAGGGGCATTTGTCATCACATAGATGCAAAAAAATTATCGAAAATGAAATCAAAATTTATTATTAAATTGTCCTAACCAACGCAAACTGACCTAAACTATCAAATTTTTCAAAACATTTATCAAATTTCATTTCATTTCTGAGGGGGCATACACTCAGACAATCAAAGAACAACAACAACATCATCAAATTAGGGGCACGACCATCAAATCTAAACGTAATATTTTATCAGGAAATTTTTCACTAATCAATCGAAAGGGGCATCAAACATCAAATCAAATCAATTCGAACTGCATCGATCCTATCATCAAAATTTGCATCTCATATCGAACATCAAGATCAACCATCGATGGAATCAGGACCTTTTATCAAGTTAGATCAGAACATTCTTTGAATCGACATGCTTCGCATGTCAACTCAAAGAGGGGCATTTGTAATCACCAAAAAGTGGACATGATCATTCATGTGATTAATCAAGGCAATTGAATCAAAAGAGGTATTTAGCCAATAAAAATTTAAATCAAGGTTTAATTCAATTTAATTAAAAATCAAAGCCATAAATTCAAGTTAAATCGATCAAATCATGATAAATTAAATCAATGTACAATTAATCAAATTAATTGTATAGTTCAATTTAAGATCAAATCAACCCACTCAAGGGGTACACATGGATAAACAAATTAATTAAATTCAATTAATTAAATCCTATTTTCTCTCAACACCACATGGGAGGAAAAAGCCTCAACCAATAGGATTTAAGGAAAGAGCTCACATGGATCAAGCCAAAATGAATCTCAATCACTCAATTGAAAAGAGCATCTTGTCCACTCATCTTGTCTTCTTGAGACAATCCATTTAAATTGTCTCCAAAGGGTGGAACCAAAGACTAGGCCCCAACTCAAACTTGATCAAATCCAACTACAACCCCTACCCTTGCCAAATTCTATAAAAGCAAGGGATAATTCACTCATATTTCATCCACAAATCTGAGAATTGCATCTAACCTCTTGACATTTTGAGCTAGAAATGAAAATTTAGAAGTTAATTAAGCATTTCAATTTGGAATTAAACATTTTAGCTTGCTTTATCATTTATTCTCATTCTAGGACTATCATTAATGGAGGCTTGTTGAGAGGTTCACCATTAACATACCTAGCTAGAGATCCATAGAGTGCCCAATTTCTCTTTATTTGTTAAAATCAATCTTCCTTTGTGGTAATTTAGTTATTTTATTCAATTATTTGCAATACTAACCCTATGAAGGTACAATTCTAGTACACATAGACTACAAAATTGCAGTATGCTGAACTTGAGAAATACAACACAATTGTGAAAGGAGAACTAACTCAGTCTAAAAAACATCTTGAGAAACTATATTCCAGTAGTGAAAAGATTGATGAACATATTTCTTATCAGAAACCCTCTTATGATAAAATTGGTCTTGGATACTTTGAAGATAAATTTCCAAAGAAGATTGAAGAATGTAAAGAACCAGATCTGGAACAACCTAAAAATAAAGAAGAAAAGAAACTAAATGAATTTAACAAATCTGAAGATATATCTAACCCACCTAAGCAAGATGAATCACCTAAAGAGATGCGAAGAGAATTCAAAGGTAGACATTTTTCATGAAATTATTTTGGACACATGAAAAGAGATTGTACAAGTAAACAATTCAAACCTATCTTTGGTTATTGTTATAATTGTCATGGTTTTGGACATAGAGCTATTGATTGCAAGAAAACTAGATCTAATGATAATGGTAATAGTAGAATGTTTAGAAATACTAACCCTTTAGATAAGAGACCTATTGGATGAATGAACAAAATAAATGGAGTTATGTGTTATAGATGCAACAAATTTGGACACATTGCCAGAAATTACAAATCACAAATTAGTTAGTTAGGACCGAGATATGGAAACAATGGAATACTTTGTAAGATATGCAATAACATTGGTCACACAATGATGTATTACAAAATATACAACATGAAAAATCCTAATCCTAGAAGAAATGCAAACTATACCAGGAGAAATGTGAACACAAACAACAGTCAGAAAGAAAGTTGCAGAAACTTGGAGGAAATTGAGTTTGTTAAAGCTAAAGATCAAGCGAGCACACTTAGTATACTAGGAAATCAGACAGGTGAAGTATTTGAGATTAAGTGTGAATCATTTCCTAATTCATCTCAAAGCAATTAAGCATCAAATTTCATGAACTATGTATTGGAATAAAGCATCAGAATAGTATAGAATTCAGAGTAAGTTGAATTAAGCCTTGCAAAGTTAATATGAGATAGCATATGATATAAGGAAGCTATGGTTAAGAGCACTTGAATTTATGAACATGTATGTGATTACATGAAAAGAAAGAAGTTTTATAGGTAATGAGGAACAACTTTTGGCATGAATTCACTTAAGAAATTAATGTGATGACAGTGTCTTGAAAGATTTCAAGGATAAAAGAGGATTATTGACATCATTTGATCATTCAAATGTTTACAAGAGATATAGAGAGCTAGCCAGTGGAGATTGAAAGAAGTTTGCAAGATTTGGAGATAGATTCTTTGCCAGATCTACACAAAGCCCTAAATTGTGATTATGCGGTATTTAACTAAGAATTCATTATCAAAGAAGTTACTTTTTTGTAGAATCATGGATGCATCACTAGTTCACAACAACAGAGACACATCTAGACCTAAGATGAAGAAGGAAATAATAGAACCCTTAGAGGAAGACCCTAGTTTGGCTTTATCGACCGTTCCAAACAGAGTTTTACATTTGGAAGATGTAAAAGGATATTTAAAATGGAAGTTTGAGATATTAGGAGATGGTAGTTTAACCATGGAGTACAATAAGATATACAAACAAGACATGGCCTACAAAGAAGGATTTGAATATTTAGGTCAAATGGACCATTAAGTACACATTTCACTATGAATTTTAGAATGAGGAATGAACCAAAATCATTTTGAGAAGAATACATAATGAAAAGTTTTGGTTGGATGATAGAGTTATAGAAATTACAACAGATCTTATACATGAGGTTACAAGATTATCTAAGACATGAGAAATTCCCTTAAATGAAAAGAATGTTAAGAAAACAATGCTGGAAAATACCAATTCTTCATACAATGGAAGAGGCATAGTTATAAGAAAGATTGAACAAGATGATGTGAGATATGTATGTAAAATTTTAACTTCAAAATTTTGTACAAGTTCTAGGGAAGATGACATGGCAGGAGGCATGGTACAAGAAACCTATCTCATGTGTATTGATAGAGTGGAAGTAGATATGTGTGAGATACTGAGAATTCAACTAATTGAAAATATTGAAAACATTAAGAAGACAAAGAATTCATAGTTTGGATTCTCATCCTTGATCACTTATATGTTTTTCCATCTTTTAAGAACATTCCCTTACACCATAGGAGCTGATTGGATTGATGGAAGAAATTCAATGGACATGATTAATAAGGTATAATTAAGACATCCCATTGATAAAGTGAATGAGAGTGCCACCCTTGTCATTAATACCTTTTAAAATGAAATGAGAAGAAGATCAAGAATTCCACTATCTATTGTTGAGAAATATAAAAGTGAGATATGTTTCTTAGTGGACACTAATTTTACCTACATTGAAGTAGTAGAGCCAAGGATAGATTTGTAGATCCTCTTGAGTATGAGGTATCTGAAGAAGAAGTTGAAGGATATGTAAGACTAATACTTAAAAGTAGTTTGGATTCCAAGAGTTCTAGATTTGGAACATATGAAGAAAACTTTAGTACAACACAATAGCTACAAGTACAAAAATTTGCAAAGAAAAGAGTAGATAGCACTATAAAGATCTTAAAGGATATAGGTATGACCAAGCATGAATTCATCATTGTGAAGTAGACAACATAAACTATTAGGGATATTGGACAAAAAGAAGTGTTGTCAGTTCCACCCTTGACAACCCATGCAGTCCATGTTGAAGATATTTAGAATATTGAGGAAGATATTGTAGAATTGGATGTGCCAGCAGTGAGAAATTTTACGAGATCCACCTCTACTACACCGACTAAGAGAGTTAAAGAGATGGAACGTGGACCGGGAAAGAGTTATAAAACCATCTTTTCTCTAATAGAAAGAATAAGGACATCAGAAGATAAATCAAAAGAAGATGAAGAGGCAGGTAGCAACAAAAAGAAGCAATGGAATCCTAATATTGATAAAGTGAACCCTTTGATCTTAAATGAAGGAGATTTCACCAAATTGAACAAGTATTATGAGATATATAACAAATTTAAGAAATTGAATCTTGAGAATGCAGTTGTCAGACACATGATTCTTGCTTAAAAGAAGTTTGAAGACATAAAAGACAAGATTCCAAATAATCTTTAGCAGAAGTTAGTGAACAAAAAAAAGAGAGCAATAGAAGAAGATAATGACATAAGAGAAAGACATGTGATGAAGCTTTGTGAAATAAAGGATGAAGACCACTTCAAAGAAATCATGAAAAACCTTAGCACACATCTGAGAAGGAAAAGAAAGACAGTTCTGATAATGGGAGACAACTATAAAGAGATCAACAGAGAAACCGAGGAAGCGATTGTAAAGGTAATGACCTCTAGACTGGAAGAGATATTCAGTGAATTTGAACAAGCAGTAGAAGTAGAACCACAAACTGAATCATCACCAGTTCCTCCACCCTCCATCAACATTGATGATGATTCTATGAATATTGAAATAAAAAACATCACCATAGATAGAGAAGAAAACCCATTTCATGACCAAGTCGAAGATGTTGGAAATTTGATAGAAGTTATTGAGTAGAAGGATGAAGCAGTAAACAAAGAGGAAGAAGTAGTAGAAATAAGAGTAGAAGAGAAGAAAGAATAACTATAGGTTCAGATAGCAGAAGAAGAGCATGGTGTGCAAGAAGAACATACTAAAGTAATTTCAAAGCAAAAGAGCACAACAAAAAATCCATCTAGACCACCCATGGAATCATTTTTTGCAAGCTTAGGAGCTGAAGTTGATGATGATGATCAAATAGAGTTGATCTCATCTCTAAATAAAATAATTGGAAAGAACATGAAACTGAAAAGCTTGGAAGGAGTGTTACTTGAAGTAACCAAGTAATGAACATTTTTTACAATGAATTCACTAATCTACCAGATATTGCATCAGTTAAAGCTCAAGCATCTCATGATGCACAATTATTTCAAGTTATTTATCAGAATATTAGGAATTATTTGGATAACTTGGACATATGTATAAAAGAGTTAAGGAAATGCTTAGAGAGAGGAAAATAATTGTACAACTAGTGTACACTATCACACAACCACACATCAGAAATTTCAGAGAAGATAAGGAATAAAGAAGCAGAGTTGCAGGCCACAGTGAATGATTTATAGAGTCCTAATGTGAAAATCATAGATATAAAGAAGAATATAAGAAAAATCTATGATGAAATAAGACTTCTTGAGAATGAAAAAGAAAGAAAATTGAAGAGATTCCCTCTACTCAGAGAGCATCTATCAATGAAGATAAGTAATGTAGAAAACCAACTGGATTAATGTCTTTCATCAAAGAAATCATATGGAAAGTTCATATATTCAAACTTAAAGGTAGTTGAGATAGTGTCTTATGGACTATGTGCATTACTCAGTGTTTCAGATTCAATCAAGAAGACATGGGATAGAGAAATAGATAATCGGAAGGAAAATTTTGCAGATTGTGTAGCAAGTCTTCCACCTTTGCAGTATTGAAATCAAGAAGGTAAATTAAATTTTGACATACTCATACATTGACACCTTTGTCATTGTTGTCAAAAGGGGAGTAGTGTAGTATGAAATTGATGCAGGAGCATCCTGGGTGTAAGAGCAATCTTGCATCACCCAAAAATATTTCTGTTTGCTTTTCAATAAGGGCTATCTTGTGCAGAGCTGCTATTTATGGAAACTTACTATTTTTAGTAAGTTGGTCATATGATCTCAGAATGTTTTGATTTCATAGTTGGAGGTTCATCCTAGTCATTTCAGCCTACCAGTTGAGTTTCATTGCCACATCATCAGTATTGGTGAAGTTATTGAGGTTTTTGGGTATGAAATCTTTCAGGTGAATTTTGAAGGCCTTAGAGGCTCCGGATTGTGATCGAGCCCCATCTAACTAGCGCTAATGCATGTTAGGTGCTGTAGATCTCGTCATGGTGTTTCTAAAAAGTGGTTACAATAGAAAAACGGAGCTACAGTTAGAAAGTTATGGCCTTCGGAAGTTGGGTTACCTAAAATCATATTTTGTATTTCTTTTGAGTCGACCCTATTATAAATATTGTGAAAATAAAATAATTCTATGTATAGTTGGCCTTAAGGGCTAAATTTTTGGAACCTTCTCAGATGGTGGAAATTACCTATATAAAGAAGGCCCGTAGTGTTGTCTAGGTAGTTCTGGGTAGTAGATCTGGGTATTGATTCGAGGCTTTGTCCTATAGAATATTGTAAGGGAATGCCCATGTGGCTTTGCATATTGTAATTCTGAAAGTTTGTAATTCCACATTTGTGGAGATAATAAGAAGCCAATTTTTTGTTCTTGCATATTGTTGTTGTTTCTCTATTTCTATTATGTGTTTGTGGTATTAAGGGGAGCACCCTTCATTAGAAATTGTATATATGTAGAAGATATAGATATGCAAAATAATATGAAGTATAATATTAGGGGGAGTATCATTTTGGAGAAATAAGTAGACATGTATGATCCACAATTTTTTAATGGTTGTATATTACACCTTTTTGTGATAAATTTTTTTTTGGGGACTTAGCCAATTGATAGGGCAGTTGGGAAGGAGCTTATCACAAGCCCTTTCTCTAGGTTCACCTAGTGCCCCTCAAGTGTATCCACCTACACCAATGACCTATATATTTCCTTGAATGTCTCAATCCCTTGGTCTTAGGCCCAACCAAAATATCAAAGGTGATTCATCAACTCAAACACAACTTCTTACTACTAGGCTTCCTCATGCACCTAGTGACCCTTAAGCTAGACTAAGGGTATGACACCTCCCAATGAACTAGGGAGCTTGCAGAGGTAAGGAGGTGTGTGAAAATGTCTTAAAATGTGCCAATACACATTTTCCAACCTTCACTTCATCCATTCTTCTTACCGATTTGGTACTTCCTTTGTAAAATAGGGCTACAAGGAAGGGCTTAATTAGGCCTCCTCTCCGAGAAAATAGGGCTTTTTTCCTGATTTCTTCCAAAGGACCCTAAAAACCAATTGTGGATCCATTCTATATGAGGTAACACCTCAAGGATTCTGGAGGTTTTGGGTCCCTCCAAGGCTGTACAACCCCCTTACTAAAAATAGGTCCTTTTAGTGGAGTTTAGGCCTATTCCTGATTTAGTGAAGTAAAAGATAGTTTTGACTGATCAAATGGATTGATCAAATCTTGTCCTTGCATCTAGATCTTGGAAATGAACATGCAAAATATCTACAACTCCTACCATGTAGATTCCATCTCTCCTCTTCAATCTATTCCCCTTCTTCATTCAATCCTTCCTAGTCGGGCTCATCATGGCTCGCCTAGGGATGGATTGCAAAAATGCTTTGCATGCATAATAAGGCCCATCTGTCCTTCCATGCATGTTACATAAATGGGGTCTACTCACTATCCCCAAAATTTTGTATAGATTGGATGGTGGAATAGTGAGTTAGACCCTCATATTCTCAAGCTCCTTGGTAGAAACCAGTGAACCAGGAGTTTATGAAGAATTTAAAACTAAAAAAGGAAAATATAAAGAAACACTAAACTACTTGTAGAATTTGGAAATAGATCACTACACTAACCCTGAACATTCACTAATATATCAGATCTAACACAATAACTCTTCCATTAATTCACTGTTTATAGAGATCTTCAAAACTCGGACTGTATACACTTGCTAAATCATTCCTCCGTACAATATTGTCTCCAACCTTAGGATATGAGCCAAATATATCATATATAGTCTTCAATAGGGCTTAGGGGAGGTTTTGAGTATTTAATCACTGATTAGGGCCTTAAGGCCATTTAGGCTGAGCAACTTTTCAAAAACTGCAAAAGTTGCTAAGCAAATTTTTGCATCTCCCTTCCAAAGGGGCTTAGGAATGTATCAATGGGTCCTAGGGAATATCTAGGCCCTCAAACTTATCTCCAAAGATCAAAACCCATAAACATAGTCTAATATCACCTTAGACCTGATTATCCTAAGGTAGGATTAAGAGACTAGAACCTCTACCTAAGACCTAGACCTCTAGGACTTCATATCCAAATGGATCCCAAAAACATGGTCCACATGACCTTAGGGAAATCCACACACACAAAAGACTTGCAAAATTAAACAAAAATGAAGGTGCTCCTGCACCACCAATTTTCCCATATGTTTCCACCAATGAAAAAGGGAGAGATTGTTGGAAATTTGGCTAAGTAAGATATCACAATGTTGTCATTATGGAAACATATATTCAACATTGAGACAACATGATCAGAGGAAGGAGTTATGTATGAGCACACATGAAAATTGTCTAAGTATAACATTATTTTCTAGTCTTCACAGAGGCAATTTTGATTATCGATGTTTACTGAAGTAGGTTCAGTGCATGAACACTTGAACATAGATCATTCTATGTATATTGAAGCTACATCTAAAAGCACAAGTCTGTACGACATGTACAGAAAGAGATATCGATGTTTTACAGAGACAGTGTTGAGTTGACTAGAATAGGGCAGTGATTAGAATATGATTATATCAAGTTAGGGGATTATTTTATTTATCAAAATAATGACTTAAATAGTTGGGGACAACATCGTAGATGTTAACCCTAAGGAAGCATATAATGACTTTATGTTTTGAGAAGAGTATAATGTATTGTAAGCCGACTGGAAAGTTATTTTGTAATAACTTGTATATAAGTAAGAATAATGTAATGCAAAGTAGTAAGAAGTTGATATATGATGTATATGATGTGAACTTGTAAGTTGTAAGAAAGAAAAGAAGAAAGTACTGTATATTAGAGCGAAGAGCCTACAAAGCTAGATCAGAATAATAAAGTTATTCAACAGTAGTAAAAGGTTTTTGTATTCTACCTTTTCTATCTAAAGTTATCATTGTATATTGCATGTTTGAGAAGTGAGATTATCTTGCATACATCTATGTTTTGTAATAGAAAATCCTAACAGGGTTGAGGCTTCTAACAAGGCCTAAATTCCTTTAACCAGGACAGAGACACTATATGTATGTAATAGACTCCTAACAGGGTCAATATCCTTAACCATATACTTTTGATTAGTGGATCAGTTGTGGGTATCATCCCCACTAGGATTTTCCCTTGGCTAGGGTTTCCTCAAGAAAAAAAATGGTGTTATGAGTTCATTCATTTTATTGTTATGCTTGTTATTCAGTTTACTTGGTTTAGCTTCTTATTCAAGCTACAAGTTAATTTCATATATCCATAATTGGGAAAAAGTAAAAGTTTTTGAAATACTGATTCACCCCCCTCTCAGTATTTCCTATTCCTAACAATTGGTATCAGAGCTTAGTTACTCAGAACAAAGTTATTTGGAGAAAGCCTAACAACTTGAGTAAGATCTCTATGGATATGGACCAATTGCAAAAAAATCTTGATGAAGCTCTTGAACAGATTGATTTTCTTACTGAAGAAAGAGATACTCTGAAGGAGAAATATGATAATGTGAAAGATTACATTGAGAAACTAAAAGAAAAGATAGAATATATGAAATTAAAGAAAGAACCTATAAGTCAAGTCAAGGACCATCATGTAGTTTCTAAACTAAAGAAAGAAAATAAAATCCTTAAACATGAACTAAAGATTTTAGATCTGAAATTAAGCTTGAAAGATCATAACAAAAAAGATGAATCAAATCTGAAATCTAAAACTACAGATCTAAGATCTGAACTTACCAAAGTGACATTTGAGCTTGAGACTACAAAATTGCAGTATGTTGAACTTGAGAAATACAACACAATTGTGAAAGGAGAACTAACTCAGTAAAAAACATCTTGAGAAATTATATTCCAATAGTGAAAATATTAATGAATAGATTTCTTATCAGAAACCCTCTTATGATAAAATTGGTCTTGGATATTTTAAAGATAAATTTCCAATGAAGATTGAAGAATGAAAAGAATGAGATCCATAACAACCTAAAAATAAAGAAGAAAAGAAACTAGATGAATCTAAAAATCTGAAGATGTATCTAACCCACCTAAGAAAGATGAATCACCTAAAGAGATGCAAAGAGAATTCAAAGATAGATGTTTTTCATGCAATTCTTTTGGACACATGAAAAGAGATTATACAAGTAAGAAATTCAAACCTATCTCTGGTTATTGTTATAATTGTCATGGTTTTGGACATAGAGCTATTGATTGCAAGAAACCTAGATCTAATGATAATGTTAATAGTAGAATGTTTAGAAATACTAACCCTGTAGATAAGAGACCTATTGGAGAAATGAACAAAATAAATAGAGTTATGTGTTATAGATGCAACAAATTTGGACACACTGCCAGAAATTGAAGATCACAAATCAGTCAGTTAGGACCGAGATATGGAAATAATAGAATAATTTGTCAGATATGCAATAACATTGGTCACACAATGAGGTATTGAAGAATAAAAAACATGAGAAACCTAATCCTAGAAGATATACAAATTATACCAAGAGAAATGTGAACACCAATAATATTCAGAAAGAAAGTTGTAGTAACTTGGAGTAAATTGAGTTTGTTAAAGCTAAAGATCAAGCGAGCACACTCAGTATACTAGGAAATCAGACAGGTTAAGTATTTGAGAGTAAGTGTGAATCATTTCCTAATTCATCTCAAAGCAATTAAGCATCAAATTTCATGAACTATGTATTGGAATAATATAGAATTTAGAGTAAGTTAAATTAATCCTTGCGAAGTGAATATGATCTAGTATATGATATAAGGAAGCTATGGTTAAGAGCACATGAATTTATGAACATGTATGTGATCTTACACGAAGAGAAAGAAGTTTTGTAGGTAACCAGGAATAGCTTTTGGCATGAATGCACTTAAGAAATTAATGTGATAATAGTGTTTTGAAAGATTGGAATGATAAAACAAGATTATTGACATCATTTGATCATTCAAGTGTTTATAAGGGATATAGAGAGCTAGCCAATGGATATTGAAAGAAATTTGCAAGATTTGGAGATAGATTCTTCGCTAGATCTACGTAGATCCCTAAATCATGATTCTAAGGTATTTAACTAAGAATAATTATCAAAGCAGTTACTTTTTGGTAGAATCATGGATGCATCACTAGTTCAAAAAATCAGAGACACAACTAGACCTAAGATGAAGAGGGAATCAGTAGAACCCTTAGAGGAAGACCCTAGTTTGGCTTTATCGACCATTCCAGATAGAGTTTTACATTTGGAAGATGTAAAAGGATATACAAAAAAGATATACAAAAAAGGCATGACCTACAAAGAAGGATTTGAATATTTAGGTCAAATGGACATCATTAAGTACACATTTCACTATGAATTTTAGAATGAAAAATGGAACAAAATCATTTTGAGCATAATACACAATGGAAAGTTTTGATTGGATGATAGAGTTATAGAAATTACAATAGATATTATACATGAGGTTAAAGGGTTATCTAAGATAGGAGAAATTCCTTTAGATGAAAATAATGTTAAGAAAATAGTGCTGGACAACACCAAGTCTTCATACAATGGAAGAGGCATAGTTATTAGAAAGATTGAACAAGATGATGTGAGATATGTATGTAAAATTTTAACTTCAAAATTTTGTGCAAGTTCTAGGGAAGATGACATGGTAGAAAGCATGGTACAAGCAACCTATCTCATGTGTATTGATAGAGTGGAATTAGATATGTGTGAGATTATGACAATTCAACTAATTGAAAATCTTGAAAAGATCAAGAGGACTACAAATTCACATTTTAGATTCTCATCCCTGATCACTTATATGTTTTTCCATCTTTTAAGAAGATTCCCTTACACCATAGGAGCTAATTGGAATGATGGAAGAAACTCAATGGACATGATTAATAAGGTATACTTAAGACATCCCATTGATAAAGTGAATGATATTGTCACCCTTGTCATTATGACCTTTCAAAATGAAATGAGAATAAGATCAATAATTCCACTATCTATTGTTGAGAAATATAAAAGTGAGATATGTTTCTTAGTGGACATTGATTTTACCTACATTGAAGCAGTAGAGCCAAGGATAGAATTTTTAGATCCTATTGAGTATGAGGTATTTGAAGAGGAAGTTGAAGGATATGTAAGAAGAATACTTAAAAGAAGTCTAGATTACAAGAGTTCTAGATTTGGAACATATGAAGAAAACTTCAATGCAACACAATAGTCACAGGTGCAAAAATTGGCAAAGGAAAGAGTAGATAGCACTATAAAGAAGATCTTAAAGGATATAGGTATGACCAAGCATGAATTCATCATTGTGAAGAAGACAACAATAGTTATTAGGGATATTTGATAGAAAGAAGTGTTGTCAGTTCCACCCTTGACAACCCATACAGCCCCTTGTTGAAGATATTCAGAATATTGAGGAAGATATTGTAGAATTGGATGTGCTACCAGTGAGAAAGTCTACTAGATCCACCTCTACTACATCGACTAAGAGAGTTAAAGAGATGGCAAGTGGACTAGGCAAGAGCTAGAAAAGCATCTTTTCTCTAGTAGAAAGAATAAGGACATTTTAAGATAAATCACAAGAAGATTAAGAGGTAGGCAACAACAAAAAGAAGCAATGGAAGCCTATGATTGATAAAGTGAACCCTTTGATCATAAATGAAGGATATTTCACCAAATTGAACAAGTATTATGAGGTGTATAACAACTTTGAGAAATTGAATCTTGAGAATGCAGTTGTCAGACACATGATTCTTGCTGACGAGAAGTTTGAAGACATAAAAGACAAAATTCCAAATAATCTTTATGAGAAGTTAGTGAAGAGAAAAAATAGAGCAATAGAAGTAGATAAAGACATAAGAGAAATATAAGTGAGGAAGCTTTGTGAAATAAAGGTTGAAGACCACTTCAAAGAAATCATAAAAAATCTTAGCACACATCTGAGAAGGAAAAGAAGGACAATTTTAATAATGGGAGGAAACTATGAAGAGATCAATGGAGAAATTGAGGAAGCAGTTGTAAAGGTAATGACCTCTAGACTGGAAGAGATATTCAGTAAATCTTAACCACCAATAGAATTAGAACCACAAAATGAATCATCACCAATTTTGCTACCCTCAATAAACATTGATGATGAGTCTATGAATATTGAAGGCACAAACATCACCATAGACAAAGAAGAAAACCCATTTGATGACCAAGGAGAAGATGGTGGCAATTTGATAGAAGTTATTGAGTAGAAGCATGGAGTAGTAAATAAAGAGGAAGGAGTAGAAACAAGAGTAGAAGAGAAGAAAGAAGAACTACAAGTTAAGATAGAAGAAGAAGAGCATGTTGTGCAAGAAGAACATACTAAAGTAATTTTAAAGCAAAATAGAACAACAAAAAATCCATCTAGACCACCCATGGAATCAATTTTTGCAAGCTTAGGAGTTGAAGTTGATGATGATGATCAAATAGAGTTGATCTCATCTCTAAATAAAATAATTGGAAAGAACAAAAAATTTAAAAGATTGGAAGGAATGTTACTTGAAGTAACCAGCAAACTTCAAGGAGTCATATCAACTCAAGTTAGTGAGGTTGATCCCCAAGCCAAGGAAAAAGAGGTAATGAAAGTTTTTGACAATGAATTCACTAATCTATCAGATATTGCATTAGTTAAAGCTCAAGCAGCTCATGATGCACAATTATTTCAAGTTATTTGTTAGAATATTAGGAATGATTTGGATAACTTGGAGATATGTATAAAAGAGTTAAGGAAATTCTTAGAGAGAGGAAAAGAACTATATAACCAGTGTACACTATCACACAACCACACATTAGAAATTTTAGAAAAGATAAGGAATAAAGAATCAGAGTCTTAGGCCAGAGTGAATGATTTGAAGAGTCCTAATGTGAAAATCATAGATATTGAGAAAAATATAAGCAAACTCTATGATGAAATAAGACTTCTTGAGAATGAAAAAGAAATAAAATTGAAGAGATTCACTCTACTTAAAGAGCATCTAACAATGAAGATAATTAATGTAGAAAACCAACTGGAAGAATGTCTTTCATTAAAGAAATCATATGGAAAGTTTGTATATTCAAAGATAAAGGCAATTGAGATAACATCTTATGGACTATGTGCATTACTAAGCATTTTTGATTCAGTCAATAAGACATGTGACAAAGAAATAGATAATCTGAAGGCAAATTTTACAAATTGTGTAGCAAGTCTTCCAGCTTTGCAGTATTGAAATCAAGAAGGTAAATCAAATTTTGACATACTCAGACATTGACACATTTGTCATTGTTGTCAAAGGGGGAGTAGTGTAGTATGAAAATTGTATACATGTAGAAGATATAGATATGCAAAATAATATGAAGTATACTCTTAGAGGGAGTATCATTTTGGAGAAATAAGTAGACATGTATGATCCACAATTTTGTAATGGCCGTATATTACACCTTTTTGTGATAAAGTTTTTTTTTGGGGACTTAGCCAATTTTCCCATATGTTTCCACCAATGACAAAGGGGGATATTTTTGGAAATTTGGCTAAGTAGGATATCACAATGTTGTAATTATGGAAATATATATTCAGCATTGAGACAACATGATCAGAGGAAGGAGTTTTGTATGAGCACACATGAAAATTGTCTAAGTGACAGTGTTTGCCAGTCTTCACAGAGATAGTTTCAATTAGTGATGTTCATTGAAGTAGGTTCAGTGCATGCACACTTGAACATAGATCATTGTATGTATACTAAATCTATATCTAAAAGTGCAAGTTTGTACGACATGCACAGAAAGAGATATCGATGTTTTACAGAGACAGTGTTGAGCTGACCAGAATAGGGAAGCAATCAGAATATAATTATATCGAGTTAAGGGATTATTTTGTTTATCAAAATAATGAATTAAATAATTAGTGATGAAATTCTAGATGTTAAACCTAAGGTAACATATAATGACTTTATGTTTTGAGAAGATTATAATGTATTGTAAGCCGATAGGAAAGTTATTTTGTAACAACTTGTATATAAGTAAGAATAATGTAATGTGAAGTAGTAAGAAGTTGATATATGATGTATATGATACAACCTTGTAAGTTGTAAGAAAGAAAAGAAGAAAGTATTGTATATCAGAGTGAAGAGCCTACAAAGATAGATCATATTAATAAAGTTATTCGAAGGCAATAAAAGGTTTTTGTATTCTACCTTTTCTATCTGAAGTTATCATTGTATATTGCATGTTTGGAAAGTGAGCTCATCTTGCATACATCTATGTTTTGTAATAGAAAATCCTAACACGTTTGACTCTTCTAACAAGGCCTAAAGTCCTTTAACCAGGATAGAGACACTATATGTATTTAATAGACTCTTAACAGTGTCAATATCCTTAACTAGATAATTTTGATTAGTGGATAGTTGTGGGTATCATCCCCACCAGGGTTTCCTCAAAAAAAATCATGGTAATATGAGTTGATTCATTTTATTGTTATTCTTGTTATTCAGTTCACTTAGTTTAGTTTCTTATGCAAGCTACAAGTTAATTTCATAGATCCATAATTGGGCAAAAGTAAAAGTTTGTGAAATACTGATTCACCCCCCCTCTTAGTATTTCGTATTTCTAACAATTAGTATCAGAGATTATTTACTCAGAACAAAGTTATTTGAAGAAAGACTAACAACTTGAGTAAGATCTCTATGGATATGGATCAGTTGTAGAAAAATCTCGATGAAGCTCTTGAATAGATTGATATTCTTATTGAAGAAAGAGATACTCTGAAGGAGAAATATGATAATGCAAAAGATTACATTGAGAAACTAAAAGAAAAGATAGAAGATCTAAAATCAAAGAAAGAACCTAAACGTCAAGTCAAGGATTGTGATGATGTTTCAAAACTGAAGAAAGAAAATGAAATCCTTAAATATGAACTAAAGATTGTAGATCTGAAATTAAGCCTGAAAGATGATAACAAAAAAGATGAATCAAATCTAAAATCTGAAAATATAGATCTAAGATCTGAACTTACCAAAGTGACATCAGAGCTTGAGACTACAAATTTGCAGTATTCTAAACTTGAGGAATAGAACATTATTGTGAAAGGAGAACTAACACAGTCTAAAAAAAATCTTGAGAAACTATATTCCAATAGTGAAAATATTGATGAACAAATTTCTTATCAGAAACCCTCTTATGATAAAACTAGTCCTGGATACTTTGAAGATAAATTTCCAAAGAAGATTGAAGAATGTAAAGAACCAAATCTGGAACAACCTAAAAATAAAGAAGAAAAGAAACTAGATGAATCTAACAAATCTAAAGATATGTCTAACCCACCTAAGCAAGATGAATCACCTAAAGAGATGCGAAGAGAATTCAAAGGTCGATGTTTTTCATGAAATTATTTTGGACACATGAAAAGAGATTGTAGAAGTAATCAATTCAAACATATCTCTGGTTGTTATAATTGTCATGGTTTTGGACGTAGAGCTATTGATTGCAAGAAACCTAGATTTAATTATAATGGTAATAGTAAATTGTTTAGAAATACTAACCCTGTAGATAAGAGACCTATTGGAGAAATGAAAACAATAAATGGAGTTATGTGTTATAGATGCAACAAATTTGGACACATTGCCAAAAATTATAGGTCACAAATCAGTAGGTCATGACCAAGATATGGAAATAATGGAATAATTTGTCAGATATGCAATAACATTGGTCACACAGCGAGGTATTTCATAATAAAAAACATGAGAAATCCTAATCCTAGAAGAAATGCAAGCTATAACAAGAGAAAGGTGAACACCAACAACATGCATAAAGAAAGTTGCAGTAACTTGGAGGAAATTGAGTTTGTTAAAGCTACAGATCAATTGAGCACACTCAGTATACCAGGAAATAAGATAGGTGAAGTCTTTGAGAGTAAGTGTGAATCATTTCCTAATTCATCTCAAAGCAATTAAGCATCAAATTTCATGAACTATGCATTGGAATAAAGCATCAGAATAGTATAGAATTTAGAGTAAGTTGAATGAATCCTTGCAAAGTTAATATGAGCTAGTATATGATATAATGAAGTCGTGGTTAAGAACACATGAACTTATGAGCATGTATGTGATTACACAAAAAGAAAGAATTTTTGCAGGTAACCAGGAAGAGCTTTTGGCATTGATGCACTTGAGAAATTAATGCGATGACAGTGTCTTGAAAGATTTTAAGGATAAAAGAAGATTATTGACATCATTTGATCATTCATGTGTTTACAAGAGATATAGAGAGCTAGCCAGTGGAGATTGAAAGTAGTTTGCAAGATTTGGAGATAGATTCTTCGCCAGATCTACGCAAAGCCCTAAATCATGATTCTAAGGTATTTAACTAATAATTCATTATCAAAGAAGTTACTTTTTGGAAGAATCATGGATGCATCACTAGTTCCCAACACCATAGACACATCTAGACCCAAGTTGAAGAAGGAATCAGTAGAACCCTTAGAGGAAGACCCTAGTTTGGCTTTATCGACTGTTCTAGATGGAGTTTTACATTTAGAAGATGTAAAAGGGTATTTAAAATACAAGTTTGAGACAATAGGAGATGGTAGTTTAACCATGGAGTACAATAAGATATACAAACAAGACATGACCTAAAAAGAAGGATTTGAATATTTAGGTCAAATGGACATCATTAAGTACACATTTCACTATGAATTTTAGAATGACGAATGGACCAAATCATTTTGAGCAGAATACATAATGGAAATTTTTGGTTGGATGATAGAGTTATAGAAATTACAACAAATATTATACATGAGATTACAAAATTATCTAAGACATGAGTAATTCCTTTAAATTAAAAGAATGTTAAGCAAATAGTGTTGGACAATGCCAAAACTTCATTTAATGGAAGAGGCGTAGTTATAAGAAAGATTGAACAAGATGATGTGAGATATGTATGTAAAATTTTAACTTCAAAATTTTGTGCAAGTTCTAGGGAATATGACATGGTAGCAGGCATGGTACAAGGAACCTATCTCATGTGTATTGACAGAGTGGAAGTAGATATGTGTGAGATTATGACAAATCAACTAATTGAAAATCTTGAAAAGATCAAGAAAACTAAGAATTCATAGTTTAGATTCTCATCCCTGATCACTTATATCTTTTTCCATTTTTAAGAAGATTCCCTTACACCATAGGAGCTGATTAGAATGATGGCAGAAATTCAATGGACATGATTAATAAGGTATACTTAAGACATCCCATTGATAAAGTGAATGAGAGTTCCACCCTTGTCATTAAGACCTTTCAAAATGAAATGAGAAGAAGGTCAAGAATTCCACTATCTATTGTTGAGAAATATAAAAGTGAGATATGTTTCTTAGTGGACACTAATTTCACCTACATTGAAGCAGTAGAGCCAAGGATAGAATTTGTATATCCTCTTGAGTATGAGGAATCTGAAGAAGAAGTTGAAGGATATGTAAGAAGAATACTTAAAAGTAGTTTGGATTCCAAGAGTTCTAGATTTGGAACATATGAAGAAAAATTTAGTACAACACAATAGTCACAGGTGCAGAAATTGGAAAAGAAAAGAGTAGATATCACTATAACGAAGATCTTAAAGGATACAGGTATGACCTAGCATGAATTAATCATTGCAAAGCAGACAACAAAAGCTATTAGGGATATTGGATAGAAAGAAGTTTTGTTAGTTCCACCCTTGACAACCCATGTAGCCCCTATTGAAGATATTTAGAATATTGAGGAAGATACTATAGAATTGGATGTTCCAGGAGTGAGAAAGTCTACTAGATCCACCTCTACTACATCGACTAAGAGAGTTAAAGAGATGGAAAGTGGATAGGGAAAGAGGCAGAAAACCATATTTTCTCTAGTAGAAAGAATAATGACATCAAAAGATAAATCACAAGGAGATGAAGAGGCATGCAAAAAAAGAAGAAGCAATGGAAGCCTAATATTGATAAAGTGAACCCTTTGAGCATAAATGAAGTAGATTTACCCAAATTGAACAAGTACTATGAGATGTATAACAACTTTGAGAAATTGAATCTTGAGAATGCAGTTGTTAGACACATGATTCTTGCTAACAAGAAGTTTGAAGACATAAAAGACAAGATTCCAAATAATCTTTATGTGAAGTTAGTGAACATAAAAAAGAGAGCAATAGAAGAAGATAAAGGCATAAGAGAAAGATATGTGAGGAAGCTTTGTGAAATAAAGGATGAAGACCACTTCAAAGAAATCATGAAAAACCTTAGTACATATTTGAGAAGGAAAAGAAGGATAGTTTTAATAATGGGAAGAAACTATGAAGAGATCAACATAGAAACTGAGCAAGTGGTTGTAAAGGTAATGACCTCTGGACCAGAAGAGATATTCAGTGAATCTGAACTAGCAATAGAAGCAAAACCACAAACTGAATCATCACCAGTTCTACCACCCTCCATCAACATTGATGATGATTCTATGAATATTGAAGGCACAAACATTACCATAGAAAGAGAAGAAAACCCATTTGATGACCAAGGAGCAGATGTTGGCAATTTAATAGAAGTTATTGAGTAGAAGGATGAAGCAGTAAATAAAGAGGAAGAAGTAGTAGAAACAAGAGTAGAAGAGAAGAAAGAAGAACTACAAGTTAAGATAGAAGAAGAAGAGCATGATGTGCAAGAAGAACTTACTAAAGTAATTTCATAGTAAAAGAGCACAACAAAAAATCCATCTAGACCACCCATGGAGTTAGTTTTTGCAAGCTTAGGAGATGAAGTTGATGATGATGATCAAATAGAGTTGATCTCATCTCTAAACAAAATAATTGGAAAGAACAAGAAATTGAAAAGCTTGGAAGGAGTGTTACTTGAAGTAACCAACAAACTTCAAGGAGTCATATCAACTCAAGTTAGTGAGGTTGATCCCCAAGCCAAGGAAAAAGAGGTAATGAAAGCTTGTGATAATGAATTCACTAATCTATCAGATATTGCATCAGTTAAAGCTTAAGCAGCTCATGATGCACAATTATTTCAAGTTATTTGTCAAAATATTAGAAATGATTTGGATAACTTGGACATATGTATAAAAGAGTTAAGGAAATGCTTATATTGAGGAAAATCATTGTACAAGTAATGTACACTATCACACAACCACATATTAGAAATTTTAGAGAAGATAAGGGATAAAGAAGCAAAGTTGTAGGCTAGAGTGAATGATTTGGAGAGTCCTAATGTGAAAATCACAGATATTGAGAATAATATAAGCAAAATCTATGATGAAATAAGACTTCTTGAGAATGACAAAGAAATAAAATTGAAGAGATTTTCTCTACTAAGAGAGCATCTATCAATGAAGATAAGTAATGTAGAAAACCAACTGGAAGAAAGTTTTTCATCAAAGACATCATAGGGAAAGTTAGTATATTCAAACCTGTTAGGAATGAATGTTGAGTATGTCCTATGGGGGAGTATTCAGAGTCATTCTGTAACATTTGTATGTTGCATTCATAACTATGATTGTCATTTATGTCAACACAATGGTCTACTGGAAACTAGCAGAGAAGCAAATTGTGTTTGAATGAGCACACATGGAGTATTGTAGATCAAGCTATGAAAAGTTGAGGATTTATTCTACATTGTGTCTTGAGATCATGGTCAAGAGTGCATACAAAAATTCAATTAGTCATGACAGTTATGTGTAATTTAGTAAAAGCAGTATTTAGATAGTGTTTCTGAGAAGAGGCTTGTGGTAACTGGATGATATCTCTTGATCGGGATAGAATATGGGCATGTGAAGTTATACAGTTGATGAAGATTTATATTTTGTAATTGGTTAAGCCTTGTTGGCTGACTCATTTGTAATTATTTGAGTGTGGTATAAAGGAATGTTTTTCCTTAATTGTAACATGATATGATGATGAGATATAGATGTGAATTGCATAATTGAAAAATATATGTTGTAAGAGGATATGCGAATTACAAAGATCTGGTATTGAGATCTAGTGAAGCAGTTGGTGCGATTTGGAAAATGAAGAGGAGAAAAGTTAAGTTTCTAAGATTAGTAATTGTTGGTATTATTCTATTCAGATAATAAAGATATCAGTTGGACAGTGTGTTCAGTGATCTTTCCCTTGAAGTTGTTTGGACAGTGGGTCCTTCCGTCTTCCACAACTCTTGACTGGGTTAGAATATTTTAACAGGGATTCAAAGTCTCCTAACATGGACTCATATGTACTAAATGTATTTCAGAAGGCTCCTAATAGAGTCCATCCTCTCACAAGGAATTTTCATATTAGTACATCTTTTGTGGGCATCATTCCCACCAGGGTTTACTCTCTGATCAAGAGGTTCCCTAGTCCACATATCTTGTGTTATTATGTTGTTGTGTATGTTTATCTTTCTATGGTTGTTTCTTATATTGATTACATGGTTAAAATATGATAATGGTAATTCAAGTTTTTATTATCTGATAACTGATTCAGCCCTCCCCCTCTTAGTTATCTTGGTGGACTTTACTTTCTAACAATTGGTATCAGAGTGGTAGGTCCTTGAAGGAAAATTTTAACAACTTAAGGAGGTCTATGGTGACTCTTTTTAGGAAGGAAAGCCCTAAGTTTGATGGAGTGAACTATGATAGATGGAAAGAGAAGATGAAGACACATTTGCTATGTTTAGGACCAGGATACTGGTTAATCATAAAGAATGAGAAGACTATCATTGAAGAAGACAAAATTGAATAATGTACTAATACAGAGAGAGATTTATTCATGTGTAACATACTTTCTTGAGAAGCACTTTTGTTAGCACTTCCGGAGAATGAATACAATTAGATAAAAACTCTAAGGACATCTCATGAAATTTGGTTAGCTTTACAATCTACTTTTAAAGGTGATGTGCATGCAAAGAGACTCAGATTACAGAATTGGATATGTTCATTTGAAGATATAAAAATGATGGAAGATGAATCTGTTAGAAGTTATATTGGTAGGATATCAGAGATTTTTGCAGGTATCAAATCTTGTGAAGGAAACAAGACTGAGGATGAAGTGATATGGAATATCTTAAAGACATTGACCCCTATATTTAAGAAAACAACATAGACGATTGAACAAGTTATACCTTGTACTGAGAAGTTTACCAAAGAAACTCTTCTTGGAAGATTAGAAGCAACAGAGATAGGCTTGAGATAGTTAGGAGATCTACCTAGAATTGAGACAATATTCAGTGCACTTAGTGTTCACCCTACTTTGTCAATAATTATTACTGTCAGTGGAGATTATGCTAGTTACAGCAGATCTAAGACCGAAGAAGATAGAAAGATTGAGGAAGGAATTTCCTTGCTTGTGAAAAGAGAACCTGAAGGTAAGAAAATCTTTAAATGTTGGACTTGTCAAGAATATTGTCATTTTGCATCTAAACTCCCTAAGAGAGTAAAGAAATATAAGAAGAACTTTAAAAATAGAAGATCTAAAGAGTGTTACTATGCTAATAATTAAGAACTTGATGCTAGTGTTGAGAAATTATTAAGTGAAAGTGATAATGAGAATGATGATATAGGATTTGTAGCAATAAAAGAAGAAAAATTTGAAACTGAAGTTAGAGAAGAAAAAGATTTAGCTTCCCAAGTAGAAAAAAAATTTGATTGGATCATAACAGTGGTTGTTCACATCATATGATTGGAGATATCAAGAAATTTATAAGTTTTAACAACTATGATGGAGGAATTGTTAGAGTTGGAAACAATGCACCTTGTTTGATAATAGGAATAGGATCCATTACTCTTGATGGAAAGACTAATACTGATGATGTTTACTTTGTGGATGGATTGAAACATAATATTTTTAGTGTTGGACATTTAGTTGATAAGGGATATCAAGTTTGGTTTACTAAGAAAACTTGTGTGATCAAGGATACAGATGGTAATTTGATTGGAACTGGATCAAGAACCAGAGGTAATGTATTTCAGTTGAATCCTGCTGAGATGACATGTTTGATTACTAAAATTGATGACAGTTGGTTATGGAACAGAAGGTTTTGTTGCATAAGCTTTGATAACATTGTGAAAGTAAGTACTACATTTGCAGTAAGAGATTTTTTTAGGATTATGAAACCTACTAACATGATTTGCAAAGAATGTGTTATGGCTAAGTAGAAGAGAAGTTCATTTCCTAGTAAGAAGTTCACATCAGCAGAGAAGTTGGAAATTGTTTATACAGACTTGAGCGGTCCCACAAGGACTAGAGGATTCTGTGGTGAAATGTATTTTATGATTCTTGTTGATGACTTTACAGAATGATGTGGATTGCATTTCTTAAAGAAAAATCTGAAGCATTTGATAAATTTAAATTGATTAAGAAAAAAGTTGAGAATGAATCTGGAATGAAGATTAAATGTTTAAGGTCTGATAGAGGTGGAGAATTTACTTCGAAGGAATTTAATACTTTTTGTGAAGTGAATGGTATTAAGATACATATTTTATCCCCCAGAACACCTGAACAAAATGGTATTGTAGAAAGAAGGAACATATCAGTAATTGAAGTAGCAAGAGCTATGTTATTTGAAAATGATTTGGCAAAGACATTCTGGAGAGAAGCAGTGAATACAATAGTATATACAATGAACATAGTACAAATCATAGCAAACACAAACAAGACACCTTATGAACTATGGTTTGGACATGCGCCATCAGTTAAGTATTTCAGAATTTTTAGAAGTGTTATATTAAGAGAGATGATGACATTGGTAAGTTTGATCCCAAAAGTGATGAAGGTATATTTATTGGTTATTCATTGAAAATAAAAGCTTATAGATGTTTCAATAAAAGGACTCAGATTATTTTTGAGAGTGCAAATGTTAAAATTGATGAGAAGTTCAAAATTCAAGAAAGAATGCTTGATTATGGATCTGATGAATAAATTCATCCTAGAATTGATCAAGAAAATGTTGAATTATTTTATGAAATTGACAGTGATTTGTAGAATGAGAATCACATTGAGGAGATAAGAGAAGAATCTAGAGAAAAACATGGAGTTGAAGCAATAACTGAGACAGTGACACCTAATTGAACCTAAAACTATTGATGAATCTTATAAAGATGAAACTTGGATTAAAGCAATGAAGGAATAACTAGATCAAATTGAAAAGAACAAGACTTGGAATTTGGTCCCTAGACCTAAAGATAAAAATGTTATAGGAACTAAATGGGTATTCAAGAATAAGACGAATGAACAAGGAGAAGTTTTAAGGAACAAAGAAAGATTGGTATGTAAAGGATACTCACAGTAAGAAGCAATTGACTATGAAGAGACTTTTGCACCTATTGCAAGAATTGAAGTGGTAAGAATGTTTTTTGCTTATGCAGTTTATAAAAATTCAAAGTGTATCAGATGGATATGAATTCAGCATTTATGAATGGAGAATTGGAAGAAGAAGTCTACATTGAGTAGCCTGAAGCTTTTCCCTTGACTCATGAAGGAGATATGGTATGTAAACTAAACAAAGCGTTATATGGACTGAAACAAGCACCTAGTAGAACATGGTATGCAAGATTGGATAAATATTTGATAAAATTGGGATTTAATAAAGGCACAACATATAGTAATTTATATCTGAAAGAGATTGAGAATGACTTATTGATTGTAGTTATTTTTGTTGATGATATTATCTTTGGAGGTGAAGATGAAGCTAGTGATAAATTTGTTGATGAAATGGAAACAAAATTTGAAATGAGCATGATTGGTGAGATTAAATATTTTTTTGGATTACACATAGCACATAACAGTGATGGTATTTTCTTATGTCAAGAAAATTATCTGAAAGACTTGTTGCAAAGATTTGGAATGGAAAATTGTAAGCCAGTTGGCACACCTATAGTAATTGGTCATAAGTTATCTAGCACAGATGAAACTCTTGCAGTTGAGCAAAAGAAGTACATATTGATGATTGGAGGATTGCAGTATCTAACTCATACAAGACCAAATATATCACATGCAGTTGGAATTGTTGCAAGATTTCAGGCTGATCCTAAAGAGTCACATTATGCAGTAGTAAAATGAATATTTAGATATTTGAAAGGCACAATTGACTATGGTTTATGGTATGAAAAATTTAATGACTTTACCCTATGTGCATGTAAAGATGCACATTGGGGAGGTAGTGTTGATGACAAAAAGAGTACAAGTGGTAGATTTTTTTTCTTGGAGGAAGATTGGTTTCTTGGTTACGTAAGAAACAAAATTGTATTTCACAAAGCACAGTAGAAGTAGAATATGTAGCAGTAGCAAACAATTGTAATAAGATAATTTGGATGAAACAAATATTGAAGGATATAGAAAGCAAATTTGATGAGCCTATTGTCATACACTGTGATAACACTAGTACAATAAGTCTGTCAAAGAATCTTGTGTTGCATTCTAAGACAAAGCATATAGAAATCAAGTATCATGTTGTAAGAGAGAAAGTTGCAGAGAAAGAAGTTAGACTTGAGTATATAAGTACAAAAGAGAAGATTGCAGATATATTTACAAAGCCCTTACCTAAAGATACATTTGAGTATTTGAGAAGTATGCTTTGGGTTATGCCCCAGCGTACTTTTGAGAAGTGATGCAGATTGTTGCATCAGTCTAGTTGTATATGAGCTCTATCTTTTTTGGACTATATGTTGGTACTTCCTCTATGAGGGAGTATGCATGTTTTGAGCTGAGTCATAAAGAACTCTTGTGAATGTATTTTTTGAAAAGTGTCTTTTGACATTGAGGTTTTTGAAATAGATTGACATAGTGATGCTTTATTTGTCATTGATATCAATGGGGGAGAAGGATACATGAAAAACATCTGTTGGAGGAGAAGAAGCAATATAAAATGAAAAAATTGTAAGATTTGATTGATGAAGGGGACTTGAAAATATTACTGAGAAGTAGTGTTGCAGTTTGGTATTTATGGAACTTGGATGATTTTTCATCTATGTTTCCATCAATGCCAATAGGGGAGATTGTTAGGAATGAATGTTGAATATGTCCTTGGGGGAGTATTTGGAGTCATTCTGTAGTAGTTGTATGTTTCATTCATGACTGTGATTGTCACTGATGTAAACATAGTGATCTACTGGAGATTAGCAGAGAAGAAGACATTATTTGAATTAGCGCGCGTGGAGTATTGCAGATCAAGCTATGTGAAGTTCAAGATTTATTCTGCATTGTGTCATGATATTATGGTCAAGAGTGCATATAGAAATTCAATTATTCATTACAGTTATGTGTAATTTAGTGAAAGCAGTATTCAGACAGTGCTCCTAAGAAGCAACTTGTAGTAACTAGATGATATCTCCTAATTGGGATAAAATTTGGGCATGCAAATTTATACAGTTGATGAAGACATTTTGGTGGTGACCTGGATGAGACAACATGGTCGGAGGTCGCATGTGTGAAGAGTTTTTTTTGAAGCTGACATTTTTTATGTAATTGTGGAATATTATGTAATGTGTGAAGGTTTATATTTTGTAATTGGTTAATCCTTGTTGGCCAACTCATTTGTAATTATTTGAGTGTGGTATAAAGGAAGGATTTTTCTCCTGAATTGTAATATGATATGATGATAAGATATAGATGTGAATTGTAGAATTGAGCAATATATGTTGTAAGAGGATATGTGAATTGCAAAGATCTGGTATTGAGATCTAGTGAAGCAGTTGGTGCGGTTTGGCATAGGCAGAGGAGAAAAGATAAGTTGTAGAGATTAGTAATTGTTGGTATTATTCTATTTGGATAATACATAGATCAGTTGGATAGTTATTTTAGTGATCTTACCCTTGAAGATATTTGGATAGTGGGTCCTTCTGTCTTCCATAACTCTTAACCAGGTTAGAATATTTTAACAAGGAGTCAAAGTCTTCTAATAGAGACTCATATATATTGAATGTATTTCATAAGGCTCCTAACAGAGTCCATCCTCTCACAAGTAATTTTTATATTAGTACATCTTTTGTGGGCATCATTCCCATCGGGGTTTACTCTCTGATCAAGAGGTTCCCTAGTTGGTGCAGGAGCACCCTTCTAAGGGCTCCCACCATCACAAATTTTGTTGTGAAAGAACTTATTAATGAAGTCTTGTAATTAGAATAAGAGCCTTGAGCTCATTTGGTGTGTGTAGAGTCTAGTTAGGATCCTAGGGTCTTAGTTTGGTCTTCTTATTGACTGTACAGTGACTCAAGGAATGATTTTATCCTGAAGTCACATGATCTTAGGATAGGTCAAAGTCTTAAAATAGGGGTTTTGAAGTTTTTAGCACATGTGTGCTTTGTACTAGACCTAAGAATGGTCTTAGGATGAGGAGAGAGCACAAGTTGCTCAAAAAGTTTCTAGCAACTTTTCAAAGTTGCTTAGCAACTTCTAATTTGGGTCTAAACCTTACCCAAGTGGCTATAAGCCTTAACCAAGCTCAAATCCTGAAAAGAAGACTTTAAGTTTGGAAAAAACCTAATCCCAGGGTTAGAGGTCATTGTGTATGACTCTAAGTTTGGAAAACCAGTCTGTGACTGTAAATGGTATGCCAGTCAAGACTAATGGCATGAATGTGAAGAGTTAATGGATAGCATCTAAGTTCTTTGGAATTGTAAATTTGAATTAGTGCATTTACTTTCAATTGTGTGTGTTCTTTTTTTTAGTTTGAATTCACTATTCCTCTGTCCAGTTTGAAGAGGCATGTAGACAAGGGCCTATAATTCCTATCCCCATCATGGAAAATTCATATTTGCAAGAAGGGACCTGGATTGAGCATGCAAGCATTTATTTGACCAAGCCCTAGGCGAGCCTGGACTATGCCTGGCTAGGTGAGGTCAGCGTTGAGGAAGCTCTCAAAGACAAGGGAGAAGAATTCAGCAAGAACCCTTTGGAGGAGTTCAAGATTGATGAAAGAAGATTTCTTGTTTTGATTATGAGGTTTCCTCCAATCCATTAAAGATGTTTTTATAAGCAAACAAACTCTATGACTCTGCTAAGCCTAAAAAGTCCTAGAAACCCTCATTTCTGGTTGAGGCATTGTACGGACAATTGAAGACCTAAAACCCTAAAAATCATTGAGGGTTGGGAATTTGAATAGATTTCTTTGTGGAAGAGTAGCCATGATTGTGTGAAGGAAGTGGGTCAAAAGTCCTAAAAACCCAGAGAGGACGCCTAATTGGGGCTCTTTCCTAGTAGCCCTATTTTGGGAAGAAATTATAAAATTGGGTAAGAAGAAAACTTCACCAATACCTTGGAGTCACTTTTTTGAGTGTAAAAACATCTTGGAAGTCATCTCCACCCTTGTTAGAGCCTAAGGAGATGAGCAAGCAAAGAAACCCTTATTAGCCTATGTAAGGGTATGAGGTTAGGAAGTGTGTTAGAAAGCTAAGAGGAAGGAAAGTTTAATATTGGTGGTTGGATTGGGCTAGGTTAGGGGATCCTATCAAGAAGAGGAGTCCTAAAGGCCAAAGGGTGTGAGTAGATCACACTAGGGATCCAAGATAAGGATCCAAGAGCATAGACTAAGCTAGTCTATCCCAATCTCCCCATTAGATTGGTATCAGAGCCTATAAGGCTTGGGAATTGGATAGTTAGAGAGTGAATGTTTCAACCTCTAGAGGAATTAATGGGGTCATATTAGAAGAAGAAGATGGTGACTAATGAAGAGCTAGCCAAAAAGGTAGAAGATCAGGAGGAAGCAAATAGACTCCTACAAGAAAGATTGTATCAGATGGAACAACTTTTGGATTATGTCCAAGCAAAGGAAAATAAAGTGAATGATAGAATGGAGGAACAAGATGCTAAAGAGAAAGAGAAGACTATAGATGATGAGGTGCCTACACTTGATCCTCCTACTCAAGATAAGTAGTTCTTAAAGGCACTAAAGGCCATCACTACCAAGGCACTTGAAGGTGTTCCACTTCTTACTGGTAGAATGGACACAGAACTTGTCATGTAATGGATAGAGGGTATGGAGAATCACTTCAAATGTGAAGGGATCTCTGAGGCCCAAAAGGTCAAAGTGGCCAAAGAAAGGTTGAGAGGCCAAGCTCTAACTTGGTGGAACTATCTCCAAGAAGAAAGGGAGAAAGAGGGAAAGAACCCTATTGCTAATTGGAAAGCAATGGTGAACAAAGTGAGGGAAGCATACCTGCCCACAGATTATGAAATCTAGTAGCATAGAAGAAAATTTAATCTCAAACAGAAAGAAATGGATGTAGTCACCTATAGCAAAGAGTTTCATAAGTTGAGTCTAAGATCCAAAGTGAAAGAGGAGGAGAGTATCAAGGTGGCAAGGTATTTAAGTGGACTAAGATGGAGTATAGCAGAGGAGATGAACTTGTCTACTCCTACCACAGTCCTTGGGTGTCAGCATATGACACAAAAAATAGAAGATAAGCAAAGAAAGAAGCAGGAACCTAACTCCAAAAATAGAGGCAGAGGTAGAGACTCTAGAGGGGGTCAAAGAGGAGGTTTTAGTGGCAAAGGAGGTGACTCTAGAAATCAATTGGAGAGAGTAGAATCCTTGAACAAGTTGCAGAGACCAGTACAAGATGAACATTTAGTAGAGGAAGAGGGTCTTAGGGTAGTAGAGGAAGAAGTGCAGGAAGGAGTAGTTCCTACTTTGCCACAATGAAGTGCTATCAATGTGGATAGCTTGGACACCCTACTTATAGATGTCCTAAAAAACCTACAAGCTCTAGTGGTGAAAAGAGGGTAGCCTATGCCCAAGAAGATGGCAGTAGCTCATGCACTAATGAGGTAAGAAAGCTAGAATCAAAGATGGGGGAGAATTTGATGTTTAGAAGAGTGCTCATAAGGCAACCTACCTAAGGAGAACCCAAGAAAAGAAGAGCTCTATTTAGAGTGAGATGCAAGATCCAAAGAAAATTTTGCAAGGTTATAGTTGATTCAAGATCAAATAACAACATCATATCAGATGAAGTAGCAAAGAAGTTGAAACTTACAAAGATTCCCCATGCAAACCCTTACAAGGTGACTTGGTTGAATCAAGAGCAGAGTGTGTTAGCGAATGAGTAGACATGGGTGGAACTTTCCATTGGATGATATAAGGAAAGGGTTCTTTGTGATGTCCTACCCATGGATGCCTGCCATCTCCTATTGGGAAGACCTTGGCAATTTGATAGGAAAGTAATCTATAATGGAGAAGAGAACTCCATTTCCTTCAAGAAGGATGGAAAGACATTTAAAATTCAGTCTCTGATAGAGAATGATGAAGGAGCCTCAAGGACACCTAGTGTTTTGCTTAGTAGTGGGAAGGAATTCCTACATTTTGTACATGATGTTGAAATAGAGGGATGTGCCATTGTTGTGAAACCAAAAGAGGAAGCACACAAGTTGCAAATAGAGACACCTAAGGAGGTGAAGCAAATGTTAGAGGAGTTCAAGGACATTGTAAGTGATGGAGCACCTGCAAAAATTCCTCCAAGAAGGGCTATAATTCATCAAATAGACTTTGTACCTAGTGTATCTTTGCCTAAAAAAGTAGCATACAAGCTTACCCCTGATAAAAAAAAATAAGTAGCAAGGCAAGTGCAAGAGTTATTGGATCAAGGACTGATCAAGAAAAGTATTAGTCCATGTGTAGTCCCAGTGGTATTGGCATCCAAGAAGGGAGGCAAGTGGAGAATTTTCACTGATTCAAGGGTCATCAATAGGATCACCATCAAGTATAGATTCCCAATTTCAAGAATAGAAGACTTGATGGATTGTTTAGGGGGTGCTATGTATTTTACAAATTTGGATCTCAAGAGTGGTTATCACCAAATAAGGATTAAGGAGGGTG
Source organism: Chamaecyparis obtusa (assembly GCA_027943335.1). Taxonomy (NCBI): domain Eukaryota; kingdom Viridiplantae; phylum Streptophyta; class Pinopsida; order Cupressales; family Cupressaceae; genus Chamaecyparis; species Chamaecyparis obtusa. The sequence continues at coordinate 207,064 of BSBK01000596.1, forward strand.
ATGAGTGGAAGACTACTTTTAAAACCATAGATGGATTGTATGAATGGCTTATGAAGCCATTTGGGCTTAACAATGCCCCAAGCACCTTCATGAGGTTGATGAATGAGGTCTTGAATAACTTCAAAGGTAGATTTGTGGTGGTGTACCTAGATGACATACTCATCTATAGAAAAACTAAAGTAGAACACCTTGAGCACTTAAGGTTAGTCTTGAAGAGGCTACATGAGGAACAATTGGCTATCAACCTAGAGAAATGTGAGTTCATTTAGAAAGAACTAGTTTACTTGGGATTTGTGGTGTCCAAGGGTACTTTGAAGATGGACCCAAGCAAGGTGGAGGCAATCTTGAATTGGCCTGCCCCAAAAATAGGGACTGAAGTTAGGAGTTTTCATGGTTTGGCCCAATTCTATAGAAAATTTGTGAGAAATTTTAGTGGTATATGTGCACCAGTGCTTGACACTATCATGGGAGGACTTAAGACTAAGTTCAAATGGACTGAGGAAGTTGATAAAGCATTCCAAAAATTGAAGCAAGAGGTAGCTACCAAACCTATCTTACTCTTACCTACTTTTGACAAAGTGTTTACCATTGAATGTGATGCAAGTGGTGTTGCAGTAGGGGGTGTATTGAGTCAAGAGGGAAAAAATGTGGCATTTTTTAGTGAGAAACTCAATGAAGCAAAGAAGAGGTATTCAGCCTATGATCTAGAGTTATATGCATTAGTGCAATCCCTCAAGAAGTGGAGGCATTACCTCCTTCCAAAAGAATTTGTGGTGTTCTCAGATAATCAAGCCTTGAGCTATAGTAATACTCAAGAGAAGCTTAGCAATAGACACTTGAAGTGGATGGAGTATCTTCAATCCTTCACCTTCACTATCAAGCACAAGAAGGGGCAGCTCTATAAGGTAGCAGATGCCTTAAGTAGGAACCTCTTGACTGTCCACGAAGTCCAATTGCAAAGCATTGGAATAGTAGGTTTCAAGGACCTTTATGAGGAGGATGATGACTTCTCAAAGGCCTATAAGGTGTGCCAAGAGTTTGAGAATCACTTCCATGGTGAGTATGTAGACTACACCCTTCAAAATGGACTCTTGTTCAAGGGAAATTAGCTATGTGTGCCTAGGGGATCCATGAGGGAAAATCTGATCCAAGAGAAGCATAATAGGAGCCTAAGTGGACATTTTGGCATTAACAAAACTTTGGAGTTAGTACAAAGGTACTATTTTTATTCTAAGTTTGCAAGGGATGTGAGAAGGTATGTGGAACAGTGTGGTGTGTGCCAAAGGGCTAAAGGAGGCTCAAGCAATGCAGGGCTTTACCAACCATTACCAGTTCCAAATAGGCCTTGGGAGTGTGTAAGCATGGACTTTGTGGTTGGACTCCCAAAAAAAAAGAAGGTATGGATAACATCTATGTTGTATTAGATAGGTTTTCAAAGATGATTCATTTCATCCCATTTAGAACCACTCATGATGCAAGCTATGTAGCACATCTCTTCTTTGAAGAGATTGTGAGGATTCATGGACTCCCTTTGAGAATTGTGTCAAATAGGGATAGCAAGTTCATGGGTCATTTTTGGAAAACCTTATGGAAAAGGTTAGGAACTAATCTCTCATTCAGCTCAACTTACCATCCACAAATTGATGGCCAAAATGAGGTTATAAACAGGGTGTTGGGCAATTTGCTGAGGTGCTTGACCAAGGAGTATGGGAAGACTTGGGATCTAGTCATTCCAAAAGAAGAGTATGCCTATAATGACAATGTTAATAGGACCATAGGTAGGAGTCCTTTTGAGGTTGTGTATGGAAGACACCCTAGAGGAGTGTGTGAACTAAGAGACCTTGGTTCAATGGAGATGAAGAGTGGCCAAGCAGAGGATTTCACTCAAACTATCAAGGAGGTACAAGAACAAGTCAATAAGGCCATCCTAGAGTCCATACAAAAGCTCAAAGACAAATTAAATGAAAGGAGAAAAGAATTTTAGTTCAAGGTAGGGGACTATGTGATGGTCCATCTAAGAAAAGAAAGGATGCAAAAAGGCATGCCTACCAACTTACAAATGAGAAGAGTAGGGCCTTGTAAAATTTTGGCCAAATATGGTGAAAATGCCTATAAGGTGGATCTACCATTAGATTTGGCCATCTCACTAGTGTTTAATGTTGCTGACTTGGTCTTGTTCAAAGTAGACATAACACTACAAAGTGAGGGTCAGTCAAAGGTGTTGCAGGATTTAGATAGCAATGCCATGCCTAGAAAGAAGCAGCCTATAGTAGAACAGGTCTTGGAATCAAGAGTGAAGAAGTCCACTAGACATCAAGTGTATATGGAGCACTTAATAAAATGGGTAGGTCAACCTGAGTCTGAAGCTACTTGGGTAGAGGAAAGCCAGTTCAAGAAACTAGGCATAGACCTAGCCCTTCTTGACCCCAAAGTGCCTTAGTTTGTCCTGAGGGGGAGTATGGTGCAAGAGAACCCTTCTAAGGGCTCCCACCATCAAAAATTTTGTTGTGAACTAACTTCTTAATGAAGGCTTTTAATTAGAATAAGAGCCTTGAGCTCATTTGGTGTGTTTAGGGTCTAGTTAGGATCTTAAGGTCTTAGTTTGGTCTTCTTATTGACTGTACAGTGACTTAGGGAATGATGTCATCCTGAAGTCACATGATCTTAGGATAGGTCAAAGTTTTAAAATAGGGGTTTTGAAGGTTTTATCACATGTGTGCTTTGTACTAGACCTAATAATGGTCTTAGGATGAGGAGAGAGCACAAGTTGCTGAAGCAATAAAAATTTGATCAAAAAGTTGCTAGCAACTTTTCAAAGTTGCTTAGCAACTTCTTCTAATTTGGGTCTAAACCTTACCCAAGAAGCTATAAGCCTTAACTAAGCTCAAATCCCAAAAAGAAGACTATTTAAGTTTGGAAAAACCCTAATCCTAGGGTTAGAGGTCATTATGTATGACTCTAAGTTTGGAAAACTAGACTGTGACTGTAAATGGTATGCCAGTCAAGACTAATGGCATGAATGTGAAGAGTTAATGGATAGCATCTAAGTTATTTGGAATTGTAAATTTGAATTAGTGCATTTACTTTCAATTGTGTGTGTTTAGAGTAGTTTCTCTATTTGATTGTGTGTGTTCTTGTTTTTAGTTTGAATTCACTATTCCTTTGTCAAGTTTGAAGAGGCATGTAGACAAGGGCCTATAATTCCTATCCCCATCGTGGAAAATAAATGGAACCTTGGGATATGGTAGTATAGTCCCTAAAATATACATATTTGAAAGAAGGGCCCTGGATTGAGCATGCAAGCATTTATTTGACCAAGCCCTAGGCGAGCCTGGACTATGCCCGACTAGGTGAGGTCAGCGTTGAGGAAGCTCTCAAAGACAAGGGAGAATACTTCAGAAAGAACCCTTTGGAGGAGTTCAAGATTGATGAAATAAGATTTATTTTTTTTATTATGAGTTTTCCACCAATCCATTAAAGATGTTTTTATAAGAAAACAAACTCTATGACTCTGCTAAGCCTAAAAAGTCCTAGAAACCCTCATTTCTGGTTGAGGCATTGTACGAACAGTTGAAGACCTAAAACCCTAAAAATCCTTGAGGGTTGGGAATTTTAATAGAGGTCTTTGTGGAAGAGTATCCATGACTATGTGAAGGAAGTGGGTCAAAAGTCCTAAAAACCCATAGAGGAGGCCTAATTGGGGCTCTTTCCTAGTAGCCCTATTTTGGGAAGAAACTATGAAATTGGGTAAGAAGAAAACTTCACCAATACCTTGGAGTCACTTTGTTGGGTGTAAAAACATCTTGGAAGTCATCTCCACCCTTTTTCAGAGCCTAAGGAGATGAGAAATCAAAGAAACCCTTATTAGCCTATGTAAGGGTATGAGGCTAGGAAGTGTGTTAGAAAGCTAAGAGGAAGGAAAGTTCAATATTGGTGGTTGGAATGGGCTAGGTCAGGGGATCATATCAAAAAGAGGAGTCCTAAAGGCCAAAGGGTGTGAGTAGAGCACACTAGGGATCCAAGCTAAGGATCCAAGAGCATAGACTAAGCTAGTCTATCCCAATCTCCCCATCACTAGTCAACATATCTTGTGTTATTGTGTATGTTTATCTTTCTATGGTTATTGCTTATATTGATTACATGGTTGAAATATGATAATGGTAATAAATTTTTTTATTATCTGATAAAAAATTCACCCCCCCCCCTCTCAGTTATCTTGGTGGACTTTACTTTCTAACAAGATTTCTTCATCTTAAGAGCAAGGGCCATGTATAAATCACTAGCTTATATATTTGGTGAGGATGAGGAGATACATATGTTTTTACACTATATGTTCATGATGGTTCATATATTACACCCTCATCTTGTAGTTATTTTTTATTTTTCCCCATATGTTACTGATTTAATTCATCATGGTTTGGTTGGCATTCAAAACATGAAAGTTGATAGGTCATTTGGGTGGTATTCCATGCTCATGCACATGTTTTTATATAAGGGTGTGGACTATTTCAGTCAGACCATGAAGATAGTATAGAAGATAGATGGTGAGCTATTTCTTGTTCAATAGAGCACTGAATTGTCATGGGACCTTGTTGATGCCATATTCATCATCTTTGACAAGAATTTTTCTTCTAAGCTTAGAGCATTGATATTTTTGGAGAACCCTAGAGTTCCAAAGGGGTTATTGACACTGATCAGGCCCAAGCAGTATGCAAATGACATCACCATAGTGCACAATTGGGGTGATATTATTTTGTATCTGGTATCTACAATTTGAGAGTGTATGGATTCAGAGGCACACCATACATGTTTGCATATCAGGTCCCTTTGAAGGTGGGGTTAGCAAAAAAATTTTGGCAACTTGGTGGGTTACAAGAAGTAGCTTTGACAGGGAAGAATAGGCGAACTCTTTTTCCCACTATTACCATTTCCCATAATTTGTGACTACCAAGGGTGGTTGGGTACATTTGAACAAGGTCTTGTAGCCCTACATGTTAGCTACTGTTGTTTCTAGATGTGCAGACAATAAAGGATTCATTAATGGAATGTTCAAGGATAGGACTAGGTGTGTCTCCATGGAACACCAATTAAATTTTCCTAAAGATATAATAAGAAATGAATTCAAATTTTAGGAACAAGAGATAAAGAAATAAAATGGCTGGTTCACAAGAAGACCTTAGACTTTGTCCAATTTTTTGACAAGAGCTATGACCCATTGAAGGCTTTCCAGCCTTGGGAAAGAAAAATTGAAGCTCTAATGGATCATTTTGAAGGGATTATGCAGGCCCTAAATGAGAAGAAGGATGTTTTGATCTAGTCTGATCCATCAAATACCAAAAGAATTTTAAGCCAACTAGCTTATGCCAAGATTGTTCCTCAAGGAATTTACATCATACAAAAGAGGTCAGGTTATAATGTGGTGTTGCCTGTGCAACACAAAAATAAGGATATGCCATATACCTCTAAAGGGAAGAGACTCATTGGTGATACCCTTGATGTACAACCTTCTCCTAAGAGGCAAAAACAAGAAGAAGAGGCCCAGCCTGGAGGAGATGTATATTCACCATCTCAGTCCCCACTACACTTGGATGAGTAGGGAATTGCTAAGAAACTAATGCACATGAGTAGTGATAGTAAGATTTTTATGACTAATGAAGAGATTTGAGAGGGGATGTCAGAGGATCCCAAAAGGGCAGAAATGGACCTCACTGTGTATGAGTTCTTAGACAAAGAATTAGACCCTATAATTAAACAGGCTAGTGAGAGTTTCTTGTCAAATGAAAATTTTGTCAAGGCTAGGGCATTCCTTAAATTCTTATGGAGAATGCATACAAATCAATATAAAGAATTATGTGAGAAGAAGAAAGAGGAGTTCCCTGATAGGGATATAAATGAGATAGAGACTGAAACAAAGGGTGAATTAATGAAGAAATTTGAAAGGATGAACCTTGAAGAAGAAAGGGATATGGTGTAGACTGCAGGAGTGTTGATTCTCCCTGAGTGGGATGCAATAGTTTTTGATGCTATCAGGAAGAAAGAAACCACTGTACATTCCACCATAGAGGAGGCACAATAGGAAACTAAGGGAGTGGTCTTTAATGATGACCATGCTACCCTTGTAATGTGGTTCCTCAAAAGAGAGGAGAATAGAAAAAGAAATGAGGCATAGCCCACTGAATACTCTGGAGATATACTAGTAAAGAGAGTTGGGGATACTTTTGTAGTTGAGGCCTCTAATGTAGTATTGGAATCTAAAAAATTTAACTTCAAGGTTATAGAGAGAGAAGCTCAAGAGAAAGAGGAGAGAATAAAGTTTGAGGTCCTCCTCAAAGCTTATAATGATATGAAGGTTGTGGTGATAGAAAAGGACAAGCTAATTGCACAAATGACAGGGCCACTAGATCATAGGTCCCCTCAGATGTTGCTTGATAACTAGCCTATAGTACCCTCTTCCTCAAGTCCTATAATTGAGTTTCCTCCAACCCCTTTCCTTGAGCCAGATATTGATGCACGAGTCAGCTGGGAGAAAGAAAGATTAGATGAGGAAAGGGAGAGATTAAAAGAGATCAGAGAAAGTATGAAAGAGGAAAGAGATTACTTTAGGAAGGTTAAGAGTACAACTGATCAAAAATATGAAGACAAGATCAAGGAGACAGTGTTACAATTTTCTCAATATCTCTACAAAGAGATTTGATTCCATTTTAAATTCTTTGATTGAGGCAAAGGCTACATTGAAGCCAATTTTGGATAAGTGGACAGACAGACATGGCAGCCTAAAATTGTTTTATTCTTTATCCAAAAATCAAGATAATCTGGACCCTGCAATAAAGCCACTACATAAATTTGTGAAGGGTTTGGTGGAATTTCAAATCAGAAGCGACAAATTGGAGAGGAAATCCAATCTTTTGAAGAAAGAATTTACTACTGCTAGCTATGAGTTGGTTCCTGGTATTTTTAGCAGAAATGGAAAATTAAAGGAATTATCAAAATGGATAGGTGAGTTAGATGATGAGATATCACTTAGAATGAATAGTATTTTAACTCTCGAAAGTACAATTTTGTTTGTCCAGACAATTGAAGTTTTGGAAAAGGCCAAGTCTCAATTTGAGTACCTAAAAAAGGAGATTGAGCATGTAAAGGAGGATTGGTAGGAATTCCAAGATTACTAGTTTTTGATTCCGAAGTGAAGAAACATTCAATGTTTGGAGGTACCAGTACATCCCCCATGTTGATAAAGAAAGTACCCCATCAACTTCTTAAAGGAAGAAAAAGCTCACGGTTTAAAATTTTGGCTGGTGAGAGTCAGGACACATTAAATACAAAAGGCTTCTTGAAGGTGAAGAAGAGCAGATCGATTGAATGGCTCAAGGAGTTAAATGAAGACTCAAAGGAGGTGGATGATTTGTCTAGATATCTACAAAGGGTCTCTAATATCAAATTTTGTTCATTTATTGTAAACCCTATGTGGTTGTTGTAAACCCTTTGGGGTAGTTTTGTTTTGCCCAAAATGATTAGATGCTTGTTGCAATCATTTTCTATAAAATGATTTTTCATGACCATTTAGAAGAGCTAGAGAATTAGGCATCAATAGAATATAGTTTGTAAAACCTAGTCTTAGTCGAGATTGTAACTTTTGTATCAGTTTTTATCAATAAAAGATAGAAAGTTGCAAGTTTTTGCCATTATTGAAGCAGGCTTGTATTTTGAAGTATAAATTGTATGCAAAGATAGGATTCATTATACTTAATAAAAAAATCTGGTTCTTATCTCTCCTATGTGTCAAATCATATGATTCTTTAATTTTCTAATTCATTGCATAATTGCTTATGTATATGTTTTCATTCCTGAGTTCTGATCAAGGATCAAATTAAATATTGCTCTGGGTGGGATATAGGTTCATCTTTGATGCAGTCAAGGATGGAGAATCCAATTAAGGATGGTCCGACCTTGCAACCAAACACCAACACAGTGAAAATACACAACAAGAAACCAAATCTAAAAGAAAACATATATCTTATTTCATCAACTAACTGATTACATGCAATGTGCCAGGCTGTAAGGCCTTCTCGGTTACAGCCAAATACAATGCAAGAAATAGTTCTACAAGATCACAAAGGATCCAACACACTTCTCCTTAGCTAGCCTAGGTCTGCAACACAACAGGACATTGGTAGGTACTCCAAGAAAGATCTGAACTTGTACTCAAACTTCCAAGTAATCTTTCTGCTACCTAAGCTCACAAGCTACTAACTCTTCTTTCACAGATCCACACATCTGCTACTGATCACTCCCCTAAACAACTACCCAAACATCTACTTAAATACTAATCCAAGCCACAAGTTGGCTGGATGAAACAATTAAATCCCAAAAGCCAGTCGGCTCACAAATATACAAATATTAAATGCCAAACATCAATCGGCTCACAAATAACTTCACAAATATTTAAATCACCAAGTCAGCCTCCAGATCCACATAGAAGAATGCAACATGCTAGATATAGGTCCCCACACATCCAATGGTCAATCCATAACTCGAGGAATGTGACCCATATTAAATGCATCAGTCGGCCAAGATGAATCTCCAAGAACAACCATCAGTAAGACAAACTACCAAGTGTCGGGAAATACACCAAACATCCACACCAACTGATCTCCTCAAGCATTACTGAGCACCAATGTTGACCGAGCACCATAGACATCACCGAGCACTAGAAGTGCCAAGTCTCCTTCAATGATCGAGTCCTCCAACAACCGAGCCACTTCAGCGAGCAAGAAACATGCATAAACACTGAGACCCCATCGATAACCAAGCACCAAGCAACAAAACACCAATTCACTGAGTGACCATCATCAACTGAGATCCACCAGAACTTCCAACTGAGAATCACCACTAAGACCACCAAGCTCCATTGGTGAAGCCTAAAAAACTTCGACCGAGATTCACTATCAAAGACTGAGAAATGCTAGTCTTCTACCAAGATTACCAGCCAAGTAACCAAACTCCACTAGATAGTTACTAAGACTACCAGAATCTTTAGGCACCGAGCAATAAGCCAGGATGCCACTGCATCAATCTTGGTTTGCATAATGATTTTCTATAAGTAATGAGGGTTTTGGGTAGATGTATTTATGGCTATGAATATGTGATTCCTTTCAATCTTTGTATCCTATTTGTTTTAGAATTATTTCCCAATGGATAAGACACTGGTTTGAGAAAGTATATCTCCTATTGGTACATATTGATCAAGGTTGTTACAATTTGCAAATTTGAAGTAAAACTAGTTGAAATCCTTTTAGTATTGTGTTTTAGAGGTCAAATATTCTTTCATAACAATGAAGATTTAATGAATGCTTGGTTATCATTTAGTACTTTCTTGTTGTCTATATGTTATGTTAAATCTAATTTTGGTGTTATAAAAGTGTCATATTCACTGGATAAGGTGCACCCGCCTTGGTTTTGTAGAGCCAAAAGTGCAGAGGGAAGTCTTTGCTAGAAAGTAAAGATCCCCAAGATAACTAAGAGGGGGGAGGTGAATCAATTATCAGATAATTTAACCATTCAATAGCTTTAAACAATATAAGTAATGTACTGATCAACCATAGAAAGATAACCATACACAATTGCACAATAACACAAGATATGTTGACTAGGGAACCTCTTGAAAAGAGTAAACCCCAGTGGGAATGATGCCCACAAAATGATGCACTAATATGAAATTTCCTTGTTAGAGGATGGACCCTGTTAGGAGTCTTATGAAATACATTCAGTACATATAAATCCCTGTTAGGAGATTTTGAATCCCTGTTAAAAGATTCTAACCTGGTTAAGAGTTTATGGAAGATAGAAGGACCCACTGCCCAAACAGCTTCAAGGCAAGATCTCTGAGCCCACTGTCCAAAAGACCTTAGAATTATTCAATAGAATAATATGAAATATATTACCTCCTTCACACTGTGCCAAAACTGCACTCTCTGCTACACAAGATCACAATTCCAGATCTCTGTACTCACAAGTCTTCCTTCATCACTGAATTAGATCTTTTCTTCACTTCATGCATATATTCACATCACAATCTTCATAGTACTCATTACAACAAGGAAAACATTCCTTCTTATATACCAAACTCAAATAATTACAAATGATTTGGTCCTCAATTACAAAATAATAAATTCTACACGCTACACACAAAATTCACATAAAACTGTCGGCTTCCAGATACTGTAACTTTCTCCAAACATATCCTCAAAGTTTTCACTATGAACCATGTCATCATTAATGAGTCTCAAAAATCCCTTTAACTATGCAAAATTAGATTCCATCCCAGCTAAGAGATATCCTCTGATTTCCGAACATCACTTCACAAAAACACTGTCTAAACATTGCTTTCACCAAAATGCTCATAACTCTCACAAATGAATGAATTTATTTTTGTGCTATTAACCATAGGTTAATAACACACCAAAGAACATACCATCAACTGTGAAAAAGCCAATCTACAATACAACATGTGCGCAACACAAAACTGTACCTACTTTCCTGCTAATATCTAGAATATCACTGTGTTGACATCAATGACAATCCAAGTCATGAATGCAACAACAACTGCTACAGAATGACTGCCAAAATACTTTGCATTCATTCCTAACAATCTCCCCCATTGGAATTGATGGCAACATAGATGAAAAACATCCAATGTTCCAAAAATTCAATACTGCAACATCACTGCAAAATATCAAATCAAATCTTGCTTCGTTTTCCTATTCAGCTCTCTCATACAATCCACAATGTTTTTCATGTATATCTCTCTCCCATTGACATCAATGATAGAAATTCCATCACTAAGTCAATAACAACTTAATGTCAAAAGATATTTTTCAAAAAAATACAATAACAAGAGTCCTCATGACTCAGCTCATAAACTCCCCATAGAGGAAGTTCCAACATCCAATCCAGAAGAAAGATAGGGCTCATATACCACTGGACAGATGCAATCATCTGCATCAATTCTCAAAAATAGGTTGGGGCATAACCCCAAGCATACCTCTCAGATACACAAATGTATCCTTAGGTAAAGGCTTTGTAAATATATCTGCTATCTGCTCCTTTGTACTTATGTACTCCAATATTACTTCTTTTTCTGCAACTTTCTCACTTACAACATGATACTTGATCTCAATATGTTTAGTCTTAGAATGTAAAATAGGATTTTTTGACATACTCACTGTACTGGTGTTATCACAATGTATAACAACAGGCTCATCAAACTTTATTCCAATATCCTTCAACATCTGCTTCATCCAAATAATTAGATTACAATTATTTGCTGCTGCAACATATTCTACTTCTGCTGTGCTTTGTGAAGTACAATTCTACTTCTTACTTAGCCAAGAGACCAATTTTCCTCCAAGAAAAAAGGCTCCACCACTGCTGCTTTTCTTGTCATCAACGCTGCCTCCCCAATCTACATCAGTATAGGCACATAAAGTAAAATCATCAAAATTCTCATACCATAATCCATAATCCATTATTCCTTTCAGATATCTCAGTATCCTCTTTACTGCTGCATAATGTGATTCTCTAGGTTCTGCTTGAAATCTTGCTACAATCCCCATTGAATGTGCTATATCAGGTCTTGTATGTGTCAAGTACTACAATCCTCTAATCATAGATCTGTACTTTTTCTTCTCAACTGCTGGTGTCTCATCTTTGCTAGATAACTTATGTTGAGTTACCATAGGTGTTCCAATAGGTTTAGAATCTTCCATTCCAAATCTTTTCAATAAGTCATTCAAATACTTAGTCTGACTTACAAATACTTAGTTTGACTTACAAATATACCTTCCTTGCTTTGTGTTATCTATAATCCCAAAAAATATTTCATTTCTCCAATCATGCTCATCTCAAATTCAGTCTTCATTTCATCTGCAAATTTGTCACTAGCTTCATCTTCTCCTCCAAAGATAATATCATCAACAAATATAACTATAACCAACAAACCATTCTCAATTTCTTCTGTGTATAAGTTACTATTTTTTGTTCCTTTTATAAATCCCAATTTCAATAAATACTTATCCAATCTTGCATACCAGGTTCTAGGTGCTTGTTTTAATCCATATAAAGCATTCTTTAACTTACATACCATATCTCCTTCTTGTGTCAAAGGAAAACCTTCAGGCTGCTCAATTTAGACTTCTTCTTCCAATTCACCATTCAAAAATGCTAACTTCACATCCATCTGATACACTCTGAATTTCTTGTAAGTTGCATATGCTAGAAACATTCTCACTGCTTCAAGTCTGGCCACAGGTGCAAAAGTTTCTTCATAGTCAATTCCTTCTTGTTGTGAATATCCTTTACATACCAATCTTGCTTTGTTTCTTATCACTTCTCCTTGTTCATTCATCTTGTTTTTGAATACCCACTTTGTTCCAATCACATTCTTGTCTTCAGGTCTAGGGACCAATTCTCATGTCTTGTTTTTCCAATCTGCTCTAGTTCTTCTTTCATAGCATTAATCCAATGTTCATCTTCACAAGCTTCATTAGTAGTCTTAGGTTCAATTTGAGAAATCAAACATAAATGTACCTTATTTCAAGTAAAAAATCCTCTATCTAAACTTCCAATAACTTGCTCAACAGGGTGATGTCTTGAAGTATACCCGTTAGGTGTCATAGTTACTGATCTTGTTCCGACTGTAGATTCTTTTCTTCTTTCTTCTCTATTTTCTTCTCTATTTTCTTCAGTATGACTTTCATTCAGCAAATCACTGTTAGTTGCAAAAAATAATTCTGCATTTTCAATGTTAGGCTGAGGTTGTGCTTCTCCATTAGATTCATAATCAAGCATTCTTTCTTGAATTTTAAACTTCTCATCAACTTTTACATTTGCACTTTCAACAATAGTCTTAGTTCTTTTGTTATAACATCTATATGCTTTGCTTTTTAAAGAATATCCAAGAAATATTCCTTCATCACTTCTAGGATCAAACTTTCCTATATCATCATCTCTCTTTATATAACATTTACTTCCAAAAATTCTAAAATACTTAACTGAGGGTGTATGTCCAAACCATAATTCATAAGGTGTCTTGTTTGTATCTACTCTAATTTGTACTTTGTTCATAGTGTATACTACTGTGTTCACTGCTTCTGTCCAAAAAGTCTTAGCCAAATCATTTTCAAACAACATAGCTCTTGCTGCTTTAGTTATTGACCTGTTCCTTCTTTCTGCAATACCATTTTGTTCTGGTGTTCTAGGGGCTGAAAGTTGTCTCTTAATACCATTGATTTCACAAAAGGTGTTAAACTCTCTAGATGTAAATTCACCACCTCTATCAGATCTTAGACACTTAATCTTTATTCTAGATTCATTCTCAATTTTGCTTTTCATGATCTTAAATTTATCAAATGCTTCAGATTTTTCTTTCAAAAATGCAATCCACATCATTCTTGTAAAATCATCAACAAGAATCATAAAATACCTTTCTCCATAGAATCCTCTAGTCCTAGTAGGACCACTCAAGTCTGTATGAACAATCTCCAGCTTCTTTATTGATGTGAACTTCTTGTTGGGAAATGAACTCCTTTTTTGCTTTGCCATCATACATTCTTTGCAAATCATGTTAGTAGGTTTCATAATTCTAGGTAAATCTCTTACCACACGTGTAGTGCTCACCTTGACAATATTATCAAAGTTTATATGACAAAACCTTTTATGTCATAACCAAATGTCATCAATCCTAGTTATCAAACATGTCATCTCAGTAGGATTCAACTGAAATACATTACCTCTGGTTCTGGATCCTTTTCCAATCAGATTTCCATCTTTATCTTTTATCACACAAGTTTTCTCAAAAAACCAAACTTGATAACCCTTATCATCCAATTGTCCAACGCTTAGTAGATTATGTCTCAATCCATCAACAAAGTAAATATCATCAGTGTTAGTCTTTCCATCAAGAGTAATAGATACTATACCCTTAATCAAACAAGGTGCATTGTTACCAACCCTAACAATTCCTCCATCATAATTATCTAACTTAACAAACTTTCTTTTATATCCAGTCATATGATATGAATAACCACTGTCTATAATCCAATCAGATTTCTTTTCAACTTGTGAAACTAATGCTTTTTCTCCCCTTTTATTAGATTCAAAACTTTCTTCTTTAATTGCTACAAATCCTATTTCCTCAAAGTTATCATTATCACTGTCACTTAAATGTTTTTCAATTCCTACTTCAAGATCTTCATCATTTGCATAATAACATTCTTTAGATCTTCTAGGTTTAAAGTTGCTTCTATACTTCTTAACTCTTTTAGGACATTTAGATGCAAAATGACCATATTCTTGACAAGTCCAACATTTAAAGATTTTCTTACCATCTGGTTCTCTTTTTACAAGTAATGCAATACCTTCTTCAATCTTCTTATCTTCCTCAGATCTGCTACTGCTGGCATAATCTCCATTCACACTAGTACTTCTTGTAGGTCTAATGTTAAGAGCACTGAATGTTGTTTCCATTCTAGGTAGCTCTCTTGATAATCTCAAGTTCATCTCTGTTGTTTCTAATCTTCCAAGAAGAGTCTCTCTTGAAAAGTTCGATGTACAAGGTATCACTTATTCAATCATCTGCGTTGTCTACTTAAATACTGGTGTCAAAGTTCTCAGAATTTTCCATATCACTTCATTCTTTGTCTTATCACCTCCACAAGACTTTACTTTATTCCTGTTACAATCTCAGACATCCTACCAATATAGCTTCTAATAGATTCATCTTCCATCATTCTAATATCTTCAAATGCACAAATCCAATTATGTAATCTAGCCTTCTTTGCATGTTCATCACCTTCAAAAGTAGAATGTAAAGTTTTCCAAATTGCATGAGATGTTTTCAAACATCTTACCTGACTATATTCATTCTCCGGTAGTGCTGAAAAAAGTGCTTCTCTTGCAAGTATGTTAGACATGAATAGATCTAGTTCATCTTTAGTTCCTGCCTCTAGATTGTCTTCCTCAATGATAGTCCTCTCATTCTTTGTAATCAACCAATAACTTGGTCCTAAACAAAATAGATGTGTCTTCATCTTTTCTTTCCAGCTGTCAAAATTTACTCCGTCAAACTTAGGGCTTTCTTTTCTGAAATTCGCCATGGATCTCCTTAAGTTGTTAAACTTTTCTTTCAAGGACCTACTGCTCTGATACCAATTGTTAGAAAGTAAAGATGCCCAAGATAACTAAGAGGGGGGGGGGGGGGTAAATCATTTATCTAATAATTTAACCATTCAATAGATTTAAACAATATAAGTAATGTACTGATCAACCATAGAAAGATAACCATACGCAATTGCACAATAACACAAGATATGTTGACTAGGGAACCTCTTGAAAAGAGTAAACCCCGGTGGGAATGATGCCAACAAAATGATGCACTAATATGAAATTTCCTTGTTAGAGGATGGACCCTGTTAGGAGTCTTATGAAATACATTTAGTACATATAAATCCCTGTTAGGAGATTTTGAATCCCTGTTAAAAGATTCTAACCCGGTTAAGAGTTTATGGAAGACAGAAGGACCCACTACCCAAACAGCTCCAAGGCAAGATCTCTGAACCCACTATCCAAAAGACCTTAGAATTATTCAATAGAATAATATGAAATATATTACCTCCTTCACACTGTGCCAAAACTGCACTCTCTGCTACACAAGATCACAATTCTAGATCTTTGTACTCACAAGTCTTCCTTCATCACTGAATTAGCTCTTTTCTTCACTTCATGCATATATTCACATCACAATCTTCATAGTACTCATTACAACAAGGAAAACATTCCTTCTTATATACCAAACTCAAATAATTACAAATGATTTGGTCCTCAATTACAAAATAATAAATTCTACACGCTACACATAGAATTCACATAAAACTGTCGGCTTCTAGATACTGTAACTTTCTCCAAACATATCCTAAAAGTTTGTGCTATGAACCACATCATCATTAATGAGTCTCCAACATCCCTTTAACTGTACAGAATTAGATTCCATCCCAGCTAAGAGATATCCTCCGATTTCTAAACATCACTTCTCAAAAACACTGTCTAAACACTGCTTTCACCAAAATGCTCATAACTCTCACAAATGAATGAATTTCTTTTTGCGCTGTTAACCATAGGTTAATAACACACCAAAGAACATACCATCAACTGTGCAAAAGCCAATCTACAATACAACATGTGCGCAAAACAAAATTGTACCTACTTTCTTGCTAATATCTAGAATATCACTGTGTTGACATCAATGACAATCCAAGTCATGAATGCAACAACAATTGCTACAAAATGACTGCCAAAATACTTTGCATTCATTCCTAACAGTCTTGTCCCTATAGTTGGTCTAATTACCATAAGATCCTATAATATATTTCAAACTAACCACTCCTTAACATCAGTCTGAAGGTATATTGGTAGCCTTAGATCGTAAGTCATTTTGAAACACCAACACCAAGTAGAAAGAAAAATGTATTACTGAGAAACACATGCCGACAAAAGAAGAATATGGAGATACATTGAATTTGGACACCGAGCATAAATTTTTTTACAAATATCGAGGAGATTGTTTAATGGAACATTGGAGATTTAAATATGATGATTTTCCATGATTACAAGGTGAGATCCACCAATGAGAATTCAATGTGATATATGCATTGGAGAAGTAACCAATGCTAGCACCGCTTAAGGAGATGATTCTAGAATGTTTCCACCATTTCTAGATTGACTATAAAATGGATCAGTGTGAGTATGTGTATATGTAAAAAGGAGAAATTGCAGAGAGTAGGTGATGATCATTCAGAGATAAGTTTGAAGGTAATGAGAAGAGAAGCTACCAAGTAACAGAGTAGTCAAAACAAAGTGTGAATGTGATTCAGATTTGAAGTCACTAAGTACATAATTGATATCATGAGTAAAGTATAGTATGAGGTAAATTATTATTGAGCATATTTAGTCTAATAAGCATAATTTGATACAAGCATTACAAGAAAATTTGTGTAATGATTAAAGTGTAATCAAAATTGTAAAAATCTCTTAACCGAGTAGGACTTAACAGTCTTGAATTGTAAATCCTTTAACAAGGTACATCTCCTAGATTAGACTTGTAAAATCCTTTAGCAAGGTAGACTTAATTAGTCTTTAGACTCTTAATAGGGTTAATACTCTTAACTAGGTAAGCTATAAAAAATAGCTAACATTGTAGCTCTAATTGAGAAAGCTTTTTACTGTAGAAGTGAAGTGTTATGGGTGCCATCCCCAACGTAGTTTTCTCCTCTGACAAGGATTTATGTGAGACCAAAAATCATGGAGCTAGGAGTTATGTTTTCATGATATTGTTTTATTTGTCTTTGTGTTGTTATACGCAAAGTTATGAATTTGGTGAATGATTGGAAAGTTAGATAAAAGTGTTTTGGAGTACTGATTCAACCCTCCCCTCTCAGTACTTAAATTTCCATAAATTAATCCAACGTCATCTAGAGATTTGAGGGAAGTTGTCGAATGAAATATTTTAAGGAAGCACAATGGGGTTGGACTAGTTTGAAATTGCTACTAGAGCTTAGGAAATGCAAAGAAGAACTTGAAGAGATGAAAATAAGGGTCAAGATGGTAGAGTTAAAGGTTATAAAGAGGTGGCATTCATTGAGAATTGGGTGTAGAGGAATGAACACTAGAGGAAATGAGGTGTAGTAAAGATGATGGATGGAGTGGATGCTAAGGAGAACTCCCACATGAGTACTAGAGCCTGGGTACAACTATCCCTTTTTGGTGCTTTTTGTCTAGTTTTGTGGTTTAAAGGTTGAATTGGGTTAGGTGGGTAGATGTGATGAAGGAGCATCTTGGGTTCTTGGCAATCTTGCATCAACCAAAATTATTTTATTTCCTTTTCTTCATTTTACAGTTGTTGAGTTTAAAATAGTGATCCTTTAGTTTGAATCAGTTTCTATTGTGCACCTTTTGGAGTGTTTGTAGTATCATGTTTTACCTTCACTTAGGTTTGCACCTTGATTGGTTTCTTTGTTCTTGAGATTTCTTGGATTCTTGATGGGTCTTCATTGTTCTTCATATATTACAACAAGTCTATGTTTTCCAATCTCGTGAAGGATTTTCCTGATTAATGAAGCTTCATGGCTCATATATCAATGTTACCTTACCTATGACCAACCTTCTTGTTGGTTTTCATGCTATGTTACATCCATTTGTGAGGGATTCTTATGATTTAGGTCTTGACCTATAGTGTAACATGTTTTCCTATTCTTGCACAATGTAACCTTTGCTAGGCTGACTTGATGCTTGTGAAGGCTTTATAAGATGTTGTAACTGATCCTTAGTTAGCTTCCAGTTAGTAGATTCTAGATAGTAATATCAATGACATTTCTCAATAGAAAGTATAAAAAGATAATCTCTTAAAGGTTCCAATAATAGGCATGTATGCCTAGAATGTAAGACTACATGTTGCAGATGCATTGTACTAGATTCCATGATAATTGAAGGTTGATCTTGCATTATTTTCTCTTGTTTCTTATTTCTTCCATAGTGTGACTCAAGCTGCAAGGATTGGATTGATTTCCTTGAGGTCTCTCCTGTCATTGGCTGCATTAGGATGTTATTAGCTCTAAATAAATTTTGATGATGATGACTTTGTATAGACTCTACAAATATCAAGAAAGTTGGTGGTAGGGTTTTGGTTTCTTAGTCTACAAATTAAATTCTCTAAATAGATGATAGAAGTTAGGTGTGTGTAGATTGTAATCGTAGATGTTTCTGGATGCTGCTCTGACTCTATTTTTCATTATGTAAAGAAATATTTTTTAGAGTTATCGATAAAATACTAATCTATTACCGAGAAAAAGAAAAGCTTCATAATTAAATAATTATAATAAATTACTATTTACTCTAATAATCAAAGGTCTTAAGCAATAACCTTAAATTTGTTTATAAACATTCATTTTTTTTTATTTTTATGTGAATATTCATATTCCTTTACACTTTAAAAAAGATTCAACTCATACACGATACTCTCATTATTGAAAATACTAATACTAATTAATTCCAAACACAAAACACAAACACCAACCTTGAAACTAATCAATTTTTGGTTTCTTGGAAGTTGTGTGACTAGACATTAGGTGTTGGGGCTAGATTGGGTTGCTAGACCCTAGTTGTATTGAAGGGTACAACCCTTACTCACTCAAACACACACAACACAAAAGAGAAATAAATAGAAAAATGCAAGATTGAAAACACTTTCTTTCTATTATCTTCACTGAGATGACATTACTAAAATTTGGAAATAACTTTCTATAGCCACATGGGCCTTCTTATTACAATAATCTGCAAGCCAAAACCATAATTTGTCTTGCCATAATTATCCTAAGTAATCTTTATTTGCCTTTTTTATCTTGGGAAGTATAACCACCTTTAGAATCTTCTGGAAGGTGTCACCTCTCTAATTTTTGATCGACCTCTTTTCTCTCCTTTCTTGTGCCTCAAAATATGCCAAAATTATGCCCAAAATGGGTTTTTCCTTTCATTAGAATATTTTTTATTTTTTTAATTTTTTCTCCCTAAAGTAGTGAAACTTTCAGAGGCCATAACTTTTGATTTGTGAACCCGATGGGGCCCCATTTTTTAAAACTAAAGATCTTGAAGATATCTACACCATGATTTTCCTATATTGTGAAATAATTAAACCTTATTGATGTCTCATTGGATCGTTTAAAGGTCCAAAATTCAAGTTGAACATTTTATAACATTTTCAAACCCTAAAACATTAATACCTCAACAATACATGATATTAGGGTAAGTGCACAAAGATGGGGGACTAAAAAGATGCTAATTTTTTTTGTCCCCCAAAAGAAATAGGGCGTAGGCCCTAGGGCACACACCCTATGGCTTGGATTCTCAAGCCTTAGGCTTGGGAAATTCAAATCATAGAGAGTTCACCTTATAGGATGTACACCCTCTATAAAGTTTACATAAAAATAAAACCAACATTTTAAAACACTATTTCCTCTCATTCACCCATGAGCCAACATAGTTTTTTCAATTGGAGAAGGGCACATGCCATTTTTGGAGCTTATTTTTCTTCTTGGATTCGTCAAATCACATAAAAAGTGTTTCCATGATATAGAAGAGGTCACATAGGAGGAAGAAGTAAATTTACAACCTATGCCTCTTTTTGGTATTTAAATTTAAGTTTAATTTGGGTTTGTAATCAAATTTTGTTCTCAAAGTTTCTTTTATTAATATTTAAGTTTAATTGGGCTTTTAAAATAAATTTTGTTTTAATTTCTAGGAAGGAATAATCCCCTTGAAGAAAACCCTCAACCAGACCCCCTGCCTTCTCCTCATGAATAAATGAATGAAGAAAATGAACCCCAACCTCCTCCATCAATCCAGAGACCTCCACTTGGAACACAAGATACTTTTATTAACCAAATAGAAAGTTGAAGTAATGAATTAAAATATTTGATTGGGAGGTTAATACAATCTATTAATACAAATCCTCGAAGGAAAACACTTTCCAAATCATTAGAATCAATATTGATCCACAAAGGCTCAATTAGTGGGCAACTTAATTTATGGTTAAACAAATGAGAACAACAAAAACAATATTACAAAGATAAATTATCTTATGAGGACATAAAAATGAAAACAAAAATCGCAAAAGAGGACATTTGAAAACTCTTTTTAAATCCAAGAAAGAATGAAACTCTTAAAACTACAACAAGGAGGTTTCATATCCATTGGTGCATGCATGAAGAAATAAAAAATAACTTTTGGGGAAGATGGTGGATGGTTTTTGATACCCCTCCTTGTAAGAATCATGTGGTTCCACTATATTTCTTGAAGAAACTCTATTGCGAGTTTGTCTTCAAGGAGGTTCCAAGTTATTTTAAATTTCTAGGATCTTAGGGTAGAGGCGGGGGGTCATCATTTGATAGACTAGGGGAACATCATGACCCTAACACACCTAGGTTCCCACTGGAAAGCCACATGTAAAGCATATTAGTAGTCCTTCCATTGTGAAGGAACATGTGGAGGTGGACACACTAGGAACAATTAGTTCTCTAACACATACTCTCATATAGTGTTCCACTCCTTTAGTTGAGGGTGAGCATGGTCAATCTTTGAGGGGCCATATTTTTCAATCATGTGGGTCCTTGTGCACATATGGTAGTGTTTATAGATAGGGAGATGATGATTAATGATTTTCTCAATACGAAATTTGGCATTGATACACAAGTAAATACTTGCAAGTTAATTTAATTTATAAATGAATGAATAAATAAATCAATATCTAATATTTATGATAAAAATTTAGGGTGAGTGTTAGTGGCAATGGTAATGTCCCCACGACCCCCTTTTACACCATGTCAAGTTCAAAGGTATGTATCTAATAAAGCATTATAATTATTACATGTCAGTAGTATATAACTATTTAATGGAATGATGATTAATGATTTTCTCAATACAAAATTTGGCATTGATACACAAGTAAATACTTGCAAGTTAATTTAATTTATAAATGAATGAATAACTAAATCAATATCTAATGTTTATGATCAAAATTCAGGGTGAGTGTCGATGGCAGTGGTAATGTCCCCATGGCCCCCTTTTACACCATGTCAAGTCCAAAGGTATGTATCTAATAAAGCATTATAATTATTACATGTGAGTAGTATATAACTATATGAATAGTTGTCTTGTAACTTATTATGTATGTGCATTACCCTTGATGTTCACACCACAAAGCAAAGGACATCAGGGCAATTTCACAAAGGTATCTTTATTTGAATGTTAATTTGATTTACTTGATTATATTTAATTAATAAATAAATGAATAACTAAATTAATAGAAAAATAATGATCAAAATCCAAAGTCAAACTATTTATGCCAGTGGTCACATTCCTTCACCCACCTTTTCCATGACTTCACCAAGTCGACATATATATATGTAATAAAGAATTATAATTATTACATGTGAGTAGTACGTTATATATGAATGGTTTTATTATAACTTATCATACATGTGCATTAGTTTACTATTGGACCCTTGACATTGGCAACACATGCTGAAGGATGTTGTGTCACTTTTATTGAGGTACCATTTATTCATTGGTGGGGTTGTAAAAAAAAAAGGTATTCTTGATAACTACATAATACTCTTTTTGTTTCATTTTTTAGTTGTTGACATCAAATAATCCCCCTATTGTTCATGACTCTTTGGATCATGGGGTTTCTACAGTTGTAGAAAGTTTCAAAGCATTGACTGAGGTATGAGATAGATTACTTAGTTTTAATTGTTGTTTTAATGGTTTATGTTGAAATTTTTAATGATATTCACATATATATTTTAATTATTATTTTGATTGTTGTTATAGGGACTTTTTACTCTAGATCATTAGCGTGTCCCTTATGTGGATGAGCATAGTGACTATTTGATAGCAGTAAGCGAATATTCTATTGGATACCTTCATATAATTCAATTTCAATGTATATTTGTTATTGATGTTTATACTTTTTTATTTTATTAGATGGAGCTCCAAAAGACTCTAGATAGGAGGATGAGTGAGTGCACTCAAAAGACTCCAGCATCCAGTGCATCTCCATCCATGCAACATTTGAAGGAAGCTCAAGATTTGTTTTCTCCCCCTCACGGTAGATTAGGGATATATATTGTATGTATGTATGGCATTATTGGACACATTTTTTGTATATTGTAAATGCAGAACGTTCTACATCCATTTGGCTTTTAGGAAGCCAATTTAACTATATTTTCCATATATTACATGTATGACATTATTGGATGTATATATTTGGCTTCATGCCCTATAAATATTTATAGTTTATGTTTTAAGTATGCAATTCTTGTCTCATGTGTATTAATGTATACTACTTTATGTTTATGTGGATGTCTTATGCTTTGTAGATTGATCACGCCTTATATTTATTCTTTCACGTGTATCTATGTATTTTTTTATTGTATGATTCATACTTTATGAGATTATGTATGTTTCATTTCATACAACTTTAGTACCACTACTTTCAACTCAAATGGTTTATGCTGAAGGTGATTCTTGATGTACATCAATATATGACTAATGTAGATGCAGATGGGGATCAAAATTTTTTCACTAAGTTTGTATGATCAAGCCTTGACTACTTAGCCAAACAAGCACAATGTCCTTTCCTTGCTACAAGCATACAATGGCTCCAATTCATGAAAATGACTCTAGGGATTCTTCCAACCTTATTAAGAAATATAAAAATATTATATTGAATAGACAATCATGATTTGATCAATTATCTAAATTGGAAACACAATTTTGTGACAACTCTCCCTATTCCAATAAACTAGCCCTTTTAGGCCAATTATCCCTATCCTCACTATTAGGCCTATTTTAAGAGGTTTTTAAAGAACTTACTTCTCCAATATTCACCAAACATTAGAAATCACTCAAAATTATTCCATATAACCTAAACACACCTTCCAAATACTTACAGGATGAGGGTTGGCCCATTTTCACAAAGTTACTATTCCAAACCTCCATTTTTGCTTCTCCAAACAACAATTATGCACCTAGGGAATCATCCCACTCTATGGAAACTTAACATCTTTTTATAAAACCAATTGGAAATTAAAGAAGAAAAATTCAAATACCTATCCCTCTTTTTGTTTAATTTTCCCATGGTTAGTTTATGAGATATGGGCCAATTTCTGTCACCGCCTCTATAAATGAGGGTTTTGTGATAATTTTAACAAAAATCCTTAAAACTATCACCATGAACCAAGAAAAGGGCTCAGAAATATTGAATATTAAAGGGGATTAAATATAATTTCCAACCATGTAATACTTTCTACTGAACAAATACATTAACCATGCGAAAAAAGCAAAAATTAGAAAACGTGTTGCTCACAGGTTACAAGAAATGACCAATTTTTAATTACTAAATTATTCAAAATTTAAATCTCTACAATCCTTGTCTCAATCTTTGACCTAAAGAGGATATATATACCATAAATAAATTCTCCCAACTTCTTGTAACCACTTTTGGGTGTTGAGAACCAAGCATTACATCTTTTGCATAAAAGTTGCACAGTTGTCATAGCAACTTTGACAACTTTTTCTTAGTCACTTACCTAGACTCTTAAACTCCATTCCAACACCTCAAACAAGTTTAAATAGGTCATAAAAGACCAAAAACATCAAACCTACAAAATTTTAGTCCTATTGGATTATTTTGACTACCTTGACCCATTGAGGGCCTTACAAGAACCTTAAGGGATGCACCAATACGATGTGGTCTGAAACATTTAAATGAGTTGTGAAGCTTAAAAATGTTAACTAATGTTTACTTTACCAATTGAAGGTTTTTGAGAAGATGGTTTGAGGCACAGATGGACAATATGAAAGATACGTGCAATGTTGCAACATTCAACTAAGGTACATTACAAGATTTAACATCAACCAAAATTGGGTTGCCAATTTCAAATGATGTCGAATATCCAAAAAATGTGATAATTTTTGTAGGCTTCCCTAACATGATCCTATAGCACCTGATATTTTTTTTATACCTCACACAAGCTCCGAGAGATGACCCTTGAAATATCACTACTTAATGGTTCTTAGTGCACCTTAAGGGACACTTCAGTCCAAAGTGGTTTGAAACATTTGAGTGAATCCATGAGAAAAAAAAGGTTGTTCCTATTTTTTACCCAACCAACTAGAGATATTGGAATAGATCATTTGAGGCCACAATGAATGGTTTGAAAGATATGAAATGTTCTAACTTTCAAGTGAGGCACATTGCAAGATTTGACATCAACTGAGATTGGGTTTCCAATTTCAAATGATGTCGAATCTCCCAAAATTTCAAAAGTTTTTGTAGACATCCCTAACACAATCCTATAGCACCTAATGTCTCATTGATACCTCACACGAGATATGAGAAAAAACCCTTGAAAGATCATTTCTCACATGGTGCTTAGTGCACCTTAAGGGAGACTTTGGTCTGTAGTGGTCAAGAACATTCACGTGACTCCATGAGTGAAATGAGGTTGTTCTTGGTGTTACCCAACTAAGAAGAGCTATTGGAACATACATTTTAAGACTACGATGAATGGTTTGAAAGATATAAAATGTTGTAACTTTTAGCTGAGGCACATTGCAAGATTAAACATCAACCAAGATTGAATTGCCAATTTCAAACAATATCAAATCTCTCAAAGCACCGATAGGTTTTTGTAGGTGTCCCTAACACAATCTTGTAGAACCTGATAGTTTATTGATATCTTGTATGAGCTTTGATAAATGACCCTTAGAAGATCACTTCTCAATAGTGCTTCATGCACCTTAAGGGACACTTTGGTCCGGAGTGGCTCAAAATGTTCAAGCAACTCCATGAGTGGAAAAAGTTGTTCCTAGAATTTACCTGACCAACCATATATATTGACAAAGACAATTTGATGCCCAAATGAATGGCTTGAAAGATACACAATGTTCCAACTTTCAACTAAGACACACTGCAACATTTGACATCAACCAAGATTGGGTTTCCAATTTCAAATGATGTTGAATCTCCCAAAACTGTGAAACCTTTTTGTAGGTGTCCCTAACAAAATTATGTAGCACCTAATGGTTTGTTGATACCTTGCATGAGGTCAAAGAAATGGCCCTTGGAAGATCGCTACTCAATGGTGCGTAGTGCACCTTAAGGATCACTTTTGTCCAGAGTGGTCCATAATGTTTGATAGAATACATGAGAGAAACAAGGTTTTTCCTAGTGTTTATAGGACAATTGGAGCTATTAGAGATGATGGTTCGAGGCCACAAAGAATGATTTCAAAGATACACAATGTTGTAACTTTCAAGTGAGGCACATTGCAAGATTTGACATCAACTGAGATTGAATTGCCAATTTCAAATGAAGTTGAATATCCCAAAATTGTGATAGGTTTTTGTAGGCATCCTTAACATGATCCTATAGAACCTAACAATTTTTTGATACCTCAAATGAGCTCCAAGAAATAGCCCTTAGAAGATTGTTTCTCAATGGTGCTTAGTGCACCTTAAGGGACACTTTAGTCCAGAGTGGTTTGGAACACTCGAGCAACTCTGTGAGTGAAATGAGGTTGTTCCTAGAATTTACTCAGCCAACTAGAACTATTAGTAAGATGGTTCAAGATCACAATGAATGTTTTGAAAGATACACAAGGTTGGAACTTTCAACTGAGGCACATTGCAAGATTTGACATCAATTGAGATTGGGATGCTAATTTAAAATGATGTTGAATCTCCCAAAACCATAATAGGTTTTTGTAGGTATCCCTTAGATGATTCTATAGTATGTGATGGTTCATTTATACCTCTCATGAGCTCTAAGAGACAACCCTCGTAAGATTTCTACTCAATGGTTCTTAGTGCACCTTAAGGGACACTTTGTTCCAAAGTAGTCCAGAACGTTTAAGCGACTCCATGAGAAAAAAGAGGTTGTTCCTAGTATTTACCTAGCCAATTGAAGCTAGTAGAACTAGCATTTCAAGGCCATGAAGAATGGTTTTAAAGATACACAATGTTACAACTTTCAACTAAGGCACATTGCAAGATTTGACATCAACTGAGATTGGATTGCCAATTTCAAACAATGTCAAATCTCCCAAAAATGTGATAGTTTTTTGTAGGCCTCGCTAACACAATCTTGTAAAACCTAATGGTTCTTTGATACCTTGCACAAGCTTTGAGGAACAACCCTCAAAATATCACTGCTCAATGGTTCTTAGTGCATTGTAAGTAACACTTTGGTCTAGAGTTGTCAAGAATGTTTGAGCGACTCTATGAGTGAAATGATGTTGTTCCTAGAATTTATCCATATAACTACATCTATTGACACAAATGATTTGAGGACACAATGAATGGTTTCAAAGATACGCAAGGTTGTAACTTTCAACTAAGGCACATTGCAATAGTTGACATTAACCGAGATTGGGTTGCCAATTTCAAACAATGTTGAATCTCCCAAAATAGAGATAGATTTTTGTTGGCCTCCCTAACATGAACTTCTAGAACCTAAAGGTTTGTTTATACCTTGCACAAGCTCCAAGAGATGACCCTTGGAAGATCATTTCTCAATGGTGCTTAGTGTACCTTAAGGGACACTTCAGTCAAGAGTGGTCTAGAATGTTTGAGCGACTCCATTAGTGAAATGAGGTTGTTCCTGGCATTTACCCAACCAACTAGAGATATTGGTGTAGACGGTTTGAGGCCATGATGAATAGTTTGAAAGATAGACAATGTTGTAATTTTCAACTAAGGTACATTACAAGATTTGACATCAACCAAGATTGGATTTCCAATTTCAAACGACCTCAAATTTCCCAAAATTGCGATAGGTTTTTGTAGGCCTACATAACACAATGTTGTAGCACCATACACATCTTCTATATATCATGTGAGCTCTGAGATAGGACCCTCAAAATATCACTACTCATTGGTGCTTAGTGCACCTTAAGGGACACTTCAGTCTGGAGTTGTCCGGAACATTCTAGAAACTCTGTGAGAGAAACAAAGGTTGTTCTTGGTGTTTACTTGGATAACTAGAGACATTGGTATAGACCATTTGAGTCCAAGATGAATGGTCTCAATGATATACAATGTTATAAATTTCAACTGAGGCACATTGCAAGATTTCAAAAATTATCATATAGGTTGTTTGTGAGGTAAATTTGATTTGGTCACATTATGGATGATTTTTGATGGGTCAAACATGTTGATTGACTTCATTAGACATGTTTTAGTGTTTAGGATTCGTGTCGGGTCAAAAAATGCAAAAGACACATAAAGTTTCACAAGTTGTCAAGTGCAAAATTTTATCTCTATTTGAGCATTAGATATTGTCATTAGTATCAATTAGATCAGTTGGTTATCTAAGCTGATCAGTCGGTAAAAGATGGACTAAGAAGCTATAGAAGCTAGTTGGTTGAACCTACAAAGCCTTCATATCGAGAAATCACAAGGTAAAACTGAAAGCTAAATGTATACAGGTGTAACCAAGTACCGAGTATTTTTACTGAGCATCAAAGTATACCGAGCACTGAGTCAGTAAACATCGAGCATTCTACACACCGAGCATCAGGCTATTCACCGAACAAAGAAGGCTATGTTTACTGAGTTGTTTAGAAAATGACATAGTAATCAATAAAGGCACATTTATATATGCAAAAGGTTTACATGGATCCATAAAATGTTTTACCAAAATCGAGGCATATTTATTATGGATGTAATCATTAAATATTATGATGATTCCTATGTAATAGTTAGATCTAAGTTAATTTTGTACATTGTAGATCTTAGGTTTTCTAAGATGTTGTAAACCTAATTAGGTCATAAAAATTTTCTATATAATTGTAATTGATGTCATTTTGACAAGATCGAATATACATGACAAAGAGATCATGAAGTAGTAGCCGCCTAACAGGACATCAAAATTTAGACAAGGTTTACATGATAGATCAATTATCAGAAATAGTATTTAGTTTATTCTTAAATATACAAGGCTACCGAGCATAAAAAAGAGTAGTTTATTACACATCAAGGTGATATTCATTCAGTATATCATAGATCTAATTCAGACAAAGTAAAGTTGTCATTTAAAAATATTTTATGTTATCTTTTGATCATTATAGAAGAGTTATAAATATCCTAATAGAGTAGACTTAATAGTCTAATTGTAAATCTCTTAACTGAGTGCACACTTAATTGGTGTTGCTAAAATCCTTTTACAAGGTAGATCTAATCAATCTCATGTTACACCTAACAAGGTAAGATCACCAGAAGTGATCACACTTGTAGCCTTAATTGGCATACTTTATTTACTGCAGTAGTGAAGAATTTGTGTGTGTCATCCCCACTACATTTTTTACCTTCTAACAAGGGTTTCTGCATAACCAAAATAGTTGTGTCATGTGTTATATTTCATGAATGTTTTATTGTTTGTTTAAATGCACTTTACATTTGCAAAATTTTTTGAATGTATGCTGAAAATAATGGAATCAGTTAGTTAGATAGACACTACTATTGCAGATTATTTATTCAGTAAAAGTTTTTTAGGGTACTGATTCACCCCTCCACTCTCAATACTTTATCTTTCCTATCCTAACAATTGGTATCAGAGCTAGATCTCTTATTTGGAAGTTTAATCAATGAAGATGAAAGATCTCAGGACGGAAAGATACAAGATGGACAAGACAATTGAGAATCAAAAGATTCAGATGCAAATATTCATTGAGAAATACAAGCAAGCAAAGGATGAGTTTAAGAAGTTACTAGTTCAGAGAAAAGATATGGCTATTTGGCAATGTCAGACTAATTATCATGAAGAAGAAATTGATGACCTATTTGAGATTTTCGGATCCAGTTCAGGTAGTATATCTAACATATCTGAAAGTGCAATTTCTAATTTTTCTAAGAAAATTCTTCATCTTATTGAACAAGTTAAAGCCCTACAAATCGGTCAAGAAGCACAAATGGTAAGAATGATTGATGTGATGAATAATGCTAGATAGGCTGAACAAGAGAGATATTTGGTTATTGAAGACAAAAGATAGATGACTGAGAAATTACAAGAGAAGGAATCTGATATACTGAGACTTACCGAGCATCATTTTGAGATATCCAATTAGATGGTTGTTGTTAATCAAGAGATCAATCGAGTGAATAGTGAGATGACAAGGAAACTTGAAGACATTGGTGAACTTAGAGAAGAGAATGAAAGATTAAAGAATGAAGTGAAGATGCAACAACAACACAATGAAATGATGAGGAAAGCTGAAGATAGTTCCAATAAAATTGATGATTTTCTGATCAGTCAAAGAGGACTTGGATGTACTACTGGATTAGGCTATACCGAGCAAGGAGAATCATCTAAGAAAGCTGAACATGGAAACACCTACAAGAACCAAAAACCTAAAAAAATATCATGCTATCATTGTGGTAAACTGGGCCACACATCAAATGTTTGCAAGAGTAAAGAAAAAGGTAATCCTAAAACCACCCCTCAGTTTAATGGTCATTTTTATAGTTGTAAGAAGTATGGACATCAAGCACATGAGTGCAGAACTAAGTTGAATAGGAATCCTAACAAACCTTACATGGAAAAACACTTTTGTACTTGCAGCATGCACGGTCATACTATTAGAAATAGGGAATACTGAGAGGGGGAGGGGGGTGAATCCGTATTCTACAAACTTTGTCTTTTGCCCAATTATGGATATAATAGGTTATCTTTATACATGCATAACATAAGAAGCTAAACAACATGCATAACAATAAAGAACTCATAACACATTATTTGTTCTTGAGGAAACCCTGGCCAAGGGAAAACGCCGGTGGGGATGGTACCCACAAAGATCCACTAATAAAAAGTATCATCTTAAGGATGTTGACCCTGTTAGGAGTCTATTACAAGCATATAGTGTATCAGTCCTGATTAAGGGACTATAGGCCTTGTTAGAAGCCTCAACCCTGTTAGGAGTTGTAGTACAAAATGTGATTACCAAATGAGCCCACTACCCAAACAAGTAATTTACAATATACACTGATTAAAAAATAGGTTAAGGTACATAACCTTATATTGCTTGCATCAATATCTCTTCACTGCTCTTTCACTATCGCTATCACACATGCTTCATATACTTCACATCATATCACTTTACTATACATCAAATGTTCACTATATCTTCTACTTTACAATTATAATTACATTTATACCAATAGCTTTATCCAAGATTTAAAATATAGGATTTCATCCCTTTATATTGTTAAGTCATTATTTTGATAAACAAAATAATCCCTTAACTCTTTACTAGTTCTGTCTTCATATTCTATCCTGTCGGCTTCACACTGTCTTCGGTAAAACTATCATAACTTATTTCGTACATGCCGTACTAACTTTCACTCTAAGATGGGTGATCAATAGACATCATAGAGTCTATGTTCAAGTGTGCAAGCACTGAAATTACTCTAGTCAATGTCGCAAACAAAAATTGTGTCCAGGTTCACTTGTAAAACATTGTTTGACACTTAGACAAATTTGCAATGTGCTTTATCATACTTGCTCTCTGACCTGTGTGATCTTCATGTGGATCATATGTTGCCATAATGACAACATCTATGTAATCAACTCAGCCAAATTGCCAACAATCTCCCCCTTTGTCATTGGTGGCAACATATGAGAAAATTGGCTAAGTGTACAACTCAAAATCTCAAAATTACTCAAAATTGTGGCCATAGTATAAAATAAATACTATCCTTATAACTCAAAAAAATTACTATCTCTAATATATTACTCCCCCTAAGAGTAACAACCCTTATCATAAACTATCAATTTTCTTCTATATATCTCTCCCCCTTTGACAATAATGACAAAATAAGGTAGGGAGGATCACAAAATTGTATCACAAAAAGTTATACCTCAATTCATTTATTGCAAAGCCAGTAGGCTTGCAACACAATCTGCAAAATCTGTCTTCATGGCTTCTATCTCCTTCTCCCATGATTTCTTAATGGAATCTGCCACATTAAGTAGTGTGCTCAGTCCATAAGAAGCTATTTCACATGCTTGGAGGTTTTCAAAGTTAAACTTCTGAAAAGATGTCTTAGCTGAAAGACATTCTTCCAACTAATCTTCAATAATGTTCAACTTCATAGAAGCATGCTCTCTCAAAAGAGTGTATCTCCTCAATTTCCTATCTCTCTCATCTTGCACAACTCTGATTTCATCATAAAATTTCCTAACTTTCTTCTCAACATCACATACCTTCACATTGGGACTAGACATAAGGTTTGTTTCATTCAGAATTTCTACTTCCTTTAACTTTATCTTCTGATCTTCCTCAGCTGTCAAAGTCTCTGATTTTGTACACTATATGTACAAAGATTTTCCTATTTCCAAATGCTTCCTCAAATCCTTGATATAGATATCAAGAGTATTGATATCATTTCTGATATTCTAACTGATGTGTTGGTGTTTGAAAACACTTATGCCATCTAGTAGGCTGCCAATGTACCTTGAGACTGATATTAGGAATGGTTAGTTCCAAGTGTGGGAGCTCTACAAGGCAACTAGACCAACTATAGGGACTTAATATGCCCTCTTCTGCTTTTGGCTCTGCAAAACCAAGGCGGGTGCACCTAACCTAGTATAAAATATACTTCATACACCAAGAACTAGGTTTGAATAACAGATAATAGGATAGTAAGAAAGTATTAAGTGTTAACCACACACTCATTGACTCTTCATTTCTATGGGTAGAACCACATATAACCAAATACTCAAAACTTAAAAGGATGGTTCTTAACTTATGCTTTTGGGATCATAACAACAACAATCAGTATTTATTGATAAAGAGATAATCATTTAGGCCAGTGCCTCATCCATGGGGCAAGATCTCCTAGAACATGAATGCTACACACACCAGACAATAGCTGAGATTCCAAGCCATAAACACACCTACAATCCCCTTTACTACTTATGAGATATCCTTACATAGACAATAAGATAGATCTATGTCCCACCTAAAGCATCATTTCATCTAATCCTGGATTAGAACTCAAGAATGGATACATATACATAAAATAATAAGCAAAGGACTAGAAAGTTCAGAATCTATCTAAGTTGACACAAAGGAGAGATAAGAGTCATGTACTTGTATTAAGTATGAAGAATCCTTAAGTGTAAACAATAAATCCAGAGGAGTCAAGCTTGCAAATTATAGCTTAGACCTACAACTTTTTCTCTATCAATAACAGAATACCGAATGCAAAAGTGTTACAATCTTGGATCTAGGACTAGGAACACTTCAGAACTTCAAAGCTGGAACCCTTTGAAAATCAACAAAAATAACATA
Organism: Chamaecyparis obtusa; assembly: GCA_027943335.1. Taxonomy (NCBI): domain Eukaryota; kingdom Viridiplantae; phylum Streptophyta; class Pinopsida; order Cupressales; family Cupressaceae; genus Chamaecyparis; species Chamaecyparis obtusa. The sequence goes on from BSBK01000596.1 coordinate 240,021, forward strand.
AATACCCATGGTTACCTTGAAATCCCACACAAGTTAGGATGCAACAAGCTAAGGGTAACCATGGTTAGGGTTAGGGTTTTCCATCAATTAGGCATTTCAAGTTCATCAAAATCTAATACAATTCGAAGGGAAAACACTAAGTCCTAAATGCACTTAATCAACATCTGATCTTCAATCATGAGAAACTCTAAAAAGGCACCGAAGATCAATAAAAAATCTACAAAATTCAAACTGGAAGTGACCCTACAACTACCTTTGGTACATTTCATTAACTTCTCCGCATTGAAACATCTCTTCTGCAATCATCTCACACCCTGGAGCACACTAGAGCGGTGGAGAAAATTAGTTTTACCAACTCTGGCCCTTTCTGTCATCAATTTTAGTCCTTTCTGGTCATAGGAAATGTTCCCAGAGATTTGAATTTAAACTTGAATGGTTACTTTATGGTTTTACTCTTGAATCAGTGGCCCACATTTGAAATCAGATTAACATTAAGTCGTGGCCGTCGATCTTATAACTTTCACGGGCTTTAAGATCTTCACTTCACCTTAGACAACATCGATGGCTGTCACTAGACCGCCAAGTTAACTTCCTCGCACCTTATCCCAATAGTGATACGATCGCCACAAGATCTATCAGCCTTTTAATCACTTTAGAAACCCAGTGGCCCCACTTAATCATTCGGCGAACTGGCGACTATAGTTTGTCTCTCCATCGTAGCAAGAAAATCATTTCTGCCAAATACCTTAGCGACCTTGTGACAATGCCATCCTTTCTCACTAAAACTATCTAGAGATCCCGTGACCAAAGAAAACATTTTAACTCCACCACTAAACACTTATCCATCTGCTAAAAGACTAAAGAAAATAATCTGGGCCCACAAGGAAGGATCGATGGTTGTCTTAAATTCAGATAGCTCTGACAAAAGCTATGAGATCTTACCCCGTTCATCGATCTTCTGACATCTCAGGGCCCCCGACACATCAGAAAATTAGGTCCCATCGACGGCTCTAGCTCATCCCCTACAGACACGTGTCAACTAGTCGCATGATCACATAGCATGGAGACGGGCTATGAAAACATGCGACAACCTACGAACCTTAACCGCCAACATAACCACCATTGCTACCTGCCAACGTGACACCCTTGTCACATGATCGCATGGCCGAAAGATGGCCCTTGCGATCATATGACAAGGCAACAAGACTGCCACCTCACCCCCTTTACCTTGCTGCATGCCTTGTCACAAACCCGTCGACCAATGAAAAGCTTCCATCTCCGCAACACCTAACACTGGAACCACCACCGAAAAAAGCCTTACCTTTTGGGAAGATTAGACGGTGGTCGCATGATCGCAAAGGGGAGGAATATTCCTCACAATCATGCGGTAACCATAGATCTCTTCTAAATTTTCATTCTACCTAAGAAATACTGGGCCCACTGACAAGTCTAAATCATTGCCCAGCTCATCGGATCAAGTGACGACACCTCAGCCCAAACAGCCCCACTACGAACAAACCCATCGGCATCCAATCGAATAGTGGGTGCATGATCACATGGGGTGAGAATATTCCATGCGATCATACGCTGACCGTAGATCTTAAATCTCTAACACTAGGCCCCGCTGACATGAAATCCAACTCATCGCAGGCAACCAATAGAAAATTGACACATCAGTGCCACTGAGCAGACAGGTCCGACTGCACTCCCATACAAGAAAATTGAACAGCTATCACAAAAGCGTAAAGGATAAACACTGTGCATCTTCACCATGTGAACATACGACAACCACTGATTATGTCTGGACTTTAACCACACTGGGCAATGGGAAGAACTGGGACCCACCAATGATCGCACTTGCGCAGTTAAGACCGAGGTCGAGAACACACAAAGTTTTCAACACCAAAAGACAAGTGCACAAAAGCTGGAAGGAAAAGGTCAAAAATAATGAAGGTTTTCACACAGATCGAAAACATCATGGATTTTCAAAAACACTATGAGTTTTCGACACTGTGGCAAATTATAAAAATATTTTCTTGCAGACCTTAGAACTTGAATAACTTTCTAGATTTTGCGATTTAGGAGATGCGATCTAGATTGAAGCAAGGTGACACATGGAAGAACATAGGACTAAGAGCGTGCAACATGAAATCAAGTGGATTTTCATCACACATTAAAACTATGACTTGTAGGCATGGCAGGACAACATGACAAACATTTGCAAGGAACAGGCCATTTTCACAGGATTTTGCACTGATAGGAAAATGGACTAACATGATGTTCAAAATCATTCTAGCCTCATAATCTACTTGTGCTTTTAATTTTGCAATATCAGCTAGGTTTGTGAATTCATTATCAAAGGTGCTCATTACCTTCTTTTCTTTCTCCATAGGGTCTACTTCTAAAATTTGTGTAGTCACAGTACGTTGTAACTTCTCAGTTAGTTCCTTCATACACCCTTCAAGACTCTTTACTTTCTTATTCTTACCAATTATTTTATTCAAGGATGTAATCAGTTCCAACTGATCATCATCATCTACTTCTTTTCCCAAATGCTCAATCATAGATCCAATTTGAGTCTTCTTTCTAGTCTCAGGAGTAAGACTGATATCTTCTTTGGTGTGAATGGGAATTTTTTCTTTTGTTACTGGTGGTTCTACAACTATGGTCTCTATCATTTCTTCTTCTTTTGTAGCTTCCCGTTCTTCAAAGGCCGAATTGTCAACAATGTTCTCCAAATTCTTGAATACATTTTCATCAGTATCCAAGGTGATTTTTGTACCTTCTACATTCATTGTTTCATCTTCAATATTAATAGCTGGAGAAGAGGGAATGTCCTCTTGTACTTTCTCACCTGCTTGCTCTACTGCAACTGATGATTCTCCAACATATTCTACCATAACCTTGATAATCACCTATTCTGTCTCAGAATTTACTTCTTCATACTTGCCTCCCATAATCTGAATTGTGCTCCTTTTAGTTCTCAGATGGGTGCTTAGGGCTTTCATGATCTGATTGAAATGAGTTTCATCTCTTATTTCACAAAGCTTCCTCACAAGCTTTTCTCTGATAGCTATCTCTTTGTCTGATGCTCTTTTCTTCCTATTTAGAAGTTTGTTATATAGATCATCAGGTATCTGTCCTTGAGTAGTATCAAACTTCTTGCCAATCAAAATCATATGCTTCACAACTACATTCTCCAAATTAAGTATATCATTATAATCATAAAGATCATAATATTTGTTCATTCTTGCAAAGTCACCATTCTCAATAATTTTCTCATTAAGCTTTTCAACTTTTGGTTTTCAAGCTTTCTTCTTAGTAGAGACATCATCTTTAACTTTTGCAATCTTTCTTGGAACTGGTTGCACTAGAGTTTTATGTCTCTTTCCTGGTCTAGTAGCACTTTCCTTAACTCTTTTGCTAGGTGTGGAGGAAGTGGATCTAATAGACATCTTTGCTTCTATGTCCTTCTCAGGTACTTCCACTTTCACCTTTACTTGTGGTTCATCCTGTTGCACTGCAATTGATGATAAAGGAGGGATAGACAAAACTTCATTTTGTCCACTCTCTCTAATTGCTGCTACTGTCTGCTTTGCTACCAAAAACTCTCTCTTTATCATTCCTATATCTTTTAGGATTTTCTTAATGGTGCTCTCAACTCTCTTCTTAGACTACTTCTCTTCAATTAGAATATTTGCGGAGTTGAAGTTCTCCTCAAAGGTTCCAAACCTGTTACACTAAGTGTCCAACTTACACTTAAGTAGTCTGCTAACATACTCTTCAATCTCTACTTCAGATATCTCATAGCCAAGAGGTTCTATGAACTCTGTTCTAGGCTCTACTGCTTCAATATAGGTAAAGTCAGTATCCACCATAAAACATATATCATCTTTATATTTTTCAACAAGAGACTTAGGGATTCTTGATCTGCTAGACACAATATTCTGAAATGTCTTAATAACAAGTACTGCACTCTCATTTACACTATCAATAACATGTCTTCTGTATACTAGGTTAATCCTTTCCATTTTAGTTTGTCCATCATTCTGGTCATTTCCTATGGTGTAAGGAAATCTCCTCAAAAGATGAAAGAACATATATGTGATTAGGGATGAGAACCTAAACTGTGTATACTTAGTTTTCTTGATCTTCTCCAAGTTCTCAAACAATTGAATTCTTATAATTTCACACATATCAACTGGTACCCTGTCAACACACATAAGATAAATTTCATGTACCATTCTAGCTGCCATGTCATCCTCTCTTGAATTTGCAAAAAACTTAGTAGTTAGGATCTTGCATAAGTATCTCACATCATCTTGTTTGATCTTACTAATCACAATTCCTCTACCATTATAGGATGAGTTTGTGTTATCAATGACTATTTTTCTCATTAAAAGGAATAGCTCCAATTGTAGATAATCTAGTGACTTCATGAATCAAATCATCTATAATATATATCACTCTATCCTCTAACCAAAACTTTCCATTATGAATTCTACTCAAGATAATCTTAGTGCATTCTTCATTATCAAATTCATACTGTAATCCATACTTAACAATTTCATTATGTTCCAAATATTTAAAACCTTGTTTCAGTGTCATATCCTGATTGTAAATCTTCTGATACTCATCTATGAAATCACTATCATTCACTGTCTCTAGTTTTCATCCAAGATAACTTCTGACATTCTCTAAATGTAAAACTTCATTTGGTACGGATGATAATGCAACCTAGGGTCTTCTTCCAAGGGTTCTACTGGTTCCCTTATAAATTTAGGTCTATTCTTATCTCTGACATTGTTTATTAACAAAACATCCATGATTTTTTCAAATGCCTTTACTAATTCAAAGATTTGTCAAGTAGAATACCTTATTTTCACATTTTTAGGGCTTGTGTAGATTCGACACAAAATTCTTCTCCAAATCCTTGCAAAATGCTTTCAATCATTGCTCTTTGATCTCCTTGACACTTGAATTCACTTTGATGATAAAATAATACCAATCATAACCTTTTATTAATTCAATCTCACTTAGATCTGACATCACATTCAATTCTTTTGTCGCTTCTTTCCAAAAAAGTTGTCTCTACTAACCTGCAAAACTTAAAACTTCTTGTGATCTCGCAAAACATAATATTTTTCTTTGCGCTCTTAACCATAGCATTAAAACATCATAAACTACCTTGCATTAACTGTGCAAGACTCAGTTCATCATATATATACTTCTACACTAAATCTAAGTTCCTATTCTACTACAATTTACATGAATTAAGTACTTTGAGATAGGTTAGGTAAAGATTCATTCTTACCTTTCAATACTTCACCTTCCTAATTACCTTCAATGTTGAATATGTCTCATTGATCTATGCTTTTGATAAACTTCACTTCATCTGAATTACTACAGCATCCTTTCTGACTGTTACTTGCATCTTCATTTCTTCTTGCATGATTTCTGGGGTTAGGATTAGGATGAAAAACTCTATTGTTCATTCTACAAAACCTTACTGTATGTCGAATCTTTTTGCATATCTAACAAACAATTCCATTGTTTCCATATCTTGGTCTAGGTTGATTGATTTGTGATCTGTAGTTTCTAGCAATGTGCCCAACCTTGTTGCATCTATAACATACTACTCCATTTCTTCTATTCATATCTTCAGTAGGTTTCTTATTTGCATTATTAGTATTCCTAAACATTCTACTACCATCATTATTCTCAATAAATTTAGGTTTCCTACATTCAATAGCTCTATTTACAAAACCATGACAATTGTAACAATAACCATTAAGAGGTTTAAATTGTTTACCTGTGCAATCTCTCTTCATATGACCAATAGTATTACAAGAAAAACATCTACCTTTGAATTCTCTTTGCATACCTTTGGGTGATTCCTCTTGCTTCAGTGATTCTTCTTCTTTAGGTGTATCTTCAAATTTGTTGATCTCATCAGGCTTCTTCTCATCTATGCTTTTAGATATCTTCAGATCTAGTTCCTTGCCTTCATCATTTTCTTTGAAAGTGTTGAATCCAAGACCAGTCTTATCATAGAATGGTTTTTGATAAGATATTTGTTCATCAATCTTCTCACTAGTTGAATATAGCCTTTCAAGTTGTTGCTTGGATTGAGTCAGTTCACCTTTCACAATCTTATTATATTTCTCAAGTTCATCATACTGCAAATTGACTTTCTCAAGTTCAGATGTTACTATACCAAGTTTAGATTTTAGTCCTTCATTTTCAGTCTTTAGACTTTCATTCTTAGATTTCAGATTTACTTCATTTTTGCCATGTCCATCTTTCAAACTAAGCTTCAAATTTTCTATCTTCAGTTCATGCTTAAGGATCTCATTTGCTTTTTTCAAATTGTCATCATAATCTTCAATAAGAACTTCGGGTTCCTTTTTAGATCTCAGATCTTCCAATTTTTTTTTCATTTTCTCAATGAGGTTCTTTGCATCATCATACTTTCTTTTCAAAGTATCTTTTTCAATAGTGAGCAAGTCAATCTGTTCAAGAGCTTCTTCAAGATTCTTTTGTAGTTGATCCATATCCATAGAGATCTTACTCAAGCTGCTAGGCTTTCCTTTAATGATTCTTTTCTGAGTAACTAAGCTCTGATACCAATTGTTAGAAATAGGGAATACTGAGAGCGGGGGGGGGGGGGGGGGGGGGGGGGTGAATCGGTATTCTACAAACTTTGTCTTTTTCCCAATTATGGATATAATAGATTATCTTTATACATGCATAACATAAGAAGCTAAAAAACTTGCATAACAATAAAGAACTCATAACACATTATTTGTTCTTGAGGAAACCCTGGCCAAGGGAAAACCCTGGTGGGGATGGTACCCACAAAGATCCACTAATCAAAAGTATCATGTTAAGGATGTTGACCCTGTTAGGAGTCTATTACAAGCATATAGTGTATCAGTCCTGATTAAGGGACTATAGGCCTTGTTAGAAGCCTCAACCCTGTTAGGAGTTGTAGTACAAAATGTGATTACCAGATGAGCCCACTGCCCAAACAAGTAATGTAAAATATACACTGATTAAAAAATAGGTTAAGGTACATAACCTTATACTGCTTGCATCAATATCTCTTCACTACTCTTTCACTATCGCTATTACATATGCTTCATATACTTCGCATCATATCACTTTACTATACATCAAATGTTCACTATATCTTCTACTTTACAATTATAATTACATTTATACCAATAGCTTTATCCAAGAGTTAACATCTAGGATGTCATCCCTTTATATTGTTAAGTCATTATTTTGATAAACAAAATAATCCCTTAACTCTTTACTAGTTCTGTCTTCATATTCTGTCCTGTCGGCTTCACACTATCTTCGGTAAAACTATCATAACTTATTTCGAACATGCCGTAATGATTTGCACTCTGAGATGGGTGATCAATAGACATCATAGAGTCTATGTTCAAGTGCGCAAGCATTGAAATTACTCTAGTTAATGTCACAAACAAAAACTATGTCCAGGTTCACTGGTAAAACACTGTCTCACACTTAGACAAATTTGCAATGCACTCTATCATACTTGCTCTCTGACCTGTGCGATCTTCATGTGGATCTATGTTTCCATAATGAAAACATCTATGTAATCAAATCAGCCAAATTGCCAACACATACCTCACAAGAATATAGAACAAAGATGAAGCAAGTCTGGACACTGAAAGGACAAAACAAGACCTATCAATTGAGAAGACAAGGTAATGCTTATACTTGGGATTATAACACATGGGTTGTGCATAGCATGTGGAATTTATGGACATATTGTAGCTAACTACATGAGAAATAACTGGAGAGGCAGATCTTGTAGGTGGAAAAGTACTGGTATGGCATGCTTACACTATTACAAAGTCGGTCACTTAAGTAAACATTGTAGAGACCGAGCACCAGAGACACAAATCTTTGAAAATGGGAATACAATTGAAGATATCATGTGGATAAGAAACACTATGTGGAGAAAAGCATCAGGTGACAATATTGAGTCAGGCAATGTAGTCGGTGAAACCTTGTCCATTGGATTGGGTGACATCGTCACCTCCACCTAAGTTGAAAAGGTATGTATGGAGCTGATAATCCAAATTAGATATATCTATCATACATTTCCTTATACTAAGTGTTCTCATACCAATCTGTATTAATCAAGATGCACTATGGTTTTACAAGTTTTGAGCTTTAAGTGTTTAGAGTCGGTATATGCTAGACCGAGTGGAAAGTCACTAGTCAGTACCTATTAGTAAGGTTACCCAAGTGCCATTATTAACCGAGTGAAAATTTGATGTGTTAACCAAGCTTATGTTATTTTTTGGTATACACCGAGCGTGACAGTTGTCGTCAAGTTGTGTTAGGTCGAGCATTTATTGCAAAAATTTTAAGTGGGAATTTTAAAATGCTATAAATATGTGGTGGTATTAGCTTATTTTTGCACACTGCAATCATGAAGAGTGAAGAGTCTATAGAGAGATTTCAAGTAAAAGATTTTTAGAGCATTTGAGCAAAGATTTAAAGAACTTTGAGAAATTTCATCATTGTTACGAGTAAGTACTATCATTGTCAAGTTGTTCATTTAATATTTATAAAAACCCTAAATGAAGAACATGGTGTTCGCATCTAAGGTCAACAAATCAAAGAATGTAGATGAGGAGGAAGTGAGACTAATTGTATCTGCTACATGTGATGATCTGAAGTACAAAATTCATCCTAAAGTTGCTTCGCAGATTGATAAAATGGGAGCTTTTTCAAGCATACCACATAGGGTTTTGTTGGTTGAAGACATATGCTCCTACATTCACTACAAAATAGGAGATATTGGTGATTTTGAGCTCATTTCTACTTATCAAGAGCTAAGTGTCAATGGAAAATTGAAAACTGATCACAAGCATTTAGAAGTCAAGGGTTTGACAAATGCCCTACATCTTCCGAAGGTTTTAAAAAATGAGTGGATAATAATTATGTTAATTCATTATCATGATGGGAAACTCTAGTTGGATGAGCCCATAAAGATCACAAAAGACACCACACATGCAGTAACTGGATACCCGACCACCGACAAAGTCAAAGCACTAAGGAGTGCACCCAGAACCGAGCTAGAGAAAGCTACTGGAGCAGAATGGGATGTCAGAGCATTGAAAGTGAACACAATCACAGATCCTAAAACTATGTTTGGTGCATATGTCATAGGGTAAAAAATATTTCAATCAAGTAGACCCAATAGTGTACTGTGTGGAGTAGTTGACATTGCTTATAAAATAGTGAAAAAGGGATTTCAATTAGATCTTGCTAAGTTGTTGTTGAGGCAAGTTGAGGAGAATATGAAGACTATTCGGTCAGAGAAGTCCAACACTTGTAAGTTTGGATCTCTATTGCTTTTCATATTCTTTTATGTGCAATTTTTTTTCCCTTTAATCGGTAATGTTGATTGAACAATCGACAAGCCTGTGACTCTCCAAATCACTGATTTGATAACAAGTTTGGGAGATAATTTTGTGAGTCTGGTAGATATTTATTTTGAACAATTTAAGGAAATAATGAATTCAAGAAGCAAGATACCGAGTCAACTGGTAGAAAATTATGAACATGACATTTGTTTTCTAGTTGATACAGATTACACATTGATAAAGGTAGTAGAACCTAGAACAAAATGGCTAGCCCCTATGTGTTATGAACTTGATATTGACCAAGCCTCTAGGTCAATCTTTATTAGCTGATCCTAAGGATCCAAAAGATGCTAGGTTTGGCACATATGAGGAAGCTAAAACCAGGATAAAAATAGACCTAGTCATTGGGAAAATAACAAAGAAATCAAGAAAAATGATGACCAATTTGGTAAAGAAATTTGGAGATGATGCTGAAGCATCCGAGGACATTCTATTTGAGGTAGAAACCAAGGGTTAGTTACTTCTTACTGACAAAGCACATGATGATGAGGCAACTAAGTCTGATAGAGATGTTGATTCTACACTAGTTTCACCCACTCCCACTCCAAAGAAGAAGCAGATAGAAGTGAAAACTAGGGCACACACAAGATCAACCACTATAGCTTCACCTCCACTAAAGAAAAGAGTTGTGAAAATATCAAGGCCAACACTGACTAAAAACTATCAGAAGAAGAGAGGTACAAAAGCTACCACCGAGGATCCAAAGAAAAGAAGAAACTTAATAAGAGGAAAAGATGACATTTATGATGATGAAGATGAAATTGAACAATTAAAGGTTGTTGTAAATAAGAACCATTCTATTGATGAAGTTTTTGAGGACATAATCGACAACAGAGGTCTGAGTGATCCATAATTAAGTCAATTTTAACACCTTTCAACCGAGGATCAGAATAAAATTGAAGAAGCTGTTATACAAATGATGATTAAATTCAAGAAGGTACCCATAGAATTTTCTAAGTATGTACCTAAGGATTTATATGATAGAATTTTAGAAATATGGACTTATGCATTGAATACTGAGAAGAGAATGAGGGAACAATCCCTAGTCATGAAAATGCCTACATTGACAGTTCCTAAAGTTGAGGAATTAATGAAAACATATTCTAAAAGATTTCTAGTGAAGAGCCGAGCACTACGGATACTTGATGAAAATCTAGCAAAAAATGATGAAAGTAGTCAATTACTTTGGTCTTCTATTTTACAAGACCAAGCTGTGGCAGATAAGATGGCTTTGGCCATAATCCCAAAGAGGAAGACAAAGAGGAAAGGTAAAGGCATCCATTATGATGATGTTGATCTGGTAGAGAAGGAAATAATTGAGCTATCAGATACTAAGGTACCTGATACTAATCATGTCACCGAGTACCTAGATTTAATTTAGGATGCACCCGAGAAGGTAACAATACAAGGAATAACTGACGATTCAAATGATGTACTCATTGAGGACATCAATAATGGTTATCTTGATGGCATCAAGGATGATGAGGATATCATAGTTACTGGAGCTCAACAAAAAGAACAAGCCCCCACCAAGCCAATAGTAAGTATGATACTAGGTGACCTTCCTATATTGGTTCAAGCAGTATAAATTATAACACAAAAGGAACCCAAAGGCTCAATCCCCAAGTAACCACAGGATACAACAGGGGAACAAGGAAAAATTACACAAGATACTATTGAGACAAATACGCCTAAGGAAAAAGAGGTTAATACACAGGCACATGAAGATCCTAAGCCTAATGAGACTACACCAACTGGCACTACATCTAAGACTCCATCCCAATCGACCGAGACACAGGTCACCGAGGAGCAGAAGAAGGAATAAATCATGTCAACCGAGCATGACAAACCAAATGTTGAGGTAAAGGGTATAGTTCCATTTGTTAAGTCATCCCCTTAAGAGTCCAAGAAGAAAAATAAGAAACACGAAAAAGGGTCAGTCACTCTAGATGAAGTCATTGAGATTCCTGACTGCGACCCAAGAACTTTGGACCCCAAGGAATTAAGAAAGTATTGAGAGTTGTGCACAAGGAAGGTAGCACAAGAAAAATTGAGGAAAGAAAGTAAGAGTAAGCAGATTCTAGAGGATGTACAAGACATTCTATAGTAGGTTGTACCAGATGTCCAAATAAATGAGGAAACACCTATTTTGGACCAACTTGCAACTCATGCCAATCAAATAAATACCTAAGAAATTGATGCCAAGAAAATAATTGAAGAAAGGGCAAAGGCTAAAATTCAAAACAAATTAGCAAAGAAAATCAGCCAAGAAGTGGCAATCAACAAGGTCAAGCTTTCTGAGGTAATAACTTAATTACAATCAATAACTCAAAAAATCATACATTTTTTTTCAATTATGCACTGTGGAAACTTTCACTACCGAGGTCAGTGAGAAGATAAAGAAGTTGGATGCAGACATCCTAGCCAGTGCTAATGCTTCTCTAACTGAGCCACATTCTTTTCATAAGCATGTTCTCAAAGTACAAGAATTAAGGCAGTTGAGAGCAGATCTAAGGAAGCAGGAAGAAAATATAAGTGACCAAGTTACCGAGCTGCAAGCTGAGCTGCTTCCCCACCTCAAGATAATGGAAAGACACATTGTGAAGGCCCAAGCCTTAGCTGCTACACCAGAGATATCTATGTTAGAAAATATATGTGATATGCATGCACAAGTCGATCTTGAGCACATTTCTCTTACCAACTTGAAAGAGGAATGGGAAAACCTCTTGGATTCATTGAAGAAAACCCACAAGCACATTTTTTATAAACTATAAGTACACTTTTTGTTTTTGACATTACTTTCAAAAAGGGGGAAGTCATGCATATATGCCAATGTACTTCACTACATACAGGATCATGCACCAAGGAGGAGTTTTGTAGAAGAGTCAGTATATGTATATGTATATATGGAGTTAGAAAGTTTTTGAGAGATTCAGCTTATATACATTACGGTTTTGATACTAATGCCAAAGGGGGAAATTTTTATCTCTATTTTAGCATTAGATGTTTTCATTAGTATCAATTAGATCAGTCATTTATCTAAGCTAATCAGTTAGTAAAAGATAGAATAAGAAGCTATAGAAGCTAGTCGGTTGAACCTACAAAGCCTTCATATAGAGTAGTCACAAGGTAGAACTGAAAGATAAATGTATACAAGTGTAACTGAGTATCGATCATCAGATTATACTGAGCACCGAGTCAGTAAACATCAAGAATTCTACACACTGAGCATCAGGCTATTCACCAAACAGAGAAGGATGTGTTTACCGAGTTGTTCAAGAAATGGCATAGCAATTAGTAAAGGCACATTTATCTATGCAAAAGGTTTACACAGATCCATAAAACATTTTACCAAGATCAAGGCATATTTATTATGGATGTAATCATTAAATATTATGATGATTCCTATGTAATAGTTAGGTCTAGGTTAATTTTGTACATTGTAGATCTTAGGTTTTCTAAGATGTTGTAAACCTAATTAGGTCATAGAAATTAGGTCATAGAAATTTTCTATGTAATTGTAATTGATCTCATTTTGACAAGATCGAATATACATGACAAGCAGATCATGAAGCAGTAGCCGCCTAACAGGACATCAAAATTCAGACAAGGTTTACATGACAAAGTAGTTATCAAAAATAGTATTCAGTTTATTCATAAATATACAAGGCTATCGAGTAGAACAAAGAACAGTTTACTACACATCAAGGTGATATTTATTTAGTATATCATAGATCTGATTTAAACAAAGTAAATTTTTCATTTACAAATACTTTTTGTTATCTTCTAATCATTATAGCAAAGTTATAAATCTCATAACATAGTAGACTTAACATTCTGATTGTAAATCTCTTAAGTGAGTGCACACTTAATTGGTGTTGCTAAAATCCTTTTACAAGGTAGATGTAATCGATCTCAGGTTACTCCTAATAGGGTAAGATCACCATAAGTGATCACACTTGTAGCCTTAACCGACATACTTTGTTTACTGCAGTAGTGAAGAATTTGTGGGTGTCATCCCCACCGTAGTTTTTACCTTCTAACAAGGGTTTCTCTGTAACCAAAATAGTTGTGTCATGTGTTACATTTCATTAATGTTTTATTATTTTTTTTCATGCACTTTACATTTACAAAGTTATTTTACTGTATGCTGCAAACAATGGAATCAATTAGTTAGATAGACACTACTATTGCAGATTGTTTATTTAGTAAAAAAATTTTAGGGTACTAATTTGCCCCTCCCCTCTCAGTACTTTATCTTTCCTATCCCAACATAAAATAATGCAAAAATTAGTAAATCACCAAATTAGACACAAATATTCATCTTTGTATATTAATGATATTAATGTACCTTTGATTTTTACAAATATACATGTTTTTTATTAATAATGAAAAATCTATTTACAACTCATCTCTATAGGGAAACTAGTAGGAAAGAGTTGAGTGGAGAAAACCTCTGGTCTTGCCCCCCAAAATATAAGAGAAACATAGTCATTAAAACTTATAAAATTACCATTATACATACGAGGTAATGCATGAGAAATTTACACTCCACCCAATGTGGATGATAGAATTTCTTCCTATACAAATATACATGTTATAGGTACATGTATTCAAATAAATCTGACATTACAACATTTTGTATTGACAGTCAGTCTAATGAACCAACTGGATTTGGCCTACCCTTTATTTTCTCAAGTATTGCCTCATGGTTTGACTCACAAACCTTCCAAAGAGTCTTATTGTGTGGTTTTCCTCCATATCTGATCAAATGGACATTTGATGCAATGACAAGGTTAGAATAATGAAGAATCTCCTATGTGTCTCCCAATCCTCGAACAACCACAACCTAGGGTTCTACATACCATACCATCTAATCCATGTACCAATTAAAACCACTGCTCCAATAGGGATTCTAATTATTCACCATTTATAACCAAGTGATCCAATTTCTTTTTTTGCCTCAACATAGTGACACAAATAATAATATATCCCTTTTTCATTGTCTTCAAGCACAATAACAACAAAAACATGGCCTGCAATGATAGAGACATATTTGGGAGATCAATTTACTGAATAGTTAGGATAAAGTACTAAATTTAAGATTATTTGTACATGGAAAATTTACCTAGCTGCACTAGATTCAACAAGCAATCAAATTCAATGGATGATTCCATTTGTGTTAGTTGTAGTGTTTATGGGGGATGATAGGAGTCAAGTGGGTTTAATACTTGTGTATGCCATTCATCGACCCATTCCTTTGACTCACACCAATCCCAATCTTCATCCGTAGATGATGAAAAAAGGTACACCATATGTCATGTGTGGATACTCCATGAACCTATATTAGATCTTCTAAAAGAGTAGATCACTTGATCTTATCAGTGTAAAATAATCCTCATATGGTGCAATGTTAGTTTCATCTATCAAAAAAAGGAATCTATGAACTGTAGACTCACCTTCATTACTTGGATCCATTGTAGCACCACACCAATGGAAGATACATCTCAAATTTGAAAATGATTCTTGATCTTTGTACTTTAATTCTTCACGTGCTAAGGCTCTTTTGATACATGCACCTACACCATTGTGCTCTCCCTTTCCATGACCAACCTCTGTAAAATTCTACATATACTAAATACTAGTGATCTTATGCATCCTTATCAACCATTAAAAAATATGAGCATTCTTGAATTGTGATGCATAATTGTCTGAACATATGATGTGCTGATGATATGATATGCCTCTATTATCCAAATCACCATAAAATAGATGAAAGCAACCACGTACAAACTTTGTAGAATGTGATCAATCATCACTGATGTAAAAATGATACTCCCTCAATATCTTCATATTCTCCTTTGTACTGTTAGGTGAGTGCCTGAATGTTATATGACCAAATATAGCAAGCTATTGAGAGATATAATACTTTTCTTGCACCCCATTTTTTGGTTGTAGTGTGTAGTTATTTGTGAATTCCATAGTTAAAATAATGGTATCAAGTGGGCATGTGTCCTTGCACAACTTGAATTGCAAATCCAACCATCGATCTCTATGTGTATGCCTTTCATGCTCATAAATAATTTTTTTACTAAAAACATCCATGAACTAATACATTGGAATCTTTTCAATTACTAAGTCACATCATTTATCCTCTTTTCCATCTTTTAGAGTGTATTCCATGGTCTTATATTTTCCAAATTCTACTATTTCATTCCCAATTGCATGTGTACTCTCCATATGTTGACATATTAGAAAATGTTGCAAACCACTGTAATTTATGTATGTACCATTCAAGTATGAGAGATTATAAAAATTTTGAGCATCCACTCTTTCACATAAAATGGTAGATTTTAATTCCCTTGAAGATATAGGTGGGTCATTAATGTTACAATCTTGCAAAATATTGTTAGAGTGAAAATATATAAATATGTGCCTATAAAAATCATAAAGGTTAGAAAATTCAATATGTACCCTACAACAACAAGTTGTGTGTGTGTGATTTATCTTCACACAAATTTTTTTAGCCATTTCAAAATATCTTTGACTAATTTTAATTTGAGGATACATACCTATAAATTTTGCAAAGAATTGTGTCTGAGTTGAATCCAAAAAATGTTTCGGATGTGGAACGTGGATTCGACTACCAATCCTCCTTCTTACAACATCTCTTTGATTAGGAGATACTTTTGTATTATTCTTCTAAAAATATTCGATCAAGGATTTCAAAGCTTCAACAATTTCTTTATCTTTTCGGGGTAGCCTATTGGAAAATGCCCATAACTCATTTCTATTTGGATCTTCCACTCTTTGACACTTTCCCATGACTCTCATTAGAGACTTTCTACTTATTTTCAATGATTTTCTTGTCTTTCTATTGAGTTGATATTTATTCATTTGCATTCTTACTATTGTTTATGTAAGTACATGTCATGTGACATTAATTTCTTTTGTGCATGATGTAGAACCCACACTCTCATGTGCAGTCATTAAATTCTTTACAATAGATTTTTCACTTAAATCGTCCATTGTTCTTAGCCCAACAATCTTCATGATGGGACTAAATTTCAGATTTCTCATCATTTCAAAAAAAAGTTGACATCATCCTGTCACATTTATATTCTCAAAAAATAATCTCCAAATGCGATTAGCATACCTTTGATAAGTACGCTTAGGAATCTTGTTAGACATTGGTTTCAAGATATTAGTATCCATATCAATAAAATATTTTGGATTTCTATACAAAATTCTAGGAGGTTTTATCAACTCTTGATTGGGATCAACATTAGGAACATCAACAACATTAGGGGTGAATTGTGTACCTTCAACCGAAGATGATGTGCCTTCAAATTGAGATGTAAAAGATGGATTCTCACCAACTTGAGATGTTAATGGAATTACTTAAACATGACATGATGGTGTTCCTACACCTTTGGATGTATAGAATGGTGTTCCTTCAATGTGATACAATGGTGTACCTATACCTTGGGATATAGAGAATGGTGTTCCTTCAATATGATACAATGGTGTGCCTACCCCTTGGGATGTAGAGAATGGTGTGCCTTCAACATGATACAATGGCGAGCTTGCACCATGGGATGTAGAAAATGATGTGCCTTAAACATGATATGATGGTGTGCCTCCAACATTGGATGATGGTGTCCCTTCAGCTTGGGATCTCATAGATGATGTTCTTGCATCTTCGTAATTCAATTGTCTTGTTGCATGCAAATTTCTCACTCATTTCCTTTTTGTTTCCAATTCCAATTCTCTATTACTTTCTATTGATGTTTCATGTTCCTCATCAAAAGGAAAATCTTCTTGTATGGTATGCAATTTTTTTGTTCACAAAGTTGTCTCATTCTTTCCCTTTTCTTCTCTTTCTCTAGTTCATGCTATTCCAATGTTGAAATAGTTTCTCGTTGCCTCATCATGATGATGAATTATAAATGTGTATATAAGTAAGTTAAAGATTATTTAATAACTTCTATTTATGCCAAATACACCTTCCCAATTGCAATTGTTCATTAAAATTTTCAAATTACTTTGAAACTCTCTAAAATTTTGAGATTTGACACATATTTTTTGTAATTCAAACTTGAATTGTAAAAAAAAACTCTATTAAAATAAGTAAAACTACGAAAATAACAAGTCCATACTATATCAATTATAGACAAAAAAACTCCTTATTCACATTTCACATGCAAAAAATGAAAAACTTTCCTCAAATGATCAATTTTGGTGAAGAATCATTGACTTTCACACTTCTGTGTTGATTTTTGAACAAAAAGGTGGTGATAAATTGACATAATATACCTTTGTGTGACCTTCAACACCATGAAAACCACATGCTTATTAGATAATGCATAGAAACCAAACATAATACATAAAAATTGGGCCTTAATCACGAGTTCCTTTCCTTTTTTACCATTTTTCTTCTTCTTACATAGGGTGTAATCCCTATAGGGAGTACGCCCTATGTAATAATAATAAAAGGAGAGAGAGAGAGAGAGAGAGAGAGAGAGAGAGAGAGAGAGAGAGAGATTAATGTTAGGGTTCCTAAAGGGTCATCCTAGGACACATTATGTGTCCTAGGACCCCTCATGATCCCTTAGAACCCCTAAGATGTATTCTTAGTGGTCATAAGGGGTCCTTGTACTAGGACCCCTTATGATATGTTATGACCCTTTAGGACTTCTAAGAATACATCTTATGGGTCCTAAAGGGTCATAAGGGGTCCTAGAACACATTAATGTGTCCTAGGACCCCTAAGAATACATATTAGGGGTCCTAAATGGTCATAAGGGGTCCTAGGACATATTAACGTGTTCTAGGAACCCTTACAACCCTTTAGGACCCCTAAGATGTAGGACACACTAATGGGTTCTAATGTGTCCTAATGGGTTGTAATGTGTTCTAAGGGGTTTTAAAGGGTCCTAAGAGGTCCTAGGAACTTTGAGGACCCATTACAACCCCTTAAGACCTAGTAAGACATGTTAGGATACATTAAAACCCATTAGGACCCCTTAGAAAATATTAGTCATCGTAGGACACACTTTAGGGTTGTACTATGTCCTAATGGGTCCTAATGTGTCCTAAGGGGTTCTAATGGGTACTAAGTGGTCCTACGACCCCTTAGGACCCATTAGGACTCCTTAGGACACATTAGGACCCATTACCTGACACATTAGAATCCATTAGGACCCCTTAGAACACATCAACCATTGTAGGAGACACTAATGTGTCCTAAGGGGTCCTAATGTGTCCTAGTGTGTTGTAAGGGATCCTAATGAGTCATAATGGGTTTTACGTGGTACTAGGACCCTATAGGACCCATTAAAAAACCTTAGTACATATTAGGACATATTATTACCCATTAGGACCCCTTATAACACATTAACTATCGTAGGACACACTTATGGGGTCTAAGTAGTCCTAATGTATCATAAGGGGTCATAATGGGTCCTAAGTGGTCATAGGAGCCATTAGGACCCCTTAGGACACATTAGGACCCCTTAGAACAAATTAACTGTTGTAGAGAACAATAATGGGTTCTAAGTGGTTCTAATGTATCATAAGGGGTCATAATGGGTCCTAAGTGGACCTATGACCCCGTAGGACCCATTAAAACCCCTTGGGATGCATTAGGAACCATTAGGACCCATTAATACCCCTTAGAACACATTAATTGTCATATGATACACTAATGGGTTATAATGTGTCCTAATGGGTTGTAATGGGTCCCAAGTGGTCGTAGGGCCCCTTAGGATCTATTAAAACCCCTTAGGATTTATTAAGACCCATTAGGACACATTAGGACCCATTAAGACCCCTTAGAACACATTAACCATCATAGAACAGACTAATGGGTTCTAAGTGGTCCTAATATATCATAAGGGATCATAATGGGTCCTAAGTGGTCCTAAGACCTCTTAGGACCAATTAAAAACCATTAGGACACATTAGTACCCCTTAGGACCCATTAGGGCCCTTTACCATACATTAGTGTATGGTAAGAGGTTGTAAGGGGTATTAAGGGGTCCTAAGACACATTAATGTGTCCTAGGACCCCTTATGACCCTTTAGGGCCCCTATCTATATGTATTAGGTGTCCTAATGTTTTTGAAATGGTCCTAGAACACATTAGTGTGTCCTAGGGCCCCTTAAGACCCCTTAGGACCCCTTACAATACACTAATGTATGGAAAGGGGTTGTAAGGGGTCATAAGGGGTCCTAGGACACATTAATGTGTCCTATGACCACTTATGACCCTTTAGGACCCCCTTGTCTACATATTATGGGTCCTAAGGGTTGTTATGGGGTATTAGGACACATTAATGTGTCCTAAGACCCCTTAGGACCCCTTATCACACACTAATGTATGGTAATGGGTCCTAAGGGTTGTAAGGGGTATTTAAGGGTCCTAGGACACATTATTGTGTCCTAGGAGCCCTTATGACCCTTTAAGATCCCTCTCTCTACATCTTAGGGGTTATTAGGGTTGCTAAAGAGTCATAAGATACATTAATGTGGCCTAGGACCCCTTAAGAACCCTTACCAAACACTAATATATGGTCAAGGTTCCTAATGGGTTTTAAGGGGTCCTATCACACATTAATGTGTCCTAGGACCCCTTTATGACACATTAATGTGTTCTAAGACCCCTTTATGACACATTAATGTGTCCCAAGACCCCTTTATGACACAATAATATGTCCTAGGACCCCTTTATGACATAATAATGTGTCCTAGGACCCCTTATAACTCTTTATGACCCCTCTCTCTACATCTTATGGGTCCTAATGATTGTTAAGGGGTCCTAGGACACATTAATGTATCCTAGGACCTAGGTTATGACCACCCTCTCTCTCTCTCTCTCTCTCTCTCTTAGAATCTTCTCACCCTCTCACTGAGACTGGGCTTCCACCCGTGACAATTGAAGAGGCATTTTTTGAATATTATTGTTGGCCATCATGGGATAAGAGAACTAATCTAAATTGCATAAAAAAATAGAAATGATTCCATTATGTGATATACTTAGGGATATTGTCAAGATTTCTACTAGAAAACCCACCCCTGGAGAGAAGGATATTGTACTTTCATAATGTAAAAAGTAAAAATTTGTATGGGTCTATCTAGATCAGCTAGCTCTATTGGAACATCATGAAATGGAGCATGTGTTAGGATATGATGTAGGCTATACACGCGACTCTTCTTCCAGGAGTGAGCGTATGCACTCCCTTGGAAATTCTTTCCAAATAGAAATGATAGGATACCATCTTTTTGTTTTGAATCCTATTTATCTAAAGGGGAAACTATCCTTTCTCTGCTCTCTAGAATTAGGGGTGCAAAATTTGCTTTGCATTGTTTGGGTATACCACTCAATTATGTTGCACATATAGAAATTTGCAAACAAAACAAGCTTATCCTTAGAAGTTGGTGAGAAAAAATACATCAAAGGGGTTAACTGATTGAGGTGGGGGATGTGAAGAATGTGACAATGAAAAGATTTGATGAAATGATTAACTCATTTTGAGGTTTTGATCCCATAATAGGTGGATGCCCCTGTAATAATCTATCAGGAAACAACAAGTGCACTAGGTATGGACTAGATGGAAATCAATCTTCTATTTTCTATGAATCCCCAAGGATTATGAATTATTTAAGGGGTGTGAAATGCATTCAAGCCTAATTTGACACAATAATATCATTACCAAAGGTGTAACAAGCTCTTACAATTTTGTAATACAAACCCTCTGTAGTCACTTATTTCAAATCCAACATCTCTCTCTCTCTCTCTCTCTCTCTCTCTCTCTCTCTCTCTCTCTCTCTCTCTCTCTCTCTCTCTCTCTCCCTCTCTCTCTCTCTCCCTCTCCTATTCTTACATAGGGCATACACCCTACAGGGTGTATGCCCTTTGTGAAATAACGAAATTAAAATATTGTACCGAATGCAATGATATTTTTCATATATATAGGACATACACCCTATAGGGTGTGCACCCTTTTAACTACATTGGGATCCACTAAGCCTAAGGGTTGGATTTTCCTTTGGAATCCAACCCAAAGGCTTGAGGGATTCAAACAAGTCTGAGATGTGTTTTCAAAGAAACATACAAAAAATCACATTTATTCATGTGTACTCCCCGTCAAGTTTGCACGTGGTTCAAGAATGAAAAAATCACACAACATGATGTTTTAGATCCCTCTGTTAGCTATCTAACCATATAGTTTATTTTTAATTCTAATTATGTTAAGCTTTTCATCTCTAATTTATTTTGTCAATAATTTGATTTATGTCAATAACCAACGTGTAGTATTTTGGGCTTCTATTTTGGCTCGTTAGTTGAATTTTGAAACAAGTTACTTTTTTTAGAAACTAGAATCCGTTCTACACACTAAAAAAAGTTTCAATTTTTTATTAGTGTTCAATGATTTCTAGGGGGAACACAGACACAATTTACGTTTTCAGGATGTATCCACTTCACAAATTTGTAAAAAATCATACATTCATAAAAAAATTAGCAAAAAAATCTAGGATAAACTATGTGGTGTTAGATAACTTCTCACTAGAGAAATTCAAAAAATTCAAAAAAAATTTAACATTTTAGGGGGAGCACACCAAATGCTATGTTATGTTTTTTCACAAAAAATAGGACCACTTTTTGTGCTCCCCCTTTTTGAGAGCCTTAATCTCCACCATTTTCAAAATAAATTAGTAGTTTAGAAACTAGATTCGTAGTAATACAACTCTTGCTGTTATCACATCTTGAAATTTTGAGTCTAATTATCTTTAATTTCTCATCTAAGTTTAGATTTTGTTGATTTCAGAAGAAAAAAGTTGCATCTTAGACCCCATTTTTGGTCCCCCATCTTTGTGCACTTACCCATTAACATGATTCTTTTTCCAATCATTATATTTCCCATTCTACTCCTTAGGGTCAATTTTTAGGTTCTAGTATGCACATATGAAAACTTACTAAAAATAGTAAAATTGCCAAAAATAGTATCCCTACCAAAATAGCCCTTATGGAAAAACTAAAAAATATTTTTGGGTGATGTAATATTTCTCTTACACCCTGGATGCTCCTACATCAAGTTGAGTTCGTGTGATTATGGCATAGGATTGAACACTAGACTCCAGCGGTGAACTATTGATAAAGAGGTAGAATAAAGAGTAGTGGTTGAGAGAAACATCATTCCTAGTGGTGGCTATGCAAAAATGTTGAAAATTAAAAAAAAACCTTGTTGATGATTAGATAAAAAACTTGAAATTGCCAAAAAACATCAAAAACTTAAAATTGCCTAATAATGATGATGCCATCCTAATAAGGGCTTTCTTGTGATAAGTATGGCGGCTACAAAAAAAATAAAAATTCATCATTATTTTTTTTCAATTTCTTAATAATAAAAAAATCATAATTTTTAAAAAAATGCCTATGCAACATTGACACCAATTTTATACAACATAGTATGGTTGTTTTACCTCAAATTCTATATAGATTTTTGACCTCCTATTTTACACGCTCCAAAAAATATTCCTAAAAAAATCTGATCTCCAATTTTGACATTTATTCTTAAATTATTTAATGTTCTAGATGCAACAATGAACTATTTTTTACTTCTAGATCTATAATATTTATATTCTCGATATCATATCTCTAAGAAAATGAATAAAGAAATTTTGGAACTTTGATACTATTTTGGAGTTGAACCTCAACCTTACAACTCCCAAAGTCTTATTCTAATTAAGTAGCTATCATATAAGAGATCTCAAAAATAAACATTGATGTGAAAGGATAAGATCAATTCATACAAAAATAAAGAATAAATAAAAATACATTAGACAATAAATTACTCTTGATGAAGGATAAGGAACCTTTAGGGAAGATTAAGTTAGATCATGTCATGTATCTTCATCATATGTCTTTAAACTAATAGAGCATGTAACATAAATAAGCTTAGTATGCTAGTGTGAAAAGGGGCATGATTTAATAAATAACTATAATAATTACCTTTAAAAACATTATCAACATTTTTTTAATGTGATTATCCATATTCATTAATACTTAAGAAAAAATTCAATTTATACAAGATACTCTCACTAATGAAGATATTAGTACTAATTAAATCCAAACATAAAACACAAATACCAACCTTGAAGCTAAAATTTGGTTTTAATTATAGCCCGAAGCATATTAATCTAATAAATGAATACTCACAAAGTGAAATAGAATCAAAATATTACACTAGAAAAATCTAATACACAAAATAAAATTTAACATAGGAAACCCTTATATCATAAAACTCGCTAATAAATTGCACCACTCTTCTTATATTCATAGTAACAAAATTACAATATAATGAAGAGTTATTATTTTTCTCTTAAGGGGTTTTTTAACTCTCTTCTTAGATTAATTTTGGTAGCTATGTACCTATCTTCTAGTTTCCCTCAACTCATCACATCCCAATTTCTCTATAAACATGGAAGATAAAATCATGAACCCAAGAACCCAAAGTGATCTTTCACCTTTCATAAATTTTTCATTTATATAGGATGACGTGTCTTCATATGAGGCCTCCCAAGATTCATTAAATGCATTTCCCAAAAGTTACATACAATAATTTCTAAGGAAAATGTTCCTCCACCTAAAATGTGACATCTCATTCTAAGTGAATTTCAGAGATTTGCAATGTTACCTTTATATATTTTATGCAAGGTGCACAACACATTTCCTAACAAACAATAACAATTTTTTTGCTAAAAATTATTTGATGGTTTTTCCTAACTGGTCAAAGGGTGGAAAAGTGAAAGGTATAATTTATTGAGGATATTACAATGGTATCATAGCTTTACCATGCTATAATTCAATATTTTTAAATCGAATATTGAATTATATGGGAATATATTATTAAAGATTTAATATCATTATTTTATGATCAAAGACTAGTGTTTTATTTTGCATGATATTTTTATATGAATATTTTATAGTTGAATTAGACTTTGAAAAATAAATGGAATAGTTTATTAGTCTGAGATTATGTGATGTTTTCATTTGTGGGTATATTTATTATTTCTTTGAGGTTGGATTTATGGGAATTAAGTGGCTTTTAAGGAAATGGTACCAAAGGCTTTGAAGTATTTTCTATTGTTCTTTATTTTTGTGTGAAGAAATGTTGTAACCATTTTGAAGTCTCGATTTGATCGTGTTTGATTTTGTGATATTTGTAAATGATCTCATGTGCCTTATTGTGTTTGATCTTTATTTTCATTAACCTTAAAAGTTGACGACTGTTATTATGTTTGAGTTTGATTTACTTGGTCACCTTATGTTATTTACTATGGTTGTTTTACGTTTTGAATGATTATTTTTATGGAATATGTTATTTTGTATTTTGAGATGGAGGTTATTGATGCTTTGAGTATCGTTGGTCCTGTGATGTAAGACTATGAGGATTGTTATTATTTTGTTGAGATATCCATTATGGGATGGATGATCTTTGATAATGTCTATATTGAGATGGACTGTTTGATCCTTGTATAGGATGTGTTGATTCTCTACTATGCTCCATTATTTTACTTTGGTGATTACCATGATTTATGGTTTATGATAAAGTTTTTGTGGGTTCAGTTTATTCTTTTCCTTGTTATTTTGGTTGGAGCATTAGGGTAGATTATTTGAATGTATAGGTGGGGAGTGGCTTGTAATAGTTGTTGGGGCCTACAAGTAGCTGCCAGGATAACTTATTGCAAGTGACTTAATAAGTGATAACTAAGTGACAGTGAGAGTTTAAAATGAATTAATAAGATAACTTGTGCCTCGTCCATGCCTGAGTACTTGATTGAGGTCTTGACTAGGATGGGAGTGGGAAGCTGCTTGCCACCTACATGGACTGGATATGGCATAGTTAGTACCTAACTAATAATTTTTAGACAATTAATACCTTTAAATATTTTATGCAAGGTGCACAACACATTTCCTAACAAACATAGGTTAATTAATTTTGGTGAGAGATTACAATATAATAATCATATTACATAATTATAAAGCATTTCCATATCTTGCATCACCTAATACTATACTTGCCATCAATTTAAGCACTTCCATACTTTCTAAATTTATTTCTTCACTTAGTGTACATTAGTGCAACGAGTTAAATTTTTAACAACGAAATTATAAGTCTTCTCTTTGAAGATAACACTTCTAACAAGGTGATTTTTAACACTATTTATTTTTTACATAAATTCATAAAAGATCATCCATAAAATACAAATACACACACATACACATGTCATTTTTGTGGTGATAGAATTACCTTGTACAAATTTTCAAGCATAAAATTATGCTTGAGGGAATAATCACTTAATTAATTTTAAGTCTAATTTATCAAAATATAGATTATGATCATCAAGCATTATACAAAATAGAATATTCCTAATTGACTACATATAATTGATAAATAATTATATAATCTATTCTAATCACATGTATCTTTTATAATTATTAATTTTTAAAGTAAAGTATTAGTTTAGTTGTTCATATGATTTATCAATTGATCTTATAATTGAACATATATGATTTATTTTCCTTGTACCTAGATATTTAAGTAACCAAGAGAAGCTCACTCACTATGTTTCATTTGGACCTTGAAATTTAAGGAGTTTCAAGAATATAATTTTACTAATTTAAATAATGTATATAGAATCATAATTTAAATATACATGTCTATACATCTAATAACAACATCATCGTCAGCATGGTGTGTATTGATATTTGTCTATAAAATATTCCATAGGAGCATGTAATGAATAAGTGCTTGTATACTATAAATATAAGATTATGTGCATATTCTTGTATCAATAGGTTTGCATGTTGTATGATACTCCCTCATGCAAGCATTTTATAGGGGTAATTTGAATATATGAATTATAATAGAAAAAGATGCATGCTTCTCCCCATCAAAAAGGCCATCATAGAAAAACTCAAAATATATTATTATATAATAGTTTATTTAATTTCTTTTCCCATTCAATTTTATATTCATCTTGGTGGAATGTCTTAATGCAATAACATATTGGCAATTGGAATACTCTTATGCTTGGTCTGGCTTTCAGTTTGGATATTATACAACGAGCTATTTATCATTATTTATACTTATTCACATAGAGTTAACATTTACCCATTATTATTGCACCCATGCCATTAACTTCTTGCCTTAGAATTATTATAAATTTCTATGATGTTTTGTTATGTCATGATATTTAAGGACAATTAATATGCACTTTATTTCATATGGAAGAATAACACTTCATTTGAACTAAAGGGGAAAATGAATCATACCCACATCATCATCATATTGTCATCTATATGTTTGTATACAATAGATTTAATGTCACTCATCATCATTAATACGACCTACCAAATGAGTTTGACCTAAGAGAATCCATTCACTTATCAAGTCAAGAAACTTCTAAAATATGTCCTTAGACACCACCTTAAAAACTTAGATAACAAAGAAGATACAACTCATTTGTAGGTGTACTTTATGTCAGTTCAATCCCACACATCATAAAACGTTATCTTACATAAATTTCCAAATCTCATGCATGGAAATTTAATCTTGCAATAGGTTTGATCCATGCACGATCCATGTGAATTTTAAGAAAACCATATTCATATTTAATCATTGGACTTCAAACATATATATTTTGTGATTATAAGTTGTGCTAAAAAAGTTTTGATCAAAATAGAGAACTATCTTTCAACCACCAAAATCATTTAAGTATTTTTATTTACTATGTCTACATTAAAAAAATATGCATAATTTGACACAAATCTAAATTAAATTAATTACTTGAAATATTCATGTTAAACTAATTTTATTGAAAAATCCACTTATTTATTTACATTGTTTTGAACTTGACTTATCTTACATGGGGTTTTTCTCTCTCTAGTAGGCTTTTTTAATCTAATCTTAAATTATTTTATTTTATTTAATATCTTTTTAATTTTTTACTTCCCCTTCCAACGAACAACACTTCGTAGCCTTTTCTCATATTAGGGTCTTTGATCCATTGTAAGATCTTTTCTTTTACCCGCACTACCTAACCATGGAACACCTATAGGGTTTAATTTTCATATTTAATTATTAGTTTTTAAAAATTCATATTTAATTATTAGTTTTTTAAAATTCATATTAAAACCTTACCTTATTCCTATAACATTTAATCAAATTTAATTAGGATTTGAGACTTTATATATGATCTTCTTTTGATTCTCACCCACCCAACTTTGGAAAGTGCTTCATTGATATATATATTACATCACATGAATTCTCATAATTCATTTTTAGTTGGCCTGAATTAATATCTAGATAATTCATATACCACGTAGACTCTCATAATTCATTGGACTTGGCCTTAATGGATACCTATATCATAGATTTGAACATGTCTCTGTGATTTGTAGCATCTAACCCTTCCATCTTTAATATTCTTGTGTCCTTTTACCCTTTACCCTATGGATGGGGATGCCAAATTTCTATGGAGGTTTTATTCCATCATGTCCACAATTTTCCCTCTTTCATAGAGTTGGCTAATCTTTTTCCTTTCCTCTTAGATACACTTGCTTCACTTTTCCATAAGCCTTATGTTTCATCTACTTTTCTTTCATCAAGACTACCTAACCTTATGATACCTCTAGTATTTCATTTTTATATTTGATTATCAATTATTTTTTATTTATTTCAAACATGTACCTTATTCCTATATCATTTAAATCCAATTCCCTTGGGATTTGAACCTTTATTTTATGATCTTTTGATTCTCTTCTACCACCTTTCGATTGTGCTTCGTTGATACATCTTACATCATGTAGACTCTCATAATTCATTGTACTTGGCCTCAATTGATACCTATATCATAAATTTGAACATGACTACATGATTTGTCACATCTAATTCCCCCATCTTTAATATTCTTGTGTCCTTTTACCCAAGGGATGGGGATGTCAAATTTCTATGGAGATTTTGTTCCATCATTTACCCAATCTATCCTCTCCAATAGAGTTGGCTAGTATTATTCCTTTCCTCTTAGATACACTTTCTTTGCTTTTCCATAAGCCTTATATTTCATCTACTTTTCTTTCATCCAGACTACCTAACCTTATATGATATCTCTAGTGTTTCATTTTTATATGTGATTATCAATTATTTTTTATTTATATCAAACATGTACCTTATTCCTATATCATTTAAATCCAATTCCCTGGGGATTTGAGCCTTTATTTTATGATCTTTTGATTCTCTTCTACCACCTTTCGATTGTGCTTGAATTGATACATCTTACATCACGAAAACTCTCATAATTCATTGTACTTGGCCTCAATTGATACCTATATCATAAATTTGAACATGACTAGATTTTTTGTCACATCTAATTCCCCCATCTTTAATATTCTTGTGTCCTTTTACCCTATAGATGGGGATGCCAAATTTCTATGGAGGTTTTGTTCCATCATGTACCCAATCTTTTCTCTTTAATAGATTTGGTTAGTACCAATCCTTCCATCTCTAATATCCTTGCATCCTTTTATCCTATGGATGGAGATCCAAATTTTTTATAGAGGTTATGTTCCATCATGTACACAATTATTCCTCTTTAATAGAGTTGACATATACTTCTCCTTCCCTATTCGATATACTTGCTTCGCTTTTCCATAAACCTCATATTACTTCTACTTTTCTTTAAACTACAATTGATAATATGTATAAACATAACAACATTTTATCAAGTTACATGCCTTTCCTTCCCATAATTTAACTTGCATCAATAATTAATTATCCTATAGCTCTCGCATGTACCATTACAATTCGCTTTCTCTACACTTTATAAAAATGAAGTTAAACAAAAAGCCTATACTACCATTATACCTAGATGTCTATTTTAAAATTACTATAGAAGGGCATCAGAATAATTGTAGCCCCAATTACTAGAGAACGGTATCAGAATAATTTCACCCACATGCACTAAATCAAAGAACATATACATGGCTATTTTATTTCAATAAATCTTCCAAAACTTGCTTTTTTTCATATATTTGTACATGGAGATGGATGAACAATAAGATTCTAACTTAGTGGGATGCTCTAAATAAAGTGGCCACGTTGAGTGTATCTTCACTGCACTTAGCGGTAATGGTCACTGTCATTTCAAAAGCACAACTTGTACTCTCCAATGCCCATCAACCCAAATGTCTTCTGCTCCCAATTCCCTCAACCAGACAAGAAAAGGATATATAACGATCAGAACTTGATTAAGGAATACACCCAGTTAGTCCCAAATTAATACGGATCAATAATTGGATAAAGGAATGTTCTTTCCCACCACGTTTGGTTGCTTCTGACAGATTTCTTTTTCTGTAGTGAACTGTAAACGCAGGATTCTCACAAATCTCACAACCATGAAGAAAATAATCTTTTTGGTCGGTTAAAGGCTCTTTGCCCTCCAGTCCCATCCATTTCTTTGAGATTTTCCCGTCAGATGCCGTGAAGTTATTGCATCGTAAGGACTGTACAAAGCCTTTTGCCATTACTGTGCCACTAGCTTTCTGTTATTAGAACTCTATCCTGGTCGGCAAGTCTACTTAACGTAAGACAGACGATGAAAATTTTTCAAATTTTGAAAATTAACCATTTTACTCTATCTAATTCATGCTATGAGTTGATTATTGGGTTCCCACTAAACAATCAAGCTGTAAACTATAATGCACTTTAATCTAAACTTTTTACGTCATAAAAAAAAATGGTATATATTCTGAGATTTGAATACAATATATGTTCTTGAATAAGATCATAAATTTTGGACTAGAATAAAGGTACTTTTATTGGTTAATTTAAATGTTTTGGTAAAGACAAACGATTTAGGAAGATGATTGCAGGTATTGATGAACAAAATCCCCACTAGATGCAAATGCCACGTGCAAAACAATGGCTTATTATTTTTATCAGAGGGAAATCTTTCACTTTGAGGAGGCGATAATCTGGATTAGGGCGGGAGTGGACCATGGAACCCGAATTTTATAGAATATCTGAGAGCAATACCTCTAAATGCTTATTTTGGTTGGTTTGGGCACCAAGTTGGGGATTGGATAGTGGCTGTAAACATTGATTTAATGGAATTTTGTGATTGTTAGGGGGGAATTAATCGTGAAGGGAATGTGGGCTTTTGGCCGCTGGCGGGAATTGTGAATAATCCGGCGAGGTGCCATAAATAAGAGGGCGAGGCCTTGGACAGAAGATGCCCATTAACTCGCCTTGAATTTCAATTCAGTTCAATTGGGTTTCTCTGGTTGTTCTGTTCATCAATCATGGTGAAGTTTTCCAAGCAGTTTGAGGCCCAGTTGGTGCCAGAATGGAAAGAGGCTTTTGTTAATTACTGGCAGTTGAAGAAGGAAGTGAAGAAAATTCACAAGAATTTGATGAAGCAGAGGGCCATGGATGCAGATCATCCAGACGCCCGCCATTCCTCTCGACTTCAACTCTTATCCCACTTCACAACTCTTGTCAAGAGAAAAACTCGGCAATGTTTGCGTGGTGACTCTGAACCAGACATCATTCGGGTACACTGCTACATCTTTCATGATTTTGGTTCAAGTCTTAATTTGTTTTCAGCATTCAATCTGGATATGAACATGCTGCCCTTGAATTAATGGTTTGTTAACATAATTTGGGTTCTGAATTGTATGTGATTTGTTGTTTGTGCACAGGTGCGGCAGAGAATTTCTGGATCTGTAACAGAAGATGTATACGAAACAGAGGTGCTGAGGGGCACCTCTGAAGAGATTGATGTTGCTACGCTGAACTTCTTTAACACCCTTGATGCCCAGTTGAACAAGGTGAATCAGTTCTATAAATCTAAGGAGAAGGACTATCTTGATAGAGGGGAGTCATTGAAGCAACAGATGGAGATTTTGATGGAACTGAAAGCTGCCTTCAGGCAGAAGGCCAACAATGGTGATGTTGAAGGCGGGAGTAATTCTAGGCATTCTAATATTTCTGTGGACTCTAATGGTATCCATATTTTTTCATTCATGACTTGAATTTGGATGAAAATATGATATTGCTCATAGTTATTCAATAGTAATAGGGATTCCACATGATGAATATCTTGGTGTCATTGCATTCATTTTCTTTGTAATGTGGTTGAGTGAATAACGATTAAATAGTTTAAGTTGTGGGATATAAAAATTCAAAAGTTTTTCCATTCAAAAAACTGCTGGTTGTTTGAATCGTTTTTCTTTTTCATTTTGTAGTTGAATTCTAGTATTCTTTCATTCTGATAATGGATTATTGAATATGATCTGAAATGTTGATGGTATTTTTATACAATCAGACTCAGATAAATCAATGCAATATTATTATAGATTGTGGAAATTTACTGTCTTTAATGAATCATTTTATTTAATCTGAAATATTGATTTAAAATATATCTA
Organism: Chamaecyparis obtusa; assembly: GCA_027943335.1. Lineage (NCBI taxonomy): Eukaryota > Viridiplantae > Streptophyta > Pinopsida > Cupressales > Cupressaceae > Chamaecyparis > Chamaecyparis obtusa. The sequence goes on from BSBK01000596.1 coordinate 271,986, forward strand.
AATAATCTTTTAAATTCTTCTTCTTTCTATAATCAATCATTCTCTGAAATATGGATTAAAAATACAAACAAACAATCTTTTGAATTCTGCATAAACTGTGAAAAACTCATGTCGAATCTTGACATGATGTTATAGTCACAGGGTCAATTTTGGTTCCCACATTTCAGATTAAATGGACATTTTTTAACACTAAAATCTAGTATTCTTGAATGTATTAAAATATTGCTTTTCTGGGATAGATTATGTCGATTGAAGCTTTTCAAGGTTTTCATGTACTACAACCAGGAATGGGTATTTAAAAGCTTGTTTAACTTTTTCTGTTTTTTTTTGTTACTGACAATGGAAGCTTAGAAACTTTACTCTTATATAATTTTGAATATTTCTGTGCCACGGGCTATTCAAGCTTAAAAACTTTGATATTGTATGATATTTGTTTGATGGGTTATTGATTTTCAGTTTGGTTTTTACTGCTGAACAGCTGGCGTTCATGAGAGTGAAGAAGATGGGCAGGTTGATGAGGATGAAGATGCCGAGGGTGAAGAGTTACAGGTGGTTCCAGCTTTGGAGAAAAACGGCGTGACATTCGTGAAGTCGCCAATGAGATCAACAAAAGCAGAAAAGAGCAAGGAGAAGCTGAAAAAAACGAAGTCCAACAAGTATGGAAAATCGAGAAGTTTCAATCTGCAAGGACGCAATATGAGAATGGAGATTCCAGCAACCACACCATCAAGGACCATTTCTGCCCTAACACGTCTCTTGTGGGAGGATCTCCTCAGCCAACCCAAGAAATCTGGTGTTTCTTCTGATGCCATAGAAGCATCAGCAGAAGAAAATAACAGTGTGACCAAGAAGAACATCCACCATGCAGAAAAAATGATACGGAAAGCTTTTGTAGAGCTATATCGTGGGCTAGGTTTCCTCAAGACTTACAGGTTCACATTTCTTATCTTTTGTTTTTCAAATTTGACATATTTTGTGAACGACCAACAGTAGAATTTGTCTGTGGAATCTAGCAATAAATGTAATTTGATTTTGGGTATTGCTACAGATCATTAAACATGCTTGCCTTTGTCAAGATCTTGAAGAAATTTGATAAGGTACAGAACAACTTTTCCTGAAACTTATTTTACCTAAAAATGCTCTCTTGAATTCCTCGGTGGAGAGTAATGGTGGAAAGATGAAATCCAACCATTTGCTCTCTTGTATACAGTGTTAAGAATAAAAGAGCTTTCTGTTTCTGTTTTGTTTTAGCATGTAGTTTGTACAGTAGAGATTTAGGCTGAGGAATCCCAGTTCGAAAGTATTTAGAATGATCACCCATATGCTTGCAGAACATGCCATCATGATGAGGAATAAAGTTTTCAGCACTCCTCGCTTTTTCAATCCTTAGTGAGTTGCGAAAATGTGACACGGTAGTTGCATGCTCCGGCTTTTTAAAAAGAAAAAAAATCAAGTTTGGACCGTATGAGAATCTCCTCGACCTCATGTGGGAAAATAGATGGTATCTACACCATTGGTAGGATGAACCCATTTAGATAATATTGTGTTATAACTGACCCTGTTTTCAAGTTCAGAACCGCAGAATACATTGTATTGACTGCTTTTTGCACTGACCAGCCTTTTTTTCCCAATAATCCCCACAAACTAACTTTTAACCACCAACATCCAGAATGCCACTGACTGTTATTTCCTTTTCATTGATGTTGTTGCAGGTGACAGGCCAACAAGTTCTGCCTACATACTTGAATGTGGTTGAGAGGTCTTACTTCAACAGCTCTGACAAGGTGACAGTTAAGAAAGTTTACATGATTTGACTACTGTTAACAATTTTGGATTGGATTTATGTTAACGATTTTTTAATTATTATTTTGGATTGCATTCTATTATCTATTATTTCTTTTTTCTTGTTTATTCATGGGGATAACGGATGGGCCATAAAATATGATCCGTCCCTGGTTTGCTTATCCTAATGATAAATCATAGAGTGTGATCTGAAATATTTATTAAGAAAAATGTTCAATCGGAAAATCTAATATTTTTTATTAGCTTAGTTATTTCTGTACTTTACATTAGAGTTATCAGTCATGGATACCACTTCCTGCTAGATGTAATGGTAATCTGAGTTCCTGATGACCTGCAGGTTATTAAACTGTCGGATGAGATTGAAGAACTATTTGTTCAACAATTTACAGATGACAATCGTAGAAAGGCTATGAAATATCTCAGGCCAAAGCAACCTAAAGAATCTCACACAGTCACATTTTTGATAGGTAAGTTATTCTTTAATCCGAGCACAGCTGTAATTGGACAAATAAAGCTTTATCCAACATTGTGACTTCCAATGATATCCTTTTTAGGTGGGGCATCCTGTACAATCTTAACGGTAAAGAATTCCAAGGAATCATTACCATACTAGCGTTGCACATGAGTTTTTTGGGTACCAGTAGTGAAGTATCATTTTTAACATATTGTTCTTTCTTGCAGGGCTTTTCACAGGATGCTTCTTAGCTTTGTTTGTGGGATACATTATCATGGCTCACATAGCTGGCACCTACACAGACAGAACAGACCCAACATACATGGAAATAGTTTACCCTGTTTTTAGGTTTGATCATTGATTCTTCCCCAACCTTTGTAACTTTGCTGATTTCAGAGCACCTTTTCTTGGATAAAACTAAGAAAGGAAAGTGACATGACACCCAATAAAGTTGGAGTCTAAACTTATGTGCAAGAGAATCTATTCTTGAATTCTGCACTGAAATGAACTCACAGATGCTGTAAATTATGCTTCTTTTTCTTGCTCTAACAAATGGAATGCTCATTTATTTTTGCAGTTTGTTGACTTTATTGAACTTGCATATATTCCTGTACGGTTGCAACATCTTCATGTGGAGACGCCATCGAATAAACCATATATTCATCTTTGAGTTTAAACGTAATAGAGAGCTCAAGTATCAAGATGTATTCTTGTTCTGCACCACTTTTATGACTATAGTGGTGGGCACAATGGTTGCCCATCTGGCCTTGAGAGCCAAAGGGTTCTCACCAGTTGATGTAGATACAATCCCTGGCTTCCTCCTCCTAGTAACTACAATTGCCTTCTTCTTTCCTTTAATTAAGTTACTGATTTCCTTTCCCTCAAGCAAGCTAAATTATTACCATTCTTTTGTTTGGCAGGGCTCCATTGCAGTCTTAGTATGCCCACTTAACATTATTTACAGGTCAACAAGATATGCCTTCCTTCGTGTCATGAGAAATATCATTCTGTCACCACTATACAAGGTACACATTTCATTCATATCAGAAGCTTTAATTCACTACAAATGTCTCACTCCATACATTCCTTACTAAGACTTGCTTTTACCATGTGTTAAGGTGGTGATGGTGGACTTTTTCATGGCTGATCAGCTAACCAGCCAGGTAAATATACAAAATGGACCTCTCTACCCCAAAACTAGTGACCTAGATAGATAGAGATTAACTAGATTTCTCTTCTACCACATTGGTGCATATGAATTTGTTTCCTTGGGCCTAAGTTTGTTTACTGGCTGGTTTTGCAGGTGCCATTATTAAGGCAGCTAGAATATGTAATATGCTATTATGGAACTGGAAGCTTCAAGAGCGAAAACTATAGTACTTGCACAAACAATAAACATTACAGAGACCTAGTATATGTTGTATCCTTTCTTCCATACTATTGCCGAGCCATGCAGGTAATGCCGCTAGTCTTATAGTGTATATTGTGTTATGAGTAGTTGTCTTGTGGGTACTTAACTCTTAAGTAAGCTACATAATCATCATTATAATCATATGCATGTATTTAGGTCATCCTAGGAGTTAGATTTATGTATCTAAATTCATCTAAGTGATATCTAAGACATAAAGTATGGTATAAATAAGAGGTATAGATTAGTTTTTATCATCATAAACATTATAGAGACCTAGTAAATGTTGTATCCTTTCTTCTATAGTATTGGCAAGCCACGCACGTAATAAATTCTATGTTATGCCTTTAATCTTATAATGTGTATTGTGTTATGAATAGTCAGCTCGTGGCTACCTTAACTCTTAAACAAACTCGATAATCAATATTATAATCATGGATATGTATTTAGGTCATCTGAAGAGTTATGTTTAAGTATCTTAGTGAAGTAGATTAGAAAGTCGTTCCTCGCATATTTAATATTATATATTCTATTTTGCAAGTTATTCTATTGTGGAGTATATGTTTATCAATTCTACTAATGACATATGAGCTTAGCAAAGTTTGGTTTGGATTCTAGTGTGCAAGGAGATGGTTTGACGAAGGAGATTTGGATCACATAGCCAATTTGGGAAAGTATGTATCGGCTATGGTAGCTGCTGGGGCAAGGTTGACATATGAAAAACAACAAAACATGTGGTGGCTTTCACTGGTTGTCATCACATCAACAATTGCAACTGTCTATCAACTATATTGGGACTTTGTTAAGGACTGGGGACTTCTTTCCCCTCATTCAAAAAATCCCTGGCTCAGAGATGAACTCATCCTAAAGCACAAGTTCATTTACTTCATATCTATGGTATGCCACCCTCTCATTTCAGTACAAGCTAAAACCCTGCTAAAACCCTTTCACCTTTATATGTGTATGCTAGAATCTAAAACCCTTTTATGTATGTCTTCAAAAGTGGATTCTGAGATCTAATAAATATCTTGTGCATTGTAGGTTCTGAACTTATTACTTAGACTTGCATGGCTACAAACGATAATGCACTCTAGCTTTGAGAGTGTTGATTACAGGGTGACAGGCTTCTTTTTGGCGTCTCTTGAAGTCATTCGAAGGGGACACTGGAATTTTTATAGGTAACTATTGATTTGATTTAACTTTATAAATGTCTGAAACATTTCCATGAATCCAAGTCGTTACCCACTTGTCATTTCAGTCAGAGCACTCCCATGAACAGATAAACTGAGGTGCCCTCCACCCACCCAATTTAAAAAAACATCACAAAGTAGTCTGAAAAGACACAATATCACAAGAAATCTTTTTAGTATAATGGATTCCTTTGAAAGTTCCTTAAACAGTCACCACCTTGTAAGTCTTTCAGCAAACTTAAGGTTCTTTAATGTTCTGCAAGTGCAATTATCTTGTCAGGAAAAGACAAAGGATTTAAGAGCACCACTATCTTAAAACATTAAAGGGCAAAAAAATATTCCCAAGGGATAAAATCTCTGCTACTTTTTCAATCCCAAATAGCCTTTTATAACCCTTAGAAAATGTAGCAATAGGACAACCATAGTATTCTAATGATCATGGTGTTTTACAGATCAGAAAGAGAGCCCACAAAACGTCAAAAACAGGAAAAATAAGTGGCATTTCAAAGTTTTAAAATTCCCCACCTCTGTTGGACCAATGCCATGCATTTTAGTTACTGTTGAAATTGAAATGTTATTGTGTTTATAAAGTGGAGAATTATCAGTGGAGAGACTAATGATTTGGGTGATAATGCGAATCAGGTTGGAGAACGAACACTTAACTAATGTGGGCAAGTTCAGAGCTATAAAAACTGTGCCACTGCCTTTTCATGAAGTGGACGAAGATTGATTATTTTATGACATAATCTCTGAAGAATAGGTGAAAGATTAATCAACCTGTTCTTCTTGGCCACCCCATTGACAAGAATAACTGGCTTTTTTCTTGTTTTACTCATCAATGGTGGCCCTCCACCATCTTTTCATCATTCAAAATTGAAATGTTCTTGTATAGACAGTGACGTCAATTTATGCCAATATCATATTTGATTGGGTGTACAAGAATTTTATGTGGAATGCTTGATATGACGCTAAAGTGGTTTTATCTTTGAAGTGCCTGCTTATGGCTGACAAAATAATCATTTATTTTCAGATTTTTAGCATTTTAGGATACCTACAAAATCACCATTCAATAATTTTACATGGGCTGTACGGTGCCAAGTTTTGTTTGTGGGCCACAAACATTGGCCCAGATTTCTCCATTAAAGGTTTTGTTGATTGTTCCTAAATAAATAAATGAAAGGTTTTAGTTTCTACAAGACTAAAAAGAAAAGATATGAGATCAAGAAAAACATTCTTAATTTATTTCTATGTTCGATTATTAATTTGGAGAAAAAGCTAATCATTTGTTTGAAGGGGCATCATAATAATTTTTATAAATTTAAGTGGATGTTACATCAAATAAATATCTAGATATTCATTTAACGGTATGTGAAAAATAATTTTAAAATAGTTAAAAGAGAAATATTATACAACTAGATTTATGAAATAATAAGAGATGGTTGGTTTGGAAAGTTGATGTTCAAAAATTCTCATTCATTTGCGTTCACAAGTATTCATATTTGTAATAACATAGATAAAATAAGAGATGGTTGGTTTGGAAAGTTGATGTTCAAAAAATTCTCATTCATTTACGTTCACAAGTATTCATATTTGCAACAGCATAGATAAAATAAGAGATGGTTGGTTTGGAAAGTTGATGTTCAAAAAATTCTCATTCATTTACATTCACTAGTATTCATATTTGTAATAATATAGATAAAATAAGAGATGGTTGGTTTGGAAAGTTGATGTTCAAAAAATTCTCATTCATTTACGTTCACAAGTATTCATATTTGTAATAACATAGATAAAATAAGAGATGGTTGGTTTTGAAAGTTGATGTTCAAAAAATTCTCATTGATTTACGTTCACAAGTATTCATATTTGCAAGAACATAGATAAAATAAGAGATGGTTGGTTTGGAAAGTTAATGTTCAAAAAATTCTCATTCATTTATGTTCACAAGTATTCATATTTGCAATAACGTAGATAAAATTTCCAGAATAATAGTAGGAAGTACATACATATTATCTTTTCCCATGTTAGTAAACATACTGATATGTTTGATTTTTCCCCTTTTATAATTCTTTCAGCTTTCTTCTCTCACTTTCCATGGAACGCCTCCTCATCATTGTAACCAAATTAACTCATTTTCCCTTAGCAACTAATTGTGAGAAATCTAAAATAATAAATACAAGACACGAGCTGATTACCTTCTCATACTTGGAAAGTTCCCTTTTTATTCCATCCATCCATGTACTTTCTTTGTCATGTTGGTTTTTGGTGCTACCACATATGAAAATCCCTTAACAAATATTCCCTCTTGGCTGCAAAGACTAAAGAATCTACTCCACAAATTTATAATCGCACGAGTGAGTGTCAATAATAGTGGAGACCTTCCATTATCATCATCAAGTAAATAAACCCCTTCATAACATGTCCAACTCTATGACATGTTGGGATCCTCTATCTAGTGGTGATCTAATGGATAAATTATTGAACATTGTTCTATACTGATTTGGAAGCATCTGAATATAAAAATGAGGACTATATTGTCTACCACACCCTGAAATGGTATGCATGTTCTTTAAAACTAGGCAACTTTCTGCCCCAATAACTTGTTCGATGTAAGAATACCTCTTATCCTTACCATCATCTAGCATCAAACCCCTTGATGTGACTATCTCCCCTTGGTCATTACTTGTAGCTTCTTCCTCAATTATGGTGCTTGGTTCCCACGAGTTTTCTTTCACTCCAAATGTAAGATATGAACTCAACAATCATATCAAGACATGTATCTATTTTGAAGCTCAAAATATCAATATATCCCATATGTAAAAGCAATATTGAATTTGAATCAAAGAGTCCATGCCATATATTAAGAGCAATAACCCTTACTATATCACCCTTGTTAGCATGCTTTCCATGGTGACTAGAATTCTGCCGTAACATAGGAGGCAATAGATATAGAATTTTATCATTAGTTGCAATAGTTATAAATAATTTATGTTGGTTATTAATAATATTTTTTAATGTAGATGTTAATTATTTAAAAAATTTATTGTTGCATATGAGTAATATAGTAAAATATTTGATATTGTTTAATTGTTGGATGATTTTAGTTTGGAGTTGGTTAATTATGGAAAAGATGCATATGGCTTCATTCTACATAAAGCAAATATTTTTGTGCATGTTTTGTCTTCATTAGATTACATTAGAGGCAGTGCAAAAGTAGCCCACAAGATACAATAAGAGGTTGTTGATATCAATAGTTCCAACTATAGTAACTAATATTCTTTTCATTTCTAGGTGAGTTATCTCCTTGATTAATTTACTAATGACTTTTTCTTAGTGTTTGTTAATAATCTAGATATACATATACTTCCAAATTTTATAGATATGGTGGGTGTTCTAATCCTTTTACTAGATTTCAATCTTAAAAGGTTTTTCTCATTTCTAATGTAAGTTTTGATTCATTCACCTTTTTAGCTATTTTTTGGACTGTGTTGGTATGTAATTCCTAATATTCATGTTTTGATATTTTAAGTTTATGTACACAATGTGGGTGTGTGTGCGCGCACACACACACATGTATGTGTGTGTGTTTTATAATATTATATTAATCATAAAAATAGAAAATAAAAAGAAAAGGGAACATAAATAATCTTAATAAATGAAACAAAATTAAAATAGCTAAATTATGTCAAACATCTATGTTTTTAATTGATTTTGTTTTTTATTAAAATATTTTAAAATAAAAAATTATTTTTATATAAATCTAACTTAATTAAATTTAATGCATATAAATAAAATACACAAGCTTTGATTTAATAAATTATAGTTAAGAATTGATAATTTACAATGTAACTGAATTATTTTTAAAATAAAAGAGGAGAGGTGGAGCATTTAGCCTTCCAAGATTGTGAAGAATAATTTGAAGTTGCATATAATTTAGTTGTCCTAAGTAAAACATATAATACTTTTAATTTGGTCATCATCTAATAATGATAATAGCCACAAATTTTAATGTAATCATAATAGGCATTACATGTGATCAACCCCACACTTTGCAAAATTATTCTAAATACTTCAAATCCCGTAGAAATATTCTAGTAGAATATGTACTTTTCATATTAGTTCACTTCACTCTTTACTAGTTATTATGTATATGGACTAATAATACTTAAAATTACCTATGAGAGATCAACAAATTGCAAGGGTTGCATGTACTCTAAGGTCAACATCTTTAATTAGATTATCTTTTATGATCATAAATGGATATTATAGATAACACTCTTACACATTATATATTTTACACTATTTTAATTATTTATAGTTTCTTATAATTCTCCAAATTGAAACATTCCTAATATGATTCTTATATTTTCTTATAATGCTCAAGCAATATAGGTCATGTTTAAATACACACATTAACATCTATAAGTATCACTTAACAAATAAGTATGCAAATATGTACAAGTTAGCTCCCACCAACTAGTAGCAAGTGTTGAGAGTAAATAATTTGAATTTAAAAGTGTGAATCTAGGGCTAGTTCTATGTTACACAAGATAAAAATTTACTACTATAGGAATAACTTGTGGTAGAGAATGTAGAATAATAAGCTAGAGATTACGAGAATGGAAATATGGATTGATGATGAGGTGGATGTGTGAGGATAAGTGTTAGGATAGGGTTGAATGAATGAAAGTACATGAATTGTGATAAAATGGGGATGCATAAAGATCAAGGAAGAGCCAAAATTAGCATAAAAATGTGTCATTTTTATTATTTATAATTTTATTGATACATTCCATTAAAGTGGGTCTAATATTAAATGAGGATTATAGTAACTATATAGTAACAAATTAAATTTGAGTCTGCAAAAGGAAATATATGTTTCTTTGAGATCCAATTTCACTACATACATTCAGATATCCACCACTAGTTAAACTGGTGAATATATCTAATTACAAATGAATAAAATGATTTTTTTTTAATATAGGAACAAAAAAGTACATATGATAGTCTTTGACCAAAATTTGAGCATCTTGGCCAAGGAAAATAGTGTGATGCATGAATGTGCATATGGTACAATGTAGTCTCATGTATAGACTATAACCAAAAATACTCAAAAGTATGTAATATAAGGGGAGACAAAAGGTACAATATTAGGTTAAAGAGTAGTAGAGGGGTACTAAAGGGCATGGGTTTTGTGGAGGATGTGTTGGGGGATAAGAGGATTAAATTAATAGGAAGAGATTTTTATAGCCTATTTAATGTTGAGGAAGCGTGTATATAAACTATGTATTCTATATTTTGAAAAAAACCAACCTAGCTAGATTACCAAGGAGGTTACTTGAGGAATTTATGAGATTAGTAGGGTAAGGCACACCATATATATTCAAAACAATATTTACTTATTATGGAGAGATAAAAAAAATTATTCTATTTTGTAAGTCTAATAGATGGCTTATTGATCAAAGTTATTTATTTCTCAAGGAAGAGAGGGACAATGTCATTAATAGAAGCAAGAGAAAAGTGAGAAGAAAATTACCCATGAATGGATTTAGGGAAGATATTCTATAATATATAGTGTTTGCGGGGTAAGGTATGTCTCTTCTAAAAGAGTGAAGAGGGGGAAACCAGCTATGGGAGAAAAAATTAGGGTGGGAAATATAATACAATGTAAACAAAGGCTAATCAACTTATACTAATTAGATAGCTCACTAACATGCATAGTGAAAGCATGCACATATGACATTTTATTTTTGTTTTGTGTACTTTTTATGAAAAATAAAATTAACTACATGAGAATTAGAAGTAGAAATGTGGGGCAAATAAATTTAACAAAATATATAACATAAATTTAAGATACACTTTCTTTGTTTTGAAGGGTGGGTGTTAAGTGTTAATATATTAAGACAAATTAAGTATTTTTTGTTAATAAAGCTTAATAATTATAGTTGATCATAATAGTTGGTTGTGATAAACATAGACAAACAACAAAATTTATATGGTACATTTAGGAATTCAAAGAAATAAAGGGGATATATAGAAAATAAATGAGTCTTATTAGACAAAATTTGGTTAATTCAATGTAGTTGAATGTGCATGAAGATACTAACCATAAAGAATCTTAAGAATAAGCTTGGAGAAATTTATAATGTTAAAACCTTGATAAATAAGTTTTTCCTAAAAATAATTTGTATACCTTCAAGATGGAGGACATTGTGACTATTGTTGAACATTTAAATTCCTTCAATGTGGTAGTTAACTACCTTCACTTCATGGGGTGAATTTCGAGGAGCAAGGTTGGTGTATGACTTTGTTGTGTTCATCAAGGTTGTTTTTTCGTGTTCCCAGTGGTCTTTGGTGCATCGCAATATGTTGGTTCTTTCTTTGACTTGGTGTTATATGTCAGCTTTTTTCTCTGTTGTTGTTTCTGGAGGCTTTATTTAGGTTTCTGTGTGGAAGTGTTGGTCGTGTTGGGTGTGCTTCTTGACGTTTGAGTATGGAAATGTGGTCTCTAGGGCCTTGCGGCCCTTTTCTCAACTCTTCTCTATATTTCTTATTTTTTTGGCTACGAGTGGGCCTTTGGGTTGTAGGGGAGTTTTGTGTGCAAGTTCTCTTCAATCGTTGTTTCCTCTATAGTGCGTTGTGCAAGATATTTTGGATGTTCTGTGTGCTCTTATTGATATGGAGACTAAGAGGTTATTTTATGTAGTTTTTGGCTACCAATGCTCTATCTTTATGGCTAATTTTTTTTCCAGTACCTTGTTCACCCCTATTCAGCAGGGAGTTTAGCAGTTGATGTGGAGATCCCCTCTTATCTGGTGGCTTATTTTGTTGTTTTCTTCATGCTATTTGGTATCCCCTTGTGTCTTGACATTAATTCTTTGGGATTGGGGATCTTTTTGTGAAGGATTAGGGTTTTCTCCCCGTGGAGTTTTGATTTCTCCTTTGGTTTTATGGTTTGTTGTTTCACGTTGGGAGAAATATTTTCTTGGTGTTGGATTCTCAGTTTTGGAGAGGATGGTGGTTGATGGGGTTGGGTCTCTTTTGGGGTTGATATTTTTTTTCCTGGCCCTGTCATATCCCTCTCTTTTGTGGGTTTTCCTTATTATGGAGCATCTTGGGTCTTTATTTGTTGTTGGCCTCCATTGGTGTTTGGGTGGTCTTTCTTCAAGGTTTGAAGGTTTTCTGTTTGATGGAGTGGGGATTTTGGATGGTACCAATTTTATAAGGGGAAGGTGCTTTGATGATTTTGGGCCTTTTGATCTCTTTCTTTTCTTCAGATTTCCTTTTTCCCTTGAAGGGAATTTTTGTTGTGATGGGGGTTGTTCCTTGGGAGGTATCTCTTTGTGGAAGGCTGATTTTCTAGTTGTGGAGGTTGGGAAGATGGTTGGTGCTAATTTTATTAAAGAATGGGGATTTGATGATCTCAAACCTTAATTTTTCATTCTCTCTAGGATTCCTTTTGGGCTTGTTGCATGTTATCATGGTGGTGGTGGTTGGTCCAGTAGTTGGGGTGGACCCTCTCGACGGTATTTGGGGTTCTTGATTTTTGAGATGGGGATATTGGGTGGCTCTAATTTTTTTAAGTTAGGGTACCTTGATGATTTGAGGCCTTTTGATTCTCTTTGTCTCATTAGGGATCCCTTCTTACTAAAGGTGTTTCCCCTTACTACTTGTGCTTGCATTTTGGGAGGCTTCTTCTCGAGAGAAGATGGTTTCCTACTTGTCGAGGTGAGAAAGTTTACGGGTGTTGATTTTCTTAAGGGTGGGAGATGTGATGATTTCAACCCTTCAAATTTCCTCTTTTACTCTAGGGTCTCTTTTCCTCAAGAGATGTTCTCTCAATGTTTTGGGGTTTGTTCTTTGGGATATTTCTCTTTGTGGGGTGGTGGTGTCATGGCGGTAGAGGTTTGGAAGGTGACATGTGTTGATTTACTTAAGGGAGGGGGCTTGGATGATCTCAGTCCTCTTGTTTCATTCTTCTCTTCGTGGATCCTCTTTAGTTGGAGATTTCTTATCTTGGTGGTGGTGTTGGTGTTGGGTGTAGTAGTTTGGGTGGATCTCTTTGGCGGGTTTTTAGGTTTCTGTTAGTTGAGATGGGGAATTTGGCATATTCTAGTTTTTTTTAAGATGGGGTGCCTTGACGATTTCAGTTTCTATGATTTTTCTTGTCTCTTATGGGGTCCTTTCCTCCTCGAGTTAATTCTCCTTACTATTGGTGTTTGTTCTTGGGGTGGCTTCTCCTCATGCGATTTTGGTGTCCTATTTGTTGAGTTGGGGAAGGTTGTGGTGCTGATTTTCTTTTGGGAGGGATATTTGATTATTCCTTGTTCTTTGGTGGTGAAGATATTGCTTCTCATTTTTTTGTTGACTACTCCTATTGAGGTGGAGATGGATGTTGATGCAGAATATGGTGGAAGTTATTTTAGAGCTGAAGCAAGAAATTTTTTAATGTCTTATACAACTATGAAGGTTTGGGGAGCCTTTCAAAACCCTTTTTTTCAACTGTATTATTTATGATCAATCTTGAGATGTGTCTTATGATGATGGTTTTGGGAGCCATGTCAAAACCTAATGTTAGGGTTTGGTGAACCTGTCAAAACCCTATGGATCAACTTGTTTAGGGGAATTTCTATGTGATTTAAGGTTGTGGCCTTTTGTGTTGTGTTCTTTAGAGTAGTTGGAGCTTAATATGAGATTCATTTTCTAGGTTTTTGTTTGGTTCCTAGTTTCAAGTTGTTGCTCTATATTGTCTTACATTTTGTAGATATTCTTCTTTGTGGGGTTACAAGCCCCCCTCAAAATCTGATTATATACAGTTTTGAGGCCCCTTAAAAACCTATTGTTTCCTTAATAAAAAACTTAGCTATTTGTGGTGACTAAGTTTTAATATTATTGGACTAGATATAGTATAAGGAAAGATTTAATAGGTAGAGTATAAATTTTTGATGGTTTTCTATGCTCTGCTTAACACTATGTTCTTTGGAAAATATTTTGGAAGTCAACTGGTAACACATTTTAATATTTTCTACATGTTACCTTTGGGACCAACTTTGGAGGATGATGCAATGCATGTTCTTTGATCATAACATTTGGGGAAGGTTTTTTGAGAATTTTTTGGGTCCTTTTTTATCTCTTGGGATGGACTATGTATTTAATATTTCTTCTTATGATGGTTGAATGTGTACCAATATTACCTTTTTTTTTCACAAGGCCAACCTTAATGATGCTCTCAATGGAAAACTACTATATATGCATAGGTAAATAGATGAATGAAGTATGAGATCATGTGAAGTTATTGCAAAACATGTGTGGATTGAATGTGAAGATTGAGCAATGTAGAAAAAGAAGTGCATTAGTGTGAATTGTTTTATCTGGCAGAAGAGTTGAAGAAGCTAATTGAGAGATCCTACATTTTTCATATTCTTTGTGTATACTACAAGATAGTATGTTCTTTATGTAACATTGTGAAGATATATATTTGTTACATGCAAGTTCTCTTTGGAATAGTGAATAGCTTGTAAGTGTGCCTAAAATAATAGGGAAAATGAGTTCCTTTGCTAAAAAATTTGCAATCATTTTTCATATAGTGAGTAAGATTCTCATCGTGTTTTTTCCCACATTGGATTTTCCATTTGAATCTAGTTTTTATGTGTATGTGTTTTTGTCATTGTGTTTTTTGCTAATAATTAGGTGGATTGATAATTAGTAACTAATAACTATCACAAAATTATTTAAAATTTTGTTCATGTTGATTCACCCCCCTCCCCCCTCTCAACATTTGAAGGTGTTCAACAATTGATATTAGAGAATGGTTCCTCTATAAGAAGCTTAACTTCTTGAGGAGGATACTTGATATGGTCAGTGAACATGTCATCAAGGCACCTAAGTTTTATGGAATAGGTTATGTGTACCAAAAAGTGAGGTCACTTCTATAAACCATTACACTTGAGGGAATCCATGAAAAATGAGATCTCAAGAAGTAGCTTATAGCTTCATATCCATGATGTGCAAAAACCATGTAGATATATGAATAGTGGCTCTCAAATGAACCTTAAAGAAAGAACCTTGCAAGGTGCACCATAGATTAGAAGATTCAAATGATAATGCAAAGTAGATCTAAGGTGAGATGCAAGAATGCAAGAAAAGTAGACCTAAGATGAGATGCAAGATCTAAGCTAAAATAATATGCAAGAATGCAATAAAATTAGATCTAAGCTAGATGGATCAAGCTAGATGCAAGAAAGAAAATGACAATTATGATGCAATGCTTCAATATGAAAGATCTAAGAATGGCATAGCTCCAAGATGCCAAGATTGTAAGACTCCAAGATTCCAATATGCTAAGATGTCAAGACTCCAAGAACCTATAATAAGATTTCAAGATCTGAAGAAGCTAAGAATACTATGAGCATGGGATCTCAAGAATGAGGAGAGAGTCTCCTTTTAAATGAATTTAGAAATGAACGGACTATCAAAATTAAGAGGCAAAAAGAAATGAGCAATGGTGGAGATTAAATCTTGGTTGATCCATGTTCTCAAGATTCTCAAGAGGCAAAATCAATGGACATGATTAAGAGGCAAAATAATTAGTGGTTGAGATAAAGAGGCAAAAGCCTTTTTTAAACGTCAAAAGATTCTATCTCATTGGAAAGTGCACTTTACTTTTTATTTTTAATTTATTATTTATTATTTATAGCAAAGTGGTTTCTATTATTTAATTAAAAGGGGTCTTTATTTAATTAAAATTTATTTAATTTAATTAAAAAAGACATGTTCTTTTAATTAAATGTAGCTTAGGATAAAGTGATTTTATTATTTAATTAAAAGATTTTTTAATTAATTAAAAAGGAGCATGTTCTCTTAATTAAATAAAGCTTAGGATAAAGTGGTCAATCTTTAGGATATCATCAAATAAATGATAAAATGATGATTTGATCAAGAAATAAGAGATTAAATAAATATGCAAAATTGATTAAGCACAAGATTTAGTCTAGTATTTAAATTTTAATGTTAGAGTGAGGCTCAAAGTTTACTAGACCATTTTTGGGTGATTACATTTGCCCCTCTTTGACTAATGTGTGAGTGATATGGGAATACATTAAGTCAAAGAATGATGATGTCAAGGTTGTTAGGATTAACATTCCACAATACAACTAAGAGGGGGGGTGAATCAGTTGTATGACAGAATATTAAACTTTAAACTTTAAGCTTATCAATATCAGATCCAATGAACACAATGAATGCCAACATAATAACACAAAATTTTGGTTATGGGGAAACCCTGTTAAAGGTAAAAACCCCGGTGGGAATTAGCACCCACTAATGATGTACTGAGACTATAGTAATCCTTGTTAGAAGATATAGCCCTGTTAGAAGCTTATTGAAACATTACAGTACATAGTCCTTGTTAGAGGACAGACCCTGTTAGGAGTCAAGAACAAAAGAGGGCTCACTACCCAAAGAAGGTTAAGTCCACCTTCTGAACTCACTAGTTCACAACAAGTGTATATGAAGAAATACACAATCTTTTGAACTGTTTGCCAACAACTATCTTTGCTTGATCAGTTCCAATAAAGTCCACCAATAATCCTCTGCTCTACATACACCAGACACAAGATCGCAACCTCCTTATATCACTCATATCACATCCATGTCTCTTCCAAAGAAAAGACCTTTTATTTATACCTTATTACATTTTACCAAGAATAGGTCGGCCCATAAGGTTTTCTTAATTACAAGCAATTACATAGGCCCTTGCTAAGATACACATAGTATCACAAACAAGTTTAAAATGATTACATTACAACAATTAAGGACTAACATCCTTGAAGTATGCTTGCCAAACAAAACACGCGCTTCATTCCCTGAGTCAGCTTCATAATAAGCCATCACCAGAGCACACACCATAGATGACATCACCAATCATTTTGTACCTTGCGTTGACCAATGAACATCCATCAGTACCTCTTCCATCATCCTTCAAGATCACATACTTTGAATCCAATCCCTTTGAAATCTATACCAAAAACTCAGAGACTAACTTTGTCAATTCTCACTGTCACAGTCCAGTGACCAGTCTTTACCAAAACAGTTGTATCTTCCTTAATATGCATTCATTAATGATGCGATCTCAAATATAATATCACAACATCCATCTGAACTCTTGTCTAACTTCACAACATCTGAAACATCCGTACACCTTTCGTACACTGTGATTACCAGTCTGGTTCCTTCATAGAAGCATATGTTGACATTAGTGACAAAACACAAATGACAACAGTATGAGTGCCCATTCAGTAATGTAGTGATTAAAAATATTAAATGTCTCAATCACCACCCATGCATTAGCAATATCCAACAATCTCAGGCCTTTGGCATTGATGTCAACATATGGAAAAATCTTATCCCAAAGTTGTATCAACCCAAAAGTCCTTCAACTGAACAATCTCCCCAAATAGTGAGGATTTTTTCATAACAACACTCCCCCTTTGACAACAATGGAAAAGGGTGCCAACTGCCTTCACATATAAACTTTCTTCCATGATCACTCCCCCTAAGGAGTAGATCCCTACATCCAGTCCAAAAAATGATGAGGCTCTGAGCACTTTTGGACTGATGCATCTCTGCATCATTTAGTTTTGACTAGGAGGGGCCTGAACCCCTAACATACCTCTGAGATATTCAAAGGTATCTTTCGGTAGTGGCTTTGTAAAGATGTTTACAATCTATTCTTTTGTACTGATATATTCAAGTTTTTTTTCTTTTTCTGCCACCTTGTCTCTTAAGAAGTGATACTTGATAGAAATGTGTTTAGTTTTAGAGTGCATCACTAGATTCTTTGACATGTTTACTGTGCTGGTGTTGTCACAATGGATAACCATAGGCTCATTAAAATTTATTCTAATGTCTATTAGCATTTGTTTCATCCAAAAAATCTGAGTGCAATTTATAGTAGCAACAACATATTTTGATTTAGCAGTAGATTGTGCCATACAATCTTGTTTCTTACTTAGCTAAGAAACCAACTTTTTCCCAAGGAAAAATGCACCACCACTTGTACTTTTTTTGTCATCAATATTTATTTCTGAATCAGCATCAGTATAAGCATGAAGTTCAAAGCTATCATTCTTGTCATACCATAAACCATAGTCTATGGCTCCTCTGAGGTACCTCATTATTCTTTTCATGATAGCTAGATGAGTCTCTTTGCGTTCTGCCTGATATCTTACCACAATTCCAATAGCATTAGCAATATCTGGTCTAGTGTGAGTCAGATATTTTAGCCCTCCAACCATTGACCTATACAAAATCTAAAAAACATATTTTGATTTGTCTTCAATTGTTAGCTTGTTTCCAGTCACCATAGGTGTTCCTACTAGTTTACAATCTTCCATACCAAATTTCTTAAGCAGTTCTTTGAGATACTTGGTCTAAGAAATGAAAATACCATTCTCATTCTGAGTTATTTGCAGTCCAAGAAAGAATTTCATTTCACCTATCATGGACATCTCAAATTCACTTTCTATTTCTTTAGAAAACTTCTTACATAGATCATCATTACCTCCAAAGATAATGTCATCCACAAATACCTCTACTATCAAGATTCCATCTTCAGTAGTTCTTAAGTACAAATTACTGTCCGCATTACCTTTTCTGAATCCAAGTCCAAGTAGATACTTATCCAAACTTGCATACCAAGCCCTAGGAGCTTGTTTCAACCCATACAGTGCTTTCTTTAATTTGCACACCATGTCTCTATCATCGCATAGAGGAAATCCATCTAGTTGTTCTATATATACTTCTTCTTCAAGATCTCCATTCAGAAATGAAGATTTAACATCCATCTGATATACTTTGAAGTTTTCGTGTGCAGCATAAGATGGAAATAATCTTACTACCTCTATTCTAGCAATAGGAGAAAATGTTTCTTCAAAGTCTATGCCTTCTTGTTGTGAGTATCCCTTACACACTAGTCTTGCTTTGTTCCTTATAATTGTTCCTTCTTCATCCATTTTGTTTCTAAAGACCCATTTTGTTCCTATAACATTTTTATTTTTAGGTCTCGGAACCAATTCCCAAGTATTATTTTTCTTTATTTGATCTAATTCTTCTTTCATGGCATTTATTTTAGATTCATCTTTAAAGGCTTCATCTGTAGTCTTTGGCTCAACTTGGGAAATCAAACAAATTTCTTCTCTAACTTTAATCTAGTTAGCACTCCCTAACTAGTATTGCCAATAATTTGATTTTCGGGATGGTTATTTTTTACATTCCTTGGAGTATTAGGAGTTTCAGTGGTCTTGCTTGTATCATCACAAGCCTCTTTTTCACTTTCTTCCTCAACAAGTTCTTCTTCTTCGACACCAGCTGTGACTTCTTTTACTTCTGATATCTAACTATTGTCATACATTCTTTCTTGTATCTGAAATTTCTCATCTATTCTTACATTGTTACTTTCAACCATCTTCCTTAATCTCAGATTGAAACATTTGTATGCCTTACTTTTATTAGAGTAACAAATGAAGATACCTTCATCACTTCTAGCATCAAATTTTCCTTTCTCATCATCCCTCTTGATATAACATTTGCTACCAAAAATTATGAAATATTTTACAGTAGGAGTATGATCAAACCATAGTTCATAGGGAGTCTTACTTGTGCCATCTATGATTTGAATTCTATTTAATGTGTACATTGTTGTTCCAACAGCCTCTCTCCAATGTACATGAGATACATTCCCTTCAATCAGCATTATCCTGGAAGCATCAAGTATAGTTCTATTTCTTTTCTCTGCTATCCCATTCTATTGTGGAGTTCTAGGAGTAGATGTTTGTCTTTTTATCCCATGCTCTTCATGATATGAATTAAATAGATCTGATGTAAACTCTCCACCTCTGTCTAATCATAAGCACTTTATTTTTAGTCCTGATTCATTCTCTACTTTTGCTTTAAACAACTTGAATTTTTCAAATGCTTATGATTTCTCTCTTAAATAAGTAACCCACATCATTCTAGAAAAGTCATCAACAAAGAGTATAAAATACCTTTCACCATAGTATGACTTTATTCTTGTAGGCCCACATAGATCTCCATGCACTAGATCCAACTTTCCTTTTGATGTAAATGTTTTTCTTTTACGACTGCTTTTAGTTTGCTTTCCCATAACACATTCTCTGCATACAGTGTTAGAAGGTTTCAAAATCTTTGGTAGATCTCTTACTGCATTAGCCATACTTGTTTTCACAATGTTATCAAATTTAACATGACAAAATCTTATATGCCATAACTAACTATCATCTACCTTCGCAACAAAACAAGAGCCTCCAAATGTGTTTAGTTCAAATACATTACCTCTAGATCTTGAACCGGTAGCAATCAGTTTTCCTTCCTTGCTTCTGATAAAGCATTTACCATTCACAAAACTTAACTAAAAGTTTTTATCCATTAGCTGTCCAACAATCAACAAGTTATGTTTCAGTCCTTCAACAAGTAGTACATTGTCTGTATTAGTCTTTCCATCCAGAGTGATGGAACCTACTCCTATGATGGATTTTCGGAGATTGTCCCCAAACCTTACAACACCTCCATCATAATTTACTAATTTAAAAAATTTGTTCTTATCATCAGTCATGTGATGAGAACATCCCTGTCAATTATCCATTCAGTTTTCTTGTCAACATGAGATACTAAGGCTTTTTCTTCATGAACTGGTTCATCTTTAATAGCAACAAATCCAATTTCTTCATTATCTAAATCATCATCATCATCAAAGATTCCTTCACTAGCATAATAACATTCTTTATCTCTTATAATATTTGTATAATCAGGTTTGTATTTAGGAACTCTTGTAGGACATCTAGATGAAAAATGACCTACCTTATTGCATGAAAAACATTTCAAAGGTAATTTGCCTTCAAATTTTCCCTTACCTCTTTTCTCTCTTCTAGCTATTAGTGCAAAAAGTTCTTCCATATTCTTTTCTTCTTCCATTATCTTCTCTCATTCCTCAGCATACTCACCAAGCTCTTCTCTCAAGTCTTCTTTGCTTGTGCTCGAAAGTGCAGATACTTTCTTGTGTGAGGATGCCCTAAATGCAGATTCAACTTTAGGAGTAGCTTCTCCTAATTCCACAGCTTCAAAGGTGGTTAACTTTTCAATCAACATCTCTCTGCTAAAATTTGGAGTCATGGGTATAGTTTCTTGAGTTGACATTGCCTTGAATTTGTAAGTAGGATTTAGAGATCCAAAAATCTTTGCAATGACTTCATCTTCATCATAAGTACCTCCATAATTTCTTATTCCAACTACAGCTTCTATAACCCTTTGAACATAGGCTCTAATGCTTTCATCTTCATTCATTTGTAGCTTCTCCATCTTTGTCTTCCAGTTCTACAATTTTGCTTGTTTGGTATATTTGTCTCCTTCATAGAGTGCCTCTAGTCTATTCCAAATATCATGTGCCAAATCCAGATCTTTAATTTCAGTAAACTCACCCTCGGATAGTGCACTGATCAATGCTTCTCTTGTGACCATGTTGCATGAAAATAACTTCTTTTCATCTTCATCAGTTGTTTCCAAGTCATTCTCAGCTTTCAGAGATTCCTTCTTCTTCACAATCATCCAGTAGTCTATGCCCATGCATAGCAGATGTGTTTGCATCTTGTTCTTCCAACTGTCAAAGTTTTCAGGGTCAAACTTAGGACTATCCTTCCTATAGTATGCCATTTTCCAAGATCACCTCAAGTTGTTAAGCTTTCTTTCTGAGGACCACAAGCTCTGATACCAATTGTTAGGATTAACAGTCCATAATACAACTGAGAGGGGGGGTGAATCAATTGTATGATAGAATATTAAAATTTAAACTTTAAGCTTATCAATATCAGATCCAATGAAGACAATGAATGCCAACACTATAAGACAATATTTTGGTTACAAGGAAACCTTGTTAAAGGTAAAAACCCCAGTGGGAATTAGCACCCACTAATGATGTACTGAGAGTATAGTAATCCTTGTTAGGGGATATAGCCTTGTTAGGATCTTATTGAAACATTACAGTACATAGTCCTTATTAGAGGACAAACCCTGTTAGGAGTCAAGAACAAAAGAGGGATCACTTCCCAAGGCTCACTGCCCAAAGAAGGTTAATTCCACCTTCTAAACTCACTAGTTCGCAACAAGTGTATATGAAGAAATACATAATCTTTTGAACTATTTTCTAGCAACTGTCTTTTCTTGATTAGTTCTAATAAAGTCTACCAATAATCATCTACTCTACATACAACAGACACAAGTTCGCAACCTCCTTATATCACTCATATCACATCCATGTCTCTTCCAAAGAAAAGACCTTTTATTTATACCTTATTACATTTTACCAAGAATAGGTCGGCCCATAAGGTTTTCCTAATTATAAATAATTACATAGGCCCTTGCTAAGATACACATGGTATCACAAACAAGTTTACAATGATTACATTACAACAATTAAGGACCGACATCCTTGAATTATGCTTGCCAAACAAAACACACACTTCATTCCCTGAGTCAGCTTCATAATAAGCCATCGCCAGAGCACACACCACAAATGACATCACCAATCATTCTATACCTTGTGTTGACCCTCTTCCATCATTTTTCAAGATCACATACTTTGAATCCAATCCCTCTGAAAGCTATACCAAAAACTCAAAGACTAATTCTGTCAATTCTCACTGTCATAGTCCAATGACCAGTCTTTACCAAAATAGTTGTATCTTCCTTAATATGCATCCATTAATGATGCGATCTCAGATATAAGATCACAACATCCATCTGAACTCTTGTCTGACTTCGCAGCATCTGAAACATCCGTACACCTTTCGTACACTGTGATTACCAGTTTGGTTCCTTCATAGAAGCATATGTTGACATTAGTGACAAAACACAAATGACAATAGTATGAGTGCCCATTCAGTAACATAGTGATTAAACATATTAAATGTCTCAATCACCACCCATGCATTAGCAATATCCAACAAAGGTAACTAATAGAGATCTGACTCTAAACTTGATCTAACAAAGCATAGAGAGACAAATAATCTTGAACTTGATCGAATGAGAACCAGCAAAGATAACAAGATACCTGATAAATATCTGACTCTGAACTTGATCAAACAAAGTTGATGTAGCACAACACTCTTTGTTAACAATAAATCCAATCACAAGACAAATAACACAGATTTGAAACCTTCAATATTTTTCCATTCATCATTGATTGCCTCTACAATTCACTGCAAACTCTTAAGTAACCAAAAAACCTAGAAAATCAAGAAATCTGAAAATTACCCTTTTTGGCAGTTTTTTTCTATAGTTTTTTTTGCCATTTTTGGTAATTTTTGAAACAATGCCTAAAAAGCTGATTTTTTTCCCTAAACATGACCTCAACTAAGTTAGAATGAATTGCCAACTAATATCCGAGATTAGAAACATAAATTTAGATTTATTACAAAACAAAACTTTCTAAAAACTAGAGAAAAAACACTAAAAGCTGATTTTGGAGCCCTAGATGAAACTTTCAACTCCTGAAAATGTGCCAAAATGGACCCTAATTGATTGGTGAAACAAATGCCACCTCTTGAGGCATGCACCCAAAAAATTTCAGCAAAAACCCAGACCTGAGTCAAAAGTTATTACCTCCAGAAGTTTCTGTATGAGTTTATGACCTACGGAAGGTCTTGCATCATTCTCCCCTTCTTTAAAGGAATGCAACTCCTGCAAGTGGTTGTCTATGAACTGTTGCAACTTTTTGGGGTCCAACTTCATCACTTCCCATTATGAGATCCAGGTGCTATTTTTTGCTGGCAATTCATCCCACTGAATCAAGTACCTATTGTAATGACCATTCCAGGTGACTGTAGACTGCTTGTCCAGAATGTGGGCAATCTTTTCCTTCTTTTTACTTGGAAGGTGGTGATGCCAATCCACCTCATCTATACTGTTTGGCTCAGATAGTTCTCCATGAAATGCATATAAATTAGAAACATTAAAGACAGGATAAATATCCAGATCATCTGGTAGACAACCCTCATAAGCATTATCATTGATCTTCTTCAAAATTCAGCAAGGACCTATCTTGTTGTATTTCATCTTATGATATGTGCTAGTGTGAAATCTCTCACACCTCAAGTACACCATCACCAAATCACCTGCATTGAATATATGTCTCCTTCTACTGACATCTGCAGCAGCCTTATATCTCTTATTGCTATCCTACAATTTACTCCTCACATCTTGTTGAAGTTGTTGAAGGTGTTCAGCAAATGATTCCCCATCATCACTAATTCTATCTTGCACAGGGAGTTGTACAAGGTCCAAAACACCCTGATGATTCTTACCATATACGATTTGAAAAGGATATTTTCCAGTTGATCTGTTAACAGAACTGTTGTAAGAAAACTCTGCTTGAGGCAATGCCAAGTCCCACTACTTGGGCTTTTCACCAACAATACACCGTAATAGGTTTCCCAAACTCCGATTGACTACCTCAATTTTCCCATCAGTTTGGGGATGATAGGCACTGCTAAATTGCAACTATGTTCCCATCTTCTTCCATAAGGTCCTCCAAAAATGACTCAAAAACTTAGTATCCCTATCAGAAGTGATAGTCTTTGGAATGCCATGGAGTCTAACAACTTTTGAGAAAAATAAGTTGGCTATCCTTGTGGCATCATTAGTTTTTTTACAAGCAATAAAATGAGCCATCTTAGAGAATCTATCAACAACTACAAAGATAGAATATGTACCTCACTGGGTGTGGGGAAGCCCCAACACAAAATCCATACTCACATCTATCCATGGCTCGATGGGTACAAGTAGAGGTGTATACAATCCTATGTTTTGGGAGTGACCCTTAGCCAGTTGACAAATTTTGCACCTTGCCATGTACTTAGTAATGTCCCATTTCAGTTTTGGCCAGTAGTATTTGTCTTCAACCAAGGCTATTATCTTGTCCTTCCCAAAGTGACCAGCCAAACCACCACTATGAAATTCTCAGATAATATTTTCCCTCATGGAACCAGCTGGTATACAAAGTTGTTTTCCTCTAAAGAGGTAACCATCTTGCATAAAGTATTCTCCTCTCATGTGATCTAAAAGATTAGGTCCTGGTTCTTTAATCTTCTCTATAATTTCCCAAAAATCATCATCGGCCTCATACAAAACTTTAATAGCATCAAAACCAATGACCTTTGTTTCCATTGTAATTATGAGTGTAACATGCCAATTGAGGGCATTAGCAACCTGATTTTGCCTTCTAGACTTATGCTTTAAAACAAAATTATACACTTGCAAGAAAGACACCCATTTAGCATGCCTACTATTCAATTTCTTTTGTGTGTTCACATATTTTAGGGCCAAATGATCTGTAAATAGTAAAAATTCTTGTGGGACTAGATAATGCCTCCAATCCCTTAAGGCTTGAACAATAGCATAAAATTCTAAATCATAGGTAGAATAGTTCTTCCTTGCATCATTTAACTTTTCACTGAAAAAGGCTATTGGTTTACTTGTCTAGCTAAGAATAGCACCTATCCCAACATGGGAAGCATCACACTCTTCTTCAAATACTTTATCAAAATTTGGAAGTGCCAATATAGGAGCTTTAGTTACCTTTTTCTTCAAGAATTGGAAACTCTATTCAGCATCTGTTGTCCGTGTGAATTCCCTTCCTTTCGTACAATTTGTTATGGGTGCTACAATACTACTAAAATTCTGAATGAACTTTCTATAGAAGGTTTCCAATCCATGAAAAATCCTTACCCCTATTATGCTAGATGGACTAGGCCATTCTAGGATTGCCTTGACCTTTTTTGGGTCCATCTGAACACCATCTTTAGAACTGACGAAGCCCAAAAAAGTCAAACTATTTTGCATGAATCTGTACTTCTTTAAATTTTCATAGAGCTTGTCTTTCCTCAGTACACTTAGGATGATCCTCAAGTGTTGTAGGTGTTCTCCTTTGTTTTTGTTGTAAATTAGGATATCATCAAAATAAACTACAACAAACTTACCAATGTAGGGTTGTAAGATAATATTCATCAATCTCATGAATGTACTTGGTGCATTAGAAAGCCCAAATGGCATAACCATCCATTCATACAAGCCATACCTAGTCTTAAAAGTTGTCTTCCACTCATCTCCTTCATGAATTTGAATCTGGTGGTATCCACTTTGTACATCAAACTTGTTGAAGTATTTTGCCCCTACTAATTCATCCATCATATCTTCTATACAAGGAATAGGAAACTGATACTTGATAGTAATCTTATTAACTACTCTACTGTCAATACACATCCTCCATGTTCCATCCTTCTTCGGGGTCAACAATGTAGGCACAACACTATTAGGATTGAGTAATACTGAGAGGGGGGGTGAATCAGTATTACAAAACTTTACTTTCAACTTTAAACAATTATAAATAATCCAAAGTAATACGGAAATGAAAAGAACATATAAGCATAATACATTACTCATGACACCATGATTTTTTCTCAAGGAAACCCTGATTAAAGGGAAAACCCTGGTGGGGATAGTACCCACAAGTATGCACTAAAGTATAATGTCCCTATTAAGAGATCTAGCCCTGTTAGGAGCTGATTTTTACATAGTACATTTCCTTGCTAGAGGATTACAAAAACCCTGTTAGGGGCATACAAAACACCTGGTTAAAGGTGGTGAGCACACTACTCTTACAATCAATACTATCCAAAAATAGTTCACAAAAGGGAACAATACAAGCACTTATCTTGCTTAGATAGTTCTAGTTATAGCTCTGCCTCCTACTGATCTCGCATCTAACTTCTACACTCTTTTTCTCAATCACAACATAATACTTCTACCACAAAAGTAATATGTATTTATACAAAACTAGCCTTCCAATCGGCTCCACAAAATGTCATACTTAACATAGTAAGAACTTGTTCAAAAGATATAGATGGATTTGATGCTCTTATATTACCAAAGAGTCAGCACTAAACTTTATTTACGTGACTTAGCATGTTATCATATTCATCATGCTTTCCTTAATCATCGCAACTGTTCATGTACCCTGATATGTTGTTTTGTTATCTTCACATACCTTCCGAACATTGTATCTCATACACCAGCTATCAAAAACTTATGCGATCTTAGCTGAAGCATTTACATGTACCAAAATATCTCCAATGAACTTCGCAAGCCATAATACCTTGTATGTCTTCATCGCTAACCAAAACTACGGTATTGTACCCTATTTTCCTAATTCTGGACTTAGTCATTTTCATGACTGTGAATCCAGTGGCAATCTCCACAACATGTGATCATTTATACATAAGTGTTTCCATAAATGACAACCCTTACAAGATTTCTAGTACTCCAAAACATCACATGCCAACAATCTCTCCCTTTGGCATTGATGGAAACACTTAGAAAAATGACTAAGTGTCACAGAGTACTTCTCTTCTTTTCCTTCTCTTTTTCTTCCTCTCCCTTTGACATCAATGGCAAAGGTAAATCTCAAAATTTCAAAAATGAAGCATAGGCGATCTATTTTTTTCTTACCAAATTTAATACGTCATGGAAGGATGTTTCCAAGGTCTTAATCTTCTCAACCCATGAACTTATCAGTAGCTCACTTACATGGATTAACCCATTCAGTGCATATGATGATGTCTCTGCTACCTTAAGCTCAATGAGAGTAGATACTGTCATTGAACTTTCAACCTTTATCATCTCAGAGAGATGAGTCTCCAATATTGAGATCTTGGGAGTTAATAGGTGTCTTCACACCAAATCTGTCAGCAACTCTCCCTTTCTCCATTTCCAGTATCCTTATTTTGTCTAGTAATCTAGATATCTCTTTGTCAATTTCTTCCACAGTTTGTGAAGATGACTCACAACTATCCATTATTTTTTCAAGATTGACCCTATCTTTTTCTATACCCTCCTCTACATTTTTTCAGATATCTGCAGGGATTTATGCAATGGCTATAGAGTTTTCTTCCTTGTGCTACATAGCTCTTGGCTTTAAGAGTGGTAGCCTTAAGAATGTCTAGGTCCCATGAGATGGACTTATGAACTTCTCTTAACTTCTTCTCCAAAAAGTTTATTTTAGCCTTTTCCTCTGCTATTTTTAGCAATGAGTTAAAGTGACCATCAAATCTATCTAATACTATACTGAGTTTTTCAATTTCATCCTTTCCTTTTAGGATAAGTGGAGAGGGTAGTAACATGTTTACTATTTCTACTGCCCTGCCCATTATCTTTGCTCTTTTGTCTCCTTTATGGTCTGAGCTCTCCTTAGCTTTTGTAAATGCCATAAATGAGAGTCTCATCAGTTCATCTTCATCCATGTTGTCCACATCAGAACTTACTAGTTTGGAAACACTTGCCAACAATAGAGATGAATCGAGACTGATTTCAGTGGTCTCCTCTGCCTTTGGTTGTTTTTCTTGATGTTCTTCATGATGTAACTCATGTACTTATTTTTCTTGTTTTTCCTTTGATTTCCTTTCTTCTGTCTATCCCTGGTCTTCAACTTCCATCGCATTGTCCATCTTGTCCATGAATGGATCATGTATATCCTGTGAGGTGTCAATACTAAAAAGCACACCAGTGACAAAGAAATCTGGTTGCAAGTTATCTTGACCACTCTTATCCATTGTTTGTGAACTCTCTCCCAAACCTAAGGACATAGGTTTATCAATTTTAGGTGATGACTCCCTTTTAGGCATGTTTTACATTAACACTTCATCTAATGCCTTTTGGGTATCTTCAATTACTTCATCGTATCTTCTAGCCATGATTTTGACTAGTCTAGTCTTTGTTCTCAAAAGAGGTTTTAGTGCTTTTATGATTCTTTCCCTTTCCTGGATAGACACAATAGGAAACATATCATCAATTGTTCTGATTCTTATGTTCTCATCCTCAGAATGTGCTAACTATTTTATGATCTCTAGCTTGCTATATAGTTCTTTGGGAACACTAGATTCAACTTCCAACAAATTCTTTTTGAAAACTAACAAATGCTCAATGATAGTATCTTCAATGATCGCTTGGTCCTCAAGGCTATATCTTTCATAGTATCTTTTTATAGATGTCAAATTTCCATCTTTGATAACCCTCTTCTGTACTGATTTCATATCAGGTTTCCACAAGGTTTGTGGATTCTTTTGAACCGTTTCTTCTTCCTCTTTTTATATACCCTTTTCTTCCTTCTTCTTCCTCTTTACTTCTATTTCTTTTTCTTTTGGGCTGACATTCTGAGAAGATCTTCTAAGAACCTTTGTAGTCACAGTTTCACGTGTTTCTTCTTTTAGGGGAATTGATAAGTCGATGAAGTTATCAGTGGTACTTGTCTTCTCTATTTCCAATGAAATGGGTAGATCAGTGGCAACACTAGAATATGCCTCTATCTTGTTCTTTAAGTCCAAGTACTACTTCTTTGTAATTCCTACCTTCATAGTAATTTCTTCCACTATCTTGCTAACTTTCCTCTTTCTTTTTACTTTATCTTGTTCTTCTCTAACTTTTTCATATTTTTCTCTATATGTACCCCATCTTTCTTGAGTGGGATCCTTTTCTGCTGCTAATACATGTTCTACTTGCATGGATAGTACTTCAACACTCACCTCATATCCCATAGGGTAACACCATTTGGTTCTAGGATCAACTACCTCAAAACAAACACAATCAATTTCAACCATGAAATAGATGGTGTCCTCATACTTTTCTACTAGGCTTTATGGAATTCTATATCTTTCTTTCATCTGCCTCTGCAAGATCTTAATCATGCCAAATAGTTCTCCATCAATCCAATCCTTTTTATGTCTTCTGTAGTATTCTGAGATTTGTAGACCAGTGGGTTCATTGTCTTTCCATGCTCTGGGATGCATACCAGAGAAATTGTGAATAATGTGAAGGTACATGTGAATTAGTAATGACCCAAACCTGAATGCCTTAGATTTTTCCTTCTTAATGACCTTGACAGTTTCCAAAAACTATTGTGCTAGAACTTCACAAAGGTTGTACTGCTTATTTTCTTTAACCATTCTTTAAGCCATCATAACAACTCTAGCTGATACAGAATTGAGTCTGGAACTATGGAAAAAAATTTATCCAATAAGCATTGCTACCAATCTGACATCTTGAAGGTATATATCATTTATAGTCATAGCCCTCTTGTCCCATTTGGAGTGCGTGAGGGTTTCAACATCCTTTCTTAAACCTTTCTCACTAACAGGTAGGGCTCCTTCATTGTCAAGTCCTATGATATCATGAATCAGCTGAGCACATATATTTACTGGTTGATGTCCTATCCATAGGAACTGATCATGAAATCTACTCAGAATGATCTTGAACCATTCGACTTTCATGAATTCAGTGAGACGAGTTAACTTGAGTATTGGCAGGTCTTTCAAATGTTTGAATTCATCTATCAAAGACCCATTCACATCTATCATTCCATTTAGCTCATAGAAGATGTTGACTTCCCCAATAATTTCATACTTGTAGTGTATGTATGCCCTAATATCCTCTACGTGTAATACACCTACGGGGGTTTGGGAAAATGCCCCTTCCGGATCATCTTCACAGGATTTGTATGGATGCCTTTTGAACTTATACCTAGGTCTGTCAACTACATCATAGATTACTAGTGCATCCATGAATAAATAGATTAGGTTTAAATACCTTTAATGCGCATAAATCTGATACTTGTCTTTACGCGAGCACAAAATCTCTTAGCTAGATTACTGCTTCATCTTCACACTTCTGCTCTCCTTAGTTGCTGATCAAAAAGTGGTGGAGAAATGAAGTTTTTCAAGTCTTTTATCCATCGCAAGTTGAGTGTGTTCATTAAACACAGGTAGCTCAACTTCGCATGTCGTCCGGTCAATGCAAGACTCACGAACATAGAAAATGAATCTTCAAGTGCTGTGATCTCATCCACAAATTCACAAACATATGTACATATCATACATAAGATCACACGAGCTTATTCTATTCATACAAGGGCTAGATATTTTCTGTTGTCTTCATCCACTGCTCCCCATGAGGCCATGAGGCCTTCTAGGCTGATGCCTCAAATAATTCATCATGTGAAGATACAACATCACAAGCTGTCTCTCCCTGAACCATGGCCTTATTTAGAACTTTTACTTGCCATATCTTTTCATTTTCTGATTTCTTGTTTTCACTTATGTAACCATTTAAGATTTTACCACTGTCACTAATATTTTTCCTTATGACTATAGGTGGTGGTTTTTCTAGTTCATTGAATCTTCTTGGTCCTCTTCTATTGTTATCTCCATTGTATCTACAAAACTTCGCAATGTGACCTGGATTATTACATTTGTAATAGATGGGTGGTCCTCTTCTGTCTTGACTAGTCTGCAGCTTACAGTACCTTACTGTGTGTCCAAAGTTGTTGCACTTCTGACATATAATTTTGGCTGCAGTTTCTTCTTTGATATAGTCTTTCTTATACTTGGATTGATCAAGTTTTCTACAATCTACCTTTTTGTGTCCATACTCATAGCAATTAAAATAGTAGCTAGTAAAGGGTTTAGAGTTACCATTACTCCCGCAGTCTCTTTTCATGTGACCAACTTTGTTGCATCCAAAACATCTACCTCTGAAGGGTCTGAATTGTTCTCTATAATCTTCATTTGTAGGTCTTTCTTTTGGAATAGATTTTTCCTCATTCCTGGCTTCATTTGGTTCTTCTTGAGTTCTTGAACTTCCAGCTTCATTTGGTCCACTTATGTTACCTTTAGTTCTTTGATCATTGTTCTTGTCATTTCTTATGTGTAACTCCTCAATAAGTAGTCTGGCTTGAGTGAGTTCACCTTTGATGATCTGATTGTAATTATCCAATTCTTGATATTTATCTTCGTAATTCTCAAGTTAATTCTTCATATTATCTATCTGAAGGTTGGCTTGTTTTAGTGACTCTTCAACTTTATTTCTTTCATCTTTCTCATTTTGAATCTCCTTGATCATCAAGAGATTGATTTGTTCTTTTTCTTGCTCCAGCATCTTTACTTTTTCTAATGTGTCATTATCAGAGCTTTCTTTGATTTTCTCCATAAGGTCTTATCCTCTGATCTTTTACAATCACAATTTGTTCTTTGAGTTTCCTCATGAAACCTTCTACTCTTCTTAATTTGAATTTTAGTTCGCCATTTTCAGCTTTCATCTTATCTAGATCTTCAAGTGTAGTTTCAAAGTTTACTTGAAAGTCTTCTGAATCTATTCTGATCTCCTTTAAGTTGTTAAGCTTTCTCTCAGAGGGCCAATAGATTTGATACCAATTTTTAGGATTGAGTAATACTGAGAGGGGGGTGAATCAGTATTACAAAACTTTACTTTCAACTTTAAACAATTATAAATAATCCAAAGTAATGTGGAAATGAAAAGAACATATAAGCATAACACATTACTCATGACACCATGATTTGTTCTCGAGGAAACCCCAATTAAAGGGAAAACCCTAGTGGGGATGGTACCCACAAATATGCACTAAAGTATAATGTCCCTATTAAGAGATCTAGCCATGTTAGGAGATGATTGTTACATGGTACATTTCCTTGCTAGAGGATTACAAAAACCCTGTTAGGGGCATAAAAAACACCTGGTTAAAGGTGGTGAGCACACTGCTCTTACAATCAATACTATCCAAAAATAGTTCACAAAAGGGAACAATACAAGAACTTATCTTGCTTAGATAGTTCCAGTTATAGCTTTGCCTCCTACTGATCTCGCATCTAACTTCTACACTCTTTTTCGCAATCACAACATAATACTTCTACCACAAAAGTAATCTGTATTTATACAAAACTAGCCTTCCAGTCGACTCCACAAAATGTCATACTTAACATAGTAAGAACTTGTGAAAAAGATATATATGGATTCAGTGCTCTTATATTACCAAAGAGTCAGCACTAAACTTTATTTACATGACTTATCATGTTATCATATTCATCATGCTTTCCTTAATCATCGCAATTGTTCATGTACCCTGATATGTTGTTTTACTATATTCACATACCTTCTGAACATTGTATCTCATACACCAGCTATCAAAAACTTATGTGATCTTAGCTGAAGCATTTACATGTACCAAAATACCTCTAGTTAACTTCACAAGCCATAATACCTTGTATGTCTTCATCGCTAACCAAAACTATGGCACTGTATCTTATTTTCCTGATTCTGGACTTAGTTATTTTCATGACTATGAATCCAGTGGCAATCTCCACAACATGCGATCATACTTACATAAGTGTTTCCATGAATGAAAACCTTTAGAAGATTTCTAGTACTCCAAAACATCACATGCCAACAAGAACATGGGCTCGTGCTTTCTCTAACCAGGCCTTTGTCAACTAGTTCTGTTACTTGTTTGTTGAGCTTTGCATGTTGTGTTGGGTTCATTCGATAAGCTACTTGATTAGGAAGAGTTGCTCCAGGAATCAGATCACTATGGTTTTGTATATCACTTTTTGGTGGGAGACCATCAGGTAGCTCATTTGGAATAACATCAGCAAATTCTTCTAGTATCTTTACTGCATCATGTGGTATTATGTCTTCTAGTTCTTCTCCTCTTTTTACTACCAATGCATAGCAGCAACCTGTCACCTTTATTTCTTTGACAACATCCTTTGCATACAACATGGTCTCATTCTTCCTTTCATCCTTAAGTGGTAAGAGAGTCACTTTAGAGCCATCCTTCCAGAAGGTATATGTATTTTTCTTTCCATCGTGCATGATCTTCCTATCATACTGCCATGGCCTTCCCAACAAAATATGACAAGCATCCATAGGAATAACATCACACCATATCTCATCCTTATAGATTTTTCCTATAGTAAACCTAACCAAACATCTTTTATCAACAATAACCTCATTTCCTTTCTTAAACCATGCAATATGATAAGGATGAGGATGTTTCTCACATTGTAGATTTAATTTCTCTACCATTTCCTTAGCTACCATATTCTCACAACTACCCCCATCAAAAATAACTTGGCATACTTTCCGCCTAAAGTGCATCTAGTTCTGAAGATGTTGGTTTGAAGCCACGAATCATCAAGGTTCTTTGCAGGGACTTCTTCCTTCTCTGGAATGATCATAGATCTCCTCATAATGAGAGTTTCTCCCACGTCTGGTAGGACTTCTTGTTATGTTCCTACTTTTATGAATTCTGGTTGAACCAGGTTCACTCTAGGTTGTCCTCCTTGATTTCTTCCTGGTACATTATAATTTGAACATTCAAAGGCTTTGTGTCCTTCTTCTCCACACCTAAAACAAGTGAAAGGCCTTCTCTGATTTTCCTAGCCTCTTCCACTTCCATAGCCTCATCCTCTCTGAAACCCCCTTCCTCTTTCTTGATTTGGAGGATCTTGCCTGGTGTCTATATTTTTTTCAAATCCTTGAAAGGAATCTCCCCGACCATTATTAGAACCTCCCCGAAATGGAGTTGAGGTACCCCTTCGACCACCTCTCCTCTGGATATATTGCCTATTCTACTTTTCTTCAACCTTTAGGGCTAATTGGTAGGCTTCTTCTATATTGTTGACATGATGCATGCTCAACTCATCTTGGATGGAGAATTTTAGGCCATTCATATATCTAGCAGCCATCTGCTCATTATTTTCTTGATGCTCTATGCACATGGATAGCTTGTAGAATTCATTTGTATAGTCTTGCACTGAAGACAAGTTCTACTTCAAATTTTGGAACTTGCGAAAGAGGGTTTGTGAATAATCCATGGATAAGAATTTTTCTTTGAGATTTTTCTCCATCTTGCTCCATGTCTTAATATTTTCTTTTCCTTCTCTAGTTCATTCCTTTTGGAGATGATCCCACCATATCATTGCATGTCTTTTTAATTTTGTGCATGCAAACTTCATCTTCTTTTCTTCTGTCATAGGCTTACATTCAAAAAAATTTCCCATCTCATTTAGCCAGTCTATTAATTCTTCTGGCTTAAGACTACCAGTGTAGTTTGAAACGTCAACCTTGATTGATTCACTCCTTCCTTCCAAAGCCCTGAGAACTCAATCTTCATAGCTCATTTTTTCCAGCCTCTCTTCTATATTTTCTTCATTTTGGTCAACACCTCTTTGGTTTCCCTCTTCATCAGATTCATTCCCTCCTTGTATTCCTTGATTATCTATTCACTCATTGATTTATTCAATCTGCCTTACATATCCATCATCAATATTTGCATTGGTGTGACACCTCCTCTTCCTCTTCCTCTCCCAGCCATCTTCTAGCTCTGATACCAAATGATGTAGCACAACACTCTCTATTAACAATAAATCCAATCACAAGACAAATAACACAAATTTGAAAGCTTCAATATTTTTTCATTCATCATTGATTGCCTCTAAAATTCACTGCAAACTCTTAAGTAACCAAAAAACCTAGAAAACTAAGAAATCTAAAAATTACCCTTTTTGGCAATTTTTTTCCATAGTTGTTTTTTTTGCCATTTTTGGTAATTTTTGAAACAACACCTAAAAAGCTGAGTTTTTTCCCTAAAAATGCCCTCGACTAAGTTAGAATGAATTACCAACTAATATCTAAGATTAGAAACGTAAATTCGGATTTATTACAAAATAGAACTTTCTAAAAACTAGAGAAAAAACACTAAAAGTTGATTTCTCATGTTGCAATCTGATTTGAGACTTTGTCTACATTAGTATGTTACTTTTTATTGCAATTATAATTAGTTCCTTGGTTCCTTAGTAATTGTTTTTTATTGCATGGTTGTCTTTGGTTTGTCATTTTTTTTTGAGTGTCTAGTGATTTAAACCAAAGACTTCGACTTAGCCAAAAAATGTGCAAGTCTACATAAGTATTTGTTTTATTGCAATTATAATTAGTATGAAAGAACAAAATAATGACAATGCAATATTTGTGATAATGCAATATTTGTCAAAATAGGGTCGATGACTTCGGTCAATGTGCCTATGTGTCAATGTGGTGTTGGTCCATGCATGTTGAAGATGTCACGCACAACAAGAAATGAGTGTAACTTGTGCAAGGCTCAAGAGGCAGCTAGTGCCGCCAAGATTGCTTCAATGGCGAAAGCAAAAATCATGTTTCTACGATTCCTTCTTTGTGTAGTTTGTGCACTACTTTGTTGGGACCATATGTGTAAATGTGGTTAACAGAGGGCTATTGTAGATACTAAAAGTTTTCTAAAATTTCAAGTAGATGCGTTGGACATATTTTGATAAACTCATGAACTTTTTTGTTGTTTATGACTTCGTTATGATTTTCAATATAAAATTAAACAAAATAAAAAATTAATGTTATTAAAAAAAATTGAAAATTATAACATTTAAAAAAAATTTATGATTTTCAATATAAAATTTAAAAATAAATTATTATATTAAAAATATTAAAACAATTCAAAAAATAAAATAAAAATCATAGCAGAGAAGTTATGAGAGGAATTGCAATATGAGAATGTTCAACTAAGCCTATAACATAGCTCTATGAAACCTTCACAAATATTCCTTCTTTGGCCTCCACTCATACCTCTTCTCAGAATTTGGAAACTTTTCAAAGAAACGGGTGATGAACATGTAGATTTTCCTAAGCACTATTGGGAGATGACCCAGCAACACATGTACTATTGTGAAAATCATCCCAAGTCCATTTGTTGTCAGGTCTAGTTCCCAGTAATGCTTGGTCAAATCTGCATGTTTGTCAAATGTAAATGGAATACTTTGTGCTTGACATACTTAAGTGGAATACACCAAGAAGTACCAAATGATGAATGCTCAATTGTTGTAATGGCAAAGCATCTGAACCGTCCATTTCTAGAACTTGATTTTCTATAGTATTAATGATTTTTCTATAGTCCTAATGATTTTTCTTATTTTTTGTCTTTTGTCCTTTTTTAATTTCCTATGTATGTGCTTGGTGATAGGATTTTGAACATTGTTGACAAAGTGTGTTTCTTTTTTTGATTGTCATGGGGTTCCGCATTGTTTGTTGCTCTTAATAAATTAGGCCTTGAATTTGAATTTTTGTTCATTGTTTTATTTCAGCTTGATATTTCATTCATTTTTCATATACACGGAGACTACACATGC
This sequence comes from Chamaecyparis obtusa, assembly GCA_027943335.1. NCBI lineage: Eukaryota > Viridiplantae > Streptophyta > Pinopsida > Cupressales > Cupressaceae > Chamaecyparis > Chamaecyparis obtusa. Next base: position 308,964 of record BSBK01000596.1, read on the forward strand.
TGATAAAAAGATGAGCTATTTGATTTAGGTTTACTGTTCATGATTGTAAATGGTCAATATTTCTGATGGTACTCCTTGGTGTATTCCATTTAAAAATAATCATGTTTCTATGGCTATGATAAATGTCCCTCTTTGTTGAGAAAATTAGAGTTGACAAAATGGTTGTTCAACGACTGTATCTGCCATTAGAGCCATTTCATATGAACAGGTGATGAACATGCAGATTTTTGTAAGCGCTACTAGGAGCTTATCCTGCAACACATGTACTATTGTGAAAAATCATCACAAGTCCAATTGTTGTAGGGTCCAGCTCCCAGTAATGCTTGGTTGACAAATTTGCATGTTTGTCACATGTGCATATACCTTCTCTGATTGACTCTTATATACACATGTACTATTGTGAACATGTAGATTTTCCTAAGAACTACTGGGAGCTTACCCAACAACACATGTACTATTGCAAAAATCATATCACAAGTCCATTTGCTGCTGGGTCAAGTTCCCAGTATTGCTTGTTCAAATCTGCATGTTTGTCAAATCTAAATGGAAAACTGTGTGCCTGACATACTTAAATGGAATACACAATACCAAATGATGAATGTTCAATTGTTGTAATGGAAAAGCATCAGAAAGTCCATTTCTAGAATTTGATTTTCTAGTCTTAATAATGTTTCTATAGTCCTAATGATTTTGAACATTGTTGACAATGAGTGTTTCTTTTTGTGATTATAGTCTTAATGATTTTTCTATAGTCGTAATGATTTTTCTTATTTCTTGTCTTTTGTCCTTTTTTTATTTCCTATGTCTATGCTTGGTGACAGGATTTTGTCACCTCATTTTGATGGTATAATTCATTCACTCTATGTGGAATACTATTTTTTTCACTATTTTATTTCAGCTTGATATTTCATTCATTTTTCATATACACAGAGACTACACATGTTGATAAAAAAATGATCTATTTGATTTAGGTTTACTTTTCATGTTTGTAAATGGTTAATATTTCTAATGGTACTCCTTGGTGTATTCCATATAAAAATAATTAGGTTTTTATGGCTGTGATAAATGTCCCTTCGTGTTGAGAAAATTAGAGTTGAGAAAATGGTTGTTCAGTGACGATTTGTATCTGCAAGTTGCAAACAAATCATCCTTCTTCCACCAACGAGTCATTCCATTCAAGAAAGACCATGTCTAACAATATCAACCCACAAAAAAATAGGGAGACAATTGCTAGATTGTGGTCTAACTTTAAAAGAAAAGGTGATGGAAAATATTATTGTCCCTGCAAAATTTGTAAGGCTTAAAGACTCGAATATATCTAATCAAAACAATCGAGGAACATTGTAGGTAGCATGGTCACATTGAAGGGGGAAATGAATTTTGTCCATTGGTATGTATTTTAATAATTTATAAAATACATAAGACATGATTTGATGATTTGATTTGATTTGATATAGGTCTACCACCCTGGGTTTCATGTTATGGAGCATGACAATCTGGAGAATGTGGATTTTCAAATGAGGGAACATGGAGGTGTGAATATAGAATTAGAAGGTAATGATCTCATGGAAGAAGATCATGATGATCAAGATGATGATGATGATGATGACCTTGATGTACCTATACTTGAGAAGGCATATGATCACCTATACGAAAGCTCCCAAACAACTCTTCTTGTCGTTGTATTATTGTTGATGAACTTGAAGGTTATGATTGGTTTATCCAACGTAGCAATGATGTGTATGTTAAGGTATGTCATCTTTTTTCATTTTTTTAGTTGTAATTCCCTTACAGTTAACAAAAGATGAATCATGTAGCAATTAATATTCTTTATATTAGCAAATTATATTTTTGGTCATAGGTTGATAGGTGAGTGTGTGTTACCACCATCAAACATTCTACCTCACTCGTACCGAGAATTATTTGCCATTATGAAAGATATTGGAATGGAGTATCAAACAATACATGCATGTTCGAATGATCATATTATATATCATAAACAACATGAATTTCCAACAAAATTCCTTGATTGTCATATTAGTAGATATCGATCAAATCGAATAACAAAAAAGGTGGCTTGCAAGGTTCTTCGATATATTCTCATTATTCCACGTCTGAAATGATTATTCAAGTGCAATAGCTTGGCACAATTTATGGATTACCATGCATGCAATAGAAGTCAAGATGACATTATATGAATGTCTGTGGATGGTTTGGCATTTAAGGAAATAGAGGAAACTTGGCCACACTTTAAAGAAGAACCTCGTAATATCAAGTTTTCATTGGCAGCAGACGATGTCAATCCGTTTGGAGATATGAGGTCTATTTACTCGGTGTGGCCTATTTTTGTTATCAACAATAACATTCCTCTTTGGATGTCCATAAAGAAGGAGCACATAATTTTGGCAATGATTGTTTCATGTATTTTTTCATTTAATAGTCATCTAAATTAATTTATTATAAATAATCCATCAAAATGGTAATAATAATTATGTAATATTTTTGTTCATTCAACTAGCTAAGTACCAAGTTAAAGATATGAATGTATATATTGAGCCCCTTATCGATGAGTTGATTGTGTTATGGAATAGGGTCACTATGTATGACATCTCTAAACCAATAGGACAAAGACAATTTTAATTCCATGCAATGCTTGTATGGACAATATATGATGCCCCTGTGCTAACATATTTTTGTGGTACATTCTCTTCTTAACACCTCTTTTTTGGTATGTTATAGTGCTAACACAAAATTAACATATTTAATCCAATTATACACAATCTTGTAGGTCTTCAGACAAATGAAAAATTTACATGTCCAGTTTGTTGTCCAAAGATGAAATCTCGTCATTCAAAAATTTTAGGAAAAAAGGTGTTCGATGAGCATAGACACTTTCTCCACAGAAATCATAAGTATTGAATTACTGAAAAAAATCTTTTCAATGGGAAAGAAGAGACTACATCAAATTCGCAGAGAATGACACCTCACCTATGGAAGTTGAAATACAATAAAATAAATCATCAAGGTAATGTCATTCCATCTGATGGTTTTTGTTTGAAATTGATATTTTGATATTGTATTTTATTTATTGATGATGTAATTGATGCTCATGAAGGTCATCAAGGCATTAATGACCGACTTCCAAAAGGACTAAAAATTTATCCTACACAATTTAGTAGGTTGTCGTACTACGAGCAACTCTCAATTATGCATTTGTTTAATGCTATGCATATTGGAAAGAATGTAACAAAAACATTATGAAAATTATTAGATGGAAGGCGTGACAAAGACAAAATTGTCAAAATTTGTAGTGGCATTGAAGAATCCAACCATGCAATGAAAAATGTCATTCAATCAAATAACAATGGAGGCCAAATTGATACAAGTGCCCTTACTTGGTTATTGTTGGAGCAGCAGAGCAATGCTATAAAATAAGTCATAAAAAAAATACGATTTCCCACATAATTTGCTGCAAACATAAACAATCTCATATCAAAGAAAAGTGAATTTGGGCTAGAGATGAAAACACACAATTAGCATACATTTATTAAGGTAATTCATGTTATTTTGTATTCACTATATATTTGTATACTACATGTAGTTTTCATTGCATTATTTTATAAAATATTGATAAGATCATTTTACAAATATTATTGTACGTTCTACCTCTATCTCTCCCACACCACTTCGACAATAGTGTCAAACAAGTTATATATGATCTTGAAAAATACATGAGGTGGTTGTCATCAAAAGAAATCAATAAAGAAGATATAAAATATTCGAAGAGAAAAATTATTCATCTTATGTGATGCGGGAGCATCTTTGGTGTAAGAGCAATCTTGCATCACCCAAAAATATTTCTCGTTTCTTTTCAATAAGGGCTATCTTGTGCAGAGCTTCTATTTATGGAAACTTACTATTTTTAGTAAGTTGGTCATACGATCTCAAAATGTTCTGATTTCACATGTGGAGGTTCATCTTAGTCATATTAGCCTACCAGTTGAGTTTCATTGCCATATCATCTGTATCAGTGAAGTTATTGAAGGTTTTGGGTATGAAATATTTGAGCTCAATTTTGAAGGCCTTAGAGGCTCTGGATCACAATTGACCGCTGGTTGACTAGAGCTTGCGCGAGTCAAGCACTGTAGATCGGGTTTTGCCATTTCTGAAAAATGGTTATAATATAAAAACAGAGCTATGGTTAGAAAGTTATGGCCTCTGAAAGTTGGGCTACCTAAAAACATATTTTGTAATTATTTGGAGCCGACCCTATATAAAATAAAATGAAAATAAAATAATTCTTAGGGAAGTTGGCCTTAAGAGCTAAATTTATGGAACCTTCTCGGATGGTGAAAATTGCCTATATAAGAAAGGTCTGTAGTGTTGTCTAGGCAGTTCTGGGTAGATCTAGATAATGATTTGAAGCTTTGTCCTATAGAATATTGTAAGAGAAAATGCCCATGTGGCTTTGCATATTTTAATTCTGAAATTTGTAATTCCACATTTGTGGAGATAAAAAGAAGCCCATTTTCTATTCTTGCAAATTATTGTTGTTTCTCTGTTTCTGTTATGTGTTTGTGGTATTAAGGGGAGCACCCTTCATCAAGTGGTATTAAAGCGAGAGTTCCTAAGTGTGTAAATAGATCACCGACTGTGAGGTAGTTTGCACCAGGACTGTGGTTTAGGGTTTCAGTGATAAAGCACGAAAATGCCTCAACAAAATGAACGTGGCGGAAGAGCTGGTGGTGTGACACTTGAGGTTAGAGCGCTCCAGAGACAAGTGTGAGCATTGCAAGAAGAGATTTGTAGAGGAATGAATCTTAATGTTAGAGATGAAAGAGAGGATGAAGCCGAGGAAGAAGGAAATTTTGATCAGGAAGGAGAAGGCAAAATTTTAAATCAAGAGGAAGAAAGACTTTTTTAGGTCATTTTCAAGATCGGGTAAAGACCTAAAATTGAGGTTCCTGCATTTTCAGGAAATATTAGCCCAGAGGAGTTGATCGACTAGATCAATGAATTAGAAAAATATTTTAAGTATGAATATGTCAAGGATCCTGATCGGGTCAAGTTTGTGAAGGCCAGACTAAAGGGACATGAGAAGATCTAGTGGCAAGAGATTCAATTGGAGCGAAATAGAAGAGGAAAAGATAAAATCACAAGATGGGATCGGATGGTGGATGAATTGAAGTGACAGTTCATTCTTGTTGATTATGAGCTTGACCTACTAAAGAAAATGCAAGGTTTGAAGTAAGTAGGAAGATATGTTCAGGAGTATATAGAGGAGTTCTATCGAATCCTCATCAGAATAGGCCATGCAGAAGTTGATAAGGAGAAAGTTGCCCGCTACCTTAATGGGTTGAGGCCAAGCATTCAAGAGGAGTTAAATTTGGTTCGAATGAACAGTATTGAAGAGGCATACCAGTTTTTCCTAAAAGTAGAGGAAAAAATGAACAACAAGTTTGAGAGCAGACAAAGCAAAAGAGGTCGTGGTGGAAGATCTGGTGGATACTCATATGGAGGCCAAAATAAAGATCCGAAAAAGAAGGATGAGGCCAGTAGTAGTCAAAATCAGAGAGGAAACAATTTCAATTGTTTCCATGATCAAAATAATAAAAATCAGAGAGGAAGAGGAAGAGGAAGAGGACAAGGATCAGGAAGAGGAGGCTCCTGTGGAACATGTTTTCACTATGGAGAAAAAGGTCATAGGGCATTTGAATGTCCTCAATGCCAAGGAAGGACAGATAGGAGAACTAAAGGCTAGGCTAGAGTTGCACATATGGATGAAGATGTCAGATCATCACATTTTAAAGATGTTGAAAGAGGAGAAACATTAATTAACATAAGAGTCCTATTGAGTGGGAAGAATGAACCTCAGCAAAGAAGAAGCTTGTTTCACACCAAGTGCAAGTATGAGGATAAGTGTTATGATGTGATTATCAATAGTGGAAGCACTGACAATTTGGTGTCGAAAAAGATGGTGACAAAATTGAAGCTCAAGAGATAGAAACACCCACATTCATACCAGATCGCATGGGTGCAGGATGACCACAAGGTCATGGTTAGTGAGCAGTACCTAGTAAAGTTCAAAATTGGCGGATACTATGATGAGGTACTATGTGATATCATACCTATGGATGCATGTCATATGTTGTTAGGTATAGCATGGTAGTTTAATAGGAATGCTATACATGATGGTCATGCGAATACCTATTCCCTGACAAAGGATGGAGTGTAACATAAGCTAAAGAAATTGAAAGAAATAGAAGAAAAGGTATGTGGTAATGCGAGAATAAATTTTGTTGGTGGAAGAAAGTTTTTAGATGGTATGAGTCATGAGCATGTGTGTTTTTCTTTAATTCCAAAAGCTGGTAAAGAGGAAGTAGAAGATGTACCTATAGAAGTTGCATATTTGTTGAATGAGTTTCAATATATTGTATCTAATAATGTTCCTAATGGATTACCACTAGTAAGGAAGATAAGTCATCAGATGGATTTGATTCCAAAAGTCAGTTTTCCAAATAAGGTAGCACACAGAATGACACCAACAGAAAATGAAGAGTTGAACAGACAAGTACATGAATTGTTATAGAAAGGGTTGATTCAGGAGAGCCTAATTCCATGTTTTGTACCAGCAGTATTAGCACCAAAGAATAATGGAGAATGGAGGATGTGTACAGATTCCAGAGCTATAAACAAGATCACAATCAAGTATAGGTTTCCATTGCCATGAATGGATGATATTATGGACTATTTGAGTGGAGCTATATATTTTTCAAAGATAGATCTAAAGAGTGGATATCATCATATTATAATCAGAGAAGATGAATGGAAGACTTATTTCAAGACAAAGGAAGGACTGTATGAGTGGTTAGTCATGTCTTTTGGGATAACCAATGCATCGAGCACATTCATGCGGCTCATGAATGATGTTCTGAAAGAATTTTTGGGTAAGTTTGTCATTGTTTACCTAGATGATATTTTGATCTTTATTAAGACATTGGAGGACCATATGATGCATATTCGTATGGTGTTTGAGAAGTTAAGAGAAGATAAATTGTTGATTAATTTGAAGAAGTGCAGTTTTGTGAAGAAAGAGTTAGTGTATTTGAGATTTGTAGTTTCAGCAGAAGCTCTAAAAATGGACCTAGAAAAAGTACAGGCTATCCTTGAATGGCCTACTCTAAGGAGTGTTACTGAGGTAAGATCTTTTCATGGTTTGGCTAGCTTTTACAAAAAAATTTATTAGGAGTTTTAGCAGTATTTGTGGACCCTTGACTGAAACAATGAGAAGGGATAGAAAAGAGTTTAAGTGGACTACTGGGACAGATAAGAGTTTTAAACTATTGAAACAAAAAGTTACAAAATAACCTATTTTAGCACTTCTAGATTTTAATAAGGTGTTTCAAGTAGACTATGATGCTAATGGTACTACAATAGGAGCTGTTATGAGCCAAGAAGGTAAACCTGTTGCTTATTTCAGTGAGAAGTTAAATGATGCCAAGACAAAATATTTTGTTTATGACTAGGAAATTTATGCTATAGTTCAAGCATTGAAAAAATGGAGACACTATCTCTTCCTAAGGAGTTTTTTTTTTATACTGATTATCGAGCTTTGCAATATTTGAATAGTCAAAGAAAGTTGAATCTAAGGCATTTGAAATGGGTTGAGTTTTTACAGAGTTATACATTTGTTTTGAAATAAAGGAGTGGAACGTCTAACAAGGTTGCAGATGCTCTTAGCAGAAGGCAACTATTGCTGACAAAGATGCAGATTGAGGTGGTTGGGTTCAAGAAACTCAAGAGTTTGTATCTAGAGGATCCTGATTTTGGTGAAGCTTGAAAAGTTTGTAAAGAACCTATTACTCTAGATAGAACAAAGTGGTTAGATTTTATCATACAGGATGATATGCTATTTAGAGGGGGTCATTTGTGTATTCCACAAAGTTCTATGAGGGAGAATCTCATCAAGGAGAAGCATAGTGGAGGATTGGTTGGACATTTTGGTCGTGATAAAGTTCTTGCTTTGGTTGGTGAGAATTATTACTAGCCACAGTTGCAACAAGATGTCAAGACGTTTGTACAGAGTTGCAGAGTATGTCAGATGGAAAAAGGAGTAAAGCAGAATATAGGGTTGTATCAACCATTACCTGTACCAAAAAAGCTTTGGAAGGATATCAGTATGGACTTTATTCTTGGTTTACCAAGGACTCAACAAGGACATGATTCAATTTTTATGGTGGTTGATAGATTTTCAAAGATGGCACATTTAATTCCCTGCAAGAAGACTAATGATGTTGTTCATGTAGCAGAATTATTTTTCAGAGAAGTGGTGAGACTACATGGTTTTCCAAAGAGTGTAGTTTCAGATCGGGACACTAAGTTTGTTGGATATTTCTGGTGCACATTGTGGAAGAAATTAAAGATAGATTTGAAGTTCAGTTCATCACATCATCCATAGACTGATGGACAAACAAAGGTAGTGAATACGAGTTTGGAAAATTTGCTGAGATGTTTGGTTGGAGATAAGCCAATAGGATGGGATTTGATTTTACCACAGGTGGAATTTGCATACAATAATTCTGTCAACAGAAGCACTGGTAAATCACCATTTGATGAAGGGTGCTCCCCTTAATACCACAAACATATAAAAGATATAGTGAAACAACAACAATATGCAAGAACAGAAAATTGGCTTCTTATTATCTCCACAAATGTGGAATTACAAACTTTCAGAATTACAATATGCAAAGTCACATGGGCATTCCCTTACAATATTCTATAGGACAAAGCCTCGAACTATTACCCAGAACTATTTTGAACTGCCTAAGACAATAATACAGCCTTCTTTATATAGGCAATTTTCCACCGCCTGGGAAGGTTTCAGAATTTAGCCAATAAGGCCGACCAACTTAGAATTATTTTATTTTACATTTTATTACATCATAGTCGGCTCAAGATAACCTTTGAAACCCGAACAGAAATTTTGAAGAAAATTATTTTCCACCATTTCAGGTGGCCCAACTTTCGAAGACCATAAGTCATCACCAGTTGACCCGCTCGGCTATTATAACCCCATTTCAGAAACGCCACGAAGCGCTCTACAGGCTTGACCGGCGCAAGCGCTTGTCACCCAAATTTTTGACCTCATCCGAGGCCTCTAAAGCCTTCAAAACTGATTTCAAAGTTTCTGTACCCTGCTGCCAATACCAAAAATCTTCAATATCTTCCAATATACACTTGATCTGGCAATGAAACTTTACTGGCAGACTTATATGACCAAAATGAACCTCCAAGAAAGAAATAAGACCATTCTGAGCACATACAAAAATTACCAAAAATAGTAACTTTCCATAAATAGCAGCTCTGCACAAAATAGCCCTTATTGAATACAAAAATAGAAATATTTTTGGGTGATGCAAGATTGCTCTTACACCCAGGATGCTCCTGCATCAGACACCCGAGGTAATTTGAGAAGTGACCCTGTCACGACTCAGGTGTGCAGAGGAAAATCAAGACGGCTAACCTCTTTTGTCAGCCATGATGAATCTTCAATAGGTCGTCCTTTCCACTTGACCAGATATTCTTCATATGTCTTGTTCCTTGTGCTTCTGCCAACACGACTGTCCAGTATATCTTCGATCTCCTTAGTGTCTGAACTAGTTGCTGGAATACTCCACTGTGCTGCTGCAACCTCATCTTCAACACCTCCTTCATGATACTCTGTCAAATCTGAAATGTTAAACACTGGTGAAATATTCAGCCCACTAGGCAATTCTACCTCATATGCATTTTCTGAATCATGCTTCTTCAGTATCTTACATGGCCCAAACTTCTTCATTTTCAACTTGTTATATGTACCAACTGGAAACCGCTCCTTCCACAAATGAACCATGACTTCATCACCAACCTGAAATTCCTTATACCTCCTTTTCTCATCTACCTTAGCCTTATACTGTGCGTTCATCTTGGTAATATGCTTCCTCACCTCCCCATGGATGTTCTTCAAGTGTTCTGCAAAATTCTCAGCTTCAGCACTACTTATTTTTCCTTTATCTATCTTTCTCAATTCAGATGCATTTCTTGGACTACTTCCATATACAATCTGGAATGGTGATTTACCAGTGCTCCTATTGACAGAATTATTGTATGCAAATTCTACCTGTGGTAAAATCAAATCCCATCCTGTTGGCTTATCTCCAACCAAACATCTCAGCAAATTTCCCAAACTTCTATTCACCACCTCTGTCTGTCCATCAGTCTGTGGATGATGTGATGAACTAAACTTCAAATCTGTCTTCAACTTCTTCCACAATGTACGCCAAAAATATCCAACAAACTTAGTGTCCCGATCTGAAACTATGGTCTTTGGCAAACCATGAAGTCTCACTACTTCTCTGAAAAATAATTCTGCTATATGAACAGCATCATTAGTCTTCTTGCAGGGAATAAAATGTGCCATCTTTGAAAATCTGTCAACTACCACAAAAATTGAATCATGTCCCCGCTGTGTCCTCGGTAAACCAAGAATAAAATCCATGCTGATATCCTCCCAAGGCTTCTCTGGTACAGGTAATGGCTGATACAACCTTGTATTCTGCTTCACTCCTTTCGCCATCTGACATACCCTGCAACTCTGTACAAACTTCTTCACATCTTGTTGCAACTGTGGCCAATAATAATTCTCACTAACCAAAGAAAGGGTTTTATCACGACCAAAATGTCTAGCCAATCCTCTGCTATGCTTCTCTTTGATGAGATTCTCCCTCATAGAACTTCGTAGAATGCACAACTGACTCCCTTTGAATAGCATATCATCTTGGATGATGAAATCCAGCCATTTCATCCTATTTAGAGTAACAGGTTTTGTACAAGCTTTCCAAGCTTCACCAAAATCAGGATCCTCTGGATACAAATTCTTGAGTTCCTTGAATCCAACCACCTCAATCTGCATCTCTGTCAGCAATAGTTGCCTTCTGCTAAGAGCATCTACAACCCTGTTAGACTTTCCACTTCTATGTTTCAAAACAAATGTATAACTCTGCAAAAACTCAACCCATTTCAAATGCCTCTGATTCAACTTTCCTTGACTATTCAAATATTGCAAAGCTTGATGATCAGTATACAAGACAAACTCATTAGGAAGCAGATAATGTCTCCACTTCTTTAATGCCTGAACTATAGCATAAAATTCTTGATCATAAATAGAATATTTTCTCTTGGCATCATTTAACTTCTCACTGAAATAAGCAACAGGTTTACCTTCTTGGCTCATAACAGCTCCTATTGCAGTACCACTAGCATCACAATCTACTTGAAACACCTTATTAAAATCTGGAAGTGCTAAAACAGGTTGTTTTGTAACTTTTTGTTTCAACAATTGAAAACTTCTTTCTGCCCCATTAGTCCACTTAAACTCTTTTCTATCCCCTCTCATTGTTTCAGTCAAGGGTCCACAAATACTGCTAAAATTTCTGATAAACTTTCTGTAAAAGCTAGCTAGACCATGAAAAGATCTTACCTTAGTAGCACTCCTTGGAGTAGGCCATTCAAGGATAGCCTGTACCTTCTCTGGGTCCATTTTTAGACCTTCTGCTGAAACTACAAATCCCAAATACACTAACTCTTTCTTCACAAAACTGCACTTCTTCAAATTAATCAACAATTTCTCTTCTCTCAGCTTCTCGAATACCATACGAATATGCATCCTATGCTCCTCCAATGTCTTACTAAAGATCAGAATATCATCTAGGTAAACAATGACAAACTTACCCAGAAATTCTTTCAGAACCTCGTGAGCTGCATGAAAGTGCTCGGTGCATTGGTTAGCCCAAAAGGCATGACTAACCACTCATATAGTCCTTCCTTTGTCTTGAAGGCAGTCTTCCATTCATCTCCTTCTCTGATCCGAATCTGATGATATCCACTTTTCAGATCTATTTTTTAAAAATACACAGCTCCACTCAAACAGTCCATAATATCATCCATTCGTGGCAATAGAAACCTATACTTGATTGTGATCTTGTTTATTGCCCTAGAATCTGTACACATCCTCCACTCTCCATTCTTCTTTGGTGCTAATACCGCTGGTACAACACAGGGACTCAGACTCTCACGGATCAATCCTTTCTGTAGCAGTTCATGTACTTGTCTGTTCAACTCCTCACTTTCTACAGGTGTCATTCTGTGTGTTGCCTTATTTAGAAAACTCGCTCATGGGATCAAGTCCATTTGATGACTGATCTTTCTGACTGGTGGTAATCCATCAGGCACGTTATCGGATACAATATCCTGAAACTCATTCAACAAATCTGCAACTTCTACAGGAACATCTTCTACTTCCTCTTTACCAGCTTTTGGAATTAAAGCAAAACATACATGCTCATGTCTCATACCATCTAGGAAATTTCTTCCATCAACAAAAGTTATCCTTGCATTACCACATACCTTTTCTTCAGTCTCCTTCAATGGTTTTAGCTTATGCCGCACTCCATCCTTTGTCATAGAATAGGTATTCGCACGACCATCATGTACAACACATCTGTCAAACTATCATGGTCTACCCAACAACATATGACATGCATCCATAGATATGATATCACACAATACCTCATCTTGGTATCCACCAATCTTGAACTTCATCAGGCATTGTTCATTGACCATGACCTTGTGGTCATCCTGTACCCAAGCAATCCGATATGGATGTGGGTGTTTCTGTCTCTTGAGCTTCAACTTTGTCACCATCTCTTCTGACACCAAATTGTCAGTGCTTCCACTATCGATAATCACATCACAACATTTACCTTCACACTTGCACCTGGTGCAAAACAGGCTCCTCCTTTGCTCAGGTTCATTCTCACCACTCAACAGGACTCTTCTATTAATCAACGTTTCTCCTCTTTCAGCATCTTCAGAATTTGATGATCTGGCATCTTCATCTACATGTGCAACTCTGGCCTAGCCTTCATTTCTCCTGTCTGTTCTTCCTTGGCGCTGAGGACATTCAAATGCCCTATGACCTTCTTCTCCACAGTGAAAACATGTTCCACGGAAGCCTCCTCTTCCAGATCCTTGTCCTCTTCCTCTTCCTCTCTGATCTCTATTATTCTGATCTTGGAAGCGATTGGAATTATTTCCACACTGATTTTGACTGCTACTGGCCTCATCCTTCTTTTTCATATTTTCATTTCGGCCACCATATGACCGTCCACCAGATCGTCCACCGCGACCTCTTCTATTTTGTCTGCTCTCAAAATTCTTGTTCAGCTTTTCCTCTACTTTTAGGGCAAACTAGTATGCCTCTTCAATACTGTTCATTCGAACCAGGTTCAGCTCCTCCTAAATGCTTGGCCTTAACCCATTAAGGTATCGGGCAACTTTCTCCTTATCAGCTTCTGCATGGCCTATTTTGATGAGGAGTCGATAGAACTCCTCTGTATACTCCTGAATAGATCTTCCTGCTTGCTTCAAACTTTGTATTTTCTTTAGTAGATCAAGCTCATAATCAACAGGAATGAACTGTCGCTTCAATTTATCCACCATCCGATCCCATCTTGTGATTTTATCTTTCCCTCTTCTATTTCGCTCTAATTGAATTTCTTGCCACCAGATCTTCGCATGACCTTTCAATCTGGCCTTCGCAAATTTGACCCTATCAGGATCCTCAACATCTTCGTACTCAAAATACTCCTCACATTCATTGATCCAGTCGATCAATTCCTCTGGGTTAAGATTTCCAAAAAATGTAGGAACCTCAATCTTAGGTCTTTTCCCAATCTTGAAAATCGCCCGAAAAAGTCTTTCTTCCTCCTGGTTCACAATTTCAGCTTCTCCTTCTTGATATTCTTCTTCGGCTTCATCCTCGCTTTCATCTCTAACATTAAGATTCATTCCTCTGCGAATCTCTTCTTGCAATGCTCGCACTTGTCTCTGCAGCTCTCTAACCTCAGGTGTTACAACACCAGCTCTTCCGCCACGTTCCCTTCGTGGAGGCATTTTCGCGATGCTCGCTGAAACCCTAGCCACAGCCCTGGTGCAAACTGCCTCACAGTCAGCGATCTATTTACACACTCAAGAACTCCTGCTCTGATACCACTTGATGAAGGGTGCTCCCCTTAATACCACAAACATATAAAAGATATAGTGAAACAACAACAATATGCAAGAACAGAAAATTGGCTTCTTATTATCTCCACAAATGTGGAATTACAAACTTTCAGAATTACAATATGCAAAGCCACATGGGCATTCCCTTACAATATTCTGTAGGACAAAGCCTCGAACTATTACCCAGATCTACTACCCAGAACTATTCTGAACTGCCTAAGACAATAATACAGCCTTCCTTATATAGGCAATTTTTCACCACCTGGGAAGGTTCCAGAATTTAGCCAATAAGGCCGACCAACTTAGAATTATTTTATTTTACATTTTATTACATCATAGTCGGCTCAAGATAACCTTTGAAACCCGAACAGAAATTTTGAAGAAAATTATTTTCTGCCATTTCAGGTGGCCCAACTTTCGAAGACCATAAGTCATCACCAGTTGACCTGCTCGGCTATTATAACCCCATTTCGGAAATGCCACGAAGCGCTCTACAGGCTTGATTGGCGCAAGCGCCCATCACCCAAATTTTTGACCTCATCCGGGGCCTCTAAAGCCTTCAAAACTAAGTTCATAGTTTCTGTACCCTGCTGCCAATACCGAAAATCTTCAATATCTTCCAATATACACTTGATTTGGCAATGAAACTCTACTGGCAGACTTATATGACCAAAATGAACCTCCAAGAAAGAAATAAGATCATTCTGAGCACATACAAAAATTACCAAAAATAGTAACTTTCCATAAATAGCAGCTCTGCACAAAATAGCCCTTATTGAATACAAAAACAGAAATATTTTTGGGTGATGCAAGATTGCTCTTACACTTAGGATGCTCCTGCATCACCATTCCAGATTATATATGGAAGTAGTCCCAGAAATGCATCTGAGTTGAGGAAGATAGATAAAGGAGAAATAAGTAGTGCTGAAGCTGAGGATTTTGTAGAGCATTTGAAGAACATCCATGAGGAGGTGAGGAAGCACATTACCAAGATGAATGCACAGTATAAGGCTAAGGTAGATGAGAAAAGAAGGCATAAGGAATTTCAAGTTGGGGATGAAGTCATGGTTCATTTGTAGAAATAGAGATTTCTAGTTGGTAAATATAACAAGCTGAAAATGAAGAAGTTTGGGTCATGTAAGATACTGAAGAAGAATAATTCAAGAAATGCATATGAGGTAGAATTGTCTACCAAGCTGAATATTTCACTAGTATTTAACATTTCAGATTTGACAGAGTATCATGAGGGAGGTGTTGAAGATGAGATCATAGAAGCATAGTAGAGTATTCCAGCAACCAGTTCAGCTACCAAGAAGATTGAGGACATAATGGACAATCGTGTTGGAAGAAGTACCAAGAATAGGATATATGAAGAATATCTGGTCAAATGGAAAGGATTACCTGTTGAAGATTCATCATGACTAACAAAGGAGGAGGTTAATCATCTTGGTTTTCCTCTTCACATCTGAGTCGTGACAGGGTCACTTCTTAAATTACCCTAGGTGTCTGATGCAGGAGCATCCTAGGTGTAAGAGCAATCTTGCATCACCCAAAAATATTTTTGGTTTATTTTCAACAAGTGTTATCTTGTGTAGAACTTCTATTTATGGAAACTTACTATTTTTAGTAATTTGGTCATAAGATCTTGGAATGTTCTAATTTCACAGGTGGAGGTTCATCTTAGTCATATCAGCCTACCAGTTGAGTTTCATTGCCATATCATCTGTATCAGTGAAGTTATTGAGGTTTTTGGGTATAAAATCTTTGAGCTCAATTTTGAAAGCCTTAGAGGCTCTGGATCGCGATCAACCCCCAACTAATTGGAGCTTGCGCAAGTTACATATTGTAGATTAGGTCCTGCCATTTCTGAAAAGTGGTTATAATAGAAAAATAGAGCTACAGTAAGAAAGTTATGGCCTCTCAAAGTTGGGCTACCTAAAACCATATTTTGTAATTATTTAGAGCCGACCCTATGTAAAATAAAATGAAAATAAAATAATTCTTAGGGAAGTCGACCTTAAGGGCTAAATTTCTAGAATCTTCTTGGGCGGTGGAAATTGTCTATATAAGAAAGGTTCGTAGTGTTGTCTAGGCAGTTTTGGATAGATCAAGGTAATGATTTGAGGCTTTGTCCTACATAATATTGTAAGGGAAAATGCCCATGTGACTTTGCATATTGTAATTCTGAAATTTGTAATTTCACATTTGTGGAGATAATAAGAAGCTCATTTTCTGTTCTTGCAAATTGTTGTTGTTTCTTTATTTCTGTTGTGTTTGTGGTATTAAGGGGAGCACCCTTCATCATTATGTGTGAAATGCAAAGTGTCTACCTTCAACTTTTTTCAATACATAAAAACACTACCTCATAGATCAAGTTAAGGAGATTGAATTGTGTGGACCTGTATAAACTAGGTCAATGTGGATGGTTGAGAGGCACTTGAAATTTTTGTAAGGCTTGGTTCGACAGAGAGCACATCCTGAGGGTTCTATGGTGGAGGGATATATGGTATACCAGACCATGGTATACATTAGTGAATATGTTCCTAAGTTTGCAGCAAAGATCCATGTAGATCGTATTTGGGATCCCAACTTCATTAACAAATTCAAAGGGGAGTACTTGATGGGGAAAGGTAGATTGACGAAAGTGAGAGGTAATTATAAGATGTTATTGTAGTTAATTAATTCTTAGAAATATTCAATATAAGTTATTTGTAATTGGTCTTTTTTTTTTATACAGTTGGTCAAGAGTGCGATGCAATACATTTATATATTGCAAACAATCTTGATTGGATGACGGTATGGATTGAATGATGTCAACAAAATGGTTTCTCATTAACATGGGAAGGTGTTGCTTCATTGGTTAGAGAAGCTCATTGTAATGGAGATTCCAATATTATGCCAATGGTAATTGATCTAGCATATGGTTTAAGAGGTAGAGAGGTATGTAAAAATTTATTAATGATCATGACCAATATGTTTCATATTAACTCACAATGCAAATAATTTTCACATGTTTGAAAAATTGCAGGTCAAGCACCACAAAGCTATGTACTATCATGGCCACAAATTTCACATAAAAAAGTTAGATGACACAAAGAAAACTTGTGATTCTGGGATAACTGTAGTCTTTGAGGTCACTAATATATCATCTAGAAATGACATACATCCTCAACAATCTCAAAATCAATACTATGGCATTTTGGAAGATATACTTGAGTGCGACTTTAACTTCTTCAAATTAGTTATTTTCATCGTCAAATGGTACAAGCTACGACTAAATCAAAATGATCTTGATAGAACTGTTATTCAACATGATAATAGATTTAAAATAATCAATACAAGGTCATTTGAGCTAGTTGGAGATAAGCTCTATGTTCTTCGAAGCCAATGTGAGCAAGTGTTTTACTTAGAGGTTTCACATAAACTAGGTTGGTCATTTGTTGTTAGACATGATCCAAGAGGAAGGCTAGTAAAGTATATTGTGATGGAAGAAGAAGATATTAAAGATGATGAAGAAGAAGAAGAAGATGATGAAGAAGATGATGAAGAAGATGATGGTGATGATGATGATGATGATGATGAGATGGATGAAGAAGATGATCAATGACATGATTGAAAAGTACAAGGTATGTAATTTAATTATTTATATATATTTATATTAATTAGTATATATATTTGATTAGTATATATTATATGTGAATGAATGAATGTTATTATATGTTAATGGGGAATTTAGAGTGATGTTAGGGGGGGGAGGGGCCAAATGAGCTTCCACCTTCACGTGGTTGGCCTTTTTAAGTAGAAAATATTAAACTATTCTCAAAACCAAGTGAAGCTCAAACTAAACCAATGACTTAGATTCAATGGTCAAAAACACCTCTTCTTATTACATATTATTTCTCATTCACTTTAAGAAATATTTTACTTCTTAAACATGTTCATCAACCAATCTGCATCACCATGTTCATCAAATTAGATTTATAGATAAGAGAGTGAAAACTACAAAGTAAAGCTCGATAGAAAATAAAAACATAAGAAAACATATTGATAACATAGATGTATCCTTCTTCATATCCCATATCACCCTTGGTTGAGAGGATTCATTCATAACCTGTCATGACGCCCAAACAATACATAGTGTATACTCTGACTGTATAGGAATAGTCACCTCTATGTGGTTTTCAAACACACTAAAACTTTTCCAAAACCCTTTGAATGTATTAAGGAACGTAACATAATATTAAACCATCTATTTCTATTCATATTCTCTATGAAAGAGCAGTTTTGAGCATCAAATACACCAACTATACCCTCATAGGCAGTGATAGGGTCTTTTGAATTGTATTTACATTTTATTGAATCAAGGCATATGTTACAATATTTTTGTGACACAAAACTCTTAAAAATATCTTCTTACTCCTCTCCCCTCTCCTAACTCATGACTTCACCATAAAATAGAAACACCAAAGACCCATTGATGGTTAACTTCCCTGTCAACTACACACAGTCATTTATTATGACTATTATAATTAGTTTTTTGTTTATGTTGGTTGTCTAGTTGACAACAAGTTGTCAACTTCGACAACTTCTACCCCTTTTCATTCATATCAACCTTTTAGAAAGGCTATCCTACTTCCACTACCCTCCTAAACCCTTGCTAATCCCAACTAAGCCTTTTTTTAGGCCTATTTTGCCATTATAGGAAGATTACACACTTTGGCACTTTTAGTGCTTTTACAACATTTTATTGGCCCTAGTGGCCACATTACATTTATTATAGACCTTATAGGTCTTTAGATCCCTCTACTAGGCTAGGATCAACATAATGACCCTTAATGATCCCCCTAGGTGAATTTTGACCTTATAATGCCATTCACCTCCTATTACATGCCTTTATGTGTTTAGGCTTATTACAAGCAAAATAAATAAGCTAGGAAGGTTTGGAGAAGGAAATATGAACAAAAATAGCAAGAACCTAGTCTTGTGCATATTGCACAAGAAACTTAAGTAAAAGCATGAGATTGGTATACAATCAAGAGGAGTACAATGTTTCTATCTGATATCCCTGGTTTGAGATATCTATTTGAAAATTTCATAATTTGGTAGAAACATTCAATGTGTTGAGAATATCGTGTCATTCCCTTTAAATAACAATCATGTTAATAAGAGTCATTTTTAGTATATTATGATCCTTCAAAATATAGTGAAGTGACTCTTAGATTAGTTTCTATGATAGAAGAAATACTTAAGATAATTTTAGGTCTGTACTAGAGTGATATCTTAGTCTCTCACTTTGATTTGGCAATATATATCTCAAAAAATGGCTTGAGTAGTCATGTGAACATGAAGACAGATTTTCTACAACTCAAGATCTACAATATGCAAGAAACTTAGAGAAAATATCAGCTATTTTATTAGAGATTGTTATTTTCCTACACTTGTAAATATAATAGTAGCAAGTAGATGGTGAACATTTACAGTGATATTTGAACATGTGAAAATATAGAACTCATCATTTCACATTGGTGGAACAATGGATATGATATGTGCATTGCTAACGATTATTTGATAGTTTCTCAAATAGTAGAATAACTTCATGGTTCAAGGAGGATAGTAACTTAAAGATCAAATGACTAGTACTGATATTGATATGTGTTTGAGTGAAATTAATGTGTCTGATGCAAGATTGAAGACTTGAAACAAATAGTTCTTGGTATATCCTTAGATAGTTTGCTAGAATTGATTACCTTTTAATAGAAACTTTCCATGTCAAAAATGACAATGAGTTCTTAGTAAAATCTTGGATTATGAATATGTGGTTGATAGTGATTAATAGATCTAATAATGGTCGATGCTCCTCATACAATATTCAATGATTTTGGCAAAAATATAGATATTATGTTTTAATAGTGCCATATTATTTGACACATTGGTGATTTCATTTTTGAACATACATTTGATAGTGATTCATTATCTATTGCATTTTCATTTGCAGTTGCATAATTATTTACACAAAAATTGAATTAGTGATTGCACATCAAATAGTTAGTGCATTAACTGGCATTTGTGGTACATTTGATTATTGATTTGTATTATCAGTGTGATTCTATCCCACTGTATCTTTGGTATTCCAACTGGTACATTTTTAGTGTAGTTTTTTATAGTTGTTCTATAATTAATCTTCAATGGTTTACTCCTAATTAGTGGCTTGGTCTCAGGGGGCATGTTAGAGTCTTATTTTCTTAACCCCTTTTTGAGTTATGTGTTATGATGGATAATGTGGTAATTCTTAGATTCAGTTCAGTGCTTAGTTAATTGGAACAGTTTGGTTATCAATCTCAAATCAGCAAATGGAAATGGTGGAATATATCAGTGACAAGAGGTTTTGATTCCCTTCATATACTATGATTTGATTGATACAAGCTTATTTAATTTGCATTATTGATAAAATATGTATCTTTTTTTCATTAGATATTAGTGGCTAATATATCTTTGTCTTTAATAAGTCATTAATATCTTAACAACTCTCATAAGTCATTAACCACTTGTTACATTCATAGTATATAAGTTATTAATGACCTATTCCATATAAGGTTTGTTCATTTCAAGTACTAAGTTGGGAATAAGGAACATTACAAGAATAATCTTTTCCATTACAATCAATCTGGCAGTTTGAAATAACTACCTTTTAGAGCTATTGGTCTCAATATTAACAGTTAATAAGTTTAGCATTTTTTGGGAATGATTGATACTTGTGGTATATCATTCTTGATTGTGTTATATATTTACATATTTGATGCACAGTGATGTGACTAGAAATAGAATATGGATAAGTATATTCAAATCCAGTTTTGGACCAATATTCACAAGGTAACTTGTTTGATGTATGGCTTACATAATTCATGATACTCCTATAATGTGAATAGGGTAGTAGTACAGAGCTCATCTTTAGGAGGATTTGTTCATGCTTATTCAATGACCCTATGATCCATGATTGTATAGTTCACTATACCTTTATGTATCATATATTCACTTTCATTTTGATTTCCTTGCAATATTTTAGTAGTTTCTCCTTTGGCATTATTGTCTAAAGGGGAAGAAAAGTGATACTTTGTAGTGATTTGATTCTGTGTTGACATTGACATTTTAATGTTGTTGCATTTTTTGGTATTACAGTGGCATTATGATTCATACAGTGACATTTTGATGCATTCTAAATATTATAATTTCATGAATTGTATTATCAGTGGTCATTATATGTGATTCATTTCAGTGGAACTAAATATTTGATAGTGATACATTTGGTTCTTTTTTATGCTTTCTTGAACTTTGAGATCCATAATTTTATCTGACAGCTTCTATGACTTATGATAGGGAAATTCATGTGCACAATTTAATGACATTTCCATTTCAGGTATATTGTTTTCAGTTGACATTTGGATTTGATGTTCTTATCATATTAGGTTTGAAATTAATGCCAAAGGGGGATTTTTTTGTCTCCTTTGGCATGTTTTTGGCATTAATGTCAAAGGCAATAAGATAGTAACATATTCATTGATAAAAATAGGTATCTTTTTTTCATTAGATATTAGTGGGTAATATATCTTTGTCTCTAATAAGTCATTAATATCTTAACAACTCTCATTAGTAAGTCATTAACAACTTTTTACATTCATAGTATATAAGTTATCAATTACCTATTCCATATAAGGTTTGTTCATTTCAAGTACTAAGTTGGGAATAAGGAACATTACAAGAATAATCTTTTCCATTACAATCAATCTGGCAGTTTGAAATAACTACCTTTTAGAGCTATTGGTCTCAATATTAACAGTTAATAAGTTTAGCATTTTTTTGGAATGATTGATACTTGTGGCATATCATTCTTGATTGTGTTATATATTTACATATTTGATGCACAGTGATGTGACTAGAAATAGAATATGGATAAGTATATTCAAATCCAGTTTTGGACCAGTATTCACAACGTAACTTGTTTGATGTATGGCTTACATAATTCATGATACTCCTATAATGTGAATAGGGTAGTAGTACAGAGCTCATCTTTAGGAGGATTTGTTCATGCTTATTCAATGACCCTATGATCCATGATTGTATAGTTCACTATACCTTTATGTATCATATATTCACTTTCATTTTGATTTCCTTGCAATATTTTAGTAGTTTCTCCTTTGGCATTATTGTCTAAAGGGGAAGAAAAGTGATACTTTGTAGTGATTTGATTCTGTGTTGACAGTGACATTTTGATGTTGTTGCATTTTTTGGTATTACAGTGGCATTTTGATTCATACAGTGACATTTGGATGCATTCTGAATATTATAATTTCATGAATTGTATTACCAGTGGTCATTATATGTGATTCATTTCAATGGAATTAAAGATTTGATAGTGATACATTTGGTTCTTTTTTATGCTTTCTTGAACTTTGAGATCCATAATTTTATCTGACAGCTTCTATGACTTATGACAGGGAAATTCATGTGCACAATTCAATGACATTTCCATTTCAGGTATATTTTTTTCAGTTGACATTTGGCTTTGATGTTCTTATCATATTGGGTTTGAAATTATTGCCAAAGAGGGAGTTTTTTGTCTCCTTTGGCATGTTTTTGGCATTAATGTCAAAGGCAATAAGATAGTAACATATTCATTGTAATTTCAATTGGTGTTGAGTTATATTTATGTTCATTGTATGTCCTTATTATGGTCTCCACAGTACAGAGATATTTAATTTTTTATTGACATACTTTGAAATTGATAAGTATACATGTATATAGGATGCATAGTTTATCTGATACATACATCTTTGACACACTATGATATGATTGATATATTATATCATGTATACTTGATTTGGCATAATATCTAATATATTAGTCAAGAATTACCTAATTCAGATTTTCTATGGTGACAAGACATTATTGATTATGTGTGCATACAAAAGAAAGTTTTGAAAAGTTTTCACTATGAGGTGATAAAGGCTTGTCATATCATGTAACAATCTTGATGCGCTCCTTGAAAAAGTCCTTTTTGATGCACAAAATAAAAGCTTGCGATATGAACATATCCTAAGGCATGGTTAATGGAAGGCATTAATAATAAAAAATCTCATTTTTTGACTTTTTTCCACTTGAAGAGGTTTTTCCTCTTTCATATACTAGACCAGTAGGATCACTGAAATGTTTTTTCTTACAAAACATATCATCCAGTGCATTAATACTTTTCTTAAACTTCTTATACTTTTCTAATTGAATCTTTTGATCTTCAAGATATTTCGTTAAAGAAACAACCTCTCCTTCAAGCTTATGACACTCAGCAGTTATCGCATCCAAGTCATATTTTGTGACTTCCATTATATTCTTAGTTTCCTCAATCTCTATTTTCATATTTAAGACTATGTTATCTGAATCATTAGAAATGTCTCTTAATAGAGAATTATTCTCTACACTCTTTACAAAAAATCAAGTTCATACTCAAAATTTCTACACATTTCTTCTTTTTATTTCGACTTGACTCCCTTTTCTTCTTCAATTTGAACCTCCATTTTCTTGGTTTTTGTTTTAAGGTTTCTAATCACATTTAGAGAAGAAACATGATCTCCTTCAAAATAAACTACTCATTCAGGGTTACTAACACACTCTTGTATATCTGATTTATTCATATTTACCATGAATTCTTCAAGTTCTATATTAGACATATTTTCTTCTACAACTTGTGATTTATCATTTTTACTCCTATTCCTCTTTCCCATTGTAAGTACTCCACAAGAAGGAATCCCATAAGTTATTTAAACTTATATAAAAGGGTTTGGGTCTGATACCAATTGTTGGAGTATGATACCATTGAGAGGGTGGGGGGTTAATCAATGGTATATCAAATCAAAATGACCTTGACTTAAATTTTTAAAACTTTATCAAATGCATGGTTTATCTGATACATACATCTTTGACACACTATGATATGATTGATATATTATATCATGTATACTTGATTTGGCATAATATCTAATATATTAGTCAAGAATTACCTAATTCAGATTTTCTATGGTGACAAGACATTATTGATTATATGTGCATACAAAAGAAATTTTTGAAAAGGTTTCACTATGAGGTGATAAAGGCTTGTCATAGCATGTAACAATCTTGATGTGATTCTTGAAAAATTCCTTTTTGATGCACAAAATAAAAGATTGCAATATGAACATATCCTATGGCATGGTTAATGGAAGGCATTAATAATAAAAAATCTCATTTTTTGACTTTCTTCCACTAGAAGAGGTTTTTCCTCTTTCATATACTAGACCAGTAGGATCACTGAAATGTTTTTTCTTACAAAACATATCATCCAGTGCATTAATACTTTTCTTAAACTTCTTATACTTTTCTAATTGAATCTTTTGATCTTCAAGATATTTCTTTAAAGAAACAACCACTCCTTCAAGCTTATGACACTCAGCAATTATCGCATCCAAGTCATATTTTGTGACTTCCATTATCTTCTTATTTTCCTCAATCTCTATTTTCATATTTAAGACAATGTTATCTGAATCATTAGAAATGTCTCTTAATAGAGAATTATTGTCTACACTCTTTAAAAAAAATCAAGTTCATACTCAAAATTTCTACACATTTCTTCTTTTTATTTTGACTTGACTCCCTTTTCTTCTTCAATTCCTTCTCTTTCTTCAATTTGCACCTCTGGTTTCTTGGTTTCTATTTTAAGGTTTCTAATCACATCTAGAGAAGAAATATGCTCTCCTTCAAAATAAACTACTCACTCAGGGTTACTAACACACTCTTGTATATCTGATTTATTCATATTTACCATGAATTCATACAGTTCTATTTTAGACATATTTTCTTCTACAACTTGTGATTTATCATTTTTACTCCTATTCCTCTTTCCCATTGTAAGTACTCCACAAGAAGGAATCCCATAAGTTATTTAAACTTATATACAAGGATTTGGGTCTAATATCAATTGTTGGAGTATGATACCATTGAGAGGGTGGGGGGTTAATCAATGGTATATCAAATCAAAATGACCTTGACTTAAATTTTTACAAATTTATCAAATGCATGGTTTATTTGATACATACATCTTTGACACACTATGATATGATTGATACATTATATCATGTATACTTGATTTGGCATAATATCTAATATATTAGTCAAGAATTACCTAATTCAGATTTTCTATGGTGACAAGACATTATTGATTATATGTGCATACAAAAGAAATTTTTGAAAATTTTTCACTATGAGGTGATAAAGGCTTGTCATAGCATGTAACAATCTTGATGTGCTCCTTGAAAATTTCCTTTTTGATGCACAAAATAAAAGCTTGTGATATGAACATATCCTAAGGCATGGTTAATGGAAGGCATTAATAATAAAAAAATCTCATTTTTTGACTTTTTTCCACTTGAAGAGGTTTTTCCTCTTTCATATACTAGACCAGTAGGATCACTGAAATGTTTTTACTTACAAAAGATATCATCCAATGCATTAATACTTTTCTTAAACTTCTTATACTTTTCTAATTGAATCTTTTGATCTTCAAGATATTTCTTTAAAGAAACAACCTCTCCTTCAAGCTTATGACACTCAGCAGTTATTGCATCCAAGTCATATTTTGTGACTTCCATTATCTTCTTAGTTTCCTCAATCTCTATTTTCATATTTAAGACTATGTTATTTGAATCATTAGAAATGTCTCTTAATAGAGAATTTTTCTCTACACTCTTTAAAAAAAATAAACTTCATACTCAAAATTTCTACACATTTCTTCTTTTTATTTCAACTTGACTCCCTTTTCTTCTTCAATTCCTTTTATTTCTTCAATTTGAACCTCCAGTTTCGGTTTCTATTTTAAGGTTTCTAATCACATCTAGAGAAGAAACACGCTCTCCTTCAAAATAAACTACTCATTAATGGTTATGAACACACTCTTATATATCTGATTTATTCATATTTACCATGAATTCATCCAGTTCTATATTAGACATATTTTCTTCTACAACTTGTGATTTATCATTTTTACTCCTATTCCTCTTTCCCATTGTAGGTACTCCACAAGCAGGAATCCCATAAGTTATTTAAACTTATATACAAGGGTTTGGGTCTGATACCAATTATTGGAGTATGATACCATTGAGAGGGTGGAGGGTTAGTTATGTTAGAATAACTAAGAGGGGGGGTAAATCAGTTAGATTAGTTATCCAATAGTCCCAATTACAAAATGTATCTCTTTAAACAAATTCAACAAATTTTTGCAGTTCAGTAACATAAAATACTAAACTATCTATGCCTTTACCGATTACCAGTTATTTACTCATAGTGATTACTGACCAAATCAAATATGCAATATGTAAAGTATGACAACAAATCAATCATCACTAAAACACATAACACACAGATTTAATGTGGAAACCCTGTTAAGGGAAAAACCACCTGGGACCGGTAACCCAAAATACTTTGTACTCTTCTGAAGTGAGCTCAGTGAAGAGCCAACCCTGTTAAAGGTTACAAACACACTGTTAGGTGTGACCTTGTTAGAGGATTTAAGACTTAAATTTTTGTTCAACCAGCATTCACTATAGGGTCGATAGGATAACAATGTACATTTATTGAATGACATGGGGTATATCATCATACGGTTAAGTCCACTCGGTTAAGAGATTTTTTTGTATCAATAGTTAAACTGAAATAGTAATTGATCTGATTATAATACAACTCATATTGTAGATGTTTAGATCTATTCTAAGCCCATACAAATCCTCTGATCAATATATCAATTCACTTCCTCAACTTACTTTCACTCGGTAAAAGCTCTCTGACGCTCGGTACTATTATGCAGTTTGGTTCTTCTTTAACCAGTCTGATTAGGCATGCATGAAACTGTATTCACACAAAATCTCTATAGTCTTCTATCTTCTAGCATGTTTCAATAAAGAAACTCATATCTCTTATGTAGACAAATAAACTATTTTCATATCAACCATCAGATTTTGCCTCTTAAACTTTCTTCAGTGGTTGTGTCAAAAACATGTTTCAATTCCATCCCTTAGATCTTCTCTGAATTTTGTCAGTCATGGATCTTGTAACAAACTTTAGCCTCAATCTCGAAATCATAACACTTTACGACTCATCAATTTCTATCAGCTAAACTTAAGTATTAAATTCTTTCATCCATACTCGGTTAACGAAGAAATGTGTCGGCGAACACAAGATCGATTAATACTGTCGCTCGGTATACACTACACCGGCTCGGTGTATACTGAACTACTTCATTTACCGACCACAATACTTTATTAAGTTTTTCTTCCAACTTCATAACAGATTAATGCAACATAATCAAGTCAACCATATGAAGTCATAGATTCATCAATAAGTTACCCAAAGTATTCCTTATCCTCATCTATCATATCCATCTTTCTCCATGTAGATATCTCAGTTCTTCATCTTTTCTCTCCTCTTTACAGATGTTTAGATGTTTGCAACTATCATGATAAGTACTACCAAAACTAGTTGACATCAATGACAACAAGATAATTGATTTAATTATCTTACATATCATTTCAGTACTCATTGATCTCTAATCACTGATCTTCATGTCATTCAGGGATTCAATCAGTTGTAGTCCATCAATCTCTCCCTTTGGCATTGATGGCAACTCAAGCAATATGAAATATACCATACACATACCAAACATTTATTCTACAACTATGTAAGAAAATGTTGTAGCTCGATAAGCTCTCCCTAGCTTGATATTTAATATGTTTAATCACTATGTTACATGACAGCATTGCAAGTACAGACTTTCCTCTGCAGATTTGATATTTTTAGCTCTCAGATTCCTTATGTTCTCAACAACAAATCTTCAAGACTCTCTTGACTTTCTCAGATTATCTCTTCCTTAGATAGATGTTTCATTGATCTCTTAGTTTTTCATATTGTTTAATTTTCCCTTTGACAACAATGCCAAAGAAAAACATAAAACATACAGCTCTACAATAGCCAAGTGGCTCTCTGTTGTTCGGTGCAAAAAATGTATCTCAATATACTGATATGCAAATCTCTGTTTTAGTTCCTCAAATCTTTCACAACCTTAGACAGAATCCAAAGTGTGAGCTATGTTGCATCAACATGAATGATCTTCTGAAAAGATTAGGCTGATGCAACCTCCACATCACATTAGTGATTAGTAGACAGGGGATGGACCCCAAGTCTATTCCTCAAGTATTCAAAAGAATCCTTCGGTAGAGACTTGGTAAAAATATCAGCAAGTTGCTCCTTTGATGTAACATATTCCAATTTGACTTTCTTCTCCTGTACTTGTTCTCTTAAGTAGTGATACTTAATAGAAATATGCTTGGTCTTTGAGTGCATTATAGGATTCCTAGAAATATTTATTGCACTAGTGTTGTCACAATATATAATCATCGGCTTAGTGATTACCGCATTCATCCCTTCCAACACTTATTTGATATAAGAAATGTTTGAACAGTTTTTAGCAATAGCAAAATATTTTTCTTTGGCAGTAGACTGAGAAATACAAGGTTGTTTCTTACTTGTCCAAGTAACAAGTCTTTCACCAAAGAAAAATGCTCCTCCAGTTGTACTCTTTCTGTCATCTATATTTCCAGCCCAATCTGTGTCGGTGTAGACTCTTAGTTCAAATGTTCCTTCCTTAGGATACCATAATCCATATTCCTCTATTTTCTTCAGGTATCTCAAGATTTGTTTTACTACAACCATATGTGAATCCTTTGGATTGGAAAAAAATCTAGCAACAATCCCCACTGCATGTGCAATATCTGTCCTACTATGTACTACATACATTAGTTTACCAATCATAGATTGGTACAATGTCTGGTTTACCTCTGTAGATTCATCATCTTTAGTTAATTTGCATCTTGTGACCATTGGTGTTCCAACTATTTTAGCATCTTACATGCCAAATGTTCTCAATACTTCCTTTATGTACTTTGATTATGTGATGAAAATTCCATCATTCTACTGAATAACCTACAAGCCTAGAAAGAACTTAATTTCTCCAAACATAGACATTTCAAATTCTTTTCTCATCTCATCAGCAAATGATTTATAGATGTAATCTTGTCCTCCAAAAATTATATCATCCACAAATATTTCAACAATCAAAATTGATGCAGGGGCATTCTAGGGTACTCGGTAGATCTGTATAGAGGTGTGTTGTTTGGTTGGTGTTACTCAGTTGTAGCCTTAACCGAAGGTCTCGGTCATTGAAGGAAGCTCAGTCACTAAAGGAACTTGATAATCTTTGGCACTCAGTGAAAGTTTTACTCGGTGATGCCTACGGTGCTTGGTCAACACTGGTGCTCGGTGATGCTTGGCATGCTCGATTATTTCACTATTGCTCAATAGTTCTGGTTTACCGACTGGAGTTCTATGTGATTTTTTGGGCTAACTTGGTGCATTTATTGTTGGTAGTTGTTGTTACAGGCTGACATGTTGTATTAAATGTTTGTAAGGTGATTTATAAGCTGACTTGTATTGCATTTAATAATTGTTAGGAGGAGTTAATGGTTTCATCAAGCCGACTTGTGGCTGATGATTAGTATTTAAAGGGGTGTTTGGGTAGTTATTTAGGACATCAACATGATCATCACAATTATCAGATCATACATTAGTTGGATGTGCTAAAGCTGGATTTGGTGAAGTTGTAGAAAAGATCTGGCATGATCTTGCAAATCAAATTATTATCTGATAGTTTGTAGTTGTAGAGCTAGTGGTTTGCACACTTGGAGACAAGGAGATTGCTTGGAGGCTTGCGAGCTCAAGTTTAGATCTGCCTTAGGGTTTCCATCAATTGCTAATTATTTTCAAAATTGAACTAGCTAAGATTGTATTGGATATGTGTGGATCTTGCAGAATTTTTTCTGATTGTGATTAACCCTAACCTGGAAGGCCTTATAGCCGGGCATGTTAATGAAAATATGTTGAAACAATTATTGTGTTGTTGTGTTATTCCGTTGTGTAATTCTGAAGCTGCAAGGCCAGGATTGTCCTTAATTGGATCCTCCCTGCCTTGGTCTGCATCAAAAATAGTGTCATCAGACTCTCCTTTCATATACAAATTGTTGTTTTCACTAGTTATTACAAAACCAATACTTAAAAGATAAGTATGTAGCCTTTCATACCAGGCTCTTGGTGCTTACTTTAAACCATATAAAGCTTTGTCTAGTCTACATACCATGTCTTTCTTATTTGGATCAACAAACCCTTCTAGTTGTTCTATGTAGACCTCCTCATCTAGTATCCCATTCACAAAAGCAGACTTAACATCCATTTGATAGACTTTAAACTTCTTATGTGCATCATATGCAAGAAACATGTGGACTCCTTCTAGTCTAGCAATAGGTGCACAAGTTTCACCATAATCAATACCTTCCTCTTGTGCATATCCCTTGCAAACAAGTCTAGCTTTGTTCCTTGTAACCTCACCATTCTCATTTAGCTTATTTTTGAAAATCCATTTAGTACTGATAACATTCTTAAATTTTGGTCTAGGTACTAAAGTCCATGTCTTTTTTTTCTCAATTTGTTCTATCTCTTCATTCATTTCTTTTATCCATTCATCATTCTCAAGTGAAACCTTAACATTTTTTGGTTCAAACTCACAAACTAAGCATGTACCTTGTCTTAATGTACTTCTTGTCAGCATGCCATCTTGCTTGTCTCCAATGATTTGGTTCTCAGGATGATGTCTTCTGAAAAATCTTGCTAGCACTTGATCTCTTCTTTGTTGTTCATCTTGTTCAGGTTCATTTCCTTGCTCAGTAGCTTCTTCCTGATCCTCAGTTTCCCTTTGTTGTTCCTCGGTGTTCTTTTCCTAATGCTTGGTCGACTCAGCCTGTGGCTTCGGTAGGTACTTTGGATGTTCAATATAAGTGAATCTACCATAGTCTTCTAGCTCCTTAGTGCTTTCTTCACCATTTTTATCATCAAATTCATCAACTCTGACATTAGCACTTTCAATCATCTTATTAGTAACCTTATTGAGACAAATGTAAGCTTTTCTTTTAGTATAATATCCAAGAAATATTCCCTCATCCCCTTTAGAATCAAATTTCCCATTCCTATCATCTTTCAGAATAAAACATTTGCTAACAAAAATTCTGAAGTAACTTATAGTCAATTTATGACCAAACCATAACTTGTAGGGTGTTTTGTTTGTGTCTTTCTTCAATTGTACTTAGTTCAAAACATATACAGTTGTGCTAACTACCTCTCTCTAGTATTTTTGTGCAACATTATTTTCTATCATCAGTGTCCTCACGCAATCAACAATTGATTTATTTCTCCTTTCAGCAATCTCATTCTGCTGAGGTGTTCTTGGAGTAGAAACCTATCTTTTTATGCCATGCTCATTACAATAGTTAGTGAACTCATCAAAAATAAACTCACCACCTCTATTAGATCTCAAGCATTTCAGTTCTTTCCCAGTTTCTTTCTCTACTTTTTCTTTTTACCATTTAAACATTTTAATGCCTCAGATTTCTCCTTTAAAAACATTACAGTCATCAATCTAGTGTAATCATCAACAAATAAAATGAAATATCTATCTCCATAGTATCTCTGAGTTCTCATGGGACCACATAGGTTGGTGTGAACTAACTCCAATATTCTCTTTATTGAATAGTCTTTACTCTTAAAACTAGATTTTCTCATTTTTTCTTTTTGACATTCATGACACATAACATGATCAGGCTTTGCTAGGCTAGGCAGACCTCTAACCTTTTTCTTTCTACTGATCTTAATCATGTTATCAAAATTTACATGACATAACCTTTTATGCCATAACCATGCATCCTCATTTTTCATCATTAACTAGGAAGACTCGACATTGTCAAGATAAAACAAGTTACCTTTGGATTGTGCTCCTGTTCCAACAAGTTTTCCTCCATCATCAAATATCTTTACCTTCTTGCTCTCAAAAGCTACTCAGTGACCTGAGTTGTTAAACTGTGCCACACTTCAAAAATTGTAATTTAGTCCTTCTACCCAATAAGAATTATCACATTTGATTTTATCATTTATCAGTAAAGATCCTTTTCCTCTAACCATACATGGTTTATCATTACCTAGTTTTACAGAACCTCCATTATATTGCTCAAGATGATCAAAATTTTCTTCATCACCAGTCATGTGATGTGTACAGCCACTATCAATGATCCATGTATCATTTTTATTAACTTTAGAAATGAGTGATGTCTCTACATACCTTTCTTCTTCCTCAGAATCATCCTTCATCGCAATAAATACTACTTCAACATCATCATCTATGTCAATATCAATATCATTCTCTTCAGAAATGTAACATACCTTTTTTCCCTTATCATTATTGTCTCGGTTATCTCTATTGTAGTGTCAATAACTTCTGTTGTTTCTCCTCCCATAGCTTCCTTCACCAGATCGATCTTTGTTTCTTTCATCTTCCTTCTTTTTTGGGCATCTAGCAGCAATATGACCAACTTCTTTGTAGTTAAAACATGCTAAAGGCAATTTACCCTTGTATCTACCTTTACCTTTAGGTAACCTCTGAGCCATAAGAGCTTCAAGTTCATCAAGCTCATCATCAGTGTTACTGTCATTATCATCCCTATTATTTCTACTGCTAGACTTACCGATCTTCAGAGAAGACATGAAAGAAGACTCAACAGATGCTACAATACTATTATCAAAATTGTTCAACTCAAAATTTATTAGCTTACCAATCAGACTATCAAGAGTAAGAGCGTTGCCAGGTGCATACCTCATTTCATGTATAGATAATATTCTGATTGCATAAGCAGGTAGCAAGGTCCTTAGAATTTTACTTATCACTGTATCTTCATCAATGACACCACTAGATCCTCTTATAGCATTGACTACCTCCTTTATTTGGTTTTTATACTATACTATATTTTCTCCTTATTTAATTTTCATATCATCAAACCTGCCTCTTAGGCTTTCATCTCGGGCTCTATTGATATTAACATCACCACCATAGACTTGAGCTAGTTTGTCCCACATTTCCTTTAAAGTAATACAATCTTTGACATCCTCAAATTCAGCATCTGATAGAGCAGCAACAATCTCTATCATAGTCATGTCATGTTCATATCAATCCCTTAGTTGATCAAGAGTCAAAGGTCCAGTTGGTGGTTGTAAGTAGCCATTCTCAAGAAGATGTAAGGCAGAATCTCTGATTCTGAATATGTGAAGTTTCATTCAACTTTTCCATATAGTAAAGTTTTCCTTGTTCAGCTTCGGCACCTCCCTCTTATACATTTTGTGATCTTTCTATTGAAGTCCTTAAAACTCTGTTCCAAGCAACCAATGCTCTAATATCAATTGTTAGAATAACTGAGAGGGGGGGTGAATCAGTTAGATCAATTATCCAATAGTCCCAATAACAAAATGTATCTCTTTAAACAAATTCAACAAATTTTTGCAGCTCGGTAACATAAAATACTAAACTATTTGTGCCTTTACCGATTACTAGTTAATTACTCACAGTGATTACTGACCAAATCAAATATGCAATATGTAAAGTATGACAACAAATCAATCATCACAAAAACACATAACATGAAGATTTAACGTGGAAATCCTATTAAGGGAAAAACCACCTGGGACCGATAACCAAAAATACTTTTCACTCTTCTGAAGTGAGCTCAGTGAAGAGCCAACCCTGTTAAAGGTTACAAACACATTGTTAGGTGTGACCTTGTTATAGGATTTAAGACTAACAGTTATCGTTCAACCAACATTCACTATGGGGTCGATAGGATAACAATGTACATTCATTGAATGACATGGGTTATATCATAAGATGGTTAAGTCCACTTGGTTAAGAGATTTTTCTGTATCAATGGTTACACTGAAATAGTAATTGATCTTATTACAATACAACTCAAATTGTAGTTATTCAGATCTATTCTAAGCCCATTCAAATCCTCTAATCAATATATCAATTTGCTTCCTCAACTTACTTTCACTTGGTAAAAGCTCTCTAACGCTCGATATTGTTCTGTAGTTCGGTTCTTCTTCAACCAATTTGATCAGGCATGCATGAAACTGTATTCACATGAAATCTCTATAGTCTTCTATCTTCTGGCATATTTCAATAAAGAAACTCATATATCTTATATAGACAGATAAACCATTTTCATATCAATCATCAGATTTTGCCACTTAATCTCCTTCATTGATTTTGCCTCTTAAAATTTCTTCAGTGGTTGTGTCAGAAAAACATTTCAATTCCATCCCTTAGATCTTCTCCGAATTTTGTCAGTCGTGGATCTTGTAACAAAATTTATCCTCAATCTCAAAATCATAACACCTTACAGCTCATCAATTTCTATCAGCTAAACTTAAGTATTAAATGCTTTCATCCATACTCAGTTAACGAAGAAATGTGTCAGTGAACACAAGCTCGGTTAATATTGTCGCTCGGTATACACTACACTAGCTCGGCGTATACCGAAGTGCTTCATTTACCGACCACACTACTTTGTTAAGTTTTGCTTCCAACTTCATAACAGATTAATGAAACATAATCAAGTTAACCATATGAAGTCATAGACTCATCAATAAGTTACCCAAAGTATTCCTTATTCTTATCTGTCATATCCATCTTTCTCCATGTAGATATCTCAGTTCTTCATCTTTTCTCTCCTCTTTACAGATGTTTAGATGTTCGCAACTATTATGGTAAGTACTGTCAAAACTAGTTGACATCAATGACAACAAAATAATTGATTTAATTATCTTACATATCATTTCAGTAATCGGTGATCTCTAATTACTGATCTTCAAGTCATTCATGTATTCAATCAGTTGTAGTCCATCAAATCAATGGTATATCAAATCTAAATGACCTTGACTTAAATTTTTTAAACTTTATAAAGTGAAAGTTTTAGAGAATTTAGTTATCAAGTATATGTGAGGGTATCTAACATGAATGAACATAAAGACCATAAATTGATCATAGAGGCTATGAAAATTATAGAAACCCAAATGCTGAATTATTCACAAGACTGAAAATTGTAACTTGCAAACCATATTGATCACAAATAATAAGAACACATAAATTTTTCATGAGTGGATCAAAAACCACTCTAGGGGAAGAAAAACCACTCCTAAATAAAAATCACGTATATATGGCACCCATAAATCACTATAATATATTAATAGATTTCATAATATATTTTATTTTTAAAAAAAAAACTTAATTTGTTGTCAATTTTTTGACCACCAATTCACATATATATGGCACCCATAAATCACTATAATATATTAATAGATTTCATAATATATTTTATTTTTAAAAAAAAACTTAATTTGCTATCAATTTTTTGACCACCAAAGACTGTACATTCGACGAGAATGTTATACTCTTGACGAATTTTTTGACCATCGATCATCAATATTTTGACTGCACTTCATTAAGTTCGATTGCAACGCTATACAGTCGACGTGTTTCATCGATTGATTTTCAGACCATATGTGGTCGAAAATGCGACCAACATTGGTCGAAAAAGATGAAAGATATGTCAGGAATTCTTCCAGATTGAACTGATGATTTCAATGTCGGATCAGTCGAAAGTTCAACAACTATAAAGGTCAAATATGTGACAAACATATATTGTGTGGAATAATCGACGCAGAAAGTTTGACAACAATAATGGTCATTTGGTCAACCAATTTGCATCAAAAAATTGACTAATTCTCGTCAAAAATCAAGCTAAAATTTACTAGTGAGGGCCAAGATGACCTGAACATAGTTTCCAAATTAATGTTACAAGTAACCATAAGCATCAAGGAATAAGAATCCAGGATGACCTGAATGATTTTTGAGTAAGCAAACACAATGTAATAGTCAAGGAGGTAATTCCAACCTCACCTAAGTGTCCAAATAAATTAGGTCAAGGTATGTGTGGCATTCCAATCATGATGGAGGCTCTTATCATAGACACCTAGTTTATTAGATAGCTTAATATCATTGGAATCACACCACAAGAAGAAATCAAATAAAATATGCCCCATGCCCCTAGTCCTCTAGTCATAACATCATGGAGAAACCAAGAAGGGAACATCAGTGAAAATCCTCAATAACAGACAACATACAATTTAGTCATTTTAATTTAAGCGCAATGTAAAAAAGATAAAGATAATCAATGACTCACTAGGAATCATGCCTGTAGATGAGAAATATCGCACAATCCTAGACTATAGACAAAGTATCAACTCAAGGAAACATATATGATAAGTGTTAAGAAACACTCAATGTCAAAGGAAGTGTTGAGAAACACTATTTGGGGTGAGTTAATAAGAAACACCATCGCGCACCAAAGGAGAATATATTTCATGCCTCCTATCCCTAGACAAAGATCAATCCCAGACCAAGGAGATTGGAGATGGAAATCAAAAGGGTTCGGAGCACAAAGAAACAAGCTAATAGATATAAGTGCATGGGTTTTAAGTAGCGCATGTTTCCAAGTTTTCACCACTTGGAAGATTTTTATATTTTTTCTACCATGATGCCTATTTCCAAGTTTACATCAAGGCACTTTTTCTTGTTTTCCATTTTTTTTGTAATTTTTGATATATATGATTTTATTTTATTTTTTTATTAATGCATCAAAGTGCTTGTTTGTCAATTTTTCACTAAGATGATCATTTTTTTAGGACTTTTTCTTCTTTTTAGGATTTTTTTAGGATCGTATATCAATTTTTATGATTTTTTCAGGACATTTAGATATGTGCAAAAGTTCTTGGAGCATCATGCATATAACTTCTTTAGATGAAGGATGTTGATAGGTTTAGAGAGCTGATCTCCCTCGGGTGTAGAAAGATGATAAACGCCAAATCCAAAAGCAACAGTAACTATGTAGGGACCCAACCAATTTGGTTCAAAATTTCCATTCTTTGCTCTATTCTGTTGATTTTTAGGATTCTCTCTCAAGACAAGGTCTCCAACCTGAAATTCTCTAGAATGAACCTTTTTTTTATAACTCTATGACATCCTTTTATGATATAGCCTCATGTGATCAAATGCATCTCTTCTACGCTTGTCTAGAAGTTCTAGTTCTTGTATGCGCATAATTCTATAATCATCATTTGTGATAAGACCTTTCAATGAAACCCGTCAGGAAGGTATCTCAATCTTAAGAGGTAAAATAGCTTCAGATCCATAAACAACTGCAAAAGGGGTAGCTCAAGTAGGTGTGTGAATACTAGTTTTGTAGGCTGATAGTGTAGGGTTAATTTGTAAGTGCCAGTCTCTATTTGCGTTATTAACTATTATGTGTAACATTCTAAACAAAATCTTTTTAGAATCTTCATATTGACCATTTCCTTGAGGGTAGTAGATTGAAGATGAATGTTGTTTAATCTTAAATTTCTTATACAATTGTTTAAGATCTTTGTTCTTAAATTATCCTCCATTATCAATAACTATAGAGAAAGGAATGTCATAGTGACAAATAATATGATTAAGTATGAACAAAGACACTCTTTTCCAGTAGCAATCGAGAGAGGAACAACTTCAACCCACTTTGTAAAATACTTTGTTACAGTATTGATAAACTTGTGTCCACTAGATGAATTAGGATGTATTTGACCTACTAAATCAAAAGCTCACTGCTGAAAAGGCCAATGTGTAATAGAGGGAATAAGTTCCCTTCCTAGAACATGAATCAAATTCCCATGTATCTGACACTTCTTCCAAGACTTAGCATAGCGTACAACATCTGTCTGCATATTAGGCCAATAATAACCAGCCTTAAGTAGTTTTCGAGCTAGTGCAAGACCATTAGAGTGAGACCCACATACGCCATCATAGAATTCAGCTAACACACATTCAAACTCATCTTTCTCTAGACACCTAAGAAGTGTTCCATCTAGACCTTTCCTAAACAATTCACTGGAGATGATAGTAAATATTGGCATATCAGGAGGAATCATGACTAATTATAGTGCATATGACATGGTTTTTTAGGGGAATCATAGGAAGGATAGTGTAGTTCTTCCACTAGGAATTGAAATCTAGACTCATGTTCTTCTAACTGTAAGATAGAAGCCAAAGTAGTCATAGCATCAACCGCTCTATTTTACACTCTAGGGATTTGCTGGAATGTCACAAAAGTGAAGTAATTCGTGAGATCATCAATCATCTTCTTGTAAGGAATCAGTTTCTCATCTTTGGTTTAATAGTCATCATTAGTTTGATTGATAATAAGTTGAGAGTCCCCAAAAATATGTAATTAAGTGATTCTCCATTCAATGGTTAGTTTAATTCCATTGTCAAAGCTTCATATTATGCTATGTTTTTCCTGCAAGGAAATAACAACTTGTATGACTTAGGAACAGTATAACCTGATAGACTTGAACTGATTGAATATCTTGAAGGAGAGTTTGACAACTGATTGGATATTTGAAAGACAGTGATTGATGATCACCGAGCTACTAAGGTATATGTCAGACATTAAATTAGTTAATGTATTGTCATTGATGTCAACTAGTTTTGACTGTACTTATCATGATAGTTGCAAACATATGAAGAAGGAAATAATGGTGAAGGAATGAGATATCTACATGAAGATGAGATGTATGAGAAAGATATAGATATGGTATTCATTGGGTAACTTATTGATGTGTCTATGACATTATGTCAGTGATTTGATTGTATTACATAATTTTTTTATGGTTTGAAGATAAAAAAAATGTACAAGTTTATGTGGTCAGTAAATGAAGAACTTAAAATACACCGATTTGGAACAATATACACTAAGCAAGTGTAGTGTATACCGAGTACAGTGTTAACCGATTTAGTTATCACTGACACATCACAGTATTGACCGAGTGAAATAAATAAATAGAACTAATGACTGTCGACTAATTATGATGAGCTGGATAATTATGAATGATTCTGAGGTAAAAGATAAAATTTTTTATGATGATCAAATGACTGAAAAAATTCAAGAATGATCAGATGAAGGAGAATAAAACATGTAACTGATACAACTATCGAGGAAGGTTAAAGCAACAAAATCAACGGTGAAGATTAAGAGGCAAAATCTTTGGATGGAAATAAAATAGTTTATGGTGTCTATAAAAGGAGACAAGAGATTCATTATCAATTCTAGAATGCGCATGAGGAGATTGCATTCGTGCGAGCTGGTTAAATAGGTTGAAGATAGAACCAAGAAAATCTGTAGACAACACCAAGCAGCAGAGAAAGTAATTGCCAAGAAGATCAGAGTTGGAAGATACAAAGGAATTGAATTGAGATTATTGGCCAGAGGTATTTTGAGCTTAGCATAGATCTGAAAATCTGCAAAACAAGTTGTATTTGAATTAGATCATTACTATAACATTCTAACCATTTCTATAGATAGATCTCTTAACTGAGTGGGACTTAATAGTCTTTATATTTCAATATGACATTCAATGAATATTGATTGTTTTCTTGTTGACCCCATAGTGAATGTTTGGTCAAGGAAGAACTGTTAGTGATAAATCCTCTAACCATGTCACACCTCACAGAGTGTTTTGTAACCTTTAACAAGGTTGGCTCTTAACTAAGCTCACTTCAAAAGAGTGAATTATTTTGGGTTACTGGTCCTAGGTTTTTTTTCCCCTAACAGGGTTTCCACATTAAAAATCAAAGTGTTATATGTGTACGGATGTGTTGAATTGTTATTTTACTTTACACATTATTATAACTGAGTTGATCAGTAAACAAAGTATTCAATTTACTAGTATTTGGTAGATGAGCAGAAAGGCACAGTTGATATATTACCGAGTTGATTAAATTGTTTGAAAGTTTTGATTTATACATCTAGGAGTATTTGGGACTACAGGATAGCTAGACTTAATTGATTCACCCCCCCTCTTAGTTATCTAACATAACCACGAGGTGTGACAAACAAAATACCAACTCCAACACCATTTTGTTTGTGAGATCCATCAAAGAAAATCTTTCATGTTCACTCGGTCACATACATAATAGATGAATCAGG
The DNA here is from genome assembly GCA_027943335.1 of Chamaecyparis obtusa. Lineage (NCBI taxonomy): Eukaryota > Viridiplantae > Streptophyta > Pinopsida > Cupressales > Cupressaceae > Chamaecyparis > Chamaecyparis obtusa. Next base: position 349,145 of record BSBK01000596.1, read on the forward strand.
AAAATCAATCTACATATGAGTATCATCTTGTAGAGGAAATTCAACTAGTTGGTCAGAAATTGCTTGTCCTTTTATGGCTTTACAATCAACATACTCAATGTCAAATTCAGAGAGAATCATCATCCATTTAGCCAGTCGACCAGTAAGAGTAGCTTTACTTAGTAAATATTTCAATGGATCAATCTTAGCTACAAGTTGTGTAGTATGTGCCAGCATATAATGTCTGAGTTTTTGAGATGCAAATACCACTCCAAGGCAATCTTTTTCAATGTCGGTGTAATTGATCTCATAATCTACTAATTTTCTACTGATGTATTATATAGCTCTTTATTTCCCATGTTCATCTTTTTGTGCCAATAATACTCACAAGGATGCAGTTGTAGCTGAGATGTACAAAATAAGAGGTTTCCCTGGGAAAGGAGGCATTAAGATTGAAGGTTTAGCCAAATATTCCTTGATCTGATTAAGACTTCTTTCACATTATTCATTCCATATACATGTAGCTCCTTTGTGTAGATTATTATTGAAAGGTTGAGCTCTGTCAACAAGTTGTGATATGAACCTCCTGATGGACTGAAGGCTTCCTTGTAAACTCCTTAATTGACTTATGTTTTTGGGAGGTGGCATCTCCATTATAGCTTGAACTTTTTTAGGGTCAACCTTAATTCCTTTACTTAAAATGATGTATCCAAGTAATTTTCCTAAGGTGAATCCAACAACACATTTTTTAGGATTTAATCTAAGTTGAAATTGTTCCATCCTATCTAGGATAAAACTCAAATCTTGATGATGTGTATTCCTTTTCTTAGATTTTTCCAAGGTATCATCCACATAATCTTCCAAATTTTTATGTATCATGTCATGAAATACAGTAGTCATAGCTCTTTGATAGGTAGCTCCAAATTTTTTTAGTCCAAATGGCATGACATTCCAACAAAAGGTTCCACATGCACATGTGAAGGCATTCTTTACTTGATCTTCATAAGCTATCTTAATCTAATTATATCCTGAGAAACCATCTATGAGAGAGTATATTTCATAACCCGCAATCATATCCACTATCATGTCTATGTTTGGAAGTGAAAATTCATCCTTTGGGTAGTGTTTGTTAAGGTATCAGAAATATTTACAGACATGGATGGATTTGTCTAGTTTAGATACAGGTACAATGTTTGAAATCCATTCAGCATAATCTACAACTCATATAAATCCAACACTCAAGAGTTTTTATAATAAAAATTTTACCAAGAGAGCTATGTGTGGATGCATCTTTCATAGTTTTTGTTTGATAGGTTTAACACCAAGAACAATAGATAAATGATGCATAATAAGATTAGTGTCCATCCCTAGCATGTTTGCATATTTCCAAGCAAAATTAACATTCTTTTCTTTGAAGAACTCAGTAAACTGTTGTTTTGCATCTGCTGATAGAGATTGAGATAAATGTATGAGTTGTGGTCCTTTAGTTGTCCCAAGATTTATATTATGTGTCATCTCTATCAATACTGAAGATCTATCTTGAAAATAACTTAGTAGACTACCAAGTACCTCATCCTTAGGTACCTCAAAGGGTTTTTCACCCTTAGATATGTCTTTTGTTTTTACTTTTTAGGCTCTGAAACTGCCACAAAATGTTTTTCACCATCATAACACTTATTCCTTTTCATTTTTATTTTTATTTTATGACTAGGGTACTTGATATCTATTTCATTCATGTTTATCATTGGTTCACTGGTGGAAGAAACTATGGGCTCAATGGCATTGAGGTAGTAGGCAATTTCATAGTCATTTTGGAAAGAAAATAACGTAGGTTGTTGATTCTATTGTGACCAATCAATAAGGTTGGGGCATATGAGAGGAAGAGAAGTGGAAGGTCCCAATGTACTAATATGGGGGAAGTCATCTTGACGTAGTCAAGGTTGGTGGATCTAATTAAGGACTGATCAACCTTTCATCCAAACCAATATGTAGTGGAAATACACAACAATAACAACAAATCTGATAAAGAACAGAAGTCTTTATTCATCAAATCATCGATTACATGCAATGTGTCAGGCCGTAAGGCCTTCCTGATTATGGCTAGATACAAAGCAAGTAACAGTCTACAAAATCTCGTAGGATCCAAATCTCTTCCACAATTCACTGCTCAGCTAGCCCAGGTCTACAACATGATAGGACATTGGTAGGGATCCCAAGAAAGATCTAAACTTGTACTCACAACTTCCAAGCAATCTTCCTAATGCCTAAGCTCGCAAGTTGCTAACTCTGATATCTTCTTGGTGATTCTAAACAACTACCCAAGCATCCTATAAATATTTATTCCTAGCCACAAGTTGGCTAATGAAACAATTAACCCTTACAAATAAATATTAAATACCAAAACACTAGTCGGCTCTCAAATAGCCTTACAATAAATAAAATCATCCAAGTTGGCCTCTAGATCACATAGGAGAATACAACATACCAGATCTAGGTCCACACATGTCCAACGGTCAATCCATAACTCAAGGACCATGACCCAAATCAACAGAACCAGTCGGCCAAGCCAATCCAACCAAACAATCCAGTCGGTAAGAAAGAACACCAAGCAACAGAGGAAATAATCGAGCGCTAGTCAACCGACCACACCAAGCATGACCAAGCAACGTAGTTATCACTAAGAACTAGAAGAACTGATGTCTTCAATTACCAAGCATTCTTTAGAGATTGAGCACCTCGATAACCACAGAAACTGAGAAACTAGTCTCCCAAACTGAGCAAGTACTCCACCAAACTAGGATCAAAACTAACAAAACACAAACATATTTTTGGTTGATACAGGATTGCCAAGAATCCTAGGATGCTCTTGCATCAGACACCCCAGGTAAGAAATATTTTCTCATAAGGAAATCAAGAATGCCTTAAGGGAATCAGAACAGGTATGCCAAATCTGTTCTTAACCCATATCTCCCCTTGTCCTTCATCCCAAGTAGTCTTCATTTCATTCACTGTCTCATGCAGAAATTTTTCCTGCTTCCCATTTCTCTTATCTTTTCTATCTACAACTGATAACAACTTACTCTAACCAACTCGCCCACTACCGACCACCTCATTGCCTCGGTAAGGTTCATCCTCTCCAGACTCCTCAATCAACTCAGTATCATCTGCATCTCTTTGTGTCATAAAATTCATCATCTATTGTACCATCTCTATCAAAAGAACCATCTGCCTCTTAATCTCAACAAACTCTTTAGATATATCATCCTTCTTCTCTTTCATAGTAGGCTTTTTAGGAATAGGTTTCTCAATCCTCTACTCCTGATGTTTGTCATAAGGACAACACCTGATAACTCCACATCCCTTAACCCTCATCTCCTATAACGTTAATAGCTTGTGTCTATATCCTTCATGCCTAACCACATAAGTGTTAGCACAACCATCAAAAAAAATATTCATGTCAAATTGCCAAGGTCTACCAAGAAACATGTGAGAAGCATCCATAGGCAATATATCACATAATATCTCATCATGATAAGATCCAATCTTGAAATTAACCAAGCATTGTTCTTCAAATCTAACCTTAGACACATCTTGTATCCAACTAATCTGATAAGGATTAGGATGCCTCTTTCTTTCCAAATTCAACTTACTAACCATCTCTTCTGAAATAAATTTCTCAGAATTGCCACCATCAACTATGACATTACATACCTTATTCCTGCATTTACATTTGGTTCTGAACAAATTTCTTCTTTGCACTGGTTCTTGGACACATGCAGCTAACCTCCTGGTAATAAGAGTCTCACCTTTCTTAGCAGCATTCACAATATCCTCTTCAACAGTCAGTGTCACTCTCTTCTTAGGACATTGAAAACTTCTATGACCAACTTCACCATAGTTATAACAAGTACTGGTGAACTCATTCTTCCACCTTCCTCTCTGTCCATTATTGAAATTCTTACTGCCAGATCCCAAATCAGGCTTAGGATTCTCTGTCACATTACTTTCAGCAACTGTCTCACTAGTCTTACCACCTCGGTTCCTATTGTTCTGTCTTCCTTCAAACTTCTTATCCAACTTCTCTTCAATCTTTAATGCCATCTAATAAGCATCTCCTATTGTTGTCATCCAAACAGTAAGTAACTCTTCTTGAATACTAGGTCTCAAACCATAGACATACCTAGCAACCTTCTCTTTATCAGCTTCAGAATGACCAGTCCTAATCAACATTCTGTAAAACTCCTCGGTATACTCCTACATAGATTTGTTAGTATGCTTCAAAGCTTGCATCTTCTTAAACATTTCCAATTCATAATCCACCAGAATGAATTGCTTCTTCAACTTGTCAACCATTCTATTCCACTTAATGATCTTTTCTTTTCCTCTTCTACTTCTTTCCAACTGAACTTCTCTCCACCAAATATTTGCATGACCCTTCAACTTAGTCTTTAAAAATATAACCCTATCAAGATCTACTATTTCTTCATACTCAAAGTATTCATCCATCTCATTAATCCAATCAATCAATTCTTCTAGCCTAAGGCTTCCAGTAAATGCAGAAACTTCAATCTTAGGTCTTTTACAAATTTTAGACATAGCTTTTAGGATTCTATTCTCTTCAAGATCTCTAGCTTCTTAAAAATGATATTCTTCCTTGGATTCATCATCACTATCCTCTTTCAAGGTAGTCTTCTTCTTTCTTAACTCTTATTGTAGGTCTTGCACTTGTTTCTGCAAAGCCCTAAAATCATCAAGATTGAATTCTCTAGTAGCTTCCTCCTCTGAGATCTTACGATTTCTCCTTAGAGGCATCTTCAAATCAAGATCTAGACACAAACACACAAGATCCACTTGGCTCCAACAGGAACAAACTTCACTCAAATAGGAACAAACTTCACTCTAATACCACTTGACGTAGTCAAGGTTGGTGGATCCAATTAAGGACTGACCGACCTTGCAGCCAAACCAATACATAGCAGAAATACACAACAATAACAATAGATCTGATAAAGAATAGAACTCTTTATTCATCAAATCATTGATTACATGCAATGTGTCAGGTTGTAAGGCCTTCTCGGTTACGACCAGATACAAAGCAAGTAACAGTCTACAAGATCTCGCAAGATCCAAATCTCTTCCACAATTCATCGCTCAGCTAGTCTAGGTCTGCAACATGACAGGGCACTAGTAGGGATCCTAGGAAAGATCTAAACTTGTACTCACAACTTCCAAGAAATCTTCCTAATGCCTAAACTTGCAAGCTACTAACTCTACTATCTTCTTGGTGATTCTAAACAACTACCCAAGCATCCTATAAATACTGATTTCTAGCCACAAGTCAGTTGATGAAACAATTAACCCTTACAAACAAATATTAAATACCAAAATACCAGTCGGCTCTCAAATAGCCTTACAATAAATAAAATCATCCAAGTCAGCCTCTAGTTCACATAGGAGAATGCAAAATGCCAGATCTAGGTCCCCACACATCCAACGATCAATCCAACAAAACAATCCAGTCAGTAAGAAAGAACATCGAGCAACAAAGGAAATAACCAAGCGCCAGTCAACCGACCACGCCAAGCATGAGCATGACCAAGCAACATAGTTATCACTTAGCACCATAAGAACTCATGCCTTTAGTTATCGAGCGTTCTTCAGAGACCGAGCACCCCAGTAACCATAGAAATCGAGCAACCAGTCTCCCAAACCGAGCAAGTACTCCACCAAACTAGGATCAAAACTAACAAAAGATGAACATATTTTTGGTTAATACAATATTTCCAAGAACCTGGGATGCTCCTGCATCACATCTCCAGTGACAAGATATTCGAAGTCTATAATTAGGTTTCCCTCAAAAGTATCTAGATCCATCTAATCCCTAGCATGGTTAACTTGATCAATGAAAGCAACACATAATTTTGACTCGTCAGGACATATGGGTGACTCATCTACTACCTCAAATTGGTTAGCATAAGTATGCACTACATCTATTTCCAATTTTGTGCACTTGACTGAGAGAGAATCCCATTCATATTCTTGTTAATTAGTATATCTTTCTCGTTGTAACAATCATGTCATGTTCTTGCAAATACATTCTCTATTAGGATCTTCAACATCTAATTTTTCATTGTGATGGGATGTGGAAGCTTAATCATATTTTTCTAATGGAGATCATTCTTCATGCCAAAGAATGGAAATGGAGGAGATAAAGCTTTATTCATCTTGATCAAAAGTATAAGTAGGCACAGTTTCTTCTTCAAATTCACTATTATCAAGAGAGGGTTCAAAAATTGGTTGTGTACTAGAAAAAACCAATCTAGTCTTATCCTTATATTTCTTTCCATTTGTATGACTCATAGGTTCAACAAGAGCATGTTTCTTAGCACTTAAAGGACCATGACCCAAGTAACCCATTTTGGCTAGAAACTCATATCCTTTTCCATATTTCTCGAGAGATATTGTAGCGGTAAGCATAACTTCCTCAGGTTCTTTTTCTCTAAAGACCCATTATCTAATAGCTTTTTCTTATTTTTCATCTTCTAAAGGCACTAAGGACTATATAAAAGTCCCATAAACTATCATGGAAGAAGAGGAAGGTTTCTTATCTTCTGAAGGTTTACCATAAGAATGAGGGGAGATTGGTAATGTAGCAATAGAATCTATTTGATATTCCCCCATCCCAAGGTTCATCATTTTTAACTTCTTCTCACAATCAGCAAGAGTATTCTTAGTCTCATCAACATCTCTATTGTGTGGTACTAAGGATTCATTAGTAAGCATATTAATAAACATAGAATTATCCCCTGGAATGGAAATCTCAGTACCATTAAAGGGAAACTTTATGCATTAATGGTAAGTAGAGGGAACTACTTGCATAACATGAATCCATGGTCTCCCTAACAATATGGTGTAAGAAAGAGGGATGTCAAGAACTTGAAAAACCACTTATTTTTCCATTGGACCAACCTGAATAGGTAACCCAATCAATCCCTTAGAAGACCTTTTAACTTTTTCATAGGCCTTAATAGTAATCTTTTTCCTTGGATCAATAGTAAATTCTGACAATCTCATCTGTTGAATGACATTGGAAGAGCAAATATTTAACCCAGCTCCATTATCTATCAGCACACATTTGACTCGGGTTCAATGGATTTGGATTTCAATATGTAGGGAAAAGTTATGCGGGTGACTCAAAGACTTGTCATCTTCCTCAAAAAATGAAAGGTAATGTGGAGTAGCGATGTGATTAATCATGGTCTGAAATTGATGGGTGTCAATGTCTTTGGAGACACTTGTTGTGTGCAAATATTTCTCTAAGATTTCTTTGTGCATAGGTGAAAACTCAATCAGCTCAAAGATTGAAATCTAGGAAGGTGTACACTAGAGTTTCTCTACCAAGCTATAGTTTGGCTTGCTAGAAGTAGAGACTTGTTTGGAAGAGGATACCACTTTCTTAGGGTTAGCTTTCTTGGAAGAATTTAGACCTCTAAAGATAATGTTGGGTTGACTTCTAGTGATAGCATTTAGACTTTCCCTATGTGAAGGAGATTTAAAACCCCTAAGTGTGATCAGGTGTTTAGGTTCATTACAACCTCTTAGGACAATCTTAGGTACCTCATCAATATCTGAATCATATTTGGGTCCATCGGATCTTACCATGTTAATGTTTTCATGCACTGGTTCAAGCATACTGATAACTTTGTCATCATTTGTATAAGTGTAGTTAATTTTGGCATCCCCATCTTTCTTTGAAGTCTCACCTTTGTCATACTTGGGGAGTGGTTCTTTGAGAGCTTTATGATAAAATTTTTTAACAAGACCATCGACTCCAACCTTTCCATCCTCGATAAGGTCTTGAATGACATGTTCCAACTTTATGTAATTGTCAATTTTGTGTCCTTTTCTCTTACGATACTCACAATAATGGTTGGCATTCCACCACTTAGCCTTCACCTCTAGCTTATAAAGTTTAGCATATTTAGGTAGTGTGATAGTCTTGTTGGCAAGTAAGGTCTTAAGTATCACATCATATGAGTCTCCCAAGGGGGTAAAGTCACATGATAGGGAGGTTGGGAGAGCTACTCACTAGCTCTTGCCTAGGTCCACCTAGCGACCCTTATGTGTTCATATGATCATACAAAAAGAGTACAAGTGGTGGCACATTCTTTCTAGGAAAGAGATTAGTCTCTTGGACAAGCAAGAAATAGAACTGCATTTCCCAATCTACAACAGAAGTTGAATATGTAGCAGTTGTTAGTGCTTAAATCTACAGATGATTAAATTCTCATAAACTCATGTGATCCCAATAGATACAATCTAACAAAATACAAGCACTAAGGTATTAAGGTTAAAAACCTTCACTTCGAGTATGAAAACTCAGGCGGGTGTACCCATATCAATTCACTATTTGATTAAGCTCTGAATTGTGAACTAGCTCCTTCACTACTTTGTTATTGCTTTCAAAATTAACTCAATGAGATGTTACAACTCTGAGTATGGCCCAAATTATCCTAATACACAATGCTATGATAGAAATTATGAAAGTAATGACACAAAACAATGGCTTAAGGATATTCATCCTTCTTCTTTTTAGAGTTGAACTCAAGGAAGGTTAACCTTATTCAGTGCTTCTATAAAGCATTACAAAATACATCCATGAACTTATCACGGAATGATTCAAATAAAGGTTGTCTAGGAAAAGTAAAATGAATCAATTGTTTATTTTCTTGGTAGTAATAAGTGCAAATGGATCCTACACTAGTGCCTTATCTACTTGGGCGTCAGAGTCAAACCCTATTCCCACAAAAATCTATCAAAACAAATATACTAAAACTCAAATGACATGCCTAACATCTCATTCTTTTAATTCCTACAATTGTTATCAAATTCATACATAGATTATTAGTTCACAGAGATCTCTCCTAAGAGTTTACTCTTTCCTTGAAAGACACTTAAGCTTAACCCCTATATTCACTTGGTGAACAATGCACTGAAAAAGCCTTACAATTTAAATGCATAAGAAAACTAACACATCCATACACAAAGACAACAAAATAGTAGTAACAGAGCTCCAATATTTTTTATTAATCGTCAAACTGTGTTCATACAGTATTCTCTTGACTTCAAAGAAAATCAGGTTTTGTATTCAGAACCTCTTTACAAAGTATTGCCAACCACCCTCACAATGAATAAAAACTTACTATATATATCCATAGCCATCTTGGAATCCTCAAAGGATGCAACAAGCTTTGTATGGCTGGGAAAAGATCTTACACTAAAAACAAAAGTACAAAATGACAAATATTTGATTGTGATAACAGATTACAATTATCCATTCCTCAACAATTTCACAGGTGGCACCTTTGTCTAAGGATATTTCAGAGTAGTTACTAAATTTGTTGCATGAATGATGACCGCCATTACAGGCTAACCTACATCATTCTATGTTTGAAACATTCCCTCCCTCAAATTCTGGATCAGGTGCCATCTGCAGTTCTATTCCTCTTCCTCTTCTGTCATCTGAGCAGCTGGCTTCTTCTTCTTCTTCTTTGTCAATTTTTCCCACACTGCTACATCATCATTCAATGGCCAATTGTAATTATGTAGCTCCTGAAGTGACTTGATCTGCTACTCCCAAGTGGAATCAGTTATATTCTTGGCCTCTACCACAAAGCGTATGCAATCATTCTCAATTTTGAAAAGATTGTCAATGATATAATTACATCTTTCTAAGTCCAAAACTTTGTCATCTTTCAAGTAGGCATCCTATTTAATCACTAATTGATCCATTGACAACTTCCACTCTTCCAAACTAACCACTTTTCCATTATCATCATACATTGAAGGCAAATACTTGCTATAATCTTTATCAAACATGGCCAACTTGGCCTTTACTTGGTTTGACTTTCCTTTGAAAAACTTTGAGGCAACACTTATTAAGCCAATCTTCTCAAAAACCTCACTTACTACTTTAGGAACATCTGACCTGTATTCTTGCAAATCATCAAGTTTGTCAAATAATGCACTCCTTCTTGACCATGTACTGAAAAGTGGCTCCAAGGTGATTAGATACTCATTCACCTTTTCATTAGTCTGATGCAATAAGCTGACTGATTTATGGACTGATTCCATTCTGTCCTTTATTTTACCCTACCTATATTGCACAATTCTTGCTATAGTGTCCAGGGATGCCTCTAATTTTACCTTCTCCAAATCATCATCATGTTTCTCAATAATTTCTACATCTGGCTGAGGAGGGACCTCAACTTGTAAAGGAAGGGGAGGAACTATCTTTGAGGCTTCTTCAAGTTTAACTTGCATCTCTGCCAACTCATCCTCCAGCTGTTTGATCTTCACCATCTTCAAATCCCTATCTTTGGCCACTATACTTGCATTTTCAAATAATTTGGAGTATCTTTCTAACAACTGGACTATCTTAGCTTCATTCAAATTATCCCAATGAGTTACTACCTTGGAAACCTCAAGGTTAGTAGTGTTTTGTACAGTCCAAATAATCTTGTTCCCTTCCATACGGTCTTCTATACTCAGCAAAGATGGCTTTTTGGTCTTGGGGGCGATAGACCACATTGCAACAACCTAGTTCTTGGGGTCATAGCCACTTCCTTTGATCATATCCCCAATATGAACTTCATAGGACAGACTACCCTATAGTTTCTTCTTTATTTGATCTATAATGAATGCAGAAGTTAAATCCCATCCTGGAGTTAACAGCTTTCCACTTGCTCTGACCAATTCCCTAGCTTCATCCACTCTTATAGGATCAAGGTTAGGATCATATGAGGCTAGAGCCCTCATGGTCTCTTCACTTGGTTCCACCCCTTCAGGCATGGCCTTGGAAACTTCTTGTTGCTTATTCCAGATAAGGAAACTCTTGAATTCATCACTTTTGATGAATTGGTCATCACTCAGAAACTCCTCTTGATAAATTTCTCTAATGTCTTGTCCCAACCACAGGGATTATTCTTCATTCTCCTCATTAGTAGCCTTTTTCTTACCAGCTCTTATTGTCTTCCTCAACTGGTGATGGTAGGCCCTATCACCTAGCACAAGAGCAGATGCTCTGTCAACTATTCTCTTTTGTTTTCCTTGCCTTGAAGGCTCTCCTTCCTCAAGCCTCTGCTTCATCAAAGGTGGCTCTTGGACATTCTCTACCTCTGGCTAGTTTTCAACAGGCTCAACAATTTGTACATCCCCAACTTGTGGTGGGCTATTCCCTTCTTGGGATTCATCAAAAAACTCCTCTTGATAAGAGGATGAGTAATCCTTCCTTTTCTTTGGCTATTTTTTATCAATCAATTTCTCCAACTGATTTGATAGAGTTTCATGCATCTCTATCATCTTATCAATTCTTTTGAAGTAAGGAAGGTCAAGGAAGAAACCCTCAAAAGGAAGTTGGGCTGTCGTCACCTGTTTTGATAGATCTTTCAAATCAAAGAACCTATTCCACCTCCTAGTAACTTCATCCATATCCACAACATTTCTGATTACATCCTCTTCATCAAGGCCTTCATGTTCCTTGATGACACCAATATTAGGGATTAGGGTTAACCTTGCAGTCCTAATAAAACCCTCAGGGTCCACATGTCTACAAAAACTAGACACCATCCTGAATTGATTTAACCATGAAGTGACTTGTGGGAAGGCTCTCTTGCCAATCAAGAAATCACCAATTTTGAACTGCCTAGGTGTGAAGGTACCCTTCTTATGGGGGGCCAAAAGCTCTTTGTCTATCCACATCAACTGCCAAATGAATTCTAAACAGGTAACTCTTGGTGGCACAAATTTTGGTAACAAATGTGGGGGCTGGGGGCAACCGTAGACTCTCAAGATTGTGGAATTTTCCCCAAAGTAAAAATCACCCCAGTTATGGTCTCCCTCCCACTTCTCTGCAAATTGATTAGGTCTTAGGAGTTTAAGGACCCTTGGTGATATCCTTATAACATTTATGCCTAGCATCCTTACAATGGGATAAGCAATGAAATTATGGAAAACATAGAAGTCACCCTCATTTGAAGAAGAGTTCCATTTCCTCACCCATAATTGTATTGGATTATGCTGACCTTTGAAGGTAAACCTTGGTTTTAGCATGTTCAAATCAAAGCTATTGATGTTGAAGAACAAAATTAAGTGCATTAACACTGAATAATGCATGAACTTAATGGGATTATTACTTTCCTTAACAGATATCAACCCTTCATGCATTCTATCAATTATATACTTAATGTAATCATAATCAGTATTTACTAGGGGGTTCTGGATGTCTAAGATTATCATCAACAGATCAACTGGCAAGAACTCTGCATCCCCATCAATTCCCAAAACCCTACACAACCCATAGCAAGTCTACCTCATATAGTGTTGGAGGGATTTAAATTGGTAAGGGGCATTCATGTGAGTAGGGAGGGGAGCTATATATTTATCCTATTTTGGGATGTGCTTCACCATTTGGTCCTTTACTGACCCTATGTTATTTTTGTACCTCTCTCTTTCTTGGCTCAGGTCAATTTCTGTAGAGGAAGACGTATAAAAACTAAAGGCTTTCATGAAAGAACCCCTATCAAGAGTAACCAAAGGTGACTGGTCCTCTTTTCTAATTGTTTTGGAAATAGAGTCATAACGCTTAGCTAGTGCAACAATTAAATCCACATCTAAGAATACATCAAGGACAACTAATTTCCCCAAACCTAAAGCCCAACCATTACACACAGGAACATGCTTACCTCTATTTCCATAAATAAAGTTGAAAATAGTATAACCTGAGCTATTTGGTATGACAGGATCTCTGCAAAGCCCTAGAACATCTTCAAAGACATCATCGAGAGCTCTTTTGTTGTAGCTGGAACTAGGCAACAACTTCATGAACTCATCTGAATAATTCGGCTTGTTTTTATCTTCACCTCCTTTAGATTTTGCTTCACTATTGGAAGAAACTACATTCTGCTCTGGTTGACTCATTTTTCCTGCCACTACTCTCAATTCTGCAAACTTGATTTGCTTGGCACTCAAAAATTGCTTCAGCAAACATAATTCTCCCCGAATGATTTTGGACACATAAAACAATGAGTTAAGCTTATTTATCGATGTGGATTAGATGTGTACAACTACCAAAATCATTGCAAATCAATCCTTAATTTCTCCTGCATTCAATTTCACATACCATTAGTTTTCAAATTTGAGCTAGCCGGTGTTTGGATGTTGATAGATAGATTAAACAATTTGAAACAGAGCAAAAAGGTAGTGATTACAATTATGTACTTTAACCCTGTTTACATCACAAAATCCTCCCTTGATATATGATTGGATGACCGATTGCTTTTCTTTCCAACTTGACAGTGTACTTTTATCCACGTAGCAATGGTTTCTAGCTTTCCCTTTATTACTTTCTCCAACTGGGCCCATTTCATGAATTAGCAACTGAAGGCTTCCTCTTATTCGCTTAATACAATGCTGACCCCAATTTATATTCAAAGAACTAGCAACCAAAGCCTTCGTGCACTCTTGGAATAAAACTCTTAACTCACCCATCTTTCAACGAACAAGCTGAATATAACTAAACATGATTACAGTCATTACTTAGTGAATCAGCAACTAAAGGCTACCTCTTATTTGCTTAATGTTCTGGTTAACTATCAAGTTATCTTAAGATTTGGCAATTGAAGAATTTGCTTATTCGCTCAATCCAAATCTTAACCTCATGCATATTATGCGAATTAGCGAACAAGCCTTCCTCTAAGTCGCTGAATTCTTTCTTAACTGCTAGCTTCAAGCTGTGATTTAGATTCAACTGTTGATCATAGACTTAATCAACGATCCTCGTTAATTCGCTGAATCAAAACAAGCCTTATCCTTTTATTACAAGACTCAGTGAACAAAAGGTTCGATGAATCGCCCAATACTTCAAACACTGACCATTCTTTATGTGATTAAGCGACTGAAAGCTTAATACTTTGCTAATCCTTTGATTTGCCCATTCGCCAAATACTTCTAACCTTCACCTTTCTTTTAAGAGAACTTGCGACCACATGATTCACTGAATCACTAGATCATTTAAAACTTTACTAACTTATTCTGAGAACAAGCAAACAAAGGAACATTACCTTCGCTAAAATTATTATGTCAAACTGTCAAAACTGCCAAACTTAGAGGATAGTAATACAAGTGCTCAGTTGCTCATTCGCCAAGTCAAACATGTAGGACCCAAAATATGTTGAGATTAAAACATAACCATTGATCTTGACACCGATCAATGGTATTCACCAGGTCACCAGTTGATATAACCCTTAACCGCCTGATTCAAAGAATGAGCGATAACCGTTGTCGCTAGGTCATTGAGTGTTAACACAAAACCACCAAGGAATAAGCAAATAAGAGATAATGCATTCGCCAAGTCGCGCAAAGATTTCTGATAACCACCGGATACTTGGAGACTTCGCGACTGAAGGAAACATTTAACAAAGTTCTTACTCATTTGCTGATTCACCGAATACTAAATGAAACATGCAATGACACTTTTTGATTCAGCAAACACTGAGACAAATAACCACGTGCACAACTAACCACTTAAGTGACCAAAAAGAAACTACGAATTATAAGAAAATAGGGCTGACTTGAGGGTTTTTACATGAATTCAAATTTTTTAAGGACAAGACCTAGGGTAAGGTTTTCAAACTTTTGTCATGGCAATTTCAAAGAATTTTACAGACCCTAAACCAGGCAAAAATGCTTGCAAGGAGATGAAACCAAAAATTTGACAAAACCTCCAAAAATTAAGAATATACCCAACATCAGCAACAATGAATTATTCAAATTTAGTGTGGATTAAGCAATTGTTAAAAGGTATGAAGGAGGAAATTACTGAGCTAGTTGTTATTTTCTGTGATAACACAAGTGCTATTAATATATCAAAGAATCTTGTAATGCACACTAAGACTAAGTATATTTCTATCAAGTATCATTACTTGAGAGAGCTAGTTCAAGACAAAGAAGTGAGATTAGAATATGTGAATACAAAGGAATAATTAGAAGATATATTCACAAAAGCATTACCTAAATATGGTCATGAATATCTTAGAGGTAAATTAGGGGTGATTCCCCTAACTAAGGCTACCTAGTAACATATACAAGCATTGCATCAAATGGTATAAATCATAATATTTGAAAAATTGATGCAAAGGAGGTCACACTTTAGGAGTTGCATAGAGTTGTGAAAAGTAAAGAAAAAGATGTTGATCAGTCATAAGCAAGATGATAGAGGGAGTAATAAGATTCAGTAATAGACTGTAGAAATATTCAAAAGGAATTGTCAAGAGTAAACTTGAGAGAGAGATTGAATAATAAAGGGGGAGAGATTCAGTAAAGATTAATTTTCTTCATTGCATATTTTTTTGGATTGTATGGTAGAACATGTGGTGTTGCCATCAATGCCAAAGAGGGAGATTGTTAGAAAATACAATTGAAACAATTATTATATTGTCATTGATGTCAAACCTTAACTAGTAAGACAATTTCTATCTAGTAGAGTACCATATCTTTTGATTGATGAAGAGGATTTGAAAAGAGGAGATAACAAGAGGACCTAAGGAAAGGTTGAGTTATGTGATACTCCAATGGGTACTTGATTAGTTGGCACATTGACAAGGTAATGTGGTGTTTATCTTTAACACTACGTGAAGAAGTCAATTGATTTGAACCATAGACTTAACCTTTCCTTAGGTCCTCTTGTTATCTCCTCTTTTCAATTCCTCTTCATCAATCAAAAGATATGGTAGTCTACTAGATAGCAACTGTCTTACCAGTTAAGGTTTGACATCAATGGCAATATAATAATTGTTTCAATTGTAGTTTCCAACACTTGGATGATCCTAGTTTCTGCTACCATGTTCATTTCTTAGAGATTTTCTTACTATCATTATGAGATGTATATCTTGTATTCTATTATGTATAGTTGAGACATCCATTCAAGAGATGTTATGTATTGTATTATAAATTGATTCATTGTTATGATCCCCGCGACATGTGCAGTGGAAGATGTTCTACATGTATGCTATGATGTATCACTTGTATTTTTTTGGTTGTACCTTTTTTTATGTTAATATGATGTATGTATCTCATTGCTTAAACTCAATATATACATTAGTTCACTTTATGATTGGTGTTTCTAGTTCACATTTCAATTTGAGTTTTAAAATGAATGTAAGATATATTTAATGTAAATATGTTATGGTTTATCTTCATAGTTTAGTTAGCACTATAAGTAACACTACATCTTGGAAACCTTTGGGATTGTTAACTAAGCTATGCACTTTAGTATAATGTCTTAACTTATGTTTTACTTGCTTCCACATTTGAATTGTTTATCGTTTAAAAAGAATTGTTTCATCAACATAGTAGCATTTTAGGTTAATTTCTCATGGGTTCTCGGATGGGGCATTGCATCTAGCATCAGAGCCTGAGTTTCTACATTAGGAACTATGGAAATTTACACACCCATTAGGTGATTAAGGGTACTCCCCTTATTAACACAAACACACACAACAAAATTAATAACAACAAATTGTAAGGACAAGAAATGGGATTTCTATTATCTTCAATGAAATGAAATTACAATGTTTAGAAATATAACATGCACAACCACATGAGCATTTTTATTACAATATTCTACAAGCCAGAGCTACCATATGTATCTCCCAAAAATTGCCCTAGACAACCCTACGTGCCTTCATTATATAGGCAATTTTAATTGCCCAAGAAGGTTCTAGAAATTTTAACCCTAAAGTTTGAGGCTGACCATCCCTAAGATATTATTATTCATTTTTATTTCATTAGAATAGACACAAACAACTTTCAGAACTCAAAAAGAAATTTTTGAAGGAATTTCATTTTCTTCTATTTTAGGTAGCACAACTTTCGGAGACCATAAGTAATCGCATGTTGACCTGATTGGCTATTATAACCCCATTTTGTAAATGGCATGAACTGCTCTATAACATTAAACTTATGCAAACACCAATCAAAAAATGTTTTGACCCCTTTCGAAGCCTCTAAAGCTTTCAAAATAGAGTTCAAAGTCTATGTACCCTGTTGCCAATACCAAAAATTTTCAATATCTTCAAAACTAGATTTGATCTTGCAATGAACTTTACTAGCAGACTGATATAGCCAAAGTGAACCTCCAAGGAAGAAAATAGAGCATTCTGAGCTCAAACGAAAAAACTTACTAAGAATAGTAAATTTCCAAAAATAGTAACTCTACACAAGATAACCCTTATTGAAAAGAAACCAGAAATATTTTTTGGGTGATGCAAGATTGCCCTTATGCCCAGGATGCTCCCGCATCATTAGGTTTCTTGTAGTAAACTTGAAACAAAAACATAGACACATAACTCTTTTACATTTCAAAACCATTGTATTACAACTAAATATTTATGTCTTTTATTTCTCGTAGCTTATTTTGAAATGTTTATTTGTACATTGGTTGTCCTAGGTGAAATGCCTATTAAGCCTCGATCTGTTGTCGTAACCATGTTACAACATGGGGATCTTTGGTTACATTTTTGTTCATGAAGTTGGTATTGTTGTGCGAGTGTGTTGTTGTGAGTTATTAGTTAGCTTGCTTCTTGTGTCCCTTTTGTGGTTTGTGTGAGTGAATGCTTGGTGATCATGGTTGGGTTGCCTCATTTGACTTAGCATGATAGTTTATGAGCATTGTTGTTTAGGGTTTATATGACCCACCTTGGTGTTGAGTTTCCTAGTATGAGGGACTCCTTGTTTGATGATCCTTACCTCTTTGATCATTCTATGTTCCTTGAGTGACCTATTGCTTATGTCCCTAGTGGTATGATATTATTTTTTATTTTATGGCTAGACTTGTATGCAATTGATTGGATCCTATTTGAGTGTTTCATACTGTATGTCATGGATGTTGTAATCAAATGTGAAAGGATAGGATTAATTATGAAATTAGGAAATAATTCATATTATTTCCATTTACATTGAAATGTGTTGTGCACAATTTGAGAATAATATATCATTTACTACACATTTATAAGATTAGGATTTTTTTTCCATCATAGTAGGTTAATTGGGTCAAGGACCTAAGTCCCCAATTGAATTATGCATTGTATTCAGATGAGAACCATCGTAGATTATAACCTACTTGTAGTATTTTGCCAAAATTATTCAATTACATTTGCACTAGATGCATCTTACCCTAATGAGTGTAGACTATTATGTTTGGGTACATTCTCTAATGTGTCTAGGAAGTTGTACTCTTGGGGTGTTGTGTAGCAATTACTCCCTTAAGTGTGGCTAATACTAGCCACTCTGTTATGTAAATAATTTTCTGGTTGATGTTATTTTTTTATTAATGATTTGGTCATGTGTTGTGTGGGCTAGCATTGATTTTTAAATTTCTTATGCTTGGACTAGTCACCTAACTCTCTTTTCCTCTATCTATTTTGTGACACTAGCCACATTTGATTTATTGTTGAAATTATTGTGGTACTTTTAAGATTTAAAATTAAACTTGGGACTCCCTCACTTGGATTTTTCCTTTTTGAATTTTGCGGTGGCTATTTCGAATGTTTGGTATTGTTGGCCATGTTTTGTGACAAGTGTTGTTTCTATCATGTTCATTATGGACCTCTGATAGTATGTGTAAGGAAGGAAAACACATATATTGTGCTATATTTATATGTGAAAACAAAATGCATTGTGTATCATGTATGTTTTCATGAGTGTTGCATTAACTTTTCAATTTACTTTTGGACATAGATAAAAATGTGTACTTTATAAAATTAATTACTAGATGGCTTCCATGATGTTGAATAAATAAAGCTCTTGATCTATTTGAATTTTTTTTGAATGATGAATGCTTGATCATATGCGAATCTCATTTTATGTATTAGCTAGAATTATATTGTAAATATTATTCTTAGTGAATGTTTATGCATGTCTTTGTAGGAGTGGATAATTAGGGAACATTTGTATTAGTTCTTGTGTAAAGTGTGATTGCATGAATGTAGTCCATATATTTATTCTTGTATACTTTCCTCACAATGATTATGAGACTGTGTGTATCCTTCCTACTTGACTCTATCCAGTAGTGCTTTGGCACCTAGTAATTATTTATATATGCATATATCTAGTAGATCTGGTTGTATTGATCTCTTCGTGAGATTTATTTTAGAGGGTGGTCGTTGTTGAAGGATATTTTTTTAGTGAAATTCATTCTTCCTAAGATTGGTTTGGTCTTGAGGGGATTGTGATAATGGTTGTGGGGATTTGTATGGTTCTTTTTACAACATTGTAGGTAGTATATTTTGGATTTCAGTATATTATATTAGCAATTGTTGTCTTCCATGAGTAAGCCTAATATTAGGGGAGGAGGATGTAATACCCACCTACCTTCTATCATTTCTATTTGTGATGTCAAATACTATTAGGCCCTTTCATTGCACGTGTTAGATCCTCAGATGGATTTGATTATGTTTTGATGTTATGATAATACCTATTAATGATGCAAAACATTGATACTTTAATTATTTGATGTATATCATGTTGTTAGATGATGATGATTATTTGCATATGATAATGTTATGTATATTTATGGTTTTACCAACCTACTAACACCTATATCTACATTTATATGGATGGTGTGTATGTTTTATATATTTTTTTTTATGTGGCTGATATGGTGAGGGACATAGTCATAGTTTCTTGCTTGCGAGATCCACATAATGTACTGATCCCTACCATTGCTAATTATATATATACATGTATGTACATGCTTAGCTTAGTGATGCAAGTTTGCAAGTATTGGGCATCATCTTCCCTGAATTAGTAGGAGTGAACATATCCATACATATATCTCAATGGTGAAAGAGGTGAGGTAACATTCAAGCCTAAAACCTTATTCTAAACCTACATTTTTTCCTATAAGAGGACACATATCTGATTGAATACCATATCTGAATTCTTCAACGTGATGTGAATTTGTGAACTCTATGCTTGTAATTGTTGTGTTTTATTTTGGTCAGATTTTAGTGTGCATGCATTCATGCAGTAAGTTAGTGATGCATTCTGTCATGATGCTAGTAAAAGGATTAATTAAGGGTTAATTATTAAGGTTCATAATTACACCTTCTAAAATGTTATACTATTAAATAGGTGGTTATTTAATTATAAAGTATTAATAAAATATATATATTTAATTAATAATTTAATTATAAAGTCCAAATATAATAATTAAAGGTTTAATGAATATTAAATCTAAAATTGATATTAAATAGGTAAATTAGTAATGTATCACTTAAACATTACTTCTATTTTCAAAAGTTGCATATTTGAAATCGTACTTTAGTTACTAATATTAAATTTAATTAAAAATGAAATCATGCATTGTAAATACACAAACATTTTATAAAGTCAAAATTGAACTTTAATTAAAAGTTCAGTTGTGCAAACTTAAGTCAAGTTGAAAATTAAATAAAGTCACTTTATTAATTTATAAAGTTGAATTTTAGTTTAATTTTAGGGTTGCACTTTTTCAAACCCTAGCTTTCTAGGTTTTCTATATTATAGATTTGGGAGGTCAATTTAAATTATTCAATCAGGTTGTAAGAGATTTTCTAGAAGTTTTGGGGGATTCAAGATTTGTTTTGAAAGCTTTGGAGTTTTTGGTTTGATTTTGGTTTTCTTCATCTTTGTATTCAAATCATTGATTCAAGGTAGGGTTTTAAAACCTTTGAAATTTTTCAGTTATATCTTTCTATTCTTCGTGTTTATATAGATCTAGTATGTAAATGTTGAGTGTTTGTGAAAAATTGTATTTTGGATAATCAAGATTGATTAGAGGATCTTTTGGAAGGAAATTTGATTAGAATCTCCTATAAAAGTTTTATCTTTATTTGATTATGGATATGGCATCCCTTAGTTTTGAGGGTTTGGGGAAAATCAGGTTTCAGAGAGAATGCATGCTTTTCTCCTTTTAGGATTTCATCTAAGTTGTATTTCTCCCTTGTTTATATGTGTGTGTGTGTGGAAGAAGTGCTTGTACTGTTCATTTTTAGAACTCTTTGAGATAGTATTTTGATTGTAAGAGTAGTATGCTCACCACCTTTAACCAAGTGTTCTGTATACCCCTAACAGGGTTTTGTAATCCTTCAACAAGAAAATGTACTATGTAATCATCAGCTCCTAACGGGGCTAGATCTCCTAATAGGGATACAATATTTTAGTGCATAGTTGTGGGTATCATCCCCACCAGGGTTTTTCCCTTAACAGGGTTTACTCGAGAACAAATCATGGTGTCATGAGTTATGTGTTATGCTTATATGTTCTTTTTGTTAGGGATTGACAAATCCATAACAATATAAAATTAACAATTATATGCAGAAACAAAAGAAGAAAACAATCTCAAAATAGATAACACATAGATTTAACATGGTTCACCCAAAACCTGGGCTATGTCCACCTACACAGCCGTCCAACCTTTCTTATTATCCAGTAAAAACATACACCAACATTACAATGCATTATACATCTCAACCGCTTATAACAACATTTTAGGGCAACCTCTAAAAATTGACCATTTTAGGGTTTTACAATGTCACCACAATATCAACACTTTTCATCTCAGCATTGTTTTGGTTTATCTATAATTGGTTGAAGTTTAAATTAAAGTTCAGTAATACTAATTCACCCCCCCTCTCAGTATTACCTAATCCTAACACCTTGATGATGGGAAATAACCTTGCTTCATGAGAAGGGTTTTTCTTTGTTTTGTATCTTCTGGAAGATTGTTCAAAGAAATATGTACTAACCTAAATAATAAATTGGAAGAAAATTTTGAGGTTTTGTAAGGTTGTGAATGGTTTAGTTGCATGGTTGCAGAAAGAAACAAATGTATAATAATTATGTTTTGTGTGCTAGTGTATTCCCCTATGAATATGATGATGCCTATATCGATGTTTCATTAAGTACCTTGTAGTATTGGCCTTTTGTTGTTGATGTTGGATTACAAAGCATAGAATTTTAGGGTCTTGGATTCTTGATAAGAATTGCATAGTATACCTTGGAGTGCTAAAACATGTGATGTGTAATCCCAATAATGTGATCTAATATATAAGGTGAATGTATGTATATCAGACTAGTGTTCATTATTGCATACTTGGAGATAGAGTAGACTATCATGATTTTCTACCATTGACACTATCATGCTTTTGATTTTTGTCTTCTATTTATAAAAATTATAAGGAAATGAAGACTTTATCATGGATGCTTGTCTTTTAGATAAGTTGCAACGGATGGAAATTTTAATATTTTCAAGAAAAATAAGTGATTCAACTTGTCAATCATGTTTATAGGCTAACACATTCATGTTATTTTTTAATGAAATTGAGTAAATTAGTACACTTAGGGGTTATGAATTAGTTTAAATGAAAAATAATGGTGATTTTGGAAAATTAATTTAACCTTATAAGTGTTGTTGATTGGCTTGTTCGCATAAAGAATAGAATTATATGATTGATTATGTTATCTCTATTTGAGCATTATGGATTGTCATTAGTATCAAATGAGTTCAGTCGGTAATCATAATTTACTTAGTCGGTAAAGGTTGGAATAAGGAGAAAACAAGTCAATCGGTTAACCATACAAAGCCTTCACACTGAGAAATTACAAGGCAGAACTTAAAGCTATCAAAATACAGGTTTAACCAAGCATGTTTACCGACTAGTGTCGAGATTTACCGAGTACTGAGCCAGTAATCACCGAGCATATTATATTCACCGAACAATGGATGCGGTGATTATCGAGTTATTCAGGAAATGACATAGTAATCAAGAATGACACATATCTCTATGCAAATGGTTTACATGGATCTATAAACATTTTATCAAGATCGAGAAATATTTAATACGGATATAATCATTTAATTTTGTGATGATTCCTATGTAACAGTTAGATCTAGGTTATTTTTGTACACCATTGATCTTAGGTTTTCTAAGATGTTGTAACCCTAATTAGGTCAAATTAGTTTGATATATAATTGTAAAAGATGTCATTTTAGTCATGCATGATATATGAGATCATGAAGCAGTAGCCGCACACATGACATCAGAGATCAAACAAGGGTTATATGACAAAGAAGTTAATCAAGGATAGTATCAGTTTATCAGAAACATACAAGGCTACCGAGTAGGACAAAAGGTTGTATTCAACACATTGAGTTGATATCTATTTGATATTTCATAGATCTAATTCAGACAAGCATAAGTTGTCATTTTATAGATATTCTATTGTTATCAATTAAACCATTGTAGCATATTTAAATCTCTTAACAAAGTAGACTTAACCATCTTATGTAAATATCTTAACCGAATGCACACATAATTTGTGTTGCTAAAATCCTTTAAGAAGGTAGAACTAGTTGATCTTTTGTTACTCCTAACAGGGTAAGATCATCATAAGTGATCAACAATTGTAGCCTTAATCGGCATACTTTATTTACTGCAGTAGTGAAGAATTTGTGGGTGTCATCCCCATCGAAGTTTTTACCTTCTAACAAGGGTTTATGTGTAACCAAAATATATGAGGCATGAGTACTTATTTTCATGTACATAATTTATTGTTTTGTTTACATGCACTTTACATTTTAAGTTATATGAATGTATGTTACAAACAATGGACTCTGTCAGTTAGTTAAGAACTACTATTGCATATTGTTTAGTGTTGAAAGTTTTTGAGGGTACTAAATTACCCCTCCCCTCTCAGTAATTTATCTTTCCAATCCCAACAATTGGTATCAGAGCTAGATCTCTTATTAAGGAAGTTTAACCACTGAAGAGGTAAAGATATAAGGATGGAAAGATATAGATTGGACAAGACTATTGAGAATCAAAAGATTCATATGCAAATCTTCATTGAACAATACAAGCAAGAAAGAGATAAATTGAAGAAGTTACTAATTTAGAGGAAAGATGGATATTTGGTATAGTGAGACTGATTATCATGAAGAAGATATAGATGACCCATTTGAGAACACCAGATCTGGATCTGGCATTATATCTGACATATCTAAAGGACCAATATCTGATTTATCTGAAAAGAATCTACATCTTACTGAACAAGTCAAACCCTTGCAGATTGATTAAGAGACACAAATGGTTAGAATGATTGATGTCATGAATAATGCTAGGTAAGACGAACAAGAAAGAAACTTAGCTATTGAAGATAGGAGACAAATGACTGAGAAAGCTACAAAAGAAGGAATCTGAGATACTGAGACTTACTGAGCATCACTTTGAAATTTCTAATTAGATGGTTATTATAAGTCAGGAAGTTAACCGAGTGAATAGTGAGCTTACAAGAAAACTAGAAGACATTGGTGAACTCAGAGAAGAAAATGAGAGATTGAAAAATGAAGTCAAAATGCAACAACAACATAATGAGATGATTAAGAAAGTTGAAGAGAGTTCTAATAAAATTGATGAATTTATGATCAGTCAAAGAGGACTTGGAAGTACTACTGGATTAGGCTATACCGAGCAAGGAGAATCATCAAGACAAGATGAAAAAAGGAATGCCTACACAAATCAAAGACCTAAGAAGCTATCATGTTATCATTATGGAAAACTGGGCCACACATCTAATATCTATAGGAGCAAAGCTAAAGGTATTCCTAAATCCACTCCTAAGTTTAATGGTTATTGTTATAGTTGTAACAAGTATGGACATCAGGCACATGAGTGCAAATTTAAGTTGAATAGGACTCATAACAAACCTTACATGGAGAAACATTGTCACACTTGCAACATGCATGGACACGTATCACAAGAATGCAAAACAAAGATGAAGCAAGTTTGGACACCGAAAGGATAGAACAAAACCTATCAACTGAGAAGACAAGGGAATGCATACACTTGGGATTAAAACACATGGGTTAATTTCACAACAAGTGGAAGGTATGGACATATTGTAGCTAATTGCATGAGGAAGAACTAGAGAGGCATATCTCGCAACTGGACAAACACTGGTATGGCATGTTTACATTGTCACAAGGTCGGTCACTTAAGTAAAGATTTCAGAGATCGAGCACCAAAGACACAAACTAATAAAAATAGAAATACAATCGAGGATATCATGAGGATAAGGAACACAATGTGGAGAAAAGCATCAAGTGATAATGTTGAGTCAAGAAATGTAGTTGGTGACACCTCATCCATTGGATTGGGTGACATCACCACTTCCACCTAAGTTGAAAAGGTATGTATGTAATTGAAAATTGTAATTGGTTATATCTAACATATAGTTCCTTATATCTAGTGTTCACATACCAAATCTGCATGAAACAAGATGCACTATGGTTATATATTTTTTGAGCTTTAAATGTATATAGTCGATATAAGCAAGACTGGGTGGGAAGTTTTCAGTCGGTAACTATTAGCAAGGTTAACTAAGTCATGGTGTTAACTGAGTAATATCTGATGTGTTAACCAAACTTTGAATATTTTGGAGTATACACCGAGTGCAACTATTCTTATTGAGCCGTGTTAGGTCAAGCATTTATTATGAAAAGGTTTGAGAGGAAATTTGAAATTTTCTATAAATACACGATGGACTTAGTTTAGTTTTCACATTGTGAACATGAAGAGCATAGATTTCAAGCGAGAATTTGAGCGAAGGATTTCTAGAGAAGTTGAACACAGATTTGAAGGTTTCTGAGAAGATTTATCACAGTTACAAGTAAGTTATATCTTCTCTGAGCCATTTTGTTGCTATTTCCTGAAGCCCTAAATCGAAGAACAATGGTGTCCACATCAAAAGTCAAAAAATCTAAGATAGGAGCTGAGGAGGATGTTAAGTTAATCATGTTTGCAACATGTGATGAGCCAAAGTACAAACTTCATCCCGAGGTTGCTTCACAGATTGAAAAATCCAAAACTTTTTTTAGCATACCTCCTAGGGTTTTGCTGGTTGAAGACATTTGAGCCTACATACATTGTAAAATTGGAGAGGTAGGTGATTTCAAGCTCCAATCCAATTTTCAAGAGTTAAGTGTTGACGGGAAACTGAAGGATGATCACACACATTTGGAGGTGAAGGGTTTGGTCAATGCCCTACATTTCTAGAGAGTTTTCAAAAATGAATGGATCAAGATTGTTTTGAACCCTATACATGATGGAAAACTATGGTTGGATTAACCTGTTAAGATCACCAGAGACATTATTCATGCATTTAACGGTCATCCTATAACCGACAAGGTGAAAGCACTGAGGAGTGCACTGAGAACTGAGATAGAGAAAGCTACTGGAGCTGAATGGGATAGAAGAGGACTGAAAATCAACACTATCATTGATCCTGAAACTAGGTTCGGTGCATATGCTATTGCTTACAAAATATTTCAATCTAGCAGACCTAATAGTGTACCGTGTGGAGCAGTGGACATAGCTTATAAAATTGTGAAAAGGGGATTTAAATTGGACCTTGTTAAGCTATTGTTGAAGCAATTAGAAGAGAACATGAGAACTATTTGGTTGGAAAAATCAAATACATGTAAGTTTGGTTCATTTCTACTTTGCATATTTTTCTATGTGCAAAATTTTTTCCCCTCCATCGATAATGTTAATTGGACTACTGATAAGCCAGTCACACTACAAATTAATGACTTTATTCAAAGTCTGGGATAGAATTTTGTGAGTATAATAGATGTTTATTTTGAGAAATTCAAGGAAAGAATGAATCTAAGAAGCAATATTCCAAGACATCTGGTTGAAGAATATGAACATGACATTTGTTTCCTAGTAGACACCAACCACACACTGATAAAAGATGTTGAACTGAGAACAAAATGGCTAGCACCAATGGATACGAAATTGATATTGACCAAGCATCTAGGTCAATTAAAGTTTTATTGGTAGATCCCAAGGATCCACAAGCTACTAGGTTTAGAACTTATGAGGAGGCCAAATGGAGAATAAAAATGGATCTTATCATTGGAAAAGTAACAAAGAAGTCTAGGAAAATAATGGACAAGTTAGTGAAACAATTTGGAGATGATGCAGATGATGTTGAAGCATCTAAGGATATTCTAGTTGAGGTAGCAACTGAGGAATAGTTAATCCTAGTTGACACTGCATAGGATGAAGAGACAATCGAGTCATAAAAAGACATTGAGTCTACACCGGTTAAGACCACTGCAAAGAGGAAGCAAGCAGAAGTACAAACAAGGGCTAGAACATGATCTACCACTGCTACTTCACCACCTTTAAAGAAAGGAGTTGTAAAAATATCAAGGCCCACTCCTACAAAGACTTACCAAAAGAATAAGAGAGGTGCACAAGCCACCTCCGAGGTACCAAAGAAGAGGAGAAAGCTAATAAGGGCAAAAGATGACAATGATGATGAAGAAGAGGAAGATCAGGATCAATTCAAGGTAGTTGTGAATAGAAATCAATCTATTGATGAGTTAGCAGAAACAATAATAGACACTAGAGGCCTTAGCAACCCATAGTTAAGTTGATTTGTATATATGTCAACTGAGGATCAAAATAAGATAGAAGAGGCCATCATCCAAATGATGATAAAGTTCAAAAAGGTACCAATCAAAATCTCTAAATATGTACCTAAAAGTCTACATGAGAAAATATCTAAAAGATGGACATATGCCTTGAGTATAGAAAAGAAGATGAGGGAACACTCTTTGATATTGGAAATTCCCACATTATCAATTCTCGAGATAGAAGATATGATAAAAGAATAGTCTAAAAGTTTTTTGGTTAAAAGAAGAGCTCTAAACATACTAGCTGGAAAACTTGTGGAGGTAGATGAAAATAGTAAACTATTATGGACTTTAATCCTCCAAGCCCAAGCTAAAGCAGATAAGTTGGCACTGGAGATGATACCTAAGAAGAAGAGAAAAAGAAAAGGTAAAGGTTTACACTTAGATGATGTTGATCTAGCTACCAAGGAACCAATAGAGCTATCTGACACTAAGGTACCATACACCACCATAGCCATAGATTTTTATCCAACAGGTTATCAGGAAGTATACCAGGATCCTCTCAAGCAGGTTATAATAACAAGGAAAAATGGTGTTCTTATTGAAGACATCACAAATGGAGATCCCTATGATGTTAAAGATGATGAAGATATTACTATTTCTGCAGAACAAACTGAAGAGAATGCACCTACTGAGGCAGAAACTAGTGTAATACCAGGTGACCTTTTGATTCTAGTGCAAGCAGTTGAGATAATTTCTCAAAAGAAACCCAAAGGCTCAATCCCCAAGAAATAGAAAGACACTACAGGGGAGCAAGAAAGAAGTGAACAAGGCACAAAAGAGACAAATGCACCTAAGGATATAGAGGCAGTGACACAAGCACCGAAAGACCCCAACCTGACAGAGACTACAAACACTAACACCACAACTGAAGCCCCATCCCAATCGACCGAGACACCGGTCACTGAGCAGCAGAAAGAAGAAAGTGTGTCAACCGAGAAAGATGAGACAAACATAGAGACTAAAGCTCTAGTTCCATTTGTCAAAAAGTCCCCATAGGAGAAGAAGAAGAAGAAGAAAAAGAAGCATGGAAAAGGACCAATAACTCTGGATGAAATTATTGAGATACCAGAATGTGACCCAATAACATTAGACCCTAAGGAACTTAGAAAATATGGGGAGTTGTGCACAAGGAAGGATGCACAAGAGAAATTAAGGAAAGAAAGTAAAAGCAAATAGATTCTTGAGGAGGTTAGAGACATTCTTCGTCAAGTTGTTCCCGAGATCACAATGAATGAGGATTCTCCCATTCTTGATCAACTTGCTTCTCTAACTCAACACATAAACGCCCCAAATATTGATGCAGAAAAGAGAATTGAAGAAAGGGTTGTAGCAAAAATAAAGATGAAGCTAGCAGAGAAATCAGCCAAGAAGTGGCTATAAATAAATTGAAATTATCTAAGGTAATAACCGAACTTGAATCTATTACTCAAAGAATTGTATAAATTTTATTTAAATTGTGCACTATAGACCAATTCACTACCGAGCTCAGTGAAAATATTAAGAAGTTAGATGAGGAAATCTTGGTCAATGCAAATGTATCTCTAACTGAGCCTAATTCTTTTCACAAGCACATACTAAAATTTCAAGAACTGAGGCGGTTGAGATCGGATTTGAGGAAGTGGGAAGACACCATAAGTGACCAAGTCACCGAGCTACAAGCTGAGCTACTTCCACACCTGAAAATTATGAAAAGACATATTGAGAAGGCTAAAGCCTTAGCAACTACCTTAGTGATTTCAGTTTTGGAAAATATTTTTGATATGCATGCACAAGTCGATCTAGAGCACATTGCTCTTGACAACTTGCAAGAGGAATGGGAAAACCTCTTGGCTTCATTGCAGAAAACCCACAAGCACATTTTTGATAAGCTGTAAGTACATATTTTTGTTGTTGTATTGTATTGGAATTAATTTCAAAAATGGGGGAAATCATGTATATGCCACTATGTACTTCATACCATCGAGAGCATGCACAAAGGGGGAGTTTTGAAGAATTTTGAAGAGTTTGTAAAGGAAGAGAGTCTATGTATATAGTTTGTATTCACATAGAGTTAGTAAATTTTTTTAGTTATTCGATACATATACATAAGGTTTTGATACTAATGCCAAAGGGGGAGACTGTTATCTCTATTTGAGCATTATGGATTGTCATTAGTATCAAATGAGTTCAGTCGGTAATCATAAGTTACTTAGCGGTAAAGGTTGGAATAAGGAGAAAATAAGTTAGTCGGTTAAGAATACAAAACCTTCACATCGAGCAGTTACAAGGAAGAACTTAAAGCTATCAAAATACAAGTTTAACCAAGCATGTTTACCGAGCGTCAAGATTTACCGAGTACTGAGCCAGTAATCACTGAGCATTCTACACACTGAGCATCAATTATTCACCGAACAATGAATGCAGTGATTACTGAGTTATTCAGGAAACAACATAGTAATCAAGAATGACACATATCTCTATGCAAATGGTTTACATGGATCTATAAATGGTTTACCAAGATTGAGACATATTTAATATGGATATAATTATTTAGTTTTGTGATGATTCCTATGTAACAGTTAGATCTAGGTTAGTTTTCTACACTGTTGATCTTAGGTTTTCTAAGATGTTGTAACCCTAATTAGGTCAAATCAGTTTGATATATAATTGTAAAATATGTCATTTTAGTCATGCATGATATACGAGATCATGAAGCAGGAACTGCACATAGGACATCAGAGATCAAATGAGGGTTATATGACAGAGAAGTTAATCAAGGATAGTATCAGTTTATCAGAAATATACAAGGCTACCGAGCAGGACAAAAGGTTATATTCAACACATTGAGGTGATATCTATTTGATATTTCATAGATTTGATTTAGACATGCATAAGTCATCATTTTATAGATATTCTATTGTTATCAATTTAACCATTGTAGAATATTTAAATCTCTTAACAGAGTAGACTTAATCGTCTTATGTAAATCTCTTAACCGAGTGCACACATAATTTGTGTTGCTAAAATCCTTTAACAAGATAGATCTAGTCAATCTTTTGTTACTCCTAATAGGGTAAGATCATCAGAAGTGATAAAAAATTGTAGCCTTAATCGACATACTTTATTTATTGCAGTAGTAAAGAATTTGTGGGTGTCATCCCCATCGTATTTTTTACCTTCTAACAAGGGTTTCTGTGTAACCAAAATATCTGAGTCATGAGTACTTATTTTCAGGTATGATTTATTGTTTTATTTACATGCACTTTACATTTTAAGTTATATGAATGTATGTTACAAAAAATGGAATCAGTCGGTTAGTTAAGAACTACTATTGCACATTGTTTAGTGTTGAAAGTTTTTGAGGGTACTGATTCACCCCTCCCCTCTCAGTACTTTATCTTTCCAATCCCAATAGATTCTTGTATTAAAGTAGTCTCTTGGGTTGTTTTATGTTATATCAGAGTTAAGTGGCAATACAATTATCCTCCTCAAGCGAGACTCATAATGGTATTCTAATTTGATGACTAGTGATGAAATTAGTTATTGGTTGTTAGATTTCCTTTATGAGCAATGATATCATCTTGTGATCAAATACTAATATGTGTTGTAGTAGAAGAGGTAAATTTGATATTTATTAAGTGTTAATAAAATTTCCTCACCCGATTAAAGAAGTGTGCATTTGTGTCATGTATGTGCTATCATGTTATTATGCTAGTAGATATTCTCATGTGTTAGTGTAGACACCTTGATGATGGGAAATAACCTTGCTTCATGAGAAGGGCTTTTCTTTGTTTTGTGTCTTCTGGAAGATTGTTCAAAGAAATATGTACTGACCTAAATAATAAATTGGAATAAAATTTTGAGGTTTTGTAAGGTTGTGAATGGTTTAGTTGCATGACTGCAAAAAGAAACAAATATATAATAATTATGTTTTATGTGCTAGTGTATTCCCCTGTGAATATGATGATGCCTATATCGATGTTTCATTAAGTACCTTCTAGTATTGACCTTTTGTTGTTGATGTTGGATTACAAAGCATAGAATTTGAGGGTCTTGAATTCCTAATGAGAATTGCATATTATACCTTGGAGTGCTAAAACATGTGATGTGTAATCCCAATAATGTGATCTAATATATAAGGTAAATGTATGTATATTAGGCTAGTGTTCATTATTGCATACTTGAGATAGAGTAGACTATCATGATTTTCTACCATTAACACTATCATGCTTTTGATTTTTGTCTTCTATTTATAGAAATTATAAGGAAATGAAGAATTTATCATGGATGCTTATCTTTTAGATAATTTGCAATGGATGGAAATTTTTATATTTTCAAGAAAAATAAGTAATTCAACTTGTCAATCATGTTTATTGGCTAACACATTGATGTTATTTTTAAGTGAAATTCAGCAAATTAGTGAACTTAGGGGTTATGAATTAGTTTAAATGCAAAATAATAGTGATTTTGGAAAATTAATTTGACCTTATGAGTGTTGTTGATTGGATTGTTCGCATAAAGAATAGAATTATATGATTGATTCTTGTATTAAAGTAGTCTCCTGGGTTGTTCTATGTTATATCTGAGTTAAATTGTACTAGTAAGTAGGAAGATGAGTTTGCAAAGTTATATATGGAATATGTCTCAATCTTAAAAACTTGTATGAGTATTTTTTATTCTTTATCATTACTTGTATTCTAAGAAAAGAATGTTTGAGATTTTGTCAAATAAATGTTTATGTCTAATGTGTGATGTATAGTTTCATTTTAGTATTTTTTGATTTATGGGAGTAAGTTGAATGTAAGGGGGGCGGATGTAACACCTCTCTAACCCTAAAATGACTTTGTTTCTATCTATTGGAGTTTATTTAATAATGTAGGATCTTCCATATTTCTCTCCCTACATTTGTGGGTATGATACTGCATTTGGTGGTTGCATTGAGGGACTTATCTAATCCATTCTATTAGCTTATATGTAATGATTTCATAATCTAGTACTTGATGATAATGGACATGTTGATGTTATTAGGTATATTGGTTATAGTTGAATAGCATCCCTTCATATCTATTCATCTTTACTTATGCATTGAAGATATTTCAGGACCTTGGTATATGTAGTTAGGATGTTGATGATATGTGCTAGAATGGATACATAAGACATCTATGTGATTATTAATTGTGTTCTCTTCTCTATGAATATGATTACTTTTAATGAACTATCTATCTTGACTTATGAAATTAGGTGTTTATTATGATGTGTTGATATTTATGTTGTGATTGATACATGAACATTATTCATGCTCTCATTACATGATCAAGACCATGTTTTTAGGATCTCTTTAATGATTAATGTTTATGATTATTGCATTGACCCTTGATCATATGACAATTATGATTTATATTAATGTATTTATTAATTTCGCATATGATTATACTCTAACCCTTTTATTGTGTTATTATAATCCATGTTGTATGTATATGTGTGATTGGTCATATCTATGACTTTCTTATATGATGAGGGATGAAGTTGTAGTCACTCACCTAGTGAGATCTACACGATGTCTTGATCCCTGTCATTGTTTGCATTGTCTGTACACACACACACACAGATATATATATATATATATATATATATATATATATATATATATATATATATATATATATATATATATATATATATATATATATATATATATATATATATATATATATATATAATTGAATAGGGTTAAAACGGATTCAACTCTATTCAGATGTAAAAGGGGAAGGGGGAAAATATGAGATCTATTCCCTAACCCAAATTTCCAAAGAAGAGATCCAATTTGATCAACCAAGAGGTTAATACACAATCGAATCAATTTATGGAGAATATGGAAGAGAGAGAGAGTAAATCCAATATTTCCCTATTGAAGGAATTTTATGCTTGGAATATGAAATAATTGAAATACAAATACTAACCACAAATTAGGGCAGATCTAGAAAATGTCAAATTTTGATGTCTGTGTGTACTTTTGGGCAATTTTTAAACCTGTTTTGGACTGGAAATGCCGAGATAGAGAAAACCCAAAAATCTTTCTCCAAGATGAGCTCAGGTCGGGTTTGACCCTCATAAAAGGTCAAATACTACATTCTTTATTTGAACTCCGATTTGAATTTTGTTTGCAGATCTCGGAAGTTTGCCGAAAAGGGTATCCAAATTCCCTCTCAAATCTAAAATTCTGCACTTGTACCTGCAATAAAATGGGAGTTTTTGTTGTATGGGGGGTTTGCCTTGGTCAAACCCCAATTTAGGAATTAACCTTGAAATTGAATTGAAATATAGTGTGCATAAACAAAGTAATTGAAAAAAATCACCTCGCTTATGTTGAAGTCCTTGTAGAGGATTCAAATCCTCAAATCCACAAGTAGGAATGCTTCAATGGATGTAGGATGAATGTAGGATGTCTCCAATCAATGGCATTTGATCTTCAACACCAATCTTGACTTGATCTTTGCATATGAGAGGGCTTGAATGAATGTGGAAGGATGGATCATCAAAGGGGGCTCCAAAGAGATTGAATCCTTCAATAGCTAACAATGGATCTCCTTGATGGATGAATGCTTGAACACTTGAATGCTTAAAGACTTTCTTGAATGCTTGAATTCACTTGATTGCACTTGAGAGCTTGCTCATGAAATTGCTTGAGATGTGATGTGAATAATGGATGAGAAAATGAGAGAGGAAGGCCTCCTTTTATAGTGAACTAGGGCACAATCCTCTAGAGGGGCCACCTTGGAGAATTAAATCCCAATTAGGTCCTAACCTTTAGAAAATATACCTAGATTAAATGCAATTAAAGTATTTACCATCTTGAAACCTAAAATGATTAACCCGGAGGCAAGAAAATAAATATCCTAAAAGTCCGATGCTCGGAAATCCAAGATTCTAGAAATTTGAATGAGGGGGGAAAAATTAAGGTTGGACCTGACCTAGTCAAGTTTGAGCTCGATCTTGACCTAGTCAGGATCAACCTTGAATTTCACCCTAGGCCCATATTCAGTCAGAGCCAGGTCAGCAGGTCCCGGGGATGCCCATAAACCTAGAAATGAAATTAGATTAGGATGGAATACCAGAGATAGACATAAAATCCTATGATTACTGTGATGAAAGTTAGGAGGACTTATTTTTTAATCCTACCTAGAAAGTAGAGCCATGAAAGAGGGAAATTAAAGAGAATCCTTAGGATCCTAACCCTAATTTCACCTAGAATGAACAAATCAAGTGCCAAGAAGAAGTGGAAAGCGGGGAGAAAACCAAATACATGCAAAGACCCGATCAAGGCACTTAACATGACCCCAGACCACTTACTCGGAGGGCTAAATGCTCTTATCATGGACGTGCTTCCATTTTAAGATGATACATTAAGCCCCCACTTTAGCAAGAGTATGGACTCGATGCAAACTCTTGGTAAAGGAGATCAGAATGAAAAGATAATCTTATTGTAATCCAAGGGACAAAGAGAAGCCTTAAGCCCCCAAGGACTCAAGTTTTCATCGACTCCTAAATCACAATAAGAGAGACATCTCTAGAGAGAGAAAGAGGGTGTGATTACCTCGCCCAATGAGAACTTATGTCCCATTGTGAACCACATAGGAAAATGGCACAACTAAAAAGATGAAATTGATCCGCCTAGTGAATGTGGCTACTCACTAGTCAACCCATCAAGGATTCATCCTTAGGAATATTCTATTCCATAAGAATAAAAATAAAAACAAAAGAGATCCAGTCTTAAGGACACCTCCGACCTTAAGGGATCAAAATATATGTGTATTTGAAACTAAAGGGATCAAGAGATCCTAAAATATAAACCTATGCTTTAAGGATTAATTACTAATCTTTAAAGGGAAAAAGTATCTTGAAAAATGTGTGTATGTATTGAAAAGTGTGTGTGTGCAATAGGTGAGCAGAGTGTATGCCCCCACGTTAAATTTATTGCTGACACTTTAATAGGAGCAATGGCTTTAACAGAAACATAAACAACTCCACCGATTACATTTCCACGTTGAGATGCCCCCAAACAAAGAAAAATCAAGGGAAATATCACAGAAACATACAAAGAAAATAGAAGGGATCTACCTACTGTGGAGTCAGTATGATCATAAGATAATATATATATGATATTATTGCAAATGAATTGACATCATTCCCCAAAGAAAGTAGAACTACAATCACAAAGGAGGAAAGATTACATAAGATACATGAAGGAGAATCTTTTCAGACCATTACATGGAGACCAAAAAGAATTAGTGCTACCATATCTTGAATCCAAGCAGATTACACGAGGAAACATTTACGAACAATAGCACAGGTACAACATAACATTGAACAACACATAGAAGAATAGAGATACATATAGAAGAATTTGAACAATAGTTTTGATTGCTTTATCACCTTGCACCAACTGAGTAACAAGGATCATATAAAAGAATCTAACAACTTTTAGCAAACATAGTATGGGAGAAGCACAGTACAACAGGAAAACACACAACAAAGCTACCACAAAGGACAAGCCGATCAAGTGTGCTACCCACTTTCCCCATCTCATTGTATATCATTTAGGGAAGGTGGGTAACTCGCAAGAGGGACTATATCCAACACAGTAGGAATGATAGCCAGTTCCAAACAAGAATCCTCTTGAGAATCACTATGTTTGACACTATGTGTAAGAGTTAATTGTGATGAAAGCATATTAGGTAAATCAATGTCAATGTCAATAGTTTCACATTCATCATTAACATCATCAGTATCATCAAGAGTATCTTCTTCATCCAAATTAATCAAAATAGGATCTAAGATATGAATAGAATCATCATAATCATGCATGTGAACATCATTATTAGTAACAATCTATTCTACCACATTATGCATAGGTTTATCCATAGAATGTAGAGATCTTTGAGCTTTAACATGAGCATGATGCTTTTTACGACGTTCATTAGCAGATCGATTACATTTTGATTTATTTGAAATAGGTTGAGAACTAGGAGGAACAATCATAGGATCCTTCACAGGTTCTTTAGGAAGATCAATAGGATTATTAACCATAGGAAAAACAATCACAAGATCTTTGATAGGCTCGGTAGAAGGAACTTGATTAACAGAGCTAGAAGTCATAATTAAAGGAGATATGGAAGGTGTAGGTAAGAGACCATGATTAAGATCCCTAGGAGGTGAACTTAATTCAAGAATTTTACGATGTTTATAAGCTTGATATGATCAAAAAATATTATCAGGTCGAGAAGGACATGAATTAGGTAATGAAGGCCAAAAGAAATCCAAAGCAGCACAATCTCTAGGCCTAGAAGGTTGATATAGACTATGATTAATCATCTTCACTTCTTCATCATGAATGAACTTAAGTGATGAAGAGTGCTCCCCTTAATACCACAAAAATATAATAGAAACAGAGAAACCACAACAATATGCAAGAACAGAAAATTGGCTTCTTATTATCTCCACAAATGTGGAATTACAAACTTTCAGAATTACAATATGCAAAGCCACATGGGCATTCCCTTACAATATTCTGTAGGACAAAGCCTCAAATTATTGCCCAGATCGACTACCCAGAACTATTCTGAACTGCCTAAGACAATAATACAGCCTTCCTTATATAGGCAATTTTCCACCGCCTGGGAAGGTTCCAGAATTTTAGCCAATAAGGCTAACCAAACTTAGAATTATTTTATTTTACATTTTATTACATCATAGTCGACTCAAGATAACCTTTGAAACCCGAACAGAAATTTTGAAGAAAATTATTTTCTGCCAATTCAGGTGGCCCAACTTCTGAAGACCATAAGTCATCACCAGTTGACCTGATCGGCTATTATAACCCCATTTTGAAAATGCCACGAAGTGCTCTACAGGCTTGACCTATGCAAG
Organism: Chamaecyparis obtusa; assembly: GCA_027943335.1. NCBI lineage: Eukaryota > Viridiplantae > Streptophyta > Pinopsida > Cupressales > Cupressaceae > Chamaecyparis > Chamaecyparis obtusa. The sequence goes on from BSBK01000596.1 coordinate 386,616, forward strand.
CGCCCATCACCCAAATTTTTGACCTCATCCGGGGCCTCTAAAGCCTTCAAAATTGAGTTCAAAGTTTCTGTACCCTGCTGCCAATACCGAAAATCTTCAATATCTTCCAATATACACTTGATCTGGCAATGAAAATTTACTGGCAGACTTATATGACCAAGATGAACCTCCAAGAAAGAAATCAGATCATTCTGAGCACATACGAAAATTACCAAAAATAGTAACTTTCCATAAATATCAGCTCTGCACAAAATAGCCCTTATTGAATATAAAAATAGAAATATTTTTTTTTTGGGTGATGCAAGATTGCTCTTACACCCAGGATGCTCTTGCATCAGACACCTAGGGTAATTTGAGAAGTGACCCTGTAACAACACAGGTGTGCAGAGGAAAACTAAGACGACTAACCTCCTCCTTTGTCAGCCATGATGAATCTTCAACAGGTCATCCTTTCCACTTGACCAGATATTCTTCATATGTCCTATTTCTTGTGCTTCTGCCAACACGACTGTCCAGTATATCTTCGATCTCCTTAGTGTCTGAACTAGTTGCTAGAATACTCCACTATGCTGCTGTGATCGCATCTTCAACACCTCCTTCATGATACTCTGTCAGATCTGAAATGTTAAACACTGGTGAAATATTTAGCTCAGTAGGCAATTCTACCTCATATGCGTTTCCTGAATCATGTTTCTTCAGTATCTTACATGGTCCAAACTTCTTCATTTTCAGCTTGTTATATGTACCAACTGGAAACCGCTCCTTCCCCAAATGAACCATGACTTCATCACCAACCTGAAATTCCTTATACCTCCTTTTCTCATCTGCCTTAGCCTTATACTGTACGTTCATCTTGGTAATATGCTTCCTCACCTCCCCATGGATGTTCTTCAAGTGTTCTGCAAAATCCTCAGCTTCAGCACTACTTATTTCTCCTTTATCTATCTTCCTCAATTCAGATGCATTTCTTAGACTACTTCCATATACAATCTGGAATGGTGATTTACCAGTGCTCCTGTTGACAGAATTATTGTATGCAAATTCCACCCGAGGTAAAATCAAATCCCATCATGTTGGCTTATCTCCAACCAAACATCTCAGCAAATTTCCCAAACTCCTATTCACCACCTCTGTCTGTCCATCAGTCTGTGGATGATGTGATGAACTGAACTTCAAATCTATCTTCAACTTCTTCCACAATGTACGCCAGAAATATCCAACAAACTTAGTGTCCCGATCTGAAACTATGGTCTTTGGCAAACCATGAAGTCTCACTACTTCTTTGAAAAATAATTCTGCTATATGAACAACATCATTAGTCTTCTTGCAGGGAATAAAATGTGTCATCTTTGAAAATCTGTCAACCACCACAAAAATCAAATCATGTCCCCGCTGAGTCCTCCGTAAACCAAGAACAAAGTCCATGCTGATATCCTCCCAAGGCTTCTCTGGTACAGGTAATGGCTGATACAACCCTGTATTCTACTTCACTCCTTTCGCCATCTGACATACTCTGCAACTCTATACAAACTTCTTCACATCTTGCTGCAACTGTGGCCAATAATAATTCTCACTAACCAAAGAAAGGGTTTTGTCATGACCAAAATGTCCAGCCAATCCTCTGCTATGCTTCTCCTTGATGAGATTCTCCCTCATAGAACTTCATGGAATGCACAACTGACTCCCTTTGAATAGCATATCATCCTGGATGATGAAATCCAGCCATTTCGTCCTGTCTAGAATAACAGGTTTTGTACAAGCTTTCCAAGCTTCACCAAAATCAGGATCCTCTGGATACAAATTCTTGAGTTCCTTGAACCCAACCACTTCAATCTGCATTTCTGTCTGCAATAGTTGCCTTCTGCTAAGAGCATCTATAACCCTATTAGACTTTCCACTCCTGTGTTTCAAAACAAATGTATAACTCTGCAAAAACTCAACCCATTTCAAATGCCTTTGATTCAATTTTCCTTGACTATTCAAATATTGCAAAGCTTGATGATCAGTATACAAAACAAACTCCTTAGGAAGTAGATAATGTCTCCACTTCTTTAATGCCTGAACTATAGCATAAAATTCTTGATCATAAACAGAATATTTCCTCTTGGCATCATTTAACTTCTCACTGAAATAAGCAACAGGTTTACCTTCTTGGCTCATAACAGCTCCTATTGCAGTACCACTAGCATCACAATCTACTTGAAACACCTTATTAAAATTTGGAAGTGCTAAAATAGGTTGTTCTGTAACTTTTTGTTTCAACAATTGAAAACTCTTTTCTACCCCATTAGTCCACTTAAACTCTTTTCTATCCGGTCTCATTGTTTCAGTCAAGGGTCCACAAATACTGCTAAAATTTCTGATAAAATTTCTGTAAAAGCTAGCCAAACCATGAAAAGATCTTACCTCGGTAGCACTCCTTGGAGTAGGCCATTCAAGGATAGCCTGTACCTTCTCTGGGTCCATTTTTAGACCTTCTACTAAAACTACAAATCCCAAATACACTAACTCTTTCTTCACAAAACTGCACTTCTTCAAATTAATCAACAATTTCTCTTCTCTCAGCTTCTCAAATACCATATGAATATGCATCATGTGCTCCTCCAATGTCTTACTAAAGATCAAAATATCATCTAGGTAAACAATGACAAACTTACCTAGAAATTCTTTCAGAACCTCGTTCATGAGCCGCATGAAAGTGCTCGGTGCATTGGTTAGCCCAAAAGGCATGACTAACCACTCATACAGTCCTTCATTTGTCTTGAAGGCAGTCTTCCATTCATCTCCTTCTCTGATCCGAATCTGATGATATCCACTTTTCAGATCTATCTTTGAAAAATACACAGCTCCACTCAAATAGTCCATAATATCATCCATTCGTGGCAATGGAAACCTGTACTTGATTGTGATCTTGTTTATTGTCCTAGAATCTGTACACATACTCCATTGTCCATTCTTCTTTGGTGCTAATACCGTTGGTACAGCATAGGGACTCAGACTCTCACGGATCAATCCTTTCTATAACAACTCATGTACTTGTCTGTTCAACTCCTCACTTTCTACAGGTGTCATTCTGTGTGCTACCTTGTTCAGCAAACTCACTCCTGGGATCAAGTCCATCTGATGGCTAATCTTTCTGACTGGTGGTAATCCATCAGGCACGTTATCGGATACAATATCTTGAAACTCATTCAACAAATCTGCAACTTCTACAAGAACATCTTCTACTTCCTCTTTACTAACTTTTGGAATTAAAGAAAAACATACATGCTCATGCCTCATACCATCTAGGAAATTTCTTCCATCAACAAAAGTTATCCTTGCATTACCACATACCTTTTCTTCAGTCTCCTTCAATGGTTTTAGCTTATGTCGCACTCCATCATTTGTCAGGGAATAGGTATTTTCATGGCCATCATGTACAACACATTTGTCAAACGGTCATGGTCTACCCAACAACATATGACATGCATCCATAGATATGATATCACACAATACCTCATCTTGGTATCCGCCAATCTTGAACTTCACCAGGCATTGTTCATTGACCATGACCTTGTGGTCATCCTATACCTAGGCAATCCGATATGGATGTGGGTGTTTCTATCTCTTGAGCTTCAACTTTGTCACCATCTCTTCTGACACCAAATTGTCAGTGCTTCCACTATCAATAATCACATCACAACATTTACCTTCACACTTGCACCTGGTGCGAAATAGGCTCCTCCTTTGCTCAGGTTCATTCTCACCACTCAACAAGACTCTTCTGTTAATCAACGTTTCTCCTCTTTCAGCATCTTCAAAATTTGATGATCTGGCATCTTCATCTATATGTGCAACTTTGGCCTGGCCTTCATTTCTCCTGTCTGTTCTGCCTTGGCACTGAGGATATTCAAATGCCCTATGACCTTCTTCTCCACAGTGAAAACATGTTCCACGGAAGCCACCTCTTCCAAATCCTTGTCCTCTTCCTCTTCCTCTCTGATCTCTATTATTCTGATCCTGGAAGTGATTGGAATTATTTCTTTGTTGATTCTGACTGCTATTGGCCTCATCCTTCTTTTTCGGATCTTCATTTCGACCACCATATGACCGTCCACTAGATCGTCCACCGTGACCTCTTCTGTTTTGTCTACTCTCAAACTTCTTGTTCAGCTTTTCCTCTACTTTTAGGGAAAACTGGTATGCCTCTTCAATACTGTTCATTCAAACCAGATTTAGCTCCTCCTGAATGCTTGGCCTTAACCCATTAAGGTATCGGGCAACTTTCTCCTTATCAGCTTCTGCATGGCCTGTTCTGATGAGAAGTCGATAGAACTCCTCTGTATACTCCTGAACAGATCTTCTTGCTTGCTTCAAACTCTGCATTTTCTTTAGTAGGTCAAGCTCATAATCAATAGGAATGAACTATTGCTTCAATTTATCCACCATCCGATCCCATCTCGTGATTTTCTCCTTTCCCCTTGTATTTTGCTCCAATTGAATCTCTTGCCACCATATCTTAGCATTACCTTTCAGTCTGGCCTTCGTAAATTTGACCCTATCAGGATCCTCAACATCTTCATACTCAAAATATTCTTCACATTCATTGATCCAGTCGATCAATTCCTCTGGGTTAAGATTTTCAAAAAATGTAGGAACCTCAATCTTAGGTCTTTTCCCAATCTTGGAAATCGCCCGAAAAAGTCTTTCTTCCTCCTGGTTCACAATTTCAGCTTCTCCTTCTTGATATTCTTCTTCGGCTTCATCCTCGCTTTCATCTCTGACATTAAGATTCATTCCTCTGTGAATCTCTTCTTGTAATGCTCGCACTTATCTCTGCAACTCTCTAACCTCAGGTGTCACAGCACCAGCTCTTCCGCCACGTTCTCTTCGTGGAGGCATTTTCGTGATGCGCGCTGAAACCCTAACCACAGTCTTGGTGGAAACTGCCTCACAGTCGACGATCTATTTACACACTCAAGAAAACTTGCTCTGATACCACTTGATGAAGGGTGCTCCCCTTAATACCACAAAAATATAACAGAAACAGAGAAACCACAACAATATGCAAGAACAAAAAATTGGCTTCTTATTATCTCCACAAATGTGGAATTACAAACTTTCAGAATTACAATATGCAAAGCCACATGGGCATTCCCTTACAATATTCTATAGGACAAAGCCTTGAATTATTGCCCAGATCTACTACCTAGAACTATTCTGAACTGCCTAAGACAATAATACAACATTCCTTATATAGGCAATTTTCCACCGCCTGGGAAGGTTCCAGAATTTTAGCCAATAAGGCCGACCAAACTTAGAATTATTTTATTTTACATTTTATTACATCATAGTCGGCTCAAGATAACCTTTGAAACCCGAACAAAAATTTTGAAGAAAATTATTTTTCGCCAATTCAGGTGGCCCAACTTCCAAAGACCATAAGTCATCACCAGTTGACCCGATCGGCTATTATAACCCCATTTCAAAAATGCCACGAAGCGCTCTATAGGCTTGACCCACATAAGCATCCGTCACCCAAATTTTTGACCTCATCCAGGGCCTCTAAAGCCTTCAAAACTGAGTTCAAAGTTTATGTACCCTGCTGCCAATACCGAAAATCTTCAATATCTTCCAATATACACTTGATCTTGCAATGAAACTTTACTGGTAGACTTATATGACCAAGATGAACCTCCAAGAAAGAAATCAGATCATTCTGAGCACATACAAAAATAGTAACTTTCCATAAATAGCAGCTCTGCACAAAATAGCCCTTATTGAATATAAAAATAGAAATATTTTTTTTTGGGTGATGCAAGATTGCTCTTACACCCAGGATGCTCCTGCATTATTAAGACACTTATGGATAGGTGATGCAACAACATGCATGGCAGTTAACCAAGGCAAACCTAGCTTAACTTGAAATTGATCAGAAGTAGGAACAACAACAAAGGTAGTGTTCACAATTTTTCCACAAAGTTCAACCGGTAAAGTAATAGAACCAAATGATGGATAAAGAAAACCATTGCAAGTTTGAATCCACACATCTGATGTATCATAAAAGTCACATTGTAAGCTTTTCATAAAAAGATTTTCTTCAGTGATAACATTGACTAAGGATGTAGGATCAACAAGACAACCACAAGTATGTATCTAAGAAATCCTAACAGCAATGTAAAGGGGACCATCAGGAGCCTTAATAGTCTCAGATTCATCAAACGTAATCAAAGTTCTCGAGGTCTTTTATTCTGAGGTTTAGGTTGAGTTTTCATTTTAGGTTTTGGTTTTGGTCCAGGTTGAGATTGAACTTGAGGTTGAATTTGAGGTTGAGGTTGAAGTTGAGGTTGAGGTGGAGATATAGATTGATCAACATGCTCCACTTGATTAACAACATGATTGAGATCATCCATCTTGGAATCATACACAATTTCCATAGCAGATGGTTGAGCAATAGTATTAGTATCATGCGTAGGTAAAGGGTTCGTATAAATTTGAAGGTTTTGATTAGGAGGAGGGACATATTTATTCCCACTACTATCCAGATTATCAACAGATAAAGCCTTAGAATCAATTAGATCTTGAACTTTATGTTTTAAAGAATAACATTTCTCAGTATCATGACCATTCTGACGATGATATTGACAAAAAGCATTTTGATCAAAAGATTTAGATGCAATTGTAGTAGGTAAAAGAGGTCGAATAGGAGGTAAAGTAATCATATTAGCAGCTAACAACCTATTCATAATAGCATATAAAGATTCAGAAAGAGGAGTAAACACACAATTTAATTGAAAAGCAGTGGATGCAGAAGTGGCATGGTGAGATGCAATAGGAACTTGATCAGCAACTGCATTCGCTTGTTTGTTTATCTTGACATAGTTGTTGAATTTTTTAAACTTGTTTGGATTAGGAGCAACATCACTCTTATCAACTGGAACAAGAGCCATTGGAGTGTTGCTCTCAAATTGACTCACTTGTAATTGATAATGATGAAGCGCTGCACAAAGTTGTTGAAAAGAGGTAAATTCAATAAGCAGAATCTTATCTCTAATATCCTTTTGCAAATTTGAAATAAACATACGTTGAATATCAATATCAGGAACAAGATAGGAAATCTGAGCATATAAATGCTTAAATCTACCAATAAATTCAGTCAATTTTTCCTTAGCACTTTGTTTACAATGCATCAAATCAGTTAAAGACACTTGCAGACCAATATTATTTTGAAATTGTTGAATAAAGGCATTAGCAAGTTGAGGAAATGAATCAATAGAATAAGGAAGCAAAGAACAATACCATTGTAAAGCTTTGTCACAGAAATTTCTAGCAAACAGTTTGGCTAAAATCCTATGGTCATGAGCATAATCACTACAAAGGATTTGGAATGTTTTAACATGATGAATAGGATCTCCTTTTCCATTATAATTCTTAAGACGAAGCATCTCACCTTGCTGAGGAACAAGAGTATGAATGATGTCTTGGGACAAGGGACTTCCCACGTCACATGTAGGAATACTAAACTTGTTTTGAGTTAAAGAAGCAAGTTGTTGTTGTAAGGATGACATGGTTTGAGCCAAACTGATGATTGTTGAATCATTAGAGGAAATAGGATGAGTAGCAACATTAGACACACTAGGTAAAGTGTAAGAAGCTGTAGGAATAGAAGACACAACTAGAGGAACACTAGGAACTACAGTTGGAAGTAGATTAGAATAAGTAAAAGGAACATTATGATATGAAGGTTGTGATGTAGGAAGGGACACAGGAGGAACACTCATAGGAATAGAGGGAACCATCACAGTCACCAAAGGAGGAGTATAGATAGGAATACTAGGTAAAGGATTAGAAGGAGGTTCAACACTAGTGATAGGAGGAATCAACCCTAAATCTTGAGCTTCTTGAACTAAAGGTTTAACATTTGAATGCACAAGGTGAGTAATACCATGCAAGAGGTTAACACCTTGATCATTATCACAGATAACTTTCTTAAGAGCCTCTATAGCTTGAATGGAATCTTGATTATGGTTCTCTTGAAGAAGCCAATTACCCATTTTATCAATTTCAATGGAAATTTTTTGGACTTGCTCAGGAGGAACTCTTAAAGCATCATCCTCATCATGAGATGAGTGAGAAGAGTTTTGCTCCATAGTAGGATTGGAATCATGAAGAATCAAGTTATCATCCAGGATCCTAAGGAAAGGAGAGGAAGATTCAGGATCAAAGGCACCCATGAGTCTACGACTTCTTCTAACCGGAATATTATAAGTAGGACTAGTGGTAGTAAAGCTCATAAACCAATGTAATGCAAATGAACTAAACTAAGAACACATAAATCATAAATATCAAATCTAATTAGCATGCAAGATCTAACACAAAGGAAAAATATAATACTAACAAGATAAAAGGAAAGCACAATAAGGCATCCAATTCCACAAAAGAAAAGAGAGTATGTCGGGTTCACCAAAATGAATAGTGAAGGTGAACACACAAGATATTGCAAAGGAAGATCTAGCACAATAGGGCATCTAAATCCACAAAAGAAAGGGGTGAGTATGCCAGGTTCACCAAAATGAATAGGGTTAAAACGGATTCAACTCTATTCAAATGTAAAAGGGGAAGGGGGGAAATATGAGATCTATTCCCTAACCCAAATTCCCAAAGAAGAGATCCAATTTGATCAACCAAGAGGTTAATACACAATCAAATCAATTTATGGAGAATATGGAAGAGAGAGAGAGAGAGTAAATCCAATATTTCCCTATTGAAGGAATTTTATGCTTGGAATATCAAATAATTGAAATAAAAATACTAACCTCAAATTAGGGCAGATCTAGAAAATGTAAAATTCTGATGTCTGTGTGTACTTTCAGGCAATTCTAAAACTTGTTCTAGATTGGAAATGCTAAGACAGAGAAAACCCAGAAATCTTTCTCCAAGATGAGCTCAGGTCAGGTTTGACCCTAATAAAAGGTCAAATGCTACATTCTTTATTTGAAGTCCAATTCGAATTTTATTTGCAGATCTCGGAAGTTTGCCGAAAAGGGTATCCAAATTCGCTCTCATATCCAAAATTCCACACCTATACCTGCAAGAAAATGGGAGTTTTTGTTGTATGGGGGGTTTTCCTTGGTCAAACCCCACTTTAGGAATTAACCTTGAAATTGAATTGAAATATAGTGTGCATAAACAAAGTAATTGAAATAAATCACCTCGCTTATGTTGAAGTCCTTGTGGAGGATTTGAATCCTCAAATCCACAAGTAGGAATACTTCAATGGATGTAGGATGAATGTAGGATGTCTCCAATCAATGGCATTTGATCTTCAACACCAATCTTGACTTGATCTTTGCATATGAGAGGGCTTGAATGAATGTGGAAGGATGGATCATCAAAGGGGGCTCCAAAGAGATTGAATCCTTCAATAGCTAACAATGGATCTCCTTGATGGATGAATGCTTGAACACTTGAATGCTTGAAGACTTGCTTGAATGCTTGAATTCACTTGATTGCACTTGAGAGCTTGCTCATGAAATTGCTTGAGATGTGATGTGAATAATGGATGAGAAAATGAGAGAGGAAGGCCTCCTTTTATAGTGAACTAGGGCACAATCCTCTAGAGGGGCCACCTTGGAGAATTAAATCCCAATTAGGTCCTAACCTTTAGAAAATATACCTAGATTAAATGCAATTAAAGGATTTACCATCCCGAAACCCGAAATGATTAACTTGGAGGCGGGAAAATAAATATCTTGAAAGCCCGATGCTCGAAAATCCAGGATTCTGGAAATTTGAATGAGGGGGGCAAAATCGAGGTTGGACCTGACCTAGTCAGGTTCAAGCTTGATCTTGACCTAGTTAGGATCAACCTCAAATTTGACCCTGGGCCCAGATTCAGTCAGTGCTAGGTCAGCAGGTCCTGGGGATGCCTAGAAACCTAGAAATGAAATCAAATCAGGATGGAATGCCAGAGATAGACATAAAATCCTATGATTACTGTGATGAAAGCCATGAGGACTTATTTCTGAATCCTACCTAGAAAATAGAGCTATGGAAGAGGGAAATTAAAGAGAATCATCGGGATCCTAACCCTAATGTCACCTAGAATGAAGAAATCAAGTGCTAGGAAGAATTGGAAAGCGGGGAGAAAGCCAAATACATGCAAAGACCCGATCAAGGTGCTTAACATGGCTAAACGCTCTTATCATGGAAGTGCTTCCATTTTAAGATCCACAAGTCTGAGCGTGATCTCAAAATCTTTGATGCTTGTTGAATGGAGATAGTACCAAGGCCCACCCAAGTCTTCCCTTGTTCTGATCAAAGAATGATGATGTTCTTGCATGGTTGGCTGGATTGTCAAGGTGACAATTTCTGGTTCACATCACCTGTTTGAGCATGGTTGTGGTTCCTCTTATTTGATAATGGTCTTGTGATTCTGTTAGTGTCATTTTTTTGATTCATTCATGTCTTAGGATGATTATGTTTGACCCTTGCTATGTTGGGTTTCAGGGATCCTTGATTTATTCAGGGGGTTATTAACTTGGTTTGTTGTGTTGACTTTGGTTGACTTTATTTTTATGACCTTATTCGATATTAGATTGATTAAGATACATGTGATGTTATGCTTTGTTAGTATGGAAATATAGGTGGTTATAGTATGAATGTATTATTATTAAATATTGCTATACAGTTACTCTATTGTTATATTAGAGTAATATTACTGATTGGATATATTAAGTAATATATGTTAGGAAGTAATGGCTAAATGTTGTATTAATTAATGCCTACTATGATAATTTATTAATAATTCTATGAATTTGAGTTAATAATAAATATTATAAGTAATATTATAAACTATGGTATTTAATTGACCTATAGTTTATAATGACTGGTTATGAATGGGTGGTTGCTTCCCATACAACTCCTTTCAAGGAAATTATATATGGAATGATTTTTATGTTTTCCATATAGTTTTTGCCAGAAGGGAGGAGAGGGGAGTCAAGAAGAAATTTGCAGAGGATTGTTGGTGGTTGTCCTTTTGTTTTTATGGAGAGATTTGAGTGTTGTAGTGAGTTTTGAGGAAGATGTTTTAGTAGTTTCAAAGTAATACATTGTGTGATGATCTGAGCTTTTGAAGGAGATTGATTACTTGGATTGGTTTGGGTTGCTTCTAGATTTTTGTGAAGGATTGGAGGATCTTGCCGAGCGTGTGTAGATTGGATTTAGATCTTCCTTTCTTCTCCTTTTGTGGATTGTACACTAGACTAGAGGTAGGATCTAACCCAAGGGAAAATATTTATGTTTTCTTGTGTTTATGTGAATGTTTTGATATCTATTAGGTGTTTCCAATAAATGAATCTATGTATTTAAATGATTGTGTTGTTCTTGAATGTCTTTGTGATGCTTATAATGATTGAATACTATTCCTGGACTTCTGGAAATGATAGTGCATTTAGGAGGAGTTTTTTTGAGTGTTTTTCCTTCTTTTTCTTATAGACCTAGATCTCAGTATTTTTAAAATTTCATATGTCAAATCTATGAGTAAGGGTTGATTAATTGGGTTTCTGGAAGGGAAACTGGGAGTACTCAAATGACTCTCTCTCTCTCAGATTTCACTTCCAAGGTCCATTTAATGCCTTGTTTGTCTTGTAATGACAATCTAGACTTAATGTTTATTTTTACACCTATGTTAGGCACTTGCATTGCATGTCTATCAAGTGCGTTGCATGCCTAGACAGTTGCATTGCATGCTTAATTTATCATTTTTTGTTTTAAAAAATATAGTTTTAGTGTTTCTTGGCCCAAACTATAGGCATTAGGGTTATGATTATCTATTTTATTGATCATTAATATTCTATATAATAATGATTTGATCATATTATGTGGAATGGATGCATTTTGAATTCCATGGTGTGATACTTTTTTAGTTTGAGTATCTGATTAGGCTTGTCCAATGGATAAGGGGCAATGAATGCATTCCTAAACCTTCATTTAATATTCTGATTTGATTATGGGATTCATTTTATGTTGCCATTGAGATCTGCATGTTCATGTATTAAGATGGTTTATACTTTTATTGTATGGGTAAAGAACTTAGGTCTAGTAGGTGAGTGACTCTCAATGGGGGTCAGTGCCCTAAGTGGCTAGCCATGATAACCCATTGACAAGTTGTTTAATCAAGTGAAAATTTTATTTAATTAATTGGGAAGGGGGAATACACACTAATCAAGATTAATTGATGCCTCACCCATGTTTCTAATGCTAGTATAGGCTAGGGATGAGAGTGGAAAAGTTTCCAATTGTAATGATATAATCAAACAACCTTGTCCTCATGAAAGGCATTCAGTTCCTGCATGTGCCTACTTGGGGTTTAGGGTCCATAGGGATTGTTAAGATAACCCAAGGGTGAGGGCTATGTGATGACACTCACCATACTTGTAACCTAGAGTCTTTATACCTTGATTTTTCCTTTGCCTCTGGTAGTCCTATTTTGGTTGATGTGTACTTGTTATTCGAGCCTTGTTTTGGGAGTTAGATACCACCATGTTATTTGTCCTTTCTTTTCTTATACTTGTGTGGGCCTTGGTGTCTATTCCCTAGCTCGAGGGAGTGGACCTACGGGTTCCACATAGGTGGGTGGTTAATAATAATCTTATTGAGATTTAGTTCGTGATTGCACATATGGATCTTGCACTTGTACCTCTCAGATTGTTGCACTAAGACTTCATCTTGTACTTATCATCATGATGTGATGTACTTTTGTATATTCATTTATGTAATCGTATGCTCTAAGGAGTTTGATGTAATCATGACTTATTGATGTAATACTATTTGAAATCAATGTAAGGTGTAGTTCTAGGTGAAAGAAAAGGGGGAAATGGGTATATGTTGTGTTTTAGATTTTTAAAAGTGAATAGTGAAGGAAGAAATGTTTATTTATGTGATTGGTAAATGTTAAGTTATTTATGAATGCCTTGTTAATTTGTAGGAAAGTTAAGTAAAGAAAATGCAAGCAAATGAATCTAGGCGAAGAGAATGTATAATGTTGTTTAAATTTTCACATGGAATGAGTAAGAAAGGAAATAGATAAAAGTTAACTATCTTAATGATTGAAGTGAACTTGTTATAAAAAGGATTCTTAATGATTGTTCATATAGTTATATACCTAGGGAATGATTAATCATTAATTTAATTTGTAAATGTACATTATGGAAATGATTCCCTATAATCTTATAGTTAGGAACCTGTGTGTAAGGATATATGTATACATTTGTAATTAGCATTCTATTACCTGATGAAACTAACAAAATCATTTATTGGTTGTAAATATTTGATTATGGAAAGTGTAAAGGAATGATGAATTATTGTTGCGTAAGGTGTTAACTGAATATAGTCATGTTGTGTTTATGAATGTACTTTTGCTAATATGGATTTATGATATGCTCTAGGGTATGCATTAAAGGAAATGATAGAGGAATACTAGTATGTATGAAACTTGATGTAAACTTGATTATCTAATATGGAATAGGATATGACGTTGATAGACAATCATGCAATTTGTTAGATTAGAATGGAATATACTATTAGTCCAACTTGACACTTAATAGGCTACTTTGTATTAGACAAACAAATGGTATGAAAGATTACTTTGAATGTGCTCTTCATAAAGGGAATCAAAGATGACAAATGAAGTTATGTCCATTTGATAATTGATTAAAATGGAATGATTGTGTTAGTGATAGATAGAGTGGTTGTCTTAAATGATTTTATGTTATAGATGTTGAAGAAAGAAAGAACTTAGGAACATTTGTGCTAGAGCTTTAAAACAAACCTAATGGATGATATATATATATATATATATATATATATATATATATATATATATATATATATATATATATATATATATATATATATATATATATATATATATATATATATATATATATATATATATATATATATATATATATATATATATATATATATATATATATATATATATATATATAGACACACACACACACACACACATGTAGGTAAAGGATTCGTACAGATTTGAAGTTTTTGATTAGGAGAAGAAACAGATTTGTTACCACTACCATCAAGATTATCAACAAATAAGGCATTAGAGTCAATTAAGTCTTGAACCTTATGTCAAGTTTCTCATATTACATTTAATGTTGAATGATTAGTTATGATTTAGTTGTTGCTTCTAGTAGCGACATTAGGGAATCCTGGAAGGACTTATGTTAAGAGAGTCTAATATTGTATTCATGAAAATGTGCATTAGGAAAAATGAGTAATGTATTATTACTTCCGCTTTCAAATTATGTACTTTGTAAACGCATAAGATAGTTAATGTTTAGTAGATGATGCAATTATGTTTAGAGAATCTGCATTGTATTTAATAAAAAAAATTATTGCACTTATTTTGTGTTAGAACAATGTTCTTTCTCGGGTTCCCTAGCAGGGCGTTACATGTGATATAAACAAAACAAAGAAATAATATCATAAAATACCATAATAATTTCATTCACAAATTGAAATGTGCTCAGTGCAACAAAGTAGTTTTTACAAAATTTATGAATTTTTCATTACTATTTGACAATTGAGATTTCTATGAATATTTACATTGAAGAGTAATTGTAAGATCTTAGACCTATAGAATAACGAATTCCCACAGAATTCTATTTACACTTCGAAGTGGGAACACAAAACAAAAATAACCCTTAATTTCAAAAAAATTGGGTAGTCTCCTTCCCTTCATTCTAAGTCGAATGCATCGGAGATGACAAGTTGTAAAAATTCCTGCAACTATCCATAGTCTCGCAGTTCATCAAGGAGAAACTATTTACGGAGGAAATCCCTCTCAATTACCACCCATTAAATTCTAATGAATGGCTTATAAGGCACAACACTTGCTAAAGGTTTTGCAAATGGGGTTGCAAGCAATTTGGGCTTTACTATGAAGGAAACTCCGTAGTTAAGCGCTCTTGAGCTAGAGTAGTACTGAGATGCATGACCTTTAAGGAAGTCCCGGTGCTTCACCTCTATGAGCATCACCTAGATGCAATGAGCACTAAGTGTTCCATTCATTCTCATGAGAGATGGGTTCTTGTGAACCACTACTCATGAAACATGGGTCAACGAGTTTGACTCAAAAAACTACACAATTGAATCCTAATAGCAATATCACAATTTGACTTGATGTGGAAAATAGCTCCTACTTATCAATTGATGAGCTTAAGGGGCTTTCTAATAAATGGTTCATAAGACACAACACTTGTTGAAGGTTTTGTAAGTGAGTGACCTCCCAAGAAGTTCCAACGCTTCACTTATGTGAGCATCACCTCTAGATATAATGAGTGTTAAATGTTCCATTCATTCTCATAAGACTACTTATAAAACATAGGTCAATAAATTTGACTCAAAAACTACACATTAGAACCCTCAAAACAATGATACCATTCTTTCTACCTAATAAACCATTGGCTCCTCCCTCAACGTATCTTTTCAACCTGGCCCACAAAAAAAATCAACAGGCACACAGATGATCCAAGTGGATAAGGTGAATACTACCTTCAGTATTTTTAATCGTTTGGCCAATAACAAAAATGGCCCTTACATTTCCTTCTCTGCTGCAAACAACATTCCAATTCTCCAGCAATTCAATCAAAATACCTGTGCTAGGCATTTCTCTTAACGTAGCAAAAAGGCTTACAAAGGATACTGCTCAATTCAAATGCAACCGAATTACTGGAGAATTAAGCATGTCAGAACCCGCTGATAAATGGGTAGAATTTCCACATTTGTGTGACAGTGGACGAAGGCTGATGGAAGAAGTGGCATCGATGGTAGAAACCCAACTCGGTTCTCAACTGAATCCATGCTGCACACCTGCGGATGTCAGGTCCTTCAAAAATGCCGATGCCAACAGTGAAGGCTCTGTCAATATCAAATCCGGCAACCAAGGTTCTAAGGTGCAAAATTTGAACATATTTATTAAATTTATCTCAGCTTACATGATAAATTTGATTGACTTTTTAAAGATTATACGACCCTCGATGACATTTGATACATAAGCAGTAAAAACATTGATTTTGTAGAAAACTAAAGGGGTTTATCTGTCTCGAATTGCTCTGGCACACCTAATCTGGAATTATGAGATAGCTATCCGTTAGACGTGCTGACTGAGATGGGAGATATATTCAAACTAAAGCACAAAGAAAGAAAGAAAGTGTATTAAAGTCCATACATGATGAAAAAGAGGTCAATGAGAGTAGAGGTCCATCAGCAGGCGACAATAGTAAGGGAATTGCAAGTTTAGTGTTGTTTGTGAGAAGTCTTCGTATTCTACTCCCTGAAATCATCCTTTCTAGCACTTATAGTTGAAGTCTCGCTGACGCTATACCAGAGCTTCTTGCTCCGTTTATCTTGTTTTGCTTTAAATTTATCCCTCTTATAACCCAGTACAGTTATTATCTCTAGCTTATTTTGTTGTATATATAGGTTGCTAAACACTCAGGTAGTGGTAGTGTTGTTTGTGAGAATTCTTCATATTCTACTCCCTGAAATCATCCTTTTTAACACTGAAAGTTGAGTCTCGCTGACGCTATACATGGTGCTACAGTTATCTTATTTTTGCCTTGACAATTCATCCCTTTCAAAACCTAGTGCAGTTATTTTCTCTAGCTCATTTTGTTGAATATATGGGCTGCTAAGCAACTTAGGCAGTGCTAGTTTTGTTTGTGAGAAGTCTTCATATTCTACTCCCTGAAGCATCCTTTCTAACACTTAAAATTGAATTCACGCTGACGCTATACCAGGGCTTGGTGCTGCATTTATCCTATTTTGCCTTCAAAACTCATCCATCTCATAACCTAGTGCAGTTATTATCTCTAGCTTATTTTGAATTGTAAGGCATTGTTTTGGAAATGTCCAAATCGTAGTTCTTGTATCTTATGTAGTTAATGCAAGTTATAGATAGTATTAAAACCTAACGTATCAAAATTGGACAGGTTGGTAATTGTAAGTTGTTGATATTGAATAACTATTAGATGCATTCTGTTTGTGGAATTGGATGCAATTTGTTTCATTTTATCGACTTCATTCAATCCAAGGGGTACATATTAATTCCTAATAAATTGTCGTCTAATGATAATATATGGTGTGTTGCATTGGAGTGGGATCTAAATTAACAAAGTATTAGTTCATGTAGATTAGAGAGCATGAAAATATGTTGTTCGTGGGGGCTGTTTCTTTTCAACATGGAATGAAGTTTTTGGGGCACGTGTGTGGCACTTTGGAGGGAAAGTTCAAGGTGTTTCAAGAGCAATGGAATTGAGAGTGGTTTTGGTCCATGTCAAAAATAATCTGCTTTACATTTAATGCATTGGAAGCACTGCTCAGGTCAATTGGGATGTAGAATTAACATTTACAGTCACTCCCAAGCATTTGATTTCCAGTTCTTGATTGGAAAGTGAAGCATCCATTTATGCAGTTTCAAAAATCAAAATTTCTACCTAAAATTGAAACTTGTTTCCTTGAAAAATGCTATGTGGATCATAGCACAATCGATGCTAATCACGGTGCTATCCTGATTCAGCCTTGACATAAGCCTAGACACAAATACTAATGCAAATGCCGATGCAATCCCCCAATATTCCCCCTATCATTGACATGAGAAGTCCAACACTATATTGAGTAATTGGCATGGTCAACCTTCCATTCTTAGACTCTAATATAATCCTTGACCATGCTTGTTTGTCAAAGCTTTGCCAACTCTTTGAGAAAATTGTCCACATGCTTATTTCCATTGTGAACCAAAAATTCTTCCACAAAGATAGTCCAAGTGATGATAAAACTCGTCTTCTGTTTGCACAAACAATGATGCCATATGAATTGCTAGGCCTCCAAATAGAGAGACAGAATGCTTATCTTTTATCAGAATGGTACTTGGTGTAACTTGCAAAACTGCTCCATTTGACATATACATGTTACCATGTCTAGAAAATTGAATTTGCACATATCAAGTTTGGAAATAAAGCTCCATGAGAATCATTCATGCTAGGAAGAAGTTGTTCAGAGCTGAGTTAGTTCACTTGATCGGTTAGATTATCCAAAGACGACCATGTTGTCATTTATGCATTACTAACTCTGCTAGATCCATGTTCACCATCTTTTGCTGAAGCTCATTCATAGATTGTTGTATATTGTATGCACGGCTCATGGGTCACCTCCACTTTTTTAAATCTATATCCCCCTTGGAAGGAGTCTTGTCCAGTGTTGTAGCCAACCTGCCCCTGCCTTTGGTAGGACACTTGTGATGATTGGGTGCCAAAAATGGGATTATGAGCAACCTTTACTATTGCAACTTCCTTATCAAGACAAATTCAATGACTACTATGTTGCACAAGGGTGCCAAAAAAATCAAATGTAAGAATTGGTTTCAAAATGGGGTTGACCTCCTGTAATACCATTGTGATTTTCCGCTGAGACAGATTCGATGATTGCTATATTGCGGAAGTGTGAAACCCTGAATTCAGACTATTGCAAATGAAAACCCTATGTTCTTGAATATGTGTTTTCTATTTTGACCTACAATTAGATTATGAGCTGAAGTCTAAAGCGAATTCCTAGTTGAATATTAATAGACCTAAAGTGGGAAAATTTTGCAATAAAATAATATATTTACTTGGAATATTGTCTTTTGCATGCAATGAAGTAGTTTGCACCTAATAATCATTTGCCCAAGTTGAAGCTTTAACACAATGTGTAATGATAAGTTCAAATCTGAGTAGAACTTTTGTCTCAAATAACAGCCCATGAATAACAGCAGAGGCAAGAGCTTGATACTCCATAGACTTGGTTCTTAGGAATTTATTGTAGTAGATCATGACATCTTTTTTCTCACCTCACTTGCTGATAAAATCCTGAAAGTATTGTAATATTCTGAAGTTTTTAGTTAACAAGATTTTGATTGAAAACTTATCAAGATCTCCTTGTCTTTTCCACAATAAGTCATGGTAAATTGTGCTTTCTGAAAATAAATTTCAATTTTTTGTGTTTGTCTGCCCCCACCGCAAGTTTTCTGTCATTCTTTGAATTGCAATTTTTTGTGTTTGTCTACCCCCAACCGCAAGTTTTGTCATTCTTTCTGGGGTTTTCCCGCAATTTTCAGTCTGCTTTTTAGGACTTTTCAGTTAGCAGCGAATTTTAGGATTTCTTTTGCATTTTAGCATAAAATATCTGTAACAATCAACAGCATGCAGTGCATATCAGATCAATATGTGATCTCTGTTTAGAAAGAGGTTCACCAAAACCAGGCCATATTGCCTCATGCATCAAGGTAGCTGCAAATAATGAGTTTGAAATGGTGTAATCTTTCTAAATTGAGTCATAAGAATTTCCTTTGACTCGAATAAATAAATAAGGTCTGCAGTTCATCACAGTTAAAAATTGAGTAAACCCCTGCTCAGCTCTCACCTGGGACTTGCTCACAGTATCAAGTTCCAATTACTACACCCATGATTTTCGCTGAGGTTCAGAGTCTAAAGATGTGACTTACTAATCTGAGAGTGTCCAAGCTTAGCTACTGAAAATATCTCTGGCAGATGACACACAAGACAATGGAGGCAAGAAATTTTAATGACTCAAGGATTATGCTTAATGGAAAGAGAAATCATGCCAGCCCTGCAAACAGTAGAGCTTAATACCATGATAGCATTATGGTGAGGGTGCACTCAGTGACTGATCAACTATTTGAGGATTTCTTTCATATTCGAGGGCAAACTGAGGGTTTGTAGTTTGTAGGCTGACATTTTTATTTTGTAGTTTGTAATTAATTTTGAGGTTCAAAGTTCAAACTTTGAAGTCAAACCATATAGTAAAGGACTATGCAGTGTGCAGTAAACTTAGTGATCTCAAAATTAATGTGAAAAATCCATATTTCAATATTCTTGGTGTATCTTCTTTACTTTCACTCTGTGCAATTAGAATGGCTTTAAATATAAAATACTTCAGTTATATCTCTTTTATTTAAAAATTCTTCTCCATTTTTTTGAGATTCTGATATTTTCCTGGGTTTTTTCTGATTTTGTCCCGAGAAATTGAAAATATCTTTATTTTTGGGTTTGCAAAAAGCTCCTGATAAACATATTTGCTTCTATGCATGACACAAGGTGAAAGGTAGGAGCAATATTGGCATCAATGATCTTGGGGAATATAGATTTAACAGAGTGTATTTGTACAAATTAGTGCTTAATAGGCAGCACATCAACACAATCTCCAAAATTAGAACTTTAAGCAATGTCTACCTTAAATAATGAATTATGCTACAAAATTATTCAAAAATAATCTCACCATTAGAAGGAAAAGAAACTCTTATGCAAAAAATCCCAAATCTGGTAGGAGCTCCTGAAAATTCCGCAATCCTCATTGTGACCACTGAAGTAAGGTCAAGAGCATATTCTTATTGGTCCAGCCAACAAGTTTGTGGAACCATATGGTCTTCTTTTGTTTTTCTCTAAAATATCAGTTCTGGTTCTGGTTCAGGGTTCAATTTATGAATTCAGCCAAAAGAAAGATTGGGGTTGGGTTCTTCTATAGAAAACTTTTAAAGATAATATATATATATATATATATATATTTGCAGCCTAAGAGTAAGAATTGAGTTCTGAATTTATATATATTATATTAAATTAAGTGATATTAAAACTTAAAACATATATTAAATTAAAAATATTCAAATCTAGAAATAATTATTTTAAATATAACAATATTATAGTCCAAATATATTATATTTAATCTAAAAACATAAACTTTTAATATAATATATTAAATAAAAATATGAAACTAAATGAATTTATCAAATTGCCTAAAGTGTCACATTAAGATTGCCTAGAGTGGCTCAAATTTCTTGTCAAGTATCTACTACGAGATGGTTACATGCACTCCAAGTTATTTAGAATGAATCATTACCTTACATGTTTAGCTATTTTCTCTCCAAGCTCTTTGGATTAATCTCCAATAGTGAACGCCACATTAGAATCACAGTCAACCTCCTTTTTTAATATATTTTCAGTTTGCTTTGTTTGTGCTTGTCAATTAAAACCAATTCCTGTCTTTCTGAAATCTGCTTGCTCGCGAAGGCTTTAAATGGAAAGGTGCAATCACACAATTGGTCAAAATCATAGGTGGTGTTCATGTCAAAAGGAAAGAAAGCACTGTCAGGCTAGGAAATGGATTGTGGAAATGGAAAAGTGAAACCTAATTCTCATTCACTTGAAAGTGTGATATAAAATACACATATATCAACATAAAACTGATTTTTCACTTCATCTTCAAGATGTCTATTAAATTTCTAACGTATCCAGGTAATAATAATATAGAATATTGTGATATACATATTGTCTACATCTAGGATTACGTAGAATAGTGTTACATCTCCCCCATAATCTTTAGGGGTAGTTTTGAATTCAATTACTGTGTTGTCCATTTTGAGTATTTTTCTATGTATGTAGTGCCTCGTTTTCTTGATTGAAGCTTCAGTCCTTTATAAAAAGGTGTTGCCTAAGTGATAATTTGTTCCCTTCTACAATTTAAGAATTTTCATCAACCAAGGTATTAACTTGGTGAAGACTTGAGTTTACATAATGAAATTTCTCAAGTTAATTCAGCTGTCAATGGTGTTATACCCCATTCTTTGTATAACATTGTATCTCTTGGCTCTGAAATTTTTATTCTATTTTTTTCAACCACCATAACTTACAACTTATCCCTTTCTTCTTATTTTGTGAATTTACCATCATTTTCTGTTGTCATTGAGAATGAAATTTTAGAAGAATATTCAATTTCCATATGTTCATTTATCTTTTGCCTTTTTCATATCAACTTTCATCTCCAACGTTTGTGATTTTTAGAAGTAGAAAATTTAAATAAAAGTGAAAAAACATACTGCCAGTCCATTGAACATTCTTACCAGGTTAGACCTTTGTGCCTTCTCTAAAACCTGCCTTTTCTAGGAATGCCCTCATTGAGGAGCTAGTATAAGACAATCTTGTTTCAAACTCCCACGATGTTGCTGCAATTATGGTTTCAATGAGAATAAATTGAAATATTTGCTATAGCAGAGAATTTTTCTTGCATTGTTGTCAAATTCCTGCATTTCAATAACTTTTGCCTCCTCTAGCTTGTTAAGTTTAACTGAGGTATTTTGCCTACAAACAATATTTGCAATTCCAATAGCACCTTTGGTAGAGATCTTCAATCCATTCTTGGTCATAGAAAAAACAATCGCTTCACAAATGGTGTTCAAATCTTTGCAGATATAAGCAAACCCTTGTGATGGCATCCTCATGATGGATAGGTACTTGGACTTTGGAATAACCAAACATTTGGTGTCCATGTCCATTAACTTCATTTCAAAGTCTGAGATCTTATTCTAGTTGGGGCTTTCAAACATGAAGGTAATAATGTCCTTGCCATTGTCAGCCTTGATGGTGATAATATCATTATCACTAGTGCACTTCAACATCTTGGCTATGTTGTTGAGATTCATCCCCATGGAATATTCCTGTCACACTTGAAATGCTTGCAGCCTGTGACCTCAGCAACAGAGCCACTAGGGTCACATGGCTTGAATCCATGGCCTGCAAAGAAAACCCCATTTCCAGGCAATTGAAGTTGGCATCTATGACCAAATTCTGCACGACCACCAACACCTTCCGTAGACTCCTCTGAAATGGGAAACACAAATTAAAAGAAAACAAATATACCCAATGTCATAGAGAAGTTGGGAGAATGCTCCACATAGTATGCATAAATGATTTAATGAGGGTGGGAAAGCTTTCAGCATGAATAAAATATTTGGATGGAGGAAAATAGTTGTGGAAAAATGGAAGGAATGATAATTGAATGAGGGTTTTGTTGATAATACAAATATTGAATCCTCTCTTGAACAAGGAAGCTCTAAATGCTAAACAATGTGAGTGATTGTGTGATCAAGTAAAACAACCCCAAGGTTTATACCAGGTACTTGCGACTTTCCGTTGGACACAACTTTGTTTATAATGTGATTTGTTGATAATCATTTGGGGACTCACATTAGCCTTTTGTGGAGGTTCTATCAACATTCTAAGTTCGAATGATATGGCAATTTAAGTGCATCAACTACTTCTAACAAGAATTGAAATAAATTACAAATGAGATGAAGGTTTAGAGATCAAAGCTACTTCTAATTCTAACTCTACTAATGCAAGACACTATTGAAGTTGTGGTGAGACCAAACCAGTCCTTGCTTTGCCAAATCAACTATGCTAAGGAGGGTGCTATCTTCTAAGGGTGCATGTATGATTTTCAAACTACTTATGCTCATCAAAACCATAGACTATGCAAATCAATGAACATCAAGCAAGTGCTTGCAATGGGTTTCAGACCAACCTTACACTATTACTTGCAATCAACAAGTACCCAAGGTATGAAAACAAGTTTCATCATAATTCAACAACAATATCTTTCATTTAACTATCCAACTACTTTACTTAAACTACTTCTAACTTCTATTCAATGTAGCAAATTCTGAATTATGTGAGAAATGTGGAAACCATGGAACTCTCCAAAACTTCACAAGCATTCACCATGGAAACAACAATGAATTAAGAATAATTTTGGCAGTGTTCTGGCAACAATTTCTTCAATTCTCCCCTTACAGATGACAAGAGAAAGCCTTACATAGGGGCTCCAAGTATAATGAATGGTTCAGATTGATCCAAGATCAATGGCCTAGATTATTCTAACACAACCCTAATGTAACTACCACCTACAAGCATTAAATGCCATCCAATGACAATACGACACCAATGTGTGGGCCACTGAGAAAATTACATAGCTTCTGAATACATATGAATTTAAGGATTAACCAATGAGAAAATTCATTGTGGAAAAGCATTAAATGCGATTCACATGTACACTTGGAATAACTTGATTGGATTATTGGACACGACAAGTTGAAATCCTTTGATTGGTTGGAGATGAGTGGGTGCCACCTCAACATGCTCATCTTGCAATCTTTGTTTCAACTCCACTTCTCCATCCTTCTTGTCTTTGCCATTGCACTTGCGCTTTCATTTTTACTTTCATTTCCATCTTTAAACTTCTTCTTTGATAGCTTGACGAATGATTTGTCAATGCCTTGTTGATGTTCCTATATCCATCTTGGTGTTAGAATCATCCTTGCACATGATGGGGCTTGACCTTGGACATCCTCTTGCTTGTTATCTCCATGTTGTACTTGCATTGTTGAAGTCTTGAATGTTTGTACTTTGCATTTCCACTTCCATCTTTTTCTATCATCTTTTGCTTGGCCTGGCACTAAAACTTTCTTTTGATCTTGAGGCTTCATATTGATGTTGGATCTCCTTTGTGTTGTAACTCGAACTTTGCAATTCCAACTCTTCCTTTATTTTCACCTTGCTTGAAATCTTGAAGTTGTGATGTTGCTCCTCTCCATGTATCCTCTTGATATTGCAACAACTCCTTGACCTCGAACTCTTCATCTTCATTTCCTTGCAAAACAAGAAAACACTTGTGTTATGTCATGACAATGAAGGTAAACAAGATCAAGATACTTTAAAACATTCAATTTCGCTTTGCACATGTCCAAAAACCCTCTGATTTTGTTATTCTATCATTGCAAATCTAGTCATAATCCATGCCTGATTGAAATATGGAAGGAGTTTTGAGTTTCCTAAAAGCTTTATGTTCTGATCTTTTATCCTCTTCTCTGATTTTTGTTCATCCAAATGTCTTCTCTGCCTTGTGATTATTGCTTGTTGCATTGGTGGTTTGAAATGAAGGCTTTCACCTTTCTTTTATATGCTTCACACCAAAGGTCATGTCTCAAGGCTGGCCGACCTGATTAGGGAATTAATTTCGAATTGCAATTAAACTGTTTTCTCTCAAGGCCAACTTGTTCCACTTCCCATTGAATTTGCAATTTAGTTCTTTCCTCAGCTGACTTACCTTAAATGTCATTGACTTTGTAACTCGCATGATTTACAAGTGTTCTAATGAAAGGGCAGAAATTGAAGGGTAGTTGGAACTAAGTTCCAAGGGTGGTCAGAATTCTGATCCCCCTTGGAAATTTTTTCCAGGGGAGGTTGGAATTCCGACCTCCTTTGTAATTCATTCCAAAGGTTGCTCTAAGTTTTTGCTCATCCAAAACAGTATTGATTTCCTTTTTGTTTGTTTAAGATTTTTTGGTTTGTAAATTGGTTTCTCTCTCTATTGTTTGACTTTCATCTTGCACAAGTTGATTCTCATTTATATTTCTCACTCCAATTCAGATCTGATTTAAAAACCCTTGAATTTCTTTGTTAAGTCGCCCAGATTTCTTCATAGCACCATTCAGATTCACTTGTAGAGAAGTTGATTTTGTGTTTTGAATTTGAAAATCAGTTGATGAGGCTGGGCAGAATCTAAAGTTGTCTTGGAATTGAATTCCAAGGGAGGTTGGAAATTCGATCTCCTATGGAATTTTATTCCAAGGGAGGCCGGAAATCTGACCTTGGAATTTTCCAATGAAGTTGATCAAAAATCATCTTAGTGTTGAACACGTTGTCACTGCCAATTTCAGAGTTCACTTTGATTGCCTTGGATCCTTCTTTTAAATGCACATCAGATTCCTCTTTTCAAGTTGAACTCTTGGCATATTTCAGATCAGATCTTCGAATGTAGATTGCATTTCATGTCTTAAGTTGAATTCTTGCCAAATGACATAACTAACTTGCAATTTCGACCCTTTGCCTCAAAGTTTTCGTGTTCTCTTGCAGTGTGGATTTGAAGTAGGCCTTGGAAATCAGTTCCAAGCCAGGTCGGAGGTCGGATTTCTGACCTTGCTTGGAAATTTATACCAAGTTAGGCAAATTTTGAAAAATTGCTAAGTGAAAACATCAATCTTGCAATCCACCAATTTCGCTTTTGTTTTCTTGATCTTCCTTCATCAACTTAAATCAGAATTCCAATCATTACAATCAGAATTCCATCTTTAAATCACAAGTCTTGTCTTTTGATCGAACATTGAGTAAGTGTTGCATGAAAGTTGCAATTTTGTCAATGCGAAATTAGAACAACACTTAGCCTTTTGATGAGCTTTTTCATCATTTTGCAAATCATAATTTGGACAAGGTTTTGGATTTGCAAGTGCAAGGAAATCTCACTTGAAGACAATCCAATATTTTCACTAAGTGTTGCATCCTAGCTTGACGAAAGGACCCCAAACTCACTTAATGATTCACCTTTGCAACTAGACCTTGACTTAACTTTGAGGCTTGCTTAGATTTTACATTTCATCAACCTTGAGACTCAAAACTATTGCCAAACCTAGACAAAACCAACTAACTACTCTATTGCCAAGCAAAAAGAGGGGGGCCCCATTTCCAATGGGACGATGGTGTGAAAAGGTTACTACATTTGGCGACTCCACTGAGGAAATGTTCCTGAACATTTCAAGGATAAAACTTGTTTGGAACTCAAAATCTTTGATCAACTCCCTTTTCACCTATCAAACAAATAGGATGTATACTCAAAATGGAAGAAATCACAAATTGAGCTAATAGCCTGAATCTTTGATTACCTACATGTGTGCAAGTGTATTCATTCCTGCTCAACAAGACCATTGAAAATTTCCCAAGATCCATTATAGTTAGCTACATAGGATATCAATACTTTAAAACATCTTGGATAGAGCCTTGCTACTGGTTAGGCATCCATAGCCCCGACGAGGTTATTGTTGTAATTTCCATGAACATTGCTCTATTGCCAGTTGGGCGTCCATAGCCTTGGTAGAGACATCCTCAAATTCTTGAAACCAATTAATTCTTCATATCTCTTTTCACTTTATTTTTCTCTTTTCTTTCTTTTTGGTACTGCTTTTTTCACATCTTCCACATTTTCTCATTTTGGCTCACAAGCAATGAAGGTCATAATGGGTTTGAGAATTATAGTGGTGCTGAAGTAGGAGTAAAGATTTTTCACTAACTATAACTTCTCCTAAGAAACTTCAATTACTTAGAGCAATTAATTAAGTGTGTAAGATATAGTAACCGAAAGACTTAGGTATTTAGAACACAACAGATGATTTCCTTCCAAATTGAGAAGAAATTCTAATCAAATGATGAAGTTAGTAGGGACAATCTCAAATTTGGTAGAACCTCCCAAAAAGATATCCAGGAAATAAACTGAACATACCCAGCAGGATTATACCATAGTGTGCTTTGTGAATGCATCGCCTCTCTCACAAATAAGATCCCTCTAAACTAAACCTAGAAAGCAGGAAACTAAACTAAAGCAAACCAAACCACTAAAATCAAATGATCCTAGGCAAACTTAAAGAAAACTAAGACCGACAACTAAAACCTGTAAACTTCTTGGGTCAAATTACTCAAGGCAAATCTACGACAAAATTAAAGGAACTATGCAAACTAAGCAACCTAAACTAAAGACCTCTACAATGACTAGAAGAGCCACTAAAGATCTTGAGTCAAATAATTCAAGGCAAATTAATGACTTGACTCTTCTAAAGCAAACTAAAATAAAATAACAAAAGGACACCTATTCTTACTGTGTACAAAAGGCTTTGAGAGGAGACCTAAGATGGGAAATCATGCTTGAGGAATTGCCCATTGACGAGCAATGGAACATCCTCTTCAATTAAGGCTTTTAGTTCAGCTGCATTGTCTCCCGAAATGACTGAGGTCTGCTGTAAACTCTTCCAAGGTTTGTCAAATTTCTCATGTTCACTTGCTCTCTCATATGTCTCATTCCAACTTTTCTCAACTTCTTGATGTTTTGCAAAGTCACCCAAGGTTGTGCTTTGTTCATATTCCAAATGGTAAGGGGTGATCTCTAAGGCATTTTTGGCTTGAGTTTTGTCTATCCAAAGAGTGAATTCCAATCTTGTGTGCCAATCTTTTGGGATTTTGTCTATTAATTCTTTTATGACACAACAAATTTAAAGTTACACCACATTCACATGCCCAATTCGAAAATTCAAGAGAAAATGCAGGATCATCATCATATATCAAATCACTAGGACATTCAAACCTGGAGACAACACTTTTTTTCAAAAGAATAGTTAGAAGGTACTTGTGTTGCGTCGAGGAGAGTGGATTGATCATACTAGTATAGTCTTGTTCCTCCTTTGTGAAAGGTCTCACCTAGATCACCAATTGGAGTGGCGAAGCATAGTCCTCTTGATAAGCAACTTGATTGGTGACCCATGTCGAGCGTCATGTTGCTAGCAACTCTTTCACTTCTTTCACTTCTTCACATTATTTAATGTCTTCCTTTTCTTCCAATGTATCAGCTATCTCCACGAAGGTATTTCCAAATTTGTCTTATATTTCCACATGCATGCTTTCACATTTGTTTTCTTCCACCCATTAATTTGTAATGCACATACTTAGTCACCTTCTTGTTGAGTTATAGGAAGTTGATCTTGGTCAATATTTCACGTAGAAATGGATCTTGCTTTGAGTCAACTTAACCCATTTCATCTTGTTTTTCCTTGTGTATGCCTTCCTTGGAATCATACCTGTTGTTTTCAAGTGCTTGAAAATCTTTACATCCTAATGTTTTGGGAACTTTCTCTCGTACTTCATGCTTCTTGCACCAATTGGGTAACAAATCTTGAATTGATGTGTGACTTCCCAATCCAAATCCCTTCTTACTCCTTTGATGAAAAAATTCTTGAACTCTTCAAATGTAGTCTTGTTCTCTTTGGAAGATGAATCTTGATGGCCTTCACCTAACATCTTTGTGTAACTTGAAAGTTCTTGCCAATCTCTTTCCTTATGTGAATAGTGCAACATCAAAACCTCTTCTACCTTTATCCTATAAATACCAAGATCAGCTTCAACAAACAAAATCTCATTATTTTCTCCATACTTTGTTATTGTGAACTTTAACCTTGGTGTACTCTCTACTCTGATTTGATTTGGAATTCCTCTCCATGGTAACCAGATGTGTGAAAATTATGTAGCCATGTTTCCATTCAATCTTCATGATCAATCTCTTCCCAAAAGCATGCCATATCCATCCGGAATGTTTACTACTGAAATGTCAATGAATTTTTCAATTCTTGGATCAGATGCTAACTTCATGTGGATATTGTTCAACTCTCCAATCACTGGGACTTCAGTCTTATCTAGTTGCATGACTTTCTTGTTTGTCCTGTTGGGCATCAAGCCTAATCTCCTCCATATGGCTAATGGCATTACATTGCAAGCTGCTCCTGAATCTACCAAGCAGCCGTGTAAAGTTTCTGAAAAAATTTCAAAGAGAAGAAATGGGGCTGGCTCATCTTTACCTTGGTATAAGACAATTGTACTCTCCCTGTGAGTATCTAACTTGGTTCCTTCATCTTATCAAGATTTTCTATACTTGTCGAATTCCCATTCTTGATTGCATTTTGATTGGTGGTAGTCTCTTGACTTCTTGCCACATTTTGAGTTATAGTTATATTTTCAATCTTTGTTCTTTCACTCCCTGTTGCTTTCTGAATTGCACTTGGCGAACTTTGGGCAACATAAACCGGATTTGATGTATCTAGAGTACTGTTTTGCATCCCTTGATCAACATATTGCACACTTTGAGCAATGTTTGTATTTTTAATTGCACTGGACGTTCTTTGGATATTTGATGTATTTTGCGTGACACTTGATGCACTTTGAGTGACGCTCCCTTGAATAGTATGATCATCCAAATCACTAAGGAGAGTTTTCCTAATCCCTGGCACTTCAATAATTCAAGCAAAGCCAAGCTCAACTTCACTTTATTTAGCTCTTCAGTCACACATTGACTCAACTTTTTCAATCCATCTTTGGGAGGAGTGGTGTTTGCACTTTGCCTACATTTTGGTGAACCCTTTGGATAGTTTGGAACATTTCTTGCATTAGAATGTGGTGGATTCTAGAAGTTGTATGGAGGAATTGATGAAGTTAATGGCTCATTGGATCTATAATTCCTCTGATATACCCTTGGTTTCAAATTTCCTTGTGACTGTTGGAATGCATGTACTTCTTGTGTTCCTTGTACTAAATCGTTGTTGTTCAATGGAGGAAAAATATGCCCTGCTCCTCACGTGGTTCATTTGTTGAGGTTGGTGGAAACTTAAAGTCTAGCACCTCCACTGGACCATTTGCTGATGTTGGTGGAAATCTACCATTTTTCTCTTCATAACTCTCAAATACTGGTGGAAACATGAAGTCTTCTATAAAACAAATCTTGATCATATCTTACTGTGGGAAAATTTTCATATCCAGTTGTAGAAGGATTTCCTTGATTCTCTGTGTTTTCTATTTTCTTTTGAAAGATGTCAGTTGCTACTTGAAATTGATGACTTTGCAACTCTAAATGTTGGTTTGTGTTGTGCAATCTACGCCAACTTGATAATGTTGCTTCTACTAGGAACACTTTCTTTGTTGGACAATTTTTGGAATTTGGTATTTTTCCCAATGGTGATGAGACATTTCCATTGTTAGGATTTGTGTTCCATGTTTTCTTTTGATATCCTTGATTGCTACTATTGGATCCTTGATTATTCCCTTGCATATTGCCTTGGCTGTTTCCTTGGTAGTTTCTTTGATAGCTTCCTTGATAACTGTTATGTGGAGCTTGATGATTCCTTTGTATGCTTTGTAGCTGATTGTTTTGATTCCTCAAATATGTAACTTAAGCTGACAATTTCTTCATTTGCTTAGGTATCTCTTTGATCTCATCCTTTTTTTTTGAGTCCTTGTAGAAGATGTTGCACCCTGAAGATATACAGGTTGTGGTGGAGGCACTTGAGAAATAGGAACTCTTGGATGAAGCACCAACTGATTCAATGGGACTTGATATGTAGGTTGAGGAATCTAGTTTACAACTAGAGTATGGTGTACAAAGGGCTGATTGAAACCATAGATTTGGTTTGATGGAACTTGAAATCCAACTGATCCCATGCGGAATGGTGATCCTGACATGTTTTGACCCAAGCCTTTACTTCAATAGCTTTAGCATATGCTGTGTTCAAATCTGCTAGAGGAGGATGGGATTGTCTTACAAACATGGAAGTGAGATGATCCAAGGCATTATAATATATCTCCCTTGCTCCTGCATCATTGACCTTATAGGGAGCTTGTAGCCTCGTGTATGCCTTATGGAATCGATCATTGAAAGAAGTAACTAGTTCATCTTCCTATCTCTTAACTTGAGCAAATTGGGAATACAATTCGGATGGTGAAATTGGAATACAAAACTTGTTTACAAATGCTTCCTATGAGTCTATAGAGGATGTAGGTAAATGTATAAACCAATGAAGAGCTTCATCTCCCAAGGAATGAATGAAGAGTCGACATGCCACATCTCCATAAGTAATTTGGCCATTACATGGTGCATCTTCAAAAATCTTGATGTGTTCCTCAGTTGTTCGATTTGGATCATTGATTTGAAACTTTAAACAAAACTTCTTTGGATTCTTAGGCATGTCGTGATAAGCATTGAAAATCAATGGAGAGGGATTGTTAACCATCCAAGTTGCACCATTAGGAGCTGCCATTGTTGTATTGACTTGTACCGTTGCTTGAGCTTGAGTTGTTTGAACTTGGACTGTCTGAAATGAAACTTGTTGAGCCACACTTGGAGTTGATTGAATCTAACTTACTTGATTAACTTGAGGAACTCGATTCATATAGCAAATAGTTGATTATGTCACTGAAGAGATCCATTGGCTCAACCAGCCTCAAGAGAATACAGATTTATCCAAATTCAAAGCCAACTGACTCCCTTTGTATTCGAAGGTTGCCATCAAGGTTGGGAATTTGGGTGCAAGTATGAGCAAGGGTACAGCCCTCAGTTAAGCCCTTGATGTCATGTATGGAACTCTAAAAATCTAGATTGATAATATATGGTGTCCAAATGAACTGACTCTAATCTGAGGAACTGCATTATTTATTTAGCCAATGTTTTCCAGCAACAGACCAAGAGGATCGATACCATTGAAAAGTACTTGTTTTCCCTGGCTGCTAATCACAGGGCCGAAGAGGAATGCATAGCAAGGCACCAATATCTCTCTGTAAATCTGTTTCAAGAAAACTGAGGACAAGATCAAGAAGTTGATGTTACAGTGCCTGCTGCAATTCCAAAGATTCAAGCTTTCCCACTTCCTCCCAAGTGGCCTGAAGTCAAAATGATGCAAACTAACAATCATACCATCTCTTACATTGCATGTGGAGACAATGGATCTGCTGGCATAATTAGCTCTTGTCTAAAGTCCTTGTAAGCAAGGTCAAATCCATCTTTTCCACATTTTTAGCTCCTGCTATTCCATTGGAATTGGAAATTTTTGTACAAACAAATATTATCCATTTAGCTAGTTCCTTTTTTGCCTTTTTTGATAGTTTCTTAGGCTGTTGGTATTCTGGTATACAAGAATAAGTATCGTTTCATCTTTGTTCCTTTTGGGCTTTGGCCAGTGTAATGCTTACCTTGTTCAAACTTTATGCCTGCCTTGAAAAAGATTCCCTCTTTCTTGACTGGCCAAGATGTATTATCATCATTCGCATATTAGTATTATTATCTTTTATTGAAAAAAGGATCCATAGATTGAGGATCTGAACACACAGCAACCATGAATTGTTCAAATAACATATGGATGAACATGCCTTTTTGAAGTCAGCTACTAATAATGAAATTATTTTAATTAAGAATTGTTTAAATAATAATATAGTGTTTATGCTTTATATGAAAGATATTAGAAAGGAAATTAAATTCATGTGTAATTGCGCGTGACTGCATACTTGGTTGTTAAATGATTGTGAAAGGACAGGCTCATCACTTTTTTCTTACATTAGCATTTTGTTTACAACATTTGACATTAGTTGCAGCATGCTAAACTTAACCAGTGCTTGCTTCCTAGTAAAAATAACAGTAAACTTTGATAGGTAGAATCTATCAATCGTAAACAATGTTTTGAAAAGTTGAGCTCATGTAGAGTGACAAATCTATATTTGATTTGAATTTTTCAGATTGACTTTGTACTGAGCTCATGGCTTCACTGTAAACTTCCGTTTGGAGTTTTAAACATAGCTACAATTATAGGCATGGTCAATACTCAAACAGACGCACCACACCTCCTCTTTGAGTTCATTCAGAATGGTCAAAGCTCACTAGTTCTTGTTCTTGATTTGCTCCCACGAAAGGATCTAGTTCTTGATCCTGACTACTTGAAATGGTTTTATGAAGACACCAAGCTGGATGCACCAAGAGAAGGCTTGTATAAAGCTCAGCAGGCACAACCTTATGTTTCATCCTCGCTTTATGTCCGAAGCATTGTTTCACCAACTGCAATACTAGTTATGATCAACAGTGAGTTGCAATCAACAGAGGGTACAGCTGATGGCATGGAAAAAATTATCAAGGATCTAGTGGAACCAGCGGCAAAGGAAGTGGTTAGAATTTGGTTGGATGCAATTTTGACCAGAGGGAGGGCAGTGGATGATTTTGAAAAGGATCTCCTCCTGAAAAGAGATAACATGATTAAAACAAAGGGAGTAGAAATTGATCTGAGTTCTAACATGCCCAGACTTTTTGGTCAGGATATTACTGATCGTGTTGTTGCTGCTTTCCGAAAAGGAACTTGAATCTTCTCCGCAATAAATTGCAAATGTGCAGGCTGCAGTTGGGTTCTCTTAATAAATCTGTTAAAATTTCCATGCCAATATTTGTATAATTATTACCATGATTTAGGGATATGGTAGGTCTAGCATGGATGGAAAAGCAGGGTGTTGAACTGACTACAGTCTCTACAGTAGGAAAAAAATCAAGAAACCTGTATATGTATTTGATAAGGTTATGCATGATTTCAAGAGTAAGTTCATGGTGGAGTCAAATTACATAATATGAGTGTATTTTACTGTAAATTAAAATGTCTTTTTCATGGTGTTTTTCATAAATGAAATTTGTTTGGTTAGATGTCAGCCAGTGAATCTCATCTAAGATTATGTTGAGAGAATAAAGCTTTTGGAAAACAGTGTAGAAGATGTTTAAGTCCACATTGTGGATGATATTCCATGATCCATGATGGTGATGAAAAATGATTGTTGATTTAAACGTTATATCACAGTTTTTCCAGAACCTTTATTCTCTCATTTCATGGAATGTTAAATCCTCATGTTGTTAACTGTTATTGTTACTCATGGTAGTTGTGGTTGATTTTTATCATTGCAGAATTCTGCCGTTGAAACATACCTGTGCAGTTTCAGTTTTTGCTAGATTGCCATGCTCAAGGGATTTCGATTCTGCCAAAATCTACTTAGGACTTGCATCCAAAATAATCCTTTATGGAAAGTTTGAAACTTGTTTACCATACTTGTAAACCACCACTCTGACCATTTTTATTATTATTGATGAAGAGATCATTTGTAGTTTGACATGATACCTTAGATTTGGTTCCATTTTCACACAGAGATTTGAAAAAGACTGTATA
Source organism: Chamaecyparis obtusa (assembly GCA_027943335.1). Classification (NCBI taxonomy): domain Eukaryota; kingdom Viridiplantae; phylum Streptophyta; class Pinopsida; order Cupressales; family Cupressaceae; genus Chamaecyparis; species Chamaecyparis obtusa. Next base: position 421,123 of record BSBK01000596.1, read on the forward strand.
AACTACTAAAAAAGGACTTCAGTTCCTACACTCAGACTCGGCAAGGCTGACCCAACTTAGGACTTGGCAAAACTCGGCAAAGTGAAAAACCCAAGAAATTTAGAGATTTTTTAAGGATTTAAAACTTGTTTCATGCACCCTTTATTAAATAAAGCTTAAAGACACAATAACATCACCAAATAGAAGATAATTTGATCACATATACAAGTATACATTGATCACATAAGTATAAATGCAAATTGTAGCTGAAGGAAATAACAAACTTAGATATATAAAATTAGAAATATTGTCAAATGTATATAAAACTCATGAAATATGAAATCCATGACATCAAATGTTCCAAACATAAATCCAAACAAAAACAAGTCTATGGCTCAGCCTCAACCTCAGAGGAATTTGCCTACCTCCTACAAAGGCGTCGAAGGTAGGCCTTGAATGAATGAATAACCATAGTTTGTGCTTGTGAGATGCCACTCTGACCAACATCAGTTGTGTCTGTGCGTGTGTCCGATCGTGCTCTATCCTCCTCCTTTGTTGTGGCTATAGCCTCAACCTCTCTATCTGCCTGATCAATCAACTCAAGGTCCTCATTAGTAAAGATAGGATTAGTAGCCTCAGTGAATCACTTGGATTTTGGATCGACCTCTAGCATGATGGGTGGAGTCATTGTCTAAAATATGTCTCATTCTAAGACGAAGGTTGTAATGGACAAATACTAGATCATTCAACTTCTCCACGGACAATCTATTGCACCTTTTGGAGTGAATGTGCTCAAACATGCACTCTAGTTGCGCTCACAACCCGAAGCACTACATGAATGGCTCAATATGCTAATGACAATTCTTTGAAGGTTTGGTGTTTTAGCACCAAACATTAGCTACCATCTATTTGAGACAAGAAAAAAGAAAAAAACAATCCCATTTCCAACTTTTAAAGACTAAATTATAAAATCAAATTATGCACTTAAAATATATTTTTACCTGGCTGCAATTTTGTGCGATCAACTTTGCACATTTGACTATCGAACAACTCCCCTTGTTCATTATTGAATGTCTCTATATTGTGGAGGGTAGTTCTAATAATAGACCCCAGTAAAAACCTCCTTATTTGCCTTGAAATCAGGGCGATAATGGTATGTCAGATTAATGTAATAAGTGGTTGCATGTATAGGCTTGTGAAGCTGGAGGTGCCATCTCCTATCAATTATCACCCAAATGAGATGACACATACTCTCATTTCCTCAATATATAGATCTAATGGCCTCCTTGGCCCTATCCATGCCCTCATGTATGTAGCCCACAATGAGTTTCTCCCCATCAGCAACTCATAGGAGAACTACCAAGGGCTCAGTGACCTGCAAATATTGTGAAACATTAATAGTTAAGTGTGAATGAAAATAAACAAAATTGCAAACAAAATAAAAAATACAAATATAAATTAAAAGTAAAACATAATGTAGAATTTATAAAAAAATTACCTACACAATCTCTACACAAGTGGTCCAAAAATCTAGTTCATAAAAAATGCAATCTCTCACATCAATCCCTACAATGGTTGTAGCATAGGTTGAGGAGTTCCACTCCTCACCAACAAACATGTGCCTCAAAGTTGCCTTTGACTGCATCAAGGATTCCAATGTGATAAAATTTGAGGCAAATCTTGTGACTTCGGGATGAGCCAACTTCTTTTTCTCTGTATATTGCCTCATTATGCTATGGACCAATGCATGGTTGTAGATAAACTTGCAAATGTCTCTGGTCTTATTAATGCATGTCTTGATCCATTCAAGGTTGCCAATATCCTCCAATACAAGGTCAAGACAATGGGCCACACATGGAGACCAAAACAATGCTCAAGTTTCTATTCATCAAAAGTTTACCTGCAAAATATAATTTGTTGCATTGTCTGTCACCACTTGAACTACATTATCTTCATCCACCTCACCTATGACTTCCTCAATAGCCTCACATAAGTATGTGACATTTTTGACATGTGAGGAAGCATCAATGGACTTAAGGAACATGATGGATCTTAAAAATAAGCAAAATCAATAAATCATAAATTAGAAAATTCAATTTTTTTCTTAGTAATTTTTTAGTTTTTATTAATATTAAAATAAAGAGTACATAACATGATTAATGTAAAACTATCTTTACCAAACCCTAACCCCCCATACATCATCAAAATACCGCCTAGTAAGCGGTTTTGTCCTATCCGGCTACACCCAACCAACCCACCCGATTACAGTCTCGCTTGTCATTCATTACACAAACTAAGGCAAAACATAGGGAATTCCAAACCCTTGAAACCAAACACCATGGCACAATTCACGTGCAAACATTTTGTTTCCTTTGTCATATCTAAAATGCAAGATTTCATGTGGCCTATCCAAGCCAAAAAAGCAATGAACAAACGAACTCACCCTATTCAGTCCATGCCACCCTTGCCTAAACCAGTCGCCATCTTCACATGCACACCCTTGACTCTTCGGGACCTTCTCCTTCTCAGCACAATAGGTTGAACAAAACCCTTGTTTCCCACTTGCAATTGTTGTTCTTCATACTCTTGGATTTTCTGCTTCAATTCATTCCATGCAACACACACCTTCCCACGGTAATTCTCTTTATTCACTACCCCTGGCTAGCGAATGAAAGGGATGATGCCAAACTCTTGTGCTTTTTGTGGGTCTTCAATTCCTTCTGAAACTTGAAACCCAACCCTGGGGACCAACCATTCAAAAATATGGTCCAAACCCAGTAACATGCCCTTCATCACCAACACCCTCAAAACCCATTTGGTTACTTCAGCTTCTTCTGCAAGCTCTAAAGCCTAGCCCAAGACAATGCTGATGATGTCCTCATTGATGTGATATTAGTGTTTTGCAATAACGAATTATTCCTCCAACAACTTCAAAACTGCCTTTAACACCTTCTTGTCCTTGCATCTACACATTCTCTTTAGTCTTTGTGTCTTCACATCTCCAAAGAAACCCTGTTGCTGCCATGTCGTTAGGAGGGTGAAATTAGCCTCTATCTCTGTCGTCGCACTAGGGCCCAAGACACACATGTACAATTTGGTGGCCTAAAAAATGAGAAAAGTTGTCTTTAAAAGCCGATGACACATTTTCCCTTCCCACACTCGCATCATCACATTAAATTCGTTTGCAACAATCTCACATCTTCATTAATGCATCAATGGTTATGTCGTTGTAATAATTTCCCAGCTCAAGGTTAAGATTTTGAAAATCTTGCTTATGTACTTCTCCCATTGCAAATGTCAAAGCCCATTTCGATAGGACATCCACCACCTCACTACCTTGTCTTCGAATATGGGAAATTTTAAACTTTTCAAAGTGTGATAGTTCATTTTGAATTGCATTGATATACTTCTGTAAATGCCATGCTTGAAAGGTTCCTTCCATAATCGCCTTTACCACCACAAGCGAGTCACCCTCTAAATGCATAGATTTTACTCCTAACCTCCTTCCCATCTTAATGGCTCGTAATGTTGCCAATGCTTTAGCTACATTATTCGTCCCATCATTAATTTGCTTTGCTTCAAGACTCATAATATTCCCTGTACAATCTCTAGCAACACAACCAATCCCTAATGGTCTTAGGTTACCTTTTGAGGCCTTGTCAAAATTAATTTTAATCCATCCTTCCTCCGGTTTACACCATTTGATATCATCTCTCTTACTATTCACTAGATGCACCCAGCTTCTGCCCATTAATGGGCAAAAATTCAAATATTAATCACCAAATCAAATTTAAATTATTCAATGCATTTAGGGAAGTAGAATGATCAATCACCTCCACAAGAAACAAGAAAGTTTAGGAGTGTCATATTCTTCCTATCGGTCCAACCATCAGTCATGATGGTGCAACCCTTTTTGCTCCAAAACATACGTCAATCCTCTAATTCAACTTTTATATCATCAACCATTTCTAACCAAAGTGGGCCACTTAACTCATTATCACTAGGGGCTTTAAATTCCACCCCACAAATGATTACAACATCTATCATATCTTGCGAGTAAGGAGACTTGTCACAAATAGATTAAATAAAATAAATACGTGTAATAAAATTATAAAAATTCATTAGACAAGACAAACTATAAATTTTAAGTTTAAAACAATCAAATAAAAAATAATTACCTGATAACAAATAGAACATTGCAAAAGTACCAAAACTTGTAAATTCCTTTTTTAGTAGCATCATGTACCTCCTTGTTCCGAGACATGCTCTCAAGCGAGGGTTGTGAACCAGGAGTAATGCGTGGCATAAAATATGAATCCAACTTTAATTTTTGAACTCTAGGACCAAAACTGATAGTGCCACTAGGAGTAGAAGTAGAAACACTAACACTAGTATAAGCACTAGGACGAAATAGAGGCATGAAAGAACTCTCTCCAACACAACTTGTGGATGCGGCTGAATAGGAGCCAATACTCTCCAACTCCTCCCTTTGTGTCTTCTTCATTTCCTTTACTTGTTCAAATGTTTATAGCGCCACCTAATATGCATGAACAACCTTAGTAGGTGCTAATTTACACAAAATAATATCATGGCCACATATCTCGACAATATGGTATTTAAATCTATTTATGCCACCATGATTAATTTCTTTACAATATTTATAATTAACTAGTCCTTTTTTCTTTTAAGAAAACTTGGTATATATCCAAGCCTCATCCTTTTGACATAGTTTCTTAGCCTTAGGTTTAGGTGTAGGAATATGAGTAGACATTGGGAAAAAATATGGTTTTAAAAACCTCAAGGTTATTGTAATAAGAAAATATTACAAAAAATTAACATTTGTGCATTGGGTTTTATAAACTAATACAAAAAAATAGCATTTGTCCTAAAAAAATAATGCAGGGTTTTTAAAACTTTTCAATTCTTGAATCTTGATTATTTTTCTTTCAAATTCAAACTTCAAAGTTGAAAGAACAATCAACATACCCTACATATTTTTAAGAAAAAAATTCTAAATACATATTTACAATTTTTTTCTAAAAAAATATAGGATTTGTTGATTGTTCTTTCTTTCAACTTTGAAGTTTGATTTGAAAGACAAAGATTCAAAAATTGGAAAGTAAAAAAAAAACAATGAAGATTGTTGTTTAAAAAATACAAAAAAAAATAAATTAAAAAAAACCATAAAATTTGTCTCTTACCTCTTACAACAAACTTGAAATGAGATGAGAGCTCTTTGTAATTGTTGGTATAGACTCTTTGATGCACCAATTACAAGTATTACATTGTCCCAATGTGATTAGTTGAAGATTTTTTGCTCTTCCTCTTTTCTGGTTGCACATTTATGGACTCTTGTTTTTCTTCTCAACTCACTCTTCTCTTTTTTTCGCTAATAGAATGAAATAAGGTGTTTTTAAGGTTGCAAAGACCATAAAGATGTTACTAAGGGAAAAAAACAACTTGAAAGACTCATTTTTTATGGTTTTTTTACAAGATTCTCATGTTGCGTTGGATGAGTCCTGTTATCAAGACTCACCGGCTCCAGGTCAAACTCGCCGACTCACATGTATAGGTGAGTCATTTCCCAAACTTGGCCGAATTCGAGTTCGGGCCCTGAGACTCACCTAAGTTCACTCAGCCTGAAACTCCCTGAGTTTGGGCGAGTTCAGGCAATTCTAGTAACTCTAAAAAGACACATCAAACTTGAAAAGAATAAGAAAAATACACAAGCCCTGCAGCATCAAATATCAAAGCCCAAAGAGTCAGTTTTATTAAGTTTTAGACAACTAAACTCAAATATGCCAAATGAGACATGAAACTTACTCAACCAAAATCCTGGAAAAGTGGGAACCAGGTTTGATGCTTTCAAGCCAATGCAGTTAGAGGCTATAGATTGTGCGCTTGCTAACGCTAATTAAAAAATAACTTAGGGAACTCTTAACATAGTCACAAGCTAAATGTTTTAGTGGGTTGAAAATTATGATGCCCTAAGCACGTCAACTAAATAAAGCCCCAAAGCCTAAGTTGCTGGTATGAGTACAAGAATCTGGAACTTGGGTAGAGGCAATTTTTTGGGGTTTGGGTACGTGGGTTTAGTTGTGTATATATATACACATATTTTTTAAAGATTACACAAGTATATTATTAGTTATATATTATTATATATATAGTGATTGCATTTAGAGGAGCTTCTACAACATCAATGAATTCATCGTTTTAATGACAAAGTTGTTCCTTGGAAATACCAAACCAACACAAATCAAAATCCCTACGTCAAGATACAGAAGGTTGTTTGGGATTTTTATTCAAACCCAGACAATGCAAGAGAAATTATTATGAAAGAGATTAGAAACTTATTGGCAGATTATGGAAATCAAGGGGTCAGCATTGCAGTTACAGTGCTTGGGAGGTGCCCTTGCAATAATGAGTGCATACGATATCAAACTTCTGCAGCCTCAATACATGTCACAATCTTGGCCTTTGCTTTTTAGCGAATACAAATCCTCCACTCTCTTATTCTGATGATGGATCACAAAGTGTGGTCCGAAACGTTGATGCTAAAAAACACATTCGAATCCAGAAACAACTTATATTACAAATGAATTGTAGAAATCTGATAATGTTAACCAAACCTTTGCCAATTGTGAGAAAGCGATTGAACTTAAAGTGTTGCATGTGAAGGTGGGTACGCCTAGGATGCACCCAAGCACCCTGAATGTGCTCTGGATATGCAGGTTGCATACCCGCAATGCACCCGGTGAGCTTGGGGCACACAGTGTGTACACCCACAACACACGAGATGTGCGTACCCAGATTGGTGCATACCCAAACCCTTGGTTCACAGCAGTCTGGTGCGTACCCTCCATCTTTAGCCCAAAGCCCATGGTGGTAAAACAAGTACAAGAGAGAATGAGCTTTCATATGGTGGATCGCTTTTAGACACCATCTGTATGCTAATGATTCACCAACTTGTGCCAAGACAATTCACAGTTAGGGATGCTTGTAGGAACCATGGTTATGGTCAGAACCTATTGGAACATCCGGTCTTCAATTTGATGATCAAATTATGTTGAATGGTAACTCTGTTCAAAGTTTTAGCTCTAACAATGGTTTCAACTCTGCTATTCTCTAGCAAAATGATTCAAAAAATGTTCATTCTTAAAATTGTATTTCAGGTTAATGTGTCAAGTGAAATCTTGAATATAAAACTGAGTGCAAGATTCTTCTCATATTGAAGAGATATGCATTTTACATAGTATCTTTTAAATTAGACCTGTAATTCACCTTGAAGACCAAGTATAAATTGTACGAAAAAGTCCTGTCTAAATTACATTCCTAATGAAAAGAATCATGTTCACTTCTATTGTATGTGCATTCTTTTTCAGCTAGCTTCCTCTCCTTGTAAGCTATCATGAACCCAAGTCAATAATGAGGAACTGGTACATGAACAGATATATTACATCACCAGGTTCAGTAGTTTGAGTTCAATTACCATTTGAAGTGGATGGACACAATACTGGCCTCATATATGTGGTTGCCTTTTAGTACCCAAAAAAATACTTTGGTGGTGCCAATAGTTAAATATTTTTGAATATTCATGTTCCTCTTGAAAAAGTGTGCACTTCTGAGAAAAAATTGAACCTTTTTCAAGTTTGTGTGGAAAAGTTGTGTTAACTCAAATCTAAGAATTCAACTTCTCTACTTTTTCTCAAAATCCATAATATTAATTTAAAGCTAAGCATTATTTTTTCAATCTTATATCTATTATATATTTCATTCTAAAACACATAAAATACGCATTTGATCTTTATAAAGTTATATAGCACACATTAATAACTTTTGAAATCTTTGGAAAAAAAAACATCATCTTTACATATGAACTTTTCCAAAATTAGATCATTAGAAGTAAATAACACATTTCTTGAATCAACTTAGTAGAAGCAATAAATACATTGAAGAATTGTCTCTTTATCTTAACTATGAGCATCGTTGTATTAAAATGGAAACTCATTCTTAAAATATGTCCCATTTGTAGTATATATAACTCATCATCTTGACATAAATTTTTTTATGTCCCCTTTTAATCCACATGGAGTATTTGTTGATGTGTGTTTGTGACCGCCTTAATGTGTATGATTGAATACTAATTATTCGACTCTCTCTTGAACAAGGAAGCTTTATATGTTAAACAATATTAACTTGTGTGATCAAGTAAAGCAACGCCAAGGTTTACACTGTGTACTTACGAATTTGGTGTTGGACACAACTCAGTTTTTTATGATGTGGTTTGCTGGTAACCCCGTGGGATATCAACTTTTTATGCAAATGAGGCAATGCAAGTGCTTGATCCTAACTGTAACAAGGTTTTAAAATAAAGTGCAAATGATGTAGCCGTTTAGAGATCCTATCCTAATCCTAGAATGCAAGAGATAGTGAATGCCTTTATGGAACTCTACTAGGCTTGTTTTGGTCATGCAAAGAACAACTCCACAAAGCTTAGTGCAATCTTCTAAGGTAAAAAATAGATGTTCAAATCATTTCTAACATTGACACCATCAATAAGATGCATATTAATGAGTAAGTAACAATCGAAGTTGAATTTATATTAAATTCCAGTTGACCACACAAAGCAATTTACAATCAGCAAACTACAAGTAGTATGGATAAGTGAGTTTCACAAAGGTTCATTCAATATTTATTTCATCCAATTAAAGTACCTAAAAGAAATTCTAAATTATGTTTGAGAATCAAAGAACCACACAAATACTCCAAGATCTCACAAAAAACATACTACTTTAATGATTTGTTTCAATTTTGGAAGCATCAAAGTGACAATTCTCCAAAGGCCCCTTTTACAAATAAGATGGGGAGGGTTTATATAAGAGCCTTCCATACAATGAATAAACCAAATTGATTTGGAATCAATTGCCAAGATCATCCCAATATTAGGGTTCATTATAAATTATTAAATACAATGCAACAAAAGTGGAATATTCCCCATAGAGCAAATTCCAAGGAAAGAGAACCAATAATAATATTAGAAGATGCCTAGTAATACAACATATCATCTTCTAGAATGTGCATGCCCTTATCTCTTTCTCTTGTAGCATATTAACCAAACCTGGATATCACCCATTCAAGTCCCCTTGTAGTAAATGAATGAGATTCATAAAAAATGTATAATCCACCATCCCGTATTCTCCCTTTTCATGTAACTACAATTCAAGATAGCAATCATCAACCTTAAGTTGACCTTGTTTCCTACTTCACCCTTGCAAATAAATCATGTGTATTTGATATTCCTTGCCAATGTATAAACCATATAGAAGCTCATGTAGAAGGCCTTTGTTTTCTCCAAGTTTCTCAACTAGCTGTCCAAGTTATCACTTATTATCTTTGCCCAATTTATCATTATTGATCCAACAGCTGATAACTTTGCTAGGAAGTATAACATCCGAGTTTCAAATATTGCTTCTTGAGGGGCTCCCATAATCTTGTTTAATAGGAATATCATGTCATTGAATTCTTCTTTGAAATATGTTTTCAAGAGCTTCTTGGGTAGCTTGGAATGATGCCCCTTGATTAAATGACCCACTCATTGTTGATGAGGATGATACATGCATCTTGTCTCTTTTCAAACATAGCTTGAGCTTCTTTCTTTCTTTCTTTTAGATTGCATCCCTTGATGGTTGGGGAATCCAAGTATTTCATTTATTACATCTTTGGTGAGGAATGCAAGTAACCACCCCCTTGGATGTCCTGACCGTCCTTGATTGAGGATAGCAATGTCTTGCACATGCAACCATTAGTTCATTGCATTGTATAGTTGTGAAAATCTTGCTACATGATATATCTCATTCTTCATCATGTTAGTTGCTAAAAGTGAAGACATTTGATTTTGGGTTCCATACATTCTTTGTTTGATCTTTTCCATGTTTAGGCCTTCAAAGTTGGTATCCCCAACTTTCTCCCACTTAGAAGACATTTGAGATTTTGGATAGTATCCTTTGAGCATCCTCTTCATTTGATTCTCCCTAATAACTATCCCAACCTTTGGTTCATACATGATCCTATACAAAGCTTGAAGTCAATGATCTTAAAAGGAACATTATTTAAGATGTTAATCCCATAATTCATTGAGTTATGATTTTACCTTGAATTTCAAGCCTTTAAGACTTCTAAAATTAGAATATCACATTTGCAAAACAAAACTTGGAAAAGAAATTTAAAAAATGCAAGGATCTAAAAATGAAATTTGACAATTTATTGTCTCTAAAATTTGATTTCCGAACCTGAACCAAGTCTAAACTTATTAACAATTTCAAGAATGTCAATAGACTCTGATTATTGCCAATGATTGATTCCAATTACAGAGGTGACTTCCTTTCTATGTCGGGCAACTTCTCTTTCGTAAGTGTTTGATTTTTCAATTTTTTTATAAGGAAATCACTTATGTCTCTACCCTAACTCACACTTGGTTGGTTTTGGTTTCCACTTTTACTTTTGGTTCTATAGATTCACAATCCCTATGACAAGGATTAAATTAAATTTTCGGGCCTTTCACCTAGAGTTCACACCTTTCAATTATTGAGGATCATTTACAATTGCCCACTTCCTAGGCTGATCCATCATTTCTTACATGATTTTAATGCTTGAATCCAAATTCTTGATTTATAATCCTTTTCCTTGCTCAAATTTGCACCTCCTAATAAGATTCCTAGGTCTGCTATGCACTTGAATGATTTGTTTTCAATTTGTGGTTTGAGCTCTCCCCACAACCTTGCCTTTATAACAATTAAGGGTCATGTCAAAGGTGGCATCTATCCAATAGGAGGGCTGAGCTACCATGTCATTGTAATTTTAATTTCAAAACTCTTCTATGTTGGGCACCGACTTGGCTTCACTATTTAATTTTGTGTAATTTTAAACCACCCTCAAGTCAGCCAACTTGTTTATATTGTTTCCAAATTTCAAACTTTAAGCATTGTTGATGTGTTTTATTATTTTCCTTATCCAAAGGTATAAATATAGGTACGAGTTCTCCAAACCAAACACAATTCCCACTCAACTTTCCTTTGCTTAAATTTCTATTTTTTCTAAGGAAATCACCTAGGTCTGCTACTATTGCACTCTTTCTAGGGAAAATTTTTATCCCTTAATTGTGATTTGTCTCCTTAGTCATCTCCCAATCCACTTATTACTTTTCACAAACACCTTCTGGTGTTTCTTGATTTTCTTTGTATTTTCTAAATCATTTTTGCATTGTGGTTGGAAGGATTGATCTTTATTTATATCTATCCTATAAAGGGACCCACTCTTAGACCCTCAAGACCGACCTTGTATTGCCTTCAAATAATTTTACTCAATCGATTTCCCGGCCCCCAATCAAGTTGTCCCTGTGTTTTGTATTTTATCACTAGGTTCCCTTGTAATTTATTACAACTTTATCTTCAGTTTTGTAGCTCCATGTGCATGTGGGATCAAAATAGGGCCTCAAGTGGAAAATCGACCAACATAGGGGCTCCACTAAATCCACTTCCCTTCGATTTCTTTTCATAAAATGCTAGGGGGGAAATCAATTGGGATAGGGACATGATAAATCCCTCTATTTGACATTCACTTTACCCTTAAAAATTTCACTAAGTCTTGCAAGTAGAAAATTGATGTCTATAGGGACAAATGAATTCCATGAAATTTCATCAACCCTTGCATATCTTCTATTTTGTGGTGATTTGATTAGGACAAACTAGTCCTTATAATTTTTTTTTTCTTGCACGTTATAGAGAGGGTGGAAAATCAACCCTAATAGGGACAACTTTGATCCTTGGCATTTTTTTTATCACAAAGTGGAAATTTAGCCTCTAATAGGACTAAGTGAGAAAATATACCTCCATGGGGACACTCCATTGGGACAAAGGGGAAAATCCACATCCATCGAGACTTTTAATTCCCAACCTATATCCCAACTTTTGCTAAGTATTTTGACATTTGAAGTGAAGGTGGAAAATTAACCTTCATCGGGACTTTTGATTTTTGACTTGATTGCTCAGTGGGAATTCGATTTTCATAGGGACTTTGTGGATTTTTAACTTCAATTTCATTCATTCTTCTTCATAGGAGTGGAAAATCAACCTCCATAAGGACTTTCCACACTAACTTATAATATTTCATCACTGTCTCTCAAATTCTAATGCAAGATGGAAATTTAACCCTCATGAGGAAAAATTGACATAATTTATGACATTAATGACTTCAAATCCTTTAAAATTATTTGTGTTTGCAATGCAAAGACTTAAAAGTCTGACCATACCTCAAGGTGAGACTTGAACTTTGAAGCTCAAAATTGACACCCAACTACTAAACCTTAAAAACAAGCACTACTAAAATGTGAAAAGAAGGGGTCCCCATTTGCAATGGGGCAATATGTGAAAAGGTCACAACATCTGGCGACTCCACTAGGAAATGTTCTTCAATATTTTAATGATAAAACTTGTTTGGAACTTAGAATATTTGATCAATTCTTTTTCACCTATCAAACAACTAGGAAACATACTCAAAATGGAAGGAGAACCACAAATTGAGCTAAAAGCCTTCATCAAAGCCAAAAGTCCTGATGCAGGAACATCTTGGGTTCATGGCAATCCTGTATCTCAGTAGCTTGTTAGATGTTCTCGGTAACTACTTTGGAGTTCTCAGTGGAGTGTTCATGTTTGTTCACCAATGAGCTCGGTTACCGCTTAGTGGTGTGCTATCTCTACTTAGCGGTGTCTTTCACCATGTGGCTTTGCTGTGTTCTATTCTACTCGGTGGTGTTCTTCACCAAGTGGGTTTAGTGTATTCTGTGTTGCTCGGTGGCCTAGCTCACCAACGGGTTTTCTTTTGGATCTTTTGTCTGGGTCGACTTATGCATTAAATTTGGTCATGATCTTTGTTGGGATTGCTCATTAGGAAACATGTGGACCTAAATTTGGGTTGTTTCTTTCTCCAATGCTGGATCTTGAAGATTCTATTGGGCCAATCTATTCAATAGCCTCGTGTATAAATGTAATTATCTATTCTAGGTTTTAAGGAGGTTAGAAAGGAACAAGGAGAGGGATAAGAAGATGGAGATCGTGGATCTCGCTTGCATGAGGATTGTTTTGTTTTTGTAATTGATTTGTGTTGTATTGGTTGTAATTGGGAAGGCCTCATAGCTTGACATGTATCAAGTTTGAATGAATTAATATATGATATGTGTTCCTTCTCTCCTTTTTTTGTGTTATTTGTTCTGTGTTGTGATTCTGCAAGGTGGTTTGGTAATTGGGTGAGCCTTTGGCTTCAGTTATTAACCCTCCTTGCCTCAGGTGGTATCAAAGTGAGGTTTGATCTAGGTTTACAAATCTAGGTCTTCGATCGAGGTTCCTTCTTGTAAACTCTAGTTGGTTATTTGTTGTGGGGTAGAAGATTGTGATCTGAGTTGCAATTGCAAAGGGTTTCAAGATGGTTCGAGGAAGGAGAGACACACATCCAGGTTTAGTTGATATGCTAAGACAAATTGCTTCTAGATTGGAAGCTATTGAGCCAGCCCAACACCATGGAAGACATCTTGATGATGTTAGTGGTGATGAAGCCAAAGAAGCATAAGAGGTAGCCGCACCTGGACCTATAATGGATCAAGGAGAAGCAAGATTCCTGCAAGCATTGACAAGTTTATTAAAGGCCACATCGCAGTTTAACCCTCTTGAGTATAGTGGAAAGCTGGATTGAGATGAATTGATGGACTGGATCACTGAGATGGAGAAATATTTTGAGTATGAGAACATATCGGATGAGAAGAAAGTGAAAATTGCAAGCACAAAATTGAAAGGTCATGCATCCTTGTGGTGGGAGCATCTGCAATTAAATCAAAAGAAGAAAGGTAAAACCAAAATCAAGGTATGGGATAAGATGGTAAATAAGTTGAAGGGCAAGTTTGTACCTTGTGATTATCAGATTAACCAAATTAGGAGAATGCAAAGTTTGAAGCAGAAAGATAGCTCTGTGAAGGATTACACTGAGAAATTTTACAGGTTAGATATCAGATATGGACATATTGAAGCTGAGGTGGAAAGGATTACAAGGTACCTGAATGGGTTAAGGACTTTTATTCAAGAAGAAATCAATTTGGTCAAAATGGAGAGTATTGAGGAGGCTTGTCAGTTTTCCCAAAAAACTAAGGAGAAATTGAATAAAGAGCAAGAGAAAAGACAAAGAGGAAGAGATGGCAGATTCCCTAGATGAAGAGGTAGATCATATGGTGAAAACAATAGATTTGATCAGGACAAGACAAATCAAGACAAAGGCAAGACCGAATGGAAAGGTGAAAGTTTGTCCTAAGGAAGAGGTAATTACTCCCAAAGTGGATATGGAAGAGGAGGATTTCAAGGAACTTGTTACAATTATGGAGAAGAGGGACATAGATCATTTGAGTGTACACATGCAAGGAAGAACATCAGTAGCAACAAAAATGCTTTGGTGCATGAAGATTCACTGAATGAACCTGAGAAGGAAAGAAACCTGATAGTCAAAAGAGCATTGTGGAGTGAAAAGACTAAGGAAGATCCAGTAAGAAAGAGTTTGTCCAAGACCATATGCAGAATTGCAGACAAAGTTTGGAAAGTGATCATTGACAGTGGAAGTTCAGAGAATTTGGCATCAAAGAAAATAGTTACAAAGTTACAGTTGGAAAGATTGCAACATCGAAAGCCCTATCAGATTTCATGGATCAAGGATGAACATACACTTTTGGTAAGTGAACAATTTTTTGTAAATCTAAAAATTGGAAAGTATTATGATAAGGTGTTGTGTGATATTATACCTATGGACTGTTGTCATATTTGGTTAGGTAGACCTTGGCAATATGATAGAAATGCTATATATGATGGAAGATTGCACAAATATACTATTTGGGCCAATGTCAAGAGACAGATATTGTTACCTTTGATTGAAGAATATGTTGGTGAGATATGTACATCTGCGAAAGTTTGTTTGATGGAAGGTAGATAGTTTTTTAAGGATTTGAAGAGAAATGATGTCTTTTATATTGTGATTCCTAACAAACCGAGTGAGAAAACATAAGATAAATTTCTTGAAGAGGTTGAGAAGCTTCTCACAGAGTACATGAAGATCATTTCAGATAATGTACCTAATTGTTTTCCACCGATGAGAAGTATTAGTCATTGTATGATTATGATTCCTAGAGCTAGTTTTCCAAATAAGGCACCACACTGATTGACACCAATTGAGAATGATGAACTCAACCAACAAGTTCAATAATTATTACAGAAAGGTTTAATAAGAGAAAGTTTGAGTCCATGTGCAATACCGGCTATGTTGGCACCTAAGAAGAATGGAGAATGGCGAATGTGTATTGATTCTAGAGCTATCAACAAGATAACAGTTAAGTACTAGTTTCCTATACCAATAATGAATGTTATAATGGATTGTTTAAGTAGAGAAAGATATTTTACGAAGATTGATTTGAAGAGTGGATATCATTAGATCAAAATCAGAGAAGGTGATGAATGGAAGACTGCTTTCAAGACAAAAGAAGGTTTGTATGAATGGTTGGTTATGCCTTTTGGTTTAACTAATGCACCAAGTACTTTTGTGAGGTTAATGAATGAGGTTTTGAAGAAATTCTTGGGTAAATTCATGATTGTATACCTGGATGCCATTCTGATATTCAGTAAAACCAGAGAAGATCATTTGTTGCACATTAGACATGTATTGCAAGGATTGAAAGAGGAAAAGTTGTTGATTAATTTGAAAAAGTGTTCCTTCATGAAAGAGGAGATTGTATATTTGGGATTTGTGATTTCAGCTGATGGTTTGAAGATGGATCTTGAGAAGGTTAAATCCATACTTGAGTGGCCTACACTTGAAAATGTTGGCAAGGTAAGATCAGTCCATGGATTAGCAAGTTTTTAGCAAAAGTTCATCAGAAATTTGAATTCAATTTGCAATGCTATGACCGAGACAATGAGAAGAGATAAAAGAGAATGTAAGTGGACATATGGAGCTGATAAGAGTTTTGAGACTTTGAAACAAAAGGTTGTTGAATTTCTTGTGTTAGCTTTACCTGATTTCAATAAGGTATTCCAAGTTGAATGTGATGCAAGTGGTAGTGCAATAGGAGCTTTGTTGAGTCAAGAAGGTAAACCTATTTCTTTCTTCAGTGAGAAGTTGAATGATGCTAAAAGGAAATATTCTATGTATGATCAAGAATTCTATGCTATTGTTCAAGCCCTGAAGAAATGAAGACATTATTTGATGCCAAAGGAATTTGTGTTGTATACTGATCATAAGGCTTTATAGTATTTGGGTAGTCAGAATAAATTGAATCAGAGACATATGAAATGGGTTGAGTATTTGCATAATTTTACATTTGTGATAAAACATAAGAGGGGAGCATCTAATCGAGTTGTTGATGCATTGAGTAGAAGAAGATCTTTGCTTATTGAAATGAAAATTGAGGTTCTTGGTTTTGATGATATGAATAATTTGTATGAAACTGACCCTGATTTTTTGAGCTGTGGAGAATGTGTAGAGCACCTATTCCAGATCAACCAAGTAAGTGGGAAGACTATTTCATTCAAGTTGATATGTTGTTCAAAGGAATTCAATTATGTATACCGAGAGGATCAATGAGAACTAATTTGATAAAGGAGAAGCATAGTAGTGGTTTGGATGGACACTTTGGGATTGATAAGACATTGAGTTTGCTTAAGGAAATGTATTTTTGGCCGTAGTTGTATAAGGATGTTCATAAATTTGTGAAGAGTTGTGGAGTTTGTCAAAGTTGCAAAAAGAGTAAGTGAAAATAGTGGATTGTATACATCGATTTTTGTTCCTGAGAAACCTTGGAGTGATATCAACATAGATTTTTTTGTTTGCTTATCGAAAAACAAGAGGTAATGATTCCATATTTGTTGTTGTGGATAGATTTTCCAAGATGGCACATTTCATACCATGTAGGAAAACATCATATGCAATGCAAATAGAAGATCTTTTCTTCAAGGATTTTCAGATTGCATTGATTACCGAGGCGTATCATCTCTGACCGAGACAATAAGTTCGTTGGCTATTTTTGGAAGACTCTATGGAAGAAGCTGGACAATGAGTTGAAGTATAGCTTGGCATTTCATCCACAAACTGATGGACAAACAAAGGTTGTGAATAGAAGTTTGGGTAACCTTTTGAGATGCTTAGTTGGAGACAAACCGAGTAATTGGGATTTAATGTTACCACAAGAAGAGTTTGCATACAATAATTTAGTGAATATGAGTACTAACAAGACACCTTTTTAGATTAATAGTGGCATACAACTAAGGGGTATATCAGACTTGAAAGATATTGCTGTTGAAGAGAAGATGAGTGCTGAAGGGGAAGAATTTGCTGAATTTACGAAGTCATTTCATGAGGAAGTGAAACATAAGTTAGAGCAGAGTAATCATAAATACAAGGATAGTGTAGATAGGTCGAGAAGACATAAGATTTTTGAGGGTGGTGATGAGGTAATGGTTCATTTGAAGAAAGGAAGATTTCTTGTTGGAACCTATAGTAAGTTGAAGATGATGAAATTTGGACCTTGCAAGGTACTGAAGAAGTTTGATAGTGGAAATGCTTATGAAGTAGAGTTACCTGATGACATGGACATATCACCAATATTCAACATTACAGATTTGTATGAGTATCATAAGCCTAATGAAGAAGTGATAGTATCGAGTGATTATCCTAAGAAGTAGACATAAGAAGTTGAACATAATTTGGAACGAAGAGTTGGCAGAAGTATAAGAGGAAAGGATTACATGGAATACTTGGTAAAGTGGAAGAAAAGACCAATTGAAGACTCTACATGGATTTCTCAATCTGAGTTGGATTCAGCTCAAGTTGTACCTCACTCATGATTTAGAGAATCATTTTCTTTTCAACCCTGGGTGTCTAATGCAAGAGCATCTTGGGTTCATGACAATCTTGTATCTCGGTATCTTGTTAGATGTGCTCAATAATTGCTTTGGAGTTCTTGGTGGAGTGTTACTATTTGTTCACCGACAAGATCAGTTACCGCTTGATGGTGTGTTGTCTCTGATCAGTGGTGCCTTTCACCATGTGGCTTTTCTGTGTTATGTTCTACTCGGTGGTGTTCTTCAACGAGTGGGTTATGCGTGTTCTATGTTGCTCAGTGGCCTAGTTCACTGACGGGTTTTCTTTTTGATCTTTTGTCTGGCCGACTTAGGCATTAAATTTGGTCATGATCTTAATGTTGGGATCTCTCATTGGGAAACACATGGACCTAAATTTGGGTCGTTTCTTTCTCCAATGCTAGATCTTGAAGATTCTGTTGGGCCGACTTGTTCGGTAGCCTCGTGTATAAATGTAATGATCTGTTCTAGGTTTTAAGGAGGTTAGAAAGGAACAAGGAGAGAGATAGGAAGATGGAGATTGTGGACCTCTCTTGCATGAGGATTGTTCTATTTTTGTAATTGATTTATGTTGTATTGGCTGTAACCGGAAAGGCCTCACAACCCAACATGTATCAAGTTTGAATGAATTAATATATGATGTGCATTCATTCTCTACTTTTTTTAGTGTTATTGCTTCCGTGTTGTGGTTCTGCAAGGTGGTTTGGTAATTGGGTGATCATTTGGCCCCAATTATGAACCCTCCTTGAGTCATGTCCAATGATAGTTCTTTTTCTTTATTATTATTTTTTTTCCTTTTCATACTTCTCTTTCTCATATTTTTTACGTATTTCTCATTTTGGCTCATAAGCAGTGAAGCTCATAATGGATTTGCAAATTACAGTGGTGCTGAAGTAGGAATACATATTTTTCACTAGCTACAACTTCTCCTAAGAAACCCCAAAGACTTACAAAAATTAGTTATGTTTGTAAGATATAGTAACCAAAATACTCTAGTATTCAAAGCACAATGGCTGATTCCCTTCCAAATTGAGGAAAAATCCTAATCAAATGATGAGATTAGTAGGAAAAATATCTAATTCAAAAGAAACTTGCAAATAGATATCCAAGAAATAAATTGAACATGCCTAGCATGAGTATACCAAAGTGTGTTATGTGAATACATCACCTTTCTCACAAATGGGATCCCTCAAAACTAACCCTAGAAAGAAGGGAAATTTAAACTAAAGAAAACCGAACCACTAGAATCAAATGATTCTAGGAAAACCCAAAACAAATTAAAACATTAAAACCTCTTGGGTCAAATGACTCAAGATAGATCTACAATTAAACTAAAGCAACTAAAGCCAAACAAAAGCAAGATAAAATTCTAAAACCTAAACTAGAAGATCCACTTAAGATCTTGAGTCAAATAACTCAAGGAAAACTAACAACTTGGCTCCTAAAGACTACTAAACTAAAACAATGAAAGAAAACGTACTCTAAGTATGTACAAAAGGGTCTGTGGATTGGAATTAATGCTTGAGGAATTTCCCATTGAGGAGAAATAGAATATCCTCTTTAGTTAAGGCCTTCAGTTTATATGCACACTCTCCCAAAATCACAAAAAAATGATATGGACTCTTCCAAGGTTTTCCAAACTCATCATGTCCACCTTCTCTCTCATATGTCTTGTCTCAATGTTTCTTAACTTCTTGATATTTTCCAAAGTCAGCCAAGGTTGTGTGTTGTTCATATTCCAAATGATAGGAAGTAATTCCTAAGGCATTTTGGGCTTGAGCTTTGTCTATCCCAAAAGTGAATTTCTATCGCTTGTGCCAACATTTTGGGATTTTATCTAGTAGCTCTTTTATATACTTAATCTAACTTCAAGATGACACCATATTCACATGCCCAATTTGAAAATTTAAGATAAAATGTAGGAACATTATCACATATAAAATTATAAGGACATTCAAACTCGGTGATAACATTTCCTTCCAAAATAATGATTAGAAGATACCTGTGTCACGTGGAGGAATTTGAATTCTCCATACCAATATTTTCTTCTTCCCTCTTCACAAAAGGTTCCACCTAGATCACCACTAGAGTGGTATAGAAAAGTCATCTTGATATGTAGTTGAACTAGTGACCCATGTCTAGCGTTGTGTTGATAGAAACTCCTTCACTTCTTGAAAATATCACATTCCTGAATATGTCTTCCCTCTTCCATTAGATTAATTGTCCCCATGAAGGCATTTCTTATTTTTTCTTCTATCTCCACATGCATGATTTCACACTTTCTTTCTTTTACTATGGGCCTATCAACATGTAATGCATGTGTTTGGTTTCCTTCTTGAGTTACATGAAGTTGATCTTGATAATTGCATGCTTCATATAGAAATGGATCTTTCTTTGAGGCAACTTCACCATTTTCATCTTGTTCTTTCTTTTGTATACCTTCCTTGGAATCACACCTACCGATTTCAAGTGTTCAAAAATCTTTGAATCCTAATATTTTGACAAATCTCTCTTGTAGTTTGTGTTTCTTTCACTAACTAGGTAACAATTTTGGAACTGAATATTGTTCTCCTAATCCAATTCCCTACCTTACACCATTGAGGAAAAAATTCTTGAAACCTTCAAATGTAATTTTGTTTTTTTTCCAAAGGATGAATCTTGATTGCCTTTAACTAGAATCTTTGTATAACTTGGAATCTCTTGCAAATATATTTCCTTGTGTGAATAATGCATTATCAAGACTTCTTCTACCTTTAGCCTATATAGACCAAGATCAACTTCAACAAATAAGATCTTTTCTCCATACTTTGTTATGGTGAACTTTAACCTTGGTATACCCTCTACTCTAATTTGATTTGGAATTTCTCTCCATGGTAATCACACATGTGAAAAATCAGTGGTCATATATCCATTTAGTCTCCTTGACCAATCACTTCTTAAAAACATGTCATATCTATCTGGAATGTCTAGTACTAAAATGTCAATGAATTGCTCAACTCTCAAATCATATGCTAATTGCATGTGAATATTATTCAACTCTCCAATTACTAGAACTTAAATCTTTTCCAATTATGTTACTTTGTTATTCATCTTTGTAGGTATCAAGCATAATGTCATACATATAGCCAATGACATTCAGTTGCTTGTTGCTCCTGAATCTACCAAGCAATTGTGTAAAAGCTTCTTGAAAATTTTCAAAGAGAGAAGAAATGGAGTTGGCTCATCTTTTCCTTGATAGAAAATAACTATATTTTCCATATGAGTGTCCAATTTTACTTCGTCTTGTCAAGATTTTCTATAGTGGTTGGATTTTCATTCTTAATTTCATTTCGAGTGGTGGTTGAACCTTCACCCTTTTTTATATTCTTGATCATATTTGGTGAACTTTAGGCAATGTAGACTGGAGTTAGTGATCTTTGAGTACTATTATGAGAATCTTGATCAACATATAGAACTCTTTGAGTAACATTTGTATTTTGAACTCCATTCTACATGTTCTTTGAGGGATACTTAATGTATTTTATGAGGTACTTAATGCATTTTGAGTAACACCCCCTTGAACAATATTATCATCTAAATTGCTAAGGAGTGTTTTTCTAATCTCAAGGACTTTCAACAATTCAAACAAGGGAAAAATTAACCTTATTTTCTTTAATTCTTCTATTAAAAACTAACTCGGCCTCTTCAATCCATCCTCAAAAGGAATATGGTTTGCACTTTGCTTATACTTTGGTGAATCTTTTGGATAACTTGGAAAATTGCTTACATTAGGGTATAATGATGTGTTGAAATTATTTGGTTGATAAAGTCAATGGCTCATTGGATCTATAATTCATCTAATATACTTTTGGTCCTGAATTCTCTTGTGACTATTGGAATGCATGAACTTGTTTTGTTTCCTATAGCAAAACACTATTGTTCAATGAAGGGAAACTATAACCTTGTTCTTCACTTGGTTCATTCATTGAGGTAGGTGAAAACTAAAGTTTGGTGCCTCCACTGGACCATTTGCCAATGTTGGTGGAAACCTTCTATTTTTTAATTCATAACTCTCAAATAGTGGTGGAAAAATGAAATCTTCTACAACCAAAGCTTGATCATATCTCACCGTAGGAACAACTTCATATCCAATTCTATGAGGATTCCCTTGATTCTGTGTATTCTTTATCCACTTTTGAAAAATGGCGGCTGCTACTTGAAACTCATTACATTGCAATTATGAGTGTTGGTTTGTGTTGTGCAATCTACACCAACTTGATAATGATTCCTCTGCTAGGAACACCTTGTATGTTGATTGATATGTGGAAGTTGGTGGATTATTCAATGGTGATGACATATTTCCATTGTTAGGATTCACATTCCATGTTTTCTTTTGATATCCTTTATTGTTACTATTGGATCCTTGATTATTCCCTTGCATATTTCTTTGATTGTTTCTTTGATAATTTTCTTGATAGTTCCTCTGTTGATCTTGATAACTTCTTTGCATACCTTGTAGATGATTTTTTTGATTCCTTAAGTATTTAAGTTCAATTGACAACTTATTCATTTTCTCAATAATCTCCATCACATCCTTTTCTTTTTTAGTCCTTTTAGACGATGTTGCACCTTGAAGGTATATAGGTTGTGGTGGAGGTGCTTGAGAAATAGGAACTTTTGGATACCAACTAATTCGATGGTACTTGATATGTTGGTTGAGGAATTTGATTCGACACATCTAGAGCATGGTGTGCCAAAGGTAGTTGAAACCATAGATTTGATTTGATAGAACTTAATAAACCATAGATTTGATTTGATAGAACTTAATATGGAAATGATCTAATATAAATTGATGGTCTTGACACATTCTGATCCAAGCCTATACTTACCTAAATTTCCTTAGTGTAGGTTGCATTTAAGTTTTTTGGAGAAGGATGAGATTGTCTCTCAAACATAGAAGTGAGATGATCCAAGGAATTATAATAAATTTCCCTTGTTGCTACATCATTGACAATGTAGGGAGCTTGTAACTCTGCGTATGCCTTATGCAATTGATCATTAAAAGAAGTGATAGGTTTACCTTCTTGTCTCATGACTTGAACTCATTGTGAATACAATTCAAATGGTAAAATTGGAATAGCAAACTTGTTAACAAACACCTTATTCAACACTTCCCATGAGTCTATAGAAGATGTAGGTAAATGTATAAACCAATGAAGAGCTTCATCTCCCAAGGAGTGAGTGAAGAGTCGACATGCTACATTTCCATAATCAATTGGTCCATTGCATAATGCATCCTCAAAAATCTTGACATGTTATTTAGATGCTCAATTTAGATCATTGATTTTGAATTTAGAACAAAACTTCTCTAGGTTCTTAGGCATGTCATGATAATTGTTGAAAATCAAGGGAGAGGGATTATAAACCAACCAAGTTGCACCATTGGGAACTCCTTGAGCCATTGTTATAGGAGTGGTTGTATTGAAACCATTTTGGTAAGAACTACTTTAACTTGAAGTGTTTAGAATGAAACTTGTTTAGTTACAGTTAGAGTTGATTGAAATGCACTTTATTAATAACTACTTGTTGTGGATCTATTGATTGATTTAAGGAACCTAGTTCAATTAAGTTGATAGTTTGATTAGTCCTCTTTCACTTGTGGAATTGCAACTCTATTAAATATTTTTGTTGATTTGGGGTTGATCTCTAAAAGACTCTTTCTTTCATTCCCAACTCTAGATCCTCTAGATTATTTTGTGACAAAAAACTAATTCTCTTATCCATCTTATGAATTGTAGGAAAGATAATGTTGATATCGAACTATTTTTGGTTTTCTCTCCATTTATTTTCTTGAGTGGGAGCGAGATCTCTTGGCAGAATAACTTGAGACCTTCGAGCCAACCTTTGAGCTTCTCTTTTACATTCTATCTTCTTTGAGCTTCCCTTTTGCATTTAAGTCTTCTTTGGATTCATCTTTCAGTTATGTGAGCTATTACTTATTTTTCATCCGATGTGGCTATATCTTCTTCAACTCGTTGAATGTTCCTCCTTTCTCCCCAAGCTAGGATACTCAAATCTGAAATGATATCTTCTTTCCTTCATTTGTGCTTGAAACCTCGCTGTAATATTGGAATGATATTGTAATGAGATAACACTATTCTATATAATATTAACTTGTTGAAAAATTCTCAAGAAAATTTGAACAAGACCCTCCTTCTAGCGCCAATTTTGTTGATGAGAGTTTTGTGATCACCTCAATGTGCGGGATTGAATACTAAGTATTCAACCCTCTTTTGAACAAGGAAGCTTTGAATGCTAAAAAATATGAACTTGTTTGATCAAGTAAAGAAACCCCAAGGTTTACACTGTGTACTTATGACTTTGGTGTTGGACACAACTTAGTTTATAGGATGTGGTTTGCTGGTAACTACATGGAGACTTATGCTATTCACTCAATGGGATATCAAATTTGTATGCAAATGATTTGGGTATACAAGTGCTTGATCCTAACTAAAACAAGGTTTTGAAATAAAGTGCAAAAGATGTAAGGGTTTAGAGATCTTATCATAATCCTAGAATGCAAGAGATAGTGAATATCCTTATTGAACTCTACTATTCTTGGTTTTTTCATGCAAAGAACAACTCCACAAAGCTTTGTGCAATTTTCTAAGGTGAAAAATAGATTTCCAAATCACCATTAATAACACAAATACCATCAATAAGATGCATATCAATGAGTAAGTAACAATCAAAGTTGAGTTTAAATTAGATTATAGTTGATCATGCAAAGCAATTTACAATAAAACAACTATAATTAGAATAGGTACTTGAAAGTTTCACAAAGGTTCATTCAAGGTTTCTTTCATCCAACTAAAGTACTTAAATAAAATTCTAAACTATATTTGAAAATTAAAGAACCACACAAATACTTTAAGATCTCACAAAAATCACCCAACTTCAATAATTTATTTTAATTTTGGCAACATCAAAGTGACAATTCTCCAAAGATTCCCTTTACAAATCAAAGGGGAAGGGTTTATATATAAGTCTTCCATACAATGAATGACCCAAATTGATTTGGAATCAATGACCAAGATCATCCCAAAAGGGTTCATTACAAATCATTAAATATAATGAAACAAAAGTGGAATTTTCCTCATAGAGTAATTCCAAGGAGAGAGAGAGAGAGAGAGAGAGAGAGAGAGAGAGAGAGAGAGAGAGAGAGAACAAATAATCAAATTAGATGATGCCTTGTCATTCAAAAAATTATCTTCTAGAATGTGCATGTGCCCTTATCTCTTTCTCTTGTAGCATATTGAATGAGCCTGGACATCACCCATTCAAGTTCCCTTGTAGTAAAAAAACAAGATATATAGAAAACATATCATCTAACTTAATGTATTGTCCCTTTTCATGTAATTGCAATTGAGGATAGTGATCATACACCTTAAGCTGACCTTCCTTGTTTCCTACTTCACCCTTGCAAACCAATCCTATGTATTTGATATTCCTTGCCAATATATAAACCATATAGGAGCTCATGTAGAAGGCCTTTGTTCTTTATAATTTTCTCAACTGGATGTCAAAGTTATCACTTATTATCTATGCTTGATTTATCATTCCCAATCTTTCTGATACCTCTTCTATGAAGTAAAGCATCCAAGTTTCAAAAATCACTCCTTGATGGGTTCCCATAATCCTATTTAATTGGAATATCATCTCGATGTATTCTTCTTTAAAATCAACACTCAAGAGCTTCTTGGGTAGCTTGGAATGATGTACCCTTGATTCAATGACCCACTCATTGTTGATGAGGTCCATACATGCATTTGGTCTCTTTTTAGACATAGCTTGAGTTTCTTCCTTTGTTTTAGTTTGCATCCCTTGATGGTTGGGGATTCCAAATGTCACCCTTATTGCATCTTTAGTGAGGAATGAAATTACCACCACTTGGATGTCTTGACTACCCTTGATTGAGGATCATAATTTGTCTTGTAGTTATAACCATCAGTTCAATGCATTATATTGTTGGTGGAAACCCTATTGCATGATACATCCCATTCTTCATAACATCAACCACCAAAGGTGAATACTTTTTATTTCAAGTTCCATGCATTCTTTGCTTGATATTTTCCATGTTTAGGTCTTCTAATTTGGTCTCCCCAAAATTTTTCCACTTAGAAGACATTTAAGACTTTAGATAGTATCCTTTAGGCATCCTCTTGATTCAAGTCTCCCTAGCAGCCATCCTGACCTTTGGTTTAGACATGATCATGTAAGCTTGAAGTAAATGATCTTAAAAGGAACACAATTTAAGATGTTAATCCTAGAATTCATTAAGTTTTGATTTTACTTGAGAATTTTAGACCTTGTAGACTTATGAAATTATAATATTTTGAAAAAATTTCATAGTTTAATTTAAAAAGAATAATTTATATCTTGTAAACATAATATCTTATATTTAAATCAAAATAATTAATCTACTTCATAATTATGAGAATTATTATGAATCATTTAAATTTGAATTGGAGAAAGTAATTGTTGAATTGATGACTCAAAAAACTACACAGTTGAATCTTGATAACAATATCACAATTTGACTTGCTATGGAAATATATCCTACTTATCAATTGATAAGCTTAAGGGGCTTTCTAATGAATGGTTCATAAAGAGCAACACTTGCTTAAGGTTTTGCAAATGAGGTTGTAAGCATAGTGGGTTTAACCATGGAGGAAACTTTGTCGTTAAGTGTGCTTGAGCAGGAGTAGTATTGGGATGGGTGACCTCTCGGAAAGTCTCGGTGCTTCACCTCCATGATGCAATGAGTGCTAAGTGTTCCATTCATTCTCATGAGATACAGGTTCATGTGAACCACTCCTCATGAAACATGGGTCAATGAGTTTGACTAAACAAACTACACAATTGAATCCTGATAGCAATATCACAATTTGAATTGTTGTGGAAAATATCTCCTATTTATCAATTGATGAGCCTAAGGGGGTTTCTAATGAATGGTTCATAAAAAACAACATGTGCTGAAGGTTTTTCAAATGGGGTTGCAAGCATAGTGGGTTTAACCATGCAGGAAACTCTATAGTTAAGCATGCTTGAGATGGAGTAGTGCTAGGATGGGTGACCTCCCAAGAAGTCTCAATGCTTCACCTCTGTGAGCATCACCTAGATGTAGTGAGTGTTAAGTGTTCCATTCATTCTCATGAGGGATGGGTTCACGTGAAACACTACTCATGAAACATGGTTCAACGAATTTGACTAAAAAAACTACACAGTTGAATCCTGATAGCAATATCACAATTTGACTTGATATGGAAAATATATGCTACTTATCAATTGATGAGCTTAAGGGGATTTATAATGAATGGTTCATAAGGCACAACACTTGCTAAAGGTTTTGCAAATGGGGTTGCAAGCAGAGTGGGTTTAACCATGGAGGAAACTTTGTAGTTAAGCACGCTTGAGTTGGAGTAGTATTGGGATGAGTGACCTCTTGAGAAGTCTCGGTGCTTCACCTCTATGAGCATCACCTAGATGAAATGAGTGCTAAGTGTTCCATTCATTCTCATGAGAGATGGGTTCATGTGAACCACTACTCATGAAACATGGGTCAATGAGTTTGACACAAAAAATGACATAGTTGAATCCTGATAGCAATATCACAATTTGGCTTGCTGTAGAAATTATCTCCTACTTATCAATAAATTATATTCTCACCAAATATGCAATATAATGGATAATAGTACATAGGAGATCCCTTGGTTATATAGTCATGGTGAGTAGAAAGGAGTGAATGAGACAATGACAAGTGTTGTTGTCTCATTACATGATAATCTAGAGACAACTTATCACCCATCTAAGGTGGAATCGCATGTCCACCAAAGGTGGATCATCCTCCAATATGTAATAAAGTATGTGCAACACATGTAATGAAGGTGAAAAGTGATAAAGTGTTAACATGATAAGACCACCTAAAATGAAAATGCTTGAACTACTCTTATGTAATTTCCTAAGTAAGCTTAACTAAAGTGTAATTAGGACCTAGGTGAGAAATAACCAAGATAAAATACCTTAATTACACTAACAACCTAAACACCCAATAATAACTTTCTAAAGTTGGAATTAAGCACGAGTAAATAAATAATATTTAAGGCAACAATATATTTTGATAATGTTTCACATTTAAATATTATATATTTTGTCATATTAGAATATTTATGAAGTAAATTAATCTTTTTATAAAATATGACAGGTACTTGTGTCTTTGTAGTTTAAATGGATAATTGAACTAAAACACAGATTTGCAGTTATTAAATTTTATCACCTCTACTTGTTGAGGTTATAGTTTCTATCTCATAACTTGAAATTAAAAATTTCTATAGGTATTGGAAAACTAAGTCACAAACTAATGAATCTAGATTGCATTATAATTGGTGCATTATAAATTGTCACTTTAGGACTTGAAAATGCAAAATATAAAAAATGTAGCGAAACAAAAAAAGATATATATTTTTCACATAACTACATAGGAAACTTCCCATTAGATGACAAGGGTCTTTCATTAAATCACTTTTCCTCCTTACAAGCAATTCTCTCCAATTCTCTTAGGGCTCGCACTATATGAGGAAACTTGTAATGAATTTGGTTCTTGTTGAACAACTTGTTATGATGTAAAAATGTCCCTACCTTTACTACTCTATAAAGTTGAATATGTTAATTCTTTCTCTTTGACCTAGGTACCATAATATAATTTTTAGGAATTACACTAGTTGTATCAAGGATCAATTTTGTGCTTTGCAATTATGCAACAAGTTCTCAATAATTATAGAAAATATAGTTGGGGTAGTTCTATATCAATTATTAGATGCAACCTACGATAACAAGGCAATTTTGGTTTAAATTCACTGTCACTCCACTTATTTGGTAATTGTGTATGACCCATACAATACAAGTTTGAGTTCTTTTGATTCCTTTCTTTATGAAGGTGAAATTAGATTTTATTTCCCACCAAAAATTGATGATGGGTTTGATGTCAATCACATTGTTTCTTGTAATTAAAGATCTAATGGACCTATTGCTAAACTTGTCAAATCCTTTTGAGAAATCTGGCATCGTTTGAGGCAATAACTCATCCAACACCACAAATAATTATATATCAATAGACATCAATGGATAGAACTTGAGGCATATGTAGATTAGGTCATTTCATAAATTAAGATTGTAGTTATGTTGGACATATTACAAGCTCTCATCCCATGATGTCGGAGCATCCAAGCCCACAAGAAATATTGCATTGCCTAAAATAGAATAAAGGGGATGATAATTGCTTTGTGTGTATGATTTTGAGCATGCTAATATGAATCTAGAGGTGAAAAGAATGTTCAAATTGACCGAAGCATTAAAGAACATAGTTGCACCTTTGATAATATCAACTTGAGTCATTTTGACAACATTAGAATGAGTCACTTTTACAAGATTAGTGTATATGGACTCAACATCAAATGAATTTGGCAACAAATATAATCTTCAACAATATTTGAGGTGACTTCAACATTATATGAAATGATTTAAAATATTAGGTGGAAACCATAGTCGAAAATAGTAAATCACAAATATATTGACTTTAATAGACATATTGTGTCTTTTGTCTAGACTAAATCATTTTATGATGCCAAATCTATTGGCATTAATATGTATCAACCATTGAGTTCTAAAATTGATAATTAATTTCTTGGTGTGTATCTATTTATCCTAAGTTGATTATTTCCTAAGTTTTGCATTCACTTTGTAGGTCTAGCTCCTAGAAAGGTGACATCCTACAAGGCATGTGAATTCTTTGGCATGTTTTTCGCCTTATAGGAAATCATATATGGAGAAATACCTATCTTTTAGGAAATGAGTGCCCACTTTGGAGGTTCTATGATTTAGGGGTTTGAAGTCAAAGTTTCCATGTTGAAGATAAAAATAGATTTGACAATCTCCTATGTCTAGAAGAGAGACTTGTGCAATTTTTATTCTTCAATGAGAAAAAACATTAAAAGTAGCTTTTTTCTTTTTCCTTTGTTTGGTGCCTAAGAAATGGATATGGGTTCTTTTATTAAAGGCGAATGCCTAAGGATGATGAGTTATTTTTTTGGGTTAGCAAGATTAAGGTGAAGCTATAGATATTGATCTTTTTTAAGTTTTTTTAAGTTGGAGAATTATTTTTTGGGTGTCTAGCTTATATATCATTAAATACTTGTATTATTCAATGCAGTATGATGACATGGTGGTTATTATAAAATTACTATTATGCTATCAAATTTCCTCTGAAGAAGAGCAAGATATAATCTCCATGTTAAGGATGTGAGTTTGTAAGTGTATTGTTATGTATTTATTGTAGATTAATACATTAGTTTGATGCTTTAGGGTGTGGGAATTTTACCTACAAGGGTTTTCCTCACATATATTTGTGTTTCTTCTAGATTCTATCCATTTCTTTTTTTTTCATATTCTTAAAGTATTAATTCACATGTCCTTGTGATGCTGAAATTTAAGTAGACCAACCAATTGAGTTATATTTCCTCTAAGGATAAATTTAATGGAACAATAACTATATTTTTTCCAATATAAAGGAATAGTAGTATGTTCTTGTATTAATAAAAAAAGGATATTGAAGGTTTATAGTGATTCTAAGAGATCATTCTAGGATGCCCTTTCCCTTTCAATTGGTATTAGAGCTCAACTCCATGTTTTGCAAGGGCTTGTATGTGCATAAATGCAAGTTGTGTTAAGTTACACGTTTCTTGCCTTTTTGCTTGCACATATTTCATGTGAAATTTTTATGGTGTTTAAGGTTTTGGG
This sequence comes from Chamaecyparis obtusa, assembly GCA_027943335.1. Taxonomy (NCBI): domain Eukaryota; kingdom Viridiplantae; phylum Streptophyta; class Pinopsida; order Cupressales; family Cupressaceae; genus Chamaecyparis; species Chamaecyparis obtusa. The sequence goes on from BSBK01000596.1 coordinate 451,878, forward strand.
TATTTTTGTATTACAATTTCTTAGTAGCAAGCTCGATGGAATCTATTGTGAATAAATTGGTTGATTATTAATCCCTTTTTAAGTGGAAATCTTGTGGTTGATCTTGTTTTTAGGTTAAAATAAGTATTTGAAGGATGGAGGAGATGGAGTTTCATGGAGTTGATCGTGTTCATTCAATTAATATGACATTGATTTAGAGCTCCTATTTGACAGTGTATAATGATCCTTATGCGTGGTTGTTTTCTTACATTCTACGGTTGTGTGCAATAGAGTATTCATGTTGGGTGTCTATTTTTTTATCCTTACTAATATGAAGAGACTTGGGTTGTCATGACTATGGCGAGATGTGCTTATGTTGGTTTCTTGGATTAAGTTCCTAGAATTGGAAAGCATTGTTTCATTATCCCTAAATGCATGTAGGCTATGAAGGTGATCATTGGATGATTTGAAAGATTTTGGAATATCGTAACTCCTTTATATGTATGTACATGATGACGATTATGGGGTTGATGTACAAATGGCCAGGAGTTCCTAGACTTCATCATTTTTTGGTTGTTTATACTCACAAGTCTCAACCTCATGTTGGTTGGACTTATAGGTTTTATAAATTTCCCATTCAAAACCTATGGTTATTCTTATCTATTCTATTCCATTCTTTTAGTTTTAACTATTTTGGTATTTTTTTTAGTCTTTTGGGTCTTCTAGATGATAAGAAGATATGGATTTGCACGTGTGTTCACAAACATAGTGGTTTCATAGGTTTTACATGGTTAGGGTAAGTGCACCAAGATGGGCGACCAAAAGGGGGTCTTAAGAGCCACTTTTTTTTCTTTCTAAAATTCATAGAATTTGAAGAATGACGAGAAATTGAAGATAGTTATAATCAAACTTTGAAGATGCAACATGAACAAGAGTTGTAGTGCCCCAAATCTACTTTTAAAATTTTAATTTTTTTTAAAATGGTGGAGATTAAAGGTTTCAAAAGTGGGGCCACACAAAATGGTCTTATTTTTATAAGAAAACGATACATTGCATCTATTGTGCCCCTCCTAAAATGTTAAATTTTTTTAAGAATTTTTGAAATCTCTCCAATGAGAAATTAGCTAACACCATGTAGTTTATGCCAATTTTTTGGTTAATTTTTAATGAATATGTTATTTTAAACTAATTTTCAAAGTGGACACATCCTAAAAAAAATAGAAATTTGAGCATACCCCCCCTAATTATTTTTAAAAATAATCAAAAATAATTTTTTTCTCAATGTGTGTAGAATAGAGACTGGTTTGTAAAAATGTAATTTGTTTAAAAACTTAGTGAATGAGAAAAAATATTTGCCCAAAATCATACATGTTGGATTTTGACAAAAAATGGACACACTAAAAAAATAAATTAGAAATGAAGACCATAACACAATCAAAATGTGAAAACGTGTTATGTTTAGATAGCTAAGCGAGAGCTTAAAGTTATAATGGTTTTTGTTTGTTTGTAAGGAAACAACTCAAAGCCTTTAGGTTGGATTCACAATGCAAATACAAGCTAAAGGATTGGTATTTCCCAATGAAAAATATTTGGTGAAATATGGCCAGTGCCAAATTTGGCTCTCACCAAATTGAAAAAATGTCAGTGCTAAGTTTTTTTTGTATAAGAAATCTCTCTCTCTCTCTGATAAAATATTTTGAACTCAAGTTAAACTCAATTCTTAACAAGAATATAAACATGAAATATAACATTTAAGTTCATATTGAAATGTGAGTTATACTTTAAGTTATACTTCTTGTATATATTCACAAGATATTTGAGAGTAGTTTCATATCTATCTAATTTATAATGTAGATTGTAGGTTTTATAGACCGTATAAATATTTATACTTAGTCAAATTTTAGTAATTGGCATGTTCCTATTAGCATTCTCTCACTCTCTCTAGCTCACTATGTTTATCTTCCCCAAATTCTAGACCTATCTATCTCCCTCTTTTCTCTCTCTCCTCTCTAGGTCCCTCCCACCCCCTCTACCTCGTCTTCCCTCCTTACCCCCATCTTTATGCTTTCCTCCTTCTATCTATCTTCTTTTCTCTCCCTTGTAATTTCTCTCTCCATTATCTCAATCATTGTATATCATTACCACCCTCTCCCTATTTCTAGGTCTCTCCTCCCTCCATCTTACCTCACTACCTATCCCTCCCTATATCATTACCCACCTCTTTTTGATGTAGGAGCATCCTAGGGTCATTGGAAATCTTGCATCACCCAAAAATATTTCCTTTTTACTATGTTCTTGTTGTTCGATTTTAGTGTTTTGGTTGGCGATCATTCTAGTTTTCTCTTTATCTCATGCGACCATAATGGCATGTTCTGGACATCATGATGAATTGATGGCCGGGTTCGCATCCTGGTCCATTCATTCTTGGTGGAGATTTATTAAGATTGGTTCAAACCTATATTTTTTATTCACAACTTACAACTTAATCTAAGTTGTTGGACCTTGTGAAGCTTTCTCGTTTCTTACGAATCTAATTGGCACATTGTTTGATGATATTACGTTCATGGACAACCTCCTTGTGTGATCGCACTTCATTTCGTATCCATCTAGAGGTGTTCCTAATAATTTGGATCCAAACCTATTTTTTGTAAAAAAAATTCTTCATTCTTGGAGAATGTGACCTCCTTAGCCGACTTGTAGCTTGCGATCTTGTATATATTGTAGTCTTGGTTCCTTAGTTTAAGAGCAGGGTAGAATATTAGTAGTAGCTCAGAGGTTAGCATCTAGTGCGGATTTGGATTCCTATTTGTAATCAAGCATGTATTCCTTAGAATGTAAGCTGACATGTAGTTGGGCATGTATGATGTAAATATTGAGTATCTAATAATGCAAAGGCGTAATTGGCATGTTTTTTGTTCATTATCAAGTTCTTAATAATCTAGAATTGATTGTTTCTGCTGTGTTGACTCTAGCTATATGGTTGGACTATCTCCATTGGGGAAACACTGGCCATGACTGCATCATATGGGATTAGAGAAATGTTGATGTTTTGGTGTTAGTAGATCAAGCTCCTGAGCTTGCGAAGCCCTAGTTGTGTTTTTTGTGTGGTGGCAAAGTGTGGATATGGCCCACAATTATAGAGGACCTGTGTAAGGGGATCATGGAGGATTTTTTTTGGTTGTGAACTTTTTTAGAGTGTTGAAAGCATACCAAGGGTGGATAGATCACCAAGAGGAGGAAGGATACAAGGTTTGTTCAATAGATCATTGAGTGAGAGGCAATTGGTACCTTGTAATCGATCGTCGTGGTTGAGGCAGTTGCACCTGAGGATTGGAATGATGTTTCCTAGAAGGAGGAGCCCTAGAAGGATAAAATACATGATGTAGGACTTCTAAAATGAGATGAAGACTAAGATAAAAATATATTGAATGGATTGTGAAGGAATCCAGAGACTGAAGATTAATATGAGGAAGTTGTTGAAGATCTTGAGACTGTAGATGCTGAGATCCCTATAGAAGAAGAAATATTGTTGAGGGCTATGACATAAGTAAGTAAAAGTCATAGAATGGAGGTTTCTAATTTCTCCAGTTCTTTGCATCCTAAAGATTTGATGGATTGGATTGGTGAATTGGAAGATTGTTTTGATCTTGAATATATTAGAGATCCTTAGAGGGTTAGGTTAGCACAAACTAAGTTGAAGGGTTATGTTGCCTTATGGTGGAAGAAATTGCAGAAAGATAAAGAAAAGAATGGTGAAATAAAGATCACTAGATGGAAGGTAATGGTTTATAGATAGAATGCTAAGTTCATAATTGAAGATTATGAATTAGAATTGTTCAAGAAGTTATAAAATTTAAAGCAAAAAGACATGAGTGTGAAGGACTACACCAAGGAGTTTTACAAGATGAAAATTAGATCTGGGCATAAAGAGATTTCTAAGGAGAAGGTAGCTAGGTATATTAATGGTTTAAGATTTAACATTCAAGATGAGTTGAGTATGTTAAGGATTTCGACAATTGAGGATGCTTATCAACATGCATTGAATGCAACAAATAAGTTAAGGAGAAGACCAAGTAATCCTAGAGGAAAAGAGAAGCAAGTATGTAGCAATGGAAAAGAGAAACAAACTATGGAGGTTGAGCCTGATCCACTGACATTTAGAAGAGGAAGTGGCATAGATATTTTCAATGTTCTAAGGAAGCTAGTAAGAGCTTGGGAAAGAAGAATCTTGTGGCACAAGAGGATCATTCTGTTGATGGACTTGAGGAAAGTATGGGAGAACCTGAGATAAGAGAGTTTCTTATACTTAGGAGAATTATGTTGAGTAAGTTGAACCTATACAAAGAAGGAATTTTGTTAGGACTCTTTGAAAGTTAGGAGTTAAGTGTTGTAAGGTTTTTATGGATAGTGGTAGTAATGATAATTTGGTATCAGAAGAGATGGTGCAAAAGCTTGGTTTAAAGAGGCTTAAACATCCTTTTCCTTATGGGATACGTTGGTTTTCACATGAACACATGGTGGAGGTAAAAGAGAAATGTTAGTTGATTTTAGCATTGGACCTTACAGAGATGAGGTGTTATATGATGTGGTATCTATGAGTGCATGTCATGTTCTATTTGGAAGACCTTGGCAATATGATAGAGGATCTATAATTGATTATAGAAGAAATGTGGTTGTAATAGAGAAGGATGGAGAAAGATTTATGTTAGTTCCTTTAAAGGAAGTAGAGGGAAGAAGTGATAGAAACTTGAGCATGGTGAAGAGTTATTATTTTGAGAATCAAAGTCCATAAGATAGTATGGATCAAAAGTATGATCTTGGAAGCAGACTGGAGAACAAGTTGACATCAAATAATAAGAGTAAGGTGTTGCAATAGAAGACTTTTGATAAGAGGAAGTCTTGTGACAAAGGTGAATCAAATGTGTAGAGATAAAGAGGTGGTAGTAAGAGCTATTTACTATCCTTTTTTGATGTGATACAAAGTGCTAGGCAGGTTGGATGCATGGATTTGGCAGAGGGTAGAGTTGAGTTGTAGATAAAGGGAGTTGCAGATAAAGAAGATATGTGGGTTAAGAATGTGAAGTGGTGATTTATGTCTTGAATCCTGCAAGATGTTCATAAGTTCCACTTATGGAACATTTTTCTTATCACCTAGGGTAACTGATGTAGGAGCATCGTTGGCAATCTTGCATCAGTACCCAAAAATATTTCCTTTTAGTGTTTTGGTTGGTGATCCTTCTAGTTGTCTCTTTATCTCATGTGATCCAAATGGCCTATTCTGGACATCATTATGAATCAATGGTCAGGTTCACATCATGATCCATTCTTTCTTGGTGGAGATTTCTTAAGATTAGTTTAGACTTATATTTGTTCTTCATGACTTACAACTTAATCTAAATTGTTGGATCTTTTCAAAGCTTTCCCATGGCTTGTAGATCTAATTGGTGCATTTCTTGATGATATTACATTCATGGCCAACCTCCTTGTGTGATTGCACTTCATCTCATATCCATCTAGAGGTGTTCCTTATGATTTGGGTCTAGACCTATTTGTTGTAAAATATTTTCTTCATTCTTGGAGAATGTGATCTCCTTGGTTGACTTGTGGCTTGTGATCTTGTATACATTGTAGTCTTGGTTCCTTAGTCTAAGAGTGGCATAGCAGCTTAGTAGTAGCTCATAGGTTAGCATCTAGTATAGATCTAGATTCTTGTTTGTAATCAAGGCATGTATGCTTAGAATGTAATCTAGCATGTATTTGGGCATGTATGATGTAAATCTTGAGTATCTGATAATGTGAAGGCCTAATTGACATGCTCTCTATTCATTATTGAGTTCTTAATAATATGGAATTGATTGTTTCCGCTGTGTTGACTCTAGCTGCATGGTTGGATTGTCTCCATTGGGGAAACTTTGTCTATGACTGCATCACTTTGTCCCCCTCTTCTCTCCCACCTCTATCTCTACTCCTAGGTCTCCCATCCCTCTCTCCCTAGGATCTAGTTCTCTCACCTCTATATCTCTCCCCTCTCTATTGATTTTCCTCCTTGTCCACATCTCTTCCTACCTCCTTCCCCTCTTTCTCTATTTGTCAACATATCTCTCTCTCTCTCCCTCACCTCTCTAACTCTCCCCTCTCTAGGTCTCTTAGTCACTCCATATCTACCTCTCCCTCCCTCCCTCCCTCCTTAGCCATATCTTTCTCTTTGTTCTCTTCTCTCTCCCATTTTATCTCTCTTTTCCCTCTCTCGTCATTGCCTCTCCCTTTCTTGTATAGGGTGTAGGGAATAAGGTGTAGGATATAGGGTTTAGGCTTATGGTTTGTGGTATAGGGTTTAGGGTTAAGGGTATTTTCATAGGGTTTAGGGTACAATATTCATGGTATATGGTTTAAGGTACATATGATAAAGGTTACATTTCTTGTATTAATACTTTCTTCTCTCTGGGTTTCTCTCCCCTCCCTCTCCATCCATGAATATTACCCACCTCTATCTATCCCCTTCTATCTATCTCACCCCTCTCACTCCCAATATAGGGTTATCACCTCTCTCTCCCCCTATAGATATCTAACCTCTATATCTTTCTCCGCTCTAGTTTTGTATATTCCTTCAAATTTAGTTATGTTATTATCAATGAGGATTGGTATCTTGTACTTAAGGAACTATTCAAGTTTATGTGTATGACCTTAAACATGACAGTAGTTATAAAATGTTTGATTTTTATTTCTATAAGATACATTTTTTCAAGATCTAAATGTTATGTAGGAAAAAAATTGTAAGTAAAATAGCACTTAATAAGTTTATAAGGTTATTGAAATTTAGAAAATTTTCTAGAAGAATTTGGTTTAAATGAAGGAAATGTAGTGGCAAATTGACTCACATTGTTCTTTGTACCATTACTCTTTGAAAAAATATTAGACTTTTGAAATTAGAAGGGTACACAAGTTTAGATGATCATTTAGACTATATTTAAAGTATTTGAAGTTATTATATTAACACCAAGATCCTTCAAATGTTTGCAGATGTTGAAGAGATGGAAAGGTACTTAGATGCACAAATATTTTATCATTAGAATTAATCCCTCAAGAACCATGATGTATGATTCATCATTGAACTGATGTTTTATTTCTAAAAAATATTTAAAATTAAATAGCACAGTTGTGTTCATCTAGTAAGTTTATTAACAATAATGTTTTTATTCTCATTGTAAGAATTTTCCTAAGGAAAATAATGTAATGCCAAGATCTAGAAGCTCAATAGATAGCACAAATAAGAGAGACAAGATTACATGATCAAATGAATAACTCAATAATGGTCAAATGATAATGGGTACACAATTGATAATGCCCAATTGATTGATTCAATAATGATAACTAATAATGGATACAAAATTGATAAATACAAAGTAGATGTGCCTAAATATATAGGCAATGCATGATAACTAGGAGTGATGCAAGAGATAACCTATCAATCACACTAGGTGTAATCACATGTCCACCAAAGGTGGATCATCCTCCATTGTACAACAAAGTATGTACAAAATGTGCAACAATGAGATGATGATAATGTGATAAGACCACTAAAGGTGGATCTCATACAGAAAGTGGAAATTCTCCTACACCATGTGCTAAAATGAAATGCAAGCTCCTAGGTGTCTCAATGGAAAACTACTATGTAATGCATTATCCTAAGTAAACTTAAGTGTAATTAGGAATATTTTATTACACCAACACCCCCCCTTAAGTGAAACTTAGGGGAATTCACTTAAGCTCACAATGCTAGATGAAAATGCTTAATGGGTTCCAACTAGTAGGCCATGTACAATATGTAAATGCAATCTCTCATAAAATGGAGAAAGAGGGAAAACCTCATGGGAAAACCCTCCCCCAAAAAGAGGGATAAGAAAAGATGCATGCATGGATGGAGTAATCAAGGCCCCCCATTATGACATACATCATGTATATACAATCAAGAATCCCCATATAGGAGAGAAGAAGTGGAAGAGAGGCCAAGTAGTCCCCCCTCAATGTAGAATGTACACCTATGGTAGATGCTCTAGGCTTGATGTAGAAACTACTCCATGAGTGTAGAACAAAGTTCCTCCCCTTAGGAAGAAACAAAACCAAAGTTGCATCAATGACCCTCCCCAATATGTAGGAAGAAACCTAAAAAAAATGGAATCTTTGAAACTTGCTCAAGTGTCCTCATGTCAATACTGAAAGGTGCCTCCTCCAAATCATGTGTACTAGGCCACACTGCTGAAAAAGACAAGTTAGGATCAACTCAGATTGAATGTAGAACATGTCTCAAAGACTCAAGTGTGGTCTCCTCTGAAGATAAAGTGACCTCCTCCAACTATTGTATCAAAGTATCCATAATCATGTCAACCTCGAAAGAATGATCAAGTGGAGAATGAAGATGAGGGTCAACATGTTCCCTAACAACAATTGAAGAAGGACCATCTTCAAAGAGAAGATGAATTTCATCAATAATGTCTCACAAATTTTTAATGTAGGACTCCACAAACAAACGTACAAAATGTCTGTCAAGTAGTCATCCCATGGAATTGAGTCTGAAAGACAAGGAATATCTTGGTACACTGAATCACTTGAACCCATGCTTGTATGAATGCAAGCATCATCGGGAGAAATCATAGAAATGATCTCAATAGGAGGATAAGGAATGGAGGTCTCAAGAACTTGATCACATGTGAGAATACCCAATTTCAAGTAGCCAAAGTCCTCCTCAAAGTCTGAATCAACATTGAAAGTGTGTTGAAAATCTGCTGAAGAATCACTATCATCATCATGAGAAAAGTATGCAAAGTAGTATAACCAAGATGCATGATCAACCACCCCTATATAAATGATCTCTCTAGTATCCAAGTCTCCGATAAAAATTAATTCAGGAGTAAATTCCACAATCCTCCTTATTGCCCCATTAGTGAGTTGACAGATGGAAAGAAGATTATGAGTTAGGTGAGGTACAAACAACACATCTTTGAAGGTTCCCACCCCCTTATCAACAGTTCCTTTCCCAATCACATTCATGTAAGTATGATTTCCCATCAAAATATAGGTTGTGCATGACAAGGATCAAATGAAGAATACATAGACTGGGAAGACGCCATATGATGAGAAGCCTTTGAATATAGATGCCATCTCCCTAAATTATGACTTGAAGTAGCGAGTAAAGCTTGACCTTTTCCCTTATTCTTCTTGTGATGCTTTCCTTTATCAAAATCTAAATGTGAAGAAGAGGATGAAGTAGTCATTCTTGAAGGTAGATTTATTTGATTCTTCCTAAGAAGATGCTTGAGTTCATATATTTCCTTCTTGTAGAAATGATGTTCTTCATGTCCATTGTTCTTGCAATATGCACAAGTGAGAAACTCCTTATTTGATTTCCCCTTATTGTTTCCTTGGGGTGAGGAGTTGGATTGATATTTCTCTTGTTGTGTCTTATGTTTCCACTTGTTCTTATTCTTGTATGAACCTTTTCCTCCTTGGTTCCCATGATTAGCCACCAATGCCTTAGAATTTGAAGACTTGAGAATCCCCATACTTATCAATTTGGATTGTTCCAACATCAACATTTGTCCAAATGACTCAAATGGAGGTGTAGTGAAGGAAATTCCCATGGTCAACTTGTGAGTATTGTAACTTGAAACAAAGGCTGCATATTTTGAAGGAAGATTGTCAATAATATGATTAATCAATTGTGAATCCTTGACAGTTATACCACAATCCTTAAGTTGTTCTCTCAACTCATTGGCTTTGTTGATGAAATCCTGAATTATATCAAAGTTCTTAGGATCTTATTTGAAAAGATTTTCTTGAATTGTGAATCCCTTATCCTCATCCTCATCCACTTTACCATATAAATATTCAAGTTTATCCCAAGATTTCTTGGCATTGCCCAAGGAGGAAATGTGAAACATGAGATCTTGAGTAACACATGTTCTTATAATTCTTAAAGCCTTATAGTATTTAGTTCTTCAATCATTTAATTCCTTATCATCCATATTAGGACTAGTAGGTGCTTTAATTTTTCCATCCACATAATGATTTAATCCTTTCACCATTACCTTGCTCCATACATTTTCTTTCCATGTAGCATAGTTATGTGGAGTTAATAGTGAAAATCCATAAGTACCCGTAATGAAAAATTGAAAGAGAACTAGAGAGAAAGAGACACAACCACACAAGAACCCCCCTGCCCCCAAATTCACTCAATCAAAGAATCCTCTGAAAATAGATGATTTTGACACTTTATATATAGTGCCTGTACAATTGCCACTTGCCAAAATGAACCAAAGTGGACTTCTGATTTTGGTGATTATAACAGAAAATATGAAGCTAGAGCAGACTCAATAAAATAAGACACAAGATCTGTCAAGGATCTAATTAATTACAAGTGCCAAAATAGACCAAATATTGAAAGTACTATGTCCACTCAAAATTTCTCCAAATTGATACCAGATCTGGAAAGTAGACAAAAAATCATGCACTTTTTTAAAAAAATGCACTTGAAAATGTGTTTGTATGAGCCCGAACGAAGCCTCTAAAGTTGCAAAATAGTTACAGTCACTAAAAATACAATTTCTACAAAATCTCAGTGAGTTTGATCAAGTAGTGTTCGCAGATCTGACTGAGCTTGGCTCGAATTACAGAGTGACTCAGATAATGACTCGTTGACCAGTGAGTAGCTTGTCGAGCTACTCAAGCAATAGCACACCGAGCGGGACTTTAGTCCCACATTACTAAAATTAATGAAATAAAACTTTTTTATATATACCGCTTCATCGGATGTGAAGTGGCTTGAGGGCCACCAAGGAAGTTGTGTTGGACGCGCGACGTTAGATGTCTTTGTATTTGCGGATGCCCGAGATGTGATATGTGTCAAGTTTGGTTGTTTATGTTGTTGCGTTCTTGTTGCCATCGATGAGGATCTGAAAGCCCTATGTCAATACGGTCTGTTGATGTTGCTTTATGGGGGTCAAGATCTGATAGCTTGATTGCCCTGTGATATAGATCTATCTAATGACCTACATAATTGCAAATATGACAAAAAAATAGGGGCCTTGTCCCAAAAAAATTTGTAGCAAAATATGCCCGAAAATGGAAATTGATGCAAATAGACTGCAGATCCAAAAATAAAAATATTTTTGAAAATGGAAAAAAAATTGCCTCAGATTTGACTTTTGCCTAATATAGGCAAATTTATAGTCAAAATTCACCAGAACGTCCACCCAGATGCAATGGTGAGGTCAGATCTTTCTCTAGACGCTCCCACAAACTTCTGATATGTCAGATTTGAATCATGGCCCTCTAAAATATGAAGCAAATAGCTCTCCAATGACTAACCAATGAAACCCTCTATGGCTCTGATACCATGTAAGAATTTTCCTAAGGCAAAGAATGTAATGCCAAGATCTAGAAGCTCAATAGATAGCACAAATAAGAGAGACAAGATGATATGATCAAATGAATAACTCAATAATGATCAAATGATAAATGACACACAATTGATAATGCCTAATTGATTGATTCAATATAATGATAAAATAATAATAAATACACAATTGATAAATACAAAGTAGTTGTGCCTAAATATATAGGTAATGCATGATAATTAGGAGTGATGCAAGAGATAACCTATTAATCACACTAGGTGTAATGACATGTCCACCAAAGGTGGATCATCCTCCAGTGTATAACAAAGTATGTACAACATGTGCAACAATGAGAGGATGATAATGTGATAATACCACTAAAGGTGGATCTCACACCTGAAGTGAAAATTCTCCTACACCATGTGCTAAAATGAAATGCAAACTCCTAAGTGTCTCAATGACAAACTACTATGTAATGCATTATCCTAAGTAAATTTAAGTAAAGTGTAATTACAAATATTTAATTACACCAACACTCATGTTTATATGAAAGTGTTGTACAAGATTAGTAGCAACGTCATCAAAGCAATTGGTTGAACTTGTTGAACTTGAGGGTAATAAATTATAAACCATTGAATAGTACATTTATTAAGGCAACAAAGGAATGCTTTAAGCCAATTTCATATCATCATAAAAAAAGACAATCATAATATTGTGAATGATTCTAGTTACATATTAGGGTCTCTTTTTCTACTATATGTATCAAAGTGAGGAGCCATAAATCCTTCAAGAAATGGATAGGCGACAACCTCAAAATCTAGAGGCATAATAACAACAACGAAACATGTTCTCCTTGGTCAACCTTTGGAAATAAATTTATGAAATTTTAAGGACAACAAGCAAGGCTCCTAAAATGATGTATGCAGATCTGCTACTTGTTTTAGTGAATCAAATCTAAACATTTCTCTATCGATTGTTCCTTTAATATCTAGGATGAGAAAAGATCCTTGAGAAATTCAAGATGACAAATATCTATTAATGGATGCCTTCAAAAAATGATTAATAACATTCATTTTTTCAAAACATGTACTCAATTGACTTAGGCTAGGGAAATCAAGGGGGCTAGTCAATTGAAATTGGAATTGGAATTTTAAAAAGTAAAGGGTAAAGTCTATGACTATACGAATGACCTCACAATCACAAAAATAACTTTTAGTAAACAAATTGTCAAACCTAAATAGCTAAGAATTATATCAAAATACTTGTATAAACAAATTATAAATACATAGATAAAACAATGTATTAGAATATATATTTATAAGAATAAGGCGAGAGATAAACACATAAGAATATGTATATATAAAAATAAATATAAAAAAATATGAAAAAAAAATCAAACTTTACATAAAATTGAATTATCTCACACACATTCATTATTAAATTTATTTATAAATGCGTACTATAGAAGATTTACTTTATTAATAAATGTGTGTTTCATTAGAGGTGACCCACCTTGCCACAAATTCAAATTTAGGTTAGCACATTGTAGGCAGTTTATAGTAATAGAGTCCTTTCAAGAAAGCATAAGTTACAAACTCTGAATAAACGGTTTACTATGAATTAGAAAAAAACTTCTACCGCAAATTTTTAATATTATCCTGAATTATAAGTCAGCTGGTAACAATTGCTAATTTTATCCTGAATTATAAGTTAGGAGTTAATGATTTTTAATTTTATCCTTGAAATATAAGTCAGAAGGTAACGGTTAAAATCTGATGTAGTTCCACGAAACTCATTATATAGTTTCTACTTTGGATTACTTTGGATTCTTTTGCACATGATTTAAATGTAAAATTATATTAGTGCCTTTTATCATTTCTTAAATTAAAGAATAGTAATTGCTATTATTTGTCTTATACATTAGTTTATTCTTAGAGTTATTCATCCATCATTTATATAAAAAAATATTTGGTACTTTTGTATTAAGTTTTAAAACAAAATAAAAAAATCTATAAAATTATTCCACGTCATAGAAAATTATTTTAGTATATGTTATGTCAACTTCTTTTAACATTGTGATTCTTTAATTGAATAATAAAAAATGTTATTATTTTTCTTATAGGCTAGTTCAATGTTATTCATCATTTCTTTATTTCTAAAAATACGTGACAATTTTGTATTAAGTTTTATTTATTTATAATTTTATATTATATCATAAAGAATCATTCCAATAAATGCATTCTTTCTTTTAACATTCCAATAAATGACATTCTTTCTTTTAACATTTTGATTGTTTAATTAGGTAATAGAACCTATTAATTGTTTCAGAGACTATTTTTGGGTTAAAAAGTTATTCATTTGTACCTAAAAATATGACATTCATCCATTCATACCTAAAAATTTGACATTCATCCATTCATACCTAAAAATTTGACATTGATTCAATTGTATGATATGCGACATTCTTTCTTTTAACATCTTGATTATTTAATTAAGTAATATCAATTCCTATTAATTGCCTCATAGAATTCTTTTTGGGTTCAAAGTTATTCATTCATACCTTGTATAAAGTTTGTTTTATCTATAAATTTATCTCACATTATGAAAAAATATTCAAATAAATATCATGTATGTCTCTTTCAACATTGTGATTGTTTAGTTAATAAATTAACAATCCTTGTAATTTACACTTCTAGTTAAATTATATAAAAGTTTTTCAAGTTTTATTTTACATTTTAAAGAAATAAATTTTTAAAATTTATTAAATTTAATATAGTTTAGAATAGATTAATATTTTTAAACAATTAATGGTTATATCACTTCTTATATATTAAAAATGAAAATTAGTACAATATCCAAAACAAAATGGTAGTAGAAAGTATATCTCCAATTTCTATACAAGACAAAGCACAAACAAATAAGAAAAAATAATAAAAAAAGATTGTTAAAGTTGTGATAGTTACACTAATGAATGTGAGTCTCAAACAAGACTATGAATCACAATCCCATAGAAATCAACAATGTTGTAAAACAATGAGATAATTTTATATTACACCACAATTTGACTTTTTAAAGCCTTTCATTTTTCTCATACCAAAATAACTACCTAAACTCTCTTATAAAAATAACTAATTATTATAATTATTTTTTCTAACTATTAAGAAATTAACATTTGAATGTTAATTTATCTATATCTTATATTATTTAATAAGGTATATTAAACTAAATACTAAACTATTAAAAGTTGTAATAATCCTACAATTAATAAATATTTAGATAAACAAAATATTAAGAATAAGGTAGAAGCTAAAATAGGATATGTGTCTATAAGAATAGGTAAAGTTAGAAGAATAAACTCAAACCTACATAACATTAAATTATTTATTGATATGGATATATATGAAGACATTATCTCAAAAGAAATACATAACTAAATAATCAATAATGTTAAATAAATAAATTTGCTCATAATAGTATAGTGTAATTGAATCATATCATTTTTAATCTTGTCATCAAAATTCAAACCCCTTAAAATGATATTATTGAATTTGTAAAAAATAAATAAAATTCAAACCCATTAAAATGATATTATTATTATTTTTAATCAAAAGTGGGCGGACCACTACTATAATATTATTAATAATAACTGGTTCAAGGAAAAGAACCAGAAGAAAACTAGTATCATTATCTGGGTACAACAAGAGAAGATAGAACGAGAAGGACCTAACAAACTACAACCCCCCAAAA
Source organism: Chamaecyparis obtusa (assembly GCA_027943335.1). Classification (NCBI taxonomy): domain Eukaryota; kingdom Viridiplantae; phylum Streptophyta; class Pinopsida; order Cupressales; family Cupressaceae; genus Chamaecyparis; species Chamaecyparis obtusa. Next base: position 466,997 of record BSBK01000596.1, read on the forward strand.
TACAAAACATATATTAACAAACTTTATTTGAAGTTGTAAAAAATATTAAATATATATATTTTAAAATTTAATTTATCAATTAATTTGTATCATAGAATAGTTTCATTTCCTCCACAAACATCAATGTCAAAAGTTTTAAAATCTAATTTATCAATTAATTTGTATCATAGAATAGTTTCATTTCTTCCACAAACATCAATGTCAAAAGGTTGTCTTCATACATATATTCATTCTAGTTTCCTTACACGGAGGACTTCTCCATAAACAACAAAATGCTATTAAGGTGGTCATTTCAGTAGTTATGACAGTTTTTTGGTTATTGAGGAGGACTTCGTCATAAACAACAAAATGCTATTAAGGTGGTCATTTCAGTAGTTATGACAGATCTTTGGTTATTGGACGCGGCCAAGCTCCTTATAAAATGTACTATCAATCAGATTTAAAAAACAGAAAGTACAATAGATTTTTGTGAAATTTTGTTCTTCATGATCTACAAATTTTGTCATAAAAACATTAAAAAACACTATGTTTTCACAAATCTGTTAAAAAAGTTCGACCTGTTTGATATTTTTTTGTAAGGGAGCTTAGTTGCTGCCCTGGTTATTACGTATCTTGTACAAGGATTTATCTTTGTCAGAAATGGGGTACGTGAACTCCGAGCTCTACGGATTGCACTCCGGGCTCTTTTGATTGAATCTGCACCTATCACGTGTGGAAATTCACCGGAATCTTGATGACAGAAGACTTACATTTAACTGAAAAAACAATCTTTTACCACAAATCTTGATCTCCATACTGAATTTCAAGTCAGGAGGTAATTGCAGTTAAATCTTACTTAACACTACATGAAAAATCCTTAGGCACGGTTCACCCTGCAAAAAGCCTTCCACCACAACCATTTCATTTTCATTACAGGCAAACCACACCATGCATTGCATTATCTCAAGAACAGCTGATATGGAGTCAGAAACTCAAATTCAGGTCAATTATAAATTGCAGTTTAGTCAATATCAATACATTCCTTATGAAGAAAGCATCAGCTACAAACTCTGATCATGAAATGCCAGGTCTTGGCCAACAAAAAGGCCATGAAAACCATAGGGCACTCTAGCAGGGAGTTGCACAGACGCCACAATTTCCAAACTGGGCGATTGAGCATCCATTACCAGAAGCTTCGACGTTCCCGAGCTTTCATCATGAACAAATCCAACAATATACCCATCGTCCTCCTTTTCATCACTCCGAGCTATAAAACACCCTTCACCACCAAAACAATTCTCCCCAAAAATCCTGGAAGCAACAATACATTCCCCTCCCTCTTTCTCAAAATCCAGCTTAGCAAACCCCCGAGCTCTAGGGAACGGCGCACCGATCGCCACGTACGCGTACCTGTTCTTCCTCGTCAAGTAACGAGGATTGATCACCCCAAACTCGAGTCTTGAATTGGACGACAGCCGCTTTCTGGAAACCGTTCCGCCGCCTAAGTTAATCCGAATCATTTCCACAGTCGTACGCAGCAGATGATTTTGCTCCAAAATGCACTCCGCGGGCTCCGAGTTCGTCGCAATCAAGACGAGATCTTCGCCGCCGTTTTCTTCCCAGGCATTCAGAGTATGCACGATATTCAATCCCGGCACATCGAACCAGATCATCTCGGAATCATCAGTCGCGTAGCGGGGTAAAACGCCCAATCGGGGCACCTTATCTGCATCGCACACAATTAGCGACCCTTTTCCTAAAACCATCTGCATCGGATCCACAACGATCTGAGAATCGGGAATGATCGCGTAATTGCTCGTTATGGCGAAATCGTGCACGAACACCGGGCGGCGCATGCACCGAATGGGAACGTCGGGGCTCTTCTCTCCGTCGGCGCCGACTCTGAAAAAGTAGAGAAACGGCGGCGCATAAGAGTACCTCGACGCGAAGAGCTCGCCCGTGAAGGGATCGATCTTCGGGTGCGCCGTCATTCCCAGACTGAGCCTGCCGCCGAAATCGTGCCGCCCGACATTGCAAATATCGCCGTTTTGATCGATAACGAAGCCGTACGGCAAGCCGGACTCGCCGAGCGCGAGGAATTTGTCGGTGAAGAAAACGGCGCTGGTGTTGGCGAGTCCGGAGGCGTAGGAATGGTCGATGAGGCCGAGAGCTCCCCTGGCGGCGGCGAGGGCGCCTCTGGCAATCCCCGCGAGGCCGAAGAAGCCGGCGAAGACACGTGGGAAGAGAGAACGTCCCGCCGTCAGTTCTTGCATGAGTTTGTCCGTGTGCACGAAGCGGCTGCAGAAGATTGGGAGGCCGCCGCGGATGGAGAGGGCGTGCAGCATGCCGTCGCCGTCATTTAAGTGGTGGCCTTGGCCAGGGCGAGGAGGAAACAAGGGATTTGGGCCGTTGCGAATGTAGACGCCGTCGAGACATGGCGGCAGAGTGCCGACCACTTTTAAGCATTCTGTCGGCGCCGTCTCCTGCACTGGTCCAAAGTTCCCGGAGAGCACCAATTTGGGGTCTATCGAAGGGCGAAGTGGTTTTTCCAGGTATTTGTCGATGAAGTCGTCCGCTGCGTTGCACAGTGACGCCGCCAGAGTCGGACGTGCATTCTTTGCTGTGTTGTTCTGCGCAGAACAGCGGACGGTTAATCGGGAATGACGGCGGCCGCCATGACGAGCCGCCAGAATGCAAGACGGCTCTGAAGTTAAGATTGGAGCCGTGTATTTGGTTTCCATTGGTAGAAACTTTGCATTGCCTGTATGCCAGGGGCCGAAGGGGAGAGATTTGAATGATGGCGGAGGGCTGTCGATTTATATTGTTGCGTACGCTTGTGCGTTTGGTTTTGTTTTGGTAGAGGGAAAAGCAAAATGTACACGCATTTGTAAGATTAGCGGTTCACATTAGTAGGGAAAGAGGGGTCCGGAGTGGAGTGGGTACATGATGGAGAAATTCCATCAAACTTACTCTATATGGTTTCTACTTTTGGTTCGCCTTCAATAATGGAATGGTAGAGTATATTGCATGTCATTTGTGATTTTTGATTCGCCAAAATCTGATGTGTTTTTCATTTTTTTAAATTTAGTCAAGGATACTTTCTATCTAAATAGTCCGTGACCCTTCTTTGTGTTTTTAGTGAGTTTGTTTTATTTCAACAATTATTTGATTCAATTTTCTGTAATTTTGATAGCTCTTTTTTATATTGTTTGACAAGGTGGCTTTTTATTTACATGTATGCTATCTTAAAATTGTTATAATCTATTATATAAAGATGAAAATGATTATATAATCAAATTATATATATTTATATATATAGAAAAATAATTAAATAAATATTATGTAAGTAATTTTGATGGATTTTCTTATATTCATTAGGAAGGCCACTTCTCATTTACATGTATGCTATCTCAAAATTATTGTAATCTATATATAAAGATGGAGATACCAACATGATGTGATCTAATTAAATATTATGTGAGTATCTTTTAACATTATGATGCTTTAATTAAACAAGTGCCATGTAGTGGCCACTACTTGCCATTAATATTGTAATAAAATAATAAATATAAGAATAATTATTGTTAATATTGTCATAAAAGTAATAAATATAATAACATAAGCATAGAATATTTGGAGTATTAACAATATAACAATAGAACACTATAAATTGATTGTTAGTCTATTAGTATGAAAGTGAAATTATAAGATTGAAGTTATGTATTTTATTTTGGTACATTGTATTTTATTTTAATTTTGAGAAAATGACACTTCATTAGAAATAATAAGATATATTGTAATACTATCTAATTATATTTGACTTATCTAAAATGTTATTTTAAAAAAAATATATATATTTTTAATTATTTTATTAACAAATTATATATTACTAAATTGTATAATAAATCTAACCTAATTAAAATAATATATAATATCAATCATAATAAGAAATAAAAATAACAAAATAGAAAACAAACCATTTCATAATTAAGTAGTTATTCTGAATTAAAGAAATATCTAATATGGACTTATCATAAAATGATGCAATAGTACTTCCTTAACCTAGGAACACGTACTAACAAGTGCAATTTAGTGACTATACTTACCTTCATATTATTGTAATAAATATTTTTGTTGTAATTTTTAATTATTATAATTTTACATTATTATTATTTTAAAATTATATTATTTTAATTATATATATTTTTAATATTAACTATAGCTAATAAGTAGGAGATATATTTCTACAACAAGTCAAATTGTGATATTGCTACCCGGATCTAGGTGATGCTCGCACAAGTGTTACATTCATTCTCATGAGAGATGGGTTCTTGTGAGCCACTACTAATGAAACTTGGGTCAATGAGTTTGACTCAAAAAAACTAGAGAATTGAATCCTGATGACAATATCACAATTTAACCATAACTATCACATCAATAAAATAGTATTAATAGTTATATAATATAATATAAATATCATAATAAAAATATAATTCTATTTTAAAATTTAAATATAAAAATAAGAATAGAAGTAAAAGTAAAATAATATAATTTTAAATGGATCATCTTATAGTTTAGTAGTTTTTTTATTTTTTTAATATGTAAGAGTGAAAAAAATAATAATTTTAAGATAAATTAAATAATTTCAATTGACATTTTTAAAAATAAATTATATATATATATATATATATATATACACACACTAGCTTAGCTCATTAACAATTGTACAATGATAAAGGCAGTTTATCCTCAAAAGCTCAACCAGAAAACACTCTAGCATATGCAATCTACTTGAGGGGAAGAATCATGAAACTACTCAAGAAATTTTTTTAAAATGTGAATATTTATGTACTCCAACTCTAGCACCCCTCTCTTCCCTACTATAAATTGGTTTACTTTCGTTTAATTTTATCAATCGATGCTAGACTTGACAGATTTAGTCTTATATTTTTATGTTTCTTGAAATGCTTTTAAATTTTACAATTAATCTAATATTTATTTCAATTGAACATGATATAATTTTCATTTAAAATATATAATAAAAAATAAATATTTAAAAATGATATTTCTGAAATTTTATATATATATATATATATATATATATATATATATATATATATATATATATATATATATATATATATATATATATATATATATATATATATATATATATATATATATATATATATATATATATATATATATATATATATATATATATATATATATACTAATATATTATAATTATTAAAGAAATTTTAAAAAAAAATCATTTGAGTAAGATGATTTCATATGTTAAAGAAAAAAAGAAAAAGAAAAAAGAGAAAGAATTTTGCATTCCAAGTTTCTTAATGCAATCTTGATGTCATGTTGACATTTTCGTGCTTATCTAAGCTGATGAAGATGGTCTTCCTCTTTAACCAATGAGTGTTAAGTGTTTCGTTCATTCCCATTGAAAATGGGTTCTTGTTAATTACTATTGATAAAACATGAGTCAATGAGTTTGAAATTTTTTTAATCTAATCAAATACATATTATCTATTGCCATTCTTAATGAAAAAAAAATCAAATACATATTATCTATCCTCTTTATCATAAAATAATTTATTTATTATTAATTATGTAGAATGTGATTATACTAATAACAATGATTATTAACTTTAATATATAAATTATTAAAATTCTACCTATATTAAAAATTGTTAAAATAAATAAATGATTAAAAATACTATAAAGTTAAAAATCATTAAAAATTTGTATTTTAAATGATTAAAAAAACCAAACAAAATATTCTTAATTTAAAAATATTTAAAATCATTAAAATAAAAAATATTCATAAACTATCATTTAAAAACAAAATTCACCGAAATAAATTTAAAAAATAAAAGATTAATATAAGACAAATGGTTGAATCCAATAGAAATAATTCCTACTCCCCCATGTGATGGCATACAAGTTGGCAAGTTAGGCAGTTTAACATTGTTTTTATTAATCTTACGTGCAAGCCGCTTCGTACGCAGTATGCCACAGACTACAACAAGGAAAAGATTGATTGGACTGCCCAAAAGTATGGGCATGTATGTGATAGAGGCATACCATCAAAAGGGAGAGCACTGACTGGTGCAAATTTTCAGCGATTTAGCTAGTGCCCCTATCCGAGACAGATCTGAGGACTATCCTTTGGGACTGTACGTTGAGCTGGGTGCACATAGTTGGCACTGGCTATCTGGCCGAAAATTTGCACCGACCTTATAGCCAGTGCCCATCATGTCAGGCAGGACCTTCGTGCAACTGTCCTTTCAAACAACTCATATTCATATATATCAGAACCCTTTAAAAATACAACCCCATAATATCTCTGACAACCTTCAATAGTTTTTGTTTAAGAAATGTTATATTATATTGGTATTGGCTAAATCGTATAAAATGTATAAGGAAGTTGCAAAAAGTTTGAAAAAAAAACTAAGTGTCCCCCTTGGTAGATTTGCGTATATTATATGGTGATATTTTTTGGTTTCTTTTATATATAAACTAAATATATATATAAAAGAAACCAAAAAATATCACCATATAATATACGCAAATCTTACCAAGGGGACACTTAGTTTTTTTTTTCAAACTTTTTGCAACTTCCTTATACATTTTATACGATTTAGCCAATACCAATATAATATAACATTTCCTAAACAAAAACTATTGAACACTATCAGAAATATTATGGGGTTGTATTTTTAAAAGGTTTTGACATATACGAATATGAACTGTTTGAAAGGACAGTTGCACGAAGGTCCTCCCTGACATGATGGGCACTGGCTATAAGACCGGTGCAAATTTTTGACCAGATAGCCAGTGCCCACATAGTTGTAGTGTAGGATCTGAATGGGATGGATCCAAGGAGAAAGCTTGGGATTGTGTTGTGATGACCCTATAAAAAGTTGTGGTTTAGGAACCTCGTGGAGAGGATTCAAGGTCTAACCACAGAGGGCAAGTGTCAGAGTGCATCAAAAGCGGCCAAGGTAGTGGGGTCCAAGATGTGGTGTTGGAGATTCTTACGGCGATGGCTTGTCTTAGGCGAGAGCTAAATCCAGCCCCGTGACAATATGTGTTGAGTTGCCCATGATTTTCGTATTGAAAAGGACAAAGATCATACTTGAACATCTTCTCCCCCTTTTTGAACTGAAACGCTAACAAATTAAATCCTAAAATTGACTCGAATTCATATTCTAAAGTCGTAAATATAAGCCATACAAAAATTAGTCGGGAATGACGGCAGCCGCCATGACGAGCCGCCAGAATGCAGTACGGCTCTGAAGTTGAGATTGAAGCCGAGTATTTGGTTTCCATTGGTAGAAACTTTGCATTGCCTGTATGCCAGGGGCCGAAGAAGAGAGATTTGAATGATGGCGGAGGCCTGTCGATTTCTATTGTTGCGTACGCCTGTGCCTTTGGTTTTGTTTTGGTAGAGGGAAAAGCAAAATGTACACGCATTTGTAAGATTAGTGGTTCACATTAGTAGAGAAAGAGGGGCCCGGAGTGGAGTGGGTACATGATCAAGAAATTCCATCAAACTTATCGTATGTAGTTTCTACTTTCGGTTTGCCTTCAATAATGGAATGATTGATTAATATTGCATATCAAAAAGTTTGTGGTATCTTTTTATTGCATATTTCTAATAAGAATGAATGGAACACTTAGTATTCATTGGATCTAAGTGATGTTCACATAAGTGAAGTACTTTGGAGGGCACCTATTCCAGTACTACACCAACTCGAGCGCATGATCAAGAAATTTCATCAAACTTATTGTATGTAGTTTCTACTTTCGGTTTGCCTTCAATAATGGAATGATTGATTATTATTGCATATCAAAAAGTTTGTGGTATTGTTTTATTGCATATCTCTAATAAGAATGAATGGAACACTTAGCATTCATTGGATCTAGGTGATGCTCACACAAGTAAAGCACCCTAGGAGGTCACCCATCCCAGTACTACTCCATAGTTATGAGTGCTCGAGTTGGCGTAGTATTCGGATGGGTGACCTCTCGGGAAGTCCTGATGCTTCACCTTTGTGAGCATCACCTAGATCCAAAGAGTGCTAAGTGTTCCATTCATTCTCATGAGAGATGGGTTCCTGTGAACCACTACTCATGAAACATGGGTCAATGATTTTGCCTTCAATAATGGAATGATTGATTATTATTGCATATCTAAAAGTTTGTGGTATTTTTTTATTGAGTTTATTTTATTTTAACAATTATTTGATTCAATTTTATGTAATTTTGATAGCTTTTCTTATATTGTTTTGCAAGGTGGCTTTTTATCTACATGTATGCTATCTTAAAATTGTTATTATCTAAAAAGTGTACATAGGGGCCAACATTTCTTGGAGAGCTAAAATTCTTATTACTCAACTGAGAATCAACTCTCATCAACTTTGGTGTGAGACCAGACATTGGAAGAGGCCAAAGGAGGCTTGGGAAGAGAGAGTTTGCATGTTTTGCAATTTTGGGAAAGTGGTCGGAAACAGAACATCACTTTATTTTAGAATGTGAAGCATACAAGGACAACATGGACAAATTTGTGGATACTATAACTGATAGCTCTTGGCATAACCTATTCAACGAGGAGTACATTGAGAAGCTAGGTGTGCTCATCATCAACTTGCACAAGAAAAGAACTGAGTTGGCTTAATTTGTCTTGTTGTCCCATAGGCTATTTTTGGCCTCATGAACATTAAAATTATCTATCTATCTATTATATAATGATGAAAATGATTATATAATTAGACTATATATACATAGAAAAATAATAAAATAAATATTATGTAAGTAATTTTGATGGATTTTCTTATATTCATTAGGAAGGTCACTTCTCATTTACATGTATGCTATCTCAAACTTGTTGTAATCTATATATAAAGATGGAGATACCAACATGATGTGATCTAATTAAATATTATGTGAGTGTCTTTTAACATTATGATGCTTTAATTAAATAAGTGCAATTTGGTGACTAGTACTTACCTTCATATTATTGTAATAAATGTTTTTGTTGTAATTTTTAATTATTATAATTTTATATTATTGTTATATAAATTTATATTATTTTAATTATATTTTGTAATATTAACTATAGTTGATAAGTAGGAGATATTTTTCTACAACAAGTCAAATTGTGATATTGCTACCAAGAATCAACTATGTAGTTTTTTGAGTCAAACTCATTGATCCATGTTTCATGAGCAGTGGTTCACAAGAACCTATCTCTAATGAGAATGAATGGAACACTTAACACTCATTGAATCTAGGTAATGCTCACATAAGTGAAGCACTGGGACTTCCTGGGAGGTCACCCATCCCAGTACTACTTTGTAGTTAAGCACGCTCGAGTTGGAGTAGCACTGGGATGGGTGACCTCCCAAAAAGTCCTGATGCTTCACCTCTGTGAGCATCACCTAGATCCAATGAGTGCTAAGTGTTCCATTCATTTTTATGAGATATGGCTTCTTGTGAACAACTACTCATGAAACATGGGTCAATGAGTTTGACTCAAAAAAATATAGAATTGAATCCTGATAGCAATATCACAATTTAACTATAGCTATCACATCAATAAAATAGCATTGATAATTCTATAATATAATATAAACATCATAATGAAAATATAATTCTATTTGAAAATTTAAATATAAAAATAAGAAGTAAAAGTAAAAGTAAAATAATATAATTTTAAAGGGATCATCTTATAGTGTAGTAGTTTGTTGATTTTTTAATATGTAAGAGTGAAAAAAATAATAATTTTAAGGTAAATTAAATAACTTCAATTGACTTTTTTTAAATAGACGCAATTTAGATATCTATACCAATCTTTAATAAAGATTCTAATTATATAAAAATGTGAATATTTATGTACTCAACTCTGGCACGAAAGGATATGTTTGGTTAAACTTTTTTATTGACTTACCTCTCTCCTCTACTATAAATTGGTTTACATTCGTTTAATTTTATAGATTGACGTTGTTTTGTATTCACAGACTTGACAAATTTAGTCTTATATTTTTATGTTTCTTGAAATGCTCTTAAATTTTACAATTAATATAATATATATTTCAATTGAACGTGATATAATTTCATTTAAATATTATAATAAAAAATAAACATTTCAAAAAATGATATTTCTGAAATTTAATTTATATAGATTTTTTTAAACATAAGTATGCTAATACATTATAATTATTAAAGAAAAATATTTTTTAAAATCATTCAGGTAAGATGATGTTAAATTGAAAAAAGAAAGAAAAAGAAAGAATGTTAAATCTTGTCATGCATCATACATCATAAGTATAAAAATATAAAAGGTACATGACCAACAGGTCAAAATGGTACAAGATATCAATATAAATGCCATCGAACTATCCATCATCCATCTGCATGCTCCAGTCTCCTAAGCCATCCGACATTTGTCCATCTACAAATATCAAGACATAAATGTGATCCAAACACTTTTTCTTCCCAACCACGAAGTAGTTAGCTCCCCTGGGGCTCATCCTGAAATGAAGAGCGCACCGACCCTGCATGAGTAACCTAGCAACTCGACACTAATAGATCAGAAGGAATCTGGTGCAAGTTGTGAACTATCTACTTTCCTCATAAATCTAAGTAGAACTAACACAGATATGACAAAGAGAAAGAAAATAACCAACACATTAAGAAACATGCATTTCCATAGCTTAGGCCTAAGCATGTAATTACCAGACTTCTACTAGCTGTTGACTTTATTTTTCTTTGTGTGCTGTCTATGAGGATTCCTTTGATGAGTGGTATCTCCCTGAGAAGCTTTCGATGATGCATAGCTAGAAGACTGAGGGTATGAGAACATGTTTTATTTCTTTATCTGCTTGTGGGTATATTTCATTAATCCTAACTATCATGAGCATTTCTGCTAGTCTTACTTGACACTATGGATTGACAAGGTATTATCCTTGACTGTTTTGCGAGTGCATGCTTCTAGTTATCCTAACTTTCATATGTCTTGATACAAGCATAATCTCGCCATATCAAACTTAGGTAATCTCACTGCATTAGTCATCTTGACCTCCATGTCTTTGATGCCTAGGTGGGATTTCCACATTTCTATCTAATAAAGATCATATTCATATCCACATAGTTATGCTAGTGTGCATTGTATGATCTTACGACGCTACCAATAATGCTCGATGATGATAATTAGATGTCTATAGGCGTTGTGACCTTGCAAGTCAACCACTTTCATAGTAGCTTGCATTTTTAGATTCATGTTAGTTAGTTTTTGCATCTTGCATACGGTGCCAAAAAATGTGTGCTAAAATGTTGTCACACTTCTATGAATCCTTACATGCAAGAAAACTCAATAATGAGCCCTCATAAATCGATCCATAGCTCTCTATGCATGGAGTTGCAAGATTTGTAAAATTGCTCTCAGCTAGAGTTATAAACTCATGACCTTGCTAGTCAACCATACAATGAGAGATTCATAATGAAAACAAGGGCAAGAATGCCAATATCTCCAATGAAATCAATATGAATGCAATGTAATGCAAAATTAATCTAAGATGAGCATGCAAGTATGCAAATTAGGTTATGAAAATGGAAATGAAAGAGTTACAAACCCTCTAATTAGACTATGTGAGATTAATCTAAAACATGAAAGGAAATGATACCATGATTATTCAACTATGATGCAAGCTAGGATGTGATGTAGATGCAAGATGAATGCCAATGATGCTCCAAATCTTCAAAACTTGATGCAAGAATGTCTCCAAAAACTTCAAGATGACTTAGAAAACTTGTAGCATAACAATAGCATAAAATTCAAGTGTATGCAAAATGAAGAAGAGGACTCTTCTTTTATAGAGAATGAAAAATCAATGGACGATCGAGATTAAGAGGCAAAAGACTTAATCAATGATGGAGAAAAATAGAAGCTTGATCCTTGTGCACAAATATCCTCCAATAAGAAAATTAGAAACATTTACTTTATGTTGAGCATTTACTTTATGTCCATGTGAGACAAAAAGTACTTTTATTTTATTTTTCTTTATAAATAAGAATTAAATGCTTTATTTGTGCAACATAGGATAAGAAGAAAAGTGGAGATTTTTTATTTAAATAAAAGGGGAGGAAATTCCTTTTAATTAAATAAAGGCTTAGGATAAAGTGATTTTATTATTTAATTAAAAGAGATTTTTAATTAATTAAAAGGGAGCATGTTCTCTTAATTAAATAAGATTTTTATTTTTTTTCTCTTTTAAATTAAATAAGGCTCAAACCTTAAGAAATATTGAATTGATTATGATTTGATCAAAGAAATTGATATAATTGATATTGTTGATATTTGAAAATATTGATTCAGGGATTTGACAAATTGTTGAATGGGGGCCCAAAGTCTAAGCGACCATTTTAGGGTGCATACACTAGCAAGTAAAAGAAAAATATATTTAACCTTCTCTATTTACCCATATTCAACACCTTTTCCCAAGATATCTATTCTTAAAAAGGAGAAAATTAAATAAAATAAAACATATATTCATGTTACCAAAAAAAACTCCATTTACTAAATTACCTCTTTCAATGATAAATTCACATAATAAATCTTCTATTATAAAGAAAAATATTGTTTTGATAAAAGTCTACCAATAATGTCTTACAAATAAGGTGTTCACAAAAGAAGACAAGTAAATGTTTCATATTATTACAATCCGTAGATCTCTAAAATAACATTCTTATATCGTAGATAAGACAAGAAACACAGTCCTTCCAAAAGCCAATAATACTCGAAACTAAGGGCAAAGTCCACACCAAAAGAACAAACATTGATTCATCTCAAGATCTAGAAGCATGATAATAAAATAAAAGAAAAACTTCATTTCTTAACTGTGTGACCATGCTAAGGAAAACACATGTATCCTATCGCAATTCAAAAGAATGAAACCAAAAAAGGTAAGTACATTTATTCAAAAGTATTTTAGTACTTTGTATAACAAATATGTGTGTGTGTGTGTGTGTGTGTGTGTGTGCGTGTGATTTTGTAGGTCTAAATGATCATGAAAGTACTCAAAGACATCGATTACCTTCTCTATTGATCTAAACCAAATGGTTACAAGTGAAATACAAGTTACATATGACAATTATTTTTAATGATTTTTGTTTTCAAAACTAACTAAATTAATTTTATTAAATTACAGATGATTTTACTCCATTGGTGATGAAAATGATGAAGTCAAAGTGAGTTTTTGTCATGAAAATGCAATCCAAACTAGAAATGGTAATGAAATTACAAAATAACAACCAATAAGTTTTGAGTCTTTAGTTTGTATATTGATTTTATATGATTCAATGTATTAAATGTGTAATATTATTGTAGTGTTAGATGGTGGATCTTACCCAAGATAACAAAAATGGATGCAATGCAAGTTATAAATGGTAATAAAATAATGAAATGCATTTTCATAAATTTTGTGCCTTTAATACATAAGTTAAGTTTTGAGTCTTTAATATATAAATTAATTTTATATATGTTGAATTGTTAAATGTGAATGTTATTGCAATTTTAAATGATCAATACAACAACCAAGACCATAGGCTACCCTTTTCTCTTGATCTTAACCAAACAATAACAATAAGTGACACAATGCAAGGTGGAGATGGAAAGGAAATTGTGTATTCATATTTAATCAATTCCAAGTATTTAATTTAGAAATTAATTTTATAACTAACTCAATGTATTTACAGTTGTTAATGATATTTATATGGAGGATCATGACCAACACCTTTTTGGATAATCACATGTTGATGATATTTATATAGAAGATCATGGTCAACACATTTTTAGATAATAATATAATATATTATATTTTACACATTGATTGTTGAGTACTAAACTCTCTTTGATAGACTAAAGGGAACATAAATTTAAGATGTGGAATTCATTTGTTGTGGAAAGTTGACTCATCATGTCGTGATCCTTTACTTTTTTGTAAATTATGACTAAACAATTTCTTTTGAATTTGATGTATATGTAGTGTTTTAATCGAATAAAATCACATTGAAAATCTTGTGCACCACACTCTCCTTATAGTTTTAAATGTAAATTCTAAACCTAAAAAAATTAAACAACAATAAATTATTTTTGGCTGATGCAAGATTGTGCAGCCCATGATCTATGCTTTTACATAATAGTTTTTCATGTTATCTAAATTTTTTGTTTTCATCTATGAACCACTTTTGAATGTTTTACTTGTTTTATGATCATGCTCTAAGATTTACCCTTGTATAAATAATGAAACTAGTACATATAGGATTTTCAAAGCACAACCTTATAATTATATAACAATGCTATATCACCCACTACTTTGTAGTGAATGTTTTGATAGAATATAGTAGAACGATAGTCATACTAAAACATATATATCTCTTCCTTAACTTATCCTTATAATGGCACATGGATGTTAACAAGGTTTGATTATAATCCAACCTTTTGAGTATATAACCATATATCATATTTTTTAACTTCTATTTTTTATATTGAAATACACAACTTTGTGTTCATGCTTTGTGAATGAAATATGCATTCCTTGTACTCTTGTGGTAGGAATATCATAGTAGAAATATTGGTATTAAGATAAAATATTAATTGTTTGTGCCTCTTTTATTTGGTTGAATACATCTATAGGCGGTGGTATGCAATATATATCTAGCAGAGGCTATGGCTCAAGACTAGAAAATCATTGGTATAGAAAAAATCATTTTACCATATTACATGTTTATATTCTTTTAGTTTCTCTTTCCATTTGTCTTTGATGTCTTCTTTTTTGATCAAAGATCCTTGATTTAATGTGTTCTTATGGGTTTAGTACCAAACCCCTATTTACTCCTGACCTTTATAAAAATCAATATATTTATAAAAAAAATATTTATATATTTAAAAATCTAATTGGTAACATCTTTAGCAATATGTCTTCAAAGGTGGGGGTATTAAATTTGGTTTTAATGTTTGAAGGAATTTGAATTATGAAATAATATATTTACTATGCCTTGTAGCATACTCAATATATTTCAGAAAATTTGGTAAAATTAGACCATCATCACTATTCTTTGTTTTTTAAGAGCTATCTTAATTAAGACATTGAATTTATTTTAATTTTTATAAGTTGTTCTTTGGTACCCATACTTGATCACCTTACCTACAATAATGTGAGGGCTCTTATGCATTTAACTTAATTTTTTGATATATATGTAAGTTCTAATACCACAAATTTACCAATAGATTGACAATAAAATAAGTAATATGGTAGGCAAGTTTAAAATATTAAATAAAACTAAAATATTCACAATTGATAACTATTAACTATTTGAAGGCAATAAAATTCTATGATAACTAAGAATTCCTATAAAAGAGACAAACGTTATTAAAGAATTGTAATAATAATATAAGTTTAGTTTTTTTTAAATGGCAAATCATCACAATTTGTAGTCATATGTATTTTTGAAAGATAAACTTAACCATAGAGACACCTCAATAGAATCTTATTCAGAAATTAAATTAATATTTTTATTTAAACACTACTAGTAAATTCTATTATATAAATAAAAAATCAAAATCTAGATATATCTTCTAGATTACAAACTTACTCAAAGACTATTTAAAACAACATGGCAACATAATTACATGATCAACTTTAATTTTAAAATAATTCAAAATATTAAATATCAAATAAATAATAAAAAATAATTTTAAGAATTCGTTTGATCATCAATATAATACTTTTTGGAATAATAAAAAATTAAAAGTTGATCACGACCAACATAATTACCAGCGGACTATAGAACCAAACACTCACATTGTATCCATTGCTCAATTTTACTTTATTTTTATTGGAACCCCCAAATAAAATTTGGTGAACTGCCATATCTAAACTTGAACCATAAATGTGGATCTTAAATGAAAAATGTCATTTTCCTATATCTCACCATTATGCTATAGTTACAGGTTGTGTTAATGTAGTTGGATGCATAAAATGTGAACTTGTTTGTTATGATGACCTTTCATCAATGGGTCTGTTGGACAGTAGACGACACTACACTGCACATACGTGAGCAATGGTATGCACAACAAAATTATGACGCTTTAATTGATTTGACATTCAAAAGCATGGACATGGACATGTATTTGGACTTGGTCATGACATTGGCCGATGCAAATTTTCGGCTAGATAGCTAGTGCCATCAATGCATATCCTCATAAAGATGCCTTTAAATTTCAAAAAATGACCATTCATGTGGTGTCACATTAGCACATCACTAAACATGACTTACTAACCTATTAAAGTTGTCATTTTTTAGGATCATTTTAGACACATTGGCACATGAAATATGTTGATGTGACATCATATTTCACCATATAGACTTAAAATTTAAGTAAGAGACTTGACGAATAAACTCGTCTATAAAACAAAAAATAATTTAAAATTTCTACCTAAATTTTTTTTAAAGCACAAAGTTAGAATAAACATATTGTAACTCTCCCTATGCACCTCAAATCTGAAAAAACAAACCCCTTATTTGTTTTTCCTGAGAGGTCACTCCATCAAATCTTGTTAAACGAAATCCCACGCAGAAAGCTTGTTAAACTGCCATTAGCAGTTCTTTTTCGAAATCTCAACTTGCTGTAGGGAATATAAATTGTGTTGACTGTTCGACTGTGTAAAGAATTGTAGGGAAGGGATGGATGAAAGTCTCCATGGAAAGGGGGGAAGGAAATGAAACTTGTATAGCTTCTGGGCAACATTACTGCCTGCTTGGGCTGTGGGATAATGTAATTTGGGTTGCATACTGTTTCTATACATATTTATATATGGATTGGCCACAGAATCATGAGAAGAAGAGTTGTTCAAAATTTCATTGGTGGAAACAACAATACCAACGGCTTTCCAATGAATTTGGGTGAGCTATGCAAACAGGGCAGATTGATGGAGGCTCTGCAAGTTTTGCATGGCACGGACAATTACTTAAACCCTTCAACGTATGCTTCTCTGTTGCGCCTCTGCACTGAAAAAAAATCCTTGGCAGGGGGGAAATTAGTTCACAATCATATGGATCGGATGGGATTCAAACCTGACATGTTTTTAAGAAATACTATCGTCAACATGTATGCAAAGTGTGGGAGTTTGGAGGATGCCTGCCAAGTGTTCGACGAAATGCCTGAACGAGATGTTTGCTCATGGACTGTAATGGTTTCAACTTATTCCAAACATGGGCTTGCGCAGGAGACGTTTGAAATGTTCCGCCAAATGCAAATAGCAGGTATCCAACCCAATGAATTTACCTTGGCAAGCGTTATCCCAGCATGTGCTGTCTCAGAAGATCTGCACCAGGGTATGAAAATACATGGACATGTAATCAGATGTGGATTTCAGTATGATGTCTTTGTGCAAAGTGGGCTTGTAGATATGTATGCTAAATGTAGGAGAATAGAGCTTGCACGCTGTGTGTTTGATAAAATGCCTGAGAGAGATGTACATTCATGGACTGCTATGGTTTCTGCTTATTCCAAGCATGGTCCTGCTCGGGAAGCTGTGACTCTATTTCGTGAAATGCAGCAATCAGGTCTGCAAGCCAATCATTTTACGATTGCCAGCGTTCTTCCAGCTTGTGCCCAGTTGGATACTCTGGAGCAGGGTATAGAGATTCACGAATTTATAATTAGATGTGGATTTCAATCTGACTTGTTTGTGCAAAGTGGGCTTATAGACATGTATGCAAAATGTGGGAGTTTAGCAAGAGCGCAGTATATATTTGACAAAATGCAACAACCAGGAGCCGTTGCTTGGAATGCTCTGATTGCAGGGTATGCACAGAATGGATATGTTGAAAAAGCTCTTGACCTCTTTCTAAAAAATCCGCAGAGAGATTTGATCTCATGGAATGTAATGATTTCAGGATATGTGCAGAATGGATATGTTGATGAGGCTGTTAAGCTCTTTTGGGAAATGCCTGAACGCAATGTTACTGCATGGAATGCAATAATTATAGCATATGCGCAGAATGATTGTGTTAATCAAGCCTTTAGTTTCTTTCAGATGATGCCTCACCCTGATGATATTTCTTGGAATGCTATGATCTCAGCTTATGCCAAAAACGGGCATAGTGAAGAAGCCTATGAACTTTTCCAAAAAATGCCCAACCCAAATGTTGTAACCTGGACAGCTTTGATTTCAGGATATGCACAGAATGGGCAAAGTGAGAAAGCCCTGAATCTGTGTGGACACATGCAATTGGCAGGCGTTCAACCAGATTCAAAAGCCTTCGCCACTGCTTTATCTGCGTGCGCTAATTTAGCAGATATGAAGCAAGGAATGTTGTTTCATGAAGCTATAATTAGACGTGGGTTTCTGTCTTCTGTGCTTGTTGAGAATGCCCTTATAGACATGTATGCAAAATGTGGGAACCTAGACAAGGCACGAAACTTGTTTGACAGAATGCATCGACGGAATCTAGTGTCCTGGAATGCAATGATTTCTGGATATGCCATTCATGGGCGTGGCAAGGAAGCCCTTGCAATATTTGAACAGATGCAACAATGTGAGACGAGCCCAAGCGACGTGACTTTTGTCTCTGTTTTGTGTGCTTGCTGTCATGCAGGCCTAGTGGATGAGGGTCAAGAGTATTTTGATAGCATGAGTAAACTTTATCACATCACGCCTTCAATGGAACACTATGTTTTCATGGTTGATCTTCTAGGCCGGGCTGGTCTTCTTACCAAGGCAGAAGAATTTATAAATAAAATGGGAATTCATCATTCTGCAAGCCTCTGGAGATGTTTGCTTGGTGCTTGTGGAAAACATAAAAATGTAGAGGTAGGAGAACGCGCAGCAGGACACCTTTTTGATTTGGACCCAAATAATGGGGCAAATTATGTTCTAATGTCAAACATCTACTTGGCAGCTGGTAGATGGGAAGATGCTGAAAATGTCCGAAGAATGATGAAAAACAGGAGCATACAAAAGATGCCGGGGTGCAGTTGGATTGAAGTTGATAAACAGATGCATGTTTTTCATGCAGGAAACAAATTGCATGCACAAACACCAGTTGAAGACATTGGAGAGACTTTCATTGCAGATGATGGTGCTGAGGTATGTGCCTGACACAACATTTTACTGCACGATCTTGGTGGAGAAGGAACAGGAGGATCAAATTGTTTTCAACCATAGACAGAATTGATAATTGAACATATACCACTGCACTACTATGATTGACTATTGAGAATTGCCACTTTGCCCCCAAATTCCTCTCCATGATTGATGTGTAAAAAAATGTTTAGAGAGATGCCAACCGTTATGGATGGAAAATGTAGTTGTGGTGATTTCCAGGATGAAAGGTGTGGTTATGGGGATTATTGTAGACTAAGACGGGGTCTCATGGTGGAGGTAGAGTTGTGGCCATTGAGATTTTTTAGGAAAATTTGAAGGTGAGTGGCTCCATAAATTTTATAGTGTGTTTCAATTTAGAAGTTTTAGCTTTTACATTTAAGAAAATGCTTTTTAAATTTTATTTTTTTGGACAGGATTTGTTTAGTTTTGGTGGGAATAAAATGTGCAAATCTTTGACATGTGACAGAATATTTTCCTAAGCTGGTGGGGCAATTTCTAGCCCCACCCTATTTTCACGGTCTCAAATTCAGAGGCCTAAAAATGCGAGACTCCTATTTTGCAGAAAAAGATTCTAAATAATCCTATAGCTCCCAAAAATATTTCTCACGGAACCTTCTGTTGCTCCCTATAAGACCCCTGCCTAAAACAGTTTGCCCTTTAGTCTGCTCTGTTGGATAGTGAAGCCCAACGAACAGCTCTTTGACTTCTCAATTTTTCTCTCCATTTGCTTATCCATTCGACTTCTTTGGAGATTTATATATTTGTGGATAATGTAATCATTTAGTGTGTTGTAATGTGAAGCATTAGCCACTTTTTATGTAAACATCTTAACAGAGATATAATAAAAGAGATTTCCTCTGTTTTATGTGGATGTAGTCAATTTTGGTGAATCAGGTGAATCTGGTATTCTGTATTTTCTAAATTTTTTGGTTTCATATAGGTACATTTAATTATGGTAAACCACTTAAATCTGATGTTCTGTTTTTTTCTGAAGTTCCCCTGCTCCATAAGAATATAACCAATTTTGATGAACCACGTAAATCTGATGTTCTATATTTTCTATTTGTTTTGTCTTGCATCTTTAATTCTAATTCTGTTAATTCTGTTAATTGCTCATCTGCATTTCAGATTCAACCTGCTTATGGGCAACTTTCTTATGCTATGAAGAAAACAATTATCACTCTGGTGGGAAATGGTTTTCTAAGACAGTGATGCTTGCTAATTATCAAAATGCCCATTGATATATTGTTAAGAGTATCAGATCTTGCTGAGAATCTAGAGGCTTTGTCATAGGTGTCTTTCATCTGTGAAAATTTTATTGAAATCAAAGAAATTTAAATGGTCCATCACCTGTCTGTTAAAAATGTTAAAAAACAAAATAGATAAGCAATCGTGGTTCTTAAAGATAGTATTCTCAGTAAAAAAAATACCGAACATCTAGGCACGTGTAAGAAATTCTACGGATTGGCTAATTCAAAAGTTTTTCCTCTTATATCCTTCAAAATTAGTGATGCAACTATCCCATCTATTTTGAATTTAGAGGTAGTACTCCTAATTGCTATCACCAAATTATCCAATGAGTTAGGAAAAGAACATAATAAAAACATATAATGATCCTTCTTCTCCACCGTCACTCTAATGGAATGCAATTAGGTGGCAATCATATAAGGGTATATAGTGTTTATATATAATAAATTTATTTATCAAGAAATTAAGTTTATAAATCTCACTTAATTTTTACAAAATCTACAAAAAATAACTTAACAAGGTTTTATATATTTGTATCTATTCAATCTAAATCTTTTTATGTAGTAAGTTTGGATATGGATGAAAAATTGATATACTTCTATCCATGAGTATTGGAGCTTCTAAAGCTTAAAATTTGTGCCAACAAACTCTATTTGAATCCTTTATGTACTTATAAATTTTCCTACAACAAGATCTTTTTTTCATAAGCTCGTGCTGAATCTAAAGTTAGTACAAAGAACTCTAGTTCTTAATGCCTAGAATTTGAAGTGATAACCTTTGGTATCAAATCAAAGGAAGTGAAGGTACAAAATACACTTTTGACACCAACCTATGAAAGGAGGCATGTGAAAAAAAGAAATTAATCATATTGTTACAAGAAAATGAACATATATACCATAGTAAAATGATTTATGTGGGAAAATCAATTTCAAGATAAAAATCTTGAACTCCAAATGATATCTATTATTCAATAATCAATTGTGATAATACACCTGCATAGTCTAATCCTTCATAGTATCACCAACAAGAGATCTAGGATAATTTGGCAGCATATTAGTAACTATAAAATCTCACTATGAAACCTTCATCGAACACACTCAATAAATAGGAAAAACAATTCATGAAACTATAAAATAGTTATTAGAAAAGCACGAACTAAACCTCCAAAATATGTCGTATAAATCCCTACTTAAAATTTAATTCTCAATGAAGTCAAAATTGACCACTACACCAAAGAAAATATTGACTTCAAACAAGAATACAAATTTTATTCTACCACCTCCTCCACCATCTATGACTAGAGTTTTTCCCAAGTAGGCTAATACTTTGAGTAGGGAGGTTGGTTCTTTGGTAGGTGACCTCTCTACTTCTCACCACAACTACTCCCAAACATTTGGTAGCTTATTATTTTGAGGACCAAACAATATCAATTGATTCGTAGAGTTCTTCAGAGGCTTTAGGTATTTCATTAAAGTGGGACAGTGCTAGGGAAGATGGGTATTCTTCTTTGATGAAGAATCATACTTGAGATTTGATGCATCTTCCTAAGAGAAAAAAATTGGGTCAATGCAAGTGCATGTATATCATACCAAGTATGCAGCTTATGGTTTTATTAATACGCACAAGGCACATCTTGTGTCTAAGGGTTTCTCACATGTTGAGGGTATTGACTATTTTAAGACATTTGCACTCGTAACCAAGATGAACTTAATTTGCCTCGTCTTATCTATTGTTGCTTCACACAAACGGTAGTGTATTAAATGGTCGTGATGAGCGCCTTCTTGCATGGTGATCTTCATGAGGAGATCTATATTGAGCAACCTATGTGTTTTGTGCATGACTCTTCACTTGTTTGTAGACTTGGGCATCACTCTATGGTCTCAAAAAAGCCCTTAGGGCTTGGTATGAGAAGATGGACAATTTTTTTCTTGCATTTGGTTGTACACGTCATTCAGACCACATAGTTTACATTCAACATCATGGAGATGATATTCTAATAATTTTCTTGTATGTTAAGGGTGTATGCACAAATATTAGGATTTAGCAGTGTAACTCATGTATAACCTTCATTGGGGTAGTGCAACTTCAAGGTTAAATCAAGTCTAGCATTCACACCTATTCAAGTTTGTATTCAAATCCAATTTGGAATACAATTTTGAGGCCAAATGAGTGGCCTTTGCATGTATCCTCTGCTATATATTTTTCACTTTTCACTTGATTTTGTATTTTGTAGAAACATATGTTTATGGGATGCCATAGGATACATGGTATGATTATTCTTTAAAGGGTGCTAGCTCAATGGAAGATCACTTGCTTTACAAGTAAGAGGATAGTTGTTTGATTCCATTATTCCTTAATATGACTAAATATATGACAATAAAATAATGACTACATAAATGACTATCATGACTAAATAAATGACCAGTTAAAAATAATCAATGACTAAATCAATGACCGAATTAATGACTAAATAAATGACATAATCGATCAATCAAATCAACTAATAAATGACCAAAAATAGTTTAGTCATAAATTTGGTCACGTTATAAATGACCACTAATAAACTACCATTGGTCACAAGATTAAGTTTAGTTATTTATAGACAATTTTTAGTAGTTTTTTTTGCCATTTATTTTTGTTTTTGTACTAGTGGTAGTGATCTTTCTCCATTGAGGTTCTTTGATTGTTCAAGATTGCATAGATGGATTCCTTCTCTAGTGTCTTGTTGTTGTTGTTTGGATATCTTTAATTTTTACAATCTATCATCTCATGTAATAATGTATTCTTGTATATGACGATGTAATTTGTATACAACTTGGAGGAGAGCAATGTAATTCTAACCATGATGATGAATTTGTAATGATGTATAATGTAAATGTAGCTTAGGATATATGACATTGTAATTGTATTTAACGTATGGCTATGAAAAGATGAATATTTAAATGATAGTTAGAGTTAGTGAACTATATGATTATATAATGTTATTGTTGTGATGAAAAGAATCTAGTTAACATTTCTATTTGGCACCTTAAAATGAACCTAGAAATAAAGTAAAAGATGTTTATGATTCTTATTATGTAATTCATTAATGTTTCTATTTGGTTATATATGTTGTAGAAATATTTCTCAAGTAGCGACACTAGGGAACCCATAGAGGATATTTTTTTTAATGTAATTTAATTTCCACTGATGCTTTGTAATGAAGTAATCTTGATGTGTGATCATGTCTTTAATTTCACAACCTTAATCATAATGGTTAAAGCTAGATGTATTTGATCCTTTTAAAAATTATTGCCATGTTCTTCTAGATGATTGTAGTTTCCTCTAGGGTTCTTTAGTGGCATGTTACAAATTGGCTCACTTGAAGTTGATAACTTTATGAAGTATGTCACACACAATTGGGTAAAATAGGTAAACTTAAAAAACAATATCTTATCGAGCTAATGTCTTTTTATAAATTAGAAATGAAAATGCATTGAACATCTATATTAGGTACAAGATTAGAAATTTGAGCATACAAATGTTTGAATCTACCAATAAAAATCAGTCACTTTTTTCTTAACACCTTACTTACAATGAATCAAACTTGTTAAAGATATTTGAGGACCAACATTATTTTAAAAATGGTGAATGAAAGTATTATCAATCTTTTGAAATGAATCAATAGAATAAGGAGGCAAAGATCAAAAGCATTTTAAGGCCTTATCTCTAAATTTCCAAGTAAAAAACTTAGCCATAAGTCTATGGTCATTAGAGAAGTCACTGCACAAGGTTTGGAATGTTTTCACGTTAGTCAAGGGGTCACCTTTTTTATTATATGTCTCCAAGTGAGGTAATTCCATGTATTAAGGTATAATGGCACAAATGATATCTTGGGACAAAGGGCTAGCAATGTCACAAGTGGGGATGTTAAATTTGGATAGGGTCATGGAGGCAAGTTGTTATTGTAAAGATGAAACACTTTGCGCAAGGCTATTAATGGCAGCTTTAATGGATATGTTGGTATTGGATATGTGTGAAATGGAAGGATGTTGAATGTTATAGGAAATGGAGGGAGGTGGTACATTATGCTATGTACATATAGATGGAGGTTGGGAAATACATGGTAAACTCATAGGAGGAGGTTGATAGGATTAGGAATACTTCCAAGAATAATATATGTAGGATTGGCATTTTGAGTAGATGTATCCATGAGAGATGGATTATATGTAGGCACATTAGGTAAGGGTGTTGGAATATGAATAGAAGTCTCAAAACCTGTATTGGGATGAGAAAAATTAAGATCTTGAGCACAAGATTTTATAGTTTTAATATTGTCATCAATAAGATGGGATACACCACGCAATAAATCAATACCAAATTGTCATTGTGAATTAACTTACTATATCCTTCTAATAAGGAGATTGCCTCATGATTAGAACTTTTCAAAATCATGGGAAAGTTTTTGTACTTGGGTGGGAGACACTCTTAAGGATTCATCCCCCATCATAAGAAGAATGGGAAGAGGGATTCTCAATAATAGTAGGTATGTCATTAGTAGGCATAGTGGTATCATTTGTAACATTACTGTGGAATACATTAGAGGAATCATGATCATACCCTTCAAAGGAACCATAAGTCTACAAATTCTTCTTACATGTATGCTATATGTAGGGCTCAATGTTATGACACATGTACAAATCAAGGAAAGAAGGAGATGTCTAAACAAAGAAAACTAGTGACCAAATTATCATTTAAACATCCTACAAAGTAAATATAAATCAGATCTAAAATAGAAAGATAGAGATCATGAAAAAAATGATTAATGCATCATCAATATTAGACATACAGGATAAGGAAATGCATCAAGTAAACTCTAATAATTCAAAATGTAATGCATATGAATAAGATCTAAACATGCAAATCATAATAGAAATGTTATGAGTCACATTCACCAAAATGTAACAAATAAAAATGAATGAAAATGGGATGAGTTTTCACTAGGTTGATCAAATAAGATAGGAAACATAATGCCCCAAATTTCATCTTTCATTTGTTACACTAGAAATGGGAAAGTACCCATTAGGCTTAAGATGGATTTGAGTGTTGAATAGGTCTAAGGTTTTCTCCCTTCTCTAAAGAGTAGAATTGATTGATCTTGAATTTGGAATGAGGAAATGAAGCAAATACCTAATGCAAGGAGGATAGATCCATGTATACAAATATCAAACAAACTAATATGATAATTTTAGGACCATATATGAGAAGAAAACAAAGCTATTGACTTGTACCTAAAGATTTAGCCAAACCTATATAGTAGGGGGTGACTGGACTTGCCCCTTCTTGTTGGAGTCATCCTTTCTTTTCCAAAAATTGGTGAAAAGACCCATGATTTGGCTAATCCTTGATTTTGCAACTTTAGAGGCTTTGTTTGGACTCATACAGACACATTTTTAGGTGCATTTTTTTAGAAAGTGCATGATTTTTTGTCTACTTTTCAGATTTGGTATCAATTTTGAGCCATTGTTAGTGGACATAGCACTTTTAACATTTGGTATATTTTGGCCTATTTTGGCACTTGTAATTGATTAGATTCTTGAGTGATATTGTGTCTTATTTTGTTGCTCGTCTACTATAGATTCATATTTTATATTACAATCATCTAAATTAGAAGTCCACTTTGGCCCATTTTGGTAGGTGGCAATTGTACACGCACTAAATATAAAGTGCCAAAATTATCTATTTTGGGGGGTTCTTTGATTGAGTTCATTTTGTGGGGGTGTCATAATTTGTTAATCTCATTTTGTGGGAGTGTGCATTATGGATAGAATCATGGATTATACAATTCATCCTACTATTGTATTTTTTTACTGGGGATGATTATGCATCATGGGCAAAAGACATCATCACATATTGTAGATGGATAAGAGCACCACCCAATCTTTATGGACTCATTCCTAAGCTAAAGTATAAGAGGAAAAAAATTTCTTAGCATGAAAGGAATTTTCATAGCAGGGGATTGATTTCTTATAGCCTTGGTCCATATTTCTTCTCTGAAGTCGATACCATATTAGAAGGTATTAAGTGCCTACACATGCATTGTATTATTATTTGGGAACACTTTGAAGAACCTCATGTTCCTCCATTACCAGCTGATCCAGTTGCAGATTGTCTCCTTCCACTTGATGATGTAGATAACATTCCCTATGATGAGCATACCTTATGGAAGATTAAAATTTTTGAAGATCTCAAGAGTCTTGATGATCCAAAGACTCCACCTACAACTCCTACTTCTCCAGTTAAGATAGCTTCTACTATTTCTCCTGATGATGCTTGCATTCCTATAGCTATGGGTTCATGTGTTTCAGTATAGTAGGATATTCCTTGTCTTCCAATTATAGTTCATTGGGATGACTTCTTGATAGACATTGTAGGCTTGTTTGTGGGTCCTACATTACAGATTTGAGAGACATTATATTGATGACATTCATCTTCTCTTTGATGAAGATGATCCTTCTTTAGTTATTGCGAGGGAGCACTCTGACCCTCATCTTCATTCTCCACTTGATCATTCTTTCGAGGTTGACATGATTTTGGATCATTTGGTACAACAATTGGAGGAGGTCTCTTTATCTTCAAAGAAGACATTTGAGTCTTTAGAGATTGAATTTCAAGAGTGTCAAACTTCACTTGAGATGATACATTGTATGGTTTAGTTTGATCATACTCATGTGTTGGAGATTCCTATTTAGTTTTCTAAGACATCATATATTTTGAGGATTATTCCTAGAGATTGGAGAGGATTCATTGGCACACCTATGACATTGTTTCTTCCTAATGGGAGGAACATCATTCAATTTTCTTGGTGCAGTTTCTACATTGATCTTGGAGCATCTACCATTGGTGTACCTTCTACATTAAGGGGGCCTACTTTGTCTCTCTTCTTATTTCATAAATTTTAAGGAGAAATCCTTGTCTTTGGATCTTGTTCGCAATCAATTACCATTGGTTCATTTATTGTCACCTTCTATTAGGCTTTTTCCTGATTGGTTCATGGTATTTTCATCAACCAAGGAAATGGTGATACATGAGCATACTTCAGAGACATCATACTTCATTTGGATTCCCCTTCCTTCTTCCTATCCAAAATAGGAATCATTCTTACATCTCTACTTGGTTTATCTTCTTCCTAAGGGGAGAAATGTTATTTATAGGCATTGAACTATGTCTTGCCTTTAAGCACTCACGATACTTGGAGGATATTATTCATTATAGGGGGATATCATGTTTCTAAATGTTTCCTTCCAATGGAGTGATACTTTATTTTATATGCATGATGTATTTTGTAATGGGGGGTGTTAATTACTCCATCAACCCATGCATCTTGTTTGTTTTTCATCTCTCTTTTTGGGGGAGGGATTTTTCCATGAGGTCTTCCCTCTTTCTCTATTTTATGAGAGATTCCATTGCACTTGTATATTGTACACATGGGTGCCTAACATGACCTAGTAGTCGGGACCCATCTTGCATTGCGAGTTTAAGACGTGCATTCCCCTAAGTTGCACTTAAGGGGAGGTATTGGTGTAATAATATTCCTAATTAGGCTTTACTTAAGTTTACTTACGATGATGCATTTTCATATTAGATGTCATATAAACACCTAGGATTTTGTATTTCATTTTAGCACATGGTGTAGGAAAAATCCACATTAGATGGAGTTAGTTTTAATCTCATTCCACTTTATGTGTGAGATCCACCTTTAGTACTCTTATCACATTATCATCATCTTATTGGTGCACATACTTTTTGAACAATGGAGGATGATCCACCTTTGGTGGACATGTGATGCCACCTTGTGTGGTTGATAGCTTATCTCTTGCATATCTCCTAGTTATCATGCATTGCCTATATATTCTGGCATATGTACATTGTAAATCAATGGGCATTTTATTCATGTAGTGTTGATCATTATTGAATCAATCAATTGATCACATCATATTTCCTATCTTTCTTGTGCAATTAATCGAGCTTCTAGATCTTGGCATTTTCATTCTTTGCCTTGAGCAAATTCTTACACTTCTAGCTCACCCTACTATACTTTGGTGTGAAAACCAAAGTTACATTCATATTTTAGAAAATCAAGTCGAGCGTCAACGAGTGAAGCACATCAAGATTCATATGCACATCACATTCGATAGTTCATCCATGATGGTCTTCTTTCTTTGGAGTATTGCACTACCCAAGACCAAGTTGTAGACATCTTTACTAAACCTTTGGCTTCTCCTTGATTTCTTAAGTTGAGACATATGCTAAGAGTGAAGAAAGTTTTTCTTTGGTATTCTTGATATTTCCTTAATTGTATATATATCTTTGTATTTACTTGTCTACATTTCAGAGAAGATAAAAACTTTCATGTGTGACAAAAAAATATTAGAAAATAATTATAGATTAGTAATATATGCAAAAATATAAATTAATTAAGAAAGTTTCTAAGTTAATGTAAATATAAACATATATATTATAAAATAACATATATTTGAAGTATTGAATAAAATACTATTTTGACTATAATAAATTTTGATGATTTATTAATAAATTTAAGTGTCATATTGATAGTTTTATAAAAATTTAGTCCATCAATCGATACGATCCAATAATTTTTGAACTAAACCCTGCCCTCAATGATTCATCATCATGATCGAATCACTCAATGATTTGTGGTAAAAGCAAAATTGGTTGGGGAGCCCATAGGGCATTAGGTAGCAAAAAGGAATGGCTAAGAATAGATTGCACTTGTGATCTTCGAAAGGCCAATAAACTCCACATTATCTAATCACAATCTTTTAATCTTTTGTCATAAACAGACCCTTGGAAAATGCATCTCCACTCAACAATTATCGTTGGAGTTTTCTTTTCAAGCGGGCCCTCTCTTGCTTGCCTTCATTATTTTCTGCAACCAAAAGCAAACGAATCCCACCTCTTTCTGTCACGATACAAATTAATATGGTGTAAATAATGTGAGATTGAAGGGAGGAAATTTTGTGCGACTGTAATCCAAAGTTGAGAGATATTATTCGAAACGAGACACGGACCTCACAAAATCATTTCTGCAACCAAACAAACAAAATGCTCGCCTAAATGGGGAAATCAGCGTTTTAAAACAGGATTGTACTGACAACAAACCAGCAGTGGTCAGAGTCTGATAATGGAGGCAATTTTCCCTTGTTCAGCAAAATCTTGCTTCAATAACGCCCCCAAATTCCCTTCTCATCCGCGCCACCTGGTTGCATGCAACGTGCAAACAGAAGCTAAACCCACTTCTACTGCGCCGCCAGACAAACCCACTCCCATTAGTGTGGAAGACCAGCCGCCATTGAACGTGCAGTCATTTGGAAGCCTAAATTCTTCAGATCTGCAATCTCCACGCTCTCTAACCGCCGTCGCATGCAACGCTGTAGATGACTTCATCAATAATTTTATCGATAAACCCCTTCGGCCCTCGGTGGATCCGCGGTTTGTCTTGGCCGGAAACTTTGCCCCCGTGAAAGAAACGGCACCGACAGAGTGCGTGAACGTGCGAGGAACTCTTCCGCCATGTCTGGACGGCGTGTACATCCGCAACGGTCCCAATCCCAGGTACGTGCCCAAGGCCGGCCACCATCTCTTCGACGGCGACGGAATGTTGCATGCGCTAAGGATAAAAAACGGCCGCGCCACTTTCTGCAGCCGCTTTGTCCGCACGTACAAATACGTTCAGGAAGACATTGCCGGCGGCCCGGTCATGCCCAACGTCTTCTCGGGATTCTATAGTTTTGCCGGCGTGGCGAGGGGCGCGCTAATCGCCGCCAGAGTGGCTCTGGGACTCTTCAATCCTTTCAATGGCGGCGGGCTGGCCAATACCAGTCTCTTGCATTTCGACAACAAGTTAATGGCTCTGGGCGAATCCGATCTGCCGTATGTTGTTAGAGTTACTGACGGCGGGGATGTTGAAACGATGGGGCGTTATGATTTTGACGGGAAGCTTTTCATGGGTATGACGGCGCACCCGAAGATCGATCCAGAGACTGGGGAACTGTTCGCGTTCCGTTACGGCGCCGTGCCGCCGTTTCTGAACTATTTCAGAGTGGCGCCGACTGGGGAGAAGCAGCCCGACGTGGCAATTCTGTCCATGCTGCAGCCTTCGTTTATCCACGATTTTGCCATCACGGGTAAGTACGCCATTTTTCCCGACACGCAGATCGTGGTGAAACCACTGGACATGATCCTCGGCGAGGGGTCGCCGATCGGCTGCGATACCGGAAAAGTTCCCCGGCTCGGAATCCTCCCGCGCTATGCTACCGACGACTCGGAAATGAAATGGTTCGAAGTTCCCGGCTTGAATTTCATCCATTCTCTTAACGCGTGGGATGAGGGCGACGAGATCGTGCTCATTGCGGCGAATTCTTATCCGGTGGAACATATTCTGGAGAGGACTCATTTGGTACATGCCACGGTGGAGAAAGTACGGATCAATTTGAGCACGGGCATCGTCGTCCGGACGCCGCTGTCATCCAAATGCCTGGAGTTCGGCGTGGTGAACGGCCGGTTTCTGACGAAGAAGAATCGGTTCGCTTACATGTCTATCGGCGCGCCGCTGCCAAAGATTTCAGGGATTGTGAAGCTCGATTTCGAGAAGGAAGAGGGCGGCGACGGCATGGAGAGCGTTGTGGCGGCGCGGCTTTACGGCCCCAAGTGCTTTGGCAGTGAGCCATTTTTTGTTCCGCGGAGTTCGGACCCCAATGCTGAGGAGGATGACGGGTATGTGGTGGCGTATACGCACGACGAGAGCAGTGGAGAGTCGCGTTTTGTTGTGATGGACGCGCGGTCTCCAACGCTGGAAGTCGTGGCTTCTGTGGAGCTCTCTGCGAGAGTTCCTTACGGTTTTCATGGACTCTTTGTCAGCGAGGAGCAGCTCTTGTCCACTCGTTTCTGATTCGTCTTTGCCTTTTTTTGGCCCAACTTTATTTTCCACTGTATATACTTTGGTTATACTCATTGTTAACGTTGTAATCTGATTTTCAGTTGGGAAATCATCTGATCATCAGTTTGTTTATATCCCCGTCCCTGTAAACGATCTACTAATTTCATTTTGATTATTCAGGAAGTCGAAATCAACAGGTTCTTCAATCCGTATATACGCCCCACATCTGTGACTCTTATCGCTATCCAAAGCATCAAATATGGCCGGCCAATGGCGGGGATTGTCGGCGCAAGCTGTAAGAGGATAAGGAATGGACCAATCAGTTTAATTTGAAAGTAATTCAATCAAATTTAGATATTAAATATTATAATTTGGTAGTTTATTGGATTGTATTTTTTTATATTAAACATTGTAATTTATAGAATATAAGTATTATTAATAAGCTTAACAAAAATAATATTTATGAAAGGTTGTTAAAAATATTATCATACAACCATCATTACAAACAATGATATACGAGAACGAAATAATATGATTTGTGGGTGAACTTCATTTTAAAGTTGAAAGTTTAATTTAGATTTATGTGTGAAAAAAGGTAATTTCGTTTTAAAGTTGAAGTTTAATTTAGATTTATGTGTGAAAATATTAAGGGTCCTTGTTCTTAGTATATTGAGTAGTATTTGAATTGAGCCCACTTTGAAGTGATTTTGGAAAAGCCAATCAGTTTGTATGTAATCATATCTTCATCTTTTGTCATAAGTATATTGCCTTTATTTTCTTAATCCAATGAAAGTAAAATAAGTATGTTGCTTCTTGTATGGTTGGTAATTAAAGTTATCCAAACAAGGGTATGGTGTGGAATAACGATGATGCATATTATTAAAAAAATTTAAATATATAAAATAAAAGATTGTTTAAATATAGAAAACAAAATAACGGCGATTTCAAGTTACATAAAGTAGTGTATGTAGTACATCAGCTTTAATTGTTCAAGAGAATTCATTGAGTTAGGAAATAATTTTGTCCATTCGATTATATGATGAAAAAGTGCTTATGGATTCAGTAATGTTTTAAAAGTTGACTTCTCAAAACTAGTAAAAACTTTTGAGCTTATTCCCCTTAACCATGTATTGGCCATCAAGGTAGGCACAAACTTTATAAAGATTAGAAAAAAGAACACTCATTTTCTGGTAAAGACTTAATAGAAATACAAATGTTACAATTGAGTATGAAAATAAAAACCATATTCCATTTGAATCCATTTGATTATTTTATTATTGAAGAGTTTAATATGATCACTATATATTAAAAAAAAATTGCTCAATAATTGATATATTTATTAATTAACTCAGGAAAATAACATGGTCAGGCCTAGTGAAGGATACAATAAGGGATCCAACTCCCAGAAATAATGGAGAATAATAGGACTACAATAAGGGAACAACCTCCCTAGATATACAAAAAATCAAAAAGACCTATCAATAGATCTGGATAACGTCAAGTAACAATCAAGATTTATTTTTAGAATCTCCCTTCCTATGTGATCGAAAGGTCATATCAAATGAAGATTGTGTTTTCTTGGCTTTTTTTCCTTTCACAGCCACCCAACCATCCTCCACTTTGGCTACTTCATCCTTCCATTCAATCGGGTTACATTCCAAAGACTTTACACCATTCACGTACCTGTCATTTTGCTGAGAAACATCCTCCTCCTCCTAACATTCAACCGGTCTTTTTTTCTCCCTACCATTAGGCGTAGCAATAATCTTCTTTTGTTCACCACTAGTGATGACAACCTTAACACTACTTGGAAAACTATCTTGTGCAACCAGATTCACCACTACATCAAATTAAGGAAGCTTCTCCCCATTAACCACTTGAGAGAAAATCTATTTTTGTTCACCCTTTTTTTCACTATATAATGGTGGTGGGAAACATCCTTCCACCATGTGGCCACCTTATCCTACTTCTACTTAGCACATTTGGTAGCTAAATACCCTATCTGAAAACATCTTCTACAAGGAAAGGGTACCCTCTCATAATCCAAAGGTTGTACTTGAATTCCTTTTGAGGTTTTGAGATTAATTTATGCAGGAAGCCCATCTGCAATATTCATCTCCACTAAAATCTGTGCATAGGTTGAATATAGGAGGTTTGCCACTTCCTCATCAACCATTAAAATTTTTCCTAAACAATCACCAATAGCTTCCAAGGAGTCAAACCAGAAATGTAATGGAAAATTCAACATTCTTACCCAGAGTGGTACCTTATCAAAATTTTCTAGAGAAGGAAAAAAAGTTGGGTGCCAAGGTTTTAGCATTAGGGGATGCTTGTTCTCCCAGCTCCAGAGACCCTCACGCAAAATCTTCTTCGTATCCCCAACATTTTCAAAAATTGTAATAAATAAACCCCTTACACATGGGTATAGTTGAACATGTAGCCCTTCATTAATTGCTCCCAATTCTCTGATATCCATTGGTGGAACTCACCTAATTTTGGCCACATGCCTTAAAATCTTCCAACCAGACCAAGCTCAGAGAAGAAAGCGACATTATTGTCTACTTTGTTTTCAATCTCATCTGTCAAATCTACTATTTTGGCCTCCACCTATGGGATACCAATGCTCCAGACGAACCCACAACCTCCATCACCAGTTTATCCCTTCCTGAACCAGATAAAGAACACATTATTCAAACACATACATAATCAGGAAATTTTCAACATGGAGACAAAGATCTACACTATATAATCAATTATTATTTACAATCTACAAATATATATGAAATGAGAATGTGTAATCAAGGGTAAAACATTTCTATGGTTTTTAGTTTTTATTCATTTTCTTAATGAATCTCATATTTTATTTTTGTTAGTAGTAAGCCTTCATCTATAGACCTAACTCTAACATGAAACAATATTAGTCTCCCATAACTAAAACTTTCCTTATGAATCTCCTATCAAACCTATGACTTTACTTTCTCCTTGCCTTTCCTTTGTCTCCAATTTGTAGCTAATCCCACCATAGCGATAAATGTCATTTTAACCTTGTGGAAGCATAATTTACCTTCTTTTAGTCCTCTATGGATTCCAAATCAAGATGAATCTCTCTAGGTTTAAAGTCCAATTGTAGTTTAGTCAATCCATTCTTGAATAACTCTCCAACTTGGATTAAGACTATTTTTTGGTCCTTTATCATAGACCCTTTTTCCATAGTCCTTTGTCATGTGTGTTTTGGTGGGATACAAATGAATTCCAAATTCTTCTATAATTACTAGAATATAAATATTTTCTATATCTCTCGCATTAGGTGCAAAGATCTATCTTGAATCAATAAATTGATACATTCTACATTCTATTATAACATTAAAATAGTATACAAAGGTGGGATATGAGTAGCTTGTGCAATTCCATTACTGACTAGTTAGTTTCTTAGCCATCTAAGAAGGATTATTTGAAAAAATAAACTCCATGGAGTCCTCCATGTCTACATGTTTTAATTCATTATTTATAATACAAAACCCCAACTTGAAGGGATCTTGGACTGAAAAGATCCCTTAGACTCATACTTTATCTTGTTACCCTTAGACATCCAATCCTCATGAAA
This sequence comes from Chamaecyparis obtusa, assembly GCA_027943335.1. Taxonomy (NCBI): domain Eukaryota; kingdom Viridiplantae; phylum Streptophyta; class Pinopsida; order Cupressales; family Cupressaceae; genus Chamaecyparis; species Chamaecyparis obtusa. The sequence goes on from BSBK01000596.1 coordinate 501,957, forward strand.
AGGACCTAATGAACATCAATAAAAACCATAGAGAAGCTATTTCTCATGAAATATACACTAGTTAAGGTGATTTTCACAAGGGCTCATTGTCATTTTTCTCAATTTTGGTTGGCTAAATGATAGTCAAGTTAACTACCCTAAAAAATAAAAAGAGGCTCACTACCAAAATATAAGAAATGAAAAATGAATCCACCACTAAAGTCACTGCCAAACTCTCATTGTAGCTTGATGGATCCATTCTTGGCTTACTACCCAACTTGGATTCATACACTTTTTCAGTCTTTGATCATAGACATTTTTTCCATAGTCATTTCTCATGTGTTTCATGGTGGAATAAAAAGGAATTGAAAATGATTTTATTATTGTTACGATAGAAACATTTTCTATAACTCTCCCATTAGATGTAATGATATTTCTAGAATCAATAAAACAATACTCGTTTCCTTCCATTATAAGCTTCAAACATTAGACAAGATGAGAAACTAGGAAGCCTGTGCAACTCCATTATTGACAAGTTTATTAGTCTTTCAATGAGAAGCATTATTTTCAAACATCTTCTATCTAAAGTCCTTTATGTCTAACTAATCAAATATTATTATAAAATTAATCATACAAATTAACTAATCAAATATTATTATATTGTCAAATTTTTCATAATAAATGGGTGAATGGTCAATATAATCTCCACATTTAATTTACTTTTAGAGTTTATTTAAATTTTTTAATTTTTCAATAGATTTTAAATTAATAATAGTATCTTTTATTATTATTCTTCTGAGCATATATAGACTCACCTACATATATACATCTCAAACATTCATCCAAATTTATTTTTGTTTGATCAATAATTTGTATAGTAATTACTTTGTAAATAGTGATTATGAATCTATTTTATTTTATTTTCTATGTGATCTTTCTCTTGAGGACAAAGGGGTTTTAATAGATATTAAAACAATTTGATATTAAAAAGATATAAAAATAATACTTTAAAATCATTTCTCATCAATATGTTTTTCTTGTTCATCGGCAATAACTCATCAACACTGCCAATTTCTGTTCATGATTTCAAGGTTAAGGTAATTCAAATGTATTACATTAATATGTTTTCTCTACATAATTGTTAATTCAATTAATCATAGTTTTACAAATTACAGGACATCAAGGGAAATGATGTGAGTCTCAACACTTACAAGGGCAAGGTTTTACTTATAGTCAATGTTGCATCTCAGTGATAATTTTCATTTTCTATATTTTCTAGAACTCTGCTTATATTTTTCTTAAAGCCTTTTGTTCAATATGCTTTCAAAAATCCTTTCTAATTTCAAAATGAACTGCTACATGCCTTGAAATTTAGAATTTGTTTCTCTCTTCAATGGAGGGTGATAAATACCTTCACATATTTTATGTTTCTCCTAGAGTGGGCTTACTACTTCTAACTATGAGGAGATGATTTAATTGTATGTCAAGTTTAAGGACCTTGAGGTGATTTATATTAGATATACTCTTCTAATGCCTAATAGTTCCAGCTTTTAGTAGGGCTTTTATATGTGGTTTTGGAGCTTTTGCTACTAGACAGGGGAAGTAGATTGTTTATCTTTTCTATGATTTTAGTAGTGGTATGTGACTTACACAATTCTATAGTACATGCATGATAGCTATGATAGCTTTTATTTGTGTATGTTTTTTAATAAAAAACTTAAAATTATATACAATTAAAACCCAAAACTATCATAAATCTAGTACAAACTTAGATTAACTTTGAGATGGTGATGTTGAGTTTCAAGTACTAATTCATGCTTATGAAAATGTTCTAAATCTTGGATTTTGAGGATTCCTTTTACATGGGATACACATTGGTTAATGAAGAGATTGTAGCAATTTCATGCACTCGCTTTAAAGCCACCTTTCCCATATTTGATAAGGTTTGCATTTTGAATTTGTATGCGTAATACAGGGGATGCAATTTATTAATGTTCAAGGGAAGTCATATCTCATATGAAAAGTGAAGTTTTTGGTTAACAAATTATTTGGATTTTTCCTGAATCATACTTTCCAATACTATTATAAATATACAAGTCGATGTGAATGGTGAGAATGTAGCTCCTGTGTACATCTTCTCAATTACATTAAAAAACTATGCTTGTCCTAAGTGAATAATTGCTAACATTTGCAAATTTATGATTGCATAAAGACATCAAGAGGCTTTTGGGAGTTGATTAATAATTCTGGGGTATAATATTAGCATATTTTTATGTACTCTCATTGTTGAGATAAATAAGTGACATTGATTCACCAATAATTTTTCACTGAGATGTGAATAAATTGTAGATTTTTCACTTGGATGTGAATAAATTAACAATGGGCTTTTTTCATAGTGAGATTTTTAAAAATTTGGTAACCATTGAAATTGCAAAATATTGATAGAAAAACTAGTACAATTTAATCTCTAATATTATTATTTTGATCTATATCCCATAGAGTTTATTTATTGATTTTTCATGTGATTTGCTTCATAGTATTCTTTGACGTTTCTCAAAATGATATATAATTCCACCATTTCACATAGAACCAACAAACTACATGCACTTGGTGGATAGTTTTCTTCTTCAAATTTGTCATTATAATTGCTGAATAAAAGTTAGCTAGCTATTGTGTTTCCATGACATTAAAGATGAAGCTTTCAGACACTTTCTTTCATGCGGATTTAAGTGATATGAGTGCTCTTCAACAGTTGGTTCTTTCTCCTTAAATCATTCTGCTCATTTTGAATTGTGTTGGATATGTGATTTTTCATCTTGCTTGTTTTTTTTTTATGTAGTTATGAACTCTCATTTTTCAACTACTACAGAATCTAGATATGGGGCAATCTTTGTTGGTATAAAAAGAAACTGAACACTATACTATTCTGGACTAAATGCAGAATCTAAACACTACTATTTTGGACTAAATTCAAAGGCAAGTAGTAAAGTGGTCATTGTGTTATTTTAAAATTTTAAAGTCTATACATAAACTGAAACAAACCTACCACTTTTTGGCAGGAACTTAGCAGCACTGTAGCCTTGTTTGTTGATGGTTTGGGGTCTAATGAAGATAACGATGGTATGGTTGTGGTTGTAAATGTGGAGAAATTCGAGAAGCAATAATACTCAAATATAGTTAAAATATATGATACTCAAATACATATAATCTTCATGGAATTTACGTGAGTCTCTTTTAGGGAATGTCTTCTTAGGTCATACTTTTCTTTTTAAAAATAATTATAATTTTTTTATATAATATTATAAAAAAATATTATCCAATTTTTTTATTACAAATAATTGTATGATTGACATTAGTTTTCTATAATCTATTAAGAATTGTTGTGATCTCTTTTATTAGGGTCCGTTTGGTTGCTAGAATTAAATAATGTTGGAATTGTCAAGTTCTAGTATTTGACAATTCTTGAAGTTTTAAATCTGGAAAATAGTTTTTGGAATATGGTTGGAACCATTTGGTTCACTTGGAATTCATAATAAGAAGATGGAAAATATTGTTTTCATATGGATTTTGAAATATTATAAATTTTGCTTTACTCCCAATTCCCATTTAAGTGGAATTGGAATTGCTTTTCTAATTCCACCTATTTAGATGGAAGATTCAAATGCTGGTTTTGAGGGTAAATGGGAATTAACAAATCCCTATTCGAGTTTCATCTTTTGAACACAAACATTGAAAATGTCAACTCTAGAATTTGGCAATCCCAATTCTAGTCCAATTCCAGCAAACAAAGAGTCCCTTAGGGCCCGTTTGGGTGCTGGAATACCAAATGTCAATTCTACTCAATTCTGGAAGATACAAATCTTGAAAATGATTTCTGGAATATGGGCTGACTTGTTTGGTTCACCCAAAAGATGACTAAGAAGATGTATATGGAATTTTAATTCTTTATTTTAATTTCTTTAAATATGGTGTGTATATGTCTATATATATACACACATACATGTGTATATAAACACATATGCATACATATGTATATATACACACACATATACACATATACACACACATTTGTTTATATACACACACACACACACACAAATAGATTCAAAATACATACACACGTATTACATAAACAGATTCAAAATGTTTACATAGACACGTGTGTTTTCCGTATGTGGTCAAAGTGACAGACAATGGGGATGTTGAAATGATGGGGCATTATGATTTCGACAGGAAACTGTTCATGGGTATGATGATGCACCCGAAGATCGATCCCAACTCTGGGGAACTATTTGTGTTCCATTATGGCGTCATGCCACCATTTTTTAACTATTTCAGAGTGGCGGCTAACAGAGAGAAGGAGCCCGACGTCAAAATTTGTAAAGACTGAAACTAGCACATAAGAGACATGTCAGTTGTTTATAAAAAAAAATTGGAAAGTCGAAACATAACAAGTTTGAAAGTAAATAAGGACTTTTTCCATAACATAAATTCATTTACATATAAGAGATTACATCATTACGAAATAAAGTCGAATATCCTTGCCATAATATATATAAAGGATCGACCAAACTGTCCAAATACACAACATGAGTAAATTATACAAGGAGTACGTTGACCATGTTGTCGAACATAAAATGTCAAAGTACATATATACACATACAACATAGCACTTGACCTTAATGTCGAAGAAACACAAGATATCCAATTACATGACATTGGACTGTCAGCTGTCCATCTGCATGTTCCTATCTCCTATGTCATCAGATAGCCTATCGTTCGTCTGCAAAACTCGAGATGAAAATGTGATCCAGGCATTTAATCTGCCCAACCACGAAGTGGTTGGCTCCCCCAGGGCTCATCTTGAAATGAAGAGCTCGTCGAGCCTACGTGAGTGATCTATCAACTTGGCACAGATGGATCAGAAAGGAATCTGGTGCAAGCTGTGATCTAGCTACTTTATCACACACAAAGTAGAATGAACATAGATATGGCAGAGAGAAAATACATAACCAACACAAATTCATTTATGTGTTTACAAGCTTAGGCCTAAGCATAAAGACCAAATTTCTACTGGCAGGTAAAAGAATCTACATTTACCCTTCTCTGTTACTCATATTCGGCACCCTTTCCCAATATATCTTACTCATGATAAATGAACATACACGAACATACACAGTAATTCTATAGTATGATACACACTCAGAAAAAAAATTACTGTAACAAAAATTATGCACTTAACACAAAATATAATTAGATTCTCCTAACATCGGAAATCTTTCAAACTGCACATTCAACAATTACATAAAATCTAAGAAGATATATAAAATGTAAATAAACATAATATTCTATGTCAATAGCAGTGCTTTCTATAGAAGGAAAAAAAAAGACATACTTCAGTCACTAAATTATACACTAGTGACATATGATAATACACAGAATTACGATATATTGCCTATGAATATACAAAAAATAGCCAAATGCTTGACTTGGATGAAAAATAGTCTTTTTGTGGAATGCAAGTATTAGAACAATATCCAAGTTAGACGGCAAGATGAATTACATAATCATTTCAAATAGACAAGCTTGGATAGTACCTATGTATAGTCCTGGATTAAGAATAAAGCGGTCATACAATGTTCTGCTTGGAAACTAGAGAACTTAACCTAAACTTACTAGGTAAGGTGGTTCCTGGTCCATACTTTCTGAAGTTGCTCATATATTTTTCTATAAGAGCAGAGGTTTCCAGAGTGTAGAGTAAATTATTACTACAGCCTCCTACACCAAGATATCATATCTAACAATATTTTGTACCATTGTTTACTACATTATCAAATCATCAATATTTTCTTCCTGTTAGATAATGAATCTTCTACAGGACATTGTTAAACGTAACCTCAATTTAACAAGAATTATTCATATAGTCAATCACTTTACTTAAACTTGTACATCATGTTCCTTCGAATGTTTCTGAGAACAATCTTTTAATTTCTTCTGTGAAATGAGAACCAAAAGGAGTATAAGTTTTGCAATCAACTCATGACCAAGTAAAAAAATTTTCAAAAATGGATGTCCAATAATATGAACCAAAGTAGCCATTTGGGACAATGTACTTACCATGTATAAGTGAAAAGAGACTTCCATTCAGATAATTATCACAAACGAGCAACCTCTTAACTATTACAATTGTCTTATTTTCCATTACTGTGGTTGTCATTTATTAGCTTTTCAGTTTTAATAATTTGCTTATAACTGAAAGCAAGGTACACAAAACAATTGTTAAAATCTTCATGCATCTATTACCCCGTGCCCATGAATCACAATTATTAGACAGGGTTTTCAATCCCGCAGCCTTTTTCACAACTGGCAAGGCTTGTAGTTGATTTGAGTTTACTGATAGCAATGTCTAAAACTGTTTGTTGGAGTACAACTCTTCATTTGTTAGATCCTTGCTATACTAGGCAGCCTGAGATTGAGATAATATGACCAGAACACTCAGAGTAGATTCTAACATACATTTTAGCTTCCCCTATTTTCTTTGTGCTATTAGAAGTAGATATCAATTTCTGAGAATGTGAAACAAAGACAACATACGAGCAGCATAGAAAAATTGAGGATAGAGAATGGCATGAATTACCCAAGCTACGAAGAGGAGTTTCGAATTCAAAAAGCCCACTAGATGATTTTGCTTACTAGCCATTACGTAGACTCTAAAAAGAAGAATCTACGCAAGGTAAGAGCTGAAATCAACCATGAAAGAAGCAAAGTTTCTTTAAAACTAAAAGATTAACTCTTAGATTTTCAAGCAAGTTAAGAATATTTAGAAAGTTTTTCAATGAATTCTTTTAGACAACCCAGTTTTAGATTTCTATTTTTAAATTGAACTATGTTCATTCCTCTTGCAATAATAGAAAAAAGAAAAAAGAACCTGGTTTTTGTAGTAGCCTGTGTAGACTAGAAAACTAATAAAAAGGTCACTATAGCTTGTTATTTCTCTCTTCCTCACTGCTGTGCAATCTTCCCCTTGCTTCCATCTCCTTTCCCTGATTTTTCCTTTTACTCTTGTGCACTTTCTCCAATCTCTCGTAAATGTGCTCTACCGGATTGATAAGAGAAAAGTGTGACCACATACATTACCCTATTTTCCTCATAATAAAGAGTGAATTCCCCCACTTGATGCATAAAAACTCCCTTACTCAAGGTGCACGTTCCCTTTTAATCACTCACCACTTCCTGTTGCAATTAAAACACTTGCAGATGTGTCACCCTTGGAGATGAATCCTCCGGTTTTTAAACAGTCAACTAAGGAATTTACTTAGCCTTTCCTTGCAATCCAAGAACAATAGTTAACAAGGTCTTCGGTTAATTAAAATCTGGCATAAATTTAGGAGTTTAAAAAAAATGGTTGTGACAGAATTCTATCCATGCTGCAGCCTTCCTTTATCCATGATTTTGCCATCATGAGTAAGTACACCATTTTTCCTGACACGTAGATCATGGTGAAACCACTGGACATGATCCTCGGTGACAAGTCACTCATCGACTGCGACACCAGAAAAGTTTCCCGGCTCGAAATTCTCCTGTGGTATGCCACCGACGACTCGGAAATGAATTGGTTCGAAGTTCCAGGCTTTAATTTCTTCCATTCACTCAATGCCTGGGATGACGGCGATGAGATCGTGCTCATTGTGGTAAATTCTTACCCGGTGCATCATATTTTCGAGAGGACTCATCTCGTGCATTACACGATGGGGAAAGAAAGTGTTAGGCCAATTTTCTGTCATAGCAAAATCTTGTGAAATTGGCTTGTTCCCTGCAGTGTTTTTGTTAAATGTCCTACCTCGTGCTCTTTATTGTTGTCACCTAGCTCTGGTCCAATTTGCACATGCTGAATCATAAAATCCAAAAAGTTATTCAAATTCTACGGCCTACTGGAAATATTTCAAAATTTGCCACAGTGTCGAAAACCCACAGTGTTTCTGAAAGTCCATGATGTTTTCGGTATGTGTGTTTTTGGCCTTCATTGTTTTCGACCCTATGCTTCTTGCTTTGTGTGCTTATTCTTTGGCGTTGGAAACTCTGTGTGTTTTCGACCTCACACTAGTTCCCTGTTTGCTGGCATTCCCTCAACTGCGCAAGTCTGACGTGGGTGGTGGGTCCAGGCTCTTCTTGATTGGACGTCTCATGGATTGGCTATTGCATGGCCACATGTCAGACTTTTCTGACATGCGATCATGCGACTGCTTGCCACCTAGCCATGCGGGTCCCAGTTTCTGTTCAACTGCCTGGCGGTTTACTTTGCTTTAGTGCGCAGGTGCGATGGATGGTGGAGCCCAGTCCTTCAAAGTTTCTTGTCGCTGATTCTCCAAGTCTCCAAGCAGTTACATCTTCTATCTAGTGACTTGGTGACTGTTAGTCACGTGATCTCTGAAAGGTTGGCAGTTATCTACTAACATCTCACGACTTGGTGAATGGTTAGTCGCGTAGTCGCTGAATGCTTGGCTTTTGTCAGTGGGTCCGTTGTCAGGGTGGAGCGAGTTGGCATCTTTTGATTGGTTGGCGGATTGACAAGTTGGATAGCGTCGATGGGTCCGCAGTCTTCTAAGGAGGATAAAGCGTGGACAGATCTAGTGGTTACCATTATATCATTGAGCGGAAGTGCTCACTTTTCAACATCACGGTATAGCGACAATCGTCGATTCTGGTTTATGAGGAGATTGCCCGATGGACCCATTTGCGGCAGGTGGAGATGTGGCAGCCTATGATTAGCTATTGCATGATCGCATAGCCCAATTTTTGGCTATGCGATCATGCAACCGCTTGCCACGTGTCCCTGGGGCCCATCGACAGAATGGTGTTGGTTGCAGTTCGGTGGCGGTTATGGTGATCTGAGTTGGCAGGTTTTCATTCATCTACGTGGTAATGACTTGGCTTGTCAGAGGTGCCCGCATTGAAAGCATTTAATCTAACAGTCGGCGTATGATCTCAAGGAATATTCCAAGCCTTTGAGATCATGCACCATCCGTTGGATTTTATTCCATTTTGCCAGGTTGCTTGTTGTGCTCAGCGGGACCGTTTGCCATGTGGTGCTTAGTTGTTTTGTTCCTATTGGTCGACATGGATGTGCTCAGAAGTGGGGCCGTTGTCAGAGGGGTCTGTGATGAGGATGGATCCTATGGCCGACATAAGTTCTCATGGGATTTGTCAGAGCCATGAGATCTTACGTCAGTCGTTCATTTTAAAGGCTTAAGGAAAGTGGGTCCCATGTCAGTATGACCGAGCGTGAACTACAAATGAAATGGTGACGTGTGGCATCTTGCGGGCCCAAGTATAGTCTAGTGTTTGGCAGAGTGGATAAAGAAGTTAACGGTGCTGACAAATTTAATGTGGTCGCGCATTCACGGAAAGATAGGGGTGATTTGCTAGTTTGTTTGGCAATTGCACAAATGATGGTCGGGAAGTCACTAAGTGTTTAGCAAAGGCACGAAATGTTTAGCGAATTGGTGAAAGTCCTTTGTCGCCAATTCGCTAAGTCTGGTGGGGCCACTTTTAGAGGAAAATCATAAACCTGCGAAAGAAATTGATTTGACGGCTGTGTTTTAAAGGTGATGATGATTTAAATGTGGGCCGTCATTTCTCTACAGGTGCCATAGAAGTGGCCGTTGGTATTCAAATTCAAATTTTTTTAGAGCTTCTAGCACCAGAAAGTACCAAATTTATGGATTTTATTGCAGAAATGACCCTGTTCGATGAGAAATGACTGGTTTGTCATTTGCGGTGTGGTCCAGGGTGTTGTTGGATCATTTGCAGGGCTTGTACTATGGTGGTTGTGTGCTCAAGGCTTGTTTCAGGGTGTCCTTTTGAGCCTGGTTTTATGATCCCCTGTACCTACAAAGAAGACTTTCATGATTGTGGATCAGTTCTCGTTTCCTATGTTTCCTGCCCCTGTAGTAAATTTTGTGACTGTTTGAGTTGGTTGGGTGGTTGAGACCCTGACCCTAGCTGTCTGAAGCTTGTTGCATCCGATCTTGAGGATCCCAAGACAGCTAGTGGTATAAGTTGCAGAATCTTTGATTTTGCAAGGGTTCCAAAATCTTGTTGCTTTTGATCCCTGGTTTTTGACTGTAATACACTGATAGAGGTTTGATTTGGTGTCTTTTTCTTAGCTTTGTGTCATGCTAATTGTATGCTAATCCTAATTGTGTTAAGGAAAACATTCTTGAAATCCCAATCTTGTATCTTGTGTATGTCTTCTTGCTTGTCTCTGAGCTCATATATGTTAATGTCACAAAGTGTGTTAATGCATGGTAAACAAAAAGTATTTTGAATTCATCTCTGAGTTTCTAACAAAGTTAGGATTAAAGCCTTTTAGGTGAATTCAGTGAGTTTGCAACCAGGTGTAGAATTTGATGTCCTTGTGCTTGAGGGAAAGGGGTAATAGGCAAAGCACTTACTCTGGTTTCCATTGTGTTTAACGTAAGGTATTTAGTTGAAGTATACGGTTGGGTGACTCTTAGCCCTGGGATAAGGCACTGGTCCCTTCTCTTGAAGTCATGGTTAACAACCACACAAACCTAAACATTCATTTGATAAACCTTTATAGACTTGTGTTGAGTATTGTGTGCATCATTTTGAGACTCCTTTGAAGAAGTGAGTCAAGGGTACACCCGCTTGAGCATTGAAGCTCAAATAGTAAAAGGATCCTTTGATCCTTGTCAGTTGGCCCTCTTCCTTATGGACTTTGGAGTGCTGATAGAGTCAGAGTTTCATTTACATTATCCATCAAAGTGTAAATCTGCAAGTTGAAGATCAAAGGGAATAATCCACAACCAACAAAATGGTGACTCTGCTGGGGAGAATCTAAAGAGAAAGGTTATAGTCTGTTCTTGTTTTCCTGAGTGTTTCAAGGATTTCCCATCTAGGTGGGTGGCGGCTCAAAGGTTTGAACCAGTGCAACATATTGAAGAAGCATGGATAAGAGGAGAAATACTAGGTCATATGTTAGAAAGAATCTGAAGGTCACTCTGGAGCAATTTCCTGGACAGGGAAACAAGAGCTGGATTAGAAGGAATGGTGAGCCTAGCAGTTTTCCCATGAGAGAACAGAGAAATGCTAGAGCCAGAAGACCACATGTATCCTCAAGTGAGGATGGTTCACAAAATAGAGTTTCTAGATCAGAAGGTGGTCACTCTGAAGAGAGATTTTATGATACCCCTGAGGCTGCGTTTCAGGATAAAGGTCCATTGCCTACAGGTCATGATGAACAAAATAGAGATGTGGGTTTAGAGGTTGACTTGGACCTTGATGAAGATCAATTCAGAAGAGAACCCATGAGACATAGGCAGGTCTGTTTCCCATATCAAAATCTTCCTGATATGGATGTGTCATCTGGTTCTAATGACATTATGGTAGATCCTGATGACTTGAATGCACTGAGGTTGCAGTTGGCAGAGCAGGATGCCATACATAAAAGATTACAGGAGGAGAGAGAGGCTAAAAAGGTAAATGCTTTGATAGAGAGGCAGTCTCTTCTGAGAAAAATAAATGAAATGAAGGAGAAAAACAAGATTCTTGCTTCTGCTCCTAAAACGTTGCAGCATGATGTTTTTGGTGATCTTGATGCCTTGAGGAGTGAGCAAGAACGCTTATTGCAGGATCGTGAATTTGAAAATGAGGGCCTTGTGGTTAGACAAGTGCAAAGTTATGTCCCTTTGCCTAAAGATAAGGATGGGCATAGGATTACCAGACCCACTGTTATTATAAATGAGAAAGGAAAGCAGAAGATGGTGGGTGACCAAGCAAGCAAACCAATGACAATACTAGGGATCCCATCACCTGATTCAAATAAGGACATTGAAATGGAGAGAAGGAGAAAAGAAGATGAGGACCTTGCAAAAGAACTAGAGAGAGCTGAGGTTGACACTGCCATTGCAGAAAAGAAAAGGAAGATCCAATTTTTGCGGGCTTCTTAAGCTAATGCTCTTGGCCCATCTGCTACTGAACTAGGTATGCCATCTATGACTACTACTATTCCACTTAGTAATGCTACTAGTTCTTTTCCTTCTTCATCTACTAGGATAGGTGTAGATCCTAGGTAGCAGTCAAATGCACAGATAAATGTAGATGCTAATGTTGATCCTAGGGTTAACACTAGTTCGAGCTTTCAAAGAAGAACTATGCAATTAGAAGGCTATAGGCAAATAAGTTTTGATCGAATTCCTGGCTATCCAAATACTTTTCCAAATGATATTAGAGATAAGGTACCTAAATTTTTTGGTAATAATGCTATTAGTTGTGAAGAGCATCTTAGGTTATTTGTTGATATACTTAATGATTATGAGGTAGAGCATGAGGATGTTGTCATGAAATTGTTTGTTCAATCTCTAATGGAGGATGCTAGAGATTGGTTTAAGAGGCTTCTTGATAAGTGTATTGATACTTGGGACTCTTTTGAGAAGTGTTTCAAAGAGCAGTATGGTGATAGGCCTAATGCTAGCTTCATGTTGAATGAATTCAATACCATAAGGATGAGTTCAACATGAGATTTCAGAAGGCTATGCATAAGTTGTTCCAAGTCATGTAGTTAGATGACAATGTATGTCTGACTACATACTTCAATGCATTTGATGGGAAGATGGGATATTTATTGAGGGATAAAGAACCAAGAACTCTTAGGGATGCTTTTAGGATTGTTTTCAATATTGAAAACAACATGAAAATATCAGGAAAGTTGGGTGGAAAGAGAGATGACCCAAAGTTGTTTGGGGACAGGAAATACAAAAAAGAAAATGATAAGAATGTTGGATCTAGGAGGCAGGAAGAAGATAAGTTGGATAAGGTGCTTAATGCATTGAAGGATTTGAAGGCACCTACAAATAGGAACATCAGTGCTCCTACCAATGAGAGGCCTCAGTTCAACAACAATTTCAGTAAGCAGAATAGACTGCAGAATTACCCCTACAACACCCAATGGAAGGATGGCAAGCCTATTGTCCCTGCTGCAAGAGGAAACAATGACAGAGGTGTCCCTAACCCTCTACATAAAGCTTCAGTGAATGTCATGGAGAATGTACCATGGTGTGTTGCATGCCAGTCCCCTCATTCTACAGAGCATTGTGTGGTTGCACAATCTATGGCTGCAAATCAAGATTGTGGCAATGAGGAGATAGAACAAGAAGAAGAACAAGATGACATTGGTTGCAACATGGCTTCTTCATATCTAGGATATGAAGATGATTCTGATTTTGATGAAGAGGAAGATGTGAATGTGAAGAGACATAATCAAGCTCTTTTTCATCAAGAGGTTTTTTTTGATGGTGAATGCGTTGATCAGGAAACATGTAACATGAACTCTTCTCCCAAGCCAGTAAATTTGAGAGGACCTTCTAGAGAAGAGATGGAGAGGATTACTGCAAAAATGATTGCCCAGGTGCAAACTAGAGGCATGGTGGCAAGGAATACAAATGAGAAAGCTGCAGGAATGTTTATAAAGAGTACCAACTCCGGAGAACCTAATGAGAACAAATCAAAGGTTGATCACATGGTGAAATTAAAGAATGTAAAAAGTAAACATTGTGAGCCTAAGGGAGTTGGAATTGAAAAGATCTCTAGTGAGATTGAGAAGCCAGTTAACACAATGGCTAAGATTGAAAAAATGAAGGTGGTCAATACACCTAATATGTCAGATAAACAAAAAGACGTTAAGGCAGTGCAAATTGAGATTCCTACTTCTACCTCTATTGACATGTTATCTGTGTTGTCACAAATTACAGTTAAGGTTCCATTGTCATAATTGTTGAGGATCCCTAAACATAAAGATAAGGCTATTGCATGGGTTGGTAATACTCACAAAAATGATACTTCATGCAATGGATATCAGGATAAAGCTTTGAAGGATGTTGCTGCTTAGGGAATTGTGTCTCAAATCCCTCCAATATATTTGGATAGTTCTGTCAATGCTAGCCTTGAAAATATTGACCCATTCTTCTTAAGTGTTCTTGTGAATGGGATGAAATTAAGAAATTGTATGATTGATAGTGGTGCCTCTAATATTGTCATGCCTTTCAAAATCATGGAGAGGTTGGGCCTTAAAGTTGATACAGTGCAAGGCAGATGTTGTGCAATGGATCAGAGGGAGGTACCAGTTATTGGGACTATCAATGCAATGCCATATAGGTTGGCAGCATATCCAGAGAAAGAGCTAACAATGATTTTTTTAGTGGTGGATATCCCTCCTCATTATGGGATGTTGCTATCTAGAAGATGGAGTGCTGCCATGGGTGGAAGTTTACAGTGTGATTTGTCCTATGCAACTTTCAAGATTGATGATCAGTTCGTCAAGATTGAACGAGAGCCAAGAGTATGCCACATGATTGAGAGAAACATAGATAATGAAACTACATGTTTTGTGGATACTAATGTAAATGCTTTTAGAGCAGAGATCCCTGTATTTGAAAATGAGCTTGTTTTGTCACCTATTTCTACTGAGGTAGGTGCTGACTCTGTGAAGGGTGATTTGTGGGTCATGTACATTGATGGTGCAAACTAAAAAGATGGTGTAGGAGTAGGTATTTTACTTATTTCTCCTGATGGAAACACCTACAAGTTCTCTTTCACATTGAATTTCTTTTGTACCAACAATATAGTAGAATATGAGGCCTTGTTGTTAGGACTGAGGTTGTCACAAAAGCATGGTATAAAATGCATAAGTGTTATTGGTGATTCTGAGTTGGTGGTGTCCCAAGTCAGGTCAGTATATGCTTCCAAGAATAGAAGGTTGAAACAATATAGGAATGCAGTGTGGGATTTGATTGAGCATTTTGATGCCTTTAATATTGAGTGGAGGGATAGGAGTAACAACAAGATAGCTGACTTGTTGGCCAATATTGCAATCAATCCTAATGATGTTACATTCTCTTGTATTTCTAATGTTGAAATTCAGGCTAGGCCTAGTATACCAGACAATATTGAGAATTGGCAAGTTTTTGATGATGATAATGATATTTTGAAGTTTATGGATTGTAAGGATCAGTATCATGGTTAGGAACTTGATTGTTCAGCCTTGGTTGAGTCAATAGAAGGAAGGGAGGTTGTCTTAGGCAATGAGGTCATTCAGCTTAGAACTAACAAGGTGCCCAAGGGGCTTGTTGTTTTGGAGACTGTCTTTGAAAACCAAGATAGAGTTCAAAAGAATATCAAAGGAGAAGATCATGTTGATCTTGAGGAGATAAATCTTGGATCACATGAGGCACCTAAGAAAGTATACATTGGTAGAGATATATCTCAAAAGGTGAGGAGACCTCTGGTTGAATTATTGAGGAAATTCAAGCATGTTTTTGCATGGTCGTATGATGACCTAAGGGTTCATAGAGAAGATTTATTTCAGCATGTTATTCCATTGAGAGAAGATGCTAAACCTTTCCGGCAAAAGCAAAGGCTTATTAATCCTACTTTGGCACCCAAGATGCAACAAGAATTAATGAAGTTGAGAGATGCTGGCATTATCAAGCCTATAAGGCATTCTTCTTGGGTGTCAAATCTTGTTCCTGTAAGAAAAAAGAATGGTGACATCAGGCTTTGTGTGGACTTCAGAAATTTGAACATCAGCTCATTGAAAGATAACTATTGTTTGCCCAATATGGAGGCTATGTTGCAGAGAGTAACCGGATCAGAATTGATGTCAATGATGGATGGTTTCTCTGGCTACAATCAGGTCATTGTTAAAGAATCAAAACAATTCAAGACAACCTTTACAACACCTTGGGGAACATATGTCTATGTGAGAATGCCTTTTGGTCTCACAAATGCTAGTGCTACTTTTCAGAGGGCAATGGATGTTGCCTTTTCAAATTTCATTAATGATTTCCTTGTTGTGTATCAAGATGATTTAACTGCCTATTCCAAAAAGGAAGAGGACCATTTTGCTCATTTAGAAAAAATATTTGTGAGGGCCTTGGAATTTGGCATTTCATTAAACCCAAGGAAATGTGCTTTTGGTGTTACATAAGGTAAGTTGCTTGGCCACTTAGTTGGGAAGCAAGGAGTGAGAATTGACCCAGAGAGGGTAGCAACAATTGATAAAATTCAGAGGCCAAAGAATGTTAAAGGGATTCAGTCCTTCTTTGGTCAGGTCAATTTTCTAAGGAGGTTTGTGACAAACTTTGCAGAGGTTACTAGACCTATTTCCAAGATGTTGAAGAAGGGATCTGTAATCAATTGGGAGGGTGAGCCTGATGAGGCTTTCAAGAATATCAAGCAGGCTATCAAAGATGCACCAGTGCTAAAGGCACCTGATTATAGTGTCCCAATGCATATCTTTTCTTTTGCATCTTTTCACACTATTGCTACAGTTTTGTTACAAAAGAATAAGGATGGTTTTGAGCAGCCTATTGCATTTTTCAGTAAATCTTTGCAGGCTGCAGAATTGAAATATGATATAAATGAAAAATAGGCTTATGCACTTGTGAAAGCAATCAAGGCTTTTAGATGTTACTTGATGGGAGCAGTTGTGATTGCTTTTGTTCCAAGTGTAGCTGTGAAGGATATTTTCTCATAGCAGGAGGTGTATGGAAGAAGATGCAGATGGATCAATAGGATCCAGGAATTCAATGTTGAGATCCAGATCACTAAATTGGTTAGAGGACAGGGATTGGCAAAGTTGATGGCTCAATCCAATCTAGATGCAAACCAGGTAAATCATTCTGAAATTGATTATACATGTGATATGGATGATTGTATTTGGTATCATGATATTATTTACTATTTGAGAAACATGAGGTGTCCAGATAGTATGAATGATAATCATAAGAGGACATTGAAGTTACAGGCCATCAAGTATGTAATTGTGAAATGTAGGTTGTATAGAAAGAATCTGGATTGCATACTATTGAAATGTGTAGATGAGAATCAGGCTAATCTATTGTTGAAGGAGATGCATGAGGGAGTTTGTGGTGGACATTATATGGGTAAAACAACTGCTCATAAGATCTTGAGAGTAGGATTTTGATGGCCCACAATCTTCAAGGATGTAGAATAGTTGGTAAGGAGATGTGATGCTTGTCAAAGGTTCTCTGGTAAGCTTAAGTTTTCAAGTAATGTACCATTAAAACCAGTAGAAGTTCAGGCTCCTTTCCAGCAGTGGGGAATTGATTTCATAGGGGAGATACCAAACAAGTCAAGTGGAGGACATTCATGGATCTTAGTTGCCACTGATTATTTTACAAAGTGGGTAGAAGCTATACCTACAAGGAATGCAACTAGCAGGGTGGTAATTGAATTTCTGATGAATAATATTATTACAAGGTTTGGGTGCCCTGAGAGGATAGTGAGTGACAATGCCATGTGCTTCAGGTCTACTGAATATAAGGACTTTTGCAAAGGTTTGGGAATTCAGATTTCTGATTCCTCACCTTATCATCCGCAAGGAAATGGTCAGACAGAATCTACTAATAAGGGCTTGATTAAAATCTTGAAGAGAATTCTGGAGAAGAATAAGAGGGCATGGAATTCAAAGCTGCCATTAGCTTTATGGGATGATAGGGTAACTGTGAAGAGGGCAATTGGTTGTGCACCATTTGACCTGGTGTATGGAATTCATGCTAGAATGCCTCGGAATAATTTGTTGGCGATGTACAAGTCTATGCAGTTGTATGATGATGACATTGATGATGAAATGCAGTTGAGAATGGAGGACCTCATTAGTTTGGATGAAACTAGAAGAGAATCAGTTGCAAGGAATGCCAAATTGTAGTTATAGGTTAAGAATTTATATGATAAAAAGACTGTTGACAGAAAGTTTGAGCCTGCTGATTTGGTGTTAGTTTGGAATGCCAGATTGGAGGATAAGGGGAAATGTGGTAAATTTGATCCCATCTGGTTAGGGCCATATCTGATTCATGAGAAATGGGGCCAAGATTCTTACATCATCAAGGATTTTAATGGTGATATTTAGGAGTTTCCAGTTCATGGACAATTCTTGAAGCAATACTTCATTTGAAGTACTCTATTTTCCATGAATAGTAGTTAGGGTTGTACATCTTGTAAATTCTTGTATATAGGTTGCTTGCCCCTACCCTGTTTTGCCTTGGTTTATCGATTTTTGGTCCTATTGCTTGGTCTTACCCTGCTTGTTCCTTGGTCTCTGCAATTTTGTCCTGTGGGATGGTCTGCTTTAACTAGTGATTCTAGGTCCTTGCTATGCCTGCAGGAGGCATACATCACCAACCAGAGCCACTGTTAGGCCAATTTTTTGTCATAGCAAAATCTTGTGAAATTGGCCTGTTCCCTGCAGTGTTTTTGTTAAATGTCCTGCCTCGTGCTCTTTATTGTTATCACCTAGCTCTGGTCCAATTTGCACATGCTAAATCATAAAATCCAAAAAGTTATTCAAATTCTAGGGCCTGCTGGAAATATTTCAAAATTTGCCACAGTGTCAAAAACCCAAAGTGTTTCTGAAAGTCCATGATGTTTTTGGTCTGTGTGTTTTCGGCCTTCATTGTTTTTGACCCTGTGCTTCCTGCTTTGTGCGCTTATTCTTTGGCATTGGAAACTCTGTGTGTTTTTGGTCTTCTGTTGTGCTGAAAATATTGTGTGTTTTCGAACTCACACTAGTTCCCTGTTTACTGGCGTTCCCTCAACTGCACAAGTCCGACGTGGGTGGTGGGTCCAGGCTCTTCTTGATTGGCTATCGCATGGCCGCATGTCAGACTTTTCTGACATGCGATCATTTGACCGCTTGCCACCTAGCCGTGTGGGTCCTAGTTTCTATTCAGCTGCCTGGCGGTTTGCTTTGCTTTAGTGCGCAGGTGCGATGGATGGTGGAGCCCAGTCCTTCAAAGTTTCTTGTCACTGATTCTCCAAGTCTCTGGGCAGTTACATCTTCTATCTAGCGAATCGGTTACTGTTAGTCGTGTGATTTCTAAAAGGTTGGTGGTTATCTACTAACATCTCACGACTTGGCGAACGGTTAGTCCCGTAGTCACTGAATGCTTGGCTTTTGTCAGTGGGTCCATTGTCAGGGCGGAGCGAGTTGGCATCTTTTGATTGGTTGGTGGATTGACAAGTTGGATAGCGTCAGTGGGTCCACAGTCTTCTAAGGAGGTTAAAGAGTGGATAGATCTGGTGGTTGTCGTTATATCGCTGAGTAGAGGTGCTCACTTTTTAACATTGTGGTATAGCGACAACCATCAATTCTGGTTTATGAGGAGATTGCCCAGTGGACCCATTTGCAGCAGGTGGTGATGTGGCAGCCTATGATTGGCTATCGCATGATCACATAGCCCAGTTTTTGGCTATGCGATCATGTGACCGCTTGCCACATGTCCCTGGGGCCCATCGGTAGAGTGGTTCTAATTGCAGTTTGGTGGCGGTTACGGTGATCTGAGTTGGTGGGTTTTCATTCATCCGCGTGGTGATGACTTGGCTTGTCAGAGGTGCCCGCATTGAAAGCTTTTAATCTAACGGTCGGCGTATGATCTCAAGGAATATTCCAAGACTTTGAGATCATGCGCCATCTATTAGATTTTATTCCATTTTGCCAGGTTGCCTGTTGTGCTCAGTGGGACCGTTTGCCATGTGGTGCTTAGTTGCTGTGTTCCTATTGTCGACGTGGATGTGCTCAGAAGTGGGGCCATTGTCAGAGGGGTCTGTGATGAGGATGGATCCTACGGTTGGCGTAAGTTCTCATGGGATTTTTTAGAGCCATGAGATCTTACGCCAGCCGTTCATTTCAAAGGCTTAAGGAAAGTGGGTCCCATGTCAGTATGACCGGGTGTGAACTATAAATGAAATGGTGACGTGTGGCATCTTGCGGGCCCAAGTGCAGTCTAGTGTTTGGCGGAGTGGATAAAGAAGTTAACGGTGCTGACAAATTTAATGTGGTCGCGCATTCGTGAAAAGATAGGGGTGATTCGCTAGTTTGTCTGGCGATTGTGCGAATGATGGTCAAGAAGTCACTAAGTGTTTAGTGAAGGCACGAAATGTTTAGCGAATTGGAGAAAGTCCTTTGTTGCCAATTCGCTAAGTCTGGTGGGGCCAATTTTAGAGGAAAATCATAAACTCGTGAAAGAAATTGATTTGATGGCTGTGTTTTAAAGGTGATGATGATTTAAATGTGGGCCATCGTTTCTCTATAGGCGCCATAGAAGTGGCCGTTGGTATTCAAATTCAAATTTTTCTGAGAGCTTCTAGCACTAGAAAGTACCAAATTTATGGATTTTATTGCAGAAATGACCCTGTTCGGTGAGAAATAAATGGTTTGCCATTTGCGGTGTGGTCCAGGGTGTTGTTGGATCATTTGCAAGGCTTGTACCATGGTGGTTGTGTGCTCAAGGCTTGTTGCAGGGTGTCCTTTTGAGCCCAATTTTATGATCCCCTGTACCTGCAGAGAAGACTTTCATGATTGTGGATCAGTTCTGGTTTCTTGTGTTTCCTGCCCCTGTAGTAAATTTTGTGACTGTTTGAGTTGGTTGGGTGGTTGAGACCCTGACCCTAGTTGTTTGAAGCTTGTTGCATCCGATCTTGAGGATCCCAAGGCATCTAGTGGTATAAGTTGCAGAATCTTTGATTTTGAAAGGGTTCCAAAATCTTGTTGCTTTTGGTCCTTGGTTTTTTACTGTAATACATTGATAGAGGTTTGATTTGGTGTCTTTTTCTTAGCTTTGTGTCATGCTAATTATATGCTGATCCTGATTGTGTTAAGGAAAAAATTCTTGAAATCCCAATCTTGTATCTTGTGTATGTTTTTTTTCTTGTCTCTGAGCTCATATATGTTAATGTCACAAAGTGTGTTAATGTATGGTAAACAAAGAGTATTTTGAATTCATCTCTGAGTTTCTAACAAAGTTAAGATTAAAGCTTTTTAGGTGAATTTAGTGAGTTTGCAGCCAGGTGTAGAATTTGATGTCCTTGTGCTTGAGGGAAAGGGGTAATAGGCAAAGCACTTACTTTGGTTTCTATTGTGTTTGACTTAAGGTATTTAGTTGAAGTATACGGTTGGGTGACTCTTAGCCCTAGGATAAGGCACTGGTCCCTTCTCTTGAAGTCATGGTTAACAACCACACAAACCTAAACATTCATTTGATAAACCTTTATAGACTTGTGTTGAGTATTGTGTGCATCATTTTGAGACTCCTTTGAAGAAGTGAGTCAAGGGGACACTCGCCTAAGCATTGAAGCTCAAAGAGTAGAAGGATCCTTTGATCCTTGTCAGTTGGCTCTCTTCCTTGTGGACTTTGGAGTGCTGATAGAGTCAGAGTTTCATTTACATTATCCATCAAAGTGTAAATCTGCAATTTGAAGATCAAAGGGAATAATCCACAACAACAGAAAGTATGGATAAATTTGAGCACGGGCATCATCGTCCGGATGCCACTTTCTTCGAAATGCCTCAAGTTCAGCATGGTGAATAACTACTTTCTGACGAAGAAGAATCGATACGCTTACATGTCTATCGGCTCGCCACTGCCGAAGATTTTTGGCATTTTGAAGCTCGATTTCGAGAAGGAAGATGGCGGCAAGAGCATTGTGGTGGCGCGGCTATATGGCCCTAACTACTTTGGTAGTGAGCCATTTTTTGTTCCGAGGACTTCGGACCCCAGCACCGAGGAGGACGATGGTTAGGTGGTAGTGTATACACACGATGAGAGCAGTGTAGAGTCATGTTTTGTTGTGATGGATGCATGGTCTCCAATGCTGGAAATCATGGCTTCTATGGAGCTCCTTGCGAGAGTTCCTTACAGTTTTCATGGACTCTTTGTCAGCGAGGACCAGCTCTCCTCCACTCATTTCTGATTTGGTCTTTATTTTCCGTTGTACATACTTCTCTTGTACTAATTTTTAAAGCTGTAGTCTAATTTTTAGTTTGAATTAGTTTTCTTTAACATTTCCTTGATGTGTTGGCATAGCGACTATATCTACGATGTGTACACACAAAAGTAGTGCACTTCTATGAATCCTTACATGCAAGAAAACTCAAGAATGAGCCCTCACAAATCGATTCATAGCTCTCTATGCATGGAGTTGCAAGATTTGTAAAATTGCTCTCAGCTAGAGCTATGAACTCATGACCTTGCTAGTCAACCACATAATGAGAGATTCCAAATCAAAGACAAGGGCAAAAATGCCAATATCTCTAATGAAATCCAAATGTATGCAATGCAATGCAAGTAAGCTAAGAATGAGAATGCAATCTAGTCTATGAAAATGAAAGTACAATGCAACTAATCTATGAAAGGAAAAAACAAATGTGATCAATCCCTCCTATTTAGACTATGTGAGATTAATCTATTGCATAAAAAGAAATCTACACTAAGAATGCCATTATCATGCAACTATGAAAGCAAATATGAAATGAGATGCAACAAAGTCTTCAAAGCTTGGATTACAAGAGTGTCTTCAAAGAGAGCTCCAAATGACCTAAAAAATCTGCAGCATAATATTAGCATGAAAACCTAAGATGCAAATGAGGAAGAGAGCTCTCTTTTTATAAGAAATGAGATGAAAATGAACCATTGAGATTAAGAGGCAAAAGACTTAATCAACAATGGAGAAAAATAGAAACTTGATCCTTGTGCACAAATATCTTCCAATAGGAAAATAAGAGTTGACTTTAGTGTCCATATGAGACAAAAAGTACTTTTTCTCTTTTTATAAAATAAGACTAATGCTTTATTTGTGCAACATAGGATAAGAAGAAAAGTGGGGATTTTTTATTTAAATAAAAAGGGAGAAAATTCATTTTAATTAAATAAAGACTTAGGATAAAATGATTTTATTATTTAATTAAAAGAG
This sequence comes from Chamaecyparis obtusa, assembly GCA_027943335.1. Taxonomy (NCBI): domain Eukaryota; kingdom Viridiplantae; phylum Streptophyta; class Pinopsida; order Cupressales; family Cupressaceae; genus Chamaecyparis; species Chamaecyparis obtusa. The sequence continues at coordinate 524,724 of BSBK01000596.1, forward strand.
ATTTTTAATTAATTAAAATGGAGCATGTTCTCTTAATTAAATAAGATTTTTATTTTTTTCTCTTTTAAATTAAATAAGGCTCAAACCTTAGGCAATATTGAATTGATTATGATTTGATCAAGGAAATTGATATAATTGATAAAATGTTGATTTTTGAAAATATTGATTCAGGGATTTGATAAATTTTTGAATGGGGGCCCAAAGTCTAGGTGACCATTTTAGGGTGCATACATTTGCCCCTCTTTGACTAATGTGAGATCAATTTGGGATCATATGCAGTCAAAGAATGAAGTTGAAATGTGAGATCGATTTGGGATCACAAAACAACTCAGATGTGAGGTCAATTCGAGATCACATCAAGACAAAACATAAATAAAAGATTTTGGACATGAGGTCGATTCGGGATCATATCTAAAATAAGAGATAAGAATCTCAAGCTTGAGTGAAAGCTCACAAAAAGATAGGTAAATCAAGAAAATCAAGGAATCAATGATTAAAATCCAATAGGTACTGCCCCCTTGGAATCGAAATTGAAATCAGGTAGAGCAGAAGCAAAAAATTGATAAAGATGATCAAATCATAATGAAATCACAATCAAAGATAAATGATAACAAGATAACCATTAGATAGTGAAAACATGCCCCAGTGATGAATTATAAGAAAAGAAGTGGGGTGAATGAAAGACTAGAAGTTTGAAAGACATGAAAAGGAAAAAATTCCATCAAAGATCAAAGAATTATGCCTCAAAAGGTCAGTCAAGTGTGTAGAAAAATGAGAAAACTTGGAAATGCGACTTAAATTTTGATTTCGAGTCTGAAAATGGATAGAAAATGATGTGATATGAAAGACCAGAAATGAAAGATATGATCAAGAAGAATCAGAAAATGAGCACAGTTGACCAACTAGTTCGAAAATGATAAAAAGGAGAGCTCTCTCCATATGCAAGATGCAAAAACTAAACTATGATGAACCTAAGAATGCAAGCTACTATGAAAGTGGTTGACTTGCAAGGTTACAATGCCTATAGACATCTAATTATCCACAAAATATACCCATAAGCAGATAAAGAAAGAAAACATGTTCTCATACCCTCAGTCTTCTAGCTATGCATCATCGAAAACTTCTTAGGGAGAGACCACTCATCAAAGAAATCCTCATAGACAGCACACAAAGAAAAATAAAGTCAACATATCTCAAGCGAGTTGATTGTCTAAGTGCATGTGTGTTGGTCATAGAGTCAGACACTGGTTATCACATCTATCAATGAGAAATATCGCATCATACTTAGACTATTGGGTAAGACATATGATAAGTGTTAAGAAACACTCGATGCAAGGGTAGTGTTAAAAAACACTGTCTAGGGTGGTGTTGAAAAACACCTGTTGTGAAATGCCCCAAGAGACAAACACACCTAAAGAACCTATGCTAACAATTATCCCCCCTAGACAAAGATAAAGACTAATTCTAGACTACGACAAATAACGTCAAGACATGATGGAGAAAGGTTCAGTGTCGAGGATGCATGCTAACAAATAGGAGTGCAAAGGCCTCACGTAGCACCTATTTCCAAGTTTTCACCACTTGGAATCTTTTTTCACTTTTTGATTTGTTTTCTTTTTTTTGTATTTTTGCTACCAAGGTGCCTGTTTCCAAGTTTTCACCAAGGCACTTTTTCTATTTTTTTTGAATTTTTTGCATTTTTTTTTTTTTTTTGTATTTTTTCAGGACTTTATATGCTTTTTTGAATTTTTTCAGCATCATATATGAATTTTTTTGGTTTTTTTTTTCAGGATCATAAAATATGTACAAAGGATGCCCCCAGACAGAACGGGCATCAATGATAGAATTTCTTTAGGTGCAAAATGTTAATGGGCTCAGGGAGCTATTCTCCATCTTCATTCGACAGTAAATATGCACCTGTACCAAAAGCTGCTATAATAATGTATGGTCCAAGCCAATTAGGTTCGAACTTGCCCTTTTGTTCTCTGTTCTGTTGATTCTTAGGGTTCTCTCTCAAAACAAGATCACCTATCTGAAATTCCCTAGGGAGAACCTTCTTGTTGAATGCTTTGGACATACGCTTCTGATATACTCTCATGTGATCAAAGGAAGGGGTGGCTACAAGAAGTTGAGTCCCACTTTTGGGCAAAAAGTGGAAGTGTTTTTCCTTTTTTTAAAATTTCCTTTCAATTGATGTCTAAATTTGAGACACTTAGAGATTGAATCTCAAAAAAAATTAGTAATAGAAAATGTAGCTCTCAGAGTCTACTTTTCAAATATGTAATTTATTTAAATACCCACATGGTATAATTTACTTTTTAGTAGGAATGTTTAAAAACCATGTTTTCAAAATACCCGTTTCAGGACCATACCATAGCCGTGTACGGACACCATATTTTGATTTAAATAAATGAATTTTTGCAAATCCTTTTGGGGAAATATACCTAAGAAATCAAATATTGGTCAGCATATTTTTTCTTATTTTTTTATTGAATATATTTTTTTAATTAATTTTTAATTGACTATAAAATACGTTTTCAAAACCTCTCGTGTACGGATACCATAATTTGATGAGAATTTCATATTTTTTCAAAATTCTTTTTTTTATCTTCAAAAGAATTGTATCTAGATTGGTCTCATATAATTTATTTTCAAAAAAATTTAAAAATAAAAAAGTTATCAATGTTTTACTGAACCTCGTTATTTTATGTTGAGGTACCACTTTTAACTAATAAATAATGCAAAAATAGTAAAAATAATCATATCACTATAAAATTTACATTTTTGAAATCAGGACAGTGAGAACTCTAATGAATTTTTTTTCATAAAATGATACGATTGGGAAGGCCCTCAAAAAATTATGGCAATGCAGAAATCTGGCATTCCAGTGCCTTAACCAAATTTTTGGAGGTCAAGGCATAGGCTTGGTTCTACCAAGCCTAAACCAAACCAAATTTGGAATGAAATTTGAGGCAGATGTGTGCTTCCCGCTCATGTCTTAAGAAATGGGCACCCATTTTTTGAATTCAAAAAACGGGCACCTGTTTTTAAAAAAATAAAATCAAAGTGTTAAAATATATTTTTAATTCTAAAAAATTATTAAAAAAATTTTTTTAGAAACGGGCACCCATTTTTTGAATTAAAAAATGGTCACCCGTTTTGAAGTAAAAAATGAGCAGTCGCTTTTAGAATTTAGAATTGGGTGCTCAAACCTAAAACGGGCGCCCATTTTTTGAAAATGGGTGCCCGTTTTGATTGACATCTCTCATTTCTACAAGACTTCCGCGGAATTGTCCCCCAACTCCAAACTCTTACCCGAAGCCTTACACTTCTCATCTAGAAGTTCTAGTTCTTGTAACCTCATGGCGCGGTAATCCTCATCTATAATCAAACCTTTGAGAGAGACTCTAAGTGAAGGTATCTCTACTTCTAAAGGCAACATTGCTTCAGCGCCATAGGTAAGAGAAAAAGGAGTAGCTCCTGTGGGTGTACGAATGCTAGTTCTATAGGCCCATAGTGCCGGATTGATTTGTAAGTGCCAATCCCTACCATTCTTGTGTACTGTTCTATGAAGAATTTTAAGAATGGTTTTATTAGAGGCTTCTGCCTATCTGTTTCCCTGTGGAAAATAGATGGAGGACCAATGTTGCTTAATTTTAAACTTCTTGCATAAATGTTTTAGGTCCTTGTTCTTGAATTGACCTCCATTATCAGTAATAATCTCAAAAGGCACTCCAAATCGGCAAATAATATGATTTAGAATAAATAGGGAAACTATTTTGCCTGAGGCAACAGAAAAAGGGACTGCCTCTACCCATTTCGTGAAATAATCAGTAGCTATGATGATAAACTTATGTCCACCTAATGAGTTGGGGTGAATTTTCCCAACAAGGTCAAAGGCCTAGCGCTGAAATGGCCAATGAGAAATAGAAGGAATTAGCTCCCTCCCCAGAGCGTGAATCAGGTTTCCATGTTTTTGACATATCTCACAAGATTTAGAGAAAGCTACTGCATTAGTTTGCATTGTGGGCCAGTAATACCCCGCCCTAAGCAACCTTTGGGCCATGGCAAAACCATTAGAGTGTCCACCACAAATGCCCTCGTGAATGTCAACTAACGCTTGGTCGGATTCCTCCTTTTCCAAGCACCTAAGAAGTGTCCCATCTAAACCCCTCCTATATAAATCACCAGAGATAAGGGTGTGGCGAGAGGCGTTACAGATGAGGTTTCAACATTTAGAATGGTTGAAAGTGTTAGGGATGATGCCATCACGTAGATATGAATAGATAGCACCATAGCGGGAAGACTCATGTGTGACAAGGGTACAAATGACATTTCTTTCAGATGAATCAAATATGGGGTGGTGTAGCTCTTCCACTAGGAATTCAAATCTGGATTCATGCTGTTCCAACTGTAGGAGTGAAGCTAATGTAGCCATAGCATATGTAGCTTTGTTTTCTACTCTAGGGATCTGTTGAAATGTCACAAAGGTAAAGTAACGTCTCAATGAATCAACCATCTTTTTGTAAGGTATCAATTTATTAGCTTTGGTTTGATACTCCTCATTGACTTGGTTGATAATTAATTGTGAATCCCCAAAGACATGCAACTCTGTTATGTTCCATTCTATAGCTAGTTTCAATCCATTAGTTAATGCTTCATATTCTGCAATATTGTTTGTACATGAGAATAAAAGTTTGTAGGATTTTGGTATATTGTACCCATGAGGAGAAACAAACAATACTCCCGCACCTGATCCATTTTGCATGTTGGAACCATCAAAGAACATCTTCCAAGTGTGAGTGGTCATGTATAGAATGTGTTCATCTGGGAACTCTACCTGAATAGGCACACTATCCATAACTGGAAAATCAGCTAACTGATCAACAATAGATTTCCCTTTTATGACCTTTCTCTCAATGTACTCTATATCAAACTCAGATAAAACCATCATCCACTTAGCAAGTCTACCCGTGAGGGCAGCCTTACTAAGCAAGTACTTAAGAGGATCAATTTTTGCAACCAAATGTATAGTATGAGAAAGCATATAGTGTCGCAACTTTTGGGAAGCAAACACTACTGCAAGACAAGAATTCTCAATGTTATTATAATTGATCTCATAAGATACTAGAGTATGACTGATGTAGTATATGGCCCTTTCTTTCCCAGTGTCATCTAATTGAGCCAACAATGCCCCCAAGGAAGACTCTATTGCTGAAATGTACAAAATCAATGGTTTCCCTGGAATAGGAGGCATCAAAATTGGAGGATTAGCCAAATACTATTTTATTTGATCAAGGCTCTTTTGATAATCCTCATTCCACACACATGTGACTCCCTTATGCAATGTTTTATTGAAATTTTGTGCTCTATCTGCAAGTTGTGAAATAAACCTCCATATAGATTAGAGTCATCCTTGAAGACTTCTCATTTGACTTATGTTCTTTGGAGGTGGCATATCTAAGATAGCTTGGACCTTTCTAGGATCAACCTCTATTTCTTTTGCTAAAATTATGAATCCTAGAAGTTTACCTGAGGTAACTCCAAATGCACACTTTTTTGGATTCAATCTAAGTTGAAACTGCTCCATGCGATCTAGAATCACTTCCAAATTGTCGAGGTGTGTATCCCGTTTCCTAGATTTAGCCAAGGTATCATCCACATAATCTTCCATGTTCTTATGCATCATATCATGAAAAATTGTGGTCATAGCTCGTTGGTATGTTGCTCCTGCATTCTTTAGGCCAAATGGCATGATGTTCCAACAATAGATTCCCCATGCACATATGAAAGTTGTTTTCTCTTGATCTTCGGGAGCTATTTTTATTTGGTTATATCCGGAAAAACCATCCATTAAGGAATATATCTCATAACCCGCTGTCATATCCACTATCATGTTTATGTTTGGGACTGGAAAGTCATCATTTGGGCATGCTTTGTTGAGGTCTCTGAAGTCTATGAAAATGCGAATGGACCCATCATGTTTTGAAACTGGAACAATATTGGAGATCCACTTAGCATAGTCAATAGCTTGAATGAATCCTGCGCGTAAGAGCTTTTCTAATTCAGCTTTAACAAGAAGAGCTACATGAGGGTGCATTTTTCTCAACCTTTGTTTGATCGGTTTTATTCCTAGAGCTATAGATAGATGATGCATAATAAGATCAGTGTCAAGCCCTAGCATATTAGAATATGTCCAAGCAAAGTTGATTTTCTTCTTTTGCAAAAATTTTGTATATGCCTCTTTTTCTTCAACTGATAGAGACTCAGCTAGGTGCACTATTTGGGGAGCCTCTTCTATATTCAAATTCATTGGTTCTGTGGGCTCAATGAGAACTGATGACCCGTCTTGGAAGTAACTTGGCAAGTTATTAAGTACCCCATCCTTAAGTGCCTCAAAGAGGTTTTCACCCTCAGATACATCATTTATTTTTACTATTTTGGATTCTGACACTGCCACAAAGTGGTTTTCACCATCAGAACCATCTTTTTTTTTTTTAGACTGAGGTACTTAATATCAGGCTCCATCATACTTGTTGTTGGTTCATTGGTGGAAGAGACTACGGGTTCAAGAGCATTTAGATAACAGGCAATTTCATAGTCATTCTGAAAGTTTAAGAGTTGAGGCTCTTGGTGATGTTGAGACCAATCAATTAGGTGGAAATGAACAAGGGGTAGGTCAATGACTGGTTCAACATTGTGTATGTGGAAGGTGTTATCTCTGGTGACCATACAATTGGGATTCATCAAGTCTCCTTCTAAGATACCAGAATCAGGATTTGTCCTACCAAACAAAGCATCGTCCACTAAGGCAATTCGAGGAGTCCAATCCTCTAGTCCTACACTAGGCTCGTTGGTCACATCGGGTTGAGAAATATAAGTATGGACAACATCCATGTCCTAATCAACTGTTGCATCTGAAAGTGAGTCCCATTCGAACTCATGTGAGTCTATCTCTGAATCATTATTTGGGCCTCATGATGTAGAAGCCTCAAGGTTAGGAAAGGTTTCCCTTTCTCTAGCACTAGCATTGTTACTATCCTTCATAGCTAGGATAGCAACACTTTCCATTATCAATCTAGCATTCATATAGTCACTATCCATCGCAGCTAGGATAGCAGGACTGTCAATTGTCAAATCTTTTGAATCTCCCCAAAGGAGATTTGTTGAAGGCACCCAATCATCAGACATGTCTTGCTGATTAGAAAGATTAGGTGTATAGTTTGAGTCATTGTCACTATCTGTCACAGCTAAGACAGGGACACTTTTCTATTTCTTATTTGCAAAACCTAAGCCAACTGTTGACTTATTCCTTCATCCAAAAAGGGCATGGTTAAGAGGTTTAGCTTTGGCATCCAACCGATGACTAAGGGGACCATGTCCTGGATAACCCATATTCTTGACCAATGTATACCCTCTCCCATAAGCTTGAGGAGAAGGTGCAAAATCCTCATTATGTCAGTATTTCTCCTCTCGATAAATCCAGTCCCTAATGGCAACCTCTTCTTTTTCCTCTTGAATTAGAACTGAGGATTCTACAAACTTGTCAAACAATGTCATGGCTGAAGATGAGGGCTTCATATCTTGAGAAGGTTTGCCATAAGACCTAGGGGAAATTGGCAATTTTGTGAATGAATCAATTTTGTAATCCCCCATGCCAAGATCCATGACTTTGAATTTGTCTTTGCATTGTTCAAATGTAGTATCAAAAGTGTCAGCCTCCCTATTCAAAGGAATGTGAGACCCTACTGAAATTGTGTTGACTGACAATGTGCTATCCCCGAGTATGCAAACTTCTACTCCATTGTAAGGGAACTTCACACACTAATGATAAGTAGATGGGACTACTTGCATCTCATGTATCCAAGGTCTGCCCAACAAAATATTGTAAGCCAAAGGACTGACATCAACAATCTAAAACAAAATATCTTTCTCTACAAGACCAATTCAGATAGGAAGAACAACCAATCCTTTAGAACTACGTTCTGCTTCATCATAAGCCTTGATAGTTATCTTCTTCCTTGTGTCAATGACTTCTTCTGAATAACCCAAGGCCTTCAATAAGCTCAAAGAACAAATATTAAGCCCAGCACCCACATCTATCAACACGCGCCTGATACGGGTCTTGTGGATCATAACCTCTATATGAAGGGCCAAATTGTGTGGGTGGCTTAATGACTTGTCATCTTCTTCTGAGAATGTAAGGTAGTGAGGGCTAGCGAAGTGGTTGACCATATTCTAAAATTGATCTACATCTATATCATTAGGGACATTAGCCGCTCGCAAAGCATCCTCAAGGACACACTTATGCTTAGGGGACAATTCCAAAAGCTCAAAGATTGAAATCTGCGCCGGTGTACGTTGTAATTGGTCAACAAGATTATAATTCAACTCAGGACCAACAACAGATTTAGGAAGAACACCTTTTGACACTGGCTGCTTAGACTTACTAGAGTTAGGACCTCTAATAATAGTGGGATCTTGAGACTGACTCCTAGTGACTGCATTGAGGGGTTGAGACATCCTTCATGAGTGAGGACCTCTTAGTACCACAACAGGTCCTTCATCAGGCATAGGAGTTGAATCCACATCATATCCATAAGGGTCTTTCCCTCTCATCATATTGACATTATCATCAACATCTTCAAACATATTAATAACATTTTCAGCATTTGTGTAGGTGTAGTTGATAGCAACCTTGTCGTTCTTGTTGTTAGAATTCTCTCCTTTCTCATATTTGGGCAAGGGTTCTTTAAAAGCTTTGTGATCTGCATTAGTGGTTAAACCATCAACTTGTAATCTTCCACTTTCAATAAGATCTTGGACAAGATGCTTAAGTTTAAAACAATTTTCTATATCATGTCCAATTCCATTGTGAAAGACACAGAAAGCCTTCTCATCCCACCAATGAGGTTTAGGATCCGGTATGCAAAAATTTGTAGGATCCCAAGGTTGTGCCAAATTATGAGCAATTAACATCTTGAAAACGTCTGCATAGGAGTGCCCAAGTTTGGTAAATTGTCTCTTTTTTATTTTAGGTCTCCCTTGATACTTGGGTTTGTTTTCTTGTTGTGTTGAAGATGTTTGCAACTTCATGGCTTGGACTACATTAGAGAGATTAAGAACTCCTTCATTCTTAAGTTGTGATGAGTCAACAACTCTGTCATTGACCACTTGCTTATTCTTATTCCAATAGGAGTTCTTTTTATCCTTATTACCATTATTATTGTTATTTTGGCCATTGTTGTTATTAGTTGTTTTGGCCAAAATTCCTTGTTCTTTTAGGACATCCTCTATGTGACATGCCACTTCTACCATGGTATCAAAAGAATTAAATGGGATCTTCCTTACTTCATACCTTAATTCTGGTACCAAGTTGTTCACAATGATGTCTATTCTTTCCTCCTTAGGAATTATCCTTGGATATTTTGAGCACAAACGTCTCTATCTTTGTAGAAAGGTAACAAAGGATTCCCCTTGATTCTACTTGAGTTTGCACAAATCAAGCATGGTGACCGACCTTGATAAGTTGTAAGAAAAATGTTGAACAAATCTTTCCACAAGCTCTCTAAATGTCTTAACTGGAGGAGTAAGGTTAATAAACCACTCCATGGCTTGACCCTTGAGACTCCTTGAGAATAATCTCATCAAGTAGGAGTCTTCATGGTGAAAAGAAAAGCTCATTATATAGAACTGTCTAACATGGTCATGAGGGTCACCAACGCCATCATATTTGTCATAGGTTGGAAACTCAACTTTCTTAGGAAACTCAACCAACACCACACTCTTGTCAATTGGGTTGGGACATATGGAGTCCAAATTAAATGCGCTCTTAGGAGCCCTCATCCTTTCTATATCCTTTTGAAGTTGTTTGATCACCTCATTAGTTGATGGATCTTGCTTCTTTACCTTTCAGTCCACATCAAAATTATATGAGACCTTAGCACCTTTGTTGATGAGACTTTCTAGGAATTGATCCTTGTTTTGTTCCACATACCCTTTTACATATGCTTGAAAGGATGGTTCTTATTGCATAGTCATAAAATCTATATGATCAAAGTTGGCATAACTTCCTCCATGTTGTGAGCCATGATGTGCTCGTTGGGAGGGTTGCTTTGAAAGTCTAGGAGGTGACTGTCTCCTATGGTGATCATATCTTGAAGTCCTTCTATCTCTAGGACTTGGGGATCTTGAGGGCATCCTTGACCTTCTTCTAGGACTTGGTGAGAGAGTAGATGGGGGTGAGTGGGTCCCACTATTAGTACCCCTCCCATTGAATCATTTTTGAAGTTGTTGTGCATAGAATCTATCTTCTTCTTCTTGAGCGACTCTTTTCTTTATATCCAATAATGCACGTTCCTCTTCTTTTAGTTGTCTAAATTTCTCCTTTTTAGCAGCTTGTTCATCTAGATAGGCTTGCTTCTTCCTTTCAATGCTCTTCAATCTCGTATTTTCATATCGAGAGGTATCTCTAAGTGGAGAAGGTTGCCTTGACTATCTGATTGCATTGGCTGCATTGATGTGGTGGTCACTAGACTCATTGCTCTGGTCTTCATGTTGTGGCCCTGAATCTGAGTGAGTTTGTTGGTGATGTCTCTCAGCTCATTGGTGAGCATCAAGATACTTTGTGTTGATCAAGGGTGATCTAGGTGGACTAGCATATGCAGACCCAGCAGACATCATGTTACCCCTATGCCGTTGAAACATGTCATCAAGAGTCTGGTTCATTGCTTCTCTTTGTTGTCGAGTGAAGGTGTAACTCATGTCCATACTTGATGAAATGGGTGCTAAAGAGGTACTCACTTCACTAAGATTACCTTTCAAATTAAAATAAATCTTAGATTCACTCTTAGGAGATTGATAAAAAAGGGGTCCTTTTCCCTTATGCTGTTGACAAGTCTTAACTGGTGATAACTGGCTAAAGACAACAGGGGGTCGCTTCCCTTGATTAACTTGATACCTTGTTGTAACTGACATAAAAAAAAAAGATTCTTAATGATAAGGTGACCTCACAAAGTGTCAACACCAAACTAGGATAATCAAAGTTCTCTATTGTCCAAAATGAAATGAAAAGATAGAAATAAAGGGGCTTTACCAACACTGTCAAAGAGGTGCTAAAATTAAAAGATGAATATCCTTGCACTTTTGAATCAAGAGGTTGGACTAGGCCAAAATATAATTGAAATTGATTAAATGAAAGTGATTTGGACAAATAAGAGCACTAAAATTCTTCAAGAATGTAGCTAACAATTCTAGAGATAAGCTTTCTCACCAAAAATAACCTTCTAACCTGACAACTATTTCCAAAGTGGCCTTGTAAACCAATTGATATTATTCCTAGAGGACAGAAACCAGAGATTTAAAGTCAAAACAAGTCTCTAATGATAGGATAGAAAATCGAGCAAGTTGTAAAAAGTTGGGTGTTTCAACTCAGGAATTCAATTATTTTGTGGTTTAATCAGACACATTAATAGATTTTCAGCATTTTATCAAGCACATAAGACAAAAATCAAAGAGTTCAAGCAAGAAATTGTCTTCAAGCAATGAGCAAGGGGTAAAGCAACCTTGCGCATGAACAAGGATAGTGACTTAGTATTTCTACTCCTTAAAGATTCTACTTGTGTATGTTCTTGAAAATATTTTAGCAGGCACATAAAACACAACACCTTAACAAGCTGTCTACAAGGATATACGTGGCTTTCTAAAAAGAGTCCTCAATATACGCAAGGTACGTGAGGCCCAAATCCGTAGATGAGAAGAATCCAAAATCACATAGTCGGAGGGAGACGGTAACCCAAATCTCCTCCTTCACTTCTCAAAAGTATAAAGTTCTTTGAGGCTTAGCCAAGAGTGATATCAAACTCAATTCCCAAGAGAGGTGTTTTTCGATTCACCACCCGCTATTTATAATCTGTCAGAACATGGGAGTTAAGGTCGTCCCTTGAGGTGGTGTGTCCCCAAGTAGGCCTTATAAAAATAAAATTAAGTAATTCACTATCAAAATTATTTAAAGCACTAAAGGTGGAACACTTAACTCTTCAAGTAAATGTGAAGTGAGTCCAAAAGTGAAATATTTAACTCTTCAAGTGAATGTGAAGCGAGTCCAAAAGTGGAACATTTAACTTTTCAAGTGAATGTGAAGTGAGTCCAAAAGTGGAACATTTAAATCTTCAAGTGAATGTGAAGTGAGTCCACAAGGTGGAACATTTAACTCCTCACACAAACTCAAAGTGAGTCCAAAAGTGAAATATTTAACTCCTCACAAAAACTCAAAGTGAGTCCAAAAGTGGAACATTTAACTCCTCACACAAACTCAAAGTGAGTCCACATCTTAAAAAATTAATGAGATCAAGAAAACATAAAAAGGGGGAAACTTTGTGGAACACTTAACGCTCTTTTCAAGTAGACCCCTCCCCTATGTATGAATGTTGACCTTGCATCCAAAGGGTGGAAATGAGGGGTGATTAGAATAAGCGAGTCCAACAACCCAATTTAGCTAACAAGAACAATCAAAAGTACTCCAGAATTGTTTATCAATACTACTCACAAATGAAAAAGGGTTGAACAATGGAATATTTAACTTTCCAAGTAAACATAGAGTGAGTCCACAAAGTGGTGCATTTAACTCCTTATGTAAACAAGGAATGAATCCATGCCCTCAATCACTCAATGAAATATTTGATATTGGAACCAAGAATTACTTAAAATTTAAACACAAGCATTCACTTACACAAACTTGTATGAAAACAAATCTATGTTCATTCATTTCCCATTAAGAGCATCAATTGAAATGTGTTCTATGAAAGCATGTAAAAACTCAAGCCAAACATATGAGAGATTTATTTTTTATCCCAAAATCTAAATTTTGTAGAGATGTGACAAAATACCTCAAGTCCAATGCAACGCGCTTAGTAGATTTTACCTTTTTTTAATTTGTTTTAAGCATTTTCCATGAAAACAAGCCATGAACCTTCAAATGAACAAGACAAAAAAACAAACAAATAAAATATGCAATGTATATTCAACTTATGCAAACCCTAAGGTGGTTAGATCTGAAAATCAATTTTTAGGAGCAATAATAGCTAAAAAATAATCTAAATGACAACTCATATCATGCATTGAACCATGTGAAAAATAAGTGCATGCTAATCATCAAATACTTTTTTTTTTAATTTTGATTTTTTGACCTTGTCAACAAGATTGGACTTATACCACATGAATTCAGATCATAAACTCAAAATGCAAAAAAAAGACCTCTATCAAGAAATAGAGAGCTTTCCAAAAATGTCAAAATTTCAACAAGATCTTTTCATTTGTGCCCTAAAGAGCCACTTTCCTAAAATAGACCATTTTTTATAAATCAATCAAATGAGCTATGATATGACCTCTAAATTAAAAACACAATGAATAGACCCCTTGTATAATTTGAAGATCTTTTTGAAAATGTAAAAATTTCTAAAAAATATGCTAATTTATGCTAAAAATTATTTTTTTATGAAAAATCAAGAAAAAATTATAAAAATTTGAAAATACCTCAAAAAATTCTAAATTTTTTATTGGAGCTTTTTTGATATGTCGCCAACTTGAAAAAATAATTTCAGACCAAAACACTAAGTCGTTTGGGAGATATGATCAAATCTTTCAAATCTAAAGTTTTCCATCTCCAAACAAATCTGCACAAGGGTTAGCTCCAAAAATAATCAAAACCAACATGCAAGAGGTGGGTTGCCTCATGGTGGGCACCAAAAAAATATACACAAAAAAGTAGTGCACTTCTATGAATCTTTACATGCAAGGAAACTCAAGAATGAGCCCTCACAAATCGATCCATAGCTCTTTATGTATGGAGTTGCAAGATTTGTAAAATTGCTCTCAACTAGAGCTATGAACTCATGACCTTGCTAGTAAACCACATAATGAGAGATTCCAAATCAAAGACAAGAACAACAATGTCAATATCTCTAATGAAATCCAAATGTATGCAATGCAATGCAAGTAAGTTAAGAATGAGAATGCAATCTAGTCTATGGAAATGAAAGTACAATGCAACTAATTTATGAAAGGAAAGAACAAATGTGACCAATCCCTCCTATTTAAACTATGTGAGATTAATCTATTGCATAAAAAGAAATATACACTAAGAATGTCATTATCATGCAACTATGAAAGCAAATATGAAATGAGATGCAACAAACTCTTCAAAGCTTGGATTACAAGAGTGTCTTCAAAGAGAGCTCCAAATAACTTAGAAAACCTACAACATAATATTAGCATGAAAACCTAAGATGCAAATGAGGAAGAGAGCTCTCTTTTTATAAGAAATGAGATGAAAATGGACCATTGAGATTAAGAGGCAAAAGACTTAATCAACGGTGGAGAAAAATAGAAGCTTGATCCTTGTGCACAAATATCCTCTAATAAGAAAATAAGAGTTGACTTTAGTGTCCATATGAGACAAAAAGTATTTTTTCTTTTTTTATAAAATAAGAATAATGTTTTATTTGTGCAACATAGGATAAGAAGAAAAGTGAGGATTTTTTATTTAAATAAAAGGGGAGGAAATTCCTTTAATTAAATAAAAGCTTAGGATAAAGTGATTTTATTATTTAATTAAAAGAGATTTTTAATTAATTAAAAAGGAGCATGTTCTCTTAATTAAATAAGATTTTTATTTTTTTCTCTTTTAAATTAAATAAGGCTCAAACCTTAAGAAATATTGAATTGATTATGATTTGATCAAGGAAATTGATATAATTGATAAAATGCTGATTTTTTAAAATATTGATTCAGGAATTTGATAAATTTTTGAATGGGGGCCCAAAGTCTAGGCGACCATTTTAGGGTGCATACACGATGAAATCCCTCCAACATGTACTGACTATATTTACAATGAGATCTCTCTCCATCACTAGTATATATTTTTGGTGTAACAGCAAAATCTACACGACGGTGTTATAATAGATTAATTTTGATTTCTGGTCGAAGTCAAATACTCAAACTGTTTCATTTGTATATATGCTCCCGATTCTTCTACAGGTAGCTTTGTACAAGTGGGATCGTCTAGAGTATTTGTTCTATCATCAATTTAAACAGGTTTTATAGGGTTCCTAAAACCCTATACATCTTATAATAAAGCATTAAAAAGTTCAAGTCTTAAGATAACATAAATAAAAAGATGAAATAGGCCACATGCAAGCTGGGATAAAATCTACCACAGAGACAGAACAGTCAAAACAAGGCAAAATATAGACATAGTCTTGGATTCTATTATCTATGTGGTTGGCTTAATATTACTTCCATGATATAGAATGTGGTTGATGTGATAGGTCACTTATACACAGCCCTTGGCCATTTATAAAATATTAATCTAAAGTAAGGATTGATACAAGTTAAACCATAGTATTACTTGATATTATTAGGTGTCTATTGTATACACCTAAAAATAGTCACCTAGACTATTAGCCCCCATTTGCTAAATCATCAATTGCTTATTCTTGATCAAATCTTAGCTCTATCATTTATTCGATTATTTTCTATGGGCTAACCATCTTATCCTAAGTCTTTATTTATTTAAAAAGAATATTTCCTCCCCTTTTAAATAAATAAAAGCCCTCACTTTTCCTCTTATCCTAAGTTGCACAAATAAAATATTATTTTTATTTTATAAAAAGGGAAAAAACACTTTTTGTCTCATATGGACACAAAAGTTAATTCTTATTTTCTCATTGGAGGATATTTGTGCACATGGATTACTCCTCTTTTAAGCTCCACCGTTGATTAAATCTTTTGCCTCTTAATCTCCATGGTCCATTCCTTCTCATTTCCTATAAAAGAAGAGCTCTCTTCTTCATTCTAGATCCACAAATTTTTATGCTATTGTTATGCTAACTTTATGTTGCAGGATTTCTAGGTCACTTTGGAGCTTTTGAAGATTTGGAGCATTCTTAGCATCTACATCTCATTCTTGCATTCTACATCTCATTCTTGCATTCTTAGCTTAGCTTCATATTTATGCTTTCTTAGATTAGCTTCATTTCTATGCTCTAGATTAGCTCACATAGATTAATTAACTTGGGTTGTAACACTTGCATATTTCCTTTCATAGCTTAGCTTGCATTTCCATTTCTAGCATAGCATTGCATTGCATTTTCATTCTTGATTCTTGAGGATATTGTCATTCTTGCCCTTGTCTTCATTGAATCTCCCATTGCATAGTTTACTAGCAAGGTTATAGGCTAAATAGCTCTAGCTGAGAGCATTTTTAAAAGCCCTTGCACTCCATGCCTAGGGAGCTATGGATCGATTTAGTGAGGGCTCATTCTTGAGTTTCTTTGCATGTAATGATCCATAGAAGTGTGACACATTTATAGCACACATTTTTGGCACCCACCGTGGGGCAGAATAGTTTCATTTTGTCCTTCATTTTCTGTATTTTTGTCATTTATTTTTGTTAATTTTGCGCAAACAGGTGAAACACCGCTTGCGGGCATTCTGTTCATGCCTGTGAGCATTCTGTTCACGCTTGTGAGTATTTTGTTCACACAGGCAAGTATTTTGTTCACGTATGTGAGCATTCTGTTCATGCATGTGAGCATTCTGTCCACGCGTCTACATTTTCTGTTCACGCATCTGCATATTCTTTTCACGCCTCTGCACATTCTTTTTATACCTATAAGCATTATTTTCACGCCTGTGAGCATTTTATTCACGCCTCTGCGCATTTTGTTCACGCGTCCACATATTTTATTCACGCGTCTGCATATTTTGCTCACGCCTATGCACATTTTAATCACGCCTGCCAGCTTTTAAATGTCACATTTTAGCTATTAAATGTCGCCTGGTATTATCTATTGAATTTTGCTAGTTTATTTGTTGTTTTCAATTTTTTTGAAAATTTTAGCATTTTCAAATCTGTGCCACTCTGGAAAATGGGTGCCCATTTTTTTTAAAATTTTGCAAATGGTATCAAAAGTTTAAGTGTGATATATCGTTGGAAAGGTCTTTCCGAGCCCAATCCAACCATGATGGTTTCATTTTCAGATTTTATCATTTGATCGATTATTTTTGCACATTATCTAATTTTTCATGTACTAATCATTGTTAGATTTTGGATTTTGATTCTCCTAACTCTTGTTGGTCTAACAAGTTGTGGTTGTAGGTGCTTCTTGCTTGAAATTTGCTAAAATCGCATGTCAAAGAGGGCTACTAATGGTTTTTGCAGGGCTGCCCTAAGCATAAAAACTAAATCAAGTGCTTGTTTAATTGCTTTCTTTATTAAGTGCGGCATATACTAATTGTTTCCTTTCATAGGCACTTAATACCTTATTGTAAAAATTTTGAGGTGGTAGGAGAGTATGCTCTTCACCCTTGTGGTGAAATAGAAATCTTGACCCATCTTGGGATTTTGAAAGCAAGGGGGTAATTGGATCTTGTTTGGTGTGTTTGGGAGAAGTTTTTGAGATAGGGGAGTATGCTCTTCACCCTTGTGGTGAATCAAAAACCTTGAACCTCAAAAATCATCCACTCTTTGTTTAGCTTAGGATCCTTTAGCGGGCCTACTCTTGAGCAATCAAGAGGAACGACCCGAGTGGGGACAACCTTGTCATCATTTTTCTTGGTGGTGAGTGATTCCTGTATGCACCCTAAAATGGTCGCCTAAACTTTGGGCTCCATTTATTTGATTTATCAATCCTGAATCAATTTTATCAATAATCAATACTTTCAACATTATCAATTTCTTGATCAAATCCTAATTTCGATTATATATTAGATTTTTATCCTATGGGCTAACCATTTATCCTAAGTCTTTATTTAATTAAAAGGAATATTTCCTCCCCTTTTAATAAATAAAAAGCCCACCCTTTCCTCTTATCCTAAGTTGCACAAATAAAACATTATTCCTATTTTATAAAAAGGGAAAAAGCACTTTTGTCTCACATGAGGCTCAAAAGTCAACACTTCACTCTCATTGGAGGATACTTGTGCACATGGATTGCTCCTCTTTCAAGCTCCACCGCTGATTAAGACTTTTTGCCTCTTAATCTCAATGGTCCATTTCACCTCATTTCTTATAAAAGGAGAGCTCCCTCTTTCATTTGCATACCCATATTTTATGCTAATGTTATGCTGCAGGTTTTAGGTGCATTTGGAGTTTGAAGACATTGAAGACTTGTTGCTTTCATCATTTAGTTGCATATTTACTTTCATAGTTGCATGATAATGGCATTCTTAGCTTAGATTTCCTTTTATGCAATAGAATAAGCTCACATAGTCTAAATAGGAGGCATTGTAATCCATTGCTATTTCCTTTCATAGATTAGTTGCATTGTGTTTTCCTTTCATAGCTTAGATTGCATCCTCATTGTAGTTGTATTGCATTGCATCTTCATATTTGATTCTTGAGGATATTGGCACTCTTGCCCTTGTCTTCACTTGAATCTCTCATTGTGTGGTTGACTAGCAAGGTCACCTTCTTGTAGCTCTAGCTGAGAGCAAAACTCATAGTCCCTTGCAACTCCATACATAGAGAGCTATGAGCCGCTTTGTGAGGCCTCATTCTTAAGTAACCTTGCATGTAATGGTTCATAGAAGTGCATATTTTAGTGTGTACATTTCTGGCGCCCACCGTGGGGCAGAGTAGATAGCTTTGTCTTTTCATTTGATGCATTTTTTGTCATTTTCAGATTAATTTTTAGAAAAATCTGCGTTCTCTGGTTTTCTGTCTCAGATTATCGCGCAACACTTCTCAGAAATATCGCGCGATATACTTCCTGTCTTGGCGTGATAGTTCACGCAGAAAAAGTATCGCCCGACTGTATTGACTTCTGTCGCCTGACATCGGGCGAAGTATCGCCTGGCATTGTGTGAAGTATCGCGCGACTGAGAAGTATCGCCCGACTATAGGAAACTGTATCGCGCGATACTGTTAAAGTTTGAGAAGTATCACCTGATCTGGCAGAGACTTGCGTTTTCAGTTTTCTTGTCCGAATTTGATTATTTTAGCTTGCTATTTTGTTTTGCTTTGTTTAGATAGGCCTAACCTGCATTTTTTTTAGCTTAAATCTATCAGATTATTGCACATTTACATTTGGATTTTGATTTTGCTAACATTGTGGGTCTAACAAGTTGTGTTTGTAGGTGCTCTTTTTTACTTGAAAATTGCTAAAAATGCATGTCAAAGAGGGCTACTAATAGTTTTTGTAGGGCTGCCCAAGCATAAAAACAAAAAAAAGAAAAAAAATTTCATTTCTTGCTTGTTATTTATTTTCTTTTCATTTGTGGCATTTACTAATTGTATTAGGAATCTTAATACCTTATGAAAGGGATCTTGAGGTGGTAGGAGAAGTATGCTCTTCACCTTTAGGTGAATCAAAAAATCTTGACCCATCTTAAAGTTTTGGAAGCAAGGGGGTAATTGATCTCTTTGCTTAGCGTGTTTGGGAGAGATTCTTGAGATAGGGGAGTATGCTCTTCACCCTTGTGGTGAATCAAAAACTTTGAACCTCAAGATTTGATCCATTTTTGTTTAGTTTAGGAATTCTTTAGCGGGCCTTCTCTTAAGCAATCAAGAGGAACGACTCAAGTGGGGACAACCTTGTCATCATTCTCCTTGGTGGCAAGTGATTCCAACTCACTATAATCTCAAGGCTATCAAGGACACCAAAAACCTTGATAGACATAACACTTGTCTTCGTTTGATGTGAGTAGCTCATGGGATTGCGACCATGAGGAAAACATTGAAGAAGAATGCTTAAGGTACTCTTGAGGCCGCAAGGTCCTAGTCCTTTATGAGGAGCAAGAGGGGTGTTGTGAACGGAAATCTTTATTAAGAGCCATTAGATAGAAGCCACCCTCTTTTAGCCGCTTATCTTCTTAGTGCAAGGATTGATCCAAGTGGTTTACCCGGATCACCTTAAGATACTCACCATATGTGTCCCTTTGGTTGTGTCATTTGACATTTCCATGACAAAGCCAACATCTCTTGTGGGTAACCACTTGGTGTGAGGCGAGGGGGCATCAAGTTGTGGGCTAAGTTGGTAAGTATTGAGCCTTGACTTTCTAGGATAGATTTGCTTGAAGTGTTTTCGATTTTGTGATACCAGTGCAAACGTTCTTGACATACAAACAATCGGTAGCATTCATAGGGTACTTTTTCAATTTTGATATCACAAGTGTTTGTCTTGGCAAGGTTGCTTTTGCCCTTGTTTCAAGTGTTTGAGACCATGTTTTGATCCCTGGCTGTTTGCAAACCTACCGAAATTCTACTGATACCGTGGCTGAAATCGAAAACATCAACCCTCAGACTGGAAATTTTGACCAAATAGACCCAAAAATGCAAATTTCACACAATTCTGGTCAAGAGTTAAATAATTCTGCAACAGTATCGCGCCCTGTAAGGTGAAGTATCGCGCGATACTTCGCGCATGCTAGAAATATCGCCCCCTTTGAAGAGAAATATCACGCGATAGTTCACCCCTGACGGACTATCGCCCGGCCTGCCTGGAGTATATCGCCCGCCAGTATTAAGAAGTATCGCCTGGATTAGGGCGAAGTATCGCACGGGTATAGGTTTATCGCCCCAGTAGCCTGGAGTATATCACCTGGTTTATTTTTGCCGTGCTTAAATTTTGGTCAGTTTCAGCTGCTGTCAATTAGGCTAGGTCTTTGAGCAGGCTTCTCATCCTGACGTTTGAGATCTGTCTTGGCTCCAAATTTCTAGTTTTTAGTCCTTCGGGATAGCATCATTTGATTTACAAAGTCACTTTGGAATAATTGTCAAGTTAGAAAGCCATTCTTGGTGCCAAGGTTCATCTTTAAAATTGTTAGCTATATTCTGGGAAAATTTTAGTTCTCTTATTGCCCAAATCGCTTTCATTTTCATCTCAATTTCAATTATCTTTTGGCCTAGTCCAACCTCCTGATTCAAAAGTGCAAGGGTAGTCACCCTTTGATTTGAAGCACCTCTTTGACAGTGTTGGTAAAGCCCTCTTTCTTTCTTTTTCATTTCTCTTTGGACAATAGAGGACTTCGATTATCCTAGTTTGGTGTTGACACTTTGAAAGGTCACCTTATCATTGAGAATATCTCTCTTTCATGTCAGTTACGACAAGGTACCAAGTTAATCAAGGGAAGCGACCCCCTGTTGCCTTTAGCCAGTTACCACCTATCAAGACTCGTCGACAACCTAAGGGAAAAGGACCCCTTTTTGACCAATCTCCTAAGAGTGAGTCCGAGGTTTGTTTTAATCCAGGAGCTAACCCTAGTGAAGTGAGCACCTCTTTCATACCACTTTCATCAAGTATGGACATGAGTTACACTTTCACCTGACAACAAAGAGAAGCCATGAATCAAACTCTCAAGGATATCTTTCAATGACACAGAAGAGAGTATGGTGGTTCTTCTCATGCCAGTCCACCCGGGTCACCTCCTAACAACATGAGGTATTTTGATGCTCATCAACGAGCCGAAAGATAGCATAAGCAAGCTCACTCAGATTCAGGGTCACAACACGAAGACCAGAACAACGAATCTAGTGATCACCATATCAACGCAGCTAATGCAATAAGACATTCAAGACAAACCTCCCCACTTAAAGACACTTCTCGATATGCAAATACAAGATTGAGAAGCATTGAGAGAGAGAAGCAAGCCTACTTAGATGAACAGGCTGCTAAAAAAAAAAATTTTGACAACTAGAGGAAGAGGAACGTGCATTGTTGGATATACAGAAAAGAGTCGCCCAAGAAGAAGAAGATAGACTCTATGCACAACAACTCCAAAGTCGATTTAACGGGAGGGGAGCCAATAGTGGGATCAACTTGCCCCCATCTACCCCTTCCCCTAGCCCTCGAAGAAGATCAAAGACACCCTCACGATCCCCAAGTCCTAGAGGAAGAAGGACTTCAAGATATGACCATCATAGGAGACATTCGTCTCATAGACATTCAAAGCAACCCTCCCAACGAGCACATCATGGCTCACAACATGGAGGCAGTTATGCTAAATTTGATCATATGGACTTCATGACTATGCAACAAGAACCATCCTTTCAAGCCTATGTGGAGCAATACGTGGAACAAAATAAAGACCAATTCTTGGAAAGTCTTATCAACAAAGGCGCTAAAGTTCCATATAATTTTGATGTTCACCAAAAGATCAAGAAACAGAATCCTTCAACTGATGAGGTGATCTTACAAATGCAAAAGGATATAGACAGAATGAAGGCTCCCAAGAGCACATTTCATTTGGACTCCATATGTGCTAACCCCATTGACAAAAGTGTGGTGATGGTAGAATTTCTTAAGAAAGTTGAATTCCCAACATACGACAAATATGATGGCACTGGTGACCCTCACGACCATGTTCGACAATTCTACATAATGAGATTTTCCTTTCACCATGAAGACTCCTACTTGCTGAGATTATTCCCAAGGAGTTTAAAAGGTCAAGCCATGGAGTGGTTCACCAACCTTTCCCCTCCAGTAAAGACATTTAAAGAACTTGTCCAAAGATTTGTTCAGCATTTCGCTTACAACTTATCTAGGTCAGTCACAATGCTTGATTTGTGTAAACTTAAACAAAATCAAGGGGAATCTTTTGTCACCTTTTTACAACGATGGAGGCGATTGTGTTCGAAATACCCAAGGACAATCCCTGAAAAAGAGAGAATTGATATCATTGTGAACAATCTAATACCAGAACTCAAATATGAAGTCAAGAAAATCCCATTTAATTCTTTTGATACTATGGTAGAGGTGGCATGTCGCATTGAGGATGTCCTAAAAGAACAAGGAATCTTGGCTAAACCAACAAATAACAACAATAGCCAAAATAACAATACTAATGGTAACAAGGACAAAAAGAACTCCTATTGGAACAAAAACAAGCAAATGGTCAACGACGGAGTTGTTGATTCATCTCAGGTCAAAAATGAAGGAGTTCTTAACCTCTCTCATGCAGTTCAAGTTATGAAGTTGCAAACATCGTCAACACAACAAGACAAACCTAAGTATCAAAAGAGATCTAAAACGGAGAAAAGACAATTTACTAAATTGGGAGAATCCTATGCAGATGTTTTTAAGATATTAGTTGCTCATAATTTGTCGCACCCATAGGATCCTACAAAACATCGAATACCAGATCCTTTACCTCATTGGTGGGATGCTAAGGCTTTTTGCATTTTCCATAATGGGATTGGACACGACATAGAAAATTGTTTTAAACTCAAGCATCTTGTCCAAGACCTTATTGAGAAAGGACAATTACAAGTGGATGGGTTAACCACTAATGCAGACCATAAAGCCTTTAAAGAGCCCTTGCCTAAATATGAAAAAGGAGAGAATTCTAGCAGTAAGAATGGCAAGGCGGCTATTAACTATACATACACACATGCTGACAATGTGATTAATATGCTTGAAGTGGCTGACAATAACATCAACATGGTGAGGAAGAAAGATCCTTATGGACATAATATGGACTCAACTTCTATGACTAATGAAAGACCCGCTGTGGTGATAAGAGGTCCTCACTCACAAGGAATGCCTCAGTCCCTCAATGCTGTCACTAGGGGTCAGGTCCAAGCACCCATTATCATCAAAGGTCCTAGCACTAGCAAGTCTAAACAACCCGTGTCCAAAGGTGCTCCTCCCAAATCTATCGTTGGTCCTGATTCCAATTATAATCTCATTGACCAGCTACAATGTACACCCGCTCAGATATCCATTTTTGAGCTTTTAAAATTATCTCCTAAGCACAAGCGCGTCCTCGAGGATGCTTTGCGAGCAGCCAATGTCCCTAATAACTTAGATATTGACCAATTCCAGAACATGGTCAACCATTTGGCTAGCCCTCATTTCCTCACCTTCTCAGAAGAAAATGACAAATCCATTAGTCACCCACATAATTTGGCCTTACACATCGAGGTCATGATTCATAAAACCCGTGTTAGGCGTGTACTGATAGATGGGGGTGCGGGGCTCAATATTTGTACCCTGAGTTTGCTGCTAGCTCTAGGGTATTCCGAGAACGTCATTGACACAAAGAAAAAAATCACAATCAAAGCATATGATGAAGCAGAAAGAAGTTCTAAGGGATTGGCTGTTTTGCCTATTCGCATTGGTCCCGTAGAAAAAGATATATTATTCCAAATTGTTGATGTTGGACCTCTAGCCTACAACATTTTGCTAGGTAGGCCATGGATTCATGAAATGCAGGCAGTCCCATCAACATATTGTATGCACCCAAAAATGGTCGCCTAGACTTTGGGCCCCATTTATTCAATTTATCAATCCTGAATCATTTCTATCAATAATCAATATTTTCAACAATATCAATCTCTTGATCAAATCTTAATTTCGATCATATATTGGATTTTTATCCTTGGGCTAACCATTTATCCTAAGTCTTTATTTAATTAAAAGGAATATTTCCTCCCCTTTCAATTAAATAAAAAGCCCCCACTTTCCTCTTATCCTAAGTTGCACAAATAAAGCATTATTCCTATTTTATAAAAAGAGAAAAAGCACTTTTTGTCTCACATGAGGCTCAAAAGTCAACACTTCACTCTCATTGGAGGATACTTGTGCACATGGATTGCTCCTCTTTCAAGCTCCACTGCTGATCAAGACTTTTTGTCTCTTAATCTCCATGGTCCATTTCTCCTCATTTCTTATAAAAGGAGAGCTCTCTCCTTTGTTTGCATATCCTTGTTTTATGCTATTGTTATGCTGCAAGTTTTAGAGCTCTTTGAAGACACTCAAGCTTTGAAGCCTTGACATTCTTAGTTGCATTTCATAATAGTTTTGCTTTCATAGTTGCATTCATGGCATTCTTAGTGTAGATTTCCTTTTATGCAATCTCACATAGTCTAAATAGGAAGGATTTGTAATCCATTGCTATTTCCTTTCATAGATTAGATTTCTTTTCAAGCATTGCATTGTTATCATTTAGCTTAGCTTGCACATTCATACTAGTTGCATTTGCATTTCATTTCCATTTAGATTCTTGGAGATATTGGCATTGTTGCCCTTGTCTTCACTTGAATCTCTCATTGTATGGTTGACTAGCAAGGTCACTTTCTTGTAGCTCTAGCTGAGAGCAAAACTCATAGTCCCTTGCAACTCCATGCATAAAGAGCTATGAGCCGCTTTGTGAGGCCTCATTCTTGAGCAACCTTGCATGTAATGGTTCATAAAAGTGCATATTTTAGTGTGTACATTTCTGGCGCCCACCGTGGGGCAGAGTAGATAGCTTTGTCTTTTTATTTGATGCATTTTTGGTCATTTTCAGATTAATCTTCAGAAAAATCTGCGTCTCTGGTTTTCTGTCTCAGATTATCGCGCGAAACTTCTCAGAAATATCGCGCGATATACTTCCTGTCTTGGCGCGATAGTTCGCGCGGAAAAAGTATCGCACTCATATAGTGAAGTCTATCGCCTGGCATCGGGCGAAGTATCGCCTGGCATCGTGCGAAGTATCGCCCGACTGGGGAAGTATCGCCCGACTATAGGGAACTGTATCGCGCGATACTGTTGGAGACTGAGAAACATCGCCTGGTCTGGCAGAGACTTGCACTTTTAGTTTTTTTGTCCGAATTCGACTATTTTAGCTTGCTGTTCTGTTTTACTTTGTTTAAATAGGTCTAACCTGCATTTTTTTAGCTTGAATCCATTAGATTATTGCACATTTACATTGGGATTTTGATTTTGCTAACATTGTGGGCCTAACAAGTTGTGTTTGTAGGTGCTCTTCTTCGCTTAAAAATTGCTAAAAACGCATGTCAAAGAGGGCTACTAACAGTTTTTGCAGGGCTGTCCAAGCATAAAAACAAAAAAAAAAAATTTCCATTTCTTGCTTATTGTTATTTTCCTTTCATTTGTGGCATTCACTAATTGTATTAGGAATCTTAATACCTTGTGAAAGGGATTTTGAGGTGGTAGGAGAAGTATGCTCTTCACCTTTAGGTGAATCAGAAAATCTTGACCCATCTTAAGGTTTTGGAAGCAAGGGCGTAATTGATCTCTTTGCTTGGTGTGTTTGGGAAAGATTCTTGAGATAGGGGAGTATGCTCTTCACCCTTGTGGTGAATCAAAAACCTTGAACCTCAAGATTTAATCCATTTTTGTTTAGTTTAGGAATCTTTTAGAGGGCCTGCTCTTGAGCAATCAAGAGGAACGACTCAAGTGGGGACAACCTTGTCATCATTTTCCTTGGTGGCAAGTGATTCCAACTCACTATAATCTCAAGGCTATCAAAGACACCAAAAACTTTGATAGACATAACATTTATCTTCGTTTGATGTGAGTAGCTCATGGGATTGCGACCATGAGGAAAACATTGAACAAGAATGCTTAAGGTACTCTTGAGGCCGCGAGGTCCTAGTCTTTTATGAGGAGCAAGAGGGGTGTTGTGAACGGAAATCCTTATTAAGAACCATTAGATAGAAGCCACCCTCTTTTAGCCGCTTATCTTCTTAGTGCAAGGATTGATCCAAGTGGTTTACCCGGATCACCTTAAGATACTCACCATATGTGTCCCTTTGGTTGTGTCATTTTGACACTTCCACGACAAAGCCAATATCTCTTGTGGGAAACCACTTGGTGTGAGGCAAGGGGGCATCAAGTTGTGGGCTAAGTTGGTAAGTATTGAGCCTTGTCTTGTAGGTAGTAATTGCTTGAATTGTCTTCGATTGTGTGATACCAGTGTAAACGTTCTCAACATACAAACAATCGGTAGCATTCATAGGGTGCTTTTTCAATTTTGATATCACAAGTGTTTGCCTTGGCAAGGTTGCTTTTGCCCTTGTTTCAAGTGTTTGAAGACATGTTTGATCCCTTGCTATTTGCAAACCTACCGAAATTCTGCTGATACCGTGACTGAAATCGAAAGACATCAACCCTCAGACTGAAAATTTTGACCAAACAGACCCAAAAAATGCAAATTTCACACAATTCTGGTCAAGAGTTGAATAATTCTGCAACAGTATCGCGCCCTGTAAGGCGAAGTATCGTGCGATACTTCGCACATGCTATAAATATCACCCCCTTTGAAGAGAAATATCGCGTGATAGTTCGCCCTTGACGGACTATCGCCCTGCCTGCCTGGAGTATATCGCCCGCTAGTGTTAAGAAGTATCGCCTGTCTTAGGGCGAAGTATCGCACGGGTAGAGGTTTATCGCCCCAGTAGCCTGGAGTATATCGCCTAGTTCATTTTGGTCGTGCTTAAATTTTGGTCAATTTCAGTTGCTGAGGTCTTAGAACAGGCTTCTCACCCTGACGTTTGAGATCTGTCTTGACTCCAAATCTCTGGTTCTTAGTTCTCCGGGATAGCATCATTTGATTTACAAAGTCACTTTGGAATAATTGTCAAGTTAGAAAGCCATTCTTGGTGCCAAGGTTCATCTTTAAAATTGTTAGCTATATTCTGGAAAAATTTCAGTTCTCTTATTGTCCAAATCGCTTTCATTTTCAATTATCTTTTGGCCTAGTCCAACCTCCTGATTCAAAAGTGCAAGGGTAGTCACCCTTTGATTTGAAGCATTTCTTTGACAGTGTTGGTAAAGCCCCCTTTCTTTTCTTTTTTTCATCTTTCTTTGGACAATAGAGGATTTCGATTATCCTAGTTTGGTGTTGACACTTTGAAAGGTCACCTTATTATTGAGAATATCTCTCTTTCATGTCAGTTACGACAAGGTACCAAGTTAATCAAGGGAAGCGACCCCTTGTTGCCTTTAGCCAGTTACCACCTATCAAGACCCGTCGACAACCTAAGGGAAAAGGACCCCTTTTTTACCAATCTCCTAAGAGTGAATCTGAGGTTTGTTTTAATCTGGGAGCTAACCCTAGTGAAGTGAGCACCTCTTTCATACCACTTTCATCAAGTATGGACATGAGTTACACTTTCACCCGACAACAAAGAGAAGCCATGAATCAAACTCTCGAGGATATCTTTCAATGACACAGAAGAGAGTATGGTGGTTCTTCTCATGCCAGTCCACCCGGGTCACCTCCTAACAACGCGAGGTATTTTGATACTCATCAACGAGCTGAAAGACAGCATAAGTCAGCCCACTCAGATTCAGGGTCACAACACGAAGACCAGAACAACGAATCTAGTGATCACCATATCAACGCAGCTAATGCAATAAGGCATTCAAGACAAACCTCCCCACTTAAGGACACTTCTCGATATGCAAATACAAGATTAAGAAGCATTGAGAGAGAGAAGCAAGCCTACTTAGATGAACAGGCTACAAAAAAAGAAAAATTTTGACAACTACAGGAAGAGGAACGTGCATTGTTAGATATACAGAAAAGAGTCGCCCAAGAAGAAGAAGATAGACTCTATGCACAACAACTCCAAAGTCGATCTAACGGGAGGGGAGCCAATAGTGGGATCAACTCGCCCCCATCTACCCCTTCCCCTAGCCCTCGAAGAAGATCAAAGACACCCTCACGATCCCCAAGTCCTAGAGGAAGAAGGACTTCAAGATATGACCATCATAGGAGACAATCGTCCCATAGACATTCAAAGCAACCCTCCCAACGAGCACATCATGGCTCACAACATGGAGGCAGTTATGCTAAATCTGATCATATGGACTTCATGACTATGCAACAAGAACCATCCTTCCAAGCCTATGTGGAGCAATACGTGGAACAAAACAAAGACCAATTTTTGGAAAGTCTTATCAACAAAGGCGCTAAAGTTTCATATAACTTTGATGTTCACCAAAAAATCAAGAAACAGAATCCTTCAACTGATGAGTTAATCTTACAAATGCAAAAGGATATAGACAGAATGAAGGCTCCCAAGAGTACATTTCATTTGGACTCCATATGTCCTAATCCCATTGAAAAAAGTGTGGTGATGGTAGAATTCCCTAAGAAAGTTGAATTCCCAACATACGACAAATATGATGGCACGGGTGACCCTCATGACCATGTTCGACAATTCTACATAATGAGCTTTTCCTTTCACCACGAAGACTCCTACTTGCTGAGATTATTCCCAAGGAGTTTAAAAGGTCAAGCCATGGAGTGGTTCACCAACCTTTCCCCTCTAGTAAGGACATTTAGAGAACTTGTCCAAAGATTTGTGCAACATTTTGCTTACAATTTATCTAGGTCGGTCACTATGCTTGATTTGTGTAAACTTAAGCAAAATCAAGGGGAATCTTTTGTCACCTTTTTGCAACGATGGAGGCGATTGTGTTCGAAATACCCAAGGACAATCCCTGAAGAAGAGAGAATTGATATCATTGTGAACAATCTAATACCAGAGCTCAAATATGAAGTCAAGAAAATCCCATTTAATTCCTTTGATACTATGATAGAGGTGGCATGTCGCATTGAGGATGTCCTAAAAGAACAAGGAATTTTGGCTAAACCAACAAATAACAACAATAGCCAAAATAACAATACTAATGGTAACAAGGAC
The DNA here is from genome assembly GCA_027943335.1 of Chamaecyparis obtusa. Classification (NCBI taxonomy): domain Eukaryota; kingdom Viridiplantae; phylum Streptophyta; class Pinopsida; order Cupressales; family Cupressaceae; genus Chamaecyparis; species Chamaecyparis obtusa. Next base: position 554,161 of record BSBK01000596.1, read on the forward strand.
AAAAAGAACTCTTATTGGAACAAAAATAAGCAAGTCATCAACGACGGAGTTGTTGATTCATCTCAGGTCAAAAATGAAGGAGTTCTTAATCTCTCTCATGCAGTTCAAGCTATGAAGTTGCAAACATCGTCAACGCAACAAGACAAACCTCAGTATCAAAAGAGATCTAAAACGGAGAAAAGACAATTCACTAAATTGGGAGAATCCTATGCAGATGTTTTTAAGACACTAGTCGCTCATAATCTGGCGCACCCACAGGATCCTACAAAACATCGAATACCAGATCCTTTACCTCATTGGTGGGATGCTAAGGCTTTTTACGTTTTCCATAATGGGATTGGACACGACATAGAAAATTGTTTTAAACTCAAGCATCTTGTCCAAGACCTTATTGAGAAAGGACAATTACAAGTGGATGGGTTAACTACTAATGCAGACCATAAAGCCTTTAAAGAGCCCTTGCCTAAATATGAAAAAGGAGAGAATTCTAGCAGTAAGAATGGCAAGGTGGCTATTAACTATACATACACACATGCTGATAATGTGATTAACATGCTTGAAGTGGCTGATGATAATATCAACATGGTGAGAAAGAAAGATCCTCATGGACATAATGTGGACTCAGTTCCTATGACTAATGAAATACCCGCTGTGGTGATAAGAGGTCCTCACTCACAAAGAATGCCCCAGTCCCTCAATGCGGTCACTAGGGGTTAGGCCCAAACACCCATTATCATCAAAGGTCCTAGCACTAGCAAGTCTAAACAGCCCGTGTCCAAAGGTGCTCCTCCAAAATTTGTCGTTGGTCCTGATTCCAATTATAACCTTATTGACCAACTACAACGTACACCCGCTCAGATATCCATTTTTGAGCTTTTAGAATTATCGCCTAAGCACAAGCGCGTCCTCGAGGATGCTTTGCAAGCAGCCAATGTCCCTAATAACTTAGATATCGACCAATTCCAAAACATGGTCAACCATTTGGCTAGCCCTCATTTCCTCACCTTCTCAGAAGAAGATGACAAATCCATTAGTCACCCACATAATTTGGCCTTACACATCGAGGTCATGATTCATAAAACCCGTGTTAGGCGTGTACTGATAGATGGGGGTGCGGGGCTCAATATTTGTACTCTGAGTTTGCTGCTAGCTCTAGGGTATTCCGAGAACGTCATTGACACAAAGAAAAGAATCACAATCAAAGCATATGACGAAGCAGAAAGAAGTTCTAAGGGATTGGCTGTTTTGCCTATTCGTATTGGTCCTGTAGAAAGAGACATATTATTCCAAATTGTTGATGTTGGACCTCTCGCCTACAACATTTTGCTAGGTAGGCCATGGATTCATGAAATGCAGGCAGTCCCATCGACATATCACCAGTGTGTTAAGTTTCCCCATAATGGTGTAGAAATTTGCATCCCGGGAGACAGTGCTCTATCAGTTAATAACATTTCTACGGGATCACATGTACCTTTGAACAGAGAAGCTGACAGTCCTAGTAGTTCACTTGAACAATGCAAGCAGAAATTCAAGACCATGGACCTTGGGATGGGAGATTATAAGATTGATTCTTTTACAAAAATGCCAGTCTCTCCTAGGTCTTATGGGAGACCCTCCCCAAATGAGAAGCCTTCGTCATCAGCAATGACGTTATTTGAGAAATTTATTGAGTCTCCGGTCCCCATTCAAGAAGAGAAAGAGGAAGTTGCTGTAAGGAACTGGATATATCACGAAGAGAAATACAAACATAATGAGAATTTTGCTCCTTCACCTAAAACTTATGGGAAAGGATATACACTGGTTAAAAATATGGGATATCCGGGATTTGGTCCCCTTAGTCATAGGCTGGATGCTAAAGCTGAGCCTCTTGATCATGCTCTCTTTGGATGCAAAAATAAGTCCACGATCGGCTTAGGTTTTGAGAATAAGAAGAAGAAAGGTATCCCTATCCCAGCTGCAACGGACAGTGACAGTGATACAGATTATACGCCCGATCTCTCCAACCAACAAGATGTGTCTGATGATTGGGTGCCTTCAACGAATCTCCTTTGGGGAGATTCCACAGATTTGATGTTTAATAGTCCTACTATCCCAGCTGCGACGGATAGTGATTGTGTGACTTCTAGATCGATAAAGGAAAGTGTTACTGTCCTAGCTGCGACGGATAGTACCAATACTAGCACTAGAGAGGGGGAAACCCTTCCTAACCTTGAGGCTTCTACATCACGAGGCCTAAATGATGACTCAGAGACAGACTCCCATGAATATGAATGGGATTCGCTTTCAGATGCAACAATTGATCTAGATGTGGATATTATCCATACCTATAGTACCCAACTCGATGCAACTAACGATCCTAGTGTCAGACTAGAGGATTGTCCTCCTCAAATCGCCTTAGTAGACGACGCTTCGTTTGATAGGATGAGCCCCAATTCAGGTATCTTAGGAGAAGACTTGATGACCTCCGATTATATGGTCACCAGAGATGGCACCTTCCACATTCACAACATCGAACCTACCATTGACTTGCCCCTTGTCCACTTTGACCTGATTGACTGGCCCCAGCGCCACCACGAGCCCACATTCCTCACATTTCGCAACGATTACGAAATTGCTTGCTATCTGAATGCTCTCGAACCCGTGGCTTCTTCCACCAGTGAACCAACAACCAGCATGACGGAGCTTGATATTAAGTACCTCAGTCTCAAAACAAAAGAGAAAAAGAAAAATAGGTCTGATGGCGAAAACCACGTTGTGGCGGTGTCAGAACCAAAAATAGTAAAAAGAAATGACGCATCCAAAGGTGAAAACCTCTTTGAGGCACCTAAGGATGGGGTACTTAATAACTTGCCGAGTTATTTCCAGGATAGATCATCAATATTGATTGAACCAACAAAGCCGGTCAATCTAAACACAGAAGAAAATCCTCAGATAGTCCATCTTGCTCAGTCTTTATCAGAGGAAGAGACCAAGGCATATGTACAGTTTTTACAGAAAAAGAAAATTAATTTTGCATGGACCTACTTAGACATGCCAGGGCTTGACACAAATCTCATAATGCATCACTTATCTATAGCTCCAGGAGTCAAACCAGTCAAACAAAGATTAAGAAAAATGCATCCACATATAGCTCTACTTGTCAAAGGAGAATTAGAAAAGCTTTTGAAAGCTGGATTTATTAGAGCCATCGATTATGCAGAATGGATCTCAAACATAGTACCGGTCTCTAAACATGATGGGTCCATTCGTGTCTGCACAGATTTTAGAGATCTAAACAAAGCATGCCCAAAGGATGACTTTCCACTTCCAAACATTGACATGATAGTGGACATGACGGCAGGCTATGACATATATTCCCTAATGGATGGTTTCTCGGGGTATAATCAAATCAAAATAGCTCTTGAAGACCAAGAGAAAACAACATTCACATGTGCATGGGGAACCTACTGTTGGAACATCATGCCATTCGGGTTAAAGAATGCAGGAGCAACCTACCAAAGAGCTATGACAACTATCTTTCATGATATGATGCACAAAAATATGGAAGATTATGTGGATGATACCCTGGCAAAATCAAGAAAAAGGGACACACACCTCAATGATCTGGAAGTAATTCTAGATCGTATGGAACAATTTCAACTCAGATTGAATCCAAAGAAGTGCGCATTTGGCGTCACCTCAGGCAAACTTTTAGGATTCATAATATCAGCAAAAGGTATCGAGGTTGATCCCGAAAAAGTCCAAGCAATCCTAGATATGCCACCTCCTCGAAATATCAGCCAAATGAGAAGTCTTCAAGGACGTCTTCAATTAATTAGGAGGTTTATTTCTCAGCTTGCAGATAGAGCGCAACCCTTCAACAAGACATTGCATAAGGGTGCTTCTTGTGTTTGGAACGAAGATTGTCAAAAGAGCCTAGATCAGATCAAACAATACTTGGCTAATCCTCCGATCTTAATGCCTCCTATTCCAGGGAAACCATTGCTTCTATATATCTCAGCTACAGACACTTCCTTGGGGGCATTATTGGCTCAAACAGATGATACTGGGAAAGAACGGGCCATCTACTATATCAGCCGTACTCTAGTCTCTTATGAGATCAATTACAATAATATTGAGAAGTCTTGTCTCGCGGTGGTGTTTGCTTCTCAAAAGTTGCGCCACTACATGGTTTAGGCGCATGGAATGAAAGAATGTTTTTGGAAGAAGATGAAGTGGAAGTCTTTGGAAGCTTGAATGTCAATTTCACTTTTTGTTCAACATGAGACTCTTTCAAGAGAGATTTTGGAATTTTATAATGTTTATAAAAAGAGAAAAAGCACTTTTTGTCTCACATGAGGCTCAAAAGTCAACACTTCACTCTCATTGGAGGATACTTGTGCACATGGATTGCTCCTCTTTCAAGCTCCACCGCTGATTAAGACTTTTTGCCTCTTAATATCCATGGTCCATTTCTCCTCATTTCTTATAAAAGGAGAGCTCTCTCCTTTGTTTGCATATCCTTGTTTTATGCTATTGTTATGCTGCAGGTTTTGGAGCTCTTTGAAGACACTCAAGCTTTGAAGCCTTGACATTCTTAGTTGCATTTCATAATAGTTTTGCTTTCATAGTTGCATTCATGGCATTCTTAGTGTAGATTTCCTTTTATGCAATCTCACATAGTCTAAATAGGAAGGATTTGTAATCCATTGCTATTTCCTTTCATAGATTAGATTTCTTTTCAAGCATTGCATTGTTATCATTTAGCTTAGCTTGCACATTCATACTAGTTGCATTTGCATTTCATTTCCATTTAGATTCTTGGAGATATTGGCATTGTTGCCCTTGTCTTCACTTGAATCTCTCATTGTCTGGTTGACTAGCAAGGTCACTTTCTTGTAGCTCTAGCTGAGAGCAAAACTCATAGTCCCTTGCAACTCCATGCATAGAGAGCTATGAGCCGCTTTGTGAGGCCTCATTCTTGAACAACCTTGCATGTAATGGTTCATAGAAGTGCATATTTTAGTGTGTACATTTCTGGCGCCCACCGTGGGGCAGAGTAGATAGCTTTGTCCTTTTATTTGATGCATTTTTGGTCATTTTCGGATTAATCTTCGGAAAAATCTGCGTCTCTGGTTTTCTGTCTCAGATTATCGCGCGAAACTTCTCAGAAATATCGCGCGATATACTTCCTGTCTTGGCGCGATAGTTCGCGCGGAAAAAGTATCGCACTCATATAGTGAAGTCTATCGCCTGGCATCGGGCGAAGTATCGCCTGGCATCGTGCGAAGTATCGCCCGACTGGGGAAGTATCGCCCGACTATAGGGAACTGTATCGCGCGATACTGTTGGAGACTGAGAAACATCGCCTGGTCTGGCAGAGACTTGCACTTTTAGTTTTTTTGTCCGAATTCGACTATTTTAGCTTGCTGTTCTGTTTTACTTTGTTTAAATAGGTCTAACCTGCATTTTTTTAGCTTGAATCCATTAGATTATTGCACATTTACATTGGGATTTTGATTTTGCTAACATTGTGGGCCTAACAAGTTGTGTTTGTAGGTGCTCTCCTTCGCTTAAAAATTGCTAAAAACGCATGTCAAAGAGGGCTACTAACAGTTTTTGCAGGGCTGCCCAAGCATAAAAACAAAAAAAAAAATTTCCATTTCTTGCTTATTGTTATTTTCCTTTCATTTGTGGCATTCACTAATTGTATTAGGAATCTTAATACCTTGTGAAAGGGATTTTGAGGTGGTAGGAGAAGTATGCTCTTCACCTTTAGGTGAATCAGAAAATCTTGACCCATCTTAAGGTTTTGGAAGCAAGGGGGTAATTGATCTCTTTGCTTGGTGTGTTTGGGAAAGATTCTTGAGATAGGGGAGTATGCTCTTCACCCTTGTGGTGAATCAAAAACTTTGAACCTCAAGATTTAATCTATTTTTGTTTAGTTTAGGAATCCTTTAGAGGGCCTGCTCTTGAGCAATCAAGAGAAACGACTCAAGTGGGGACAACCTTGTCATCATTTTCCTTGGTGGCAAGTGATTCCAACTCACTATAATCTCAAGGCTATCAAGGACACCAAAAACCTTGATAGACATAACACTTGTCTTCGTTTGATGTGAGTAGCTCATGGGATTGCGACCATGAGGAAAACATTGAACAAGAATGCTTAAGGTACTCTTGAGGCCGCTAGGTCCTAGTCCTTTATGAGGAGCAAGAGGGGTGTTGTGAACGGAAATCCTTATTAAGAACCATTAGATAGAAGCCACCCTCTTTTAGCCGCTTATCTTCTTAGTGCAAGGATTGATCCAAGTGGTTTACCCGGATCACCTTAAGATACTCACCATATGTGTCCCTTTGGTTGTGTCATTTTGACACTTCCACGACAAAGCCAATATCTCTTGTGGGAAACCACTTGGTGTGAGGCAAGGGGGCATCAAGTTGTGGGCTAAGTTGGTAAGTATTGAGCCTTGTCTTGTAGGTAGTAATTGCTTGAATTGTCTTCGATTGTGTGATACCAGTGTAAACGTTCTCAACATACAAACAATCGGTAGCATTCATAGGGTGCTTTTTCAATTTTGATATCACAAGTGTTTGCCTTGGCAAGGTTGCTTTTGCCCTTGTTTCAAGTGTTTGAAGACATGTTTGATCCCTTGCTGTTTGCAAACCTACCGAAATTCTACTGATACCGTGACTGAAATCGAAAGACATCAACCCTCAGACTGAAAATTTTGACCAAACAGACCCAAAAAATGCAAATTTCACACAATTCTGGTCAAGAGTTGAATAATTCTGCAACAGTATCGCACCTTGTAAGGCGAAGTATCGTGCGATACTTCACACATGCTATAAATATCGCCCCCTTTGAAGAGAAATATCGCGCGATAGTTCACCCCTGATGGACTATCGCCCTGCCTGCCTGGAGTATATCACCCGCTAGTGTTAAGAAGTATCGCCTGTCTTAGGGCGAAGTATCGCACGGGTAGAGGTTTATCGCCCCAGTAGCCTGGAGTATATCGCCTAGTTCATTTTGGTCGTGCTTAAATTTTGGTCAGTTTCAGTTGCTGAGGTCTTAGAACAGGCTTCTCACCCTGACGTTTGAGATCTGTCTCGACTCCAAATCTCTGGTTCTTAGTTCTCCGGGATAGCATCATTTGATTTACAAAGTCACTTTGGAATAATTGTCAAGTTAGAAAGCCATTCTTGGTGCCAAGGTTCATCTTTAAAATTGTTAGCTATATTCTGGGAAAATTTCAGTTCTCTTATTGTCCAAATCGCTTTCATTTTCAATTATCTTTTGGCCTAGTCCAACCTCCTGATTCAAAAGTGCAAGGGTAGTCACCCTTTGATTTGAAGCATTTCTTTGACAGTGTTGGTAAAGCCCCCTTTCTTTTCTTTTTTTCATCTTTCTTTGGACAATAGAGGATTTCGATTATCCTAGTTTGGTGTTGACACTTTGAAAGGTCACCTTATCATTGAGAATATCTCTCTTTCATGTCAGTTACGACAAGGTACCAAGTTAATCAAGGGAAGTGACCCCCTGTTGCCTTTAGCCAGTTACCACCTATCAAGACCCATCGACAACCTAAGGGAAAAGGACCCCTTTTTGACCAATCTCCTAAGAGTGAATCTGAGGTTTGTTTTAATCCGGGAGCTAACCCTAGTGAAGTGAGCACCTCTTTCATACCACTTTCATCAAGTATGGACATGAGTTACACTTTCACCCGACAACAAATAGAAGCCATGAATCAAACACTCGAGGATATCTTTCAACGACACAGAAGAGAGTATGGTGGTTCTTCTCATGCCAGTCCACCCGGGTCACCTCCTAACAACGCGAGGTATTTTGATGCTCATCAACGAGCCGAAAGACAGCATAAGTCAGCCCACTCAGATTCAGGGTCACAACACGAAGACCAGAACAACGAATCTAGTGATCACCATATCAACGCAGCTAATGCAATAAGGCATTCAAGACAAACCTCCCCACTTAAGGACACTTCTCGATATGCAAATACAAGATTAAGAAGCATTGAGAGAGAGAAGCAAGCCTACTTAGATGAACAGGCTGCAAAAAAGGAAAAATTCGGACAACTAGAGGAAGAGGAACGTGCATTGTTAGATATACAGAAAAGAGTCGCCCAAGAAGAAGAAGATAGACTCTATGCACAACAACTCCAAAGTCGATCTAACGGGAGGGGAGCCAATAGTGGGATCAACTCGCCCCCATCTACCCCTTCCCCTAGCCCTCGAAGAAGATCAAAGACACCCTCACGATCCCCAAGTCCTAGAGGAAGAAGGACTTCAAGATATGACCATCATAGGAGACAATCGTCCCATAGACATTCAAAGCAACCCTCCCAACGAGCACATCATGGCTCACAACATGGAGGCAGTTATGCTAAATCTGATCATATGGACTTCATGACTATGCAACAAGAACCATCCTTCCAAGCCTATGTGGAGCAATACGTGGAACAAAACAAAGACCAATTTTTGGAAAGTCTTATCAACAAAGGCGCTAAAGTTCCATATAACTTTGATGTTCACCAAAAAATCAAGAAACAGAATCCTTCAACTGATGAGTTAATCTTACAAATGCAAAAGGATATAGACAGAATGAAGGCTCCCAAGAGTACATTTCATTTGGACTCCATATGTCCTAATCCCATTGACAAAAGTGTGGTGATGGTAGAATTCCCTAAGAAAGTTGAATTCCCAACATACGACAAATATGATGGCACGGGTGACCCTCATGACCATGTTCGACAATTCTACATAATGAGCTTTTCCTTTCACCACGAAGACTCCTACTTGCTGAGATTATTCCCAAGGAGTTTAAAAGGTCAAGCCATGGAGTGGTTCACCAACCTTTCCCCTCCAGTAAGGACATTTAGAGAACTTGTCCAAAGATTTGTGCAACATTTTGCTTACAATTTATCTAGGTCGGTCACTATGCTTGATTTGTGTAAACTTAAGCAAAATCAAGGGGAATCTTTTGTCACCTTTTTGCAACGATGGAGGCGATTGTGTTCGAAATACCCAAGGACAATCCCTGAAGAAGAGAGAATTGATATCATTGTGAACAATCTAATACCAGAGCTCAAATATGAAGTCAAGAAAATCCCATTTAATTCCTTTGATACTATGATAGAGGTGGCATGTCGCATTGAGGATGTCCTAAAAGAACAAGGAATTTTGGCTAAACCAACAAATAACAACAATAGCCAAAATAACAATACTAATGGTAACAAGGACAAAAAGAACTCTTATTGGAACAAAAATAAGCAAGTCGTCAACGATGGAGTTGTTGATTCATCTCAGGTCAAAAATGAAGGAGTTCTTAATCTCTCTCATGCAGTTCAAGCTATGAAGTTGCAAACATCGTCAATGCAACAAGACAAACCTCAGTATCAAAAGAGATCTAAAACGGAGAAAAGACAATTCACTAAATTGGGAGAATCCTATGCAGATGTTTTTAAGACACTAGTCGCTCATAATCTGGCGCACCCACAGGATCCTACAAAACATCGAATACCAGATCCTTTACCTCATTGGTGGGATGCTAAGGCTTTTTGCGTTTTCCATAATGGGATTGGACACGACATAGAAAATTGTTTTAAACTCAAGCATCTTGTCCAAGACCTTATTGAGAAAGGACAATTACAAGTGGATGGGTTAACTACTAATGCAGACCATAAAGCCTTTAAAGAGCCCTTGCCTAAATATGAAAAAGGAGAGAATTCTAGCAGTAAGAATGGCAAGGCGGCTATTAACTATACATACACACATGCTGATAATGTGATTAACATGCTTGAAGTGGCTGACGATAATATCAACATGGTGAGAAAGAAAGATCCTCATGGACATAATGTGGACTCAGTTCCTATGACTAATGAAATACCCGCTGTGGTGATAAGAGGTCCTCACTCACAAAGAATGCCCCAGTCCCTCAATGCGGTCACTAGGGGTCAGGCCCAAACACCCATTATCATCAAAGGTCCTAGCACTAGCAAGTCTAAACAGCCCGTGTCCAAAGGTGCTCCTCCAAAATCTGTCGTTGGTCCTGATTCCAATTATAACCTTATTGACCAACTACAACGTACACCCGCTCAGATATCCATTTTTGAGCTTTTAGAATTATTGCCTAAGCACAAGCGCGTCCTCGAGGATGCTTTGCGAGCAGCCAATGTCCCTAATAACTTAGATATCGACCAATTCCAAAACATGGTCAACCATTTGGCTAGCCCTCATTTCCTCACCTTCTCAGAAGAAGATGACAAATCCATTAGTCACCCACATAATTTGGCCTTACACATCGAGGTCATGATTCATAAAACCCGTGTTAGGCGTGTACTGATAGATGGGGGTGCGGGGCTCAATATTTGTACTCTGAGTTTGCTGCTAGCTCTAGGGTATTCCGAGAACGTCATTGACACAAAGAAAAGAATCACAATCAAAGCATATGACGAAGCAGAAAGAAGTTCTAAGGGATTGGCTGTTTTGCCTATTCGTATTGGTCCTGTAGAAAGAGACATATTATTCCAAATTGTTGATGTTGGACCTCTCGCCTACAACATTTTGCTAGGTAGGCCATGGATTCATGAAATGCAGGCAGTCCCATCGACATATCACCAGTGTGTTAAGTTCCCCCATAATGGTGTAGAAATTTGCATCCCGGGAGAGAGTGCTCTATCAGTTAATAACATTTCTACGGGATCACATGTACCTTTGAACAGAGAAGCTGACAGTCCTAGTAGTTCACTTGAACAATGCAAGCAGAAATTCAAGACCATGGACCTTGGGATGGGAGATTATAAGATTGATTCTTTTACAAAAATGCCAGTCTCTCCTAGGTCTTATGGGAGACCCTCCCCAAATGAGAAGCCTTCGTCATCAGCAATGACGTTATTTGGGAAATTTATTGAGTCTTCGGTCCCCATTCAAGAAGAGAAAGAGGAAGTTGCTGTAAGGAACTGGATATATCACGAAGAGAAATACAAACATAATGAGAATTTTGCTCCTTCACCTGAAACTTATGGGAAAGGATATACACTGGTTAAAAATATGGGATATCCGGGATTTGGTCCCCTTAGTCATAGGCTGGATGCTAAAGCTGAGCCTCTTGATCATGCTCTCTTTGGACGCAAAAATAAGTCCACGATCGGCTTAGGTTTTGAGAATAAGAAGAAGAAAGGTATCCCTATCCCAGCTGCAACGGACAGTGACAGTGATACAGATTATACGCCCGATCTCTCCAACCAACAAGATGTGTCTGATGATTGGGTGCCTTCAACGAATCTCCTTTGGGGAGATTCCACAGATTTGATGCTTAATAGTCTTACTATCCCAGCTGCGACGGATAGTGATTGTGTGACTTCTAGATCGATAAAGGAAAGTGTTACTGTCCTAGCTGCGACGGATAGTACCAATACTAGCACTAGAGAGGGGGAAACCCTTCCTAACCTTGAGGCTTCTACATCACGAGGCCTAAATGATGACTCAGAGACAGACTCCCATGAATATGAATGGGATTCTCTTTCAGATGCAACAATTGATCTAGATGTGGATATTATCCATACCTATAGTACCCAACTCGATGCAACTAACGATCCTAGTGTCAGACTAGAGGATTGCCCTCCTCAAATCGCCTTAGTAGACGACGCTTCGTTTGATAGGATGAGCCCCAATTCAGGTATCTTAGGAGAAGACTTGATGAGCTCCGATTATATGGTCACCAGAGATGGCACCTTCCACATTCACAACATCGAACCTACCATTGACTTGCCCCTTGTCCACTTTGACCTGATTGACTGGCCCCAGCGCCACCACGAGCCCACATTCCTCACATTTCGCAATGATTACGAAATTGCTTGCTATCTGAATGCTCTCGAACCCGTGGCTTCTTCCACCAGTGAACCAACAACCAGCATGACGGAGCCTGATATTAAGTACCTCAGTCTCAAAACAAAAGAGAAAAAGAAAAATAGGTCTGATGGCGAAAACCACGTTGTGGCGGTGTCAGAACCAAAAATAGTAAAAAGAAATGACGCATCCAAAGTTGAAAACCTCTTTGAGGCACCTAAGGATGGGGTACTTAATAACTTGCCGAGTTATTTCCAGGATAGATCATCAATATTGATTGAACCAACAAAGCCGGTCAATCTAAACACAGAAGAAAATCCTCAGATAGTCCATCTTGCTCAGTCTTTATCAGAGGAAGAGACCAAGGCATATGTACAGTTTTTACAGAAAAAGAAAATTAATTTTGCATGGACCTACTCAGACATGCCAGGGCTTGACACAAATCTCATAATGCATCACTTATCTATAGCTCCAGGAGTCAAACCAGTCAAACAGAGATTAAGAAAAATGCATCCACATATAGCTCTACTTGTCAAAGTAGAATTAGAAAAGCTTTTGAAAGCTGGATTTATTAGAGCCATCGATTATGCAGAATGGATCTCAAACATAGTACCGGTCTCTAAACATGATGGGTCCATTCGTGTCTGCACAGATTTTAGAGATCTAAACAAAGCATGCCCAAAGGATGACTTTCCACTTCCAAACATTGACATGATAGTGGACATGACGGCAGGCTATGACATATATTCCCTAATGGATGGTTTCTCGGGGTATAATCAAATCAAAATAGCTCTTGAAGACCAAGAGAAAATAGCATTCACATGTGCATGGGGAACCTACTGTTGGAACGTCATGCCATTCGGGTTAAAGAATGCAGGAGCAACCTACCAAAGAGCTATGACAACTATCTTTCATGATATGATGCACAAAAATATGGAAGATTATGTGGATGATACCCTGGCAAAATCAAGAAAAAGGGACACACACCTCAATGATCTGGAAGTAATTCTAGATCGTATGGAACAATTTCAACTCAGATTGAATCCAAAGAAGTGCGCATTTGGCGTCACCTCAGGCAAACTTTTAGGATTCATAATATCAGCAAAAGGTATCGAGGTTGATCCCGAAAAAGTCCAAGCAATCCTAGATATGCCACCTCCTCAAAATATCAGCCAAATGAGAAGTCTTCAAGGACGTCTTCAATCAATTAGGAGGTTTATTTCTCAGCTTGCAGATAGAGCGCAACCCTTCAACAAGACATTGCATAAGGGTGCTTCTTGTGTTTGGAACGAAGATTGTCAAAAGAGCCTAGATCAGATCAAACAATACTTGGCTAATCCTCCGATCTTAATGCCTCCTATTCCAGGGAAACCATTGCTTCTATATATCTCAGCTACAGACACTTCCTTGGGGGCATTATTGGCTCAAACAGATGATACTGGGAAAGAACGGGCCATCTACTATATCAGCCGTACTCTAGTCTCTTATGAGATCAATTACAATAATATTGAGAAGTCTTGTCTCGCGGTGGTGTTTGCTTCTCAAAAGTTGCGCCACTACATGCTTGCTCATACCATACACTTGATTGCCAAAATTGATCTCCTTAAATACTTGCTTGGTAAGGCTGCCCTGACGGGTAGACTTGCTAAATGGATGATGGTCCTCACTGAATTTGACATATAGTACGTTGAAAGGAAGGCAATAAAAGGGCAAGCTATTGCTGACCAATTAGCTGATTTTCCAATCCAGGATAATATACCAGTCCAAGTGGAATTCCCAGATGAACACATCTTATATACCACTACTCGCACTTGGACAATGTTCTTTGATGGCTCCCGCATGCAAAATGGATCAGGTGCTGGAGTGTTATTTGTTTCTCCACATGGGTACAACATTCCAAAGTCTTATAAACTATTATTCCCATGTACCAATAATATTGCAGAATATGAAACTTTAACTAATGGCTTGAAAATGGCTATAGAATGGAATATCACTGAATTACATGTCTTTGGGGATTCTCAGCTAATCATCAACCAAGTCAATGAAGAGTATCAAACCAAGGATGACAAATTGATACCCTATAAAAAGATGGTTGATTCTTTGAAACGCTATTTCACCTTTGTGACGTTTCAACAAATCCCTAGGATAGAGAACAAAGCTGCAGACGCCATGGCCACATTAGCTTCACTTCTTCAGTTGGAGACACATGAATCCAGATTTGAATTCCTGGTGGAAGAGCTACACCATCCCATCTTTGACTCATCTGAAAGCCGTGTCATTTGTGCCATTATCACACACGAGTCTTCCCGATATGGTGCTATCTATTCATATCTTCGTGATGGCATCATCCCTGACACGTTCACCCGCTCCGAGCGCCGAAACCTCATCCGTAACGCCTCTCGCCACATCCTCATCTCTGGTGACTTATATAGAAGGGGTTTAGATGGGACACTCCTTAGGTGCTTGGAAAAGGAGGAATCCAACCAAGCGTTAGCTGACATCCACGAGGGCATTTGTGGTGGGCATTCTAATGGTCTGGCCATGGCCCGAAGGTTGCTTAGGGCGGGATATTATTGGCCCACAATGCAGATGGACGCAGTCACCTTTGCTAAGTCATGTGAAAAATGTCAGAAACACGGCAACCTGATTCATGCTCCAGGTAGGGAGCTGATTCCTTCTATTTCTCATTGGCCATTTCAGCGCTGGGCCTTTGATCTGGTTGGGCAAATTCAGCCCAACTCATTAGGTGGGCACAAGTTCATTATTACTGCCACTGACTACTTCACAAAATGGGTGGAGGCCGTACCACTTTCTGTTGCTTCAGGAAGGACCATTTCTTTGTTCATCTTGAACCATATCATTTGCCAATTTGGAGTGCCTTCTGAGATCATTACTGACAATGGAGGTCAATTTAAGAATAAAGACCTAAAGCACCTATGCAAAAAGTTTAAAATCAAGCAACATTGGTCCTCCATATATTTCCCACAAGGAAACGGACAGGCAGAAGCTTCTAACAAAACCATTCTTAAGATTCTTCATAGAACAGTACACAAGAATGGTAGGGATTGGCACTTACAAATCAATCTAGCACTATGGGCTTACCGAACAAGTATTCGCACACCTACAGGAGCCACTCCTTTCTCTCTCACCTATGGCGCTGAAGCAATATTACCTTTAGAAGTCGAGATACCATCCCTCAGAGTCTCACTCAAAGGTATGATTACAGATGAGGATTACCGCGCCATGAGGTTGCAGGAACTAGAACTTCTAGATGAGAAGCGTAAGGCTTCCTTTGATCATATGAGAGCGTATCAGAAGCGTATGTCCAAGGCATTCAACAAGAAGGTTCGCCCTAGAGAATTTCAAATAGGTGATCTTGTTTTACGAGAAAACCCTAAGAACCAACAAAACAGAGAGCAAAAGGGCAAGTTTGAACCTAACTGGCTTGGACCATATGTCATCACAACTGCTTTTGGTACTGGTGCGTATTTACTGTCAGATCCTGATGGAGAACAGCTCCCTGATCCCATCAACATTGTGCACCTTAAGAAGTTCTATCCTTGATGCCCGTTCTGTCTAGGGGAATCTTTTGTATATATCTTATTGATCCTGAAAAAATTCCAAAAAAATTGATATATGATGCTGAAAAAATCCTAAAAAGCATAAAAAGTCTTGAAAAAAATACAAAAAAATCAAAATATTCAAAAAATAAAAAAAAATAGAAAAAGTGCCTTGGTGAAAACCTAGCAATAGGCGCCTTGGTAGAAAAAATCCAAAAAAATAAAAAATGAAAAAAGAATCCAAGTGGTGAAAACCTGGAAACAGGCGCTACTTGAGGCCTTTGTACCCCTATTTGTTAGCATGCGTCCTCGACACTTAACCACTTCCCATCATGCCTTGACCTTATTTGGCCTAGTCTAGAATTGGTCTGTGTCTTTGTCTAGGGGGCATAACTGTTAGTATTGGTCCTTTAGGTGTGTTTGTCTCTTGGGGCATTTCACAACAGGTGTTTTTCAACACCACCCCAAACAGTGTTTTTCAACACTACCCTTGCGTCGAGTGTTTCTTAACACTTATCAGATGTCTTACCCAACAGTCTCGCATGATGCGATATTTTCCATTTGTAGATAAGATACTCAGAATTTGACTCTATGACCAACACACACGCACTTAAACAATCAACTCGCTGACGATATGATGACTTTATTTTTCTTTGTGTGCTGTCTATGAAGATTTCTTTGATGAGTGATCTCTCCCTGAGAAGTTTTCGATGATGCATAGCTAGAAGACTAAGGGAATGAGAACATGTTTTCTTTCTTTATCTGCTTGCGGGTATATTTTGTTGATCCTAACTGTCATGAGCATTTATGCTGGTCCTACTTGACACTATGGATTGACAAGGTATTATCCTTGACTGTTTTGCGAGTGCATGCTTTTAGCTATCCTGACTTTCATGTGTCTTGATACAAGCATAATCTCGCCATATCAAACTTAGGTAGTCTTACTGCATTGGTCATCTTGACCTATATGTCTTTGATGCCTAGGTAAGATTTCGACATTTCTATCTGATAAAGATCATATTCATATCCACATAGTTATGCTAGTGTGCATTGTATGATCTTACGACGCTACCAATAACGCTCGATGATGATAATTAGATGTCTATAAGCGTTGTGACCTTGCAAGTCAACCACTTTCATAGTAGCTTGCATTTTTAGTCTAGTCTTGCATCTTGCACATGGAGAGAGCTCTCCTTTTCATCCTATATGGACCTGTTAGTCAACTACGCTCACCTTCTCTTCTTCTTGATCATGTCTTTCGCTCCTTGTCTTTTTCATCTCGAACCTATTCCTGTTCATCACAAGGGGTTAATAACATCATCATATCCATATCAAAAACCGTCATTTTCAAAAACATAAGTCCACATCATACATATGAGAATTAAACATACAACTATGAGAGAGAACATACATAAGCATTTTGAGCAAAATGACAAGACAATATACATAAACTGATACATCCATCACAAGTGAGATAAATACACATGATACATCGAACATCCAGTAATCTCATAAATCAATAAATGTCATGATATACAATATGAGATCCCAAAATCTGGATCAAAATTTTCAAAATATGTCCAAAACATCTAAACCTAAGACCTAACCCTAGGACTCGCTACCACCCTCGTGAGGAGCTCATGGTGGTGGAGGAGGCATAGCTCTCCTATCAAATGCCACGTCTGATACCCCTGCCCGCTGAGAGTATGATGGCGCTCTCTCACCCTCTGGGACGGCCTGCAGATATAACCCATGATAGTAAGCAGCTCTCGCTGACTCCCGTTGGAGCTCCAATGCCTCGGCCTGTGCCATCGCCTCACGGCGTGCTATCTCTGCTCTGAGATCAGCTATCTACTGATCTCGCTCTGCCCTCAGATCCAGGAGCTGTTGATCTCTCACAGCTATAGTGGTCCGCAGCTGCTGTATCTCTGTCTCCTGAGCCTGTATCTGGGCTCTCAGGTCCTCTCCCCCCGCAGGCTGCTCCTGCTGTACCTCTACCTGCCGGCGAGCTGGTCTCGCCTCCTCCTCAGGAGTGGCTGATCTCTGTCCCCGTGACCGTTTCCGGCCACCTGATCTCGATCCCTCCCCTCTCTCCATCCTCCTCCCTCTCCCCCTCCCGCCATCTCCTCCCTCCTCTCCTCCGTCCCCTCCATCCCCTCCGTCCCCTCCATCTCCTCCCTCTCCTCCCGGCGCTGGCACCTGAGCATCTGGTACTGTAAATCGAGGGAATGGTACCCTCCGCCGCTCTGCTCTGTAGGCTCCATCAGCCCCTGCATCTGCCACATCTGGGAAATAATCCCAAGGCTCGCTCCTGATAGCTGCTATCTCTGCGACAGCCTGCTGATAATCCAGCATGGGTAGCCACCCATGCCCCTCCTCGTCTCTGGCCCTAGCATATGTGGTAGTCTCTGTCGAGACTCGCTGCTGCCTCCCAAACTGCCGCCACACCCGACTGATGCAAAACCTCTCTATGATATCCGCATATCGACCTACCAGTGGTCGACTGCACAACATATAACTCAGCTCCTCTGCAGCATCCCCCCAAACCTCCACCTCCCTGTACGGCCTCCATGTGAATGAGGCTATCTCATCCAGAATCCATCTGTAATAGGTCACATCCCCTGAATGGGCATGTGATATGAACCCGATGTACCTGTAAATGAAGGGGTACCTCCTCTCCCTCGGCTGAACCCTAGGGCGCACCACAGCAATGTGCTCCCATGCCCATACCTGTGCCAGGATGGCACCACACGCCCATGTCCGACCGTCCCTGTAGACGATCTCGTGCAGCTCATGATACATCTCTGTCAAGATCGCAGGCCCCCATGCCATCCGTCGAGGCCTGCCTACCAAGTCTACCAGTAGTCTGCCCCATCCGAGCGGGAATCCCTTCTGACTGCGATCAGTCATCAGGATCTGTGAAATAATCGATGCCACAATACATGGCACCGGGTAGTCTCGGCCGAAGTCATCAAGCAGTCGCTCCCAGCTGACATGCCTGTCTAGGATGGTCACATCCTAAAACATCTCCTGAATCAATCGACGCCCCTCAGTGACGTCCTGATCATAGTATACCTGTGACAACACATAAATCATGTTAGTTTTCATCTTTTGGAAACATTACATTTTATATGACTATCTTAAAAACATGATTATACTTACAGGCTCTCCGTGGCATGGAACTCGAAGGATCCTATAGACATCCTCCAGTGTGATGGATGCCTCGCCTGTGGGAAGGTGAAAGGTGTTGTGCTCGCTGTGCCATCTCTCGGCCAGCGCAGTCAACAACCCATGGTCCGCTCGAATATAGGGATACCTCAACAGATACCGGAATCCCATAGCCTTGATGTCGGCATTGCCCGGATCATCCAGATCTCGGACACACCGCAACCCAGTCACCTTCGGCGCTCTGATAATGAGCGCCGGAAAAACCTCCTGCAAGCCAAAACCAAACCCATTGTTAGTACATATCATGATGGATGTCCAAAAAAAACTCAGTATAAAACATCTTAAAAACGTAACATTGTCTAGACCCATGTCATTTTTGCTCAAAAATGCATTAAATATCAAATTTTTCAACTGGGTGATATTATTTTTTGGAGAAGTATCGTGCGATACTTCTCCCTATAGTGGGGCGATAAACCTTATGTCGAGCGATACTTCGCCCAGTATCGTGCGATACTAGTATCCAAAGCGCGCGATACTTTTGGGGCACGCGAAGTATCGCACGATACTTCTCCCCAAAGCGCGCGATACTTCTAAAGTATCGCACGATATTTCGCACAACAGAAAATTTTGAAATTTAAAATTTGAAAAAAGTGCTAAAAAAGCTATTAAATGCTAGAAATGATCAAAAAGCTCAAGTTTTTTGAAAACATACCGGGGCAGGATAGTGTGGTGGCCGGTTATGCAACCGGGCGCGCTCGAATCGATGCCTATGGACGGGAACTCCTGCTTGCTGAGCCATTTTCTCTCTCTAAATCTCTGAAATTCTCAAATCACTAAAAGACAAATGATTTTTGAAAATGACATTTTGACCCCTTTTATAGCATTTTGATTTTTTGACCTAATTTTCAAAACACCTCGAAATTGCGCGAAAATGGCACCCCTAGCTAATTTCGACGTCCTGGATCCATTTTCGGACTCGAAATCGAAATCCGAGATCATCTTCATAGTCAAAATCACGTTTCAAATTCTTTCCCCCCTTCTGCGCAGTTGGCTGATCTTTTGAGGCCTAATCTTTTTTGGGGCATCGTCATTTCTTCCTTTTCATGTCTCTCATTTTTCTAGTCTTTCATTCGCCCTATTTCTTTTCTTCTAGCTCATCGCTGGGGCATGTTTCATTGCCTAATGGTTAACCTCTTGACCTTTACATTCGATTATGACTTCTTTCTGATTTGATCAAATCTTTATCGATTTGCTGTCTCCCCTCTACCTGATTTCGATTTCGATTCCGAGGGGGCAGTACCTATGGGATTCTCATCCCTGATTTCTTGATGTTCTTGATTCAGACATCTTTTGTGAGTTTTTTTTGAGATTCTTATCTCCCATTTTTTAGACATTGATTATTGCCTAGCAGCGACGGTGATGGTTTTGTCTAAAGCTTTATTTGCACCTAGCAGCGACGGTGTTGGTCTAAGCTTTTGTTTATGTTTGTCTAGATGTGATCCCGAATCGACCTCATATCTGAGTTATTTTGTGATCCCAAATCGATCTCACATTGCAACTTCATTCTTTGACTACATGTGTTCCCAAATCAATCACACATTAGTCAAAGAGGGGCAAATGTATGCACCCAAAAATGGTCGCCTAGACTTTGGGCCCCATTTATTCAATTTATCAATCCTGAATCATTTCTATCAATAATCAATATTTTCAACAATATCAATCTCTTGATCAAATCTTAATTTCGATCATATATTGGATTTTTATCCTTGGGCTAACCATTTATCCTAAGTCTTTATTTAATTAAAAGGAATATTTCCTCCCCTTTCAATTAAATAAAAAGCCCCCACTTTCCTCTTATCCTAAGTTGCACAAATAAAGCATTATTCCTATTTTATAAAAAGAGAAAAAGCACTTTTTGTCTCACATGAGGCTCAAAAGTCAACACTTCACTCTCATTGGAGGATACTTGTGCACATGGATTGCTCCTCTTTCAAGCTCCACCGCTGATTAAGACTTTTTGCCTCTTAATCTCCATGGTCCATTTCTCCTCATTTCTTATAAAAGGAGAGCTCTCTCCTTTGTTTGCATATCCTTGTTTTATGCTATTGTTATGCTGCAGGTTTTGGAGCTCTTTGAAGACACTCAAGCTTTGAAGCCTTGACATTCTTAGTTGCATTTCATAATAGTTTTGCTTTCATAGTTGCATTCATGGCATTCTTAGTGTAGATTTCCTTTTATGCAATCTCACATAGTCTAAATAGGAAGGATTTGTAATCCATTGCTATTTCCTTTCATAGATTAGATTTCTTTTCAAGCATTGCATTGTTATCATTTAGCTTAGCTTGCACATTCATACTAGTTGCATTTGCATTTCATTTCCATTTAGATTCTTGGAGATATTGGCATTGTTGCCCTTGTCTTCACTTGAATCTCTCATTGTATGGTTGACTAGCAAGGTCACTTTCTTGTAGCTCTAGCTGAGAGCAAAACTCATAGTCCCTTGCAACTCCATGTATAGAGAGCTATGAGCCGCTTTGTGAGGCCTCATTCTTGAGCAACCTTGCATGTAATGGTTCATAGAAGTGCATATTTTAGTGTGTACACATATCACCAGTGTGTTAAGTTTCCCCATAACGGTGTAGAAATTTGCATCCCTAGAGACAGTGCTCTATCAGTTAATAACATTTCTGCGGGATTACATGTACCTTTGAATAGAGAAGCTGACAATCCTAGCAGTTCACTTGAACAATGCAAGCAGAAATTCAAGGCCATGGACCTTGGGATGGGAGATTATAAGATTGATTCTTTTACGAAAATGCCAATCTCTCCTAGGTCTTATGGGAGACCCTCCCCAAATGTGAAGCCCTCGTCATCAGCAATGACGTTATTTGGGAAATTTGTTGAGTCTTCGGTCCCCATTCAAGAAGAGAAAGAGGAAGTTGCTGTAAGGGACTAGAAATATCACGAGGAGAAATACAAACATAATGAGAATTTTGCTCCTTCACCTGAAACTTATGGGAAAGGGTATACACTGGTTAAAAATATAGGATATCCAGGATTTGGTCCCCTTAGTCATAGGCTAGACGCTAAAGCTGAGCCTCTTGATCATGCTTTTTTTGGACGAAAAAATAAGTCCACGGTCGGCTTAGGTTTTGAGAATAAGAAGAAGAAAGGTGTCCCTGTCCCAGCTGCGACGGACAATGACAGTGATGCAGATTATACGCCTGATCTCTCCAACCAACAAGATGTGTCTGATGATTGGGTGCCCTCAACGAATCTCCTTTGGGGAGATTCCACAGATTTGATGCTTAATAGTCTTACTATCCCAGCTGCGACGGATAGTGACTGTGTGACTGCTAGATCGACAACGGAAAGTGTTACTGTCCTAGCTGCGACGGATAGTACCAATACAAGCACTAGAGAGGTGGAAACCCTTCCTAACCTTGAGGCTTCTACATCATGAGGCCTAAATGATGACTCAGAGACAGACTCCCATGAATATCAATGGGATTCACTTTCAGACGCAATAATTGATTTAGACGTGGATATTATCCATGCCTATAGTACCCAACCCGATGCGACTAATGATCCTAGTGTCAGACTAGAGGATTTTCCTCCTCAAATCGCCTTAGTAGACGACGCTTCGTTTGATAGGATGAGCCCCAATTCAGGTATCTTAGGAGAAGACTTGATGAACTCCGATTATATGGTCACCAGAGATGACACCTTTCGCATTAACAACATCGAACCTACCATTGACTTACCCCTTTTTCACTTTGACCTGATTGACTGGTCTCAGCGCCACCAAGAGCCCACATTTCTCACATTTCACAATGACTACGAAATTTCTTGCTATCTGAATGCTCTCGAACCCGTGGCTTCTTCCACTAGTGAACCAACAACCAGCATGATAGAGCTTGATATTAAGTACCTCAGTCTCAAAACAAAAGAGAAAAAGAAAAATAGGTCTGATGGCGAAAACCACTTTGTGGCGGTGTCAGAACCAAAAATAGTAAAAAGAAATGACGCATCCAAAGGTGAAAACCTCTTTGAGGCACCTAAGGATGGGGTACTTAATAACTTGCCGAGTTATTTCCAGGATAGATCATCAATATTGATTGAACCAACAAAGCCGGTCAATTTAAACATAGAAGAAAATCCTCAGATAGTCCATCTTGCTCAGTCTTTATCAGAGGAAGAGACCAAGGCATATCTACAGATTTTACAGAAAAAGAAAATTAATTTTGCATGGACCTACTCAGACATGCCAAGGCTTGACACAAATCTCATAATGCATCACTTATCTATAGCTCCAGGAGTCAAGCCAGTAAAATAGAGATTAAGAAAAATGCATCCACATATAGCTCTACTTGTCAAAGGAGAATTAGAAAAACTTTTGATAGCTGGATTTATTAGAGCCATCGATTATGCAGAATGGATCTCAAACATAGTACCAGTCTCCAAACATGATGGGTCCATTCGTGTCTGCACAGATTTCAGAGACCTAAACAAAGCCTGCCCAAAGAATGATTTTCCACTTCCAAACATTGACATGATAGTGGACATGATGGCGGGCTATGACATATATTCCCTAATGGATGGTTTCTCGGGGTATAATCAAATCAAAATAGCTCTTGAAGACCAAGAGAAAATAGTATTCACATGTGCATGGGGAACCTACTGCTGGAACGTCATGCCATTCGGGTTAAAGAATGCAGGAGCAACCTACCAAAGAGCTATGATGACTATCTTTCATGATATGATGCACAAAAATATGGAAGATTATGTGGATGATACCCTGGCAAAATCAAGACAAAGGGACACACACCTCAATGATCTGGAAGTAATTCTAGATCGTATGGAACAATTTCAACTCAGATTGAATCCAAAGAAGTGCACATTTAGCGTCACCTCAGGCAAACTTTTAGGATTCATAATATCAGCAAAAGGTATCGAGGTTGACCCCGAAAAGGTCCAAGCAATCCTACATATGCCACCTCCTCAAAATATCAGCCAAATGAGAAGTCTTCAGGGACGTCTTCAATCAATTAGGAGGTTTATTTCTCAGCTTGCAGATAGAGCGCAACCCTTCAACAAGACATTGCATAAAGGTGCTTCTTGTGTTTGGAACGAGGATTGTCAAAAGAGCCTAGATCAGATCAAACAATACTTGGCTAATCCTCCGATCTTAATGCCTCCTATTCCAGGGAAACCATTGATCCTATATATTTCAGCTATAGACACTTCCCTGGGGGCATTATTGGCTCAAATAGATGATACTGGGAAAGAACGGGCCATCTACTATATCAGCCGTACTCTAGTCTCTTATGAGATCAATTACAATAATATTGAGAAGTCTTGTCTCGCGGTGGTGTTTGCTTCTCAAAAGTTGCGCCACTACATGCTTGCTCATACCATACATTTGGTTGCCAAAATTGATCCCCTTAAATATTTGCTTAGTAAGGCTGCCCTGACAGGTAGACTTGCTAAATGGATGATGGTCCTCACTGAATTTGACATAGAGTACGTTGAAAGGAAGGCAATAAAAGGGCAAGCTATTGCTGACCAATTAGCTGATTTTCCAATCCAGGATAGTATGCCAGTCCAAGTGGAATTCCCAGATGAACACATCTTATATACCACTACTCGCACTTGGACAATGTTCTTTGATGGCTCCCGCATGCAAAACGGATCAGGTGCTGGAGTGTTATTTGTTTCTCCACATGGGTACAACATTCTGAAGTCTTACAAACTATTATTCCCATGTACCAATAATATTGCAGAATATGAAGCCTTAACTAATGGCTTGAGAATGGCTATAGAATGGAATATCACAGAATTACATGTCTTTGGGGATTCCCAGTTAATCATCAACCAAGTCAATGAAGAGTATCAAACCAAGGATGACAAATTGATACCCTATAAAAAGATGGTTGATTCTTTGAGACGCTATTTCACCTTTGTGACATTTCAACAAATCCTTAAGATAGAGAACAAAGCTACAGATGCCATGGCCACATTAGCTTCACTTCTTCAGTTGGAGACACATGAATCCAGATTTGAATTCCTGGTGGAATAGCTACACCATCCCATCTTTGACTCATCTGAAAGCCGTGTCATTTGTGCCATTATCACACACGAGTCTTCCCGATATGGTGCTATCTATTCATACCTTCGTGATGGCATCATCCCTGACACATTCACCCGCTCCGAACGTCGAAACCTCATCCGTAATGTCTCTCGCCACACCCTCATCTCTGGTGATTTATATAGGAGGGGTTTAGATGGGACGCTCCTTAGGTGCTTGCAAAAGGAGGAATCCAACCAAGCGTTAGCTGACATCCACGAGGGCATTTGTGGTGGACATTCTAATGGTCTTGCCATGGCCCGAAGGTTACTTAGGGCAGGATATTATTGGCCCACAATGCAGATGGACGCAGTCACCTTTGCTAAGTCATGTGAAAAATGTCAGAAACACGGCAACCTGATTCATGCTCCAGGTAGGGAGCTGATTCCTTCTATTTCTCATTGGCCATTTCAGCGCTGGGCCTTTGATCTGGTTGGGCAGATTCATCCCAACTCATCAGGTGGACACAAGTTCATTATTACTGCCACTGACTACTTCACAAAATGGGTGGAGGCTGTACCACTTTCTGTTGCTTCAGGAAGGACCATTTCTTTGTTCATCTTGAATCATATCATTTGCCGATTTGGAGTGCCTTCCGAGATCATTACTGACAATGGAGGTCAATTTAAGAATAAGGACCTAAAGCACCTATGCAAAAAGTTTAAAATCAAGCAACATTGGTCCTCCATATATTTTCCATAGGGAAACGGACAGGCAGAAGCTTCTAACAAAATCATTCTTAAGATTCTTCATAGAACAGTACACAAGAATGGTAGGGATTGGCACTTACAAATCAATCCAGCACTATGGGCTTACCGAACAAGCATTCGCACACCTACAGGAGCCACTCCTTTCTCTCTCACCTATGGTGCTGAAGCAATATTTCCTTTAGAAGTCGAGATACCATCCCTTAGAGTCTCACTCAAAGGTTTGATTACAGATGAGAATTACCGCGCCATGAGGTTACAGGAACTAGAACTTCTAGATGAGAAGCGTAAGGCTTCCTTTGATCATATGAGAGTGTATCAGAAGTGTATGTCCAAGACATTCAACAAGAAGGTTCGCCCTAGAGAATTTCAAATAGGTGATCTTATTTTACGAGAGAACCCTAAGAACCAACAAAACAGAGAGCAAAAGGGCAAGTTTGAACCTAACTGGCTTGGACCATATGTCATCACAGCTGCTTTTGGTACTGGTGCGTATTTACTGACAGATCCTGATGGAGAACAGCTCCCTGATCCCATCAACATTGTGCACCTCAAGAAGTTCTATCCTTGATGCCCATTCTGTCTGGGGGCATCATTTGTACATATTTATTGGTCTTGAAAAAATACCAAAAAAATTGATATATGATGCTGAAAAAATCCTAAAAAGCATAAAAAGTCTTGAAAAAAATACAAAAAAATCAAAATATTCAAAAAATAAAAAAAAATCAAAAAAGTGCCTTGGTGAAAACCTAGCAATAGGTGCCTTGGTAGCAAAAAATAAAAAATAAAAAATAAAAAAAATAAAAAAATAAAAAAAGAGTCCAAGTGGTGAAAACTTGGAAACAGGCACTACTTGAGGCCTTTGCACCCCTATTTGTTAGCATACGTCCTCGACACTTAACTACTTGTCATCATGCCTTGACCTTATTTGGCCTAGTCTGAAATTGGTCTTTGTCTTTGTCTAGGGGGCATAATTGTTAGCATTGGTCTTTTAGGTGCATTTGTCTCTTGGGGCATTTCACAACAGGTGTTTTTCAACACCACCTCAAATAGTATTTTTCAACACTACCCTTGCGTCGAGTGTTTCTTAACACTTATTAGATGTCTTACCTATAGTCTAAGTATAATGCGATAATGCTCATGTGCAAATGCGATACTCAGAGTCTGACTCTATGACCAACACACACACACACTTAAACAATCAACTCGCTGACGATATGATGACTTTATTTTCTTTGTGTGTTGTCTATGAGGATTTCTTTGGTGAGTGGTCTCTCCCTGAGAAGTTTTCGATGATGCATTGCTAGAAGACTGAGGGAATGAGAACATGTTTTCTTTCTTTATCTTCTTGTGGGTATATTTTGTTGATCCTAATTGTCAGGCGCATTTATGCTGGTCCTACTTGACACTATGGATTGACAAGGTATTATCCTTGACTATTTTGCGAGTGCATGCTTTTAGCTATCCTGACTTTCATGTGTCTTGATACAAGCATAATCTCGCCATATCAAAACTTAGGCAATCTCACTGCATTAGTCATCTTGACCTATATGTCTGTGATGCCTAGGTGAGATTTCCACATTTCTATCTGATAAAGATCATATTCATATCCACATAGTTATGCTAGTGTGCATTGTATGATCTTACGACACTACCAATAACACTCGATGATGATAATTAGATGTCTATAAGCGTTGTGACCTTGCAAGTCAACCACTTTTTCATAATAGCTTGCATTTTTAAGGTCATGTTAGATTAGTTTTGCATTTTGCATATGGAAGGAGCTCTCCTTTTCATCCTACGTGGACCTGTCAATCGATTGCGCTCACCTTCTCTTCTTCTTGATCATGTCTTTCGCTCCTTATCTTTTTCATCTCAAACCTGTTCCTGTCCATCAAAAGGGGTTAATCACATCATCATATCTATATCAAAAACTGTCATTTTCAAGAAACATAAGTCTATATCATACATATGAGAATTAAACATACATCTATGAGAGAGAACATACATAAGCACATACATAAGCATTTTGAGCAAAATGACAAGACAATATACATAAACTGATACATCCATCACAAGTGAGACAAATACACATGATACATCGAACATCCAGTAATCTCATAAATCAATATACAATGTCATGATATACAATATGAGATCCCAAAATCTGGATCAACAGTCTCAAAATATGTCCAAACATCTAAGACCTAACCCTAAGACTCGCTACCACCCTCGTGAGGAGCTCGTGGTGGTGGAGGAGGCATAGCTCTCCTATCAAGTGC
This sequence comes from Chamaecyparis obtusa, assembly GCA_027943335.1. Classification (NCBI taxonomy): domain Eukaryota; kingdom Viridiplantae; phylum Streptophyta; class Pinopsida; order Cupressales; family Cupressaceae; genus Chamaecyparis; species Chamaecyparis obtusa. The sequence continues at coordinate 581,846 of BSBK01000596.1, forward strand.
CACATCTGATACCCCTGCCCGCTGAGAGTACGATGGTGCTCTCTCACCCTCTGGGACGGCTTGCAGATATAACCCGTGATAATAGGCAGCTCTCGCTGACTCCCGTCGGAGCTCCAGTGCCTCGACCTGTGCCATCGCCTCACAGCGTGCTATCTCTGCTCTGAGATCAGCTATCTGCTGATCCCGCTCTGCCCTCAGATCCACGAGCTGCTGATCTCTCACGGCTATAGTGGTCCGCAACTGCTGTATCTCTGCCTGTATCTCTGCCTGTATCTGGGCTCTCAGGTCCTCTCCCCCTGCAGGTTGCTCCTGTTGTACCTCTGCCTGTCGGCAAGCTGGTCTCACCTCCTCCTCAGGTGTCGCTGACCGCTGTCCCCATGACCATTTTCGGCCACCTGATCTCGACCCCTCTCCTCTCTCCATCCTCCTCCCTCTCCCCCTCCTGCCATCTCCTCCATCCCGTCCCTCCTCTCCTCCCTCCCCTCCGTCTCCCTCCTCTCCTCCCTCCCCTCCGTCTCCTCCATCTCCTCCGTCTCCTCCCGGTGCTGGCATCTGTGCATCTGGCACTGTAAATCAAGGGAATGGTACCCTCCGCCGCTCTACTCTGTAAGCTCCATCAGCCCCTGCATCTGCCACATCTGAAAAATAATCCCAAGGCTCACTCCTGATAGCTACTGTCTCCGCGACAGCCTGCTGATAATCTAGCATAGGTAGCCACCCATGCCCCTCCTCATCCCTAGCCCTGACATATGTAGTAGTCTCTATCGAGACTCGCTGCTGCCTCCCAAACTACCGCCACACTCGAGTGATGCAGAATCTCTTTACGATCTCCGCATATCGACCTACTAGTGGCCGACTACACAGCATGTAGCTCAACTCATCTGTGACATCCCCCCAAACTTCAACCTCCCTGTACGGCCTCCATGTGAATGAGGCTACCTCATCTAGAATCCATCTGTAATAGGTCACATCCCCAGAATGGGCATGTGATATAAACTTGATGTACCTATAGATGTAGGGGTACCTCCTCTCCCTCGGCTGAACCCTGGGGCGCACCATAGCAATGTGCTCCCATGCCCATACCTATGCCAAGATGGCACCACATGCCCATGTCTGACTGTCCCTGTAGATGATCTCATGCAGCTCATGATACATCTCTACCAGGATCGCAGGCCCCCATGCCATCCGTCGAGGCCTGCCTACCAAGTCTACCAGTAACCTGCCCCATCCAAGTGGGAATCCCTTCTGACTGCGATCAGTCATCAGAATCTGTGAGATGATAGATGCCACAATGCATGGCACCGGATAATCTCTGCCAAAATCATCAAGCAGTCGCTCCCAGCTGACATGCCTGTCCAGGATGGTCACATCCTGAAACATCTCCTGAATCAATCGACGCCCCTCAATGACATCCTGATCATAGTATACCTGTGACAACACATAAATCATGTTAGTTTTCATCTTTTGGAAACATTACATTTTACATGACTATCTTCAAAACATGATTATACTTACAGGCTCTCCGTGGCATGGAACTCGGAGGATCCTATAAACATCCTCCAGTGTGATGGATGCCTCGCCTGTAGGCAGGTGGAAGGTGTTGTGCTCGCTATGCCATCTCTCGGCCAGCGCAGTCAACAACCCATGGTCTGCTCAGATATACGGGTACCTCAACAGATACCAGAATCCCATCGCCCTAAGGTCGGCATTGCCCGGATCATCCAAATCTCGGACACACCGTAATCCTGTCACCTTCGGCGCTCTGATGATGAGCGCCGAAAAAAACCTCCTGCAAGCCAAAACCAAGCCCGTTGTTAGCACATATTATGATGGATGTCCAAAAACTCAGTATAAAACATCTTAAAAACGTAACATTGTCTAGACCCATGTCATTTTTGCTCAAAAATGCATTAAAAATCAATATTTTATGCTGGGCGATATTCTTTTTCTGGAGAAGTATCGCGCGATATTTCTCCCTATAGTAGGGCGATAAACCTTATATCGCGTGATACTTCGCCCAGTATCGCGCGATCTTTCGCCCAGTATCGTGCGATACTGGTGTCTAAGGTCGCGCGATACTTTTGGGGCACGTGAAGTATCGTACGATACTTCTCCCCAAAGCGCGCGATACTTCTAAAGTATCGCGCGATATTTCGCCTAAGAAAAAAATTTTAAAATTTAAAATTTGAAAAAACGTGCTATTAAATGCTAAAAATGACCAACAAGCTCGAGTTTTTTGAAAACATACCGGGGCAGGATAGTGTGGTGGCCGGTTGTGCAACCGGGCGCGCTCGAATCAATGCTTGTGGACGGGAACTCCTGCTTGCTGGGCTATTTTCTCTCTCTAAAGCTCTAAAAATTCTCAAATCACTAAAAGACAAATGATTTTTGAAAATGACATTTTGACCCCTTTTATAGTCTTTTCACTTTTTGACCTTATTTTTAAAACACCTCAGAATTGCGCAAAAATTGCACCCCTAGCTAATTTCGACATCCTGGATCCATTTTCGGACTCAAAATCGAAATCTAAGGCCATCTTGATAGTCAAAATCGCATTTCAAAATCTTCCCCCCTTCTGCGCAGTTGGCTGATCTTTTGAGGCCTAATCTTTTAATCTTTGTTGGGGCATCGTCATTTCTTCATTTCCATGTCTTCCAAACTTCTAGTCTTTCATTCATATTCATTCCATTCCCTCATTTCTCACATTGACTGCATCTTTCCAGTCAGGCTGGGGCATGTTATATTGCCTAATGGTTAACCTATTTGACCCTTACATTCGATTATGATTTCATTCTGATTTGATCAAATCTTTATCAATTCACTGTTCTCCTCTCTCTGATTTCGATTTCGACTTCGAGGGGGCAGTACCTATGGGATTCTCATCCCTGACCATCTTGATGCTCTTGATTCAGATATCTTTTGTGAGCTTTTGCTCAAAATTTGAGATCCTTATCTCCCATTTTTAGACATTGATTATTGCCTAGCAGCGACGGTGATAGTTTTGTCTAAAGCTTGATTTGCACCTAGCAGCGACGGTGTTGAGCTTTTGTTTTCATTTGTCCAGATGTGATCCCGAATCGACCTCATATCTAAGTTGTTTTGTGATCCCAGATCGATCTCACATTTCAACTTCATTCTTTGACTGCATGTGTTCCCAAATCGATCACACATTAGTCAAAGAGGGGCAAATGTATGCACCCTAAAATGGTCGCCTAAACTTTGGGCCCCATTTATTTGATTTATCAATCCTGAATCAATTTTATCAATAATCAATATTTTCAACATTATCAATTTCTTGATCAAATCCTAATTTCGATCATATATTGGATTTTTATCCTATGGGCTAACCATTTATCCTAAGTCTTTATTTAATTAAAAAGAATATTTCCTCCCCTTTTAATAAATAAAAAGCCCACCCTTTCCTCTTATCCTAAGTTGCACAAATAAAGCATTATTCTTATTTTATAAAAAGGGAAAAAGCACTTTTGTCTCACATGAGGCTCAAAAGTCAACACTTCACTCTCATTGGAGGATACTTGTGCACATGGATTGCTCATCTTTCAAGCTCCACCGCTGATTAAGACTTTTTGCCTCTTAATCTCAATGGTCCATTTCACCTCATTTCTTATAAAAGGAGAGCTCCCTCCTTCATTTGCATACCCATGTTTTATGCTAATGTTATGCTGCAGGTTTTAGGTGCATTTGGAGTTTGAAGATATTGAAGACTTGTTGCTTTCATCATTTAGTTGCATATTTACTTTCATAGTTGTATGATAATGGCATTCTTAGCTTAGATTTCCTTTTATGCAATAGAATAAGCTCACATAGTCTAAATAGGAGGCATTGTAATCCATTGCTATTTCCTTTCATAGATTAGTTGCATTGTGCTTTCCTTTCATAGCTTAGATTGCATCCTCATTGTAGTTGCATTGCATTGCATCTTCATATTTGATTCTTGAGGATATTGGCACTCTTGCCCTTGTCTTCACTTGAATCTCTCATTGTGTGGTTGACTAGCAAGGTCACCTTCTTGTAGCTCTAGCTGAGAGCAAAACTCATAGTCCCTTGCAACTCCATGCATAGAGAGCTATGAGCCACTTTGTGAGGCCTCATTCTTGAGTAACCTTGCATGTAATGGTTCATAGAAGTGCATATTTTAGTGTGTACAATTCTAACTCACTATAATCTCAAGGCTATCGAGGACACAAAACCTTGGTAGACATAGTACTTATCTTCGCTTGATGTGAGTAACTTGTAAGATTGTGACCATGAGGAAAGCATTAAGCAAGAATTCTTAAGGTACTCTTGAGGCCGCGAGGTCCTAGTCCTTTATGAGGAGCAAGAGGGGTGCTATGAACAGAAACCCTTACTATGAACCATTAGATAGAGGCCACCTTCTTTTAGCCGCTTAGCTTCTTGGTGCAAGGATTGATCCAAGTGGACTTACCCGGATCACCCCAAGACACTCACCATATGTGTTCCTTTGGTTGTGTTTTTGACACCTCCATGACAATGCCAATATCTCTTGTGGGTAACCACTTGGTGTGAGGCAAGGGAGCATCAAGTTGTGGGCCAAGTTGTAAAGTAATGAGCCTTGTCCTTCTAGGTAGTAATTGCTTGAATTGTCTTCGATTGTGCTATACCAGTGTAAACGTTCTCAACATTCAAACAAACGGTAGCATTCATAAAGTTCTCTATTTTGATATCACAAGTGCTTGTCTTGGCAAGGTTGCTTTTGCCCTTGTTTCAAGTGTTTTATGACATGTTTGATCCCATACTATTTGCAAACCTGTCTTTTATCTATTGCTACTACTTGTCAAACCGAGAAATTGCACTGTTCAATCTACAAATTTAGTCAAAGCGCTTCAAAATTGAGTTTTTCACGTTCATTGGTCAAGAGTCATATGATATTGAAGTATCCTTGCATACACTCAACCAAGAATCTTGAGTCATTTCTACTGTCCTGTCATTGCTACAATTCGGAGTTGCTAAACTTGCACTTTAACCTGCTATAGAGTGTCCTTTTCTGTTCTTACCTGAAACTAGTTTGTTACTTACATGTTTAGATTTGTTCTAGACTGAAACAAATGAGCTAAAACTATTGGATTTGAGCTTAACAAATGCTACTCTTGATCACTTGTCGCATCACAGTTACCTCTCTAGCTACTTGCTTATTGAGCTTCTTGCTCGCTACTCGGCTTTAGTCAATTGATTGCTGTAAGTGCTTGAGCACTTTTGACGAGCCATCTCTCTATTGTTCTATTTTGACAAGTGATCTTTATTAGCTTTTCTTATTTCAAATCTAAGAAACTTTGTCTCATTCTATTAGTCAACCAACATCTCTTTTCATGCCGGTTACAACTCGGTCTCAATTTGAGCAGGAGAGTCATCCTCCATTCAATTATACACAATTACCTTCTCCAACTAGATGTTCAAAAGCACCCATTAGCAACAACAGTTCTAGTTCTAACCAATCTGAGAATTCTAAGGCTACACCGTGGTATAAAGGAGGTTTCCTCTTTTCCGCATTCAAGACCCCCAAAAACACAGACAGTGTCTCACTCACTTTGACTGAACAAGAAAAGTTTCAACTCTTGCAAGAACACTTTGAGCGTAAGGATAATCAAGCGCACTTAGACAAAGAACACAATCAACAAAGGATGGATGCTACTAGGTGCATGGCTTATAGAGGGACATTTCATGAGCAACCTGAGACTAGTAATCATGAGCATAGACCTCTTTTTAACAATGGCAACAATGGCAACAACACGCCACCAAGATCTCCTCCAAGGCCAACTTTTGCTATGCCTTCTTCACCACCTAGACCTCCTCCCTCTCAACATGAGGCAGAAGCTAATGATGAGATTTCTAGTGAGGATCTTATGAGATGTGAACAAGATGTGGATTTCCAACGAATGATGCATAAGCTTTTAGAGTGTAATGGCGATCAATATTTTCAATATATGACTTCCAGAGGATACAAGCTTCCTCCCGGCTATGATGTCAGACAAATTGTCCAACAAAGAGTACCAACTAAATTGGAAGTCCTTCAAGAACAATTACGTTAGACAAATCAATGCCTTACCCAAATGGCATTAGAAAGAGAGCCTCCAAAGGTCTCTTTTGTACAATCAATTTGTGCTCTTCCTTTTGATAAAGATCTATACATGGTCCCATTTCCTAAGGATATTGAGGTTCCTAAATATGACAAGTATGATGGAAATGGTGACCCTCATGACCATGTGCGTCATTTTTATGCTCTTAGTATGGACTTTCTTCATGAAGACACATATCTCCTACGCTTATTCCCTCGAAGCTTAAGAGGCCAAGCTTTGGAATGGTTTGCAAAATTGACACCACCTCTTAAGACTTTTGATGAGTTGGCTCAGCGATTTACCCAACAGTACTCTTACAACATCCAACAACCTGTCACTGTGATAGATCTCGGTAATCTAAGACAACATCAAGGTGAGCCATTTGCAACTTACTTACAACGTTGGAGGTCATTATATTCTCGATATCCTTGTCAGCTACCTGAAAGAGAAAAGATTGACATTTTCGTCAACACACTTGTGCCTGAGCTATTTTATGATCTAAGGAAGCAACTGTTCTCCTCCTTCCATGACATGGTTGAAAGTACATATCGGATTGAGGATGTAGCTATAAGAAAAGGGGATATTGTTATTAATAAAGATGCTAAAGGCAATGGTAAAGACAAGAACAAACCTTGGAATAAGAACAAGTATGCTGTTAATGATGGGGTTGTTGACGCTCCTAAAGTTAAAGAGCCTGCTTTTAATCTTTCCAATGCTATCTATGCAACAAAACAACAAGAAGCTGCCAATGCTCACAGTGCTCCTAAACCTCAATATGCAGATAAGCCTAAGAAGTCATTTCGAAAGCGAGTCTATACCAAGTTGGCAGAACCTTACGATGTGATCCTTAAGACTTTGGTTGACAATGGATATCTTACGCTTCCTGATAAACCTGGTAACTGGGATCCGATAAATAAGCCCGATTGGTGGAGAGAGGATCATTACTGCCATTATCACAGAAACAAGGGACATCCAACAGATAATTGTTTTAGGCTTAAGGATGATATTCAGGATCTTATTGAGAATGGCACAATCTCCACTGATGGCTTAACTAAAAAATTTGATCACACAGCTTTCAAAGATCCTCTACCTAAGCATGATAAGGGGGAAACCTCTCAAACACCTAAGAAGAATCATGATGCAAAGATCAATTACACATATCCTTCTAATACACCTGTGATCAACATGGTAGAGCCCATTGAGAGTGTTCTAATGATGAGGTCTCAAGATGATAATAACACCAATCATGGTAAGCCAAAGTTAGTCTTGCAAACACGTGGTAGTTCATCTTCCCGAAGTGAGACACTGAATGCTGTTACTAGGGGGCAAGCTAAGATTGTCCTTAAAACTGTGCAAGATCCCAAGCAAGCTTTACCTTCCAAACAAGCGGCTCCTTTGGCCACCCCTAGCTATGATCTTGTCCAACATTTGCAAAAGACACCAGCACAGATATCTATCCTTGAGTTGCTTCGGTTATCCCCTTCACATAGAGAGATCCTTGATGAGGCTCTACATACAACATGTGTTCCCAATGACATTGATTCGAATCAATTTCAGGCTATGGTCAACCACATTTCATCTCCGCTATCTGTCTCCTTTTCTGTAGAAGATGACATATCTATTGCTCACCCACATAATCTAGCTTTACACATTGAAGTTCTAGTCTACAATACCCGAGTCCGCTGAGTCCTGATAGACAATGGTGCAGGGTTAAATATTGTTTCTTTCAATGTCATACAACAATTGGGTTTGTCAGAATTGGCTGTGGATTCCAAGAAGAAGATTACTATAAAAGCTTACGATGAAGTGGAAAGATCTTCCAAAGGTCTTGTCATGCTACCTGTCCGAGTGGGCCCTGTCATGAAAGATATTAGCTTCCAAGTATTGGACATCCCACTCGCATATAACATTCTTTTGGGTCATCCTTGGATCCATGACATGCAGGCTGTTCCTTCCACTTATCATCAGTGCATCAAATTTCCGTACAATGGCACTGAGGTTGTGATTCCTGGAGACCATACTATTGCTATCAATGCTCTTGCTGCTACTGAAAAATTTGTTCCTCATAATGAACCTTTTGTTGATCCTAGTACATCTCTAGTTGCTGCTGAGAAATCATTTAAGATGATGAGCCTTGGTATGGGTGAATATAAACTGGGTTCCTTTGCTTCTATACCTGTTTCTCCTAGGTTATATGGGAAACCTTCTGATCCGATGAAGCCTTCCACTTCTGCTATGGTGATCTTTGATACTTTTGTTCCTCCATCCATTCTTTTAGAGGTAGAACAAGAAGAAAAAGTTGTCCAAGAGTGGATCTATAGAGATGATTCTAGAAATACTCCCATGCTCATTAATTCAGACATAGATACAGATGAGTCACCACTACACACTATGGTTCAAATGGGAGATGATCTTCCCTCTACTTCACTTCTTTGGGGAGAAAAATGTATATCTACTGATGATATGGATGTTGATATGGTTCATTCTTGTAGTAACCATCCCAACGTGGTCGATGGGTCTTGTGTGGGGTCTGATGAGTTTGTTCCTCGTATTGCCTTAGTGGACCACACTGGTTCTTCTATGACAAGTCTAGATCTAGCTACTTTTGGAGCTTACTCTATAGGCTCAACCTCTCATGTCACCAGAGATGACATCCTTCACATAAATTCTATTGAACCAGTCACTTCATTTCATCTCACATCAACACCTGTTACTTCTTCCACCAAAGAACTAGCAACAAAAAAGATTGAATCAGAAATCAAACATCATGGTCATCATGTCACAAGAAAAGAGCAATGGTCGGATGGCGAAAACCACATTGTGGCAGTATCCGCACCTAAGAAAAGTAAAAATAAAAATCTACTCAAAAATAATGATTCTCAAATAAAAGATGACAAGCTGATTCTCTACAAAAAAATGGTGCACTACTTTAAGCATGATCTCATATCTGTTACACTTCAGCCCATTCCTAGAGCTAAGAACAAAGTTGGTAATGCCTTGGTTACTTCAACATCCATCTTACAAATGAAAAAGCATAAATTTTGCTTCAAGTTCCTGGTGGACGAATTACGCTATCCTGCTCACAAATCTTACAATCCTACCATCTTTTCATATCTTCCACCTCATATTCCTCTTGCAAATCCACCACGCCATTCCTTCCACCATCCCTTACACTTTGCCTTTGTCTCTGGTGACTTGTATAGGAAGGGTCTAGATGGAACTCTCCTTAAATGTCTAGAAATAGAGGAGTCAGAAAAAGTGCTAGCTGAAATCCACAATGGCATATGTGGATCACATTCTAACGATCCTCTGCTAGCTCAGACATTGCTTAGGGCTAGTTATTATTGGTTGAACTGGTTGAGACCTCCTATTGTCACAGTTGTAGCATTTGGGCCTGGGGCCTATCAGTTCTCTACATCAGAGGAAGCAGATTCTTGATGCCCATTTCTGTCTGGGGCATTCTTTGTACATATTTTATGATCTTGAAAAAATACCAAAAAAATTCATATATGATGCTGAAAAAATCCTAAAAAGCATAAAAAGTACTGAAAAAATGAGCATCCTAGTGAAAACCTAGCAATAGGCGCTTTGATGTCTCACCAAAAAAAAATCAAAAAATTCGAAAGTTCAAAAAAAAAAAAATGAAAAAGTGCCTTGGTGAAAACCTGGAAACAGGCACCTTGGTAGCAAAAATACAAAAAAATTATAAAAAGTCCTGAAAAAATTATAAAAAAATCTATCAAGTGGTGAAAACCTAGAAATAGGCACTGCTTGAGACCCTCTGCACCTATGTCTATTAGTCTTGCGTGGCGCTCATTCGCTCCACTTCTCACTTTACCTCTCCTATCCTGGAATTGACTCTTGTCTTAGTCTAGGGGGCATACGATTGTTTCAAGCTTATGGTGTTTTTCAACACCACCCCAACTGTGTTTTTCAACACTACCCTCGCGTCAAGTGTTTCTTAACACTTATTAGATATCCTACCCACAGTCTAGATGATGCAATATTTCTCACTGGCAGATGCGATACTCAAAGTTTGACTCTATGACCTACACACACGCACTTGACTTGCTGAGATTTGTTTGACTTTATTTCTTTGTGTGTTGTCTATGATGATTTCTTTGCTGAGTGTTCTCCCCCTATGATCATTTTCGATGATGCATAGCTAGAAGACTGAGGGAATGAGAACATGTTTTATTTCTTTTTCTGCTTGTGGGTATATTTTGTTGGTCCTCACTGTCATGAGCATTTATGCTAGTCTTACTTGACACTATGGACCTACAAGGTATTATCCTTGACTGTTTCACAAGTGCATGCTTATAGCTATCCTGACTTTTCTTGTGTCTTGATGCGAGCATAATCTTGCTATATCAAACTTAGGTGATCTCACTATACTAGTCATCTTGACCTGCATGTCTTTGATGCCTAGGTGGGATTTCCACATTTCTATCTGATATAGATCATATTCAGATCCACATAGTTATGCTAGTGTGTATTGTATGATCTTGCGATGCTACCAATAATGCTCGATGATGAATATTAGATGTCTATTGGCTTTGTAACCTTGCAAGTAAACCACTTTTCATGTAGTTTGCATTCTTAAGTTCATGTTAGTTAGTTTTGCATCTTGCATATGGAGAGAGCTCTCCTTTTCATCTTACATGGACTTGTTAATCAACTGCGCTCACCTTTTGCTTCTTCCTGATCATGTCTTTCACTTCTTGTCTTTCATATCACATCATTTTCCTTCATTTCGGGATCCAAACCAAAATCCAAGTTCACCTTGATCACCCAACTCATCTTTTTTCCTTCTTCCATGCAGTTGGTTAACCTTTTGAGGCCTAATCCTTCGATCTTCGCTGGGGCATTCTTCACCTCTTCATCCCTATCTCTTTCAAACTTCCAGTCTTTCATTCACTTTCAATCCCAAGTTCCAATTCTTCCCCTCCATGGTGTTTTCGGGTTGAGGGACCGCTTGGTTCGTGCCCCAGATCCCATGTGTGTGGGCATCTCTTCACTACTTGATGGTTGTTCTATTCTCTTTAGCTTCGATTATGATTTCTAGTGATTTGATCATGCTGCTCTTGCTTCTGCTTTCCCTCTACCTGATTTCGCTTTCAATCCCGAGGGGGCAGACACATCATATCTTATTGGCTATCTCTTTCCTAAGTGTTCAGTACTGTCGCTACTAGGCTGATCATGCAAAGATTTTCTATCTCTCTGCACTTCATTCTTTGGAGTCAGATCGCTATCTGCTTGCCTTCTTGGCTATCTGCTTGCTTTGTTGGCTGATCTGAGTTGCTTTGTGATCCCAAATCGATCTCACATTTCAACTTCATTCTTTGACTGCATGTGTTCCCAGATCGATCACACATTAGTCAAAGAGGGGCAAATGTATACACCTAAAAATGGTCACCTAGACTATTAGCCCCCATTTGCTAAATCATCAATTGCTTATTCTTGATCAAATCCTAGCTCTATCATTTATTCGATTATTTTCTATGGGCTAACCATCTTATCCTAAGTCTTTATTTATTTAAAAGGAATATTTCCTCCCCTTTTAAATAAATAAAAGCCCTCACTTTTCCTCTTATCCTAAGTTGCACAAATAAAGCATTATTCTTATTTTATAAAAAGGGAAAAAGCACTTTTTGTCTCATATGGACACAAAAGTCAACTCTTATTTTCTCATTGGAGGATATTTGTGCACATGGATTGCTCCTCTTTTAAGCTCCACCGTTGATTAAATCTTTTGCCTCTTAATCTCCATGGTCCATTCCTTCTCATTTCCTATAAAAGAAGAGCTCTCTTCTTCATTCTAGATCCACAAATTTTTATGCTATTGTTATGCTAACTTTATGTTGCAGGATTTCTAGGTCACTTTGGAGCTTTTGAAGATTTGGAGCATTCTTAGCATCTACATCTCATTCTTGCATTCTACATCTCATTCTTGCATTCTTAGCTTAGCTTCATATTTATGCTTTCTTAGATTAGCTTCATTTCTATGCTCTAGATTAGCTCACATAGATTAATTAGCTTGGGTTGTAACACTAGCATATTTCCTTTCATAGCTTAGCTTGCATTTCCATTTCTAGCATAGCATTGCATTGCATTTTCATTCTTGATTCTTGAGGATATTGGCATTCTTGCCCTTGTCTTCATTGAATCTCCCATTGCATGGTTTACTAGCAAGGTTATAGGCTAAATAGCTCTAGCTGAGAGCATTCTTAAAAGCCCTTACACTCCATGCCTAGGGAGCTATGGATCGATTTAGTGAGGGCTCATTCTTGAGTTTCTTTGCATGTAATGATCCATAGAAGTGTGACACATTTAATCCAAGGCATTACCATCTTTAAGTATTACCATCTTTGGTAATCCAAGGCATTACCATCTTTAATGTCTTGGTGACACATAAATAAAAAGATGAAATAGGCCACATGCAGGCTGGGATAAAATCTACCACAGAGACAGAACAGTCAAAACAAGGCAAAATATAGACATAGTCTTGGATTCTATTATCTATGTGGTTGGCTTAATATTACTTCCATGATATAGAATGTGGTTGATGTGATAGGTCACTTATACACAGCCCTTGGCCATTTATAAAATATTAATCTAAAGTAAGGATTGATACAAGTTAAACCATAGTATTACTTGATATTATTAGGTGTCTATGTGTTTGTAGTATTTATAGTTAACATGTATATACCTATCTATTCATATATTTAACAAGACGAGTTTACTAATTAAAATAAAAGGCTTAATATAGAGTGATTATTAATTTATCTCATAATTTAAGCTAGGTTAAACAAAGGCTTAAGTCAATGTCATAAGTTCTAGTCTAGGTGAAAACTTTATTACTTAACTAATTATCTAGGGTTTGACCAACATAGGAACCTAGTACACAACTCTACATTTATAGCTTTAATATCAAAATTAACTTAGCCAATACTTATAGAACTCAGATAGATTGAAACCCATCATCTTCTTACCTCCCATATCTGATGATACTTTACGTGCCTTCTCACAGGATGATGATTTCCTTGCAACCACTAGGTCAAAGAAATATATAGATAGCCAAAATCATTTCAATTATTCTAGCATGTGTAATATATCTAATTGGAAATAAAAATTATGATCATATAGCATAAATTCATTCCACATATACATTTTGAACCATTGTTTCATTGCGTTACATGAAATACACATCTATGAAATCAATACAAATCAGAACAAAGTATCAGTGAACAAGAGGGTTGTGACATTTTTCCTACACATTTACTAGGGAAATCATACCCTTTTGTTTCTAAGATCTATTTGTGTGATGTGATTTAGTGATTGGTTAAGTTTTTTTCCATTACCCATGTTAACAACATTTCCTAAATCGCATATCTTTAAGGGATTTGCATTTTAGATTTTGTGGAATTTACTAGAGCCATTTTAATGTATCCTGAAATGTTAGAATTTTATTAGACTGTTTTTCTTCTTGAAGAGTTCTTTATTTTATAGCTAGTGTTGTTTCATTAGACCTCTTCAAAATTTCCCTTTAAACACAGATAGGATGAGGCTGTAAAAAGTTTTGGAATTTAGATTTACATCTTATGATAGCATTAAAATGAAAGTTTCTAAAAGCTTGACCTAGAAATGCATTATTCATATGTATATTGTGCATTGAAATCCTCCTTGTAGGTTTACATTTTTTTAGATTAAGAATTTATATTGGTGGATAATATTTGTTCTTAAAGATCCTCTTTATATATTTATTTCCTTAAGGCCCCGTTCGTTTGCGGAATTGGAATTTGAGTCAAAACCTGATTATCTCAAAATCAGGTTTTGATATTCCAGTTTTGTATATTCGGAAGATGTTTTGGACCGTTTGGTTGACCCGGAAGATGGATGAGACAATCCATCTTCTACGTTTGGTTGCCATTTTTGAAATTGGAATTGGAAGTAAGAAATTCCTATTTATGTGTTTGGTTTGCAATTTCAAATTGGAATTGGAATTACATTATCCATTTTCTGTGTTTGGTTCTACATTTTGAATTGGAATTAGAATTTAATTCTTAATTTAATATTTTATTATTTTGGTCCATTTTTTATGTATAGTTTTTTTATATTAATTTATATTTTTATGTAGTAAATCATAAACAAAATTTAATATATTTTTTTCAATTTTGTGAACAGTAAACTTAACTTTTTTCAATAATTTTATACATTTATTATTTTGGTCCATTCTTTATGTAAAGTTTTTTTTATATTTATTTATATTTTTATTTAGTAAATCATAAACAAAATTTAATATATTTTTATAAACAATATTATAACAAAAAAATAATTATAACATTGCTCGATATCACATCAAAATACAAATAAGTCATCTAGTCCACATATATATCTATCTCTGCATAATGATCCAACAAATCATCCCACAAATGATCAAACTAAATAGTACAATTGTTGCACAAAGTAAACATCGTAAAAACAAGATTTCAGCTTTATAGACAGCCTCCGCTTTTGCCATAGTTTTCTCGAGTGTTTTGCAATTCTTGCACTCGTCATCTAAAATAGGTGTGTGTGTAGAATGTGCTGATGATGTAGACAACGACGGGGTGTCATTGGCCCATCGAAAGTACTCGCATCCACCACCATCCTACAATACAAATCTAAGTTAGTCTCGCTATAATGACTAATATTTATTCTTTGTAAACATTTAAATATTATTCAATTAACAACCTTTTTCTTATTTTTGCAACTCCAAAATTTATGGTCTGGATTATCCTTTGTGTGTGACATCCTCAACACACAATGCAATCCATCACCGTAGTCACACATAGGAACATTCCTCATAGCCATCAACACTGTATCAAGCAAAAATTTGTTCATTCGTACTAATTTTGTTCACTATAACAACATGACTATATTCTATGAGTACAAATTGAAAAAGTTATACAAAAAATATAATGACACAACTATAGCATCAGATATAACAATATCCATGAACTGATTGCTGGTGTGAAAAAACACCGTTAAATAAGAAAATGCAAGTAGATCCACGGTCTACGCCCTTATGCCCCACATTCAATGATCAATCCTGCATCTACAAAGTAAACATGATAAAAAAACTAAAACTTGTTTATTTTTAAATGGAATACACCTAGGAGTACCATCAGAAATATTGACCATTTACAAACATGAACAGTAAACAATCATCAGATAGCTCATTTTTTTATCAGCATATGTGGATATTTTTTTCATCAATGTTTGAAATACCTTCTGGATTTGATTGTATAGATAGTTTTGGATCACACTCTGTGATCCATCATCAGGATGAAAGAGACCAAAATGATTGCAATAGACCAAAATGATGGACTTTTCTGTCAATCATTTTTCTCTCTTCCATCATGATGAGGGATCACAAAGTGTGATCATAAAATATCTACAAAATCAAATCCAGAAGCTATTTCAAACATATTTAATGTTAGCATATGTGTAGTCTCATTTTATCATCATATGTGTAGTCTCAAAACTATCCATTTCTATTTCTGTACCTATCACGTGGTTTTTTTAAATGAATGAAAAATTAAAAGAAATTGAAGATGAAATAGAGCATTGAACAAAGTAGAATTATTTAACTTAATTTCATAACACAACAATAATAACAAGATGCTTAGGGTATATACATACAAAATCATGAACAATACAGTCGTCTACCAAAACTCATTTATAAAATCATGTCTAAAGAACTAGAAATGGATAGTTAAGAGACTACACCTTAACAATGCATTAAATGAAGCAGGGTAAAAGCACAAAGTTGTGTCACGTTTCAGGACAACTTATCAACACAGCTAAATTTGAGTATTTATAACTAAAATTATTTTTTATCAAACATATGGTCTAGCTAGATTCATTCTACCTAAGCTAGATAAGTTCTTCACCTTTTCCAATTGGAAATATCTATTAAATGCATGTTTTATAACAATTACTAAAGAAATAAAATTATTTCAAAAAAGTGATGTTTCAATAACTCTTACTATTTTTAATGATATTTTTTTACAAATATAAAAATACCCTTTTTTAGAGCACAGAGTCAAAATTATCATTATATAATTTTTATAGTATTTTAAGTAGATCTAATATATTATAATTTCAAAATACTGCAAGTAGGTATTTTAACATTCGAAAACAAGATGCTTCAAAAATAGAAAAAAATAGCAAAGCTTATCAAGAAAATTGAAAATTTGTATTTAACACTAGAGGAGAGAGTTATCTTTAAGAGTGTGTAATTTATTTTCTAAATGGTGTAGATTTGATAGGGGAAATTTAACGTGAGATAAAAACTATCAATTTCAGGTATGTTCGACTTTGAGTAGTTATAACAGAGAAAATATAAATTGAAAACTAATTTTTCTTCTTTTTTGCACTAGCTATACATTTTATCTATGACATATTTTGAAATCAAAGGAAAAAAAGATTATTTGCATATACTTTTTTGGTGCAGACAAGACCCTCATTTTTCAGCACTTTTTAGCAAGTAAAAAATGGACTTAAATTTTTTTAAACTATGTGAATTCTTGTTAAAAAAAAAATTAAAAAAATTATAAGCATAAACTTCATCCACTTTTACACATTTCATTAGTTTACATCATCTCCAAATTTTAAACATAAATGTCATTTTTATGTCGTTAAAGTTAAAAATTTTGTGTGTTGTTGACCTTTTCCTTTATAAAAGTGTGACACAGCTTTGTACTTTTACCCAGCATTCATCATGTGGTACTCCTTTGTGTATTCCACTTAAATATGTTAAAAACAACACTAAAAAATGCAAGCTAAAAAGCACATTAATGAAAACAATGGTCAAGGAAGGGCATGTTTGTTTCCTATCTTGAAGTGGAGAGAAAAACTCAAAATTCAAAGGAAAAATGAAAGAAATAAGTTGATTAACACAAAATTAACACAATAAGTATACCATTGGGTACTTACTAGTGGCTACTGTATACCAGTGTATATGAAAAAAAAGAGGGAAAAATGAAAGAAATAAGTTGATTGGGTTGACACCTGATCCCAAGATTGGAAAAAATCCGCATTTGGAAAAAATCGTTGCAAATTTAATAAAACCGTCGGGTCTGCGTCTTCCCGAATTCATCTTTGAAACATCTTTGCATGGCCATTGAGAGAGCAAGTTTTTACTTCTACATTGCATACTAATTGCAGTTCATTGCAAGTATGTATATGAACTGCAATTAGTATGTAATATTTCAAGTATGTATATGAATTGCAATTGGTTGATTCAAGTATGTAATATTTCTAGTGCATACTAATTGCAGTTCATTGCAGTTTATGTATATGAATTGCAATTAGTATGCTGAGAAAGTGTCCAATAATGAAGGGCATTAGTTTACAATTGATTCAATTTTTTACTTCTAGTGCATATTAATTGCAGTTCATTACATACTAATTGCAGTTCATTGCAAGTATGTATATGAACTACAATTAGTATGTATATGAACTACAATTTTTTAAAGAAACATGTGAAAAAGCACAAACTCCTCCTGTGATAGAATCACAACCATTGATCTTGATTTATTTCAAATTTGAACAGTGCCTAGCAATAACAATTAATGATACATCTAATATATTAATCAACCATGAAAAGTTTATATTTTCTAAGGTAAGTATACCTCCAATGTTTAGTCTTCCAACATAAGTCACTCGTGGCACACATCCTTCCTTACTAAACACTTATAAACAAGACAAGTGTTGCAGAAGACTAACACTCATATCTGTATTTCGATCACAATGAGAGAGGTGGAACAATGATCAAGATTGGTAGATAGCCCATTTTTACACATAGCCAACCTTACCAAACTTGTGTGCCAACTATGAGTCAAAAATCATCAGAGAGATGAGCATTTCAATGGTTTGAGATTGTCTTTGGGTGTGTTGGGTGCCATCTCAGAGATCACTTTTGGATTGGATCAATATATGTTGTAGCTCACAAGTTAAAACATTATGAAGGGCATTGTAGTAGCTTTCATGTTGGTGTATTCTTGGGAATTCCCTAGATTAGACCAGCTAAATCAACTCTTTGCCAAGCTACTCATGCTTCAGACTTCTAATAGAATCATAAAAATGCCTTTATAATTGACTGGCATTAAGACAAGCACCGAGATGGACTTGTGAGGAGGACTTTTGACATTACAGAGTACCACAATTGAAAATTTAGTGCATGGTTGTTGGATTGCAAAATACATTGTTTTGGAAGTTTGAACATCTGGGTGCAATTTTCTATAACAACATTATTCTTCCAAACTAGGAACACCATCTGTAAGTAATATAAACTCATCTGCCTCCATCAGTAAGCTATCAAATTTCAACCATTTTTTGTATTATATTTATATTCTCAACACATGTGATCTTTGACTTCATGAAACTAGAATGTTATCACTACCCATACCTTACAAACATGTGATTTCTAAAAACTTTCTCAAGACTGAGTCACGAGTTCCTTATTGTAAATTTGAGGAATGAATCTCTATATTAGGATAAACATTCAGGATAAATTTAGTGGATTTTTTAGGAACTCCTCACCATAGGCCTTGTTTTCAGCCATGTATTTGCCAACTTTGGAAAGTGGAGGAGAAGTAAACATATTGATCAAAAGACTACAAATTTAGTTTTATTGGAATAACAAAATGCTTCCTTGGAAAGCTAGTTTGAGGTCCTGATTCTCACATTTGTGGAGGCGACAAATATGTTGTAAAAGTAAAAAATCTCACATGGGGAAGATTTCGAAGACATCAATTTTTTGCTTTCATGTATAAAAATGAAACTTTGACTGAATAGGATAATTCTCGAATTTACTCCTAGACAAAGAGCTTAAACAACCAATGCAACAATAGGGGACATGCACCAAATTTGCTGGCTTAAATTGATCATCCTATTGTAGAAATAGGAGCATTAGAAAAATTGATGCCGCCCAAAAAATATGTAATCATGTAGAAAGACAGAGACCAGGACAAGTGAGCTGCATTTCAAAATCTAAAGTTGATGAATTAGATTGGTAGGTTTTCATTTTACTTCCAAAATAGGAATCATGATGTAGTTAATAAGATTGAATCAACACAGGATACAAAGCTAGTATGCAATCTCACTAAAGAAATCATGACCAAACTTGAAACTATCAAGGCAGACAAGAAACCTTGAAACTATATCTGTATGTAATTGTATAATACCTTAACACATAGACAGCCCATTTTTACAAACATGAACAGTAAACAATCATCAGAAAAATGGGTTGTCTATGCTTCACACTCAACACATATATCTACCAGAGAATTTCTTACCATAATACCATTTCAACAAACCCATTTGTGCATTTCTTGCAATGCTTCCAGATTTTGCATTCATATTTACCAGAGCATTTCTTACCATAATACCATTTCAGCAAAAACCCATTTGTGCATTTCTTGCAAATGCTTCTAAATTTTGCATTCATATTTGCAAAATTTGATAAAGTATGTAGAAAATCATGATAAAGTTTGATAAAGTATGTTGGGATGAATTAGCACATCATAAGTGACAATCATCAACCATAAACAATCAACAATGTATGTGAACAACTATGATAAAGTATGTAGAAAATAACTATAATCCACCATATGTGGCTGCAATCCAGTCCACTCTCATCCTCACTCATTAACAAGAACCCTTTGGCTCTTTCACGCTCAACCACGAAGGTGTCATATACCCTTAGGAATACAGCTCGACTCAGTTGAGGGATGGATTTGAGAGCACTATATGCATCCATCAAAGCATTCTCATGAGCAGATGTATCAATTTTGTGAAGGTGCACATTGCTCATGCCCTCTTTTATTTTCTTCATTGTTTCACACATGGAATCCAAGGAAGCGGCCGCACTTGCCTTCCTCCTCCTTCCCCCCCTTGTGACTGATGATGTTAGGGTTCCTCTACCACTTGCACTTGGAGTGGCCTGATTGGAAGGATAAGGGTCATCGTCCAAATCAAAAGCAGTATCCTCTTCATCAAGCACATTGTATGGCTCTTCCATAGGGTTCCCTTCTTCAGTCTCAAGGGCCATTGTAGTTGCATTGCCTTCAGCAATGTCATTACCCACAATTACACCTAGTTCATTAAAGTATTGGAAGGGTTGCCTCTTATACACTTTGGCATTTTTGAACTCTCTTCTCTGCATGTTGGCATAAATAAATGGATTAGTTTCTTTGTCTTTCATTGCGTACTTTATAAGAAGGAAATATTATTTCCATCAAAATAGTAGAGAGATCACCCTACCTTGAGAAGCTCATCCCATACGCTGTCCTCAGCATCCATGCACTGAGTTGCCTCGTTCCAGGTGAAGCCACTTGTATTTCTTAGCTCCTTCATGACTCTATATGCTAGCTTCCATGTTTTTAGCTTATTTTTGAAATTGTCCTTAGATAGATTTAGGTTCATATCATTGTTGAACCTCCTCTCAATGGTTGTACATGCTTCTTCTTTAAAACCTCCATCACCTTTTCTTCCTAGCTATACTTGCTCCATGAGCAAGTCTAGAAACTTTCATTCCATTTCCTTACTCCACATTATCTTCTTAGAGGAAGAAGATATTTGGCTGCTATTACTAATTTCATCCATGCTCATCATCAATTATGTGTATGCCATGCTGTGTAATCATCGAAGTATCTTCATACATCAGTTTACTCAAATAAAACACATTGACCCATAGAAGACTAATACATCCGAATAGAAACAGAATAAAAAGGAAACCATCCTGTATATCAAAGTATCTCCGTACATCAGTTTACTCAAATAAAACACATTGACCCATAGAAGACTAATACATCTGGATAGAAATAGAATAAAAAGGAAACCATCCTGTATATCAAAGTATCTTCATACATCAGTTTACTAAAATAAAACACATTGACCCATAGAAGACCAATACTTCCAGATAGAAACAGAATAAAAAGGAAACCATCCTGTATATGAAAGTATCTTCATACATCAGTTTACTAAAATAAAACACATTGACCCATAGAATACCAATACTTCTAGATAGAAACAGAATAAAAAGGAAACCATCCTGTATATCAAAGTATCTTCATACATCAGTTTACTAAAATAAAACACATTGACCCATAGAATACCAATACTTCCAAATAGAAATAGAATAAAAAGGAAACAATCCTGTATATCAAAGTATCTTCATACACCAGTGTACTCAAATAAAACACATTGACCCATAGAAGTCCAATACTTGCAGAGAAAAATATAAGAAAAAGGAAACCATCATGTAGTCTTGACCCATTAAAAGAACAACTATTCTCGGGATCTGTACTCTTCCCACATTCTACTTGCTATATCATCTCAGAACTGTGCCCACTCATCTCTATCACGCTGAGACAACCCATACGTCTCCAGCATTGGTACATCTATCCCATCACGGTCATCTTCCTCTTCGGTGGCAATTTCTGATGGAATGCCATCCTCTAATGTAATGTAGTTGTGTAGTATACAACATGCCAATACAATATGGGCTTGTGTCATGATAGGATAAGATGTGGCATGCCTCAAGATTGGAAAATGCTACTTGAGAATACCAAATGTATGCTCTATTGAGTTTCTAAGAGAGGAGTGTCAATGGTTGAACAACTCTTCTCGAGAGTTTATTGGATTCTGTCTTGAAAACTCCTTTAGGTGGTAGCGTGTACACCGATAAGGAGCAAGAAATCCAGGTGCATTGGGATATCCAGCATCCACTAGAAAATATTTTCCTACATAAATAAAGTATATTATTAAAACTTGAAACATTGATTGTACCCTTGAGTATATTAAACTATGATTTGGCTTACCGGGGGGAACAACAAGAGGATTTGATCTTGACAGAGCTAAAGCTAGAACACGACTATCCACAGCAGACCCTTCCCAACTGGCAAGGCAGTAGTGAAACTTATGATCGAAGGAACACACACCCATAACATTTTGTGACAAGTTGCCTTTTCTATCATGATATTTACCCTGCATGTCGACATCGACAGTGACTGGTATATGGGTTCCATCGATAGCTCCAACACAATCCTATACAATATGATACAATCATCAATTCTACGGTCAAGCAATAATATGATAAGGATAAAAATCCATACAAGAAAGTTGTAACAACACAACAATTACCTTGAAGAATGGATCAAAACGTTCGTTCCCACTAATTTCAAGAGGAGTGTTTGGACTAGGTGGTAGAAAGCAATCTTGGTGGAGTCCTAAGATAGCCCTCAACACCTTGTGGAAGTATGGGCTGATTGTCTCTCCTGAGTGCCCAAAGTTGTGGGAAATCTTGCGGTTCCTCAGATTGTGGCCAACAGTGTGGAGGAACATCACAAGTTGTTCTTCTAATGTCAAGTGTATCGTATCTGTCAAGGTTCCTTTTAGCCTTAGGATAGTAGCTAGACGAAAGAAGGCTCCCCTACTCATGCGAATCTGATCATGACAATCCACATCATTGGAATGAATAACCATTCTATAAAAAGAATTTCCTTTTCTTCTTCGGTTGCATGCACTACCTTCTCGGCCTACCACTACTCTGGCTACGGCAACACAAGCAATAAGAGCTATGAGAAGAAGAGAATATTGGGTCTCCACAGCTACCCGTCCTAGAATGTCTATATTCTTAATAGGATCCATCAATGGCCTGAAAAGTGGACAAACACAACGATATCAGCGAGGAGATATCCAATATGAACCGAGTGTTCCTTATAAGTACATCTTGTCCACAATTTAAAATTTTCTATTTTTTCATTAAGAATGATTTATTACTCCCCTTTATAAATAGCCGAACCAAAATGAAGACACACTAGTATAGAAGAAAAACTCAAGAAACAAATAAAATGACCATACAACTCAATCTTTGCAATTTATTAAGCAGACCATTTTAGTAAATGATACAGAATTATGCATCTTTTTAGTAAGTTTCTAAAAAGATTGCTTAGGTTCATAAGGTGACTTTAACCAGTATATAGTGTTAAGGTGTCTCCTTCCTTCAAGGGTCAAGCATTTACTATTTTTGACTACTTGGTGGTCACACCTTATTAGTTGGATTTGCCACTTCCATCCTCCCCTTAGTTCAATATAAATTTACTATCTAGCTTGTATTTGGCATTCTTTTTCATACATTGTGATGCTCTTGCATAGGTTGGCATTCATAAACTTTGGTACATGCAATCATGTTTACGCATCATCTCTTTAAGATCCTAATGCAATCTTGTTATCTTGACATTTGCATAGCACTTAAAATCATGGGCCTATAATTGCTTTGTTTCATTTACAGTTTTAAAACTTATCTTTCTCATATTTTCTAGCATGGTATAGGAGCTTTGGTTTTGAGTACTTGGATTCATAATTAAGAGATTGGAGTTTTTTTTATGATCTTGTAAATTCTTGTAAGCTCTTCTCTTGTGCTTTCATACAATCTTGAGAATCAAAAATAGTTTGAAAAGATCACATGATCTTATATTTGTAAGAGTGTTTTTTAGTGAGATGTAGTGATTGCAACTATTTTGGCTATAGTAATAGCATTTTTGGCTATTCCATTGCATTTGGGGAGCTTCAGAAATTCAGATCTGACTTTTGTTTCACTCAATTTTTCCACCATATGACACAATAACAAAAAGGGTATATCAAACAAATGGTACATCTTATGCAATTTTCTTCCTCTTTTTATGCACTTTGCAGATTACATGTTAACACATGTTTAACACTGATTATGTGTAACTTAACATTTACACATAATCAATGTTAAACAGAACAACAACAACAATAACTGCTTAGAAATAACTCAAAAATAACTGCTCAAGTCATTGATGAATCACACAGAAGGCACTTAACAATTTCAAATAATATTAAGATGGTTTCCAATTCTTTCATATACCAGTTCATAGATAGCTTAATTTCTTAGCATACTAATTGCATCTGGAAATGACATTTTAGATGAACTATCAAAATTAATATAGGGATTTGAACATCTTGAGGCAGCTGGTTATTTGAACAGTTGGGATTTTGAAAGGACTGGAAATGGGGTTCAGGAGACAAGGAAATCAAATTGTTATCATAACATAAAATGCATCAGGTCCTCTCAAGGAACTAAGCATGATAGAATACACACATCCACTACAATGCAGTCACAAGAACGAGCAATAGTCCATGCACATCATAAGTCTTAGTTTCAAATAATATTCAAATGGTTTCCAATTCTTTCATATACCAGTTCAATCCCTTATACACATCTATGCACTGTTAAAAAATGTATAACATTCAGAACCAATCTAAATGCATACATTTTATGTTATACATTTTTTAACAATATAGATTATATCATAAGATCCTACTCATGTAAACATTATATGATAGGATCCTACACATATAATGTACTCTAGATCTTATGGTGTCCCATGTCTCACCTTGGCCTATTCAACCAAGGCTTCTACTTGTAATCCCATAATGTACTAATTCATGTATACATTGTTTATTTGCATCCTTTGATAGAAAAGAACTATACTCTCATATGGGTCTCTATTGTGCTTTCATTGAAGCTCCTAGATCTCTAGTGGATACCTCCATGGACAAATCTTACATGGTATAAGACCACACTCTATACCAACTCTTATGATATAACATATTGAATTTGTGCCAATCTTTTGAAATGATAGACTAGAGCTTCCTACAATATTACTTAGTTGTAGAATTTTAGCAACTTGATCACGCAATCTTTATCTCATAGACCAAATATGAAAACATATTTTTAAAGAACTTCAAGATGGAAAATTATAATCCTCTACACCTATGGAGGTTGCTAGACTTGAAACTTTCAACCCACATTAATTCACCACCAATCAATGGATCAACATTCAATAATTTGGAGGGTAGTTTCATTTATCTTACATCCACTAAACCATATCTATTTTCAACAATCATATCTCTCAGTTTTGTCATAACTAACACTAATCCAACAGGAAGCAAAAAAAAAACTAATATGTCAAAAGTGCACTGACTTTGGCATCATGTACCACCAATCTTCAAAGTTCACATTGTCAATCTCCTAGACTCTAACTGACACAGATGAATTTCTGCCAATTCAAACTGTGTGTGACTTTGCCACATTAGTAGGGACATATAGCCGTGGATTTTCTATTATTATTGAACCTTTTGATGAGCAAATGCCACAAGTTCCTGATCCTATTTTGTAGGTATTATAACATGCACTTGGCATGTTGAATACATATTATATTTCAAACAAATGCCATTTGCATAAGGTTTATGGATAATCATTTACTTCCATAGAGATGGGATCATTTGATAGTTTATCGATTTGTTCAAGATGGAAAAAATACATCCAAACTACATAACAAAATTGCTTGTTTTATTGCATTTATTGAGCTGCAAGATACTCCTTTTTGTTTCTTATAAGCATAAAAATCACTGGGAAAATAGCAGAACCAAATTGCAGAGCCAACTACAAGGCCTTGGATTGCTTAACATGTTAATGAAGCTTATTTTACATTAAGTTTCTGAATTGAAATAAGATAATAACAATATACCCACTTAGCGCTTGGCCTTGGAAGCCCTTCTTCTAAGGATAACATAACAAAGGATTCGGTAAAATATGAATCATATGAGTTCATAGGATTGGCAAGTGCAGATAGGATCATATGAGTTAAACTATTATATGTGGTGCCCAGGTCAATGGTTCTTGTGCGTCAACAAGTGATGAGCTTCCAGTCTACTCGGACCATCTTCATCATTGCCAACAACATTATTGATGGTGGACAATAGCAATTCCATAATGATAATTTTTTGGTTCTCAACTATAGTCGGGAACAAATATTTTAATCGCAAATCCCTAAATTTGTGATGTTTTATGTGATGGTTCAACAAACATGACAAATACCCAATAGACTCTGCATTAATATGAAACATGGCCCAAACATGAACTGCAATTAGTATGCTGAGAAAAAGTCCAATACTCTCACAGGTGAAGACCAGAAGTCTTGTGAATTACCATACGTAGTACACACAAAATGAGCTGCAAATTTCCCATAGCAAAAAAAACTATTTTACTGTTAAACCCATTCGCAACGGAGATGAGAACCATACATACCTGTTAAACCAGATGAAAAATGAAAACCCAAAAAATGAGAACCCTCGACGTTGCGAAAATGAGAACCCTCGACGCTGTGAATGAGAACCCTCAACTCTGCGAAACCCCAGCCGAGAACGTGAGGCGCGCAACAACTGGATGAAAAATGAAAAGCCAAAAAATTCAGAGAAAACCCAAAAATAAAACCCAAAAATTCGCGGACCCGACTGATTTTATAAAATGTGGTACAATTTTTGGCAAAACCAGATTTTGGTTTTGAATTCCACCTCTCGGGTGGGAAGATTATGTCGCCCGTTTTAGGGCCTTATCCAGATTTTCCAACCCTAAACCGGAATTGCAATTTGGGGTTCCAAACAATGGATTCGCATCAGAACCGGAAGTCCCGCCGCCAATTCTAGTCATCTTCTAGCAAACAAACAGGGCCTAAATCTTTATGATCATGGGGGCTATATATGAGAATAGAAAATTTGTTGACATTCAGATAACTTAGGTTTTAAGTATTATAAATAATTTTGATCATGTAATTATAATAAAAGATAAGGGTCTAAATATTGAATTATGGAGCGATAATTGTTGATTCTTAAGAAAATAGTTCTATTTTAATCAAATTTATTTTAGGACATGTTGGATAGTTGTCAAATGCACATGGAATCTTGGTAGTTTTTAGAGTGATAATTTAAACTGAATACGTGTGTGTGTGTGTGTAATTGGTGTTTTCTCATGAACGTGATTATATCCTTTAGTCCTCTTGAGAGAGAACTCGGTAGTTTTTTTTAGCAAAAAATATGCCATATGATATGCTACTTTCCTTCTTATTCATGTGTATTTATTTTTCTATGGATTAGAATCGAATGTGGATTGTCAGGGAAGGATAGGTATTGATTTATTTTTATGTAAACCTATTTCCAAGTAACTAGCACGAATATATTCTTTATCCAAAGCTATGTTTGCATGTTTTGATGTTTTGTATATGCATTTTGTACTTTATGTCCTCCACATCTTTGTGTAGATACTACATTGTCATAGGTGAAATGTAGATAGGTCACAATATTGCACCAAATTATATTTGACCTATTAGTTCCAATTTGATAAGTTTCTAAGAAAGGTTGTGTGCTCAAGCTTTCATGTTGAGCACCGAGGGAGCTAAACACTCCATGGTTGGGAAAAATTAAAAAGTGCCTAAACCCCATTCTTGTCTTCAATATAGCAGATGGAGAGCAATCTGAGGCTTAAGGAGAGGGAATGATTAAACAATATTGAACTTCATCATGTTCTTGATGAAATCAACCTGTTGGTCATCTTTTGTATTTTCTCATTTGATGTATCAACATGTTGGGTGAAAATGATGTATGATTATGATGTAATATCTCTAAATTGAGAAAACCAATATCACTAAATTGAGAAAACCTATGTAATTTTTAATTTATGTAAATTTATAATTTATTTTCAGCTATGCTTTAAATTCATATTCTTCTTATGTGGAATTCTAGTCTTTACACTCAATATGACAAAAAATAAACCCATGTTATAGAGTGTTTAAGCTTGGAGGATCTTATGGTTCTCTTGCATGTTATATGCACAATACTGGGTGGTGTTTTTGATTTTGACCTTTCACATGTCTAGAGTAAATTTTGGAATTCATCTATGTTGGTTACTATTTTGTTGAATTTGGATGAGATTGAGGATCATCAAGGTTATAGTGGAGAGATTAAGTTACCCGCATTGGGGGGAAGGCTTGGATGTAGTTTTGGGTGTAGTTGTTCATGGTTTGGGTTTTGTGACTTACTTGAGTATTGGGTCAATGATTCATCAACCATATAATGATATGTGTGTGTCCATGATCATTATTGTTGGCCCCATGATGAGAAGATCTACAAACAAAAGGCTCGATGTGGTACAAATTTCCACATTTTTTTCTAGTGTGTTTGGGGCTCAAAGATGGACTCGTCTTTCACCTTTTTTGTTGATGGTTTGGGGACTAATGAAGACAATGATGGTGTGATTGTGGTTGCAAATGTGGAGAAATTCAAGAAGCAATAATACTTAAATATAGTTAAAATGTATGATACTCAAATACATATAACCTTCATAGAATTTATGTGTCTCTTTTAGGGAATGTCTTCTTAGGTCATACTTTTCTTATTAAAAATAATTATAAATTATTTTTAGATAATATTTTAAAAAAATATTATCCAAATTTTTTATTACAAATAATTGTATGATTGACATTAGTTTTCTATAATCCATTAAGAATTGTTATGATCTCTTTTAATCTTGATTGTAAATCAAACAAAATTAAAACTAAAAGTAATCACAACAAATAATTATATATATATTAATTAAATGTTGAGAATTTACAAACTTTTCATAAATCTAAGAATTTTAATAAAAGATCATAAAATCACTAACCAAAAACCCCTTTTATGACAAATTTCTTATTTTAAAGAAAGGCATTTAATAATTAAATCCTCAATAATGTTGTCTTGTGTTCATATTACATAACATCATATGATGTTATTTTATTGTGATATTAAGATATTATTATATTGCAAATGTATAGTTTTGTGGTAAATAGAAGTATATATCTATCAAATTTTTATACTTATCTATTTAAATTTATTTTTAAATATTAATTTACATTTTATAAATATAATTAAAAATATTATTATGATTATAATAATATTAAAATATAATTTATTAGAAATGGCAAATTTTAATTATTTTTAATGAAAAAACACATTTAAATAAAATTAATTTCCCCCAACTATATAAAATCTTAACATCTTTTTCTTTTAGAAAAAGACAAATTTAAATTTAATTCTTGTCTTATACAGCTACACTCATCTTTAAATTTAAAACCGAATTGTACTTGCCTTTTTGTGGCGACAGAAACTGTTATCCTATCCACTCATCCAAATAATCCGATATTGAAGGGAAATCGGGTGACTGCAATCCAGAGTAAGAGATATTAACCGAAACGAGACTTGGACCTCACAAATTCATTTTGGCAACCAAGAAATAAAATTTCGTGTGAATAAAGGCATCAATATTAAGGAAGATGTAAATAGAAATGTAGGGGTCCATTACAAAGCAGTTGTCAGAGTATGATAATGGAGGCAATTTTCCCTTGTTCACCAAAATCTTGCTTTAATAACGCCCCCAAATTCCCTCCTCATCCGCGCCGCCTGGTTGCATGCAACGTGCAAACAGAAGCAAAACCCACTTCCACTGCGCCGACAGACAAACCAACTGCCACGAACAGAGCTCCCGTTAGTGTGGAAGACCAGCCGCCATTGAACGTGCAGTCGTTTGGAAGCCTAAATTCTTCAGATCTGCAATCTCCACGCCCTCTAACCGCCGTCGTATGCAACGCTGTAGATGACTTCATCAATAATTTTATCGATAAGCCGCTCAGGCCGTCGGTGGATCCGCGGTTTGTCTTGGCCGGAAACTTTGCACCCGTGAAAGAAAGGGCGCCGACAGAGTGCGTGAACGTGCAAGGAACTCTTCCAGCATGTCTGGACGGCGTATACATCCGCAACGGCCCCAATCCCAGGTACGTGCCCAAGGCCGGCCACCATCTTTTCGACGGCGACGGAATGTTGCATGCGCTAAGGATAAAGAACGGCCGCGCCACGTTCTGCAGCCGCTTTGTCCGCACGTACAAATACGTTCAGGAAGACATTGCCGGCGCTCCCGTGATGCCCAACTTCTTCTCGGGATTCTATAGTTTTGCCGGCGTGGCGAGGGGCGCGCTAATCGCCGCCAGACTTGCTTTGGGACTCTTCAATCCATTCAATGGCGGCGGGCTGGCCGATACCAGTCTCTTGCATTTTGACAACAAGCTAATGGCGCTGGGTGAATCCGATCTGCCGTATGTGGTCAAAGTGACGGACGGCGGGGATGTTGAAACGATCGGGCGTTATGATTTCGACGGGAAGCTGTTCATGAGTATGACGGCGCACCCGAAGATCGATCCCGAGACTGGGGAACTGTTTGCGTTCCGTTACGGCGCCGTGCCGCCGTTTCTGAACTACTTCAGAGTGGCGCCGACTGGGGAGAAGCAGCCTGACGTGGCAATTCTGTCCATGCTGCAGCCTTCCTTTATCCATGACTTCGCCGTCACTGGTCAGTACGCCATTTTTCCCGACACGCAGATTGTGGTGAAGCCGCTTGACATGATCCTCGGCGAGGGGTCGCCCATGGGCTGCGACACCGGAAAAGTTCCCCGGCTCGGAATTCTCCCGCGATACGCCACCGACGACTCGGAAATGAAATGGTTCGAAGTTCCCGGCCTCAATTTCATCCATTCGCTCAACGCGTGGGATGAGGGCGACGAGATCGTGCTCATTGCGGCGAATTCTTATCCGGTGGAACATATTCTGGAGAGGACTCATCTGGTGCATGCCACGGTGGAGAAAGTACGGATCAATTTGAGCACGGGCATCGTCGTCCGGACGCCGCTTTCTTCCAAATGCCTCGAGTTCGGCGTGGTGAACGGCCGGTTTCTGACGAAGAAGAATCGGTATGCTTACATGTCTATCGGCGCGCCGCTGCCGAAGATTTCCGGCATTGTGAAGCTCGATTTCGAGAAGGAAGATGGCGGCGACGACAGGGAGAGCGTTGTGGCGGCGCGGCTGTATGGCCCGACCTGCTTTGGCAGTGAGCCGTTTTTTGTTCCGAGGACTTCGGACCCCAAAGCCGAGGAGGACGACGGTTACGTGGTGGCGTATACGCACGACGAGAGCAGCGGAGAGTCGCGTTTTGTTGTGATGGATGCGCGGTCTCCAATGCTGGAAATCGTGGCTTCTGTGGAGCTCCCTACGAGAGTTCCTTACGGTTTTCATGGACTCTTTGTCAGCGAGGAGGAGCTCTCCTCCACTCGTTTCTGATTTGTCTTTTCCTTTTTTGGCCCCACTTTATGTATATACTTTGATTATACTCCGTATTAACGTTGTAATCTGGATTTTCAGTTGGGAAACCATCTGATCACTAGTTTTTTTGGTAAACGCTGGATTAATTTTATTTTGATTCTCAGGTTCTCCAATCACAATGTGTTTATTCGGCCCACATCTACGGTTCTTATCGCTGTTTGGAAACATCAAATATGGCCGCCCAATGGCAGGGATTGTCGGCGCAATCCGTAGGCTAAGAGGATAAGGAATGGATCAATCAATTTGATTTGAAAATAATTCAGTTAAATTTAGATATTAATTTGGTAGTTTATTGGATTGTATTTTTTATATTAAACATAGTAATTTATAGAATATGAGTATTATTAATAAGCATAACAAAAATAATAGTTATGAAAGATTGTTAAAAATATTATCATACAACCATCATTAAAAACAATATACGAGAATGAAATAATATGATTTGTGGGTTAACTTCATTTTAAAGTTGAAAATTTAATTTAGATTTATGTGTGAAAAAAGGTAACTTCATTTTAAAGTTAAAGTTTACTTTAGATTCATGTGTTAAAATATTAAGGATCCTTGTTCTTAGGATATTGAGTAGCATTTGAATTGAGCCCACTTTGAAGTGATTTTGGAAAAGCCAACGAGTTTGTATGTAATCATGTCTTCATCTTTTGTCATAAGTATATTGCCTTTATTTTCTTAATCTAACGAAAGTAAACTAACTATGTTGCTTCTTGTATGGTTGGTAATTAAAGTTATCCAAACAAGGGTATGTTGTGGAATAACGATGATGCATATTATTAAAAAATTTTAAATATATAAAATAAAATAATGGCGGTTTCAAGTTACATAAAGTAGTAATTGTTCATATGTAGTACATCAGCTTTAATTGTTCAAGAGAATTCATTGAGTTTAGAAATAATTTTGTCCGTTCAATTATATGATGAAAAAGTGCTTATGAATTCAATAATGTTTTAAAAGTTGACTTCTCCAAACTAGTAAAACTTTTGAGCTTATTCCCCTTAACCATGTATTGGCCATCAAAGTAGGCTCAAACTTTATAAAGACTAGAAAAAAGAACACTCATTTGTAGTTAAGACTTAATAGAAATATAAATGTTACAATTGAGTATGAAAATAAAAACCATATTCCATTTGAATCCATTTGGTTATTTATTGTTGAAGAGCTTCATATGATCACTATACAATTGTTAGAGAATATCATCGATCTGATTGATGGAATGTATACTATAAACATATAACTATATATGTATGTATACACACATATATATATATATATATATATCTATGTGTGTGTCTGTATAATTATATTGTAAGAGTCACACCTCTATGCATATATGACTACCTATTAGTGTATTTATAAAGGATGCTTATTCTATGGTTGATATCAATTACAGCAGCAATATCAAACATTAGTAAGCATTCAGATTCTTTCTATATGCGATCCTGCTCTTTAACATGGTATCAAAGCCTCTATAGAAAAGAATCAAAGATTACAAAAAAAACAGCGTAAAGAAAAGGCAGGTCGTGGGTTCCAAATTCATCTTCTCAGTGAGATGGCAGTTTCAAGTTTGGGATCCAGGAATCATTGACGGTGTAAGAATGCTTGTGGACAAGCATTTTCCAAGAGGGGGGCTGTAATGTCCCCAAATTGAAACCTAAAAGATATACGATATATTAAAACTCAATTAAAGATTGAAATTTATTAAATGGAAACCAAATGAAGACCATGATCATCATAAGTAGCTGAATCTGTCACTAGCATGTAATTCGAATGGAGGAGATCTGTTAAGGCACATACGATAAAAAGAAGCAAGTATGACGATGTAATCTAAGAAACACCGATCAATGATTATGAATGGAGATAATAGATGGAGATTTCCTTCATTAAAGGCTATGCAATATGCAACCCGAATATCATTGCAAACTGATCATCTACTCATTGATGCTAACGGCATGAAGGTTAAGGATGATCATTGGTTAAACATTGACGAGCACCACCAATTATAAAGCCCCTCATCCTGTAGATTCGGTTTGAGGAAGTATGATAGCCACTTACAAAAAGATCAATAACAACAGGGGAAAGACACGATTGGCATTGGTTATGATCAAGAATGGTAGTAGTATGGAGACCGGTAACATGGCGATGAATTTTGGCAACCATATAAGGCAACTAATATATGTATCATTAAGACACCCTCTGTGACGATATCAATGATTAGATGGATGTAACGATAAGACCAACGACGGGTATTAATACAACCAATCATCCGAGCGATAGTGTGTCTGTCTTCAAGAAACATCGTCTTGCATAACAAATGATATTCTTATGGAATCATCAAAGATCAGATTATTGAATTAAATATATATAATCCCAAGTGAATTGCTCTGTAGAGAAAACTCGATTGCTGGTAGCAATTGAAAGGTGCAAGCAATTATAATCAATAACAAAGACAACATCATCCAGAAGCACAGTCAATACAAGTAATATCAGAGACGGCTTCATTACCAGTGCGTATAAGATAAAGAAGGATCAGACACCGTCTGTGTATCCATATCTCTGCCATTGAGATATTCTTCAGCCTGTATATGCAGCGTGGATAAACAGAGTATATCAAAGACAACCATTCAGGTTATAAAAGCATAATTTACATTGCCACATGAGAAACAACATTCATGTTTATTGTATGCAACCTTCTTATTAACTTGGGAAGCATATGCATTTGGAATTATACATAAATTCCATTACATTCAACATTTGCATTTGGAATTACCAGTCATTTGCATTATAACGTGTGTATGCATTTGGAATCATCATTCATTTGAATCATCATTCAGTCTAAGCATTAATCATTTCATTGTATAAGTCTAAAGTTTGAAATTATAAATCAGAATTGTATAATTGTTCACGTTAGATTTGTGGAAATCTCGTAGTGTCTCAAAACTGTAAAAAGGGGACATTACAGTTTTGAAGCCACTTCAACACCCAATTCAAATCAAATATCCACTGCAGATGAAAATCAGGAAGTGCGGATCGAATCCCTCCAAGAAAAGGCAGCTAATTGAGCAAGGACAATCATAATTATTGCACAGCAGACCAAGCCAAGTTCAAATAGGCATTGAGCCATTTTTGAAAAATCAAGGTTGCTAAGAAGGCATCAAACTCCTACATGAGATCAATTTCAAACCTGGCAGACATCAAAAGTAAAAAACAATTATTGAACAAGCTCAGATTTCTCATAAGGGAGTTCAAGTTAATTCTAGATTTAGGTTGCAAACTCAGAATTTTGTCATACACGGCAAGGTGAATGTATTTTCTTATGGCAATTCATGGATGGTAAAGGGCTGTATATGCACATTTTTGACAAAGATTTTGAATGAAGATTGTGGTTATGATGGAATTATCTAAGTTTGAAACCTTCATTTACCTTGATGAAATCAGATTTTTGAAATTACATAGGGGTACGATTTCTGAACTCTTCACAATGATTTTTGAAATTAATCTCATGTAGAAGTTCCCAGTATGTTTTGAGATACGATGATCTAGTTAAGAATAGCGACCATATGGAGATAAAATGATAACAAAGGAATAATAAGTAATAACATCAATACCATCGATTAATTATTAACAAGATAATTAGTGACTTGACTTATGACTTATTAGTTAGTAGCCATAATAGAAGACTTGTCAGATAGTTATGAAGAAGGCCACAATTGCTAATGAAGACAACATTGATGTCAAGTATTCGTTAATGTATGAAGTCAACATCTAATCGATAGTTATCATAATGAGATATGTTTTGTAAAGAAGAAAATTAGCATAAGGATCATAATGAAACCGATATGCTATGAAGAAGGATAATGAGTACGAGTATTGTATTAATGGTCTCACCTTACGAAAGGAAATACTTCAGAATATTTGAAAAGATAAGTATCTCATGTCTTATTAATCCATATGAATTTGTAGGTTGCAATTCATTAAAGAATAAATTTTGTATGCTTTTATCATTTTTATGTTTGGGATAGTTTAGCTTTATGAACTATTCGTAATCTATCTCTGACATCTTCAAAAAGGTCAAGAAGTTGGTGAAATTTAGCTTCTAAGAAAACAGATGATTCAGTCAACTTGGAGAAACTTGATCATATCGATTGAGAGGGAGTTCAATATTGAAGTGGGAACTCATGGATATAATTGTTGATGAGATGCACGTGGATAGAATCCCTGATGAAGGAAGTCCTTACATCATATGAGACTACAGCTCATTGAGAGTCTTTATTATCTTCCCTCAAGTCCAAGAGGGAGTGTTAATGTTGTGGCCTTGGAAAAGATCAAAATACACCTTATGCTAGTCGATGTAACCTTATGACTATTCAGATTATTCGTATTGGTTCTCTCAAGAAGGAAGGTATGTAGTGACATCCTGCAGTGACACTGAGTTGAGTATATAAACAGGGTATGCCTTCATGACAGAGGGAGAAGCTAAAGGATCTGCATGAGTGGACATTCGAGGATCTTGATTCAGAGGGAGTAGACCATGTTTTGTTGGTTCTCTAGTAATCAAGAAATTGTAGCAGAGAATTATGATTATTACCATGAGAGAAGGCTATATGTTAGAGGGAGAAGCTAGAGGATCAAATTAAGTTGGCACCCTAGGTTCTTGGTCATACAAATTCAGAGGGAGTGTACCATGTCAAGATGGTGTATACTTTGTAAGCTCAGAATTCACCAAGACTATGAGACAGTACAAACAAATACAATTCTATGGAGAACCTACAACCGATATTCTTACCAAACCCCTTGCTAGAAAGAAGATTGTGTACGTTCAGGTAACCTTGGTATGTTGAGAAGTAAAGCCTTAGCTCAAAAGAAGGTTTTAGCTTCAGTGATCGATCATTTTGTATCTTAAATGATTCTTGTTCTTGATAGACAAGTCTAAGGTGGAAGTCTTGGTTTCCACTCTCTAGGATGAGCCATGGTGGATCCACCCTCTGAAAAGAGTCAAGGTGGATTTCATATGTGTGACTTTATGGGCCCATTCATTTTGTGTTATATTATGAAAAATGACGATCTTTCATATGTGTTGGGTTACTATTGCTAGGTGACGACTTAGACAATAGCTTAACCTAGTGTCAGGTATGACTATGTATTATAGTCACTAGTCCTGACACTAAATTGTTTTTTGGAGTTGTTAAAATCCAATTCTGAATTGGTCGAGGATTATAACAACATGTCAATCAAGATTAGACTACATTAAGTTGTTGTCCCGGAATGTGCCGGATATCTTGATTGTTATCGCTAAATCTAGTTCTGAATTGGTTGGGGATTGCGATAAATCTTCTATTAGGATGAGTACATTATAATAATGTCTTGAGCTGTGTCGGATATCCTAATTTTAAAAATTACAATTTTTAAAAGAGCAACTTAAAATCTGGAATAGGGTCCACTTCCAAAATCTTTTTACCCAAAAGTTAAGATTGGAGGAAGCTTTGAAGATTTTAAATGACAAGATCATTAGTAATGGTATGAGGGAGGAGGACTTTGAGGAGGAAAAAAGTCTCAGCTAGGAATATGTAGAGGTTCTAGCTAAGGAAGAAATTTTCTAGAGACAAAAGTCTAGAGAAACATGGCTGGTAGAAGGGGACCGTAATACAAAATTCTTCCACAACTCAGTGAAAGTGCATAGAGCATGCAATAAAATTTTCTCTATTGTTAATAAGGATGGCATATTGGTTGAAGAACCTTCAGAGATTAACAAAGAAGCTATAGATTTTTTTACTGACAAGGGACAGCTACACCCCAAATCACTTTCTTTGGAGGAGGAGGTTTTAAGATGTATTCCAAGTGTTATCTATGAGGATCAGAATAAAATGCTAACTGATTTCGTATCTATGGTGGAATTAAAAATGGCTTTATGGGGTCTTGGAAAGAACAAAGTGCCAAGACTCGATGGGTTTCCTACTCTCTTCTTTTAGGTTTTCTGGGATCTGTTGGCTAAGGATATCTGGGAGGTGGTGGAGGAGTCTCGTAAAGGGGGGTTTGTTTTAAAGGATTTCAATAACACCTTCATTGCCCTTATCCCTAAAAGAGATAAGGTGTCATCTTTTGAGGATCTTAGACCTATTACCCTTTGCAACACTATTTATAAAGTTATCTCCAAAGTCATGGCTAATAGACTTTAAAAAGTTCTAACTATGGTTATCTCAAATGAACAGAGTGGTTTCTCCCTTGGTCGCTCTATCTATGAAGGTGTTATTATTTCTCATGAGTTAATCCATTCTATTAGATTGAGAAAACTTGAGAAGATGATGGTGAAACTTGATATTAGAAGGGCCTATGATGAAGTGGATAGGGACTTTTTGGTTAAAGTTCTGCAAAGATTTGGTTTTGACCAACACTGGATTTCGTGGGTGTATAGTTGCATTAGCACTCCTTGGTTCTCTATCCTGGTAAATGGTATCCCTCAAGGGTTTTTTGAATTAACAAAAGGTTTAAGGCAAGGGGATCCCCTATCCCCGTTTCTTTTCATTATCTTGGTAGAGGTTTTAGGCAGGTTGGTTTCTTGTAGAAGGAGGGACAGATCTTGGAATGGGGTAAAGGTGGTTGTTGGGATTGATGCAATTACTCACCTTTAGTTTGTTGATGATACCTTTCTTGCTGGGGATGCCTGTGAAAAAGAAGCGTGAATTATGAAAAAGAATCTTGATGTATATGGACAGGTTTCTAGTCAGGTGATAAATTGGTATAAATCTGAGATTTTCTTCTTTAATACCCCCCTTAGTACTCAAAGATCTATTTGCAAAATTTTAAATGTCAAAAAGGGCTCTTTACTAGGATGATATTTGGGAATTCCTTTGTTCCAAGGTAGAAATAAAGTTGTTATTTGGAAAGACCTGATTTCCAAGTGTCTGCATAGTTTGGAGGGTTGGAAAGGAAGATGGCTCACGACGGCTGGTTGCATTCTTATGCTTAAAATAGTGGTGTCTATTGTCCCAATCTTTTCCATGATGTGTTTGAATATTTCCAAAAAAGTGATAGGTGTTATAGAACAGAAGATGCAAATTTTTTTTTGGAGTGGCTCTTCGGAGACAACAAAGTTGCCTTTGTTAGCCTGGAGGAAGATTTGTAGGCCAAAGGCCTCTGGTGGTGCAGGGCTAAGGGACTGGAATGTGATGAACACTGCTCTGGGGGAAAAGCTATGTTGGCAGATGTTTAAATGCCCTGATCAGTTGTGTGTAAAAATACTCAAAGAAAAATATTTGGATTCTGGTAGTGATGAAAGGATCTTTACAATTAGGAACCCCCCTAAGGATTCAACTATTTGGAATTTTCTTATCTCTTGCAGACAGGTCATCACTGATCATTTTTCCTGGAAGATTGGGAATGGTGTGAAAGCTCACTTCTGGGCAGATTCTTGGAATGGCTATCCTATCCTTAGAGATGACAATAGATTTAGAGATTTAGAGCAGACTTTGTGTGATATTTGGAGTTGCAGAGTTGTGGATTACTTGGTCTAGCAGGAAAATCCTTTGGGGGGTTCTTGGCAATGGAAGGACTCCACTATGGAGGGCCTTGTGGCTAATCAATAATTGTTGCTTAAGGAAATTTTTAGGAAGAGGGAAGTTTGTGTTGTGGACGAGGAAGACTCAATTTTTTGGTGCGGTTCTTCTTCAGGGGAATATTCTATGAAGCTTGGGTTTAAGCTGTTATCTGTTGAGGACGGGGGAAGTTTTGAGGCAGCTGACTTATGTTGGAGTAGGGTCTGCCTTCCAAAAGCGGGCTCATTTGCTTGGTTGGCGGTCCAAGGTAGAGTTCTCATAGCGGAGAGGAAAAAGAGATTGGGCTTTTGTGGTCCAACTAAGTGTGTTATGTGTGGGTGTCACATGGAGACAGTTGATCATCTTTTTATAAACTGTTCAATAGCAGAACAGTGCTAGCGGCTAGTTCAACAGGTTGGGTCCGTGGATGCCAAATTTAAAAGATTTTTTTGGTAGTTGGCCTTGTGTAAAAATGAAGTCTTTTCTTTCCAGTTTATGGGTCATTAGCTCTTCTATAGTGGTGTGGGAAATCTAGAAGGAAAGAAATAGAAGGATTTTTTAGGATCTTGAAGAACCCATGGAAAGACTATTATGGAGAATAAAGCATGCAATATCAGAAGTGATGACATGGCTCTTTTGCGGAAGTCCTTAAGGAAGTTACCATTCACAAAAGATGATGGCAGGATGTTGGATAGGTGACTTGATATAAGGTTGAGGTATGCTCATAGCTGCTCAAGTAATGTTGAGACGGATAAGGAGAAAAAGGAGACGGGCTAAAAAGCCCCTGAGCTTGGATGGGCTAAGGCAAATTTTGATGAGGCTTCCAAAGGAAATCATGGGCCTTCTAGGGCAGGGATTATCTCATATCAGATAGAGGATCGGTTTTGGCCTATGGAGCTAAGCGGTTGGTTGAAGGAACAAATAATCTAGCTAAGGCAAAAGCGACTCTATGGGTGGTGGAGTGTGCAAAGGTTGTTGGGATCATCACATTGCATTTGGAGGGTGATTCATTGGTGATTGTGGAAGCTATCTGAAAGTGTAAGGTTGGAGCATGGCATCTTTGCAATTATGTAAAGCTCATAAACTCGCTCCTTAAGGGGTTTGATGATTTTAAAGTTAGTCATATAAGGAGGGAAGGTAATGGAGAGGCTGACACTCTGTCCAAATGGGCTATGACTTTGGAACCTATTGGCTTTCAAAAATTTGAATTTTGTGACCGTTAGGACTTTTTAAAGGATTGGTCCCCTTTTTAAAAGTATTAGATAACCACTCGTAACTAGATTTTCTAGTTACCTTTTGGAGAAATGACGTTGGTTGGATGATGATGAGGTGACGTAAGGTGGGAATGATGTTATGGGGTGTTGTTTCTCAGCGAGCTGATGTGTTTTTATGATGGCGCGAGAGTTTCTATTCTTATGATTATATCGAGGACAAAATTTATGCCGAGCATGTGGAATGTGTTAAATTTCGGGCTGAGGGTCTCTTTCAACAATCTTTTTTTTGTGTGAAGGCGACGGGTGTAAGGATGGAGCCGACCTTCACCTTCAAAATGACCTTGCAACAGAAGGCACTTTTCAACTTGGTAGCAGTTTTGAGGCTTAAACGCCTGCTAAAATGTCCTATGCTTGGAGTGATTAAGGCAGTCCAGTGTACTCTGGGGCCTTTGTTTCAGGAGGCCCAACACCACTGGAAATTGAATGCGGACATAGCAGCAATGATATTTGCGTGGGGCTTCGAGCTGAACGAAAATGTGGAAACAGTTAAATGGGTCGTAACATCTCTATTTCCCAATAAATTGTTGGTGGGTTTGGACTCTCTTTTTGAATGGGCTATCACTGGTTTTAGGTTTAATTATAGTGAATGCTTTGAGGACATGGAGGAAGGCTGTGAGAAAGGGGTTTTTTCATTTTTATGGTGGCCTTCTCATGTGTACAAAGAGGCTTACAAGGTGCAAATTGCAGCTGCATGGGAGTAGTTAAAGGTTGAAATTAGGACCTTTGAATAGTCTGGGGTTCACAGAGCTATGGGATTTATGGTTGGTCACTCACGTAGGCGGCGTTCTCTTATCCCCCAATGCAGAGGAAGGGTGGTGAGGCTTGTTTAGCCTTTTTTGGGTGGTTCTTGCAGTTTCAAAGTTTACAGTAAGGTGCCTTTTGTGATGGCTGGATGTATGTAAATGCTCCTATAGCGTTTGTATATTTTTCTGTTAATACTGCCAAAATTTGTAGTTGTCAACGATTTTTTTTTGGGGTGGTTTCGGATTTTTGCGGGTGGTTTGGGGACTATTCAAACTTTATTGGCTTAAAGCCTCTATGTAAATGTTTACTTCTTATTTCTAATAAAGATACTTATTACTGAGCAGAAAAAAAAGAATTTTAATAGAAGATCAAAATATCACTTACCAAACTTCCTTTATCACAAATTTATTATTTTAAAGAAAGACATTTAATAGTTATCCTCAATAATGTTGTGTTGTGAAGATTACATAACATCATATGATGTAAAAAATGACATCAAGATATTGTGACATTAAGATATTATTGTATTGCAAATGTATAGTCTTGTAGTAAATAAAAGTATATATCTATTAAATTTTTATACTTATTTATTTAAATTTATTTTTAAATATTAATTTACTATTTATAAATATGATTATTAGGATAGGTCCTCATGCAACAACTACTCAACATTTTAACAACAATTTGTGGAATAGTACTATTCTAAATAATATTTTTAAATGAAAAGTTTAACAATATTTGTTACAAATAAAAGTTGGAAGCAAGATTTTAAGCAAATAAAAATGTGAAAAAAAAATATGATGAAGACATGTGACACTTTTCGAATAAACAATTGGTACTTTTTCCAACCCCGTCCCCCAACCCTTTTTTCAATACTTAAGATTCCAATCTATCATTTCCTCCAAATAAAAAAATTTACATAAGAACATTCTTATGAAAATACTGTCCATAAAATATTAACATCTTTACTTTTCGAAAAAGACAAATTTAAAATTAATTCTTATCTTATACACAGTTACAGTCATCTTCAAATACCGACAGCACTTGACTTTTTGGCGCGACACAAATTATTATCCTTATCCACTCCTCCAAATAATCCGATATTGAAGGGAGGAAATTGTGTGACTGAAATCCAGAGTAAGAGATATTACCCGAAACGAGACATGCACCTCACAAATTCATTTTGGCAACCAAGAAATACAATTTCGTGTGAATAAGGGCATCGATATTTGCGTGCAGAGAACTGTACTATTTAAACGATAGAAATGTTGGGGTCCATTACAAAGCAGTTGTCAGAGTATGATAATGGAGGCTATTTTCCCTTGTTCACCAAAATCTTGCTTCAATAACGCCCCCAAATTCCCTTCTTATCCGCGCCGCCTGGTTGCATGCAACGTGCAAACAGAAGCAAAACCCACTTCCACTGCGCCGCCAGAGAAGCCCACTCCCACGAACAGAGCTCCCATTAGTGTGGAAGAACAGCCGCCATTAAAGCCATTGAACGTGCAGTCATTTGAAAGCCTAAATTCCTCAGATCTGTCATCTCCGCGCCCTCTAACCGCCGTCGTATGCAACGCTGTAGATGACTTCATCAATAATTTTATCGATAAACCCCTTCGGCCCTCGGTGGATCCGCGGTTTGTCTTGGCCGGAAACTTTGCCCCCGTGAAAGAAACGGCGCCGACAGAGTGCGTGAACGTGCGAGGAACTCTTCCGCCATGTCTGGACGGCGTGTACATCCGCAACGGTCCCAATCCCAGGTACGTGCCCAAGGCCGGCCACCATCTCTTCGACGGCGACGGAATGTTGCATGCGCTAAGGATAAAAAACGGCCGCGCCACTTTCTGCAGCCGTTTCGTCCGCACGTACAAATACGTTCAAGAAGACATTGCCGGCGGTCCAGTCATGCCCAACGTCTTCTCGGGATTCTACAGTATTGCCGGCGTGGCGAGGGGTGCACTAATCGCCGCCAGAGTCGCTTTGGGACTCTTCAATCCTTTCAATGGCGGCGGGCTGGCGAATACCAGTCTCTTGCATTTCGACAAGAAGCTAATGGCGCTGGGTGAATCCGATCTGCCGTATGTGGTCAGAGCGACGGACGGCGGGGATGTTGAAACGATGGGGCGTTATGATTTTCACGGGAAGCTGTTCATGGGAATGACGGCGCACCCAAAAATCGATCCTGAGACTGGGGAACTGTTCGCGTTCCGTTATGGACCTGTGCCGCCGTTTCTGAACTATTTCAGAGTGGCGGCTAACGGAGAGAAGGAGCCCGACGTCGGA
Source organism: Chamaecyparis obtusa (assembly GCA_027943335.1). Classification (NCBI taxonomy): domain Eukaryota; kingdom Viridiplantae; phylum Streptophyta; class Pinopsida; order Cupressales; family Cupressaceae; genus Chamaecyparis; species Chamaecyparis obtusa. Next base: position 624,884 of record BSBK01000596.1, read on the forward strand.
ATTCTGTCCATGCTGCAGCCTTCCTTTATCCATGATTTTGCCATCACGGGTAAGTACGCCATTTTTCCCGACACGCAGATCGTGGTGAAACCGCTGGACATGATCCTCGGCGAGGGGTCGCCCATCGGCTGCGACACCGGAAAAGTTCCCCGGCTCGGAATCCTCCCGCGGTATGCCACCAATGACTCGGAAATGAAATGGTTCGAAGTTCCGGGATTCAATTTCTTCCATTCGCTCAATGCCTGGGATGACGGCGACGAGATCGTGCTCATTGCGGCGAATTCGTACCCGGTGCAGCATATTCTGGATAGGACTCATCTGGTGCATTCCACGGTGGAGAAAGTACGGATAAATTTGAGCACGGGCATCGTCGTCAGGACGCCGCTTTCTTCCAAATGCCTGGAGTTCGGCGTGGTGAACGGCCGCTTTCTGACGAAGAAGAATCGGTTCGCTTACATGTCTATCGGCTCGCCGCTGCCGAAGATTTCCGGCATTGTGAAGCTCGATTTCGAGAAGGAAGATGGCGGCGACGGCAGGGAGAGCGTTGTGGCGGCGCGGCTGTACGGCCCCAATTGCTTTGGTAGCGAGCCGTTTTTTGTTCCGCGGAGTTCGGAGCCCAGCGCCGAGGAGGACGACGGGTACGTGGTGGCGTATACGCACGACGAGAGCAGCGGAGAGTCGCGTTTTGTTGTGATGGACGCGCGGTCTCCGACGCTGGAAATCGTGGCTTCTGTGGAGCTCCCTGCGAGAGTTCCGTACGGTTTTCATGGCCTCTTTGTCAGCGAGGAGCAGCTCTCGTCCACTCGTTTCTGATGTGGCCTTTATTTTCCGATGTACATACTTCTCTTGTACTAGTTTTTGACGCTGTAGTCTAATAGTCTAATTTTCAGTTCGAATTAGTTTTCTTTAACGTTTCCCGTCTTGACGTAGTTGGCGTAGCGACTATATCCATGATGAGATCCTTTTTCACGACTACTAGTACATGTTTTTGGTGTAACGGCAAAATCTACACGACGGTGTTATAATAGATTAATCTTGATTTCTAGTCAAAGTCAAATACTCAAGCTATTCAATGTGTATATATGCTCTAAGTACTTTATGGGTAGCTGTGTACAAGTGGGATCGCCCAAACTATTTGGTCTGTCATCAATTTAACCGAAGCCAAAAAAAAGAAAAAAAAAACCATACCGAGAGGTTAAACTTCAGATAGGCATGGGTAAGACCACTGCACCAAAAGAATCCTTTTAAATTGTTGGATAATCATATGTTAAAAAAAAAAATTAAATTGAATTCAGGACAAAAATATTTTTATAAAGCCATCCAACTAATCTTGGTCAATTATAAAAATATTGTTAATTGAATTCAGGATAGTTATGTGTCACTTTCCATACCAATTTCAAACAATCTTGGTCTAGCAGTCATACTCGATGGTTTGGTGCTTGGTGAGATGTAATATCAAAATAATTGAAATTTTTTATGATATAAATTGATAGTAGATTCTTTTTTAAAAATATGGGGCATCTCATGGTTATTACAAGGAAATTAGATTGATGACTATGCATCGCCTATCCTAATAATTATGTCATGATGATGATTATATTAGGATAACATTTTATCTCTATATCAAGGACATACATTTTAGCTTTTGTTATCTATTTATATTCATCATATAACTCCTTATGTGTTTCTTGTTGATATATTTGACTCACCATCACATCAACTTACTTCATCATGTTAGAAAAAATTCGATTGGGGAGTTTAGGCGGGAACTTTGTGCAGGGTGATTGATCGGGGAATCTTATGTCCCTGATCGTTGAAGGTTCGCAAGTGGGCGTGCAACATGCAAGATTGGAAGTAGAAAAGACAATAGATAGCCAAGGTGGTGCAGAATCTGAAGATGGACACCCACAGGAGGGTGGGTTCCCCAATGTTCTAGGAGGGATTGTTGGGCCTCAGACGAGAGGTACGCTGGGGGCCTTGGGTTATGCTGAAGCTAAGTCACAACCTTGGTCCTCCCTTTTCGAGGTTAAATCTAGTGGGAAGTCGGTGTTTCCTCAAGTCAACAACATTTTGGACCAACTTTAGGAAGGTATGCTATTTCTGTACCTGGTCTAGTGATTGACCATAACATCTCCCTTATGGCCCTTTCATTGACTTAGGAAATCTCATGGGCCCTAGACCCAATATTGATTAGGTTAGAGATTTTGCTAGAAAGAAATGGCATTTGAAGGCACAAGTTAAAAATTCTGCTATGTCGAAAAGATTTTTCTCCATTGTGTTTTCTTGTGAAGAAGATCTATCTGATGTTTTATGTTGTGGACCATGGGTGATTGGGAAGTCATCTTTGGCTTTGAAGAAATGGTCCCCAAGTCTTGAACTAAATGACACTATCTTTGCCTCTATTCCTGTGTGGGTAAGACTCTTGGGCTTACCGCTAGAGTATTGGGATGAAGATGTGCTTAGGGGAATAACAAGTTCATTTGGTGAGATTCTATCGATAGATCTCATGATAGCTACCAAAAAGAGAATGGTTTTTGCTAGAATATGTATAAGTGTTTCTCAATACATAGACCTCCCTTCTTCTATATAAATTATGTCTAAATTGGGGAAATGGGTTCAACTAGTTGAATTTGAATTGCTTGCCTTTATTTTTTTCCTTTGTAAGAAATCTGGGCATTGGGTGAAAAAGTGTCCATTGCAGGAAAATAAATTGAAAACCCAGAAAGAAGCTTCTAAGAAGAAGCTTTAGAGAGAAAAGAAAGCTAATATGAATCAAACACAATGTAAAATGGGTCAAGATAACAATCTTGATAGCAATACTAAGGAGAACTATGGTCAAGAGGAGGTCCCAAAAGGACATCAACAAGTAGGAAGGGAAGATCCATGTCCTATACAAGACCCATAAAGGAATGGGATAGAGGCGAAAAGGAATCAAGTTAGCAATCTTGAGGGCAGTAATGTGTGTATTATGGGTAAGGAGAAGGCTAAAAAAGAGGAACAAAAAAAGGAGACGAAATGACCTCTTCCTGAAATGAAGTCAGATATGTCTTTAGAGGAGGGCAAAATCTCAGAGGGAACGCTTGAGAAAGGAAATGGGGTTGGTGTCTCTCCTTCTCCAGTGACTACAAAGGAAATGATGTTGATATGGACGGGTGATGATTAGCCAAGAATTGAAATGGTTTTTGGCTCTCTCCCTTTACTTGGGGCTCAGAGGTCACCGAATATTGTCATGTCTACTTTTACAGAATGTGACCATTTTTATGATCTCCCTGGGTACACATAATGATAATATGAAATAGATTGATGAGTAGAGTAAAGACTGTATATTAAAGGATGGAAAGGAAAATCAGATAGGTGTAGATAATAAAATGGAGGAGGAGGGCTCCTTCTCAATAGTAGATAGAAAAAGGGAAGAAAATCTATACCCTAGGTTGGTGTTTCTACAAGGAACATGCTTAAGGAAGATGTTGGTACACCGAAGCCCTCTATAGGCAAAAATCGTCTAAATAGCACAAAGAGAAGAATGTCATTCTAGAATATTGTAGATGGTTGCCAAAAAAATATCATGGACATTTATTCCCCAAGTAAAGAATGAAGATTATTTCATGGAATATGAGAGGGCTTAATGGCTCCCACAAGTAGGATATTCTTCGTAATTTTGTTACGGACCATAAATTGGATATTGTTCTTATTCAGGGGACAAAAATGACTAAGGAGAAGATGGAAAAGATTAAGTTGTTTAAAAATTGTGGAGTTGTTGGTAGTAGGTCATAGGGAGCCTCTAGAGGTACAACAATTTTCTGGAATCTAAACCATATTTACGGTGTGCCTCTTGAAGCTGAGGCAAATATTGTTTCTGCTAAGTTTCATCACTTCAAAAATGATTTTACTTGGGTTTTATCGAACATCTATGCTCCCAATGGTAAGTCTATTAGAAGTAAATTTTGGAAAAGGCTAGAGTCTTATCGTCTGAAATTTAAGAATGAGAACTAGAGCTTATAATGGGGGACTTGAATACCCCTCTACAAGAATCTAAAAAATTTGGTGGTTTTCAAGTTCAGATGGAGACCAGATTGGATCTCACGAAGCTCATTAATAACCAAGCACTGCATGATGTTGATCTTTAGAGCACTAGTTATACTTGGACTAATAGGAGGGATGGGAATGAGCTAATTCAAGTGTGTCTGGATAGGGCCTTTATTTTGAATGAATGGTTAGTTAAGTTTTTGTGTTCTCTCACGCCTCTCTCTTGAGTTGGGTCAGATCACTTTCCATTTTTTTTTTGTTGAAGCTATTTCAAGTAAGAAGAACTTCCCCTTTAGGTTTGAAAAATGTGGCTTTCTCATCCAAAGATTAAGGATTGTATTAAAATTTGGTGATATATCTCTATGGATTGTAGTGTGATGGTCAAGGTTTCTAAGAAATTAAGGTTTGTTAAAGATGGTGTGAAGCGCTAGAATAAAGAGGTGTTTAGAGATATATTTGTGTCAAAGGTTGCTATTCACCTCAAGAGCTTAAGGAGATTCAAGACTAGTGACACCAAATCATTATAGTACTTGCAAGACAAACATTAAACAACAAAAAACCATCAACCAACACTAAGTTTCAGAACCACGGAAACATGAAGGAGAGAGCATAAAAAACATCACTTGGATACTGGGCGTTTCTTTCCAATCCAAGGATGCACCAAACTATTGATCTAGTTGTCACATGAATATCAAATTTTGGATTTTTAGCAACATATTTCCCCACACCATACAAATCCTCATGCTCATGAAGAAAATCCTTTAATGTTAACCAACCTGCATAATCCTATTCCCTTTATTCATCAATGTTGGTATTTGCACTCCAAAAATTAAAGGGGTGAACATCACCCTCATTACATTTCCAGTCCATTGAGTCACCTTTTTTAGACTTAAAACCTTTTCCATAAATTAAGTGGTTGTCATAGCTATCAAAATGAAAAGCCAAACCTCCTCCAACACAAGCTTTCATCACCCAAATAGCATCTTCAATCATACCAAGCTCAAGCACCCATGCACAAAACATGAAATGTAACAATATATGTATTAAAGTGGTATCAGTACTCTGTCTACATGAATTATCATCCTATAATAAGGTCAACAATATACAAAAAGAGGGGCTCATGAATCTTTAACACATCCTTAATTCCTCTTTTAAAAAATGCTACCTAAGAAGGCTAATTGTTGTTTGCATGTGACAACAGTGAAGTTTTATTCCATTGAAACCTATTCACTCCTCAATAAAAAAACACCAGTAGCTTCAACAATAATTGTCTAGCGAATGTGGAGCTAGAAATAAAAGGAGGACATTATCTAGACCTGTCCTTCCTTACACATATATCATTATCCATTATGTCACCTTAGGACCATACTCAATAATAATTACCAAAAAGCTTAGGTGGAAAATGGGGGCATGCCCTCATAAATCCAAATCCATGAAAACATCCTAAAAGGGTAAAAGCATAATAAGTTGTCACCCTTTTCCTTTGCCCTCATAAATCCAAATCCATGAAAACATCCTAATTTAATATTCCTTCAATTCCTCCATTAAATTGACTGCAAGTTTAGGCATAGTGTCCACCAACTCATTACCCACTCTAAGGGTGTGAGAGATTTTAAATTCTTTAAATGATTAATGAAAGAAAATTTCTACAATCCATGAAATGTAACAAATATGATTTTGGTACGATTGTGTGTAAATTTTTAGCATCAACATTTCAAATCATACTCCATGATCCATCATCAGGATGAGAGGGAGTTTAAGAATGCCAACGTGTTTAAAATGACATGTGCAAGTTTAATGAATGTATTCAAGGAACAAGTCAAAGCTTTCATCTTTCTTTAGAGCATTTATGACAATCAACAAATCTCCTTCCAAGTGCACTTTCTTAGGTAAAAGATGTTTGGCCAAAATGATTGCATACCAAGCTACTCGAGCCTCTACAAAATTATGAGTACCATCACATAGTTTCTTGGCTCCAATAGCCAATATGTTACCAGCATGCTCTCTTGCCAAAATCTGTGCACCAAAAGAACTAGGGTTGCCTCTTGAGGCATTGTAAAAGTTAACCTTTAAATAGCCAACCTCTGGTTCCCAGCATTCACTGACACTATACTTTTTAGATTATAGATTGACCCAATCGGGCTCATTAACAAGCCTAAAATTCATCAATGGACACTAAAATTGAATCTTCATGTTCTTTTAAGTAAAAGGTATTTTGGAAGAATTAATTAAGGAAGATGCAATACTTACCATCTCTGAGACAACAACTTCTATTCTACTATAGATGTGTTGCAAGAGTTCCCTTTTACATTAAAAAAATTTACAATTCCTCCCCTTCTAGAGCTTCCAAATAACTATTGAAGGGAATATAACTCGGACACATGATAAAGAAAATTTGGAAGAGTGAAAAAAGGCATCCTTTAAAAAGATCTTTAATAGTGGATGGAAAAGGGGCACTCTAGAATAATTTATCTATAACAAACAACCAACACAACTTGGAGAATTTTCACAATAGTAGGAGGTGATCTAATGACTCTTCATGATTATAAAAAAGATCATATTTAAAGGGGCCCAAAAACATCAATTTGATAAGCCTTTCACTTGTTAAGATTCAACCCTTGAGAGCTAACTAGGTAAATGAACTTGCCTTGGATAGAGAATATTTATTTTAGCATAAGGAATTTGTCTAGTCCTCAAGAGAAGTAGAAACCTCTAACAAGTTATATCTATATTTTGTAGAGTAACTCCCACTACTCAAGCCACACACAATTATAGCATCTCAAGAACCGATAGGAATGATCTGCCTATCTTTTAGGAGATTATTAAAAAAATCCAAATTTTCAACACTTAAATAATGAGAATCAAGAGACTTCCATTTCCAACTAGACACCCCTTTTTTAACTCTACAATCCAAATAATCACAGACCTTCAAACCCCACTGAATTTAGAAGTAATGTGTTGAATATTTTGGTATTGAACCTTTGAAGAAAGCATGCTACATCCATCCTACGAATTGTGCCAAAAATCTACTAGAAAACCATTTCCTATCATCTAGGTAATGTGCTTAGTGATTAAATTTATATTGGAAAGCATGAAGTTCCAAATGGAAAACAATTTTTAGAGGGGCTTCAATAGTACAAATTCTCTCCCTTTCTTGGTTGTCCAAGTATTTGGCTCAAATAATTCTCACTCATTTTTGTTTTGAAGATTGATACAAATTCCATATTAATTTAGCTCCCAAGGCTTCATTCAAAAGTTACTGATTACATGGACTAGCACCACTAGATAACTATAGTAAGAAAATCTTATCCCAAGACAACAAGGGAATCCTTTAACCTGATCTTGAATTTCATTCTAAAAAATCTTTCTCATCCTTTTCTTGATTTCTTTAACCACTAAGTTAATAGGATTTTTTAAACGAAGACATAGAATAGATTGCAATAGCAGATACCATAGATTTTAGTATTAAAATCTAGCTCTCTTACACCCTTCCATTCTTTCAAAATATTTTTTCATCATATTACTCCTAATGTTCAATCTTTTTACTCCTACAAAAAGAGGGATACCAAGAAATATCGAGGGCAAAGAGCCCAATTTAATATGAATTTAATACCTTAAATTATAGAGATTTCCAATTGTTTATCCAACCTAGTATTGATAAAGAAGATTTCAGATTTGTGAAAATTAATCTCTCAACCCAAGAATCTACTATATATCTCTAATGTCTCTTTCATCACCCTAGCCTCTTGTAAATATAATTATCCCAGCAAAAGAGTGATGCAGTCAAGGATGGTGGATCCAATTAAGGACAGTCCAAACCTTGCAGCTTTAGAACAACACAATGAAACACTCAACAACACAACAAGAAAATAATTGTTTAACTCTGATTTTCATTAACATGCCCGGCTGTAAGGCCTTCCGAGTTAGGGCCAATTACAATCAGAAACAATTTTTCAAGATCCACAATAGATCCAATACAACACTAGCTAGTTCAATTCTAAAAATAATTAGAACATGATGGAAACCCTAAGGCAAATCTAAACTTGAGCTCGCAAGCCTCCAAGCAATCTCCTTGTCTCCAAGTGTGCAAACCACTAGCTCTGCAACTCCAAACAATCAGATAACAACCTGATCTACAAGATCATGCAAGATCTTTTCCACAACTTCGCCAACTCCATCTTTCAAAACCTCAGATCTAATTCGCTAAGCCTTCCAAGTCATGAACTTCTATCGATCTCCTCCCGATCCTCCTAAACATCTACCCAAACATCCTATTAATACTAATCATCAGCCACAAGTCGACTGGATGAAACCATTAACTCCCCCCAAAAAATATTAAATTCAATACAAGTCAGCATCAAAATAGCCTTACAAACATTTAATCCAACATGTCGGCCTGTAACAACAACTACCAACAATAAATGCACCAAGTCGGCCCAACGAATCACACAGAACTCTAGTTGGTAAACCACAACTACCGAGAAAAAGTGAAATAACCGAGCATGCGAGGCATCACCGAGCACCAGTGTCAACCAAGCACTACAGACATCGCCAAGTAACACTTTCACTGAGTGCTAGAGATTACCAAGTTCCTTCAACGACTGAGCTTCCTTCAATGACCGAGACCGTCGGTCAAGGCTGCAACCAAGTAACATCAGCCAAACACACAACTCCCATGCAAATTCACCGACTACCCTAGAATGCCCGTGCATCAGACACCCCAGGTTTGAAAAGATGTTCATATGTGAGAAGAACATCTGTCGAGATTCAACACATAAACCCCGAACTAGTTCTTCACATACAAGTCCTCCACCTTTTCAGTTTGCATACTCTTCCACTTCAGCTTTCTCTGTCTCTTCAAGTCTTTTCTTGACAACACACAGGTCTGTTCTCCAAACTGATCATTCATTTTCTCTGGATCCACCAACTCAACTCGGCTACCAATACTCAGGCTTCTCCTACTCGATGTTGTATCTAGCAAAGGCATCAGGGAAAACTTCGTGTCATCCATGTCAACAATAAACACATTTCTTATACATTCATACATAGCTCTGCAATCATATTGTCAAGGTCTACTGAGAAATATATCACAACTATTCATCTTCACAATATCACATAACACAAGATCCTTGTACTAGGCAATCTGAACATCAATAAATCATTGTTCTCTTACTTCTAGAGCATGAACATCTTGTAACCAACCAATCCTATAAGGACAAGGATAATTCATTCTACTCAACCCAAGTTTTTGAACCATGTCCTCAGCAACAAGGTTATTAGTACTACCACTATCAAAAATAACATCACAGAGTTTACCTCCAGACTTGCATCGGGTCTTAAACAAGTTACTCCTCTAACAAGGTTCCTCCTTTGTATCAAGAAATGTTTGCCGAAGCAGCAAGTTCTTAGATTCAGGTTCATTCTGAATGTTCTCATTCACCACAGCAGATCGTCGGTCACCAAGCTTCTTCTATGTACAATCAAAAGAATGGTGTCCTTCCTCTCCATTTATAGAAAGTACCCTTAAAGATAACTCTACCTGTCTTCTTCTTCGGTTCCACAGGTTTCTGTTCATCTTTTGCATCAGTCAGTTTATCCTTCACCAAGTGATCAATCTTTTCTTTCCCTTGGGAATTACTATGTTTTTTCCTCTTCAACTTATCTTCTGCCTTCAGAGCATACTGATAATCAACTTCAACATAATCAGTCTTTAGTGTACCAAGCTCATCCTGAATATTGAATCTCAGACCATTCACATACCAAGCCACCTTTTCCTTACCAAGCTCTCGGTGTCTACACCGAATAGTAAGTCTATAGAACTCCTCGATATAATCTTCAACAGACAGATCCTTCTGTTTCAGACTCTACAACTTCTTAAACAAGTCAATCTCATAGTCAGGAGGTATGAACTTAGCCTTTTGTTTTGTCACCATCAACCTCCACCGATTGATCTTTGTTTCTCCTTCATTTTCTCTATCTCTTTGTAGTTCTTTCCACCAAAGAGCAGCATGTCCTTTCAACTTTGTCTGTGCTAATCTCACCCAAAGAGGATCTTCAATTTCTTCTAGCTCAAAGAAATATTCAAGTTCACCAATCCAATCAATCAAGTTCTCAGGATTCAAAGTACCAGAGAAAGTAGAAACTTCCATTCGGTAACTACTACTTAACCGAGCTCTAGATCTAGGCAACTGAGTAGTTCTGTCTTCACCAGATCTATCCCTCCAGTCATCACCACTAGATCCAGTAGGTTCAAAGTTTTCAGTAGCTTCCTCATAACCATCTTCAGTACCAGCATTCTGAGGTATACCAGAAACAACTCTCATAATCTTGGTGACCATGTCACTCTTCATCAACTCTATCTCAGATCAGAAATCTGATTTCACCTTCTTTGTGATCAGGGATTCCATAGTATCAAAAAGATCAGAAATAATTCTAGGGTCCAATCTTCTTGGAGGAATCATTAAAGATAAGAGAAACCCTCTGCAACAAACCCTCACCAACCACCTTATGGCAATCTCCAAGTTGTATGCAAGTCTGATCTCAACCTGCCACCTTGAACAAATAACTAGGAAAAGATCCACAAGTTCAGTGCCACGGATCTACAATCCAGATCATACGATCTTTTCTCTAACAAGATAAACTCTGCAAGATCAGCCTTGCTAGGTCAACTTTCACTCCACAAGATCAACTCTTGCTCTGATACCACTTGATGCAGTCAAGGATGGTGGATCCAATTAAGGATAGTCCAAACCTTGCAGCTTCAAAACAACACAGTGGAACACTCAATAAAACAACAACAAAATAATTGTTTAACTCTAATTTTCATTAACATGCCTGGCTGTAAGGCCTTCTGGGTTAGGGCCAATTACAATCAAAAATAATTCTGCAAGATCCACAACAGATCCAATACAACACTAGCTAGTTCAGTTGTAAAAACAATCAACAACTGATGGAAACCCTAAGGTAGATCTAAACTTGAGCTCACAAGCCTCCAAGCAATCTCCTTGTCTCCAAGTGTGCAAACCACTAGCTCTGTAACTCTAAACAATTAGATAGCAACCTGATCTGCAAGATCATGCAAGATCTTTTCCACAACTTTGCCAACTCCAGCTTTTAGAACCTCACATCTAATTCGCTAAGCCTTCCAAGTCATGAACTTCTATCGATCTCCTCCTGATCCTCCTAAACATCTACCCAAACATCCTATTAATACTAATCATCATCCACAAGTCGGCTGGATGAAAGCATTAACTCCCCCCAACAGATATTAAATTCAATACAAGTCGGCATCAAAATAGCCTTACAAACATTTAATCCAACATGTCGGCATGTAACAACAGCTACCAATAATAAATGCACCAAGTCAGCCCAACAAATCACATAGAAGTCTAGTTGGTAAACCACAACTACCGAACAACAGTGAAATAACTGAGTATGCCAAGCATTGCTGAGCACCAGTGTCGACCAAGCACCATAGACATTGTCAAGTAACCCTTTCACCAAGTGCCAGAGATTACTGGGTTCCTTCAACGACCGAGCTTCCTTCAATGACTAAGACCGTCGGTCAAGGCTGCAACTGAGTAACACCGGCCAAACACACAACTCCCATTCAGATTAACCAAGTACCCTAGAATTCCCATGCATCAGACACCCCAAGTTCAAAAAGATGTTCATATGTGAGAAGAACATCTTCTGGGATTTAGCACATAAACCCCAAACTGGTTCTTCACATACAAGTTCTCCACCGTTTAAGCTTGCATAGTCTTCCATTTCAGCTTTCTCTGTCTCTTCAAGTCTTTTCTTAACAACACATAGGTCTGTTCTCCAAACTAATCATTCATTTTCTATGGATCCACCAACTCAACTCGGCTACCAATACTCAGGCTTCTCCTACTCCGTGTTGTATCCAGCAAAGGCATCAGGGAAAACTTCTTGTTATCCTTCTCAACAATAAACACATTTCTTACACAGTCATACATAGCTCTGCAATCATATTGGCAAGGTCTACCGAGCAATATATCACAACTATTCATTTTCACAATATCACATAACACAAGATCCTTGTACTGGGCAATCTGAACATCAATAAAGCATTGTTCTCTTACTTCTAGAGCATGAACATCTTGTAACCAGCCAATCCTATAAGGACAAGGATAATTCATTCCATTCAACCCAAGTTTTTGAACCATGTCCTCAGCAACAAGGTTATCAATACTACCACTATCAATAATAACATCACAGAGTTTACCTCCAAACTTGCATCAGGTCTTAAACAAGTTACTCCTCTGACAAGGTTCCTCCTTTGTACCGAGAAATGTTCGCCGAAGCAGCAAGTTCTTAGATTCAGGTTCATTCTGAATGTTCTCATTCACCACAACAGTTCGTCGATCACCAAGATTCTTCTATGTACAATCAAAAGAACAGTGTCCTTCCTCTCCATAGTTATAGAAAGTACCCTTAAAGATAACTCTACCTGTCTTATTCTTTGGTTCCACAGTTTTCTATTCATCTTCTGCATCAGTCGATTTATCCTTCACCGAGTGATCAATCTTTTCTTTCCCTCAGGAATTACTATGTTGTTTCCTCTTCAACTTATCTTCTACCTTCAGAGCATACTAATAATCATCTTCAACATAATCAATCTTCAGCGTACCAAGCTCATCCTAAATATTGAATCTCAGACCATTCACATACCGAGCTACCTTTTCTTTACCAAGCTCTCAGTGTCCAGACCGAATAGTAAGTCTGTAGAACTCCTCGATATAAATTTCAACAGATAGATCCTTCTATTTCAGAATCTGCAACTTCTTAAACAAGTCAAGCTCATAGTTAGAAGGTATGAACTTAGCCTTTAGTTTTGTCACCATCGACCTCCACCGATTGATCTTCGTTTCTCCTTCATTTTCTCTATCTCTTTGTAGTTCTTTCCACCAAAGAGCAGCATGTCCTTTCAACTTTGTCTATGCTAATCTCACCCAAAGAGGATCTTCAATTTCTTCTAGCTCAAAGAAATATTCAAGTTCACCAATCCAATCAATCAAGTTCTCAGGCTTCAAAGTACCAGAGAAAGTAGAAACTTCCATTCGGTAACTACTACTTAACCGAGCTCCAGATCTAGGCAACCGAGCAGTTCTATCTTCACCAGATCTATCCCTCTAGTCATCACCACTAGATCCAGCAAGTTCAAAGTCTTCAGCAGCTTCCTCATAACCATCTTCAGTACCAACATTCCGAGGTATACCAACAACAACTCTCATAATCTCGGCGACCATGTCACTCTTCATCAACTCTATCTCAGATCAAAAAATTGATTTCACCTTCTTTGTGATCCAGGATTCCACAGTATCACAAAGATCAGAAATAATTCTAGGGTCCAATCTTCTCGGAGGCATCCTTAAAGATAAGAGAAACCCTTTGCAACAAACCCTCACTAACCACCTTGTGGTAATCTCCAAGTTGTATGCAAGTCTAATCTCAACCCGCCACCTTGAACAAATAACTAGGGCAAGATCCACAAGTTCAGTGCCATGGATCTGCAATCCAAATCATACGATCTCTTGTCTAACAAGATTAACTCTGCAAGATCAGCCTTGCTAGGTCAACCTTCGCTCCACAAGATCAACTCTCACTCTGATACCACCTGATGAAGTCAAGGATGGTGGATCCAATTAAGGATAGTCCAAACCTTACAGCTTTAGAACAACATAGCGGAACACTCAACAACACAACAAGAAAATAATTGTTTAACTCTAATTTTCATTAACATGCCTGGCTATAAGGCCTTCCAAATTAGGGCCAATTACAATCAAAAATAATTTTGCAAGATCCACAACAGATCCAAAACAACACTAGCTAGTTCAGTTTTGAAAACAATCAGCAACTGATGGAAACCCTAAGGTAGATCTAAACTTGAGCTTGCAAGCCTCCAAGCAATCTCCTTATCTCCAAGTGTGCAAACCACTAGCTATGCAACTCTAAACAATCAGATAACAACCTGATCTGTAAGATCATGCAAGATATTTTCCACAACTTTGCCAACTCCAGCTTTCAGAACCTTAGATCTGATTCGCTAAGCCTTCCAAGTCATGAACTTCTATTGATCTCCTCTTGATCCTCCTAAACATCTACCCAAACATCCTATTAATACTAATCATCAGCCACAAGTTGACTGGATAAAACCATTAACTCGCCCCAACAAATATTAAATTCAATACAAGTCGGCATCAAAATAGCCTTACAAACATTTAATCCAACATGTCAGCTTGTAACAATAGCTACCAACAATAAATGCACCAAGTCGGCCCAACAAATCACATAGAACTCTAGTTGGTAAACCATAACTACCGAGCAACAGTGAAATAACCGAGCATGCCAGGCATCGTCGAGCACCAGTGTCAACCGAGCACCATAGACATCACCGAGTAACACTTTCACTGAGCGCCAGAGATTACCAAGTTCCTTCAACAACTGAGGTTCCTTCAATGACCAAGACCGTCGGTCAAGGCTACAACCGAGTAACACCGACCAAACACACAACTCCCATGCAGATTCACCGACTACCCTAGAATGCCCATGCATCAGACACCCCAAGTTCGAAAAGATGTTCATATGTGAGAAGAACATCTTCCGGGATTCAGCACATAAACCCCGAACTGGTACAAGTCTTCCACCTTTTAAGCTTGCATACTCTTCCACTTCAGCTTTCTCTGTCTCTTCAAGTCTTTTCTTGACAACATACAAGTCTGGTCTCCAAACTGATCATTCATTTTCTCTGGATCCACCAACTCAACTCGGCTACCAATACTCAGGCTTCTCCTACTCAGTGTTGTATCCAGCAAAGGCATCAGGGAAAACTTCTTGTCATCCTTCTCAACAGTAAACACATTTCTTACACAGTCATGCATAGCTATGCAATCATATTGTCAAGGTCTACTGAGCAATATATCACAACTATTCATCTTCACAATATCACATAACACAAGATCCTTGTACTAGGCAATCTGAACATCAATAAAGCAATGTTCTCTTACTTCTAGAGCATGAGCATCTTATAACTAGCCAATCCTATAAGGACAAGGATAATGCATTCTATTCAACCCAATTTTTTGAACCATGTCCTCAGCAACAAGGTTATCAGTACTACCACTATCAACAACAACATCACAGAGTTTACCTCCAGACTTGCATCGGGTCTTAAACAAGTTACTCCTCTGACAAGGTTCCTCCTTTGTACCGAGAAATGTTCGCTGAAGCAGCAAGTTCTCAGATTCAGGTTCATTTTAAATGTTCTCATTCACCACAATAGTTCGTCAGTCACCAAGCTTCTTCTATGTACAATCAAAAGAACGCTGTCCTTCCTCTCCATAGTTATAGAAAGTACCCTTAAAGATAATTCTACCCGTCTTCTTCTTCAGTTCCACAGGTTTCTGTTCATCTTCTGCATCAGTCGATTTATCCTTCACCGAGTGATCAATCTTTTCTTTTCCTCAGGAATTACTATGTTGTTTCCTCTTCAACTTATCTTCTACCTTCAGAGCATACTGATAATCATCTTCAACATAATCAATCTTCAATGTACCAAGCTCATCCTGAATATTAAATCTCAGACCATTCACATACCAAGCTACCTTTTCCTTACCAAGCTCTCGATGTCCAAACTGAATAGTAAGTCTGTAGAACTCCTCGGTATAATCTTCAACAGACAGATCCTTCTATTTCAGACTTTGAAACTTCTTAAACAAGTCAAGGTCATAGTCAGAAGGTATGAACGTAGCCTTTAGTTTTGTCACCATCAACCTCCACTAATGGATCTTCGTTTCTCCTTCATTTTCTCTATCTCTTTGTAGTTCTTTCCACCAAAGAGCAGCATGTCCTTTCAACTTTGTCTGTGCTAATCTCACCCAAAGAGGATCTTCAATTTCTTCCAGCTCAAAGAAATATTCAAGTTCACCAATCCAATCAATCAAGTTCTCGAGCTTCAAAGTACCAGAGAAAGTAGAAACTTCCTTTTGGTAACTACTACTTAACCGAGCTCCAGATGTAGGCAATCGAGTAGTTTTGTCTTCACTAGATCTATCCCTCCAGTCATCACCACTAGATCCAGTAGGTTCAAAGTTTTCAGTAGCTTCCTCATAACCATCTTTAGTACCAGCATTCCGAGGTATACCAGAAACAACTCTCATAATCTCGGTGACCATGTCACTCTTCATCAACTCTATCTCAGATCAGAAATCTGATTTCACCTTCTTTGTGATCAGGGATTCCACAGTATCAAAAAGATCAAAAATAATTCTAGGGTCCAATCTTCTTAGAGGCATCATTAAAGATAAGAGAAACCCTCTGCAACAAACCCTCACCAACCACCTTATGGCAATCTCCAAGTTTTATGCAAGTCTGATCTCAACCTGCCACCTTGAACAAATAACTAGGAAAAGATCCACAAGTTCAGTGCCATGGATCTACAATCCAAATCATACGTTCTTTTCTCTAACAAGATAAACTCTGCAAGATCAGCCTTGCTAGGTCAACTTTCGCTCCACAAGATCAACTCTTGCTCTGATACCGCTTGATGCAGTCAAGGATGGTGGATCCAATTAAGGACAGTCCAAACCTTGCAGCTTCAGAACAACACAGCAAAATACTCAACAACACAACAACAAAATAATTGTTTAACTCTAATTTTTATTAACATTCCTGGTTGTAAGGCCTTCCGAGTTAGGGCCAATTACAATCAAAAATAATTCTGCAAGATCCACAACAGATCCAATACAACACTAGCTAGTTCAGTTCTAAAAATAATCGGTAACTTATGGAAACCCTAAGGTAGATCTAAACTTGAGCTCGCAAGCCTCCAAGCAATCTCCTTGTCTCCAAGTGTGCAAACCACTAGCTCTGCAACTCCAAACAATCAGATAACAACTTGATCTGCAAGATCATGCAAGATCTTTTCCACAACTTCGCCAACTCCAGCTTTCAAAACCTCAGATCTGATTCTCTAAGCCTTCCAAGTCATGAACTTCTATCAATCTCCTTCTGATCCTCCTAAACATCTACCCAAACATCTTATAAATATTAATCATCAACCACAAGTTCGCTAGATGAAACCATTTACTCTCCCAATAAATATTAAATTCAATACAATTTGGCATCAAAATAGCCTTACAAACATTTAACCAACATGTCGGCCTATAAGAACAGGTGCCAACAATAAATGCACCAAGTCAGCCCAACAAATCACACAGAACTCTAGTCAGTAAACTAGAACTACTGAGCAATAGTGAAATAACTAAGCATGCCAGGCATCGTCGAGCACCACAGACATCGCTGAGTAACACTTTCACCGAGCGCCAGAGATTACTAAGTTCCTTCAACAATCGAGCTTCCTTCAATGACTGAGACCATTGTTCAAGGCTGCAACCGAGTAACACCGGCCAAACACACACCTCCCATGCAGATTCACTGAGTACCTAGAATGCCCCTGCATCAAAAATTATCATCAACAAATTATATATGATAAATTGGCTTTCCACTCCTTCAACAATGTTTGACATTTCCTTCCATACACCTTCTTGTCTTTCTTTTTGACTAAATACCCTAAAGCTTCTACCATAATATAAATAAATAAAAAGGAAGATATATGATCTCCCTTGCGCAACCCCAATGTCACTTTAAGGAAGCCTTGAGGGCTCCTATTAATCAAGATATAGAAGAAGGGAGTAACTTTTAATCCAATTTATCCATTTCTTACTAAACCCAAAATGCTCCAAGACTTTAACGAAAAAATCCTTGTCCACCTGGTCATAGGACTTTTTGATATCCAATTTTACAAACATTCTATCTAGTTTAGCACTTTTGATTGAATGGATAGGCTCACGAGCAATAATAATACCTTCAATGATTGATCTATTAGAGGTAAAGCCACTTTGTTCTTTTGAGATTATGGTATCCAAAGTCTTCTTTAACCTGTTGGCTTTAGATTTTGAAATAATTTTTTAAATGGTATTACATATAGAAATTGGTCTAAAATCATCAAAGGAATGGAAGTTTTCCTTTTTCTATTTTTAAAATCAAAGCAATTGGAGCTTTATTCAGATCCTTTAAACAAATACTGTAATGTTTAGATTCCTCCACCACGTATGACAATTCATGCCCAAGAAGCTCCCAAAATAATTGAAAGGAGATCGCTTATAATGACCCTAATCACCAAAACATGCTTGTATAATAACATAAATTATACTCTAATTATTTTCAAATTAAAAAAAAGGATGACAAAACCTTGGCTTGTGTTTTGTTTATATTTTTTAGAATGCAACATTAAGTAATGTGTTTGCATTAGCATTCTATATAAGACATTCCATAACATTTGAAGGGAAACTTTCAATAGATAAGAGCTATCCCACTTGTGAGATGAAGTGCAATTGTGATTTTTTGAAGGCTTAAATTCACTTTTGAATTAAGTTATTGAATTTATAGGTGAAAGTCCCACCACATATGAAATAGGTTTTGAATGAAGGCCTTTTTTTCTATTTATAAATGTTACACATCAAAAACCTCTATAGGGAAGGACCTTTAATGAAGGTAACCTTGAATTAAGGATGGTCAATTCAAAGTTTTTTATGTTTCTCTCCTTCAATTTGCAATTTTTTTAGAAACATTTTTCAAAACAAGATTTGGATTTTTAAATAGGGTCCACTCACTATGATATTTTGTAAGCCCATAACCTTTGGAATATGTTTTCCAAACTATATAATTTTTTTAAAAATTATTTAATATTTATTTTCTATTTTCTAGTACATATAGAGTTTTTATCAAACATATAAGTCTTTACATTTAACGTAAGTGGAAAAAATTAGAATTAAAAATATAAATACAACATCCATGTATATGTTCTTAATTCAACGAAAAAATCATTTAGATTTATAACAATAGTTATACATTATGACATAATTTCTCTAAATTAATATAAATTTGAATAAAAAATTACTGATAAGTAAACAATGCAACAAAAATTAAAAAATGTATGTCTATTTTACATATTACTATTAGTGATCTATATTTAAGAATTATGATGTGTTTTTTAAATATTTATGCATAATGACATTTTCATTTATTAAAAAAGCTTAAAAGTATAAAATTAAATTATTTAAGGCTGTTTTAAAGAAGTTAAAGCAATTTTAGAAAATGTATTTGTAAGTTGGTTTTTAGGAGAAAAAAATACACATTAAAAAAACAATTATAAATTTGAAGATTATACATCATACATATATACATTTGTTATAAAATAAATTAAAATAATGATTTTAATATTCTATTTAAGATAAAAATAATAATAAAATTTATTATTATGAGATTATTCATGATTAAATATAAAATAAAAAGCATGGAATTTAGACCCACTTTCAAAAAATCTTATGGAGAAGATGTATTTATTTTTATTTATTGGTGTTCACCACTTAGTGTGTTAGTTAAATGATGGTGTTGTTGTCCCCACCAAGGTTCAAACCTTTGTTGGGCCATTGTGATTGCTAGCTTCTTCCTTCATTGATCCAATGTGCTCATGGGTTTGAGTCTTGACTCTGTTAATTGGGAATGAGGTCCCACGTCTGTGACCTTACCAGTTCATATCTTTGAGTCAAAAGTGTTTCACCTAGAGCTAATTGACATGTTGTGCCAACATCACCAATCACTTTAAAAAGTTTTCTAAATATTTAATTTTAAAAAAAACAAATAATTTTTTTATGTCACTTTACTTACAATTTCCTCTTAGAAGGAACTTGGGTTTATTTTTCACTTCTCACTTCTCACTTTAATTAATATATAAAGACAAAATGAGAAAGTGGACCACTAAGTGTCTCACTAGTCACTACTATGTGAAAGTGATTGATAGTTATACCTCTGGTTAAAGATATAGCAAGTGGTGAAAATGGAATATGTCTCAAGTGCCACTCCTTTAGCCATTCCATACATGGATGGCCTCAAACAAAAAAGAGGATAAGTATTTGTTTTTATTCTAATATAAAAATGTAAGAGCTCAATTTCTAATAAAGAATGATTAAACTTCATATAAATGAAAATGAAACGATCATTAATCTATAAAGGTCTACTAAAGAAGGAAGATAATGTGTTAATGAAACACATAAGAGGCTTTTATAGTGTGTTTAGAAGACCCATATCACTCTCTAAGAAAATAGATAGTTATTGATGAAAGATGTCTATGATAATGATGTATCATCTCGAAACAAGAAAAATACATATTAAAAAAAATTATTATATAAATTTGAAGATTATACATACATATATACATTCTGAATTCTTAAAAGTTCATTTGCTATAAATAAAATAAATTAAAATATTAATTTTAATATTCTATTTAAGATTTTTTTTTAAATTATGTTTAAGAAACTTGGGTATATTTTTCACTTGTCAC
Source organism: Chamaecyparis obtusa (assembly GCA_027943335.1). Lineage (NCBI taxonomy): Eukaryota > Viridiplantae > Streptophyta > Pinopsida > Cupressales > Cupressaceae > Chamaecyparis > Chamaecyparis obtusa. Next base: position 645,336 of record BSBK01000596.1, read on the forward strand.
TTGTCACTTTAATTAATTGATAAAGACAAAATGAGCAAGTGGGCCACCAAGCATCTCACTAGTCACTATTGTGTGAAAGTGATTGATGGTTATACTTTTGGATAGCAAGTGGTGAGAATGGAATATGTCTCAGGTGACACTCCATTAGACATTTGATACATTGATGGCCTCAAACAAAAAAGAGGATAAGTATTTGTTTTTATTCTACTATAAAAATGTAAGAGCTCGATTTCTAATCAAGAATTATTCAAACTTCATATAAATGAAAATGAAACAATCATTGATCTATAAAGGTCTAGGAAAAAGGAAGATAATGTGTTAATGAAATACACAAGAGGCTATTATGGTGAATTTAGAGGACCCGTATTACTCTCTAAGCAAATAGATATTGATGAAAGATGTCTATGATAATGATGTATTATCTCCAAACAAGAAAAGGAATGGAGATCAAACAAAACAACCAAGGACTCAAATAAAGCTTACAAAGTGTTGTATGTATGATTGTTTATATTGAGAAGGATGCAGTTAAGCTCCGTATAAAATGTACCGTTGGCCAAATTTCAAAAAATGGAAAATACAACAGATTTTTGCGAAATTTTCATCATCTGTTCTTCATGATCTACATATTTTGTAGTCGAAAACCACAAAAAAATTGCAAAAAAATCATTGTATATTCACGAATCTAAAAAAAAAGTTTGACATTTTTTTGTCTTTGATACATTTTTGTAGAGAGCTTAGCCGCTTGAAAAAGATAAAGATTATAAGAAAGTGACTCCTGTGAAGACGACTAATATTATTGTGGTCGACAAGCCGGTCGAAGAGTACATCGATAAAGATAAAAATAGTTGAAATTTGGCCCACCTCATGAGGAATTTAGTATGTTTTTAGTACAAGATTTGGATGGGACAAGTCATTCCAAGGTCCGAAAGGCCATGAATTCCGATTATAAGACGAGCCAATCGACAAAATTTGTGTGGCATTCGTATGAAGAAGGCCAAAACGGAGTATTTTCGCTGAACCATTATCCCGTCTGTACGTTTGACATATTCAACAGATATTCAACATCGAATTTAATCTTTGATGGAACATCGACGTGAATAAGACATCCATATTTTGGTATGGAATAATAATAATGTGAGTAAGTTACTTTTCATGGGACGTTACAACCTCAGAAGCAACATGCACATGCTTTTCTTTTTGTTTCTTAATGTGTCGTTTTACTTGAGCTGTAATTATAAGTATTTTAAGGTGAGGTCATTATGAGTCTTACAATGGAAGGGAAGTGTCTATGCAATCGAAAATATGTATCTGATGTGATTGTTTTTTAAATTTATTAATTAAATTAAAAATTACGAAACATTGTTTCTGTATTTTTAATTGAATTAATAAATTTAGAAAACGGTCACGTCAGGTATACATTTTTGGTTGTATAGCCAAGGGTCAATGCAAGACCATCTTTGTAGACAAGTGTGTGCAATAAAATGTGAGTAAATGAGAGACTAGATTAGTTTAAGTTAGACAAAATGAAAACAAATATTCAAGATTATATGTTAAAAGAAAGAAAATAATTAAAATAATGAAAACTCCAAGAGTCCTTTGTTAAGGATATGTCCTTTGGTTTGATAGTTTGATATGTGTGCTCACAAGATCACTCTTCAAGAATACCTAATGAGCTCCATGATTATGCAAATATGATGATGATGGTGAAAACTATGGATTTGATATATTAAAGGATGATCATATTATGCTAGGATGTATGAAAATTAAGGTAAAATGGATGCAAAAGTGAGTGCAAATGAGGTAAATGAGCCATGGATTCTAAAGGAAAATTGACATTATTTAATTACTATCTATGAAAATGGATATATGATTGTGAAGGAAAATGGAGGGATTAAATAAGATGAGGATCCAAAGTGAAAGGGCTCTAAAATACAACATTTGTCATCATAAATGACAAGTGGTATTCAAGATTGTGACAAGTGTAGGGGATGCTAGGTGTCCATTTTGGAGAGATGCCACAAAAATAGAGGTTATTATCATCTTTAATTAAAATAGGAATGTGCAGACATAAGGGGGTGGTTAGAATAAAATTAGTTTGAGGGAGGTTTGAATGGATAAAGTTAGTTTGAACCTTGGGTTAGTTAGTGCGTTGGGGCTTAGATGGAGGTTAAGGAGATAAGGTTAGTTAGTGCGTTGGGGCTTAGATGGAGGTTAAGGAGATAAGGTTAGTTAGGACCTTAGGTTAGTTAGTGGGTTATGATGGAGGGTTTGGTTGAAGGTGGGTTAACGTTAGGAGACATTTGACAAAATTGAATTAATTTAATTAATTAATTCAATTTTAGTAGCATGGAAGAAGATGACAAAAAGAATTAAATAAAACAAATAATTATTTTTTATTATTTAATAGAATAATAAAAGGGAAATTATTAAATTGAGCAGATTATGTTTTTACAATAATTAATTAATAAGTTATAGCTTAATTAATTAGATTAATTTAACTAGAGGATAACATCAATTAATTAAATAATACTTAATTATTTAATTAACAAACGTGACTAGGCTAACTAAATTTAATTAATGTAATTAATCAAATTTACGTGTCTACAATAAGGTACTTGATAAATTTGTGTACCATTTACTATCCTCTTTATAAGCTTTGGAGAGGACTTAATAGGTGAACATTTTATAATAGTTTGTCTTACTTTTCAATGATTTAATGAATAATATTTGTAAAAAATATGATAAGAGTACTAGTTTAATTGATTCTACAAGATTTCCATAATCCATACAAATGTAGTGTAGCTTCTAGGTATGATTGTGTGACGATTTTTTACATCAAATTTTTGAATCACACTTCATGATCCATCATCGGAACATTGCAAGAGGGTTCAAGGAGAAAAAAGTACAAGTTCATAACTCTCTTGCAACATCCTGATGATGGATCACAAGGTGTGATCTAAAACATTGATGTAAAAAATTCTCATGCATTTATATCTAAAAGATACACTAAATACAGTACCAGTTCATATTTTAATTATCGTATATTCTTAGTTCATTCAATTTCTTAATTATTAACTTTTAAGAAACAAATAAAAAATATAACTAAAATCTTAAATTAATAAATATATCATGATCAATAATCACCTGTTTGTATTTCTAGTAGTTGTAATTTTTGAATGACTACTAAACATTTGTGCATAAGTATTGGCACTTTTTGAATGACTACTAGGACATTTGTGCATAAACAATAGTGTTTTTTGAGGTAGTTGTAGTGCATGGTTATTGGGGCATCTTTAAGTAGGTATTGGCGACACTTTGAAAGGACCACGACTCATCCCACAACATTTGTCATTACCACCCAAAAGTCAAAACAATAGCTATAAGAAATTAAGTTGGCAAACATAGACAACAACAAAAAAATGTCAAAACTTGTATCTGTCCTTCCCAAAGAAATAAAGGAATCCAAACCAAACAAGAAAATATGGACTCAACCAAAGCTTGAAAGGCATAGTGACTATGAGAGGTACGTCCACTAGATTGTCTATATTGAGAAGGTTAGAAGGATAATAAAATCATTGTTCTTGCCCTCCGTAGGAACACAACAAACATTATTAATTATAGTTGAAAACTTACTTGGAAACTACAATGATAAAGATAAAAAGAGTTGAAATTAATGGCATTATAGAGAAAGTTGTCTCTCCATTGTTGAACTTGTACCATAGTTTTGGTATGCTAGAGTGGGACAAGCCACTATGAGGCCCATAATACCATCTTGGATTATATGGGAAAGATAAGAAAGAAATAAAGAAATTATTTTAATGTTTATGAAATTCTAAGATAGATTGTTTCATAAATTGATTTTATTTTGACCTTTGTTTTGTACAATTTAATTGTGAGTGCCTCCAAATTCTAATTGTCTAATTGTCTTCTTGTTGAATAGATAAATCTAAGAGTTGGTTGTCAAGATATTGATATAATTGTCCCTCCTTTCTTTGAAGATATCACTCTAAAATGATATTGTGAAGATAATTGATAAAATTATTGTACCATTGATTATTATTACCTTCTTTGAACTTTGATGGTACATCGACATGAATAAGACATGCATATTTTGGTATAGAATAATAATTTGTGAGTAAGTTACTTAACTTTCAAGGGACATTAAAACCTTAGAAGCATCGAATTTAGCATTGAATTTAATCTTTGATGGTACATCGACATGAATAAGACATGCATATTTTGGTATAGAATAATAATGTGTGAGTAAGTTACTTAACTTTCAAGGGACGTTACAACCTTAGAAGCAACATGCTTTTCTTTTTGTCTCTTAATGTGTCATTTTACTTTGATTAAGTTATTTAACTTTCAAGGACATTACAACCTTAGAAGAAACATGCTTTTCTTTTTGTCTCTTAATGTGTCATTTTACTTGAGTTGTAATGATAAAGGCACCTATTAAGTTCTAGACAGAATGCACCAAAGACAAAAAAAAAAAATTATTTTTTATTCAACAGATATTTAGCATCGAATTAATCTTTGATGGTACATCAATGTGAATAAGACATGCATATTTTGGTATAGAATAATAATGTGTGAGTAAGTTACTTAACTTTCAAGGGACATTACAACGTTAGAAGCAACATGCTTTTATTTTTGTCTCTTAATGTGTCATTTTACTTTGAGTAAGTTATTTAACTTTCAAGGGACGTTATAACCTTAGAAGCAGCATGCTTTTCTTTTTGTCTCTTAATGTGTCATTTTACTTGAGTTGTAATGATAAAGGCGCCTATTAAGTTCTAGATAGAATGCACCAAAGACAAAAAAAATTAATTTTTATTCAACAGATACTTAGCATCGAATTTAATCTTTGATGGTACATCGATGTGAATAAGACATGCATATTTTGGTATAGAATAAAATGTGTGCATAAGTTACTTAACTTTCAAGGGACGTTACAACCTTAGAAGCAACACGCTTTTCTTTTTTTCTCTTAATGTGTCATTTTACTTTGAGTAAGTTATTTAACTTTTAAGGGACATTACAACCTTAAAAGAAACATGCTTTTCTTTTTGTCTCTTAATGTGTCATTTTACTTGAGCTGTAATGATAAAGGCACCTGTTAAGTTCTAGACAGAATGCACCAAAGACAAAAAAATTAATTTTTATTCAACAAATATTTAGCATCGAATTTAATCTTTGATGGTACATCGACGTCGATAAGACATGCATATTTTGGTATAGAATAATAATGTGTGAGTAAGTTACTTAACTTTTAAGGGATGTTACAACCTTAGAAGCAACATGCTTTTCTTTTTGTCTCTTAATGTGTCGTTTTACTTTGAGTAAGTTATTTAACTTTGAAGGGATGTTACAACCTTAGAAGCAATATGCTTATCTTTTTGTCTCTTAATGTGTCATTTTACTTGAGTTGTAATGATAAAGGTGCTTGTCAAGTTCTAGACAGAATGCACCAAATACAAAAAAAAATTAATTTTTTTTTCAGATTTGCAAAAGCACTTACTTTCAAAGGACGTTACAACCTTAGAAGCAACATGCTTTTCTTTTTGTCTCTTAATGTGTCACTTTACTTGAGCTATAATGATAAAGGTGCATGTTAAGTTCCACATAGAATGCACCAAAGACAAATAAAATTTTAAAAAATTAGATTTACAAAAGCACGGTGACTTTTTTGCAATTTGTTTTGTGTTTTTCAACCACAAAATGTGCAGACCATGAAGAACATATGCTGAAAATTTTGCAAAAATATGTTGTGTTTTCCCTTTTTTGAAATTTAGTCAATAGAACATTATGTCTAGAGGTTAGCCATGTCCAATGATAAATAGAGCTTTTAAGCACTAAGCATTTATGCTAATATGGAGGAGATCAGATTGTCATGGAGAATCGATGGGAAATTATACATTCATTCAATGGGAGTTTAACCTGGCTTAGTATTATAAGGTGGGGTCATTATGAGGCCTACAATGCAAGACCATTTGTATAGACAAGTGTGTGCAATAAAATGAGAGTAAATGAAAGGCTAAATTAATTTAGGCTAGACAAATAAAAGCAAACATTCAAGATTAGGCGTTAAAAGAAAGTTAATAAAGCAAGTAAACAATTAAAATAATGAAAACTCCAAGAGTCCTTCGTTAGGATATGTCCTTTGGTTTGGTAGTTTGATATGTGTGTTCACAAGATCACTCTTCAAGGATACGTAATGAGTTCCATGATTATGCAAATATGATGATGATATCATGGATGTAAATGATGGTGAAAACTATGGATTTGATATATTAAAGGATGACCATATTATGCTACTAGGATGTATGAGAATTAAGGTAAAATGGATGCAAAAGTGAGTGCAAATGAGGTAAATGAGCCATGGATTCTAAAGTAAAATTGACATTATTTAATTACTGTCTATGAAAGTGGATATATGATTGTGAAGGAAAATGGAGGGATTAAATAAGATGAGGGTCCAAAGTGAAAGGGATCTAAAATACAACATTTGTCATCATAAATGACAAGTGGTATTCAAGAGTGTGACAAGTGTAGGGGATGCTAGGTGTCCATTTTGGAGAGATGGCACAAAAATAGAGGTTATTATCATCTTTAATTAAAATAGGAATGTGCACACATAAGGAGGTGGTTAGAATAAAATTGGTTGGAGGGAGGTTTGAATGGATAAAGTTGGTTTGAACCTTAGGTTAGTTAGTGGGTTGGGGGTTAGATGGAGGTTAAGGAGATAAGGTTAGTTAGTGGGTTATGATGGAGGGTTTGGTTAAAGACGAGTTAAAGTTAGGAGACATTTGACAAAATTGAATTAATTAAATAAATAAATTCAATTTTAGAACATGGAAGAAGATGACGAAAAAAATTAAATAAAACCAATAATTATTTTTAATTATTTAATAGAAGAATAAAAGGGAAATTATTAAATTGAGAAGATTATGTTTTTAATTATTATTTTAAAATAGTTGTATTGATTGCGAGTACCAATAATTAGATGCAACTATGCTTCAGATCTAAAAGTAACAATTCATATGATGTGACATAATACACCAATAAACTATGACTTAATATATGATTACCAATCTTATCATTTTTTCATACACAAGCAAAAAAAAAATATTGATGTGCATCATATACGATAATATAAATTTGCATCTTTAATTATTGAAGACTTAGTATTAAAAATTGATCATGGTTTTAAATTCTCCTATTACATTTGAACCACTATCTTTCTACAACTATATTTGTACAAGACTTTCAATAAATAAACATTCCATACCATGAAATTTATCTTAATTATAAAAAAAACCATTCAATAAATAGCATGAAATACAAGCCTAATGTCAAGGAATCCTAGAAGGAACTTTGTTTTTATTTACATGTCACTTTACTCAAGCTTAAAGATAAAAGTGAGCAAGGGGACCATTAAGACCACTATCTAAAAGTGAAAGTGAGGGATGCTTCTACTTTTGTTCAAAGGTATGCCTAGTCTTCAATATGGACAAATGTTTTATATCCTAATATTTAGGAGCTCAATTTGTTATTAAGACTTATTTACACTTTATGTAAATGGAAAAATAAAACAATTATTGATCCATAAAGCTCTATAAAGTAAGGAAGATGAGGTGTTAATGAAATACATGAGATACTTTTAAACCTGAAAAGTGATAGGTATCTGTCATTTCCAAAGAAATAAAGGAATCTAGACCAAACCAAAAAATATGGACTCAACCAAAGCTTGCAAGGCATGGTGACTATGACACTAGACTAACTATATTAAGAAGGTTAAAAGGGTAATAAAATCATTGTTCTTGCCCTCCGTAGGAACACAACAAACATTATTAATTATAGTTGACAACTTACTTGGAATCTACAATGATAAAGATAAAAAAGAGTTGAAATTAATGGCATTATAGAGAAAGTTGCCCCTCCATTGTTGAACTTGTACAGTATTTATGGTACGCCATAGTGGGACATGCCATTATGAGGCCCACAATACCATCTTCACATCATTTATATGGGGAAGATAAGAAAGATATAAAGAGATTATTTTAATGTTTATGAGACAGATTGTTTCATAAATTGATTTCATTTTGACCTTTGTTTTGTACAATTTAATTATGAGTGCCTCCAAATTCTAATTGTCTAATTGTCTTGTTGTTGAATAGATAAATCTAAGAGTTGATTGTCAAGGTATTGACATAATTGTCCCTCCTTTATTTGAAATATCACTCTAAAATGAAATTTGCATCACTCAAGACAATTGATAAAATTTTTTTACCATATATTATTATTTTCTTTATATGATTCTTTGAGGATTTAATTATTGAACATATTCTTGTTCCACTCTTTGTTGATTTAACATCTAACATTTTAAAAATATAATATTATTTTTGTTTTTTTAATTCTAGTGTTACTCATGAGTAGTTATAATTGAAGTGATACATAATCTTCAAATTAAAAAATAACAAATTAGGTGATGAGATAGCAATGCATGGAGAAACATGATTTATGCACAACTACAAGTCCATCACTCTTTACATTTTTTGGACACATTTTAAATACTACATTGGATTTAGAAGTTTTTTTTTTTGTCGTCTCTATATGCAATTTAATTGCTTCTTGTCATTCTTCTAGCTCATGGGTAGTAAGGATGGACATTGTATGATGTGGCCATCGTTCTTTACTTTTTTTGGACATCTTAAATATTACATCAGATTTAGAAGGTTTGTTTTTTTGTCATCTCTATATGCAATTCAATTGCTTCTTGTCATTTTTCTAGCTCATGGGTAGTAAGAATGGACATTGTATGGTGTGGCCATCGTTCTTTACTTTTTTTGGACATCTTAAATATTACATCGAATTTAAAAGGTTTTTTTTTTTGTCGTCTCTATATGCAATTTAATTGCTTCTTGTCATTCTTCTAGCTCATGGGTAGTAAGGATGGACATTGTATGATGTGGCCATCGTTCTTTACATATTTTGGACACATCTTAAATACTACATCGGATTTAGAAGGTTTTTTTTTGTCATCTCTATATGCAATTTAATTGCTTCTTGTCATTCTTCTAGCTCATGGCTAGTAAGGATGGACATTGTATGATGTGGCCATCATTCTTTACTTTTTTTTGGACATCTCAAATATTACATCGGATTTAGAAGGTTTTTTTTTTCGTCTCTATATGCAATTTAATTGCTTCTTGTCATTCTTCTAGCTCATAGGTTGTAAGGATGGACATTGTATGATGTGGTCATCGTTCTTTACATTTTTTGGACACATCTTAAATACTACATCGGATTTAGAAGGTTTTTTTTTTGTCATCTCTATATGCAATTTAATTGCTTCTTGTCATTCTTCTAGCTCATGGGTAGTAAGGATGTACATTGTATGATGTTGCCATCGTTCTTTACTTTTTTTGGACATCTTAAATATTACGTCGAATTTAGAAGGTTTTTTTTTGTCTTCTTTATATGCAATTTAATTGCTTCTTGTCATTCTTCTAGCTCATGGGTAGTAAGGATGCACATTGTATGATGTGGCCATCATTCTTTACTTTTTTTGGACATCTTAAATATTACATCGGATTTAGAAGGTTTTTTTTTTGTTGTCTCTATATTCAATTTAATTGCTTCTTGTCATTCTTCTAGCTCATGGGTAGTAAGGATGGACATTGTATGACGTGGCCATCGTTCTTTACTTTTTTTGGACATCTTAAATATTACATCAGATTTAGAAGGTTTTTTTTTGTCGTATCTATATGCAATTCAATTGCTTCTTGTCATTCTTCTAGCTCATGGTTAGTAAGAATGGACATTGTATGATGTGGCCATCGTTCTTTACTTTTTTTGGACATCTTAAATATTACATCGGATTTAGAAGGTTTTTTTTTGTTGTCTCTATATGTAATTTAACTGTTTCTTGTCATTCTTATAGCTCATGGGTAGTAAGGATGGACATTGAATGATGTGGTGTCAAAAAAGTGGTCACTTCAAATTGTCACCCAATACCTACTTAAAGATGTCCCACTAACCATGCACTAGAAATTTAAGTCGACAAATTCTAACAAGTAAAAATACAAGCAAATGATTATTAGTATATATGAAATTTATTAATGAACTCTTTATTATCATTTTTTGATTTATTTAAAATTAGTAATTAAGAAATTGGGTGAACAATCAATCTATATATAAAACTTGAGTAATAACATTAGATTTCCATAATTCATAAAAATTAGTTGCTAGTGTTTCTGGTTTTGATTGTGTATGTGAATTTTTGGATCAAATTTTGGATCATTCTCTTTGTGCTCTCTTTCATCCTCTCATAATAGATCACGGAGTGTGATCTGAAACACAATCTGAGATGGAATTTCTATGTACATGGGAAACAAAGAGTTTCCTGATCTAGAAATCTGCGTTGGCTAAGCCAAATTTATCCGCACCTCTTCCACCATGGGATGAGCCAGGTGTTGCTTTTCTAGCACGTGTTCCACGGGCCCCACATTGGCGGTGACCAGCACGATCTCGTCGCCATCATCCCAAGCGTTGAGCGAGTGGAAGAAATTGAACCCCGGGACATCAATCGACTTCATCCCTGATTCATCCCTTGCGTAGCATGGAATGAATCCTAGCCGCCCAACTTTACCGCCGTCATAGCCGATCATCGATCCATCCACATGGGGTGGCATAGCCACGATCTGTGTGTTGGGAAAAATGGCATACTTGCCAGTGACAGTGAAGTCATGAATGAAGGAAAGTTGTTGGAGGGATGAGATTCTGACGTCGGGCTCCTTCTCCCCACTCGGCGCCACCCTAAAATAGTTCAAAAATGGTGGCACGGGACCATACCGGAACGCAAAGTGCTCCCCAATTTCGGTGACGGCTATACAACCATATGGTTAGAAAGCTTACCAAGGGGAACTCATACACTTAGTTTTTTTTAAAAAAGTGTCCCCTTGATAAGTTGTCTAACCATATGGCTGCATAGTCGTTGCCCCCAATTTCGGGATCGATCTTCAGGTGCATCGTCATTCCCATGAATAGCCGCCCTTCGAAATCATAGTGCCCCACGGTCTCCAAGTCACTAGAATCCGTCACGTGGATAATGTACGACACGTCAGACTTGCCCAGGGCCATTAATTTGTTGTCAAAGAATAAAAGACTGGTGTTTGCGAGTCCAAAGCCGTTGAGTGGATTGAAGAGCCTGAGAGCCACTCTCGCCGACAAAAGTTCTCCCTTGGCTATTCCGGTGACGCCATGAAAGCTGGTGAAGACGTTCGGCATCAACTGCCCATCGGCGCCACCTTCGCCGATGTATTTGTTCGTCTGAACGAAATGGCTGTAGAACATGGCAATGTCATTGAGGATTCTGATGACGTGTAGCATGCCATCACCGTCGAAGGAATGGTAGGCATTGCGTGGTAGATGACTTAGATTGGGGCCGTTGCGTATGTACATGCCGTCCAGACATGTGGGAAGCATTTCTTAGACTTTCAAACACGTTGTCGTCAGATTTTCACCGACGGGGGCAAAGTTGTCAGATAAAATGAACCTCGAATCCACCGACGGTCGCAGCAGCTTCTTTATGAAGTTGTTGATGATGTCATCTATAGCGTTGCAAAAAAGTGCGATGAGAGCTTTTGAAGCGGGAACGTTCTTGGGAGTTTGGCTGCTGAATGACTGCACAGTCACAGGTTTTTTTGAGGATTTTAAGGTAGGAGTTGGCGGCTTATCCTGGATTGGTAAGGCAGCAGAGTTTTTGTCGGTAGATGTGGGGGCAGGGGGCTTCACTTCTATTTACACGCTGCAGACATGCAATCTACGAGGAAGAGGAGGAGAAGCTCTGAAGAAGCTTTTGGAAGAAGCAGATGAGAATGAGATCAACTCCATTATTGTTCAGCAAGCTGGTGGCAATGGTGTAGATAGATAGCTAGATAGAATAGTCAGGAGATTATTTGTTTCCTACAAGTTGAAGAGGCAGATGATTGTTCTTCATAGATATAATGATCAACCTAATGAAATCAAATTGATTCTTTGCAACTTGCTATAAAAAGTTGGTTGTGATTGTGGTTGTGATTGTGGTTTATAAAGATGGAATTATTAGGGCACGTCTCTTTGTTTGATAGGATATGTCTTCTTTATTTGGTACAATATAGACACATTTTTAATTTAGGTCTATGAATTTTGACTTAGGTATATGTAGCATTCTTAATTGGGTATAGATGGATAAGGCATTAAATGATTTTATATATCAATGGTTGGATAGTTAGGACAAAATATACATCTTGTTCATAATAGAAAATGGTAAATAATCTTTATTTTTTATTAGCTTGTGTTATAAACAATTGATTTTGGTGATTTTCAAGTCTATATAGCAAACGTCATTGCAAACGTTACTCCCTTTTACATCAATATCAATGTGCATCCAATTCGAATGCTCATGGTGGACATGCTTCCTAGCCTCCTCCAATGAGAGTTAGGGATTGGATTGTTCATGGTTAGTTTCAACCATCTCCCATACCTTTGGCCTTGTATGAGCCTCATGATTGTGGACCCTCTAGATGACTACTCACAAGAAAAAATCATTGTACTTTGGCCATTTCTCTTGTTTGTAGCACTCAAACCTCTATTCAAGAAGAAAATGAAAAGGATGTGATTACTAGCTAGGACCCTATTCCTCATAATCTTGATATTGTGAACACTAGAAGAAAATGACGTGATCGTAATACATCCTTGCCAATCATTTGTGTCTTAATACTTAATGACCTTATCTCTTGTGTTTTAGATTATTGATTCTGACTTATTCCTTGTATATATATATATGAATTTTTACATTTACTTTTTTTATTTTTATTGTTATTTTTATTAGTCAATAAATAGTTGGTAATGTTTAAGTCTATATGTTTTTACATAAAGTTGAATTTTTTTCTTGTTGGTTTTAGGTTAATTTGATTGAACTTTCTTATTTCTTGTTGTCCACTTCATAGATAGAAAATGTCACTACAAATGTTACTCCCTTTCACATCAATATCAATGTACATTCAATTTGAATGCTCATGGTGCACATGACTCTCACTAGCATGCTTCCTAGCCTCCTCCAATTAGAGTTAGGGATTGGATTGTTCATGGTTAGTTTCAACCATCTCGCTTGCCTTTGGCCTTGTATGAGCCTCATGATTGTGGACCTTCTAGATGACTACTCACTAGGGAAAAATGTGTAGATCATGAAGAACATATGCTAAAAATTTCATGAAAATCTGTTGTGTTTTCCCTTTTTCAAAATTTAGTCAATAGAACATTCTGTCTAGAGCTTAGCCGCATTCAATGATAAATAGAGCTTTTGAGCACTAAGCATTTATGCTAATATGGAGGAGATCAAATTGTTACGTTGAATTGATGGGAAATTATGCATTCATTTAGTGGGAGTATGACTTGGCTTAGTATTAAAAGGTGGGGTTATTGTGAGTCCTACAATGCAAAACCATCTATATAGACAAGTGTGTGCAATAAAATGTGAGTAAATGAAAGACTAGATTAATTTAAGTTAGACAAATAAAAAGAAACATTCGAGATTAGACATTAAAAGAAAACTAATAAAGCAAGTAAACAATTAAAATAATACAAATTCTAAGAGTCCTTTGTTAAGAATATGTCATTTGGTTTGGTAGTTTGATATGTGTGCTCATAAGATCACTCTTCAAGAATACCTAATGAGCTCCATGATTATGCAATGATGATGATGATGATGATGGATGTAAAAGATGGTGAAAACTATGGATTTGATATATTAAAGGATAATGATATTATGCTAAGATGTATGAAAGTTAAGCTAAAATGGATGCAAAAGTGAGTGCAAATGAGTTAAATGAGCCATAGATTCTAAAGACAATTTGACATTATTTAATTACTATGTATGAAAGTGGATGCATGATTGTGAAGGAAAATGGAGGGATTAAATAGCATGAAAGTGAAGGGGCTCTAAAATGCAACATGTGTCATCATAAATGGCAAGTGGTATTCAAGAGTGTGACAAGTGTAGGAGATATTAGGTGTCCATTTTGGAAAGATGCCACAAAAAATGGAGGTTATTATCATATTTAATCAAAATATGAATGTACACACATAAGGGGGTGGTTAGGATAAGATTGGTTGGAGGGAGGTTTGAACAGATAAAGTTGGTTTGAACCTTGGGTGTGTTAGTGGGTTGGGGGTTAGATGGAGGTTAAGGAGATAAGGTTGGTTAGGACCTTAGGTTAGTTAGTGGGTTATGATGGAGGGTTTGGTTAAAGGAAGGTCAAAGTTAGGAGACATTTGACAAAATTGAATTAGTTAATTAAATTAATTCAATTTTGGAGCATGGAAGAAGAGGATGAAAAGAATTAAATTAAACAAATAATTAATTTTTATTATTTAATAGAAGAATAAAAGGGGAATTATTAAACTGAGTAGATTATATTTTTTGAATAATTAATTAATAAGTTATAGCTTAATTAATTAGATTAATTAAACTAGAGGATAACATCAATTAATTAAATAATACATAACTATTTAATTAACAAACATAACTAGGCTAACTAAATTTTATTTATTTATTTAATCAAATTTAGGTGTCTACAATAAGGTACTTGATAAATTTGTGTACCATTTGTTATCCTCTTTATAAGTTTTGGAGAGAGCTTAATAGGTGAACATTTTCTTTAATAGTTTGTCTTACTTTTCAACAATTTAATGAATACTATTTGTAAAAAATATGATAAGAGTACTAGTTTAATTGATTCTATAAGATTTCCACAATCCATACAAATGTAGTGTAGCTTCTAGATATGATTGTGTGAGGATTTTTCACATCAAAGTTTCAAATCACACTCCATAATCCATCATCGAAATGTTGCAAGAGAGTTCAAGGAGACAAAAGTACGAGTTCATAACTCTCTTGCAACATCATGTTGATGGATCAGGGGGTGTGATCTAAAACATTGATGTAAAAAAATCTCACACATTCATATCTACAAGATACACTAAATACAATACCAGATCATATTTAATTATCGTATAGTCTTTGTTCATCCAATTTCTTAATTATTAACTTTTAAGAAACAAATTAAAAATATAACTAAAATCTTATTAATAAATATATCATGATCAATAATCACCTATTTGTATTGAACTAGTAGTTGGAATTTTTGAATGGCTACTGAATATTTGTGCATTTAAGTATTGGCACTTTTTAAATGACTACTAGGATATTTGTGCATAAGCAATAGTCATTTTTGAGGTGGTTGTAGTGCATGGTTATTGGGGCATCCTTAAGCAAGTTTTGGGTGACATTTTGAAAGGACCATAACTCATCCCACAACATGTTTCATTACCATCTCAAAGCCAAAACAATAGCTATAAGCAATTAAGTTGCATACAGAGACAACAAAAAAAATGTCAAAACTTGTTGTACTATTTAGGATCTATGTGCGCATGAAGTTAGCTATTAGGCTACTCTTATGCTTCCCCAAGAAATTTTGATTTTAAAATAGTTGTATTGATTGCAAGTACCAATAATTGGATGTAACTATTCTTAAGATCTAAAAGTAACAATTTGTATGATGTGACATCATGCACCAATAAACTATGACTTAATATACGATTACCAATCTTATCATTTTTTCAATACATAAGAAGAAAAAAAAACATATCGATGTGAATCAAATACGATAATAAATTCGTAACTTTAATTATTAAAAGATTTAATGTTAAAAATTGGTCATGATTTGAAATTCTCCTATTACAGTTGAACCACTATCTTTGTACAAAGACTTTCAATATACCATGAAATTTATCTTAATTATAAAAATAACCATTCAATAAATAGCATGAAATATAAGCCTAATGTCAAGGAAGCCTAGAAAGAACTTTGTTTTTATTTACATGTCACTTTAGTTAAGCTTAAAGATAAAAGTGAGCAAGGGGACCATTAAGACCACTATCTAAAAGTGAAAGTGAGGGATGCTTCTACTTTTGGTCAAAGGTATGCCTAGTCTTCAATATGGACAAATATTTTATATCCTAATATTTAGGAGCTCAATTTGTTATTAAGACTTGTTTACACTTTATGTAAATGGAAAAATAAAAACCATTATCGATCCATAAAGCTCTAGAAAAGAAAGAAGAAATGCATGAGATGCTTTTAAACCTAAAAGGTGATAGGAATATGTCCTTTTCAAAGAAATAAAGGAATCCACACAAAACAAAAAATGTGGACTCAACCAAAGCTTGCAAGGCATGGTGACTATGAGAGGTACGTCCACAAGATTGTCTATATTAAGAAGGTTAGAAGGGTAAGAAAATCACTGTTCTTGCCCTCCGTAGGAACACACCAAACATAATTAATTATAGTTGACAACTTGCTTGGAAACTAGAATGATAAAGATAAAAAGGAGTTGAAATTAATGGCATTATAGAGAAAGTTGCCTCTCCATTGTTGAACTTGCACCGTATTTATGGTACGCGAGAGTGTGACAAGCCACTATGAGGCCCATAATACCATCTTGGATTATATGGGAAAGATAAGAAAGAAATAAAGAAATTACTTTAATGTTTATGAAATTATGAGACAGGTTGTTTCATAAATTGATTTTATTTTGACCTTTGTTTTGTACAATTTAATTGTGAGTGTCTCCAAATTCTATTTGTCTAATTGTCTTCTCGTTGATTAGATAAATCTAAGAGTTGGTTGTCAAGATATTGATATAATTGTCCTTCCTTTCTTTAAAGATATCACTCTAAAATGAAATTGTATCACTGAATACAATTGATAAAATTGTTGTACCATTTATTATTATTATCTTCTTTATATGATTCTTTGAGGATTTAATTATTGAACATATTCTTGTTCTAGCCTTTGTTGATTTAAAGTCTAACATTTTTAAAATATAATATTATTTTGGTTTCTTAATTCTAGTGTTAATCATGAGTGGTAATAATCAAAGTGATACATAATCCTCAAATTAAAAAAATAACAAATCAGGTGATGGGACAACAATTCACGAGAAATATGATTTATGCACAACTACAAGTCCATCATCCTTTACATTTTTTTGGACACATCTTAAATACTACATCGGATTAGGGGTTTTTTTTTTTTTTAAGGTAAATTACCCTATCTATATGCGATTTAACTATTTCTTGTCATTATTCTATCTCATGGGTAGTAAGGATGGACATTGTATGATGTGTAGGGTCAAAAAAGTGGTCATTTCAAAATGTCACCTAATACCTACTTAAAGATGTCCCAGTAACAATTGTGCACTAGAAATTCAAGTCTACAAATTCCAACTAGTAGAAATAAAAGGAGATGATTATTAGCATATATGAAACTTATTGACGAACTCTTAATTATCATTTATTTATTTATTTAAAATTAGTAATTAAGAAATTGGGTGAACAATCAATCTATAGATAAAACTTGAGTAATAACATTATCCATGAAAATTAGTTGCTTGTGTTTTTGGTTTTAATTGTCTATGTGAACTTTTAGATCAAGTTTCAGATCATTCTCTATGTGCTCTCTTTCAGAGATCCCTGATGGATCACGAAGTGTGCTCTGAAACGTTGATGCAAAGATTAGTTGCTCATGTTTCTTGCTTTGATTCTGTATGTGAATTTTTAGATCAAGTTTCAGATCATTCCCTTTGTGCTCTCTTTCATCTTGATGGTGGATCACAGAGTGTGATCTGAAATGTTGATGCAAAAATTAGTTGCTCATGTTTCTGACTTAGATTGTGTATGTGAATTTTTGCATCAAATTTCAGATCATTCTCTTTGTGCTCTGCAATTGATAAGGAGTGTGATTGGAAACGTTGATGCAAAAATTAGTTTCTCGTGTTTCTAACTTTGCTTGTGTATGTGAATTTTTGCATCAAGATTCAAATCATTCTCTTTGTGCTCTCTTTCATCCTGATAATGAATCACAGAGTGTGATCTGAAACATTGATCCAAAAGTTCACATACACAATGGCCAAAAACACGAACAACTAACTTAAATAATAACTAATTGATACTCATTATAAAAAAATTATTACTGATTTAACTTTTTCCCATAATTAAGATGTTCATAAAACAGATTCCGAAAAATTAGCATGGAACTTAATCTTGATCGACGTACAGTCCAGGCAAAGCGACGTGAACAAGACAATTGCGTATTTTGATATAATACAGACATTAATACCTGTGTTTGCTATGTTTTTCTCTGTTAATTTGTGGGTTTACTTGATCCACAATGATATAAAAGAGATCACTGTGTCAATAACCAGTTTTCCTAACATGGGGGAGATAGAATTGCAGCTATGTACATGGGAAACAAAGACCTGACCGATCTAGAAATCTGCGTTACCTAAATCCTTTTGGCTAACAAAGAGTCCATGGAATCCGTACGGGACTCTGACAGGGAGATCCACAGAAGCCACGATCTCCAACGTCGGAGACTGCGCGTCCATCACCACAAAACTCGAAACTCCAGTCATCTCATCATGAGTGTACGCCACCACGTAGCCGTCATCCTCCGCCGCATTCAGCTCCGAACTCCGCGGAACAAAAAACGGCTCACTGCCAAAGCAGCCGTCGCCGTAAACCCGCGCCGCCACCTCCCCGACCTCAAAATCCAGCTTAACAACGCCCTTAATCTTCGGAAGCGGCGCCCCCAAAGACATGTACGCGAACCGATTCTTCTTCGTCACGAATCTCGGATTCACCACCCCGAATTCCAGTGGCTTCGAACACAGCCGCCTTCGCCTCACTTTCCCCGCCGCCAAATTAATCCGCACCTCCTCCACCATGGGATGAACCAGGTGCTGCTTTTCCAGCACGTGTTCCACGGGCGCCGCATTGGCGGCGACCAGCACGATCTCGTCGCCGTCATCCCAGGCGTTGAGCGAGTGGAAGAAATTGAACCCCGGGACGTCAATCCACTTCATCCCTGATTCATCCCTTGCGTAGCGCGGAATTATTCCCAGCCGCGCCACTTTACCGCCGTCATAGCCGATGATCGACCCGTCCCCGTCGAGCGGCATAGCCACGATCTGCGTGTCGGGAAAAATGGCGTACTTTCCAGTGACGGCGAAGTCGTGAATGAAGGAAAGCTGCCGGAGAGACGAGATTCCGACGTCGGGCTCCTTCTCCCCGCTGGGCGCCACCCTAAAATAGTTCAAAAACGGCGGCACGGGACCGTAGCGGAACGCGAAGAGCTCCCCAGTTTCGGAATCGATCTTCGGGTGCGCCGTCATTCCCATGAACAGCCGCCCTTCGAAATCGTAGCGCCCCACGGTCTCCAAGTCGCCGGAATCCGTCACACGGATAATATATGGCACGTCGGACTCTCCCAGGGCCATTAATTTGTTGTCGAAGAATAAAAGACTGGTGTTTGCGAGTCCGAAGCCGTTGAGTGGATTGAAGAGCCCGAGAGCCACTCTCGCCGACAAAAGCGCTCCCCTGGCTATTCCGGCGACGCCATTGAATCCGGCGAAGACGTTCGGCATCAACGGCCCGCCGGCGCCGCCTTCGCCGACGTATTTGTTGGTCTGGACGAATCGGCTGCAGAACGTGGCGGCGCCGTTGAGGATTCTGACGGCGTGCAGCATGCCGTCGCCGTCGAAGGAATGGTAGGCGCTGCGTGGCAGATGACTCGGATTGGGGCCGTTGCGTACGTACACTCCGTCCAGACACGTGGGAAGCGTTCCTCGGACTTTCAGAGACCCCGTCGCCGGAGTTTCTCCGACGGGAGCAAAGTTGCCGGATAAAACGAACCTCGGATCCACTGACGGCCGCATCGGCTTCTCTATGAAGTTGTTGATGACGTCATCGACGGCGTTGCAGAAAAGTGCGGCGAGAGCTTTTGAAGCGGGAACGTTCCTGGGCGTTTGGCTGCTGAATGACTGTACAGTGGCAGGTTTTTGGGGGGATTTTAAGGTAGGAGTTGGCGGCTTATCCTGGATTGGTAAAGCGGCGGACTTTTTGTCTGTAGATGTGGGGGCAGGGGGCTTCGCTTCTGTTTGCACGCTGCAGACATGCAATCTACGAGGAACAGGAGAAGCAGCTCTGAAGAAGCTTCTGGAAGAAGCAGATGAGAATGAGATCGACTCCATTATTGCTAAGGAAGCTGGTGGCAATGGTCGAGATTGATAGATAGAAAGAAAGAATGGTCAGGAGATTATTTGTTTCGTACAAGTTGAATAGGCAGATGATTGTTCTTCATAGATATAATGATCAGCCTGATGAAGACGCAGATCAGATTGATTCTTTACAAGTTGCTATAAAAAGCTGGTTGGGATTGTGGATGTGGTTGTGGTTGTGGTTTATAAAGATGGAATTATTAGGGCACTTTTGTTTGTTTGATAAAATGTGTCTTGTTTATTTGATACAATGTAGACACATTCCTAATTTGGGTCTCTGATTTTTGACTTAGGTATATGTAGCATTTTTAATTGGGTGTAGATAGAGAAGGAATTAAATGATTCTATATATCAATGGGTGAGTAGTTAGTAGGAAATATACATCTTGTTCATATTAGAAAATGGTAAATAATCTTTGTTTTTTATTAGTCATTTTGTTATAAACAATTGATTTTGGTGATTTTCAAGTCTATATAGCAAACGTCACCACAAACGTTACTTTCTTTTACATCAATATCAATGTGCATCCAATTCAAATGCTCATGGTGGACATGCTTCCTAGCCTCCTCCAATGAGAGTTAGGGATTGAATTGTTAATGGTTAGTTTCAACCATCTCACGTACTTTTGGCATTGTATGAGCCTCATGATTGTGGACCCTCTAGATGACTACTCACAAGAAAAAATCATCGTACTTTGGCCATTTCTCTTGTTTGTAGCACTCAAACCTCTATTCAAGAAGAAAATGAAAAGGATGTGATTACTAGCTAGGACCCTATTCCTCGTAATCTTGATCTTGTGAACACAAAGAAAACCACGTGATTGTAATACATCCCCGCCAATCATTCTTTTCTTAATACTTAATGACCTTATCCCTTGTGTTTTATATTATTGATTATGATTTATTCCTTGTATATATATGAATTTTTACATTTATTTTTTATTTTTTATTAGTCAATAAATAATCAGTGATGTTTAAGTCTATATGTTTTTACATTAAGTTGAATTTTTTTCTTGTTGGTTTTAGGTTAATTTGATTGAACTTTCTTATTTCTTGTTCTCCACTTCATAGATAGCAAATGTCACTATAAACATTACTCCCTTTCACATCAATATCAATGTACATTCAATTCGAATGCTCATGGTGGACATGACTCTCACTAACATGCTTCCTAGCCTCCTCCAATTAGAGTTAGGGATTGGATTGTTCATGGTTAGTTTCAACCATCTTGCTTGCCTTTGGCCTTGTATGAGCCTCATGATTGTGGACCTTCTAGATGACTACTCACTAGAAAAAAATCATCGTGCCTTGGCCATTTTTCTTGTTTGTAGCACTCAAACTTCTATTCAAGAAGAAACGAAAAGGATGTGATTACTAGCTAGGACCCTATTCATCATAATTTAGATTCTATGAACACTAGAAGAAAACCACATGATTGTAATACATCCCACCCAATCACTCGTTTCTTAATACAAAATGACTTTATCACTTGTCTTTTTAGATTCATTAATTAATACTTGATAATTTTATCTCTTGTCTTTTTAGATATATTGATTATGACTTATTCCTTGTATATATATAATTTTTTATACTTATTTTTTAAAAGACACAATCACAATCTTTTTTAAGTAAAAGAAGACACTCATTCATAAAAATTATTTGCCACGATCTAATTTGCTCAACACAATTTATTCTTCAATTAAGATTTTAAACATTCTTATCGAGGAATAGACATTCTTATTCCCATAAGCTACCAAAGCCATTATTAAATCTTCCATTCAATCAGTGGATGCAGACAAAGTTGAATTAGTCTTTAGCTGATTGTCTTTTGTTTGGCAGAAGACATTATAAAGAAAATCCATTCTTAATATTCAACCAAAAAAACTGTCGACAACATTGATAAGTGAGGATGAATTTGAAGGATCTTTCAGTGGGCCACTGCAGCCAGAAATTTGTTTTCAGCCCATGTGATGGTCCATGTGAATATGTTCTCAATTAGATAAGTTTTGGCTCACATGAGTGATATGAACACACCAACTACATTAACTCCAATTCCATTTAATCCAAGTCCACCACAGAATGTCTGTGCATACCTGAGATTAACAATAGTCTTTTTCAAATGGGACTTTTTGTTTGGAGTTGATCACTTGTTTTACTTAAATATCTATCATAGATCATCTTATTTTTATGGTTCACAGTGCACACCACTTCATGGATTATCTATTTTTATGGTCCACACCATGTATATATCTATCATGGATCTTTTTTATGGTCCACACCATGTATATATCTATCATGGATCATTTTTTTTTGGTCCACACCATCTTTATATCTATTATGGATCATCTAATTTGGTGGACCCTCTTGCCAAGCTTTGGTAGATATTATGGATCATCTAATGTGTTGACAGCACGCCAATGATCAGCCTGGTAAAGATGCAGATCAGATTGATTTTTTAAATTCAATGTCATAATCCTTTTTTAAGTAAAGAAGACAAGCATTCATAAAAATTATTTGCCACAAACTACTTTGCTAAACACAATTTATTCTTCAATTAACATTCTTATCCATGAATAGACATTCTTGTTCCAATATTAAATCTTCCATTCAATCAGTGAATGCAGATAGAGTTGAATTAGTCTTTAGCTGATTGTTTTTTGTTTGGCAGAAGACATTCTGAAGATACTCCATTCTGAATATTCAACTGAAAAAAGTGCCCACAGCACGGATTAATTTGGAGGGACTTTCGGTGGGCCGGTGCAGTCAGCAATTTGCTTTCAGCCCATGTGAATATGTAGGCAATTAGATAAGTTTTGGCTGACATGAATGATACGGACACACCAAGACATTAACTCCAATTCCATTTAATCCAAGTCCACCACCCTATGTGGACAAGAATGTCTATGCATACCTGAGATCAACAAAAGTATAGTGTTTGTCTAGTGTGACATTTTGTTTAGAGTTGATCACTTGTTTTTCTTAAATATCTACCATGGATCATCTTATTTTTATGGTTGAGAGTGCACACCACCTCATGGATTATCTAATTTTTATGGTCCACACCATGTATATATCTATCATGGATCTTTTTTAATGGTCCACACCATCTTTATATCTATTATGGATTGTCTAATTTGATGGACCATACTATCTATATGGACTTCTTCAACAAGATAATTTATGTAAGATAGAATAGAGTTTTGGACTTTTCATTTAATTGTCAATTGATTAAATGCATATCTTTTTCAAATAGAATAACTTTAGTTAACTATTGTTTTGACGTTCAACTTTTTACATAGAATATCTTTAGTGAAGACGGGTAAGGAGCGTTTTGTATTCAATTATTACTAGATGTCTAATTCTTTCAAATCTAGAATAACTTGGATCTTTCACAATTCGAATTCTGTAAACCACATATTTTCTCAAGTAGTCAATTTGGGTCTTTTCAATGTTTTAATCAAAGTGGGAACACACAAACATATTGGACTTTTTATTCAATTATCAATTGGTTAGATGTATATCTTTTTCAAATAGAATAACTTTAGTTAACTATTGTTTTGACGTTCAACTTTTTTACATAGAATATCTTTAGTGAAGACAGGTAAGGAGCATTTTGTATTCAATTATTACTAGATGTCTAATTATTTCAAACATAATAACTTGAATCTTTCACAATTCGAATTCTGTAAACCACATATTTTCTCAAGTAGTCAATTTGGGTCTTTTCACTATTTTAATCAAAGTGGGAACACACAAACATATTGGACTTTTTATTCAATTATCAATTGATTAGATGTATATCTTTTTCAAATAGAATAACTTTATAGTTAACTATTGTTTTGACATTCAACTTTTTTACATAGAATATCTCTAGTGAAGAGAGGTAAGGAGCATTTTGTATTCAATTATTGCTAGATGTCTAATTCTTTCAAATAGAATAACTTGAATCTTTCACAGTTCGAATTCTATAAATAACATATTTTCTCAAGTAGTCAATTTGAGTCTTTTCAATGTTTTAATCTTGAAGTGGGAACACACAAATTTTAGCCAATTAAAATCTTAATTGGAATCTTTTCTAATTTTAAAAAAGTTATTTTATATTAATTCATTAAAGTGAAAGATTAATTCTAGGAACCTTTATAGGTACTACTTTGCGTAAACAAAATTATTTTTAAAACAAAATCCACACCTCTTGATATAGTTTTTAAACAAGACAATTCATGTCAAATAAGATAATTGGCATCTAGTGAAAAGAGGTAACAAAAACTCTATATGTGTATAGGTTGGACACCTCATTCTCAAAATAAGACAATTCATATTAAATAAGATAATTGGCATCTAGTGAAAAGAGGTAATATCCACTCTATCCAAGTAGTGGTTGGATGTTTATCTCTTGAATTAAATGAGCTCTATATTGTGCAAGAAAAATTATTTTTTAAAAAGGTCCACATTATTGTTATTATTATCAAACAAGACAATTCATATCAGTTTTTTGAAAGGTCTACACCATTTGAAATAATTATCAAACACAACAATTTATATTAAATGAGATAATTGACATGTAGTGAAAGATTTTATGAGCATTCTATCTAATTCTTGGTTGGACATGCCTAACTCATGAATTGAATAGATTTAATATATGACAAAATGAATCTCTCAAAATCATAAATCAATTAATCTAAATTTAAGTTCAAGGGGTAAATCAAAGTGAGAATGTGCACATAATTGAGCTAAATAAGATGTCGGTAATTTTTTAAAAAATATTATTTGTAGACATGTTTTAAACATTTTTCACAAAAACCTATAATTTGAAAGGTTAAAAAAATTATTAATTTGTATATTTTTTTTTTACTTATGCTCTTTCTTTTATTGCATTATTTAATCTAAATTAAATATGAAGTATAAATTTTGGTATCATAGTAGAGAGCATAAACATATTTAGATTTTTTAATTAATCCAAACCAATATAAGTGCAAGAGAGGGGATATGCTACTTTTGAAAAGTGTAACCTCAAAGAAAAAATAGCCCCCAATCACCTTAAGCAATATAGATTTAGTTATTATATTAAATCTAAAATAACTAGACAACAAAAGAGTAACTTGTATGTGAAACAAATGACTATGTAACCAAGCTTATATAAGCGTAAGATGCAAAACATTTTGAGTTTACTAATTATAGAGAAATAAAAATATAAAACCTAAAACAAAATTAAAATGTAGATAGAGAGGAACTTGCCATCAATCAGGGACGCTCTTACCTATTGAATGCCAACGTGTTGTTGTCCTGATACAATCGGTTGGAAAGTTCATAGAACATCCATTTTCAAATTTCACAACACCTCAATCTACACATAAAGAGAGATAGATAGATAGATTAAATTGGATAAATTAATAAATACAATCAATAACACAAAAGTAAATAAACTAGTAGAACTAATCCCAATGTGGAGGAAAGTAAATAGAAAAAACACACACACACCTAAAAATGACTTGAGATAATTAATTAAATATTAATTATTAAATTAATAGTTCTACTATTGCTAAATGAATTATTTGATATATTTAGTCAATTCACTTTGTATTATTCTTCTAAGCCTAAGTCTTATAAATAGCTTTCTAAAACTATTTAATTACCTCATCATCATATGACGAGGTCTCCTATTCCATCTCATCATCCACCTCACCCATGGCTAATGAAATTAATTCATTCATTTATAAATTATCTATATATCTTCAACAAGGCGTCCCTATTCAAAAGGGAAGGAAAAGGCTTTGTGGCCTCAAAGGAATAAGTCACATGACTATGTGTCCTCATGAGACCAAATCATTTCCACCTTTTCCATCATCTAGCCCTTTGTCCCTCCACCTCACTTGGTCAAAGTTGACACAAAGGACACTTGTCCCAAGAGTCCTACAACTTAAAATCTTCTTCTACCCTTCTCGCTTTGGTCTTGGAGAGACACTTGACAAGTATGTCTCCCTCCCACATAACCCTCCATCTCACCATTATAGGAGGAACATCTCCCCTACTTTCTCTCTCACAATCCAATTAATCTGTAATTCCTCTCTACCTTCTCTAAAAAGTCAATTTTCCATTCTTCTAAGATTCAATCTCATCCCTTAGGTTATGTCGCATGGGATCAAGGTGAGCCAAAGCCTACAAAAGGAGCCCTCATTCCTTCATTTTGGACAAGTTAGTAATTTGAGCAATCTTGTATTAGAGCATTTGAGAGCATTTTAGCATTTTGAAAGTGTGTCTTTGGCTTAATTAGAATGTATTTTATCTTTTATCAATTAGATATCATCTTATTATCATGGCATCTAGCATAGTAATCATGTTGTTTATCATTATTATTTTAGCTTAATATATTCATAATTCATTTAACATCTTAGATTGAGTATCTAGTTGCATCTCACACCATCATTTCAATTAATTGAAGTCATTTTGGAAGGTGATTAGTGTTGAGCATGTCATAGATTATTTAGTAGACCTTATTTATGTGTGCTGACATTAGTGTTTTGTCATTGATGTCAACATACTATTGTTGTTGCAGACGGTGTACTTAGTTTGTTTAGAGAAGATGATTTTACTTGTTCAGGTGATACGTTGAGGATCTTTTCCTATGATTCTATATGATGTTTCATATATGTTTTGTAGTTGATTATGTCCAACCTATAGAGGTTCACATGACAGTTTGAGTGAGCTATGATTAATTTATCAATTATTTGTATTGCAGTGTTCTAGTTGTTCAAGAAGTGTCATAGATTGAGTTTCTGCTTCGGTATGGATTGTATTGGTTGATTCAGTTGGTGCGAAGATGGTGGTAATGTTGGGATTCATTGTTGTTTCCTCAATTGGTATTTTTCATGATTCAAAGATCAACAAGTTATTTTTTTAGTATGACAGAGTTCAGTGTTCGGCATTGTTGATGATCAGTACAGAGATGAGTTTGGATTTTGAGATTGATTTGATGTGAAGGTTCAGGAAGCTACTCTTGCTTCTTGTTGGTATTCTTGGATTTTTTTATCACCATGTTGATGTTTCACATTGATCATGGTGATCACATTTGGTGATTTTCTAGTGTGTTCGCATTTCTTCATTTAGGTCCTAGTCGACGTGGTGAAGTAACGTATTATGATTCTTGGTGTGGATTTGGCAAATTTTTTGTGTGTTCGAGGATAATTAATTTTAGGGTCCCATCTAAGTCTTGATCAACTTGATTTGGATCGCATTGTAGTTTGAGTATAATTTTTATATCTTTTGTTCTTATAGGTCTTAGTCGACCTTGTTGTGGATTTTCATTATAATATGTATAAATGGGAAATCATTTGTGATTGCGAAGGGTGTGCATAGATAGAAGGAAAGGAAGAGGATATTTGTATTCTGCGATTCAAGCATAAATTAAACTTCATCAGAACTGTACAATTGGAATTGTTGATGCTATGAGTCAATTCAATTGTATTGGATAGTTCTTCCACCCTCATGAATTGTAATCAAAGATTGATCGGTGAACCTGACTACTTGGGCCAGATCATTGTATTGTATTATATTGTGAGCAGTGAGCTCTAGGTGGTGGGCTTGTGAATGCATGTGCATTCCTCTCTTTTTTCATTTTCTCTTAACTAGGAAATACTTTTAGTAGAGCACATCTATCTAGTGGGTTTGACTCCCACTAGCTTTTTCTCTTAACCGGGTTTCCTCAAGAACAAATCTGGTGTGTTGTGTTATGTGTTGTGGATCTTGCATTATTAATTATCTTCCAGATCATTGATTGGATAAGTGTGATAAAGTTTTAAAGCATTTTAAAACTGATTCGCCCCCTCCCTCTTAGTTGTGCTTGTCTTCTTTGGGCCTAAAAATATTTATAAGAGCTAAGTCCTTTTGAAGAAGCTTAATCGCTTGAATGAGATCCAACATGTCAAGCATAAGGAAAGAGAACCCTAAGTTTTATGGAACTAACTATCCAATATGGAAGCATCAGATGACTAGCTACTTATTTGATATGCATGGGAGATGAATATTCGAATATCACAGAGAAGCCTTACAACATTCTTAATGACTTGTCTCAGGCTATTGCTAATGAAAAGAAGAAATTAAAGGAAAATATGACAGCAAGGGAAGCTTTGATCAATGCCTTTTCAAATACAAAATACTCTCACATCTATGGATTGAGGATAGTGCATGAGGTATGGACTAAATTGGAAACTATTTATGAAGGTAACAAGTATGTTAAGAAAGCTAAGTTGCGGGGTCTTAAATGGAAGCTGTATGAAGATGAGTGAAAGTGAAACTGTCTCATCTTATATGGAGAGAGTAAATAATCTGGTTTGTTCAATTAGATGTGTTGGTGATACCTTGAGTGATGATGAAGTTGTAAGAAAAATTATAAGATCTCTTCCCATGTGTTATAGTGAGAAGGTTGTAGCTATTGAGGAATTGAGAACTATATAAGAGATATTTTAAGAGAAGCTTTGGTTGGTAGACATTGATCCTATGAGATGACTACTCTTGTTAAGGAACTTCTAAAGGTTGAAACTGCATTCAAAGCTAGTGTGACTAAGCATGATAAGGAAGAGAGTACTTCTAGGATAATTAAAGATAGCATCTATGCTAAGAAATGGGAAGAGATAATGGAAGAGGAAAGGAAAATGGATGAACTTGAAGCCTTGTTTGCAAAAAGGATACCTAAGGGCTCTTGTAAGTATGAAGAAATTTTCCTTTGAAATGCTTTAGTTGTAATAAGATTGGTCATATTGCAACTAGATGTCCGAATAAATTTTCTAAAGAATCTAAATTTAGATCTAAGAAACTCCACCCTAAGGGTCATAAAAGTTTTTATGCTAAAGAAGGTGTGACTGGTGATGAATCTGGTGCTAGTGAAGAAGAGATTGTGTTTATTTCTATTAAAGAAGATAATCCTAATGAAGAGAAAGCCTTGGTTTCACATGTTGATAAAAGAAATGAATGGGTTATTGATATTGGATGTTCTCATCATATGACTGGTGATAAAAATAAGTTTGTGAAGCTTGAAGACTATGATGATGGTGTTGTTAGATTCGATAACAACAATCCTTGTTTGATTAAAGGAAAATGATCCATTACTCTTGATGGTAATAATAGTACTGATGATGTCTTATATATTGAAGACTTAAGACATAACTTGTTGAGCATTGGACAACTACTATATTATTGGTGTAATAAATTGTTTGGGTAGTTTGTAACTATTCAACTGTATGTCAGTTGATAACCGTCCAACCATACAAATAGCACATTGTATAAATACTCCTCTTGGCTATTGAATATATAATCAAGCATTCATCAAAGTATTCATTTATGATCTTTCATAGGGTATCAAAGTGCAACATTATGATCTAGTGTAGAATGTGGAGAACAAGCTACAACAAGTATGTGCTAAATGCTTTTGCAAACATTCTTCAAAATGGAGTGTGGTGAATGATCAGATACATAGAGGGGTTGTAGAGAAAGTTCTCCATCCAGTCACATTTCCTTCTCCATCCAGTCACATTTCCACATTCACATAATGTTATTTTTTCTTCCATAAAGAAATTTCTTTGTCTTGTGTGTGGTGGAAGCCCATTGAGCTTTGTCCTGTGTTTGGTGGGGCTCCATTGAGTTATGTCCTACATGTTTTGTTCTTGTGTGTTGATGGCAAGTGATAGTTTTCTTGAATAGAGAATATGGGAAATGTAGAAGGTGTGAAGAGGAGGTACAATAGTGGTGATAACAATTGTTCACAATAAACTACAAGAAAAATGTGATTTGCCTATGAAAGGTGCTTATTTGGTCTTCTTTATTATATGTTTGCAGTTTGCATTGTTTTGGTAGATGAAAGAAGATATATGAGAACTATTAATCTCAACACATGATAATGTTGTTAATGTGTGGTGGTTGCCAATTGATAGCCTTTCTTGATTGTTCTAACTCGTGCACAAGAAATCTATAGACTCTCTTTCTACTTCAGTGATGGTCAAGACCTGGCCTGCCACCCATGAGGAGACCTATGCATTATTTTTGATGTGTGGGGTAGTGAAGTAGTTTCAAAGTGTTTCTTCTATATTATTATTGCCTGAGATAAATTCACAACTTCATTTCTATGCACAACAAACTTCATTCTTATCACTGGTCCATCATTGGGTATGTGAACAAAAGTTATCATTCCCTTGTGTTTGAAGTATGATCTTTAATAGAAACAAAGTCTTTCTTGAAGGTAAGAGAACTTGATTGATTATTACTAAATAATGGTTGATATTTGTGTGGGTTGTTTGAGAAGTCTTTTCCAGTGTTTAAGGAAAACAAGGTATTATAGTTACAAGTTTGGCCCTATTAATGCCTTATTGGTTGTAAGTTTGGCCCTATTAATGCCTAATCTTAAAAATGAGTTTGCACTAATGGTGATATGAAAGAACATATTGTGTCAAAATCAAATCACAAATTTATATATAAAAGAATATATTGTGTCAAAATCAAATCACAAATTTATATATAAAAGAACATATTGTGTCAAAATGAAATCACAAATTTATATATAAAAGAACATATTGTGTCAAAATGAAATCACAAATTTATTTTTGGATATAGTGTTATGGAGATACAAGGATTGGAAACAATCATAACCAACATGGATGTCAGATTCTTTGTATAGGGGAGTCAATCACACATCACTAAGTTTTTTGACATTGCAAAAGAACCATTTTTTAAATTTCCTATGGATATTTTTTATTGGGCTTTCAATGCGTGTAATACATCTTCTGGTGTTATTTTTGAAGAGTAAGGAATAACAGGCTAACTCTAGAGGTTGGTGGCATCAGAGGATGGAGGAATTACATCAACTCAAGTTAGCTTTTTTCTTTGGGATGGTGTTCTACAAGAGAAGCATTTTTGGAATTTTTGGTTTTCGATTTTATTTTGCTTTCTAATGATGATAGATTTGAAGAATGCATATCTTGTGGAGACTCATTTTGGAGATAGGTTTGGTATTTGGTATTATGCTCAATATGGATTGTTGTCCATTAATCTTTAGAGTATATGATTGATAATTATACCCTTTCACGATCACTAGACAATGATAGAGATCTTTCGTATCTCTTAATAGGGATCATTGTTGAATAATTCTAGACTTTGTGATTTGAGAGTTCAAGACTGAGAGCTTAAGAAAATAACTTGAACCTACACCATTTTGAGGGTCAAGAGACAGCTTTATGGAGCCTTTCTTGGTTTATGGTCTACTACTTCAAAAGAAGATTTTCTCAAAATATGTACTCATATTATGTGATTGGCATGTTTTTATATGTAAGCCTTAAGAGGGGGGTCCCTAAGGAAAAGTATTTTTAATTTCTTTAGGATCAATGTAATAAGGGTTTGAATGTTGGTATAATACATTATTTGGGTAGTTTTTAACTATCCAACTATATTTTAGGTGATAACCATCCAACCATACAAATAACACATTGTGTAAACACTCCTCTTGGTTATTGAATATATAATCAAGCATTCATCGAAGTATTTATTTATGATATGTCATGGATAAGGGCTACTAATTGGAATTCATGGAAGGAATGTGAAAAATCATTGGACTCACCGGAAACCTAATTGCATCTGGTACACAAACTGTAGGTAATCTATTTCATTTGAAAATTGTTGAGAATAAGTGCTTGGTTGTTAAGATTGATGACATTTGGTTGTGCCATAGAAGATTTTGTCATGTGAACTTGGATAATATGGTGAAGGTTAGCACTAATAATGATGTAAGAGATCTTCCTAAGCTGATGAAGCCTAACAATATGTGCAAAACATGTCAGTTACTAAAGCCAACTAGATCTACTTTTAAGAATAATACATAGACTTCAAATGGATTGTTAGATTTTGTACATACAAACTTGTGTGGTCCTACTAAGACAAGAATTTATTACAGAGATAGATACTTGATGCTATTCATTGATTATTATTCAAGAACATGATGTGGGTCACATTTTTAAGAGTGAAATCAAAAGCCTCTTAGAAGTTTCAAATATTCAAGATGATGGTTGAGATAGAGTCTGGATAGAGATTGAAGTGCTTAAGATCATATAGAGGTGGAGAATTCACATCCGGTGAGTTTCATGCTTTTTGTGAAGAACATGGGATAAAGAGGTAGAATTATACTTTGTGGAACCCGCAACAAAATTATGTTGCAAAGCAAAGGAATAGAGATATTCCAGACACAATTAGAATCAGGATGATTCAAGGAAATTTTTTGTAGATCTACTGGAGAGAAGCAGTGAGCATTGCAGTATACACTTTGAACTGAGTGCAGATAAAGCAAGGAACTAGTAAGACTCCTTATGAACTTTGGTACGATCATGTTCCTACAGTGAATTTTTTTAGAATTTTTGGAAGAAAATGTTATATTAAGAGAGTTGAGGATATTGGAAAATTTGATCCTAGAAGTGATGAAGGGGTATTTCTTGGATATTCTACCAAGATAAAAACATACAAATGTTATAACCTTAGAATGAATAATATTGTTAAAAGTGAAAATGTTAGAGTGGATGAAAATGCACAGAGATCATAAAGAACTTGCAGATATGATATAGTTTGATATAGTTGAAGAGGACAATAAGATTGTGGAAGTGCAGAATCAAAATTAGGATTAGAATGGTTCGGAAGAAAAAGTTGAACTAGTGGAAGAAATTGCAATCGAAGGATATACTACTAAGCCTACTCTAAAGAATCCATAGTATGTAAGGATTAATCATTCTGAAAATGTTATTCTTGGTGATAAGAATAGAGGTGTTCAAACTAGAGGTAGAATTTCTAGAGATGAAACATATTTTTTTATCTGAATTTGAGCCTAAAGATGTAAATGAAGCATTTAATGATGAAAGTTGGGTGAAATAAATGAAAGAAGAGCTTGATCATATTGAGAAGAAAAAGACTTGGATTCTTGTCCCTAGACCTATGAACAAGAATATGATTGGAACTAAATGAGTATTTAGAAACAAGTTGAATAAAAATGGTTAGGTGATTCAAAACAAAGCTAGCTAGACTGGTATGCAAAGGGTATTCCCAGATGGAAGGTGTTGATTTAAAGAGACCTTTCCCCCTTTTGCTAGACTTGAAGCTATTAGATTACTTCTTGCATATGAAACTTACAAAAATTTCAAAGTATACCAGATGGATGTTAAGTGTCCATTTTTGAATGGTGAGTTAGAGGAAGATATTTACATTGAGCATCCTAATGGATTTCCACTAACTAGGGAAGGAGATATGGTTTGTAAATTGTAGAACGCATTGTTTGGATTGAAGAAAGCACCTAGAGCCCGGTATGTCATATTGGACAGATACTTGAAAAATATTAGATTTAGTAAAGGTACGACTGATAGTAACTTATCTTTCAAAATAGTTGATGATAATATCTTGATTATTGAAGTCTTTGTTGATGATATCATATTTGGTGGTGATGAAGAATTGAGTAGAGGTTTTTTTGATGAAATGCAAAATGAATTTGAGATGTTTATGATAGGTGAGATTAAATTCTTTCTTGGATTGCAAATTGCACAGTTGGATAGGGGAACTTTCATTACACAATCCAAGTATGTTAGAGAATTGTTCAAGAAATTTGGTATGAAAGATTCAAAACCAATAGGGACTCCTATGGTTACTAGTTGTAAATTAACTAAGGATTATGAATCCCTTTATGAAAATCAAACAAGATACAGATCAATGATCGGTGGATTTCTATACTTGACTCAGACTAGACCTGATATAATGAAAGTTGTTTGTGTTGTGGCAAGATTTTAAGAAAAAACAAAGGAATCACATGTTGTTGTTAAAAGAATATTCAAATACATGAAGGGAACAATTGACTATGTCTTATGGTTTGATAGAGATAATGATTTCACTATTTTTGTATATATAGATGTTGATTGGGCAAGTAATGTGGATGATAGGAAAAGTACAATTGATGGTACATTCTTTTTGGGTAAGAGACTAATCTCTTGGGCTAGTAATAAATAAGATTGTATTTCCCAATCTACTATTGAAGTTGAGCATGTTGTTGTTGCTAGCAATTGCACTCACATTGTTTGGATGAAGAAAATGCTAAAGGACTCAAGGATAAACATTGATGAACCTAGTGTTATTTACTATGATAACTCAAGTGCTATAAGATTTGATTAACAAAGGTGAGATAATTGTTGATGGTCATACATCCAATGAAACTCACCAAGAATTCAAGGATCCACTTACCAACTATGAGAAGGGTAGTTATTCTAATACCAATGATGACAACAAGGCCAACTATACAAGGGAACCTTATCATTACATCAACCACATATCTTCCTTTGACTCATATGCCAATGTGATCACAATCAAAGAGAAAAAAGAGAATAGATCAGTCAATGTTACTACCCATGGTTAATTCAAAGTGAGTTTAAAATGAGTTCCAATCAAGTCTTTATCCACTCCTAACAAGTCTCCGCCCATTCCTATAAATCCTTCAAACCAATACAACACCTTTGATCAATTGAAGAAACACTTGCCTAAATATCAATTTTAGATCTTTTACACCTTTTACCATCCCATAAATATATACTAGAGAAATCTCTACAAGATACCAAGTTATTCCCATATATCTAGACCAATCACAATTCCAAGCTATGGTGGGACACCTTACTACACCACACTACATATCATTCATAGAAAATGATGACCTTACAATTAAACCCCATAATGCACCACTTCATATACATGTTCTCATCCAAAATCACAAGATAAAGAGAGTCCTTATAGATGGAGGATTTGGTTTGAATATACTCACTTAAAATTTAGTCCTTCCACTTTAAAGTTAGTCCTTGCATTTGGATTTTCATAAAATGTAGTTGATCCTAAAAAGAAGATTACTATAAAGACATATGATAAAGAGGCCTCTAAAGGTTTAGTTGTATTAGTAATCAAAGTTGGAACCATAATCAATATGTCACTTGTCAAGTTCTAGACATGGCACTATCTTAAAACATTCTCTTGGGAAGGCCTTGGATCCACTCCATGCAAGCTATACCATAAATGTCTAAAGTTCCCCTATAATGGCCAAGAAATCACAATTCAAGCAGATTCAATTCCATTCCAGTATTGAAATACCATAAATCTAACACAAAAGTTATTTGTACCACACAATAGAGCATCCTCTTCCAAAGTTGACCCAAGAAATATCACATTTTCATCTTATTCTTCCAAGTTGAAAATTGATATAAAGACAAAGGCATAGGAGAATACTCCATAGGAAAAACCTTTTGCATAACTGAACTACCATTATCTCCTAAGTCTTAAGGAAGAATGTCAATATCTAAACAAAAAATAATGGTCCCTACCAAGACTCTTGAGTGAACATTTATCAATGGAGGACACTTGTCAAATGGGATAGAAGAGAAAAACATAAACAAATGGCTCTATAGAGACAAGAAAAATGAATCCCATCAAAATGAAAATCACATAAAATTTCCCATTGATCTCTATGGAAAAGGATTAAATATCATGCAAAGAATGGGGTACAATGGTATAGGACCTCTACAGTTAAGAAAAGAAGGCATCATGGAACCAATCTAACCTTATTTAATTGTGGAAAGAACTAATCATGGACTAGGTTATAAAGACAGAGGTAAGACAAAGATAGAAAATATAATTCATCAAATTAGAGATGTCCAAGAAGATAATAATTCAAAATCAGATGACTATGAATGGGATATTCTCTCAATCATATCTGAAGAAAAGAAAATAGATGTGATCAAGAAATATAGTAACTCACCATGAGGGACAGCTCAAGAACTTGATCATTAGAGTCAATTTCACATACTATCAAGAGTGATACCCAAGAGGAAAGTGAGATACCAAATGTAAGAGATGATTCTGAGGAGAGTATGGATATAGACCTTGATAGTACCATTATTAACCTTGAAAAATTTTCCATCAATATAATTACCACTTTTGAAACTGATCCAAATGACCCTTTACCACTTATTCATCCTGAGCTTTTAGACTAGGACTTACTAGACATACTTGAATTGGATACCTTTCGCAATGATGATGCTATTATCGATTATGTAGGAATCAATGATAATTTACCTTTGGGGAATCATAAGACAAGGTTCCCTATTGAACTCAATCATGTGGCCTATTTTGGAGAGACTACTAATCCTTTCAATCGCAAAAATAAAAAAATAAAAAATTTCAACTAATGGTGAAAATTGTATTGCGGCAATATTAGATCATAAAAGAAACAAAATAAAGGATGCATCCAATGGTGAAAAACTCTCTAAGGCGCCAAAGGATGAAAGGCTTAACAATATCCCCAACTAAACATGTTATGAGCAATCTTTTATCTTGATTGAACCTACAGTGCTAGTTAACATTGGCATAGAGGAAACACCAAGGATTATTCACCTTGCAGCTTCATTATCCCAAGAAAAAAAGGAACAATTTATCTAATTTTTCAAAGAAATGAAAATCAACTTTGCATGGCCCTATACAAATATGAAAGCCTAAGATCTGAATCTCAATAGGCACCACTTATCAATAACACCAGGGGTTAAGCTAGTGAAAAAAAATTGAGGAAAATGCATCTAAACATATCTTTACTTGTCAGAGTTGAATTTAAAAAGTTATTAGATGCAGGATTTATTAGAGCAATTGATTATGCTGAATGGATCTCAAACATTGTTCTTATTTCTAAACTAGATAGATCAATTAGAGTGTGCACAAATTTTAGAGATTTGAATAAAGATTTTCCAAAGGATGACTTTCCTTTGCCCAATATTGATATCATTGTAGATCTAACATTAGGACATGAAATGTGAACAAATAGAATTTTCATATGCAACCAGATTAAAATTACAGCAGAAGTATTAGGAATGTTGCTCATGTGTTTTCATTGATGTCAACATATGATTGTGAAGGATAAGAGGACTAGTGAAGAAGATGTTGAGCATAATGTTTTACTAAGTGTAGGAAAGAGTGAAAAAGGAATGCGATGATCTGTGTTACGTCTCTGACTCTGCAAGCTTGTATTTTGGTAATGGACAATGTTTACAATGGTTGTTCATGATCGCAAAATCTGATTAGTTGGTTACAGTAAGTTACAATGGAAATAGTGTGGATTGGTCTCAGGACAGTGCAAAGGAAAAAAGTGAAATGGTTCTGTAATTTTGTGTATATCATGTATGCAAGATGGAGTTATGTCTAGAAAGATTAGGACATGGCATAAGACATGTGGCACTTCATCTTATGTGTACATGATGTCACAAGGATCATGGTGATGTCAGTTGTAGCATGTGACCCTATAAAGTACTATTTGGAGCTGACCTATAGGATATGGTGTTTTCTACCTTGTGCAAAGATAAGTTATGGATTATGGAGTATGTTGGCTGACTGATTTTTGTTATTTGCTTGTCCAAGATCCTATGTGTATCTTAACAAGATTTTATGTAAATCATTTTATTAGGAAAGTCCTAATTAGTGTCGACCTAATAAATCATTTGTATCTTGTATAAAGGAGTGAATCAAGTGATGCATGTAATACCCCAAAAATGGGCTATAAGTTCATTAATCTCCTACATCTTCAATTCGAACAAAATCGACATCAAAGTCCTAACCTAAGGCACATCTAAACATCATCGAATCATAATTGATTATCTTAAATTTTGCATCGGGGAATATTCCTAGTAATATTCCTAATTATCTTAATTATCTTTAATTTTATAATTATTTGGCAATAAATCACATTTATCCTAAAGTTTGATTAATTGAATATTTTCATATTTAATTAATTAGATTTAATATTTGCCACTTAATTATGTAATTAAATTTAATTCTATCTATTATTAATTGTATTATTTAATTTTGACAATAAATCAAAATTCCTATCTTTAATTGATTAAATTCTTATTTAATTAATTAAAGCATGTTGTCATTATTTAATAATATAATTTTTAATAAAAGTTTGAATAAATAGTTAATTAACCCATAAATTAATTATTTATTTTCAAAAATCAGTTGAGTTGAGGATAAATCACTTTATTTATTTATTTAATTCTTAATTATTATGCATATTCAAAAGAAACAGTTAAACTCCAAATCAGAAAATCAATGCAAGTTATTGACTTTTTGGAACTCAACATCCTTTTGGAGTTCAAAAAGCTGATCTAAACTCTAATTTGAGTTAAAAAGCTGTTTTTGCATGATTTTGAGAATTAACTATCTTTTATGATCAGATAACTCAAAAATCAAGATGAGTTAATTTGAGTGATTTATGGCTTTTATTCATGCACCTCCAAAGCCCTGGATTTCTATAAATTAAGGCTTCAGCTCTTCACAAATCATCTCATATTTTGCACAATCACGCTGGAGAATTGGAGGCTGAGGAATCAACTTGCGAATTCAAAGCTTTGTGAGATCAATTTCAATTGCATAGTTTTTATATCTTAGCATAGAATTTCATAGTTTTCATATCATTGTTAGAATCTTCATTGTTAGATCATTTAGCATTCATAGCATATCAATTTCATATTAGCATTCATATCATATCAATTTATCATTCTTATTGCATCATAAAATATCAAAAATATAGATTAATTGCATTCAATTTCATATCCATCTTTTGCATTCAAATCCTTCATTTAGGTGTCATCTAGGTCACTGATCTCGATTACAATCTGAGAACATTAATCTCGCACCTATTAGAAGGCAGTAAATCGCTTGGTTAGATAGCTTTCAATTTTGCATGATTTTGATTATCACTAACCTCTAATGTTTTACTGAGTGTTGTGTCTACAGATCAGGTACAATTTTCACACACACATTTCTGGCACCCACCGTGGGGCAACCCACCTTTGCATGCTGGTTTTGATTTTTTTGGGAGCTAAAACCCTAAAGTTTCAAAGATTTAATTTTATCTCCCAAACCGCTTGGAATTTTGGTCTGAAATTTTTTTTGCAGGTTGGTGACATGTCATGGAAGCTACAGTAAAAAATTTAGAATTTTTTGAGATGTTTTGAATTTTTAATAATTTTTTCTTGAAATTCCGGAAAAAATTAATATCTGACGCAAATCAGAATATTTTTCGAAAATTTTTATATTTTCGGAAATCTCTTTAAATTCTACAGGGGGTCCATTCTTTGTGTTTTAAATTTGGACATGATATCATAGCTCAAATAGTCAATTTACAAAAACTGGTCTGTATTGATAAAATGGGTCTCTAGGGCACAAATAAAGAGGTTTTTCTAAAATTTTTGCATTTTTGGAAAGCTCTCTATTTTTTAGCAGGGGTCTCTATTCTGAATTTCTATTTTTGTGGCCAAAATCATATCAAAAAAATTAGATCTTGTTGACTAGGTCAAATGCAGCAAAAAAAAATAAAGTTTTGTGATGGGTATGCACTTATTTTTTTTACATGGTTCAATGAATGATATGAGTTGTCATTTGGGTTAATTGCTGGTTATTATTATTGATAATAATTTATTTTTAGAGCTAACCCTATGGTTTTCATAAGTTGAATATATTTTGCATATCTTGTTTGCTTGTTTGCTTGTTGGAGAGTTCGTCACTTGCTTGCATGGAAAAGCTCAACAAAAATTGCTAAAAATCAAGTAAAATCTACTAAGCGCGTTGCAAGGATCCCAGGTATTCTCCTTCATCTAATAATATTTTGATTTGGGACTTAAAATAAATCTCTTATGTGTCAAGCTTGTGTGCATCTTTTCATGCTTTTGATCTATTTCTACACACTTGCATAATTGATACTAGGTTGTGAACCCTTAAGGATTCATTAAGTAGTCTTAGAATACTTGTGATTGATCTTGATTGCTATCTTGGGTTATTGGACTCGCTAATCCGCCGGCCCCTCATTTCCGCCCCGTGGTTGCAATCTCAGCGCCATAAAGGGGAGGGGTCAACAGGACAGAAGCGTTAAATGTTCCACTTGGCAACCCTTTTGTGCTTTTAGGAACTCCCTTATTTTCTAAGTTGTGGACTTGTTTTTAGCTTGTGTGAGGTGTTAAGTGTTCCACCTTGTGGACTCATCTCATATTTGCTTTAAGCGTTAAGTGTTCCTCTTTCTACTTTTTGAATGCTTTTGGTAGATTTACTTTCGGAACATATATCTGTGCTCACATAGTAATTAGGCCCTATGAACACTATTTGTGATTCTTGAGAGATTGGATTCCTAGCGAAATCCTTCTTGACGATAGAATCCTTGTAGGTAGGGAGGATACTTAGTGCATTTCACATTCAACTTAGTTAGTGAGTCTTCTCTTATTGATCGACACATTCTCTCTCCGGAGAGGTTGATAGATCATGTGGGGTTGATATCACAAGCTTTGGTGAATCAAAATTGGTTAGTGCATCTTCTCTTATTGATTGATACATTCTCTCCCCGGAGAGGTTGATAGATCACGTGGAGTTGATATCACAGACCTTGGTGGAACAAAACTTTGTCTTAGCGTGTCGGATTAATCTGCTTGCTTTGTTTGGGTTAAAAGTGAAGAGGTGTCAAAACCTTGAATGTGGAGCCAAGTCCCCTTGTGGTATACTATTGTGAGTCATCTTTAGAGAGGGTTAACCGTAGCAGACAATCCCTTCACAGGGCAAACTGCATTGACGGAACTTCAAGCGGTAATAGCCATTTTCGCCATGGTAGTGACAACCGCTATATAAATGTCCTTGTGGAAGAAATCTCCATGGGTATGGTTCATTGTTGGGTTGTCAGATCTCCCTAGCAGCTCTTGAAGATTAAGTTCTCGGACTGTGTCAAAACCCTGGTGCGCCGGGATTGGAGTTCACCCCTTTGAATCATAAAAGTTGCAGAGTCAAACCATTACTAAAAACC
This sequence comes from Chamaecyparis obtusa, assembly GCA_027943335.1. Lineage (NCBI taxonomy): Eukaryota > Viridiplantae > Streptophyta > Pinopsida > Cupressales > Cupressaceae > Chamaecyparis > Chamaecyparis obtusa. The sequence goes on from BSBK01000596.1 coordinate 686,375, forward strand.
CTAGAGAGGCCAATTTTTCATTCTCAGGTATATGTGTGTTATTGCAAAACTTTTTCAGAACATACACAATTAGTACTCTCAGGAATTAGCACAATTTGGTCACTTGATTGTTCATGTGCAAGGTTGCTTTTGCCCTTGTTCATTGTTTTCAGACGTGCTTGGAATCACTTGCTTGCTGTTTTGCGTGCTTATTTATCTACTTGGCTATTAAAAATGATCAAATCTGGTATAACCTTCAAAATCTGGACAATACAATTTGCAAACAATCCAAAACTGAAGACCTTACATTTTGCAAAAATTGACATAAAATCTTTTCTGGAGTCAAAAGTCATTTCAAGAAGTCAAAAGTCGTATGATTTTTGTCAAGTGTCATTTCAGTATTACCCAACTGTCGTATGAGTTTAGCAACTGTCATTTCATAGACTACCCAGTGTCGTATGAGTCTGCAGAGTGTTGTTTGGAAAAATTTGAGAAAGTTGTCAGAAATTGTCAAATTGCAAGATATCCAATGTTTCCAGCCTAGTTCCAGAATCTGTCAAAAATATCATTGTGTCAGGAACAGAGCAGTAGCTATTGAGCATTCTACCATTTTCTGAGTTTGATCTTTTGAATCCGATCTAGTCTTCTGTTTGATCAATTTGAGTCCTTTTTATCTCGTGTCAAAACCTTGTCATAACTATCAATCTTTAATCAATCAATCTTCAAAAACAAACTAAGTGTTGAGAACTCATGTCCGCTATCTTTTGGGCGATCTATCCCATACATCCAGGGCACAGTTTCCTTCACCCACATCTCATCAGATCATCAAAACTATCATAATCTTGACAAGGTTGCGCCATCCGATTTTCTCGAATCAAATTGTTCTTCAGTTGTCTTCATCCTTTTCTTCTGTTTCATTCAAAGTTAATGGTGGAGACCAGAGCTTCTTCACACAAGAAATCAGAAGAAACATCTCAGAACTTACTTTTGACCAATACCCTGGGTCCAACTCTTGAACAACTCATCAAGTCAGGTATCTACGAAGACGACGGTCTCGGTAACTTTCGATTAAAAACTGGTTACATACCTCCTCTATCAACTCACAGAGGTAATCAACAAACTCCTCCTCAATCTATTCCAGGGAGCCCAAAAACTCCTACCATGTCTCAAGCAGGGACAAACCATGGTTCTCTAGGAGGAGGATCCCAGGGACACCATTCTCAACATAATGCCGACCAAGACCCTACACCCTCTGAAATCCATCGGTGTCAGAATGATGATGAATTCAAAAGAATGATGAGGCATTTCTTGAAAATGGATAGAGAGGCATACTTTTTGCAATTAGCCCAAGAAGGAGCTAAACTTCCTCCTCACTTCAATGTCGAAGACATCATCACGCATGAGGAAGAAACTCCGATGACGGCCATAATGAACCAGCTGCACGCTATGCAGATCAAAATGAATAAAATTGAGAAAGAGAAGGAACCCAAGGAATTCTCCATGGAGGCCCTTTGTCCTTTCCCTTTTGACAAAGACTTGTATATGCCTCCATTCCCAAAAAGAGTGGAGATACCAAAGTATGACAAATATGACGGACACTCTGATCCTCAAGATTATGTCAGAGAGTTCTGTACACAATCCATGGAATTCATGCATGAACCGACTTATCTAATGCATCTTTTTCCTAGGTCCTTGGGAGGAGCATCCATTCAGTGGTTTTCAAGATTACCTTCTACAATCAAAACTTTTGAGGAATTGATTAAATTGTTTTATCAACAATATTCCTACAATATTCAACATCTGATTACCATGATCGATATCTGTAACCTCAAGCAATATCCAGGGGAATCATTCCTAACTTTTCTCAAGAGGTGGCGAAAGAAGTTTTCTTTATATGCTAGACCAATTCCCGAAATGGAGAAACTTGAAATCTTTATCAATAACCTTGTTCCAGAGCTCAACTATCCATTGCAAATGCAAGATCATGTATCTTTTGATAAAATGGTGGATAATGCAATCAAGATTGAGAAAGTACTTGTCAAGAAAGGAGAAATCACACTTCAAAAGGACAAGTCTGAATCGGGATCTAGCTCAAAAGATAAAAACAAGACCTGGAATAGAAACAAAGGTATCGTCTCTGACGGTGTTGTTGACACTATCCACACCCCATCAAAGGCACCGGCCTACAATCTCACCCTTGCCACCAAAGCCATTGAAGCTTCAGAGCAAAAATCTGCTGAACCATCTCCAAAGAAGCCATTCAAACGATGGGATAATAAATGAAAGTTTACTCCCCTGGGAGAATCTTTGGAATCTGCTCTGAGGACCCTGATAGCTGATAACATGATCTCTTTACCACCAATCCGAAAACCTGATCCGGATCCAAAACCATGTTGGTGGAAAGATAATGAATTTTGTGCTTTCCATCGAACTAAAGGCCACAGAACTAATGGATGCTTCCATTTGAAGCATACCATTCAAGACTTGATAGATCAAGGGGACATCACAATCGATAATCCTACCAGCAATAATGATCACACAGCATTTACAGAACCTTTTCCACAACATGGCAAGGGAGTTTCCACTTCTCAGCCTAACATGGGGGCAAAAGTCAACTATGCCTACCCTGGAAATGATGCTGTCATCAATATGGTGGAACCATGCCTCTCTGAAAGCTGTAATGTCATCACGATTGTACGAAGAGATAGAAATCATTCCTCAACTAATGTAGTTACCAGATCACAAGCTCAGACGCATCTGAAAGGACAAACACCAAATTCATTTGATGTCCCTAAGATACCTTTCAATCTCACATCTGCTTCTAAATAGAAGGTTGCCTCGAAATCTTCCAATCCAAAGGATACCAGACCTACATCTTACAGCATCGTACAACAACTCCAGCATACCAATGCCAAAATCTCTATGTTTGAGTTACTTCGAATCTCTCCAGCTCACCGAGATATCCTAGACAAAGCTTTACTCAGCTCTAATGTTCCTGATGATCTAGATCTAGACAGGTTCCAAACTATGGTTGGTCATCTAACATCTCCGCAATATATCTCCTTTTCAGAAGAGGATGACAACTCCCTAAGTCACCCACATAATCAGCCCTTGCACATAGAAGTCTTGATCCAGAACCGTCGAGTCAAACGTGTGTTGATAGATGGAGGCGCAGGCCTCAACATTTGTTCTTACAACTTAATCACACAGTTGGGATTCTCGGAGATGGCTATTGATCCTCGAAAGAAGATCACCATAAAAGCCTATGATGAACAAGAAAGAGCTTCTAAAGGCACCATTGTCTTGCCCATCCGGGTGGGTCCAGTCATCAAAGATACCACATGTCAGGTGCTTGATCTACCATTGGCTTACAATATCCTTCTAGGGAGACCCTGGATACATGAAATGCAGGCTATTCCTTCAACATACCATCAATGCTTGAAATTTCCCTATGAAGGAGTGGAGGTTACTATCCCAGCTGATCTGAGTACAACTTGCAATACATTGAAGGAAAGTGCCGATAAACTTGTTCCCAATAACAGAGAATCTTCCATCAAGCAACAAAATGTGGCTTCCACATCTAAGATGGATGACATTGCTAAAGAGATCAATATCAAAGAAAATGGGATGGGAGAATACACTATAGAGCCAATCTTGTCTCTGACATCTCTCCCAATCTCACCTAAGTCATATGGCCAATCCTTGAAGTAGTCTAAATCAAAACCTAAGGAACCTATGGAAGCATACAAAAGACATTTTGTGGTGGAGCAAGTATCTAAACAAGAATTTGAAGAGGATGAAGCTGTGCTGGCATGGCTATATAAAGAGGATTCTGAATCTAAAATTGTTCAACCTAGTGAATCTATAGCACCTACAATCCCTTCTAATTCATATGGTCCAGGAAACAAATTGATAGCCAAGATGGGATATTCTGGTCAAGGACCTCTAGGAATTAGGGGAAAGGGTCTTGTGACCCCCATTTCACATATTGGTCGAGCCAAAAAAGATACTGGTGGCATAGGGTTTAAGAAGAAACCCTATCATCTCAAAGGTGGTTGTTCTCATGTCATAGAACAAATTGCACCAGGAGAACCCCTTCTTAAGAAAGAAGAAATAGAACCCTCTGATGATGATTCAGATAGCTCTGAGCTTATCCCCTATGAAAAATTGCCTAAAGAGATCAAAGATCTTCTTAATGATACAGATGATCCTATCAGAAGAATTAATGTAGTAGAAACACAAGAACCTACTGTAGCGCAAGAGATGGTTGTACCACAAGAACCAGCCAATCTCGAAGGCAATCAAACTGATCAAGAAGCAGGGGGTAGTTATTCTAACACTGATTCCCATGAATATGAATTCAAGTCAGAGACTGAGGGTAATCCTTCTTGGGGTATTCATCCTGATTTCACGCACTTTCTAAGATTTCCTAGAGATTCTGAATCAGAAGATGAGTCAAATGATTATGAATGGGGTGCCATTCCAGAAGAAGATGAGCTTATAACAGAGAAATCTATTGATGTTATTCACCAATATGTCTCTCAACCCAATGTAGGTCTAGAGCGAAACAATGAACTTAACGTGTCTAATCCACCTATGGCTGAAGAGGACTCCTATGATGATGTTGAGCCTATTCACGAATTGAACATTCTGAGCTGTAATATCACCTTTGAACTTGAGCGTCAGGTTAGGACCAATGATGACATATCCACATCCGTGAACACCATATCCCAAGCCTTTCCCACTTTGACTATCCAACGCCCTGATCTTATCGACCAAACTTCCACCAACCCAAACCATGGTATGTATACCTTCCCAAATGACTATGCCCTTGCCTGCTACCTCAATGCAGTTGAGCCTATGAGTACTTCCATCAGTGAACCGAGTGTCAGCATGACCGAGTCAGACATCAAATATCTTAGTCAGAAAAACAAGAGTAAAAGGAAAAAGAAAAAGAGTTCTGAAGGTGAAAACCACTTTGTGGCAGTCTCAGAACCAACAAAAGTAAAAAGAAAAGACGTATCTGAAGGTGAAAACCTCTCTGAGGCACCTAAGGATGAGATATTTGATGTCCTTCCAAGTCATTTACAGGATAGATCTCCAGTTCTGATTGAGCCAACTCAATCCATCAATTTGGGTACAACAGAGGAACCACAATTGGTACATGTAGCACAATCTCTATCAGATGAAGAGAAACAAAACTTCACTACCTTCTTATCAGAGAAAAAGATCAACTTTGCATGGAAATATTCAGATATGCCAGGATTGGATCCCAATCTCATTATGCACCATCTATCCATTGCTCCCGGAGTAAAACCAATCAAACAAAAATTGAGAAAGATGCATCCTCATGTTGCACTCTTAGTCAAAGCAGAACTAGAAAAACTCCTAAAAGCTGGATTCATCCGTGTCATGGACTATGCTGAGTGGATTTCCAACATTGTACCTGTTTCAAAACCAGATGGTTCAATCAGAGTGTGCACGGACTTTAGAGATGTGAACAGAGCATGCCCTAAGGATGACTTTCCACTACCTAACATTGATATGATAGTGGACATGACTGCGGGCTATGAAATGTATTCCTTAATGGATGGCTTTTCTGGATACAACCAAATCAAAATTGCTCCAGAAGATCAAGAGAAAACAGCTTTCACATGTGCATGGGGAACTTTCTGTTGGAATGTTATGCCATTCGGACTCAAAAATGCTGGAGCTACATATCAAAGAGCAATGACATCTATTTTTCATGATATGATGCATAGAACAATGGAGGATTACGTAGATGATACCTTGGCAAAATCCATGATTAGAACTGAACATCTAACAGACTTGAGCATGATCCTCGACAGAATGGAAAAATTTAGTCTTCGACTAAATCCTAAAAAGTGTGCTTTTGGAGTCACTTCTGGAAAGCTCCTAGGATACATCGTCTCCAAGAAAGGCATTGAAGTTGATCCAGCTAAGGTCAAGGCTATAATAGAGATGCAACCTCCCACAAATATTAGTCAAATGAGGACGTTGCAAGGCAGAGTTCAATCTATCAGAAGATTCATATCACAGCTAGCGAACATCTCACAGCCTTTTACAAAAACATTACATAAAGGTGTGACCTTTGCATGGAATGAAGAATGTGAGAACAACTTTAAACATATCAAGAAGTATCTATCAAATCCACCTATATTGATGCCTCCTATTCATGGGAAGCCATTAATATTATATGTCTCCGCAATAGATACATCACTGGGGGCATTGCTAGCACAGCATGATGAGAACAAGAAAGAAAGAGCCATCTACTATATCAGCCGAACTTTAGTGGCCTATGAGAAGAACTACTCAATGATAGAGAAGGCCTATCTCGCTGTGATCTTTGCATCACAGAAATTGAGACACTACATGTTAGCTCATACTACTCATTTGGTAGCTAAAATTGATCCACTGAAATATCTCCTAAGCAAAGCTGCCCTCACAGGTAGACTAGCTAAATGGGTCATGCTCTTGAGCGAATTTGACATTGAATATGTTGAAAGAAAAGCTATCAAAGGACAGGTCATTGCTGATCAATTAGCTGAAGCACCACTGTTTGATGATACACCCATGCAAATGGAATTTCCCGATTCCTCTATCATGCACCTCTCTTCTAGAGCATGGCGATTATTCTTTGATGGCTCCTACACACAGAATGGATCCGGAGCAGGCATATTGTTCATTACTCCTCAAGGATACTCGATACCCAAAGCATTCAGATTAAAGTTTCCTTGCACAAACAATATTGCTGAATATGAGGCACTTCTCAATGGTATGAAAATGGAAATACAGTGGAGAGTTACAGAGATGCACATTCATGGAGACTCACAACTGGTCATCCACCAGGTCAATGATGTGTACCAAACCAAAGATGAAAAGCTCATTCCTTACAAGAGAATGGTCGATGATCTAAAGAAATACTTCATCTCTATCACATTTGAGCAAATACCCAGAATGGAGAATAAGGCTGCTGATGCAATGGCAACATTATCTACTCTTTTACAACAACCTGAACATGAACTACGCTACGAGTTCCTGGTGGAAGCCCTATCCTATCCTGCATATGACTCCCCTGAAACCCGCATGATCTGCACTGTTGTAAGTTATGACTCATCTCGCTACAAAAATTTGTTCTCCTATCTCCACGACCAAATCATCCCTGAGTCCTTTAACCGTTTTGAGAAACGAAACCTTATCCGATCCGCATCCCGATATGTCATCATTGGTAATGATCTGTACAAACGAGGTCTAGATGGTACACTACTTAGATGTTTAGAATGAGAAGAGTCTCAACGTGCATTACAGGAAGTCCATGAGGGTATATGTGGGTCACACTCGAACGGTTTAACGTTAGCTCAAAAACTTATTAGGGCTGGGTATTATTGGCCTGAAATGGAAAAAGAAGCTATTAAATTTGCTAAAAACTGTCAACAGTGTCAAGTACATGGCAACTTGATTCATGCTCCAGGGAGAGATCTGATTCCCTTTACTACACAATGGCCTTTTCAACAATGGGCATTTGATCTCATAGGTGCTATCCATCCGCACTCTTCTAATGGACATACCCATATAATCACAGCTACAGATTATTTTACAAAATGGGTAGAAGCAGTTCCTCTAACACAAGCAACGGGGAAACAGATCTCTATGTTCATCCTGAATTACATCATTTGCAGATATGGGATCCCTCACTCTATAATCACAGATAACGGGGGACAATTCAAAAACAAGGACCTAGATGACTTATGTGCCAAGTTCAAAATTACTCAACATTGGTCATCTATCTACTATCCTCAAGGGAACGGACAAGCTGAGGCTTCAAACAAAAATCTCCTGAAGATCTTGCACAGAACAGTGAATAAAACAGGAAGAGACTGGCATCTGATGATCAATCCAGCTCTCTGGGCATACAGAACTAGTATCAGAACGCCTACAGGGGCTACACCTTTCGCTTTAGTTTATGGGTCTGAAGCGGTACTGCCTATTGAGGTTGAAATCCCATCACTCAGGATTAGAATGCATGGACTTGTCACTGATGAAGACTACAGAGTGTCGAGGTTACAAGAACTTGAACTACTAGATGAGCGCAGACAAGCAGCGTATGATCATCTCAGAGTGTATCAGAAAAGAATGTCTAGAGGCTACAACAAGAAAGTCAGACATAGAGAATTTCAGGTTGGCGATCTAGTGTTGAGAGAAAATCCTAAAAATCAATCACATCGAGAACGCAAGGGGAAGTTCGAACCCAACTGGCTAGGTCCCTTTGTAATCACTACTACTTTTGGCTCTGGTGCCTATCAACTCTCAACAACTGAAGGAGAACAGCTCCGAGAACCAATCAACGTTCTCCATCTAAAGAAATTCTATGCCTAAGGCATTTAGTGCTTGGTAAATGTCCTGAAAAAAATCTTAAAAATTGGAAAAAGTCCTGAAAAAATGAACATCTTGGTGAAAACCTAGCAATAGGCGCCTTGATGATTCACAAAAAAATCAAAAAATATCAAAAATTCAAAAAAATTGAAAAAATGAAAAATACAAAAAAAGAAAAAAAAAGTGCCTTGGTGAAAACCTAGAAACAGGCACCTCGGTAGCAAAAATAGAATCTCTACCAAGATGGTGAAAACTCGGCAAACGGGCACCACTTGTTCCAAAATGCTCCATCTATCAGCACAATCTTGGTTTTTCCCAGCTTTCCGTCTTGCTTTAGTTTGTACATATCTCCCGGTTTGTTTCTGCATATCCTGGTTTCAATAAGTCGGTCTGTACACCAATCAGCTCAAGCGTCTGTATCCTATCAATGTTCAAACTTGGGGGCAATCAATGTCATATCCTATGGTCTCCCATGTATCTTAGACGTGTCATATCCACTCAGAGTCCTTTGAAGCTTCAAGTTGAGTCAGTCAGTCTGTCTCGTCTCCAGAAAGGATTTTGCATCAACAACAATCAAACATCAAAACTCAACTGAAAATAATCTGTGCTTTTTGTGCTTTTATCTCCTTGTATGCTTCCTGATTCGCATTGAGATTTTTGCATATTGTGTCCCTTTGAGCTCTTCGATGATGTCCTTTATAGGATTTAGAGAGTGATGACTGGGGGCATAATCTTTTCTTTGTCTTCTGCTTGTATGTGAAAATCTAACAACTTTGGAAATTTTGGATTGAAATGGTGTCCGACTGTAAGAGCCTCTATCTCGAATTGGATGGCCATGCGTACCTCGACCATTGATACCCAAAAAATTCAAGGAAGTTTGATCTAACTATTGTCTTTTTGAGTAAGTTCTTTCTCCTACTGTGGAACGCAATCTTGCCTAAGGATGTGAACGATAAAGGGTCACTACGGGTAATTCACATTGGATTTAGAATGATCTCTTGACTGTTTGATGTGTTTGCAATGCAAGGCGTATTCAGGTCATCACGACGTTTATGTTTTGATGCTTGTACAAATTGCTATATCAAAATGGACATGATATTCAGGTCATCCTGGCATTTGTGCCTTGATGCTTATATTTAATCCAACATTTTGAAAATAAAGTCAATATTCCTATATCCATGGTTGTTGTCCAGTGGGTGTTGTATTGATTCTTGCGCATACAAATCGATATTCATATGTCTATGGTTTCATGGCTAGTGGGCATTGTATTGATTTATCCAGTTACCTAAAAGTTCAATGATGATAACAAATCGACACATGATCAGTGACTAGGTCCTAGGTCTTAGGTTGCATTTCATTTTGCATGTCTCATTGCATTTTGCATGTTTACATGATCTCACAATGATTAAACGAACTTCAATGCTTAAATGATTCTTCAAATCGCATCTTCAAGTTTAACAAGAGCTGAATCTCACACGAAGGTTCCTCCAATGAAATAGCAAGTAGAATCCTTTTTCGGGATCAAAATTCAAATCTGAGATCATTCATATTATTAACTACTTGCATAATCAACCTTCAATCATCACAGAAATCTAGTATTCAACTTAACTGATTATCTTACATCAAACTATCAAAATTTCAACTTGGTCAACCATGGTCAACTCATGGTCAAACTTAGTCAAATTCGGTCTCCAGGACCTCCAAATGATGCAGAATGCGTTCTCAAACGTATATAACCACTTTTCCAATCAATTAACATGCTTCTAAACTATCAACGCTGACTTTTCTTGTCAGATTTCAATTTTAATCCCGAAGGGGGCATGGTATTGCACATCATTCAAAGTCTGTAAATCAAATTCTATCGATCAAGTCTATCAATATCTTTCATCAGTGATCAAGACAAACAATCACGTCTAGTCACTGATTCATCAAAAGTCCTCATCGCTCGGGGCAAATCTATCATCACTTGGGGCATATCAGATTCATCGATCCATATCAATCTGGTATTCTCTTAATCTTGTAATCTGTATCAGTTTTTGCAACCATCAGATCATAGTGTTATTTCCTTGGTTCTTCGGCAACTAAAGGATTCGGATGTGATACCTGCTAGTTCTGCTAAGACAATCGAGTCTAGAATGGGTCACTCACTTCTTATCAATCCTAAGGTTCAGAATTAGGCATTTTGACACTTTTTCGCAATCATAGGTTCATTTGCTGCTACAGTGAACATTATCTTTGGTCATTCAAGACTTATTATCTCCATCTTAATTCAATATCAATCAACTCCTATCTCAATATCTTTCAATCGGTTTCTATCTTGAGATCGGTTTATCTTTTGAATCAGTTTCATATCTTTATCAAACACAAACTATCTTTGAACCACTGCGCTTCGCACAGTAATTCAAAGAGGGGCAAAATGTAATACCCCAAAAATGGGCTATAAGTTCATTAATCTCCTACATCTTCAATTCGAACAAAATCGACATCAAAGTCCTAACCTAAGGCACATCTAAACATCATCGAATCATAATTGATTATCTTAAATTTTGCATCGGGGAATATTCCTAGTAATATTCCTAATTATCTTAATTATCTTTAATTTTATAATTATTTGGCAATAAATCACATTTATCCTAAAGTTTGATTAATTGAATATTTTCATATTTAATTAATTAGATTTAATATTTGCCACTTAATTATGTAATTAAATTTAATTCTATCTATTATTAATTGTATTATTTAATTTTGACAATAAATCAAAATTCCTATCTTTAATTGATTAAATTCTTATTTAATTAATTAAAGCATGTTGTCATTATTTAATAATATAATTTTTAATAAAAGTTTGAATAAATAGTTAATTAACCCATAAATTAATTATTTATTTTCAAAAATCAGTTGAGTTGAGGATAAATCACTTTATTTATTTATTTAATTCTTAATTATTATGCATATTCAAAAGAAACAGTTAAACTCCAAATCAGAAAATCAATGCAAGTTATTGACTTTTTGGAACTCAACATCCTTTTGGAGTTCAAAAAGCTGATCTAAACTCTAATTTGAGTTAAAAAGCTGTTTTTGCATGATTTTGAGAATTAACTATCTTTTATGATCAGATAACTCAAAAATCAAGATGAGTTAATTTGAGTGATTTATGGCTTTTATTCATGCACCTCCAAAGCCCTGGATTTCTATAAATTAAGGCTTCAGCTCTTCACAAATCATCTCATATTTTGCACAATCACGCTGGAGAATTGGAGGCTGAGGAATCAACTTGCGAATTCAAAGCTTTGTGAGATCAATTTCAATTGCATAGTTTTTATATCTTAGCATAGAATTTCATAGTTTTCATATCATTGTTAGAATCTTCATTGTTAGATCATTTAGCATTCATAGCATATCAATTTCATATTAGCATTCATATCATATCAATTTATCATTCTTATTGCATCATAAAATATCAAAAATATAGATTAATTGCATTCAATTTCATATCCATCTTTTGCATTCAAATCCTTCATTTAGGTGTCGTCTAGGTCACTGATCTCGATTACAATCTGAGAACATTAATCTCGCAACTATTAGAAGGCAGTAAATCGCTTGGTTAGATAGCTTTCAATTTTGCATGATTTTGATTATCACTAACCTCTAATGTTTTACTGAGTGTTGTGTCTACAGATCAGGTACAATTTTCACACACACAATGCAAAGAGTGTGGGTGTGAATGTAAATGTGGTGGATGCAAGGAATGTTGATGTAGATTAGGTTGTGTGACAGTTGTACTTCATTGGAACTATTTTAGCAAAGGAGTTGTTGTTAGTCAATTCATAAGTTCTAATCAATATATTTATATACTTTCATTTGGAGAGTGGTTCCAAAAGGTGGGTTTAACCTTCAGAAGGTGGATTTAACCTTCACATTGGGCAATTTTATCTGAGAGAAGAAAGGCTCATCATATCAACTCCTAACAGGGTTGCTGACTTGAAGAAAGTGTTACCATAATTGATAATAATGTTGAAGATTGATTATCTGATGGAGTTGATGATGAAGAACGGCCAAGATTAGAGGAATACATGATGATAGTAGAAAGGTTAGATCAATTATTGTCTTTTCATTGATGTCAAGAAATTGGTTTTTGATTTATATTATGTTGTCATATCATTTGGTAATGATATAAGATGAATGAGTTAAGGAGAAGAAGAAATGAGAAATTGAGAAGTCGTATAGCTTAAATGGGCAATTGATACAGATCTGACAATAATTATATTGTGTTGATATAATTATTTTCTACCTAACATATGATTATGTTAAGTTGATAAAGCATGGTGATGAAGATTTGACAAATCGGTAAGTTAAATTGTTTTGGCTATTGATATGGAAAATTCACTTAGTAAGGTAAAGGTAAAAAGATAGGTCACTCGGTAAAGTGAAAGGAACTCAAGACACTAAATACTGAGGAAAGGTTTAGGCACTGAGAAGCTAACCAAAATTCTAAGTGAAGAACACCGAGCAAGGAAAAGGTATTAAATAAGGATGGAATCGACATTTAATGATTAGCTATGTTGACTTGGATGATCATGATGGTGAGGAGAGTTAGTTAAAAGAGATCTGTGGTTATGAAAAATCAAGGTGAAGATCTATGGAAAGATCTAAGCGGCAAAAAGATATGGAACAAGTTTCTAGAAAATTTCAAGTTCCTAGGTGAAAAGGAAACGTGTTACCGAGATCCAAATTCAAGGTATAATGAAATGAATGGTTAAGATTGATTAAGGGAAAACTTAATAGATGAGATTAAGAGGAAAAAATTTTCTATATAAAGGATGATCTTGTATGGACAAATGGTTGGAAAACTGAATAGTTTAAGGGTTACCAACTATTGGAGAGAAGAAGGAATAGAGAGATTCTGAGTGGGAAAACAGAGATTTGATGAAGTGTTGATGTCAGTAGATGATTAAGAATTGAAGTAAAGATTGAAGAGAGAAAAAATGGTCTGATATGCAAAGATAGTTGCAAATCTACAGGTCAATTTTATTATTGTTTCTTATTAGAATTTGTAATAGAGAAATCTCTTAACAAAGTGGACTTAATAGTTGATGCAGTTAAGGATGGTGGATCCAATGAAGGACAGTCCAAACCTTGCAGCCAATAGAATTACACAACGGAATACTCAACACAACAAATAACACAATAATTGTTTCAAGTAATTTGCATTAACATGCCCAACTGTAAGGCCTTCTGGGTTAGGACCAATTACAAATAGAAATAATTCTACAAGATCCACAACAGATTCAATACAATCTCAGCTAGTTCAGCTCTAAAGATAATCAGAAGCTGATGGAAACCCAAAGGTGGATCTAAACTTAAGCTCACAAGCCTCCAAGAAATCTCCTTGTCTCCAAGTGTGCAAACCACTAGCTCTGCTACAAACAACTATCAGATATCAATCTGATCTGCAAGATCATGCAATATCTTTTTCATAACTTCACCAACTTCAGCTTTTAGAACCTCAAATATGACTCACTAAGTCTTCCAAGTCATGAACTTCTATGATCTCCTAATGATCATCTCCTCTCTAAACATCTACCCAAACATCCTACAAATACTAATCATCAACCACAAGTCAGCTAGATGAAACCATTAACTCCCCAAACAAATAATTAAATACCATACAAGTCGGCTTACAAATGTATACAAACATTTAATTCAACATGTCAGCCTATAAAAATAGCTACCAACAATAAATGCACCAAGTTAGCTCAACAAATCACACAGAACTCCAGTTAGTAAGCTAGAACTACCGAGCAATAGTGAATTAACCGAGCACGCCAGGCATCACCAAGCACCAGTGTCGACCAAGCACCGTAGGCATAACCAAGTAACACTTCATTGAGCACCAGAGACTACCGAGTTCCTTCAGTGACCAAGCTTCCTTCAATGACTGAGGTCATCGGTCAAGGCTACAACCGAGTAACACCGGCCAAAATACCAACACCCCATGCAGTTCCACCAAGAACAAAGAATTCCCCTACCTTAACTTTGGATGCCCCTGCATCAAACACCCCAAGTTCCAAAAGATGTTCATATTTGAGAAGAACATCTTCCAAGATTCAGCACATAAATCCCGACCTGGCTCTTCACATACAAGTCCTCCACCTTTTCTGCTTGCAAATTCTTCCACTTTAGTTTCCTCTATGTCTTCAAGTCTTTCCTTGATAACACACAGGTCGGTTCTCCATACTGATCATTTATTTTCCCTGGTTCCACAATCTCAACTTGGCTACCAATACTCAGGCTTCTCCTACCGAGTGTTGCATCCATCAAAGGCATCAGTAAAAACTTCATGTCATCCTTCTCAACAGTAAACACATTTTGGACACAATCATAAATAGCTCTGCAATCATATTGCCAAGGTCTACTGAGCAATATATCACAACTATTCATCTTCAAAATGTCACATAACACAAGATCCTTGTACTGGCCAATCTGAACATCAATGAATCATTGTTCTCTTACTTCCAAAGCATGAACATCTTGTAACCAGCCAATCCTATAAGGACAAGGATGCTTCATTCTATTCAAACCAGGTCCTCAGCAACAAGGTTATCAGTACTACCACTATCAACAATAACATCATAGAGTTTACCTTCAAACTTACATCAGGTTCTAAACAAGTTACTCCTCTAACAAGGTTCCTCCTTTGTACCGAGAATTGTTTGTCGAAGCAGCAAGTTCTCTTATTTAGGTAAATTATGAATGTTCTCATTCATCACAGCAATTTTTTGATCAACCTTCTTCTGTTTACACTCAAAAGAATGGTATCCTTCCTCTCCACAGTTATAGCAAGTACCCTTAAAGATAACTCCACCTATCTTCTTCTTCGGTTCCACAAGTTTTTGTTCATCTTCTACATCAGCTGGTTTATCCTTCACCAAGTGATCAATCTTTTCCTTCCCTAGGGAGTTACTAGGTTGTTTCCTCTTCAACTTATCTTCTGCCTTCAGAGCATACTGATAAGAATCTTCAACATAATCAATCTTCATCATATCAAGCTCATCTTGAATATTGAATCTCAGACCATTCACATACCAAGCTACCTTTTCCTTACCAAGCTCTCGGTGTCTAGACCGAATAGTAAGTTTGTAGAACTCCTCGGTCTAATCTTCAACAAACAAGTCCTTCTGTTTCAAATTTTGCAACTTCTTAAACAAGTCAAGCTCATAGTCAAAAGTTATGAACTTATCTTTCAACTTAGTCACCATCAACCTCCACCGATTGATCTTTGTTTCACCTTCATCTTCTCTATCTCTTTGTAGTTCTTTCCACCAAAGAGTAGCATTTCCTTTCAACTTTGTCTGTGCTAATCTCACCCGAAGAGGATCTTCAATTTCTTCCAGCTCAAAGAAATATTCAAGTTCACCAATCCAATCTATCAGATTTTTGAGCTTCAAAGTACCAGAGAAAGTAGAAACTTCCATTCGATAATTACTAGTAAACCAAGCACTAGATCTATGCAACCGAGTAGTTATGTCTTCACCAGATCTATTCCTCTGGTCATCACCACTAGATCCAGCAGTTTCAAATTCTTCAGCAGCTTCTTCATAGCCATCTTTAATACCAACATTCTGAGGTACACCAACAACAGCTCTCATGATCTCAATGACCATGTCATTCTTCATCAATTCTATCTCAGATCTGACATCCGATCTGACTTTATCAGAAATCTTTGATTCCATTGCATTACAAAGATCTGCAATAGCTCTAGGGTCCAATCTTCTCAGAGGCATCCTTAAAGATATGCAAAAATAACCCTCTACAAAAAACCCTCACCGACCACCTTGTGGTAATCTCCAAGTTGTGTACAAGTTAGATCTCAACCTGCCACCTTGAACAAACAACTAGGGTAAGATTTCACAAGTTCAGTGCTCTAGATCTACAACCCAGATTGCACATAATCTCTACTTCAACAGGATCAACTTCACAAGATCAGCTATCAGCTCCAACAGGAATAAACTTCAGCTCTGATACCACTTGATGCAGTCAAGGATGGTGGATCCAATGAAGGATAGTCCAAACCTTGCAGCCAATAGAATTACATAGCAAAATACTCAACAATTGTTTCAAGTAATTTTCATTAACATGCCCAACTGTAAGGCCTTCCGGGTTAGGGCCAATTACAAATAGAAACAATTCTACAAGATCCACAACAGATCCAATACAATCTCAGCTAGTTCAGCTCTGAAGATAATTAGAAGCTGATGGAAACCCTAAGGCAGGTCTAAACTTGAGCTTGCAAGCCTCCAAGCAATCTCCTTGTCTCCAAGTATGCAAACCACTAGCTCTGCTACAAACAACTATCAAATATCAATCTGATCTACAAGATCATGCAAGATCTTTTCCACAACTTCACCAACTTCATCTTTTAGAAGATCAGATCTGACTCACTAAGTCTTCCAATTCATGAACTTCTCTGATCTCCTAATGATCATCTCCTCTCTAAACATCTACCTGAACATCCTATAAATATCAATCATCAGCCACAAGTCAGCTGGATGAAACCATTAACTCCCCAAACAAATAATTAAATGCCATACAAGTCAACTTACAAATGTATACAAACATTTAATTCAGCATGTCATCCTATAACAATATCTACCAACAATAAATGCACCAAGTTAGCTCAACAAATCACACAGACCTCCAGTTGGTAAGCCAGAACTATCGAGCACCAGTGTCGACCGAGCACCGCAGGCATAACCGAGTAACACTTCACCAAGTGCTAGAGACTACTGAGTTCCTTCACTGACCGAGCTTCCTTCAATGACCGAGGTCATCGGTCAAGGCTGCAACTGAGTAACACTAGCCAAAATACCAACACCCCATGCAGTTCCACCGAGGACAAAGAATGCCCCTGCCTTAACCTTGGATGCCCCTGCATCAACAGTCTTATTATAAAATCCTTGAGAAATGTGACATTCTAAAGAGTGTTTAAAGCCCTCTAACAAGGCCACTCCTAATAGGGTGAAGATCTAAATATCCTAACAGATCTGAGGTAAATCCCTTAACCGGGTCACACCTAACAATGTGTTTTGTAATATCTAACCAGATTGAATCTAAACCAAGCGTACTTCAGAAGAGTATTTTCTTAGTGGGTGACAATTCCCGTAGTGGTTTATCTCAAAGCTAGGTTTCCATGTTAAATATTGGTGTTACATGTTGTGAATTATTTGTGTGAATGATTTACTAATTGTTATAGTTTATTTACTGTTGTCAGTAAATAGTGAATTGTGTTTCTATCGAGCTAATATCGAGTTAATTAGTGAAAAAAATTTAAGGTAATTTGGATCAAGGATTATTGATTCCCCCTCCCCCCCCCCTCTCTCTCTATAATCCAACAATTGGTATCATAGCTAAGTACTCTGAAGAGATAAGTTTAAATACTTGAGTAAAAGATTTGAAAATGTATAGGAGAGAAGTACCTAAGTTGAACAAGGAAAGTTTCTCAACATGGAAAAGCATAATGATATTGTATATGTCTAGGATTGGAGATTCTACTCTATATCTGTTGGATAATAAATACACACCACTAACTAATGGACCTTTGACATTTGATCAAATGAGAGAAAGGTAGGAACACAACTCAGTTATGATAGAGATTGCTTCTTCCCTCTTTGATGGTGAATTTAATGATATTAAGGATTGTTTCAATTCAAAAGAGATGTGGGAAAGGCTTACACTTATTTATGGAGGAGATCAACATGCACAAAAAGCTAAGGTTGACAGTCTAAGAGGTAAGTATGATGAGATGAGGTTTAAAGATGAAGAAAACATCACACAATATAGTAGCCAAATCAAGGAAGTTGTTAGTGCCATCAGAGGTGTTGGTGGATCACTAACTAATGAAGAAGTGGTAAGTAAGATCTTGAGAACTCTATCTTCTAAATATGCTATTAGAGTATCTACAATTCAGGAATTGAGATCTATACCAAATAATATTGTTACTCTTGAAGCCCTAATCGGTAAGCTGGTTGCATTTGAGTTAAGTAATTATGATAATAGTCTATCGACCATTGTGATAGCCTTCAAGTCATTTGTAAGCATTAGAACATCAAGAAGAGAAAGAGAGAATCATAGCAATTCATATGGATATGAGTATGATAGTATCTTGACTGAAGAGAAAGAACAAGAGGAATTTGAAGCATTGTTGGTTAACTGACTACCTAGAGGAAAAGGAAAGTTACCATTGAAATGTTCCAATTGTAATAAAAGACTACCGACACTGAAGATTCGGATATTTTAAGGACAAAGGAAATAAGTCTTGCTACCTAGCTGAGGAAGGTGTAACTAATGATGAATCTGATGATACCGAAGATGGATATGAAGTTTTCTTTGTTGCAGCAAAGGAAGAATTAGATGAAGAAAATTATGAAGATGAAAAAGAACTTGTGTCTCATGTAAGTAAACCAGACCCTTGGATTATTGATAGTGGTTGTTCACATCATATGACTGGTGTTTTGACAAGTTTGAGAACCTAGAAGAGTATGATAGAGGATTTGTTAGATTTGGAAATGATCTTCCATGTCCTTTGAAAGTGTAGGATTTGAGCAATACAAATCCACAGAACGCCAAGATCACCTGCATACAAAAAACTTGTTACAAGGAAGTGGAGAGAAGAAGAGGGCAAGGGTTTGACTCAGAAGATGAAGAAGAAAATATCCTCAAATAACTGAATGAATAATAGTGTACAATGGATCATCCATATAAAGGAGATCAAAGGCCTTGAAAAGGAAAACCTAAAAAGCAGAAGTGCATGTAATAATCAATTAAACTATTACAAGACTAATGCATGCAAAAAACAACTGATGCATAACTAGTGCATGAGTCAACTAAAGCAAACTGATGCATAACTAGTGCATGAGTTGACTAAAGCAAAGAGTTGATATCTTAAGAAGGGAGTAAAATATTAATAAAATTAATAATTTACTCTAACACCCCCCCTTAAGATGAGCAACGAAGTAGCTACAAACAATGCAAGAAGAAAGCAAAGGAAACTACAATGCTGAAAGCAGAAATGGGTCCTGGCAACATGGCCTGATGAGGTACCCAAGTACAAGAAATCTCTATAAAGTGGGGAAATAGAGAAAACCCAGTGGGAAAAACTCTACCCCAAAAAGAGATGAACTAGATGAAGGAAACAAAGCCTCCAATCTAGGGAATGTCCCAAAGAAAGGAACAAGAAAGAGCATGAAGCATCTCCGAAGCATGAAGCTGCAAACACTATCAAAAGAAACTGCTGGAACCCACACTGAAATAGTGCATGACCAGGTAGAGAAGACAAAGTCTGAAGAGCTGATCAATCGAAGAGGTGACCTCCAAAAGTAGGAATGAATGAGTGTCTATATAGTAGATGACCCATCTTACCGAAATGCATAGGTGCCTAGCCCCTGCATCCGCCTATTACATAGGAACAAAAAATAAATACGTAGATCACTCAACTGAACCAAGGAAGCAATAGAGCCAACAGGTGACCCCCCCCCCCCCATAATGCTGAACAGGGTGACAGGAACACTGAAATGCAATGCCAGAAACATCTGCAAGAAGAAGGATCAGGAACACCAACAGTGCAACAAAAATACAAGCACAGGATAAAGGGCGGTGTCACCGACACATAGCATGGGCTAATGTCATGGAAGATAAGCTCACTTGACAAAGGTGGATGAGCACAAAAGGCAAAACATCATAACCCCCCATGGCACTTTATAACTGAGTGCGAGTACAAATAAACACAAGGTGCTTGAAATCCCAAATATGCAAAAGCAGGCACTTTATCTTAGTGCATTTATAGAATCAAAAATGCTACAAAAGAGAAGCATACAATTCTCAAGGAAGATCAAAGGCTACTGAAACAAAAGAACAACCTAAGACGAGTCATCCCTTAAAGGGAAGAGATCCCAGGACCTGAAACAACCAAGATATCTACCAGACTGCAAAAAAGCAAGAATTTGAATAAAATGAACCTGAAGTAGAATCTTGAAAAATGACTTATATTACTAAAAATCTCTCTGAACAAGCTTTCCAATGATATATCATTTTCTGAAAACGGAGTCCGGATGTGCAAGATAGAGCTCCCGGAGTGCAAAACTAAAGGTCTAGCTTTGACAGAGAAAAACACTATCAGAAAAATAAAACCAGAAAATATAACCTCCAGATCTAGAAAGAGCTCAGAATTATCTTTCCGACAATATCTCATTTGCCAAAATTTGACACCGTATGCTCAAGATATGAGCAAAAAACCAACAGCTGTGCTAGAGAGCTCAAAGAAGGTGTCTGCAAGGATCTGAGGATGGGTGACATCAGCAAAAGGACAAAATCACATATGAAACCATCAAATCTGAAAGAAGCTCAAAAAGAGTTTTTTGGCAATATCTCATTTGCCAAAAATGGAGCTCAGATGCAAGAGAAACAGATCCCGGAAGGCAGAAGGTCTGAAACGCCACAATTGCAGAGAACATCTGACTTTGACAGAAAAAAGAATATCAAAATGGCAAAATCACAAAACCATACCAGCAAATACAGATCAAGCTCGGAACCAGCTTTTCGATGATATATCGCCCACCCAATTACGATCCCATATGCCCGAGATATCCCAAAAAAAAGCCCAATTACCCCTAAAAAAGAGCCTTGAAAAAACCATGCAATTTTTAAAAAAATTAAAAAATTGCATACCTACTGACGTCAACAGGGGGCTTGGAGGGCTAAAAAGGAGCCCCTGGTCACCCATGTGACCAAGGGCTGGGCGGAGGGTGCCAGAGGGTGGCGGGGCCATCGGAGTGGAGGAGGGGCCGCGGGCGGCACGGTGTGGGTGGCGCAGTCAGCGGAGCGCGGGCGGCGGTTTCCGGCGGAGTGCTGCGGCAACGGAGGGTGCGTGCTGGGCGCTGACGAAGAAGGCCGCGGAGAGGGCGGCGGTGGCTCTTTGGAGGCCGCAAGGTGGTGCTCAGGTGGCTGCTAGGTGGCACCCAGGTGGTTGCCCCTAGATTTTTTTAATTTTTTATTTTTAATATCGTCGTACTGCCTCGATCTACGTGCCAGGTCGTACAACCTGGTGTGCAAAAAAAAATTTGCCTCAGAGGCCAACTTGTCCAAAATCGACAAGCTTTATATGAATTTTGATTATCTCGAGCCTTCCGGATGCAACCGTGAGGTCCGTTTGGGTCAAAAATACTCCAAAAAATATTGATCACCTTAGAATCCGTGCCAGGGCCGATTGCAAAAAAAATTTCTCACAGATTCCAACTGTGTCCAAATTTGACAAATTTTATATGGATCCTAGGTTTCTTGGACGCTCTGAACATAACTGTGAGGTCCGTTTGAGGCCAAAATGACCAAAAAAAATAGGTCACCCCCAGATTCAATAAAAACCCCAAAAAAGCTCTTATCTGAAACAGATGAATTTCATCTCTGAATCGTTCAAACATGAACAAGCTATAGCAGATTAGGCTCTGTTACCATGTAGGATTTGAGCAATACAAATCTACAGAATGCCAAGATCACATGCATACAAAAAACCTATTACAAGGAAGTAGAGAGAAGAAGAAGGCAAGGGTTTGACTCAGAAGATGAAGAAGAAAATATCCTCAAATAACTGAATGAATAATAGTGTACAATGGATCATCCATATAAAGGAGATCAAAGGCCTTGAAAAGGAAAACCTAAAAAGCAGAAGTGCATGTAATAATCAGTTAAACTATTACAAGACTAAAGCATGCAAAAAACAACTAATGCATAACTAGTGCATGAGTCAACTAAAGCAAACTGATGCATAACTAGTGCATGAGTTGACTAAAGCAAAGAGTTGATATCTTAAGAAGGGAGTAAAATATTAATAAAATTAATAATTTACTCTAACAGAAAGATAAGGGATCCATTGTATTAAATGAGAAGATGAAATGTAATGATGCGTATTGGGTTAGAGGACTAAACTATAATCTATTGAGTGTTGCACAACTAAATAATACTGGCCACTGACTAGAATTTTAGAATAGAAAAGCTAAGATCTATGGTGTTGATGGAGATCTAATTGGAACAGGAGGACAATCAAGAGGTAATCTATTTTATCTTGATATTGATGCAAAGAGTTTCTTGTTTGTTAAAACTGAATATGTATGGTTATGGAATAAGAGACTGTGTCATGTGAATTTTGATAACTTGATCAAAGTGAGTAAGAAGAGTAGAGTCTGAGGACTACCGAGATTAAGCAAACCTGATAAAGCTATGTGTAAAGAATGTCAAGTTGGTAAGATGACCAAGTCAAGTTTTCTAAGAAAATCTTATTCTATAAATGATATTTTGGAATTGTTTCACACTGACCTTTGTGGTCCTATGAAATTTCAAATCTATTATGGAGATCGATACTTTATTTTTTTTTGTTGATGATTATTCAAGAATGATGTCTGTTATGTTTATAAAAGAAAAATTTGATGCATTTCAAATGTTTAAGTGGTATAAGGCTAGAGGTTAGAAGGAAATAGGTAAACTGATGAAGTATTTGAGATCTGACAGAGGAGGTGAATGTATCTCTAATGAATTTACTATCTTCTGTAATGAGCATATAATTAAGAGACAAGTGTGTGTGTCAAGGACTCCACAATAGAATGGGATAGCTGAGAGAAGAAATAGATCTATTATTTACTATGCTAGAACTTTATTGATTAATAAAAAGGTTGCACAAACATTTTGGAGAGAAGCTATAAGTACTACATAGTTTATACTCTCAACTAAATATAGTTGAAGAAAGGTGCCAACAAGACACCCTATGAACTATGATTTGGACACAGACCAAATGTAAGTTATTTTAAAAAATTTGGAAGTAGGTGTTATATATTGAAAGATTCTAGAAATGGAAAGTTTGACTCTAAATGTGATGAAGGAATATTTCTTGGTTACTCATCAAATAGAAAAGCATATAAATGTTTAATCAACGATTCTAACAAAATAGTTGAAAGTGAAAATATAAGAGTTGATGAATTTGAATAAAATAATGAAGAGGATAGCAAAAAAGAACCTGAGGATTATAACAAATTTGTTTATGTACAAGATGGAAATTTGGTTGATACTGTTAGAATGATTTAGAACAATAGAGAGGGGGGGTGAATCAATTGTTCTTAGGTCCAGATGTACCAATTGAACTTTATAGCTCTTCAACAAACTCAGATCTAATCAACAATTCAATTCGGTCTCTATAGCATATATCAAAAACATATAACATGCAATCCACTGTCCAAAACTAATTAACTTACATAATATAAAGCTTTCAACAACATCCACATCAAAATCATTCACACAAGTATAACACTAGGATTTATAGTGGAAACCCAATTTGGGAAAAACCAATTTGTAACATGCTACTAATTTCCACTCTTCTGAAATGAGCTATGTGAAAAGCCAACCCTGTTAAAGGTTTACATACACACTATTAGGTGTGACCCTATTAAAGGATTTAAAACACTCTATCAAAAGTGGCCTGATTAGAGGACTTAAGATCATTCCATTAGAATGTCACCTTGATTAAAGGATTTATACAATGACTTTTAGGTCAACCTTGATTAAAGGATTTAGACTGATACAATGGTTAGAAAGTAACAATAGTTTTTGATCTGAAAAACATACAACTCACTTTGAAAATACAGATCCACTTCACACATATGTTGATTTATTGATTGACCTTCATTTCCATTGCCATCTTTGATCTTCTCAAAATTCACTTCAAGCAATCACAACTCTATTCAGCTCCTTCATAATTTCACCTTTAGCCTTCTTCTTAGACTTGTCATTCAATAACATCAACCTCTTCTTCACACTCAATAACCTCACAATTGCATTAATCTTATACCTCCTTGATCATGTAGATCAATCGTTTGCCGCTTAATCTCCTCTGTAGATATTAGGTTTAGGTCAGATTCATCGAATCCTTCCATCATTATGTTCTTCATCTTTTCGTTCTAGATACATCTCCAAACTTCTCTTTGAATCCATGAGAAAATGATTTACCATGCATTAAATGCTCCATACAATTCATTAATAATGTCAACACATTTTACACATCCCAAGAATTCAACTATGTCAGCTGGGATTCTTAATTCTTTCTCCAAATATAAATTATTGACACTCGGTCAATACTGTGTTCGTCTTCTCGATCATCACTGTGTATCTTGATCATCACTACAAACTATCTTCCTCGAAAAACACTATCTTTTCTCAGTAATTTCCTATCACTTGGCAATTACTCATGTTCATTCAACACTAGATTTACTTGGCATATACTGGTGCTCAATCAACACTAACATCACTTAGATTAAGCTAGATTTTTTCACGTTTACTCGGTTAAGCCTATGATTCTAGTCTTTCTTCTCACTTAGATAAATAATAAATTACCTTGTCAATGTGCCAACTAATCAAGTACCCATTGAAGTATCACATAACTCAACCTTTCCTTAGGTCCTCTTGTTATCTCCTCTTTTCAAATCCTCTTCATCAATCAAAAGATATAGTACTATCCTAGATAGAAATATCTTACCAGTTAACGTTTAACATCAATGACAATATAACAATTGTTTCAATTGTAGTTTCCAATAGATAGAACACAGCAGCAACAAGAAGGAACCAATGAATAAGATGAGCCTCCACCGAGAGATGAGAATATTGATGAACATTCTACCAAACCTGTATTAGCAAAATATGTGAGAAGACACCACTCACCAAGTAGAATTATTGGAGACAAGAATGCAGGAGTCATGACAAGAAGTAAGTTTAAAGATAACACATGTTTGATTTCTAAATTTGAGCCTAGCTTAGTAAAGGATGTAGTAGAGAATAAATATTGGATGAATGCAATGAAAGAAGAAATAGATCAAATTGAAAATAATAAAACATGGTCACTGGTACTGAGACCTAAGGATAAGAATGTCATTGGAACAAAGTGGATTTTTAGAAATAAACTCAATGAGAAAGGAGATGTGATAAGAAATAAAGCTAGATTAGTCTACAAAGGGTATGCACAAGGAGAAGGTATTGATTATGGTGAGACTTTTGCACCTGTTGCTATATTAGAAGGTGTAAGAATATTTCTTGCATGTGTTGCTTACAAAGGATTCAAAGTTTATCAAATGGATGTTAATCTACATTTCTAAATGGAATTCTTGAAGAAGAATTCTAAATTGAACAACCTGATGGATTTGTTGACAAAAGCAATAAGAATATGGTATGCAAAGTGCATAAACCTTTATATGAATTGAAGCAAACTCCCTGAGCATGGTATGAAAGACTACACTCTTATTTAATTAAGATTGGATTTGAAAGGACTAGTGATAAGAACAAATTATATTTGAAATGTGATAAGTCTAATGAAATTTTGATTGCTGAAATATTTGTTGATGACATTATATTTGGTGGTAATGAGATAATGTCTAAGCCATTTTTTGAGGAGATGAGAAAGGATTTTGAGATATCTATGATAGGAGAGATTAAATTATTTAATAGACTTCAAATTCAACAAGTTAAGGATAGGATCTACATCACTCAATCTAAGTATATCAAGGAGATCTTGAAAACATTCAATATGGAAGACTCAAAAGGTTATTGTTAGGAATAACAGTCCACAATACAACTAAGAGGGGGGTGAATCAGCTGTATGACAAATTATTAAACTTTAAACTTTAAGTAGCAGCAATATCAGATCCAATGAACACAATGAATGCCAACATAATAACACAATATTTTGGTGTCGGGGAAACCCTATTAAAGGTAAAAAAACCAATGGGAATTAGCACCCACAAATAATGTACTGAGAGTATAGTTATCCTTGTTAGAAGATATGACCCTATTTGGAGCTTATTGAAACATTATAGTACATAGTCCTTGTTAGAGGAGAGACCCTATTAGGAGTCAAGAAGAAAAGGGAGGGCTCACTGCCTAAAGAAGGTTAAGTCCACCTTTAGAACTCACTATTCGCAACACAAGTGTATATGAAGAAATACAA
This sequence comes from Chamaecyparis obtusa, assembly GCA_027943335.1. Lineage (NCBI taxonomy): Eukaryota > Viridiplantae > Streptophyta > Pinopsida > Cupressales > Cupressaceae > Chamaecyparis > Chamaecyparis obtusa. Next base: position 712,779 of record BSBK01000596.1, read on the forward strand.
AATCTTTTTGAACTATTCGACAGCAACTATCTTTGCTTGATCAATTCCAATAAAGTCCACCAACAAACCTCTTCTCTACATACAGTAGACACAAGCTCGTAGCTTGTACAACCTCTCTATATCACCTTCTTCACATCCATATATTTTCCAAAGAAAAGACCTTTCATTTATACCTTATTACAATTCTCTTGAATAGGTCAGCCCATAAGGCTTTCCTAATTACAAACAATTACATAAACCCTTTCTAAGATACACACGGTATCTATAACAAGTATACAATGACTACATTACAATAATTAAGGACCGACATCCTTAATTCAAGTTTGACATCCATCATACATGCTACATCTCTATAGTCAGCTTCCAAATAGGTCACCTCCATAACACACAACATAGCTGATGTCATCCTACCTTCCATACCTTGTGTAGTTCATAGAACATTCTTCAATACTTTATCTTTCATCTCTAAATTTTGCATACACTGATTCCATATCGCATGTAAGCTATACACAAAACATAGAGACTAACTAGATATCATTTCTCACTGTCACAGTCAGTGACCATTCTTCACCAAAACATTTGTAACTCATCCAATATGAAACATTACATGATGCAATCTTGGATATAAGATCACAAAACCCTCCTGAACTCTCATCTATCTTCACAACATCTGAAACATCTATATAGTGTCTATACACTGTGATAACCAGTCAATTTTCCTCACAAAAATATATGTTGACATCAATGACAAAACATAGATGACAATAGTATGAGTGCCCATTTAGTAACGTAGTGATTAAACATATTAAATACCTCAATCACCTTCCCATGCATTATCAATATTCAACAATCTCCCCCTTTGGCATTGATGTCAACATATGGGAAAATCATCATCCCAAACTTATATCAATCCAAAGTTCTACAACCAAATAATCTCCCCATATAGTAGGGATTCTCTCATAGAAACACTCCCCCTTTGACAACAATGGAAAAGAGTTCCATGAGTCATCAACTGCTTTCCAACATCTTTCTTCCATGATCACTCCCCTTGAGGAGTAGATCCCTACATCCAGTTCAGATTATGATAAGGCTCTGAAAACCTATGGACTAATGCATCTCTGTATCATTTAATTTTGACTAGGAGGGGCCTGAACCCCCAGCATACCTCTGAGATATTCAAAGGTATCTTTTGGCAGTGGATTTGTGAAGATGTTTGCAATCTGCTCTTTTGTACTAATATATTCTAATTGTCTTTCCTTCTCTGTCATCTTGTCTCTTAAGAAGTGATATTTGATAGAAATATATTTAGTCTTAGAGTGCATCACCGGATTTTTTGACATATCCACTATACTAGTATTATCACAATGGATAACCATAGGCTCATCAAAATTTATTCCAATGTCTATTAGCATTTGTTTCATCCAAACAATTTGAGTGCAATTTATGGAAATAGCAACATACTCTAATTCAACAGTAGATTGTGCTATACAATCTTGTTTCTTACTTAGCCAAGAAACCAACTTTTCCCAAGGAAAAATGCACCACCACTAGTACTCTTTCTGTCATCAATATTTCCTACCCAATCATCATCATTATAAGCATGAAGTTCAAAGCTATCATTTATGTCATACGATAAGCCATAGTCTATGGTTCCTTTCAGATATCTCAATATCATTTTCACAGTAGCTAGGTGTGTTTCTTTGGGTTCTGCCTAATATCTAGCCACAATTCCAAAAGCATTAGCAATATCTAGTCTGGTGTGGGTCAGATATTGTAATCCTCCAACTATTGATCTGTACAAGTTCTGAAAAACACACTTTGATTCATCATCAATTGTTAGCTTATTACCAGTCACTATGGGTGTTCCTACTAGTTTACATTCTTCCATTGCAAACTTCTTTAGCATTTCTTTGAGATACTTAGTCTGAGAAATAAAGATACCATTCTCATTCTGAGTTATTTGCAATTCAAGAAAGAATTTCATTTCACCTATCATGGACATCTCAAATTCACTCTCCATTTCCTTAGAAAATTTCTTACATAGATTATCATTACCTCCAAAGATAATATCATCAACAAAGAGTATGAAATACCTTTCACCATAGTATGATTTTGTCCTTGTAGGTTCACATAGGTCTGTGTGTACCCACTCCAACTTCTCTCTTGATGTATATGCTTTGCTTTTGTAACTACTTCTAGTCTGTTTTCCCATGACACACACTCTGCAAATAGTGTAAGCTGGTTTCACAATCTTTAGCAAATCTCTTACTGCATTAGTCATACTTGCCTTTACAATGTTATCAAAATTAACATGACAGAATCTCCTATGCCATAACCAACTGTCGTCAACCTTCACAACAAAAAAAGAGGCTCTAGATGTATTTAATTCAAATACATTACCTCTGGATTTAGTACCAGTTGCAATCATCTTACCTGCCTTACTTCTAATAAAACATTTACCATTAACAAAACTTAGTTGAAACTCTTTATCCATCAACTATCCAACACTCAACAAGTTATATTTCAATCCTTCAACAAGTAGTACATTATCTGTATTAGTCTTTCCATCCATAGTAATAGATCCTACTCCTATGATAGATTTAGGAAGATTATCTCCAAACCTCGCAACACCACCATCATACTTTACTAATTTAACAAACTTATTTTTATCTCCAGTCATATGATGAGAACAACCACTGTCTATTATCTATTCAGTTTTCTTGTCAACGTGAGATACTAGAGCTTTTCCCTCATGCACTAGCTCATCTCTAATAGAAACAAATCTGATCTCTTCATAATCTAAATCATCATCATCAGAAATGCCTTCACTAGCATAATAACATTCTTTGTCCCAATTAATCTTGGAAAAATTAGATTTGTACTTAGGAACTCTTGTAGGACATCTAGATGCAAAATGACCTATCTTATTGCATGAAAAACATTTCAAGGGTAACTTGCCTTCAAATTTTTCCTTACCTCTCTTTTCTCTTCTAGCAACCAGTGCAACAAGTTCATCCATCTTTCTTTCTTCAGCCATTATCTATTCCCATTCCTCATCATACTCACCAAGCTCTTCTTTTAGGTCTTCATTGTTGGTGCTCGGAAGTGCAAACAATTTTTTGTGTGCAAATGCCTTAAATGCATATTCAACTTTAGGTACAGCCTCTCCTAATTCTGTAGCTTCAAAAGTAGTTAGCTTTGCAATCAACATCTCTCTGCTCAAGTTCAGAGTTAGAGATATAGTTTCTTGAATAGACATAGACTTGAACTTGTAAGCAGGTGTTAATGATCATCTGAGGATCTTCGCAATAACTTCTTCTTCATCATAAGTGCCTCCATAGTTTTTTATTCCAACTATAGCTTTTGTAACCCTTTGGACATAAGCCCTAATGCTTTCATCCTCATTCATTTGTAGCTTCTCCATCTTTGTCTTCCAATTTTGTAACTTCTCTTATTTGGTATACTTGTCTCCCTCATATAGTGCCTCTAATATTTCCCAAATCTGGTATGCCAAATCTAGGTCTTTAACTTCAGTAAACTCTCCTTCAGAGAGTGCATTGATCAATGCTTCTCTTGCAATCATGCTAAGTGAAAATATCTTCTTTTCATTCTAAGTAGCAGTTGTCATTTCATCTTCGGTCTTTATAGCTATCTTGTTCCTTGTAATCAACCAAAAGTCAATCCCAAAACAAAATAGGTGAGTTTGCATTTTGTTCTTCCAACTATCAAAGTTTTCAGGATCAAATTTTGGACTATCCTTCCTATAGTATGCCATCTCCAGAATCACCTCAAGATGTTAAGCTTTCTCTCTAAGGACCACTTGCTTTGATACCAATTGTTAGGAATAATAGTCCACAATACAACTGAAAGGGGGGGTGAATCATTTGTATGACAGATTATTAAACTTTAAACTTTAAGTAGTAGCAATATCAGATCCAATGAGCACAATGAATGCCAACATAATAACACAATATTTTAGTGTCAAGGAAATCATGTTAAAGGTAAAAAAACTAGTGGGAATTAGCACCCACAAATAATGTACTGAGAGTATAGTTATCCTTGTTAGAATATATGGCCTGTTAGGAGCTTATTGAAACATTACAGTACATAGTCCTTGTTACAGGACAAACCCTGTTAGGAGTCAAGAAGAAAAGGGAGGGCTTTCTACCCAAGCCTCACTACCCAAAGAAGGTTACGTCCACCTTCAGAACTCACTATTCACAACACAAGTGTATATGAAGAAATACACAATCTTTTTGAACTGTTCGGCAGCAACTATCTTTGCTTGATCAATTCCAATGAAGTCCACCAACAAACCTCTTCTCTACATACAGAAGACACAAGCTCACATCTTTTACAACCTCTCTATATCACCTTCTTCACATCCATATCTTTCCCAAAGAAAATACCTTTCATTTATACCTTATTACAATTCTCATGAACAGGTCAGCCCATAAGGCTTTCCTAATTATAAACAATTACATAAACCCTTTCTAAGATACACATGGTATCTAGAACAAGTATACAATGATTACATTACAACAATTAAGGACCAAAATCCTTAATTAAAGTTCAACATCCATCATACACGCTACATCTATGTAGTTGGCTTTCAAATAGGTCACCTCCAAAACACATGCCACAGCTGACATCATCCTACCTTCCGTACCTTGTGCAGTTCATAGAATATTCTTCAATACTCTATCTTTCATCTTTGAAGTTCACATACACTGATTCCATATCACCTGTAAGCTATACACAAAACACAGAGACTAACTCTATCATTTCTCACTGTCACAATCAGTGACTAGTCTTCACCAAAACATCTGTAACTCATCCAGTATGAAACATTACATGATGCAATCTTGGATATAAGATCACAACACCCTCCTGAACTCTCATATGTCTTCACAGCATCTGAAACATTTGTACAATGTCCATACACTGTGATAACCAGCTTATTTTCCTCACAGAAGCATATGTTGACATCAGTGACAAAACATAGATGACAACAGTATGATTGCCCATTCAGTAACGTAGTGATTAAACATATTAAATGCCTCAATCACCTTCCCATGCATTAGCAATATCCAACATTTATAAATTGTCAAAAGAAGATGATACTAAGGAAATGAATGAAACACTTTACCGATCCATGATTGGTAAGCTACAGTATGTTGTACATAGCCAACCTAACATTGCACATTCAGTTGGTATTGTTGCAAGGTTTTCAGCAAACTCCATGAAAACACATTTGTCTACAATTAAAATGATATTCAAATATTTGAAAGGGACTGAAGATTTCGGTCTGTTATACACAAGAAGAGGAAATTTTGATCATAAGGTATATACTGATGCTGACTAGGCAAGAAATATTGATGAGAGGAAAAGAACTAGTGGCGGGGATTTTTTTTAAGGAGAAAGGATATTGACATGGTTAAGAAAGAAACAGAGTTGTATTTCACAATCTACTACTGAAGTTGAGTATGTGGAAGTAGCTATGAATTGTTCTCATATTGTATGGATCAAAAAACTACTGGAAGGTATGCATGAAGAGATTATTGATCCTATTACAATCTAGTGATAATACTAGTTCTATTAACATATCAAAGAGCCCTATGATGTATTCCAAGACAAAGCATATATCTATTAAGTATCACTACTTGAGAGAGAACGCACAAGATAAGCATGTGACATTGGAGTATGTGAATTCTAAAGAATAGATAACTAATATATTTAGTAAACCATTACCAAAATATTCTTTTGAGTATCTCTGAGGTAAGCTAGGGGTTCTTCCCCTTTCCAATGTTCATTAAGGAAAGAAGCATGTTGCATCAATTCAAGGACTCAATAGAATATCTATCTTTTGAGTTGATGCTAAGTGTTCACTCTTTAGGTGAAGCCTGAAGTTGTGTAGGAAGTTTATGACTATAATGAAAAATCTATACACATGAGGTATACTCTAAGAAGTTTATGTTGCTTTGGCATTGTTGTCAAAGAGGGAGAATAATCACAAGATTGTAAGTAGAGTTGAATAGGTCAATTGATGTAGAGAGAAGATTATTGAAAGAGGGAGATGAGTATATCATGAGGGAGATGAGTAAGAGAATGTTGTTGATGGAATCAGAATGGAAAGTGCTACTGATAGAAAGAGAAAGACTACATATGGAAGATCAAATGAATAGGAGAAGTTACTACTTAGAGGGAGTACAATATATAAATAATAGTGAAGTGTACCATCATCAATTGAACACTAAATTTTTTAGTGTTTCTATCAATGCCAAAGAGGGAGATTGTTACCATAACTGATGATAATTATGAAGATTGATTGTTTGATGGAGTCAATGATGAAGATCAACCAACATTAGAGGAATACATGATGATAGTAGAAAGGTTAGATCAACTTTTATCTTGTCATTGATGTCAAACAATTGATTTCTGATTTATATTATGTTTCCATATCATTCGGTAATGATATAAGATGAATGAGTTAAGGAGAAGAAGAAATCAGAAGTTGAGAAGTTGTATCTAACTTAAATGGGAAACTGATACAGATCGAACAATGATTAGATTATGTTGATATAATTATTTTCTACCTAATATATGATTATGTTAAGTCAGTAAAGCATGGTGATGAAGATTTGACAACTTGGTAAGTTAAGTTGTTTTGGCTACTAAGAAAGTAAAGTCACTTGGTAAGGTAAAGGAAAAAAGATAGGTCACTCGGTAAAGAAAAAGGAACTCAAGACACTAAACAATGAGGAAAGGTTTGGGCACTGAGAAGTTAACCAAAATTCTAAGTGAAGAACACCGAGCAAGGAAAAGGTATTAAATAAGGATGGAATCGGCATTTAATGATTAGCTATGTTGAGTTGGATGATCATGATGATGAGGAGAGTTAGTTAAAAGAGAACTATGGTTATGAAAATTCAAGGTAAAGATCTATGGCAAGATCTAAGTGGCAAAAAGAGATGGAACAAGTTTCTAGAAAAGTTCAAGTTCCTAGGTGAAAAGGAAACATGTTACCGAGATCCAGATTCAAGGTATAATGAAATGAATGATTAAGATTGATTAAGAAAAAATGTAATAGATGAGATTAAGAGGAAAGAATTATTTATTTAAAGGATGATCTTGTCATGCAAGGGCATCCAAGGTTAAGGCAAGGTATTCTGTGTCCTCGATGAAACTGCATGAGGTGTTTGTATTTTGGCCGGTGTTACTCGGTTGTAGCCTTGACCAAAGGTCTCGGTCATTGAAGGAAGCTCAATCAATGAAGGAACTCAGTAGTCTCTGGCACTCAGTGAAATTGTTTCTCGGTCATGCCTGCGGTGCTCGGTCGACATTGGTGCTCGATGATGCCTAGCATGCTTGGTGATTTTACTGTTGTTCGATAGTTCTAACTTACCGACTAGAGTTCTGTGTGGTTTGTTGAGCCGACTTGGTGAATTAATTGTTGGTAGCCATTGTCTTGGGCCAACATGTAGAATTAAATATTTGTATACATTTGTAAGCTGACTTGTATGGCATTTTTTTTTTGGGGGGGGGAGTTAAGGGTTTCATCCAACTGACTTGTAGCTGATGATTAGTATTTAAGGAGGGCTTGGGTAGATGTTTAGGACACATAGACACAGATGGAGAGAGAGAGATTAGGGAGATCAAGAGTTAGACAACTTAGCAGATCTAAATGTCAAATGCATAGCTTGAGAGTGAAGTTGTGGAAAATTTCTTGATGTTCTTATAGATCAGATTGTAATCTGATAGAAATTTGTAGCAAAGCTAGGGGTTTGCATACTTAGGAACAAGGAGATTTTTTGGTGGCTTGCAAGCTCAAGTTTAGATCTCCATCAGCTTTTGATTGTCCTCAGAGTTGAATTAGCTGAGATTGTATTAGATCTGGTTGTGGATCTTGCAGAATTGTTTCATTTTGTAATTGGCCCTAACCTAGAAAGCCTTACAACCAGGCATGTTAATGCAAATTACTTGAAACATTTATGGTGTTGTCTATGGTATTGAGTATTATGCTATGTAATTCTATTGGTTGCAAGGTTTGGACTGTCCTTCATTGGATCCACCATCCTTGACTGCATAAGGTGGTATTAGAGGGAAGGTTTGTTCTTGTTGAAGTAGAAGCTTGACCTAGCAAGGCTAATCTTGTGAAGTTGATCTTATTGGAGAAAAGATTGTGTGCAATCTGGATTGCAGATCTGAAGCACTAAACTTGTGAAATTGTGCCCTAGTTGTTTACAAGATTGCAGGTTGAGATCTGACTTGTTGCAACTTGGAGATTGTCACAAGGTGGTCGGTGAGGGTTTGTTGCAAAGGGTTTCTCTTATCTTTAAGGATTCCTCTGAGAAGATTGGACCCAGGAGTTATTTTAGATCTTTGTGATATTGTTGAATCCCAGATCATAAAGAAGGTGAAATCATATTTCAGATCTGAGATGGAATTGAAGAAGAATAATATGGTCACCGAGATCATGAGAACGGTTGTTGGTATACCTCAGAATGTTGGTACTGAGGATGGCTATGAAGAAGCTACTGAAGAATTTGAAACTTTTGGATCTAGTGGTGATGACTGGAGGAACAGATCTGGTGAAGACAGAACTGCTTGATTGCCTAGACCTGCTGCTCGATTTAGTAATTACCGAATGGAAGTTTCTACTTTCTCTGGTACTTTGAAGCCCAACAATCTAATTGACTGGATTGGTGAACTTGAAGATTTCTTTGAGCTGGAAGAAATTGAAGATCTTCTTCGGGTGAGATTAGCACAGACAAAGTTGAAAGGACATGTTGCTCTTTGGTGGAAAGAACTATAGAGAGACCGAGAAGATGAAGGTGAAACAAAGATCAATCGGTGGAGATTGATGGTAAATAAGTTGAAAGCTAAGTTCATACCGTCTAACTATGAGCTTGACTTGTTTAAGAAGTTGTAGAATCTAAAAAAGAAGGATTTGTCTATTGAATATTATACCGAGGAGTTCTACAAACTTACTATTTGGTCTGGACACCGAGAGCTTGGTAAGGAAAAGGTAGCTCGGTATGTGAATGGTCTGAGATTCAATATTCAAGATGAGCTTGGTATGCTAAAGATTGATTCTATTGAAGATGCTTATCAGTATGCTTTGAAGGCAGAAGATAAGTTGAAAAGGAAATAGCCTAGTAACTCCCGAGGGAAGGAAAAGATTGATCACTCGCTGAAGGAGAAACTAACTGATGTAGAAGATGAACAGAAACCTATGGAACCAAAGAAGAAGATAGGTAGAGTTATCTTTAAGGGTACTTGCTATAACTGTGGAGAGGAAGGACACCATTCTTTTGAGTGTACACAAAAGAAGGTTGACTGATGAACTATTGTGATGAATGAGAACATTCAGAATGAACCTGAACCAGAGAACTTGTTACTTCGGTGAACATTGCTTGGTACAAAGGATGAACCTTGTCAGAGGAGTAACTTATTTAGGACCCGATGCAAGACTGAAGGTAAACTTTGTAATGTTATTGTTGATAGTGGTAGTACTAATAACCTTGTTGCTGAGGACCTATTTCAGCAACTTGGTTTGAGTAGAATGAAACATCCTTGTCCTTGTAGGCTTGTCTAGTTACAAGATGTTCATGCTTTGTAAGTTAGAGAACAATGCCTCATTGATGTTTAGATTGGCCAGTACAAGGATCTTGTGTTATGTGACATTGTGAAGATGAATAGTTGTGATATCTTGCTCGGTAGACCTTGGCAATATGATTGCAGGGCTATTTATGATTGTGTAAGAAATGTGTTTACTGTTGAGAAGAATGACAGGAGGTTTTCACTGATGCCTTTGATGGATACAACACTTGGTAGGAGAAGCCTGAGTATTGGTAGCTGAGTTGAGATTGTGGATCCTGAGAAAATGAATGATCAGTATGAAGAATTGGCCTATACAATTTCAAGAAAAGACTTGAAGAGATAGAGGAAACTGAAGTGGAAGACTTTGCAAGTAGAAAAGGTGGAGGACTTGTATGTGAAGAACCAGTTCGGGATTTACATGTTGAATCTTGAAAGATGTTCTTCTCACATATGAACATATTTTGGAACCTGGGGTGTCTGATGTAGGGGCATCCAAGGTTAAGGCAGGGCATTCTGTTTCCTCGATGAAACTGCATGAGGTGTTTGTATTTTGGCCAGTGTTACTTGGTTGTAGCCTTGGCCGACGGTATCAGTCATTGAAGGAAGCTTGGTCACTAAAGGAACTCGGTAGTCTCTAGCACTCAATGAAATTATTGCTCGGTCATGCTTGCGGTGCTCGGTCGACACCAGTGCTCGACAATGCCTGGTGTGCTCAGTGATTTTACTGTCGCTTGGTAGTTCTGACTTACCGACTAGAGTTCTATGTGATTTGTTGAGCCGACTTGGTGAATTAATTGTTGGTAGCCATTGTCTTGGGCCGACATGCAGAATTAAATGTTTGTATACATTTTTAAGCGGACTTGTATGGCATTTAATTATTTGTTTTGGGGAGTTAAGGGTTTCATCCAGTCGACTTGTGGTTGATGATTAGTATTTAAGGAGGGCTTGGGTAGATGTTTAGGACACACACACACACACAGAGATTGGGGAGATCAGGAGTTAGACAACTTAGCAAATTTGAATGTCAGATGCATAGCTTGAGAGTGAAGTTGTGGAAAAGTTCTTGATGTTCTTCTAGATCAGATTGTAATCTGATAGACATTTGTAACAGAGCTAGGGGTTTCATACTTGGGAATAAGGAGATTTCTTGGTGGATTACGAGCTCAAGTTTAGATCTGCCTTAGGGTTTCCATCAACTTCTGATTGTCCTCAGAGCTAAACTAGCTGAGATTGTATTGGATCTAGTTGTGGATCTTGCAGAATTGTTTCATTTTGTAATTGGCCCTAACCCGGAAGGCCTTACACCCAAGCATGTTAATGAAAATTACTTGAAACATTTATGGTGTTGTCTGTGGTGTTGATTATTCCACTATGTAATTCTATTAGTTGCACGGTTTGGACTATCCTTCATTGGATCCACCATCCTTGACTGCATAATCTTGTATGGACAAATGGCTAGCAAACTGAATAGTTGAAGGGTTACCGACTATTACAAAGAAGAAGGAACATAGAGATTCTGAGTGGGAAAATAGAGATTGATGAAGTGTTGACATCATTGGATGATGAAGAATTTAAGTAAAGATTGAAGAGAGAACAAAGGATCTGATATGAAAAGATAGTCACAAATCTACAGGTCAATTTTATTACTGTTGCTTATTAGCATTTGTAACAAAGAAATCTCTTAACAGAGTGGACTTAACAGTCTTATTGTAAAATCCTTGAGAAAGGTGACATTCTAAAGAGTGTTTAAAGCCCTCTAAAAAGGCCACTCCTAACAGGGTGAAGATCCTAATAGATCTAAGGTAAATCCCTTAATCGGGTCTCACCTAATAGTGTGTTTTGTAATCTTTAACCAAATTGGCTCTTAACCGGGCATACTTCAAAAGAGTATTTTCTTAGTGGGTGACAATTCCCACAGTGGTTTTTCCAAAGTTGGGTTTCCATGTTAAATATTGGTGTTACATGTTGTAAATGATTTGTGTGAATGATTTACTAATTTTTGTATTTTATTTACTGTTGTTGGTAAATAGTGAACTCTATTTCTACGAACCTACTACCGAGTTAATCAGTGAAATTTTTTTAAGGTAATTGGGATCAAGGATTACTGATTCAACCCCCCCCCCCTCCCCCTCTCTATAATCCAATAGAAAGGAGTTTTTCCTTTAACAGGGATTTTGTACTAGTTGTATTTATCTTCTCCTAACAAGGAAAGATTTTGTAAATCAGATACTTTATTACTAGTGAATTATTTGTGGGTTCCATCCCCATTGGGGTTTTTCCCTTAATAGGGTTTCCTCAAAAACAATTCTTGGAGTTCTGATCTGTGTTGCATTTGAGGTTTCATTTTTGCATTTACTATTTTGATAAGAAAAGATAAAGTTTTATATTAATGATATACAACTGATTCACCCACCCCCCCCCCCCCCCCCCCTCATTTGTATCCAACAATTGGTATCAGAGGTATTGGTGCTCAAAGAGAAATCTTGACCACTTGATGTGATCAGAAGGTGGCTTATTATAGGAAGGATAGTCCTAAATTTGATGTTGAAAACTTTGATAGCTGGAAGAACAAGATGAGGACACATTTGTTCTGCCAAGGAATTGACTATTGGATGATTAAAAAAAATAAGGAAAAGATTGTTGCCAAAAATGATTTGCCTAATGCTACTGCTGATGAAAAGAAGACTTTTTCTTTCAATATGGTTGCAAGGGAAGCTTTGATAAGTGCACTATATGAAGAAAAATTTACTAAGGTTAAGGATCTTGATTCAGCTCATGAAATTTGGGAAAGACTAGAAGAACTTTATGGAGAAAAGTACACCAAGCAGACAAAGTTACAAAACTAGAAGAAAAAGGTGAAAAATCTAAAAAATGTGAGAACATGTAAATATCATAGCTTATGTCCAGAGGGTTTCAAAAACATTTACAAGGATTAGAAATGCAGGAGGCACTTATATTGAAGAAGAGGTCATCGTAAAGATTATGAGATCTTTGAAACCTTTTTACAAGACCAAAGTGCAAGCGATTGAAGAGATCATTTCATTGACTCAGGGATTCAAAAAAGAGATGTTGATAGCTAAGTTAACTAACTTTGAGTTGGTGGAATTATAGGATTCAGTACCTAAGATAGAAACTACATTCAAGGAAACTTCTCATAATGAAAAAAAGACCTCATCATGCCTTGTGAGCACTAGTAGGGTTAACAAGTATCCTGAGCTTGGAGACTATGGATATGATCTAATGGAGATTGATGAATAAAATAGGAAGTTGGATGAACTTTTTTCTCTGATCGCAAGAAAAGAGAAATGAGGTAAGGGTAAATTTGAAGGAAAATTACCTTTAAAATATTTTTCTTGTAATAAAATTGGTGACTTTGTCTCTAGATGTCCTATAAGGGTCTCTAAATACAAACCTAAGTTCACTAGACCAGATTTCTATGATAAGGAATTATATTATGCTAGTGAAGGTGTGTCTGATGATTATTCTATAGGAGATGAGATTGGGTTTGTAGCTATAAAGGATAATGAACCTATTCATGAAGAAAAATGCTTAGTTTCACATGTTGAAAAGAAACCTAAATGGATCATTTATAGTGGATGTTCACATCACATGACTGGTGATAAGGATAGGTTTGTTCAGCTTAAGATGCATGATGGTGGAGTTGTCATATTTGGTGATAATACTCTTAAACTGATTATTGGAGTAGGATTTATTTCTCTGGATGTAAAAACTAACACTGATAATGTATTTATTGTTGATGGACTTAAGCATAACCTATTAAGTGTTGGAAAACTTATGCATAAAGGTTATCAATTACAGTTTAGTAATGGATCATGCACTATCAGAGGACAAAATGGAAACTTGATTGCATCAGGAACAAAGACAAGAGGTAATGTATTTCAGTTGAACACCGTTGATGGAAAATATTTTTTTGTTCATATTTATGAAAGTTGGCTATGGCATAGAAGATTTTGTCATGTGAATTTTGATAACATTGTGAAGAAAAGTAACATTAATGCAATTAGGTACTTACCAAAAATTGTGAATCCCTCTAACACCATGTGCAAAGAATGTGTAATGGGAAAACAAACAAAATGGAGTTTCCAAAGTAATTCATACACTACCAAAGGAAAGATAGATCTAGTGCATACATATCTCTATGGTCCTACAAGGACTAGATCCTCTTATGGTGAAAGGTATTTCATTCTATTTGTTGATGATCACTCTAGAATGATGTGGGTTGTTTTTCTTAAAGAAAAATTAGAGGCATTTGAAAATTTCAAGATCTTCAAGGCAAGAAATTGAATCAGGTTTGAAGATAAGATGGTTAAGGTCAGACAGAGGAGGATATGTTACATCTGTTGCATTCAATTCTTAATATGAAGAACATGGGATAAGAAGGAAGACTTCTACTCCTAAGACTACACAAGAGAATGGGATTGCAGAAAGAAGGAACTTAACTATATTGGATGTTGCTAGAACAATGATGATTGAAAGAAATGTATTGCATGTGCATTGGAGGAAAGTAGTTAGTACCATATTTTACACTTTGAATAGAGTTTAGATCATGGAAGGTAATAGTAAAACACCTTATGAACTTTGATTTGGCTATGTTCCTACTGTAAGATATTGCAAAATTTTTGGTAGCAAATGTTTTATCAAAATAGATGATGAGGTAGGAAAGTTTTATTCAAGAAGTGATGAAGGCATCTTTCTTAGCTATTCTACCAAAAGTAAATCTTACATATGTTTCAATTTGAGATTGAGAAATATGGTTGAAAGTATTAATGTAAGAATTTATGATAAGTTTCAAGTTCAAGAAAGAGTCTCTGATCAAAACTCAGAAAGGACTATTGAAGTAGAAGAGATGGTTGAATTTAGAAATGACAGGAAAATATGTGTAAGTGAACAATGTGAAGCTCCTAAAACTCCAAGGTATGTACCAAGAAATCATCATGAAGATTGAATTATTGGTGATAGGAATAGAGGCATGTTAACTAGGTCTAAGGCTAGAGAGGAATTATGTTTGAGTTCAAAAGTAGAACCTAGAACTACTGATGAGGCTTGCAAAGATGAATCATGGGTTAATGCAATGAAAGAACTAGATCAGATAATGAAAAACAAAACTTGGGAACTGGTTTCTAAACCTAAAGGAAAGAATTTTATTGGAACTAAATGGGTATTCACAAATAAAATGAACAAAGAAGGAATAGTCATAAGGAACAACGCAAGATTGGTCTGTAAGGGCTACTCACAGAAAGAAGGAATAGACTTTGAAGAAACCTTTGCACCTATGGCTAGGTTGGAGGTAATAAGATTATTTCTTCCATTTTCTTCCTACAAGGACTTCAAAGTGTATCAGATGGATTTAAAATCTACAGTCTTGAATGGTGATCTAGAAGAAGAGTTCTATATTGAGTAGCCTGATGGTTTTCACTTCACAAATGACAAAGACATGGTTTGAAAATTAAAGAAGGCTCTATATGGACTAAAGAAAGCTCCTAGAGCTTGGTATGCATGACTTGACAGGTATTTATTACATCTTGGTTTCAGAAAAGGTAGTGCAAATAGTAATTTATATTTGAGAATTAGCAAGGATGGAATCTTGATCATAGAAGTATTTATGGATGATATTATCTTTGGGGGAAATGATCAAATGAGTAATAAATTTTATGAAGAAATGAAAGATAAATTTGAAATGTCTATGATTGGTGAAATGAAGTTCTTTCTAGGTTTGCAAATTACACAAAGTAAAAATGCAATTTTCATTTCTCAAACTGAGTATCTCAAGGAATTACTGAAAAGTTTTAGCATGGAATATTTCAAACCTATAGAAACACCTCTGATTACTAGATGTAATCTTACTACAAATGATGAAACTCAAAGTGTCTATCAAACAAATTATAGATCCACGATTGGAGGATTATAGTATTTAACAAATGCAAGACCATATATTGCAAATGTAGTTGGAATTGTTGCAATTTTACAAGAAGATCCAAAAGAAACTCACTATATTGTAGTAAAAAGGATATTTAGGTATTTGAAAGGCACATTGGAATTTGGGTTGTGGTATGACAAGTCAGATGACTTTACCCTCAATGCATTTACTGATGTAGATTTGGAAGGATGTATTGATGATAGAAGGAGCACTAGTAGTGGTGTATTCTTCCTTGGGAAGAGGTTAGCCTCTTGGTTAAACAAGAAGTAAGATTGTGTTGCTCAATCTACTATTGAATCAGAAAATGTGGCAGCTTCTTTAAACTATTCACGAGTTATTTGGGTAAAATAGATGATGAAGGATATTGGAATAAGCTTTGAAAAACTAGTTGTGATTCATTGTGATAATACAAGCACAATTAATATGTCAAATAATCATGTTATGCAATAAAAAACCAAACATATCTCAATCAAATATCATTATTTGAAAGAGAAAGTTGCAAAAAAGGAAGTCAGAGTTGAGTATGTCAGTACAAAGGAACATTAACAGATATATTCACTAAACCTTTGTCAAAAGATATCTTTGAGTATCTCAGAGATATGCTTGGGGTGAAAATCCCTCCTTGTGAGAACTAGATCATGCAAGAATGCATCAGTCTAGTAGCTATTAGAGCTATATTCTTCACTGAACTTGATGCTTGGATGCACTCCTCGAGAGGAGTGATCACAAGTCTTAACAAGCACTTATATGGGTGATTGAGCACCTAAGAGTGAGATTTTTAAAAAGAAGAGATATGTAAGGGATATCAAGCACCCTTTTCCATTGATGTCAAAGAGGGAGTGATATGTGAAAAACCCTATTGTATTAGGGGGAGCAGAGTGAAGACATTGAGAAGGTTGTATAAGGTTTTTTGGATTGATGGTTTTTCATCATATGTTTCCATCAATATCAAAGGGGGAGATTGTTAGGAATGTTTATCATGTTTTTTCATTGATGTCAACATATGATTTTGAAGGATCACAGGACTGGTGAAGAAGATGTTGAGAAGAATGTTTTACTAAGTGCAAGAAAGAGTGCAGAAGGCTTGTGATGATCTATGTTGTGTCTTTGAGTCTATGAGCTTGTATTTTGGTAATGGATAGTGTTTACAATGGTTCTCTATGATTTCAAAATTTGATTAGTTGGTCACAATAAGTTATAGTGGAAACAGTGTGGACTCATCTCAGGACAGTGCAGAGGAAAATAGTGAAATGGTTACTGTAATTTTGTGTATAGCATGTATGCAAGATGGAGTTATCTATGGCGAGCTTAGGACATGGTAGAATAAATGTGGCACTTCATCTTATGTGGACATGAGGTTGCAAGGATCGCGGTGATGTCAGATGTAGCATGTGACCCTATGAGTACTATTTGGAGTTGACCTATGGGATGTGGAATTTTATACCTTATGTGAAGATAAGTTATGGATTATGGAATATAATTGCCAACTAATGTTTTTTATTTTCTTGTCCAAGATCTCGTGTGTATCTTGACAAGAGTTTATGTAAATCATTTTATTAGAAATTTCCTAATTGGTGTCAACCTAATAAATCATTTGCATCTTGTATAAAGGAGTGAATCAAGTGATGCAAAGAGTGTGGGTGTGAATGTAAATATGGTGGATGTGAGGAATGTTGATGTAGAGAAGGTTGTGTGACAAATGTACTTCATTGGAACTATTTTAGCAAAGGAGTTGTTATTCAGTTCATGATTTGTAATCAGTATATTTATATACTTTCATTTGGACAGTAGTTCTAGAAGGTGGGTTTAACCTTCAGAAGGTGAATTTAACCTTCACATTGGGCAAGTTGCTCTGAGAGAAGAAAGGATCATCCTATCAACTCCTAACTGGGTTGCTAACTCGAAGAAATAAGTTTATCCTTTAACAGGGAATTTTTACTAGTTGTATTTATTTTCTCCTAATAGGGAAAGATCTTGTAACTAAGATACTTTATTACTAGTACATTATTTGTGGGTTCCATCCCCACTGGGATTTTTTCCTTAACATGGTTTCCTTGAAAACAATTCTCGGTGTTCTGATCTGTGTTGCATTTGAGGTTTCAGTTTTTTATTTACTATTTTGATAAGAAAAGATAAAGTTTTATATTAATGATATAAAATTGATTCACACCCCCCCCCCCCCTTCTCAATTGTATCCAACAAGAAGATCAAGAAAAGAAAATGTTCACTTGTTGGATTACAGAGAGGGGGTTGAATCAGTAGTCCTTGATTCTCTATACCTTAAAAAATTTCTTTGATTAAACTTGGTATCAACTCGGTCAGTCACAATTCAACATTTACTAATAGTAGTAAATAAACTTTATCAATCAGCAATAACATATACATAAATCATTCAACACATATAACACCAATATTTAATGTGGAAACCCAACTTTGAGAAAAACCACTATGGGAATTGTCACCCACTAAAGAAACACTCTTTTGAAGTATGCTCGATTAAGAGACAAATATTATAATACACACTGCTAAGTGTGACCCGATCAAAGGATTTGCCTTAGATCTATTGGGATCTTCACCTTGTTAGGAGTGGCCTGGTTAAAGGTCTTCAAACACTCTTTAGAATGTTACCTTTTGCAAGGATTTTACAATAAGACTGTTAAGTCCACTTGGTTAAGAGATTTCTTTGTTAAAAATGTTAATAACCAACAGTAAATTAATTGACCTGTAAATCCGCAAATATCCTTTTCATAATCATATCCTTTGTGTGCTCTTCTTCTTCACTTAGATCCTTCACTTTCCACTAGCTTCAACACTTCATCAAATTCATCTTTATGACTCAGACTTCAACCTTTTCCTTCTTCACTACATCAGTCGGTGACTCTTCAACCCTTCAATTTGATAACCTTTTTTTCATACAAATTCATCCTTTATATAAACATTTTTTTTCCATTTAATCTCTTTTATCACATTTTATTTTTATTAAATTCAACCGTCCAATCAACTTCATAAACTAATTCAATGAATCTAGATCTTAATAACATGTTTTACCTTCACCTTGGAACTTGAAATTTCTTGAAACTTGTTCCTTCTCTTTTACCACTTAGATTTGTACCATAGATCATCATCTTGAATTTTTCTAATCGAAGATCTCTCCAACTAACTCTTCATCATCATTAGAATCTTCCAACTCATCATAGATTATCATTAAATTTTGTTCTGATCCTTGTATTTAATTTGTGTTCCTTGCTCGGTGACTAACTTCTTTTCTTCAACTAAATTTTGGTTAACTTCTTTTAGTGACTGAAACCTTATGCTCAATGTCCAAGAGAACTTGGAAATTTGTGACTACCTCTTCCACTCTTACTACCCTCCTATTCATTGGGAGGAGATCATAACCATGTTACTTGGCTTCTTAGGTAAGGGCCTTATAGGGATCTAGTCACATTTATGGTCATCATAGAATGACCCTTAAACTCATTACATTCACCACCTCATTATGCCTCATCTCTTCCTAGTCCTTATGAATACCTTTTTCTTTTGATATAGCCATCCTATTCTTATATACATATGTAATTTATAATATAACAATGTACATTGACCTTAAGAGATGTGTGATATCTACCTTAATTTTGTGCAAGGAATATAATTATCAAACTTTATTCATAATTTATAGAGATGATTCTGGTTATTGAATAATAATCACAAATTAATAATTTGTATAAATATGTTCTTATTATTGTTCGATCTACTCTATAATTCCTCTTTGTTGATATGATATTAACACCTTATTAATAGGACTTCTATTCGACAATGATCCCCAAAATAGATAATGAGAAAATAAGTTATAATCTATTTATTAAGTCGATAGTCTTATTTTGGGGAGACTTTGGCCAAATTGTCCTGATTGTCTTATGCTTCCAGCCATCGGAAAGTCTCCCCCCATGGTTCCATTTTCTGGTTATTCAACATGGTTGTCTAGTGTGGAGAGGTGGGGCATAGGAATGAGGATAACCTTTGAATGCATTCTCCTCGCATGTCTAGTGAGCATCCAAGAAATTTGCATAGCACTATAGGTTGTGTGTGGTACACAACATTCCATTATAGACTCCATAGCCTTCTCTACAACCCCTCTATGGCTCTAGATTTGGCACAACTTTTCTATACAATACATTCTTGTCTTTGACAGAATTTTGGCTCCTCTGCCCAAAAAAATGCCCCTCTATAGACATAATGCTTAGAGAGACAATAATGTCGGAAACCAATATAATTCTCGGACCTCAAAGACAACTTAAATTTAGTTTTATGGTTGATATAGAAGGTCTCTCATGTGGAGGAAGCATTGTGCATCACCTATAGTGCCCACCCATAGTTTGATTTTTTAGTTTTATATTGCCAAACTCTTTTAGGCCGCTTTCATGTGTGAATTGATTATTTCATCTTTATTATGAGATTTTTGGATGTATGACATTACATGGTGATTTGATATTGGATAGTTATGAGATGTCATATTTTTTCAGTTAGATGATGTTAGTTACTTTGATGATGGCTATTTATATGTTTAAAAATGTTGTTTATGTTCATGATTTTACTTACCCCATACTTGCATGTGTATGGCTATCATCTATGTTTTACCTTTTTATTTGAAGTGTTTGATGTGGTTGAGGGATGAAGTCGTAATTACCTTCTTGTGGGATCCACACGATGTCTCAATCTCTGCCATTGTTTTATATATATATATATGGATGTACATGCTTGTCTTTTATGTAGGTTTGCAAGTACCGGGCATCGACTTCCCTGAATTGTCAGGATGGCTATGCCCTATCGCAATGTCTCAATGGTAAGAGAGGGGAGATAATATTCATGTCTGAATCCCAACCTAAGCCATTTTATTGTCCTAAAATAGTGGAAAATTTTATAATGTTTTACCTTTCCGAATTCATCTAGGTGATGTGAATTCATAAGCCTTTCCCTTAAGTGTGATTATCATTTTATTAGGTTCAATTGGTTTTTTCTAATCTTTCGTTGGTTGGTGTGATTGTTGTGAAATGGTTAAATAATTTATTGAGACTAATAATGTGGTTTAAATAATTAAATCTTATTAAATATAGAAAACTAAATGTGAGGGTTTTTAATTAATAAAAATTGATTAAATATATGTATTAATTAAAAAGACTTAATTAAAAGTTTGATTGTGAAATTTAAGGATTTAATTAATTATTAAATTCAAAATTTTCAATTAAAGATAAAATCTATTAATTGCTAATGAATCATCAATTGGATAAATAATAATACGATTAAAATAATATTCTTTTAGTATAATTGATATGCAATTTGTTGCACAATCAGTTAAAATAAATTAAAAGAATAAAATAAATTTTATTAGTTAAGTGAATTGATATAAACAACAAATACTAAAAGTGCATTAAATTATTAATTAGAAATTTAAAAGTCATACAAAGGAGAGATTGATGTTAACAAAGTTTGTGGAGTTGAGTTGAGTTCCAAGTTTGCATGGTTGAGTTTGAGTTCTAGGCTCTTTTTCTTTATTAGAAGGATTTAGCTATTATTCTATACAAAGATTTGCAAGTTTTGGCTTGAAGGATTAAATTGAAGGGTTTTTGTGAAAGCTTTGGAATTTTAAGGGTTTTGATTTTCTTCTTGGTTGTTGTCAATTGGATGTTTGAGGTAGGATTTGAAACCCTCATAGATTAAATCCCTTTCAAAGAAAGTTTATTTTCTTTGTGCCTACTAGATCCTGTTGATACATGTTTTAGAAAGCTTCTCTTGTTTAGATTTATAATTTGATAGAAGAAATTTGGGTTCTAAGAACATTATGAAAAAATCTTGTTTTAAATCCATTAGGGTTTGATAAATTTTCGTGGTAGAAAATTGTAATGATCCCTTACTGGACCTTCATTAATTTTGCCTTAATAGATTTTGTTAGACTAAACATTCACTGCAATCAGCAACCCTTAGTCTTGTCCAGTGGTGATGACTATTATGATATGAGCCAAAAATTGTTAATTCTAGAGTTCTCATACTAAACCAAGAACTTATGAGCATTAGGTGAAAACTATGACAAATACTTGGACTCTGACTCAATCTTGCTTGAGATCTCTTTTGTTGGTTTTTTATTTGATACCTAGCCAAATCCATGAGACATGTAGTTGTTATACTTTGATGGTTCCTTAAAACCTCCACGGTCAGCAAAGATTCTCTCTATATCATCCATGACTTGATCTCCAGTGAGTAACAATGAGTAGTAAATTAATGGATTAAATTCTATGAGCACAGTGGATGAATATTGTTATTGGCATAGAAAGAAATACTTATATTATCGTGAGGAGCCTAAGCACATATTTTGGTCTCACAAATAAATTTATGGGCCCTTGTGTATTATTTACGATAGTGTCCTCCCTCCATTATCATAGACTGACATTCAATTGATTTCCCGCATTTGCCATGTTGAAGACTTGTTACAATTAGGAACTCGAGAGTCTTGGTTAATATTGTTTATCCTTTAGATATCATCAAAAATTTATATCTTGCATCATGTATGCATGGAATTCTTCTTTTGGATTAAATTCATTATTTTATCCTTTGATCCTTCTATTTAATCCACATTCATCTTCAGGAACAGAGACTAGCAATCACTTGCACAAGTCATAGTAGTCATAATCGATGATAGAGGTGTTCACATAATTGAGGTGTCGGCACAATGATGTCTTCATTACTAGAATCTAAAAGTATACCACTAAATCCACAACTGGTGATTAATATTAAGCTTTCTATTTACGCTAGGCAGACATAGAGATGCTTCTCGCACATATAATATTCATTCATAAATCCTATTATTGAATTGTCCGAATGTTGATTATCATTTTTGACCTTGCAATCTTTCCTCCTCGTCTCCAAAAATCTATTGTTCCCCCATATTCTATCCACTCCAAAATCCCTCCCTTTATATATGCATAGGGAGAGAGTCACATCCTATTTCCTCATGAGTTGCAACTTCTCAGTCGCTTAGTTTTAGGTAACGAATTTGGTTTATAATTTAGCTATCAACATTACTATATAATATAATATTTGGTATGTACATATCTAATAATATTTTAGATATAATCGAGTCTATTTATGTTATTAATATATTATATTATATTATTTAATTGTGTATTATATTATTATTTTAATAATAAATTATATTATAATAATATATTAATTATTATATTAATAATATATTTAACCTTGACCCCAACTCTTGGAGTAAATACCTAAGCAAACTCTGGCACACCCCTATGGAACCTAAAGTCCTCTGTTTTATGTGGCATTTCCTTCTGCATAGGTTACCCATTAAGTCTACCTCCAGTGAACCTTTCCCTTATTCCTTCTATACTGCTCCCAAGACCATTTTTCATATCTTCTTTGATTTCCACTTTGCATCTGACCTTTGGAACCTCTTTGGCTTGAGATTGAACCACAACTTTCAGATCTTCAGTGTTATTTATAGTTCCTTATTGGGTCTGAAGAGTACTTACAATCATTTCTGGGCTTCACTTTCTTTTCATATACTTTGGAATATCTGGAAATTAAGGAATGATAATATATTCAATAGTGGGAATAGATCTCTCACTGAGTCTCTGCGAAGGCTCATCACCCTTAATGTTTCATCGTAGGTCACCATGGTTATGTAGGTGAAAGAGCACAAAGCACTAAGAGTGGTGAGGGGTATCAGAGAAGTCTTGGACAGAGACTAGATCTCATAAAACATGACCACCAGAGCTGATACAGAGTTTAATTTTGACATCACCATTGGGCAGATGCTCCAACAGATCCAAAACTAGAGAAGGACAGCAAGTTCACATATTGCTACATGAGGCCTAGGAGTGGAAGAACTATAGGTTGAACAAGCAGGAGGAGGCGACCAGGACACCACCCCTATAGCAAAGCAGGAGACAGTTGTGGTGGCAGAGCAAGAGAGCACCAGCAGTGGCTCGCAGGGTCATTCCCAGACCAACAACCTCCAGTTAATCAGCCATCTAGGGAAGGTTCTTTGTACATCCTGCCTATAGCAGTGCTTCCCCCACTTTCGTGGGAGGCATACTTCTCCAACCCCTACAACCTCATCTTCCATGGAGACCTATGCCTCAAATGGGCTAATCACCAGTAGCCATGGACGACCTAGTTCCCTAGATAGAGCTATTTTATTTGTGTTATGTTATGCTGATACTTTAAAGGCCTCTTTGTGTATGTAAGGTGGTAATAGTTGGTTCTTTTCCCTACGTATATATGAGACACTATATGTTTTGTAAAGTTAAGATGATGTAAGTTCTCGAACATGATGTAAACTCCTTTTCAAGTTAATATAAATTATGATTAATAGAAAAAATAATATATTTAATTTTATTAATTTATTTACTAAAATTTAAATTATTATCATTTATATTATAATTATTACTAAGTTTTAATCATTTAATATCATTTATTTTGATATTATATTATTTATAATCATTATTTATTACTAAGTTTTTTTTTCATTTTTTTGTTTTTCTTTATGAAGGGGTCATGCCAAAAATATTAGGGTTTGTGTCAAATTGAATATTGTAAATAGTTTTACTTCCAGGTAGAAATCATCTATTACAGAGGAAGTGGCTTGCTTTGGGGGCGTCAGAGCCTAGAAGTGGCTACATGGGTATCCTTAGTAAGTTACTTAATAAGTGATAATATAATATATTAAATGGGATTTAAAATGATTAATAAGATAATGGATCCATCCCTCATGTCTTGATTGCTAGTACATGCTAAGGATGGGAGTGGGAGAATATGTTTTCCTATCTAGTAGTGATGGTGAGTTCTATCATGATCAGTTATCCTTGTCTAAATGAGAGGATATCAAGTTCCACATATGTTCACACTTGGGAGTCAAATTCCAATGAGATCATTCCAAGGAGTTGACATATATGATGAAATGTCCCTAATTTCATCTAAGGTTTCCTACGTGTTTTGGTTTCCTATGGATTAGTATGTGTACCTTTGAGTTTTGAGTTGAATCTTTGAGATAGGAAACTTATAGGATCCCTTTCTTAGTATTACCCGATGAGTGATTTTGGTATTTTTATATGAGTGGGGTTTGATGTTATCTCCTCATCATGGTGAGAGTGGAACCACAGGTTTCCACAAGGCCAAGAGGTAGTGATTACCTTACCATCTAAGACTCTGACATTCCTGTACAAGTGCTATATGATCCTTCTTGTAGTTATTGTACTTATTCTTTCATCCTTGGAGATTTGTTCCTATTCTTCCTTTTTATTATATTTTTACTTTGTACTTGGTTTATATTTACATACCCTATGACTTGTGTAGTGGATGTGGGTTATCATGTTTTCCTTATGGTTCAGATGTATCTAATTATTCTTTTATGAGATGATGTACTATGTAGAAAATTTATATTATTATTGTACTTAATAGATTAAAATGTATTTACATAATTCTATGTCAAGGAACCCTTGAGATTTGTAATCTGTAATTGAGATTTTGTATATGAGTATGTATGGACTTTATAATATTACTTCCGCTTTGTTATTCAACATTGTTTGTAAACTCTTAAGAAAAAAAAATTATTCTGTAAACTTAGTAACAGTTTTTAGGTTAATCTCTCTTGGGTTCCCTAACAGGATATTACTCTTGGTATCAAAGCATGTGTTTCTACACTAGGAACTCTAGGAATTTTGTAATCCCATTAGATTTATAGTAGTTAAAACATGAAACAAAAACTTACACATATAACACCCTTGTATTTCAAACTATTTCTTTACGATTACTTTACATTTTATTTTTGACTTACTAAAGATATCATTCTTCTTGTTTGGATGTCGTAGGAAAGATGGTCACTGAGACTAGATCTATTGCTAGAGGTCATAGTAGAAGCCATAATAGAGGACATGGAAGGAGAAGGCTTCCTAGCCCTCTTGTGAGTCATAGAGTTAAGGAGAGAAGGGAAGAGAATAGTTGTGAACATCATAGTGATTGATGAGAGATTAATGCTATGTAGATTCTCCATACTATTCTAGAACATATACCTATATACAAGACAAGGTTGAAAATGAAGCATCACACCATTCTTATAATGAGGAAGACAAAGATCCAGGAATCCTAGAGGAAGGGACACTTCCCTTGGTCGGGGGGTTGTAAATGCTAGTCAAATGAGAGACCTTTTGAGATCATGAACTCCTCCTTTTAGTGGTCTTGGTACTAGTTTTTCGAGGAAGAGACTTGGCTCATTGCACTAGATCGATGTTTTTCCATGCAACAATTTGATACCAATGTTAGGGAAAGGTGTGTCATTATGCATCTTGAATTTTTTGCAGCTTCTTGGTGGAAGATTGAGGAGAAGAAACTTGAACTTACTATGGAGACTATTACTTAGGAGCTATTTCTCAACAACTTTCACGAGCGCTTCTTATATGAGCAATGGTAGTAGCAGCGCGTAGATGAGTTCCACAATCTACAATAATTATCTATGACTATCTAGGACTATTAGCATCATTTCTTCAAGCTCAAACCTTATCCAAGATGTAGTGATAATTCATCATTGATATTGTAGCATTTCATCAGGGGGGCTTAATGGTCACATCATTGGGGGAGTTAATTTTTCAAACATAAGACCCTCAAGTAAGCGGTTAATAAGGCTACCTTGGTGGAGGTAAATGTGACTTTGGGTCACAGTGGTTAGGTGGGAGTTCAGAATGGTGTTCCTACACCTTCAAACTATAGAGGTGATCAGTCCCAAGGAGAAGGGAACTTCAAAAAACATCCTCCCTATTTCCATAATTAGTAGCAAAAGGGAACGAACCCTCCAGCACAGAGTGACAGTTCTCAATTTAAGAACTTCCATAACTTTTCATGCAACATGTGCAACCAGCCCAACCAACTTGCACAAAGCACACATTCATTTGCTAGTAGGGGCAATTTTTAGCAGTCTGGTGCACCCTTCACTGGGAGAGGTCATGATAGAGGCAGTGGTTATTTACCATGTGGACAATATAGTCACATTGTAGTGAATTTCCCTCAGCATGCATCACGGTTTTTGGGACAGAGGCCTGAATCTTCTACGCCAACAGTAGGAGATGTTGGTAGATCTCATAGAGTATTTGTAGTAGTGAATCATCATTAGGCAGAGCACCAAGGCACTCTGGTAGAAACTTCAAATGCTACTAGAGGTATTTATTTTTCTATCTTATTTGATCCAGGAGCTACTAGAGTTTGTTGATAGCCTTGCCCCAAAGGCTAACTCTACTTGCACTAGAGTAGAGTTAGCCTTTGGGGAAAGGCTATCAACAA
Source organism: Chamaecyparis obtusa (assembly GCA_027943335.1). Classification (NCBI taxonomy): domain Eukaryota; kingdom Viridiplantae; phylum Streptophyta; class Pinopsida; order Cupressales; family Cupressaceae; genus Chamaecyparis; species Chamaecyparis obtusa. The sequence goes on from BSBK01000596.1 coordinate 739,657, forward strand.
ACTCTCTAGTGCATAAATGTGAGTCGAACCTAGATAAATTCATTACCTTGGTTGATCTTCATTTGATTTCTTTGGGATCATATGATATTGTCCTTGGGATAGATTGGTTAGGTTCTCATAGAGCCAACATTGATTATACACAAAACATAATCAAATGCAAGGATGATGTTGGCAAGGATTTTGAGATTGTGGGAATTCAACGTCTTATATATCTTCGTATGATTTCCTCTATGAAACTCAAGTGAAACATGAGAAAGGGTTGTCAAGAATTTTTTGTAACTATGAATGAGCTGGATGAAGTTGAAACTAAGGAAAAGACTCTTGATCATCCTACTCTTTAGGAATTTGTTGATGTCTTTCCTAGTGAGATTCCAGGTATGCCACCAAAGTGTGACATATATTTTTGCATCGATCTTGTTCTAGGAGCACAACATATATCTAGAGATCCTTACTAAATGACCACACAAGAGTTAAGTGAGATTAAGCTCCAATTAGAGGATCTTTTGGTAAAGAGTAGTATTTGGCCAAGTGTTTCTCCATGGGGAGAACTTGTACTCTTCATTAAAAAGAAAGATGGATATGCACACTTGGTCATCACCTATAGATAGTTGAACAAGGTAATGATCAAGAATAGGTATCCTTTTCCAAGGATTGATGATCTCTTTGATCGAATAAAAGGGTGTAAGGTATTCTCAAATATTGATCTCAAATCAGGATACTATCAGTTACACATTCAGGATGTAGATATCCATAAGATTGCATTCCACACTCGCTATGGACATTATGAATTCATAATAGTCCCTTTTGGTTTGACAAATGCTTCATCTTTTTTCATGTGCCTGATGAATGGAGTATTTCATTCTTACCTTGGATGATATATTGATATATTATAAATCCATAGAAGAGCATGAGGAACATCTATGGCTGATTTTAAATTGTCCTCGTGACAATCAGTTGTATGCTAATACAATGAAGTGTGATTTCTTTCATTATGAGGTTCAATACTTGGGAAATGTGATCACAGGTGAGGGCATTTCAGTAGATTCCTCCAAGATTTAGGCAATAGTAGATTGGCCAAACCGCAGGAATGTGTCTGAGGTTTACAGTTTTAAGGGCTTGGAAGGATATAATTACAGGTTTGTTAAGGACTTCTCTAGATTTTCATATCATATTAATTCTCTTAAAAGGAAAGTGAAGAAGTATGTTTGGACAGAGAAGTGTGAAGAATATTTTCATAGCCTCAAGGAGCATTTGACTAGTGCACCTGTTCTAGCAATACCTGATCTAATGGGTGATTTCATGGTGTGTGCAAATGCTTATTTGGAAGGTCTTGGAGTAGTCCTTATGCATGAAAAATGTACATGATTTCTTATGAATCTTGCAAACTCAGGGATCACGAGTTGAACTATCCTACACATGATCTTGAGTTAGCAGTAGTAGTTCATGCATTAGTCTGATAGAGACATTTTCTATTGGGACATCGATTTGAGCTTCATAGTGATCATCGTAGTTTGCAGTATATCTTTACCCACCCTAATCTAAATGCTAGGCAAAAGTGATGGATGGAGTTTCTTTGTGAGTATGACTTTGAGATCAAGTAGATCCAAGGTAAGGAGAATGTGGTATCTGATGCCTTGAGTCACAGGAGGCATGAGATATCAACTTTGACTCTCAATATAGATTTGTGGAGTCGTATACTCCAGGTACTTCCTACAAATACTTGGTAAAAGGAAGTGAGTGTTGAGATTGAGTCAAGGAGACCTTTGGAAGGTATTTTTTAAGTTATGTTTTAGAGTCAAATAGTCTTTTGTGTTATATGATCCAGATATATGTACCTCCATCAGATGATCTTTGTACCTTGATTTTATCTGAGGCTCATCATGCACCTTACTCGGTAGATCCAGGTGTTAAGAAGATGCATGTGGACCTTCAACAACTATATTACTAGTCCAATATGAAATGTGAAATTTTTGATTTTGTGGCAAGATGTTTAGGGTGTTAAGGTAGTCCACTAGCATCCAGTGAGGCTTTTACAGCCTAATCTCATTCCATCATGGAAATGGGATATCATCTCGATAAATTTCATCATAGGTTTTCCTACATGACTCCTCTCATACATGATACCATCATGGTCACTGTTGATCGATTGAGAAAAGTGGAACACTTTTCTCCTATGAGAGCATCTTATACAAAAGCTTCAATAGCTAGAGTCTTTATGCAAGATATTGTGAGACTACATGGTATTCCCTATAGGATTATATCATATAGGGATCTAGTATTCACTTTTGTATTTTGGACTTATTTGTAGCATGATCTTGGAGCACAACTAAATTTTAGTTTGACATATCACCCTGAGACCGATGGTTAGACAGAGTAGGTTAATCAGGTGTTAGAAGATGTATGTCATGGATAGAAAGACTCATTGGGATGACTATTTATATTTGGTTGAGTTTTCTTAGAAAAATGGTTAATATAGCTCGATTGGTATGTTTCCTTTTCAGAATTTGTATGGTCGTCCTTATTGTACACCTTTTACTTGGGATAGGCTAGAGGATCATATTTTGTTAGGTCCTAAGATGATTCATGATATGGAGAAATAGGTTGAGTGCATTCGTGAGCATGTCACCACAACTCAAGATAGGAAGAAGAAGTATGCAGATGCTCATAGGGTGGATTGACAATTAGCAGTTGGTGTTAAGGTATTTCTGAGAGTCCACTCATGGAAGAGTATGATCCATTATGGAAACAATTCAAAGTAGGTGCCTCATTTTGTTGTCCCATTTGAGATTGTTGAGAGGATAGGACTAGTTTCTTACCATCTTGATTTTTCGCCCAACTTATCTCACATTCATAATGTTTTCCATGTTTTAGTACTTAGACATTATATTCTAGATGTTACACATGTTCTTGACTGGAATTCCTTACGGGTAGAGGACAGGTACTTGGCTTTGGAGCCCGTTCACATACTTCAGCAGTGGGATTTGACACTTAGGGATCACACCATCAAGAAGGTAAAGGTCTAATGGGACCCTATTGATGATCCATCAACGACGTGGGAGGACGCAATGAGATTATAGGATTTATATCCCTATTTGTTTGTAGGCTTCCAAGAGTAAGCCCAATTTTAAGGGAGGTGAATGTAGTGCCCACCCATAGTTTTATTTTTCAGTTTTATATTGCCAAACTCTTTTAAGGCACTTTCATGTGTGCATTGATTATTTCAGCTTTATTATGAGATTTTTGGATGTATGACACTACATGGTGATTTGATATTGGATAGTTATGAGATATCATATATTTGCAATTAGATGATGTTAGTTACTTTGATGATGGCTATTTATATGTTTAAAAATGTTGTTTATGTTCATGATTTTACTTACCCCATACTTGCATGTGTATGGCTATCATCTATGTTTTACCTTTCTATTTGACGTGTTTGATGTGGCTGAGGGACGAAGTTGTAGTTATCTTCTTGCAGGATTCACACGATGTCCCAATCCCCATCATTTCTTATTATGTGTGTGTGTGTGTACATGCTTGTCTTTTATGTAGGTTTTCAAGTACCAGGCATCGACTTCCTTGAATTGTCAAGATGAGCATGCCCTATCGCAATGTCTGAATAGTAAGAGAGGGGAGATAACATTCAGGTCTGAATCCCAACCTAAGCTATTTTATTATCCTAAAATAGTGGACAATTTTTTGATATTTTACCTTTCTAAATTCATCTAGGTGGCGTGAATTCATTAGCCTTTCCCTTGAGCATGATTATTGTTTTATTAGGTTCAATTGGTTTTTTTAATCTTTGTCAGGTTGGTGTGATTGTTGTGAAATGGTTAAATGATATATTGAGATTAATAATAATTAAATATTATTAAATATAGAAAATTAAATGTGAGGGTATTTAATTAATAAAAATTAATTAAATACATTTATTAATTAAAAAGACTTAATTAACAGTCTAATTGTGAAATTTAAGGATTTAATTATTTATTAAATTCAAAAATTTGGATTAAAGATAAAATGTATTTATTGATAATGAATTATCAATTGGATAAATAATAATATGATTAAAATAATATTCTTTTAGTATAATTGATATGCAATTTGTTGCAGAATCAATTAAAATAAATTAAAAGAATAAAGTATTTTTTATTAGTTAAGTGAATTGATATAAACAAGATATACTAAAAGTGCATTAAATTATTAATTAGAAAATTAAAAACCATGCAAAGGAGAGATTGATGTTAACAAAGTTTGTGGAATTGAGTTGAGTTATAGGTTTGTATGGTTGGGTTCATGTTCTAGGCTCTTTTTCATTATTAGGAGGATTTAGCTATTATTCTATACAAAGATTTGTAGGTTTTGGCTAGAAGGATTGAATTGAAGGATTTTTGTGAAAGCTTCAAAATTTTTGGGGTTTTGATCTTCTTCTTGGTTGTTGTCAATTGGAGGTTTGAGGTAGGGTTAAAAACCCTCGTAGATTAAATCTCTTTCAAAGAAAAAAAAATTTCTTTGTGCCTTCTAGATCCCGTTGATACATATTTTGGAATGCTTCTCTTGTTTAGATTTATAGTTTGATAGAAGAAATTTGAGTTCTAGGAACATTATGGAAAATTCTTGTTTTAAATCTATTAGGGTTTGATAAATTTTCATGGTATAAAATCTTAGGGTTTTTATCAAATCGAATATTCTAAAAAGTTTTACTTCTTGGTAGAAATCAGCTATTAGATTTCTCGCTAATTAATTTTATAGAATGTGTGTGTGTGTGTGTGTGTCTATATATATATATATATATATATATATATATATATATATATATATATATATATTTGTTTCTATGCTTACTGTTTATGTAACAAAAAAGAAAAAAAAATAAACAAAATTTTTTTGTATGTGTTTGGGTGTGGGTGGGATCCACCCAACCCCCACGGTAATAGTGCTACTGCACAGCAACAGAACTGTTGGCGGTAGCATAGGTATCGCACAACAGCTTGTGATTGCCGACAATCAGGACAACCGTGGGTGGGACCAACTATTCCCCCCACACATAATTGCTTTCAACGATGTGTTTTTTTTAATAAATTTATTTTGTAAAATTTTCTTTTTTATTAAAATTTATTTTATAGAATTTATAAAATTCATTTTTACTTTAATAAGTTTATTATTAACTATTGATAATGAATGTTAATATTAATTCATTAATATCATTAATTCTTATTATAAGTTGTTTAAAATTCATTGTCAATATTTTTGTAATTATATGAGTTTAGTAATTATGGATTTGAGATCAATTTATTTAAATCTTTGTATAAATTGTTTTTTCATGTATGAGGAAGAATTTAATTTAGGAATGTGATTATAGTTGTGTTAGTGATTATTTTAATAATTTAATTTATGTAATGGATTTTTTACAAATTAGTTTTTTATTATTATTAAATTCTTATGATTATTTTTCCTTATGTGATTGTGGGTTAAGAGGGAATCTTTTACGTCATTCTTTTAGGATTGTTACCAGAGGCAAAGTTAGGGAATTGTATTATGTTTGTTGACCTTGCATACTTGTATGGCATTTAATTTTTTTATAACCCAACCTTATGGAAGCTCTTGATTTTGTTATGATGTATATGTGATGGAAGTTGGTTATGTATACATTCCTATGACATTTTGGAACCAAATCCTTACTTTTATGATTCATGATGATCTATGAGATGTTTTGAGACTTATGAGCTTAGGGTAGGTTATCTAGGTGTTAAAGGGGAAGTGGCTTCCTTTGGAGGCACCGGAGCCTAGAAGTGGCTACATGGATATCCTTAAAAAGTTACTTAATAAGTGATAATATGGTATTAAATGGGGTAAATAAAATGATTAATAAGATCATGGATTTATCCCCTATGTCTTGAGTGCTAGTATAGGCTAAGGATGGGAGTGAGAGAAGATGATTGATCATCTAGTAGTGGTGAGTTCTAGCATGATCGATTATCCTTATCTAGAAATGAGAGGATATCAGGTTCCACATATATTCACACTTGGGAGTCAGAGTTCAGTGAGATCGTTCCAAGGGGTTGACATATATGATGACACTTCTCTAATTTCATCTAAGGTTTCCTACGTGTGTTGGTTGCCTCTAGATTAGTATGTGTACCTTTGAGTTTTGAGTTGAACCTTTGAGATAGGAAAATTATAGGATCTCTTTCATAGTATTACCTGATGAGTGATTTTGGTATTTTTATTCGAGTGTGGTCTGATATTATCTCCTCGGCATGGTGGGAGTGGAACCACAGGTTTCCTCGAGGTCAGGAGGTAGTGATTTTGTTAGGATCTAAGGCTCTAACATTCCTATACTAGTGTAGGATGATCCTTGTTATGGTTTCTTCTTATTATTTCATCCCTTGAGATTTGTTCCTATTCTTCCTTTCTATTGTATTTGTACTTTATACTTGGTTTATATTTACATACCTTGTGACTGCAATGGATGTGGGTTATCATGTATACCTCATGGTATATATGTATCTGTTTATTCTTTTATGAGAGGATGTACTATGTAGAAGCTTTATATGATTATTGTACTTAATAGATTAAAATGTATTTACATAATTCTACGTCAAGGAACCCTTGATATTTGTAATCTATAATTGAGATCATGTATATGAGTATGTATGGACTTTATGTTATTACTTTCGCTTTATTATTCAATGTTGTTTGTAAAATCTTAAGAAAGAAAAAAATATTTTGTAAACTTAGTAACAATTTTTAGATTAATCTCTCCTGGGTTCCCTGGTGGGGAATTACATCACCAAAGAAATGGTGAAGCCCCACCATCTTCTGCCTAATCTTCAAACCTCTTCATTAATGGCGATTGGAAAAAGGAGTTTAGATTTTCGCATGGGTTGTATAAATGGTGGTCGGAGGAGATGGAGGTGAAAGTGGAACATTATGATTTAGATGTGTCAAAAATTTTGGATCATGTGAACAAATTTGCACAAGTTGTTCTATGGAGATTGGATTCTACATTAGTTATTTTGAGTCTAAGCTTATTGTACATATTATATCTATAAAGATGTGATCTGAGGGAAATTGCAACAATGAATGCCATATACCAATTTTGGATTATGTTTTAAAGAACTTAATGAAACCTTTAAGAAAAGATATTTTTTATTTAATAATATTGGGACTACACATCTAGCCTCATAGGGCGAACTAGAATGGACAACATAGGGCACAAATCATGAATTGAAGATTTTACTTTTGGATGTTCTTTGGTAGGTAAAGCCCTATATTCGTGTCATGTGTTGTCCACTTGGTGATAACTTTCCTTATCTAAATCAGCATTTCCATTGACAAGAACATATGAGTTGGAGGAAAAGAATCATAATTTAATGTTGTTATAGTCCTAATTTTATTCTTCAATACTTTTATTTGTTCATGAATCTAGAAGTACTATGTTAGTGAAAACACATTTTAATCAAGCATAGTTTATGTCAGATAATAGAAAGCCAATAGGGAATTAAAATTTAATAATGATTTATATAAAATTTTAGGGTATATTTTATTCAAATATTTCAATAGTCAATAATAATTTTATATTTTGTTAATACTATTATTTTTCATTATGAACATGTTTTAAGCTAACAACTCTCAATAAAATTATACAAATGGGTATATAAGCTGCTAATTTTTATTTGTTTGTGTTAAATTTAGATCAGACTATATGATTTTTAATTTTGATATACAATCTCAATATATGTAATATATTTAATCATAATATATGTATATATTTATTAAATATTGTAACAGATATATATAAATATGTTAATATCAAATTTATGTAAATTGGATAAATGAGACTTGTATTATTCATTTTTGTATACTTGTCTCTTATCAATCAACTAATGACTATATATATGTGTGATCTGTGAGGCATGCCATTATAGAGACATGTCTCCTTGAGGAGACGTGACTCTATAATGTCATGTCCTTTCATAACAAAATATTACCACCTGATACTCATCTGTGAATTAAACACATTATTGGAAGTTGATTTAACAAATCCTTTCAAGTCGCAGGTTGTATAGGGGAGAGGACCCAGTAGTTGAACACGTTCCAATGGTTGTGATAGTAGTTCTTAACTTAATACCCATAGTTGTTGATTTAATATCCAATATTTTTGACAACATTGTACCAATGGTTGTGACTTTAAAGTTGTTTTTGCTAATCATGACTACCCATAATTGAATGAAATGTACCCTTTGTTCTAAAAAGCAGCCAATAGTGTGATGCCACATCAGCTGCACAACTATTGGGGTACCTAATTCACTATGATTGGTCTCACTTTTTTTTTGGGCTGTTTTGGACACCTTGGCAAAAAGCATACTGAAGTGGCATCATATTTGATGATGTGGCTCTGAAACCTTAGTTATAAGTAGGAGACTTTCCAAGTAAGCTATTGTAAAAAAATGGGAGTGATTTGAAATTTCCACGTAGGTTTTTGAGAAGCCCGAAGTTAGGGTGTACAACTACTAGGTCCTCTCCCCTATATTAAACAGTATGTTTAACAATCCTTTCAACCCAATAACAAGTCGCAGGTGATAAACAACATGTAACAGTCAAATGCAAGTTGTGGGTGGTAAACGGTATGCAATCTAAATGCAAGTCGAGACACTAAACCACCCATTAGCATTGAGTTGGCCGATACAAATCGGTAAATATTACAAATCGACCATAATAAAACTGATACAAAATGAAAATATTAATCTTTGATTAATCGGTCTCATAAATATTTTATGATTCTTATTTAATTCATAGTTATTATGAAAGATATCAAATCTATTATATGTATATATATATAATAATAGATATTATTATTATATATATAATAAGCTCAATATATAATGATATTTTCTTATAATAATTATTTTATCTGAATGAGGCTATAAACATCAACAGTTTGTGATATATGCACTCATCCATGACATTTTCATTAATATAGTAGATTTTTTATATTAATTATGAATGTTGTAAATTAGTTCTGCTATATTTTACTATCAACGGTTTGGTTGTGTCTTGGTTGCTTGACTACTCTAGCTAGTACAGTAATGTGTTTCTATTGCCCATAAATATATAAGCTATTTTTTTATTAAAAAAAGGGAATGGATAGTTTTTAGGTTGTTTATATTTATAGAAAAATTGTAATCTTCTTGTGTTCATTTATTTTACACACAATAATTAGATATAAGTTTTAAAATGTAATATTTTTACAATCTAAAAATATATAAAAGATTGTTAAAAGCATAAAAGCCTTGTGGTAAGATTAAAATCAGTAAATTATTTAAAGATTTCAAAAAAATCATGTCGAAACCTACTCCACAAATTATTAAACATGGCCTGAACTTTGAATATCATGTTGATTTTATTATTAGTCGATGGGGTATTCTTGAGGGGGAACTCTGCATGGATGTTATTAATTTTTAAAATAGTTTGGATTAGTTTTAGACTATATGATGATGATGATGATGACAACTAAACATTTTGTACTGCCTCTCATTCATGTTTGTTTCAATTATCAACTATTTCATGTCTTCTTCAAAAACCACCCTCCTTCCACAAATGACAATGTAGAACTTTTCTACTTCATGGAAAATGATTTCAATGTATTTGAAAAAGACAGAATCAATATACAAATTACAATAGATAAAAAATAGAAAAATTCAAATTTTAGGCAAGACCATTGTGTGTGTGTGTGTGTGTGTGTGTGTGTGTGTGTGTGTGTGTGTGAGAGAGAGAGAGAGAGAGAAGAAATATGGAGAAATAGTTCATATCAAAGTGGAGGATAGTTATGAAGGGGGAGACAAAGAGGAGGGGAGTGGAATGGAGAGAAATGGGAAGAGGAGAGAAGAGAGGGGGGAGATGAAGAGATAGAACATTAAAGATATATGAGATGATAGGTAGATAGATAGATAGATAGATAAATAGAGTAGAGTAGAGCAAAGAGAAATAGAGGAAATAGGATATAGATGGAGAGACACGAAAGGTAATGAGAGACATAAGATAAGATAGAGATAGGGATGGAGAAAGAAGGAGTGTCTATGTGTATGAGTTTGAAAGATATAAAGGTAGGGATAGGGAGGTAGATAGGAAGAGTGTGTGAGTTAGAGAGAGACATATGGATATAGAAATAGAGAGGGATATAGAGATCTATAAATATACCACAATATCATTGTTTGATATATATTTTACTATAGGTATAACCATTGCACCCCTCAAAGGTGAAAGTGCTAGTTATATGAAAAACACATAGAGAATATATGATATAGCAATGTTCTTTCTATTTTCTCTATCTCATTACAAAACTCCTATTCATTGATATGATCTTTTTAGTCTTATTCCTGAATTCTGATAAAAACTCCTATTCGATGATCTATGTATATCAATTCAATGATCTCTAATATTTGTTGACTAATTCCTTATTGGTCTTCACCCTTGATCGATATTAATAGATGGGACAATCGCTTATTATTGTTTTTATTGTTGCAAATTGTATCTCTAATCCTTGTGATCATTTCCAATTTTATGTTTTTAAACCACCATATCCCATTCGATGCCTTTGAAATTAATGTCAACCTTCTTAAATAGAAATGATTTGAGAAATAATGAGAACTTTCTCCTCATCGCAACCTCTTTGATTAGTGTTTAATTAATTGCTAGATATCATCATTTTCCCTTGATCATTCTTTGATAATAGTTGTTCATTTGGTCAATCAGGATTATGATTATTGATACCTAATATTAATAGTTCCTCCTTATTTGTTGCCTTCTTTATCACCTCAGTCACGTCATCTTATGTCCTGCCTTGAGTTGAATTCTTCATGTGTACACTTTCTAATGTGTCAAATATATAGCTTATAATTGACATGCTATAAAACCATTGAATCCTCTTTATCATCATACATTATAGTAATCACACCCCATGTAATGGCATTAATTGATGAGTATCTATTATGTTTTATTGATACTATTATTAATTATCTTGTCTATTATTGCAAACGCCACCCTATATTGTGTGAAACCCTATCTTCATGGTGTTATTCCTTTAAATTCTCTATGGACACCAACATTTATTAAAGATTTTAAAATGAGGCAAAGGATCAATAATATATGATTTCTCAAATGTCAATTAATGTTAAACCTTGTATGGGGGCTCTAAGACCATTTTACCATTTCCAATTAAATATTCAAAAGTGACTTTAGATAATTTTTTGTTGGATGATTTTAATCTATAATTCACTAATTTAATATTGAATTACATGATATCATTTGGTGAGATACAAGACTTAAACTATTGCAATATACAAAGTTGAGATTTCTATGTAAAATTTAATTAAGTGTTCTTAATCTTGAATTACCCTAAAGGAGTTCAATATATTTAAATCAATAAATAAAAAATTAGCAAATGTCATTATTATATCACATAATACAATATTTACATAGAGAAACCCCTACAAGAAAAAACTCCACCAAGAAGAGAGGCCAAGCATGTATTAAATTTGAAATCAAGATTACAATAAAATCTTCAAATTGAATTACCTTGAAGAGATTTAATAGATTTAAATCAAAAATTATAATAGCCAGCAATTCTATTATTGTATCCCATAACACAAAATTTAAATGAATAAATCCTTGTGAATAAAAGCATCACCAAGAAAAGAGGCCAAGCACATACTAGCTTTGAAATCAAGATTACAATACAATCATTCTTTCATTCTCCTCTTTGTCTTCAATCTAGCAATAAGAGTGTGCCTATGAACAATCTCAACATATTTAACTCTTTTATCTCATTCTTACAAATATTCCTTTCCATTCCAACATATTCTACATTTTTTCACTATCTTAGGACTCTAATTAATAATCTTTCATGAAAGGGGAAACTATTGGTAGGTCACAAAACAAGATAAAGCTCAACAAAATAGAATAAGGTGTCCAAAAATGACTTTTCATGAATTCATGTTTATGCAGTCAAGGATGGTGGATCCAATGAAGGACAGTCCAAACCTTGCAGCCAAAAGAATTACACAACAGATTACGCAACACAATAGTCAACACCACAAATGTTTCAAGTAATTTTCATTAACATGCCTAGTTGTAAGGCCTTCTAGGTTAGGGCCAATTACAAAATGAAACAATTCTGCAAGATCCACAACCAGATCCAATACAATCTCAGCTAGTTCAACTCTAAAGACAATCAGAAGCTGATGGAAACCCAAAGGTAGATCTAAACTTGAGCTCACAAACCTCCAAGAAATCTCCTTGTCTCCAAGTATGCAAACCCCTAGCCCTGCTACAAAGGACTATCAGATTACAATCTGATCTGCAAGAACATCAAGAACCTTTTCCACAACTTCGCCAACTTCAGCTTTCAAAACCTCAGATCTGAATCACTAAGTTTTCCAAGTCATGAACCTTTCTTATTTTTCCGTTCTTCCCTTAAACATCTACCCAAGCCCTCCTTAAATACTAATCATCAGCCACAAGTTGACTAGATGAAACCCTTAACTCCCCAAAAACAAATAATTAAATGCCATACAAGTCGGCTTACAAATGTATACAAACATTTAATTCTATATGTCAGCCCAAGACAATGGCTACCAATAATTAATTCACCAAGTCGGCTCACAAATCACACAGAACTCCAGTCAGTAAGTCTAAACTACCAAGCAACAGTAAAATTACCGAGCATGCCAGGCATCACCGAGCACCATAGGCATGACCGAGCAACCGTTTCACCAAGCACCAGAGACTACTAAGTTCCTTCAGTGACCGAGCTTCCTTCAATGACTGAGACCATCGGTCAAGGCTACAACTGAGTAAAAACTAGCCAAAACACAAACACTCCATGTAGTTTACCAAGGACACAAAATGCCCCTACCTTAACCTTGGATGCCCCTGCATCAGACACCCCAAGTTCCAAAAGATGTTCATATGTGAGAAGAACATCTATCAGGATTCAACACATAAATCCCGAACTGGTTCTTCACATACAAGTCCTTCACCTTTTCTACTTGCAAAGTCTTCCACTTCAACTTCCTTTGTCTCTTCAAGTCTTTTCTTGACAATGTACAGGTCGGTTCTCCATATTGATTAGTCATTTCCTCAGTATCCACAATCTCCACTCGGCTACCAATACTCAGGCTTCTCCTACCAAGGGTTGTATCCATCAAAGGCATCAGTGAAAACTTCTTGTCATTCTTCTCAACAGTAAACACATTTCTGACACAGTCATAAATAGCCCTATAATCATATTGCCAAGGTCTACTGAGCAATATATCACAACTATTCATCTTCACAATGTCACAAAGCACAAGATCCTTGTACTAGCCAATCTAAATATCAATGAAACATTGTTCTCTAACTTCCAAAGCATGAACATCTTGCAACCAGCCAAGCCTATAAGGACAAGGATGTTTCATTCTACTCAAACCAAGTTTCTGAACTAGGTCCTTAGCAACAAGGTTATCAGTGCTACCACTATCAACAATAACATCATAGATTTTACCTTCAGTCTTGCATCGGGTCCTAAATAGATTACTCCTCTGACAAGGTTCCTCCTTTGTACCGAGCAATGTTCACCGAAGTAGCAAGTTCTCTAATTCAGGTTCATTTTGAATGTTATCATTCATCACAGCAGCTCATCGGTCAACCTTCTTCTGTGTACATTCAAAAGAATGGTGTCCTTCCTCTCCATAGTTATAGCAAGTACCCTTAAAGATAACTCTACCTGTCTTCTTCTTTGGTTCCACAGGTTTCAGTTCATCTTCTGCATCAGTCAGTTTCTCCTTCACCGAGTGATCAATCTTTTCTTTCCCTTGGGAGTTACTTGGCTATTTCCTCTTCAACTTATCTTCTACCTTCAGAGCATACTAATAAGCATCTTCAACAGAATCAATCTTCAGCATACCAAGCTCATCCTGAATATTGAATCTCAAACCATTCACATACCGAGCTACCTTTTCCTTACCAAGCTCTCGGTGTCTGGACCGAATAGTAAGTTTGTAGAACTCCTCTATATAATCTTCAACAAACAATTCCTTGTGCTTTAGATTCTACAACTTCTTAAACAAGTCAAGCTCATAGTCAGTCGGTATGAACTTAGCTTTCAACTTAGTCACCATCAATCTCCACCGATTGATCTTCGTTTCACCTTCATCTTCTTGGTCTCTCTGTAGTTCCTTCCACCAAAGAGCAACATGTCCTTTCAACTTTGTCTGTGCTAATCTCATCTGAAGAGGATCTTTAATTTCTTCCAACTCAAAGAAATCTTCAAGTTCACTAATCCAATCAATCAAATTGATGGGTTTTAGTAGAAACTTCCATTCAGTAATTACTAAACTAAGCAGCAGATCTAGGTAACCGAGTAGTTCTTTCTTCACCAGATATGTTCCTCCGATCATCACCACTAGATCCAGCAGTTTCAAATTCTTCAGTAGCTTCTTCATAGCCATCCTCAATACCAACATTTTGAGGTATACCAGCAACAATTCTCATGATCTCAACGACCGTATCATTCTTCATTAATTCCAACTCAAATCTGAAATTTGATTTCACCTTCTCTATGATCTAGGATTCAATAGTATCACAAAGATCTGAAATAACTCTAGGGTCCAATCTTCTCGAAGGCATCCTTAAAGATAAAGAAACCCTCTGCAACAAACCCTCGCTGACCACCTTGTGACAATTTCCAAGTTACAAGTCAGATCTCAACCTGTAACCTTGTAAACAACTAGGGCACAATTCCACAAGTTTAGTGCTTCAGATATGCAATCTAGATTGTGCACAATCTCTACTCCAATAAGATTAACTTCACAAGATCGGCCTTGCTAGGTCAAACTTCTACTTCAACAGGATCAAACCTTTGCTCTAGCAGGAACAAACTGACGCTTTGATACCACCTTATGCAGTCAAGAATGGTGGATCCAATGAAGGATAGTCAAAACCTTATAGCCAAAAGAATTACACAGTGGATTACATAACACAACAGTCAACACCACAAATGTTTCAAGTAATTTGCATTAACATGCCTGGCTATAAGGCCTTCCAGGTTAGGGCCAATTACAAAATGAAACAATTCTGCAAGATCCACAACCAGATCCAATACAATCTCAGCGAGTTCATCTCTGAAGACAATCAGAAGCTGATGGAAACCCTAAGGTAGATCTAAACTTGAGCTCGCAAGCCTCCAAGCAATCTCCTTGTCTCCAAGTATGCAAACCCCTAGCTCTGCTACAAAGGACTATTAGATTACAATCTGATCTACAAGAACGTCAAGAACCTTTTCCACAACTTTTCCAACTTTAGCTTTCAGAACCTCAAATCTGACTCACTAAGTTTTCCAAGTCATGAACCTTTCTTCTTTTTCCGTTCTACCCCTAAACATCTACCCAAGCCCTCCTTAAATACTAATCATCAGCCACAAGTCGGCTGGATGAAACCCTTAACTCCCCAAAAACAAATAATTAAATGTCATACAAGTTAGCTTACAAATGTATACAAACATTTAATTCTGCATGTCAGCCCAAGACAATGGCTACCAACAATTAATTCACCAATTCAGCTCACAAATCACACATAACTCCAGTCGGTAAGTCTGAACTACCAAGCACGCCAGGCATCGCCGAGCACCAGTATCAACCGAGCACCACAGGCATGACTGAGCAACTATTTCACCGAGTGCTAGAGACTACCGAGTTCCTTCAGTGATCGAGCTTCCTTCAATGACCGAGACCATCAGTCAAGGCTGCAACCGAGTAAAAACTGGCCAAAACACAAACACTCCATGCAGTTTACCGAGGACACGGAATGCCCCTACCTTAACCTTGGATGCCCCTACATCACATGTACTTAAGGAAACTCAAGAGACACCCTCTTCCCTCTCAAGCACCCAAGATTCGTAGAAAACCTCCAAAATGCCAAGATCCACTCAAAGAAAATCCAAAGGTTTTTGGCATCACCCTCCCAAGCACATAACTTTGAGAATGCCAAAATACATATGTGCAAAACTAAAGAGTTATCATCCACTCTTTCCTAATTACTGCACTTGGAGGTGAAACTTTAATTTAGTATGTTTTTCTCCACAAGCTACCTTATAAAATATCAATGGGCCCCTCCTTCCTTATGAATGTATTACAAATTCTAGGTGAGATTAAATATTCCTTAGTTTTTAATAATACTTTAAGTGCCTAGAGAAACTTTCCAAGGATATTTGAATCATGTAAAATAACACAAAATCTACAAGGTAGAAGACACCTAAATCTTAACATTATCCCACTCGATATCACTCATTATAATTACACCCACAAGAATAGCCAACAAGTTTTTTTTTTAAATACCTTAAACAATCAATATATATCATTTGATTCTTTAGCATCCTCTTGTGCTCCAAAAGATATCTACAATAGAAAATAATATTATTGGCATCGTAGGAAAGCAATCTTCTCATTCTCCAACATAGAAAACCATGATAATTCAAGGATTATGCCAAGGTGAGACATACCAAGTATCATTGAATACATGATCAGACACTTTTTTATTTTCTCAATTTAATTCCATTTTGATTTAGAAGTTCTACTAACCCATAATTCACACCTATATAACACAAAAAAGGAGCACTATCAAACCAAAAAATACTTGGGTAGTTTTTCAATCCCAAAGTTTAGCCTCCCTACGTCAATTTTGAAGAGTGTGTAACACTTTCTATCCTCCTAAAGTTCTCTTTTTCTATAGCCTTCCCAATTTAGCTTGTTGTTGAAGTCAATCCTAACATATTTGTACTCAGTAACTTCTTCAAGAATATTGCCTTCAAAGTGAAAATTATGCTGGCTTTTCTTTCTTCTATAGAGAAAAATCATGACTTTAATCATGCTATTATTAACTTGCATCACCACTACACTGCAAAAATGTTTAGGGTCATATAAGTACTCTCACAACCATTGGGCCAATTTTTAATCAAAATAATGTCATCAACATAGAGAGGAAGTCTTATCACAATCTCCCCCAAACGAACCCTATCACCACCTTGTGAATATAACCATTCTAAAAGTTTTTAAACATAAAGATAAAAAAGAGTAGGGGATAAGTTGCACCATTGCTTGACCCCAATGTCACTCCTAAAACTTTTTGAGCTTTTGTAAGTTATAATTTTAACCCTAATCTCTTCATTAAGCCTATGGACAATTTCTCTAAGACACAAAAGATTCTCGAGTTCCTCTATTTTATGCCATAGTTTATCGTTGGGATTTTTTTTAAGCCTTTTTTAAGTCAACAAAAAAACTAAGGGTTTTTTCCTCTTCCTCCTAATTTTTTTTTCAAAAGTTCCTCAAAGTGATGACATGGTCAATAGTAGAGTGTTTAGGCTTGAAACCTACTTTCCCTTCTACACTTTTATCTTTTTCTTATACCCATGTGTTGATTTTATTTTTATATCATAAAACTAAATAACTTCACAAACAAGTTTATCATTATGGTTCTATATGTTTCTCCTATCCTTGTGTTTTCCTTGATGCTCAAACACTAACTTGTCAGGTATGCTCATTTAGTGATTCATTTTGATGCTATTGATCATTTGGTTTAAATCAAGTGCATTAGTGGCATTTGCATTTGATGATATTTAGTTTGAGTTTGATTAGTACAGTTGGACTACATGATTCAGTTCAATTAGATTGCATGATATATGTCTTGGCATTATGGTACATGAATATACATTTAGTTTTGATGCAAGAATAACATAGGCTTAATTAGAAACACAATGATGACAAAATGACAATCAGAATATGAAATCAAAAATGTGCTTTATAGATTCCTCACTATGCCCCTGAAGTTGCATTTTAAGTCAATGTAAGTGCTTAAATTGAATTGCCAATTGAAATTGGTCTTGATTATTTTGAATGACTTGAAGTCATTAGAAAGGACATCATATGTTTATAATGAAAGAAGAAAGCCTTTGGGTTGGTCTTTCTTAGTAATTTATAATGTTAAAAAGTGTTGTAAAACAACACTTAACATCATGGTGTTAAGGTTGTGTTATCGATTTCATTGATGGAAGCATTAATGTAATCAAGCCATGAAATGACATGCCATTTGTATCGACACATACTTCAAGCACATTTTTTATCAACATGTAATTATAAAGGCATTTTTTAATAATCATTTTGTAAAAACCCAAAGTTTGAGCAAGCTAGGGAAAGGGTTTAGATCACAATGACAGTTTGAATGAAATTGCATTGTGGCCACAAACAGTTGGGATACCTTGTTAGTTACAAGAGATTTTTATTTTGTGATTAAGAAACATTTCTTGAAGATTTGTGAAAAGGTGTGAAGGAGATCTATGAGTAGAGTATGCAAGATCTTGAAGGAAGTTATAGATTGATCTTTGCCAGGTGTTCCCTTTCCATGTTTTTATTGTTAATCATTCTTTGTTTTGTCAAGTTCTTTATTTATTTTGTGTGTTAAGCTTCTCCATTTTTTTATCTTTTTCGTAATACTGAATTTTTTATGGAGTCATTGTCATTTACACTTAACCCTAGTTGTATTTTGTTGAATACTTGTCTAAAATCTATATATATGTTATGTATTAAAGTTATACTATATATATGTTTTCTATTAAAATAGAGAGTGTGTTTTTTTAAGTCCTTGTAAATCATGGATAATTTTTCAGTGACACTTGTTCTTTTTTATTTCTTTAAACCCTAGTTAGGGTTTCTTTATTTTTCAAAGAACAAGTTTCTTTGGTGTTATTCTTATGTTACCACTATGATAAGGGTTCTTTGGTAAACCCTAGGTTGAACATATGTTGTGAATTCTTTTGTTTCCCAAAGGATAAGGGTTTTGTCTACCCTATTCAATATATGCTTTAGACATTTTTTCATTCCTTGATGAATACCACCTCAACTCTAGTCAAAGGGTTCTCGGTTTATAATGTTAGTTATTCTTGTTTGAACTTTGTAAGTTTTGTAATGTCAGGTGATTAAGAGGTTTACTCTATCAAGGAATCTTGGGTTACAATGTGGTTTTGTTTTGTCCTCGTTAAAACACATGTTACTGTTACAGTGATTAAGGATTACTCTACTTCAATAGTGATATTTTGGAGACAAGTTAATTGGATTATGACAATCAATTTTTTATAGTAATATCAGACATATGTGCAAAGACGGTTTTGATAACTTTCAAATCAATTTTACATAGTAGTTATATTTCGGTTTCTCAATATGAAACATTATATAAACATGATATTGAGGACATTATCAGTGTATAGAGAAATAGATTGGTCTTTCATGAAACATTCATTGTTTATTGTGCACATTATTTTCAAAATAAAAAATATTTGGTTGAGAATGTATTTGTCCTAATTTAATATGATACATTATTTGATGCAGAGTGTGACATGTATCCAATGATGTATTGTATTTGATTATGATTACCATTCTTGTTCAAGTATCCTAACGTTGTATAAAAATCAGAGATTGTAAAATGTGAAAAAGTCAGTAAGGCATTGAAAAGACTATCAGTGAGATAGCATTGTCAATGAGACATATATATAGCCAGTGAGGCATTGTAAAAGCATACTTCACATAAGCAAATGAGGAATTTCAAGTGATTTTATTCCCTAGAGGGTTTCCACTCAAGACAAATTCTGTGTTATATTTTGTTTGTTTCTTATTTGTCTTATTATCCATTTTGTTTCCATTGCATAGTATTTTAAGTTTTGTTTAAGTGAAAAATTGACTTTATAATTGTTATATCACTAATTCAACCCCCCCCCCCCCCCCCCACCTCCCTCAGTGATATTGTACTCTAACACTGTAGTTAGAAGGGTTATTGATTAACCACTCTTAAAAAGTGGTATTTCTAGACTAATTATTATTATTTGGAGAGTCCTTGTTGATTGACAATGACAAATATTTTCATAACATATGGTGCAAAAAATATCACCCCAACTTTAAATACTCTACTTGAAGTTTAACCAAGCTCTTAGATTTTCCAACCCCCAAATTCTTAATACCCATCTCCACTTCTTTCATAGTGAAAATATTTGTCGTGGTGTTGATCAAAGGAGGAGGCACAACCTCTAATTTGCATTCCTCATAAAACCAAGTATTAACTGAAAAATAATTTGATGCTAATTTCTTTTTTTTTTCTCTTTTGCACTCATCAAGTAGACCATGAATTATATTTGTGAACTCATGATTATGGAGGTCTTGACATGGGGGTTTCTTCTCCTTAAATAAATTCTTTATAATTTTCATGAAGATGATACAATTTTCTCGAGTCAAAAGAATTCTACAATTTGGAGGTGATATTCTAGTGACTTTTTTTAAGTGTTTGTTAAACATTGTGACATGATTGATGACGTTGGCATGAAACACACTTCGGATCCATGTCAAATACTTTTGACTTGAATCTATGAACTAGTGAGCCACAAATAGGGTACATCATCCCCCATTTAGCAAGGCTAAGGTTCAAATCCATGAGCAGATTGGATTGGTGAAGGCACAAGCCCGTGATCACAATAGTCCAACAAAGGTTTGAACCTTGGTGGAGACAAAAATACCACCACCACTTAACCAACACACTAAGTGGTGAACCCCACATGCTGATGATAATTACTTTTTCTCTTATGTTCTATCTTTTTTGCCCAATAAAAACTTATGTAAACTAGTCTTCTCTCTTATTTTAAATCCTAGATATGCTCACTAATCAAAACTTTCTCTATCCTTTCAATCACATTTTACGAAAAAAATACATGATCAATAACACTTTCCCATCTAGATATTCCAATAAAATTTCCAAATTTCTTCCATCTATCCAAACCACAGCAAATGGTTAAGTTAAAGGTACCACATAATGTAAACAATTCTTCTACAAAATGATTACTATCATCCTTTTAAGGTTGTAAAAAGATCTTCCTCCCTAACCCATTATGTTTGTATATTTTGAGACCTCTAAATAATTATTATTTTCTATACTGTAAATTTTAAAAATTCTTATAATTATTGCTAGGGGAAAAATACCCAGTAGTCACCTGGGCTAACTTCACACACCTAGAACTCCTAAACCGTATGTCAATTTTTGTCAATTTTTTTGATGTACCTTAGTAGGTGAGTGAAGTTATTAAAGCTAATTTTTGAATAGCTTTTGTGTATTCATGAACCTCTCTATAGGGATCTTGGAGCGCAAAGTGGTCCAAAAGTGCCATTTCAAAACGCTCACCCAGAACCTGACCCCTAGACCCCCAATGGTCGACAATATAGAATCCAAAACAAAACCTTATTTTTTCCAATAACTGTTTACCTAAACATTAATTTATAAGTTTGTTTTTAATGTGGACCCGCTCACTAGATATGAAAGGGGGTGAAGGGGTCATTTTAATTAAATCACATTGTCCCTTGCGTTAATTGAAACCCCATCTAATTATACCCACTAGAGGACCCAACTTAACCTCTCCTTACCCCATACCTAATCACCTTAACATGTTCTCATCTCACCAACTACCACGTAACTGCCCATGGCTAGCCCTATTACTACCCACCGTGAACCCAAAATTTGACCATTTCTTCATTTTCTATTATGGAAACTGGTGGGTCAATAATTTGTCTTTTGTTTTATGATACTTTAATGCTCTGTTCCAGACATTTCTAAAACATTTGTTATGCCTTTTCAATATTTGAACCTATAAACATGCTATAAGTACAATCAAACCAACAAAACCTATGGGTATATAATAGTTGATATACTTTGCCAAATATTATACATATGTTGCAGTATTTCATATAATTGTTTGAATGTATGTTCTAATATTTGGATTAAGTTGAACAGTTAAATACTTGAATATATGCATGTGCTACTAACCTGTCAGGGAAAGAGGAGCAACTGAAGAGTGGATCAGTGAGCATTGATGAAGAGCGAGGAAGACTCAGTCACAATGATGGAGAGACTTTATGATACCACGAGACATGCCTGATAAAGTGAAGGGAGAATCATTCCAAAAAATATAGGAACACGCATATGCTATATTTTCTCTGTGATCAATGTTATGTTGAAGCAGTTATGCAGCCTTTATGATATTCTATCATGGACTATTGCATTTTCCTTTCTTTATGGCGCGAATTAGTTAGACCTTATCTTTTATGTTCAAATAAGTATCAATCATCTATATAAAGGCATATGATTTTTAGAAAGAAAGTTAGTCAGATGGTTGTATTATTTTCTATAATCTGAAGAAAAGTTACTTTTCCAGTCCTGTATGATGTTTCATGATATGTAATTAGTTTTCTGGAAATACAATGAAGAAGTGATTTTGAGTTCTATTTTGTGTTGATAGTTAGCAAAAGCCCACCAAGGGGGCCCACTTGGAAGGTGGATTAGAGTATACTAGATTAAGTTGTTTAAGCATTTACAACAGTTCAAGTAGAATTCATTGTTCTTTCATGTAGCACTATACACTATGTATGTTCCTGCAACACTTGCAGAGATAATCATTGTGAATGCTTTGGGTTGATAGAATAGGTTAAGATTGAAATTATAGTTTTTAGCATTATTTTCATTAGTAGTTGTGTGTTTACTTTCCTGCAGTAATAGTGTAAGTTTCTTTCATGTGTTTTCCTTCTTGCAACTTGAGCAAAATGACTCCATAAGAGACTTAGTGCACAAACCGTGTTGTCCCATTTCAAGTATACATCCTTGGGTTCATGATAGGGAAAATGATACTTAGTTTGAATATACTATTCCTAGGAGAAGCCTTGGCATGATTATTATTACCTATTATGGGGCTATTCAGAAACTTCATCTCCTGCGAACGCTTCCCACCACTTTCATTTCTTTATGTGCAACAAGGGTTTCGGTCATCCACTTGCAGCTGCTACAAGTGAGGGAATTCATCCTCCCGTCATGAAGTAGCAAATATCTCATGATTTTTTTATCATTCAATAAGTGTTTGTTATGATTTTCCTGCACTAATAGTTGTATGTTTCAATCGTTTCATCTTGAAATCATTGCATGTAATGTGATAGAAAGAAATAATTACAGGAAATAGGAAAGAAATAGTGTACATTGTCGATTAATCATTACTTGGTGTTGTAGTTTTTATGAATTGGACAGTTTCTTCATTTTTTGTGTTAAATATGGGGGTTTCTCTAGGTTTATCATTATTTTGCACATACAAGTGAGGGAATCCATCCTCCCATCAGGAAGTAGAAAATATCTCATAGTTTTTTATCATTCAATAAGTATTTGTAATAATAATCCTATGTTGATAGTTGTATGTTTCAATTATTTCACCTTGAAATCATTACATGTAATGTGATAGAAAGAAATAATTAGAGTAAATGGGAAATAAATAGTGTACATTGTCTATTTAATCATTACTTGGTGTTGTATTTTTTTATGAATTTGGACAGTTTCTTCATTTTTTTCATTTTAAATATGGGGGTTTTCTCTAGGTTTGTCATTATTTTTCACATACTATTTCTCTAGGTTTATCATTATTTTGCACATATTGGGTTTCTCTGGGTTTTAAATATGGGGGTTTCTCTAGGTTTCTCTTATTTTTTAATTTTAAATATGGGGGTTTCTCTAGGGATTTCATTTTTTGGAAACTTCATCTCCCTCAAACGCTTCCTATCAACTTCATTTATCTACGTACGATGAGGGTTTCGGTCCACCACTCTCATTTGCTAAGCTTACATTGTTTGTGCATTCTTAATTTCTCATTGACTTGTTTGTCAAATGTATTGTCTTAGTTTTGTAATGTATTCAATAAATAAATGTATTGGTCACCATGGTTACATGTCTTTCAATTATAAGTTGTTTTTAATGCATGGAAGCTTCGTATTTTCATATTTCACAGTGCTAACATAGTTTTGTAATGTACTCAATGAATACATTACAACACTAACTTAGTACATTTATTCATTGAATACATTACAAAACCAATTCTTTCCCACCATAATTCAAATTTCAAATTAACCATGCACTTGTGCAATGACCAAATTCCTATAAAAGGAATACAGTGCCACATAAAATTCATTAAAAATTCCATGTCTTACCATTGGTGGTTTATTCTCTACAGTCTGCATATTCTCTACTCTTGTTCAGGCTAGTAGGCTATCTCATTTATTTCTTGTTTATTCCTTGTTTTTGTATGCTTATTGTCTATTTTTATTGCAAATTAATTTCTTTCACTACTTATTGTAGGTTCAAATCTATTGGTAACAATCAACATATAGTCAATGTCAACTTAACAATGCATACAGTCAATGTCAACTTAACTTGTTTTCAATTACTAAAGATATCTACTTGCATTGTGCTCAAGATTTTCTTGTTGCTCATGGTTTAATGTATGCATTACTCAGAAGCATGGATGCTTCATAGTCTCATATTTTATAGTGTTCACTTTGTTTTGTAATGTATTCAATGAATACATTACAAAACTAAACTCAGCATAGTGCACTTGCTATATTTGGAAATCAATTTCTACTTGTTTTCTATTTGTAGTTGTTATTGTATTCATTTGATAGTTTCTTTTCAATTACTAATCAACTTGTTTACTGTATGCAATACTTAGAAGCATGGAAGATTCATGATCTCATATTTCACATGTCTGACTTACTTTTGTAATGTATTCATTGAATACATTACAAAACTAAGTCAGCATAGTGCAACCTTAGTTTTGTAATGTATTGAATGAATACGTGACAAAACTAATTCAGCATAGTGCACCCTTAGTTTTGTAATGTATATAAGGAATAAATGTACTAGTCACTATAGTTACATCCATTTAATTTGGACCCTCTCAATAGGATACAAAATCAGTGAAGGGGTTGTTTTAATTAAATCACATTTTCCCTTGTGTTAATCATAACCCCATTTAATTATACCCCATAGAGGACCCGACTTAATCTCTCCTTACCTCATACCTAATCACCTTAACATGTATTCAAAGATAAAATCAATTGCTTTTAATCATGGTAAACTCAATTGCTTTTAATCATGTCATGTTTTTGTACTCAATCGCTTTTAGACCTATGCATATATTATATATTTAAAGACAAACTCGTATACTCCATGTATGAAGATAAAGGCATACAATAAATGACAAATTGAGAATGCATATAGTCAATTTCAACTTGGGAATGCATATAGTCAATTTAAACTTTAGAATGCATATAGTCAATATAAATTTGTACGTATGTATGTAGGGATATGTATGCATCCATATCTATATCAGTGTGCATAGATATGTATGGATGTATGTATGCATACATGTGAATGCATACGTAAGTATGTATACATATGTTTGTATAGATATGTATGTATGTATGTATGTATGTATGCATGGATATGTATGTGTAAGACTATCAAATATGAAAGTGAAATAAGAACGTGTAAGAATATCATGCATGCACTATTTGAACAATAAATTTCCATGAGATTTTTACTTCCACCATTTGTTACAATATTTTGCAGGTATGCGAGGCTGTGAAGACTTGAGCATGGGTTGTGGATGATTTAAGGTCCATGTAATTGTGTTTCTCAACACTATCATTTAACTGTGTTTTTCAACACTCCATTTTTATTTGGGAAATCATGATCTTATAGCGTTATATAATTTTGTTTAATGGACCATAATATACATGTGACTTACTTTATTTCATGTTTCCATCAATGTAGCTTTGGCAAGTTACCTTGTAATAGATGACAACATTGAAAACAAAAGACACCAACAACATACAAATAAAGTCTTTTTTACTTTAGTAAGGCTATGAACTGATCGAGTGTTTTTTATTTTGCCCTTTTTAAGTTTTCAATTTGATGCATTGTTCTTTATTTTTGGTTTTTCAAATTTCAGTTGCAATAATTTTTTAATAGTAGTAAATATTTAACAAGTGAATTGCAAGTGTTAATTGTTGTGAGTCAATTTAGAGTTGATTGAGTGTTCTTTATTGTGCTTTTTTCAAGTGTTAATTGCAATTGTTTTTCAATAGTATTGTATCTTGAAAAAGTGAATTGCAAGTGTTAATTGTTGCAAGTCAATTTAGTCTTGATGGAGTGTTCTTTATTGTGTTTTTTTCAAGTGTTAATTGCAATTGTTTTTTAATAGTACTAAATCTTGAACAAGTGAATTGCAAGTGTTAATTATTGTAAGTCAATTTAGTCTTGATGGAGTGTTCTTTATTGTGTTTTTTTCAAGTGTTAATTGTAATTATTTTTTAATGGTACTAAATCTTTAACAAGTGAATTGAAAGTGTTAATTGTTGTAAGTTAATTTAGTATTGATGGAGTGTTCTTTATTGTATTTTTTTAAGTGTTAATTATAATTGTTTTTAAATAGTCAAATAATGAAATCATAGTCTCGAACAAATATACAAGGATAAAATCATCTTCAATTACAATCTTTTCCTCATCATCAATTATAATCATAGCATGATTATATAAGTTCACAACCTTTAGGGAGATTCACATTCGGGATCATATTCTACTTCCTCTATGTTGAATGTATTGTCTCATTCTCCAATATGTAAATCATACAATAAAGCATGAAAGAGAGAATCATCTGATGGTTGAGGTGTCTCTTCTTTCTAATAGAGAGATTGTCAAACATGTAACATTGGCTGAGGAGGTGATTAGTTTGGTGAAAGATGTCCTGCTTGAGATGCTTGAAACTTTGAAAAGATCCATACTGCCTGTCATTTCCTTGTCAAAGCATGCAACCATTCAAGTGCATAAAATTGATCTAGTTTACATGGACTAAATTTTCTCACAAACCATTGATTTATTACATTAGTTTGAGTGGACATAATTCTAACTTTAAACAAAAATGAATAAAAATTGTAATCATTTGGAAATTCATAATATTGAACTGGAAATGGTCCCCCCAAAGAAATGTTGAATAGTTGTTGCATGATTGTTCAACTTTTCCTCTTGATTACAAATAACAGTAGTTCATTGTATAGTTATAGTCAATTATTGTGAGACAATGGCTTCGAGTAGAGGTGGATGATTTCTTCCATACTTGTTGAACAAAAAAGTTTTAACTTCTTCATCTGATGCAGGGGCATCCAAGGTTAAGGTAGGGGCATTCTGTGTCCTTGGTGAAACTGCATGGAGTGTTAGTATTTTGGTCAATGTTATCGGTTGCAGCCTTGACCGACAGTCTCAATCATTGAAGGAAGCTCGATCACTGAAGGAACTCGGTAGTCTCTGGCACTCGGTGGAATTGTTACTTGGTCATGTTTGTGGTGCTCGGTCGACACTGGTGCTCAGTAATACCTAGCGTGCTCAGTTAATTCACTATCATTCGGTAGATCTGGCTTACTGACTGGAGTTTTGTGTGATTTTTTGAGCCAACTTGGTCCATTTATTGTTGGTATCCATTATTATGGGCTGACATGCTGAATTAAATGTTTGTATACATTTTTAAGCTGACTTGTATGGCATTTAATTATTTGTTTTGGGGAGTTAAGGGTTTCATCTTTCCGACTTGTGGCTGATGATTAGTATTTAAGGAGTATTTGGGTAGATGTTTAGGGAGAACTTAGTAGATCTGGGAGATCAGATGTGAAGCTTGAGAGCTGAAGTTGGTGAAGTTGTGGAAAATTTCTTGAAGAGCTTGCAAATCAGATTGTAATCTAATAGTTGTTTGTAGTAGAGCTAGGGATTTGCATACTTGGAGACAAGGAGATTGCTTGGAGGCTTGCGAGCTCAAGTTTAGATCTGCCTTAGGGTTTCCATCAGCTCCTGATTGTCTTCAAAGATGAACTAGCTGAGATTGTATTGGATCTGTTTGTAGATCTTGCATAATTGTTTTATGATTGTAATTGGCCCTAACCCAGAAGGCCTTACAACCAGGCATGTTAATGAAAATCAGTGTTAAACAATTACTTTGTGTTGCATTATTGAGTAATCCATTGTGTAATTATGTTGGCTGCAAGGTTTGGACTGTCCTTAATTGGATCCACCATCCTTGACTGTATCATCATCACTTATTTGTTGACATGTCAATAACATGACACATTCTTGACCAAGTTTTGTAAATGTGTCTTTGAATTGCATGTGTTGTTGATCATAGTTCACCAATTGATGATAATATAGATAAGGGTTGTATCGTCCATATCCAATTTGGTGTCCATCATAAATCACTTTTTCCCTAATCATGTTGCATGCTCCCTTCTCCTGTCGACACAAACACATGGCTTATTTAGTTCAATGAATTGTAATACATTGCTTAATGAAATACATGGTAGAGTTATGACAAACATTCCTCAATCAATCCAATTATTGATTCAATTTCACATCGTTTATTGTTGACATATATTTCTAGGTGTTGTATCCTTGTATATTTGTTTGAAACTATCATGCTTCACTACATAATACTCATATTGAATGTATGCATTCTTAGTTTGTTATTGAGTTTATGACCATAGAGACACATGACTATATGCATTTTTTAGTTGTAATTGACTACATGCCTTTCTCTTTTAACAATTACTATATGCATTCTTAAGTTGTGATTGATTAAAAAAACTCAGGTGCATTACATTAGAATATATACATTGTTAAGTTGACATTGATTGTTGTTAATTAAATGCCTTTGTCTTTAGTAATTGAAAACAAATTATCCAATGCATACAATTGATAGGCCCTAACTGATTGAATATCTTAAAGGAGAGATTGATAGACTTCAAAAGGCGGTGATTGATGATCACCGAGCTACTAAGGTATATGTGAGACATAAAATCAATTAATGTATTGTCATTGATGTCAACTAGTTCTGACTATACTTATCATGATGGTTACAAACATCTTAAGAAGGAAATAATGGTGAAGGAATGAGATATCTACATTAAAATAAGATGTATGAGAAAGATATGGATATGGTATTCATTGGGTAACTTATTGATGAGTCTAAGACATTATGTTAGTGATTTGATTGTATTACATGACTCTATTATGGATTGAAGATCAAGAATGAACAAGTTTGTGTGGTTGGTAAATGAAGAATTTAGTATACACTGAGTTGGAATAGTCTATACCAAGTACAGTATTAACCAAGCTAGTTATCACTGACGCATTACGATATTGACCGAGTGAAAGAAATAAATGGAACTAATGACTATCGACTAAAGATGATGATCTGGACAATTATTGATGATTCTGAGGATAAAGATAATGTTTGTTATGATGATCAAATGGCTGACAAAATTTAAAGATGATCGGATGAAGGAGATTGAAACGTGTTATTGACACCGTCGAGAAAGGTTAAAGCGACAAAATCAATGGTGAAGATTAAGAGGCAAAATATATGGATGGAAATAAAATAGTTTATTATGTCTATAACAGGAGACAAGAGATTCAGATTGAATTCTATTGAATGCGTGTGGGAGATTACAATCATGCGAAGTTGGTCAAACTGGTTGAAGACAGAACTGACCAATTCTGCAGACAACACTGAGCGTCAGAGAAAGCAATTACCGAGTAGAATAGAGTTGGAGGAACAAAGAACTTGAATTGATTATTGATCAGAGGTATTTTGAGCTTAGCATAGATCTAAAAATCTTCAAAATAAGTTGTATTTGAATTAGATCATTACTATAACAGTTTAACCATTGCTACAGATAAATCTCTTAACCGAGTGGGACTTAAAAGTCTTCATATTTCAATATGACATTCAATGAATGTTAATTGTTTTCTTGTTGACCCCATAGTGAATGTTTGGTCAAGGGAGAACTGTTAGTGATAAATCCTCTAACCAGGTCACACCTTACAGTGTGTTTTGTAACCTTTAACAGGGTTGGCTCTTAATTGAGCTCACTTCAGAAAAGTGAATTATTTTGGGCTACCGGTCCCAAGTGGTTTTTCTCCTAAAAAGGTTTCCACATTAAAAATCAAAGTGTTATATGTGTATGGATGTGTTGAATTGTTATTTTACTTTACACATTACTATAACTGGATTGATCGGTAAATACACTAGTTAATTTACTGCTGTTCGGTAGATAAATAGAAAGGCACAGTTGATATATTACCAAGTTGATTAAATTGTTTGAAAGATTTTTTTTATACATCAGGGAGTATTTGGGACTGTAGGATCACTGGACTTAACTAATTCACCCCCCCCCCCCCTCTTAGTTATCTAACAATTGGTATCAGAGCATGGAGTGCTTGGAGAAAAGTTTGAAGGACTTAAGTTAAAGATCACAAGATGTATAAGAGAGAGGTGCCAAAGTTGAACAAAGACAACTTCTCAACATGGAAAAGCAAAATGAAATTGTATCTATCAGGAATTGGTGATTCTGCAACATACTACTTGTAAAATGAGTTTATCTTACCCAATGGACCTTTGATTGTTGATCATATGAGAGAAAGACATGAACACAATGCTATGATGATAGAGATTACTTCTTCCTTATCAAATGCTAAATTTGAAGATGTTAAGACCATAGTAATTTTTAGTGGCTAATATTCACCAATTGGATAATTTTGGAAATTCGAAAATCCAAATTTGGCTAATAATTCAAGATTTAAGGCAATCTAAATCGCCACATTTTTACAAAATTTTGATTTAGAAATATTTAAATCACAAAATAATTTATTTATAAAAAACTTGAACTTGAAAATTCGCCAAAATATTTGATACATGATTAGATTTGATTTGCCAAAATTTTATAAGTTATTGTAGAAATTCAAATTTATTCTCCAATAATATATCATGACTATTAGTTACTATAGGGATCTATCACCAACTTTTAGTTTCCATTACTGACTTAAAGTATAATCTAGTGGCCCTCATTATATTCTATTAGGTAAAAATGTTACTATTTGGTTTGTAATGCTTATGAGAGCTAAAATTTCTTTCAGATTGTTGATCTCAATATAAATCAATGTTCTTGAAGAAATTTTGGGCCTCATTAGTATTTAAAAATATCAATACATTTGTCCCATGCAATACAATTAGGTTATTAGATTATATTTTAAATAAATGGTAGCAAGTAATTATTACAGAGTCTATTCCTTAAACCCATCAAAGATTTCCTCATTAAGCCTAATAATTTTCTATAATTTTCTATTTTTTAAATAGAAGTATTCACCATGGTGATTAATTAATTTATTTTTATTGTTTGAGATTCACCAATATTTTCTACAAAAAAATTGTTATTCAAAAATAATCGCCAATAAGAATACTTTTTTTTTTCAAAAAAATTGAGAGATTCGCCAATAGAAATTAATATTTTTTTTCAAGAAAATTAAATATTCACCAAGATTTCATATCTTTTTTAAGAGAGGGGTTTCTTAAAGATTACTCTGGTTAAGACATGTACAACTGCTAAACAGATGTGGGATAAGCTTACACTAGTTCATGGAGGTGGTGTGAATGTGCTAAGGGCTAAAGTTGAAAGTCTTAGAGGAAAGTTTGATGACTTGAAAATGAAAGAAGGTGAGAACATATCTCAGTATGGTAACCGAGTCAAGGAGGTTGTGAATGCTATCCGAGGAGCAGGTGGAATTATTGATGAAGACACTGTGGTAAGTAAAATTCTCAAAACCTTGTTACATGCCTATTCTACTAGAGTTTTTGCAATTCATGAAATGAGATAAGCTCCTAGTAATATGTTACACTTGATAGTCTAATTGGTAGACCGACTACATTTGAGTTGAATAAATTTGACAATAGTATTGTTCCTACTGTTGAATTTTCATTTATGTCATCTCTGAAAATTGGTAAATCAAGCAGCAAACATAGGATAAGAAATGAAAGTGATAGTGAAAGTAAAGAGGATGAACTTGATGAGCTTGAAGCATTAATGGCTAGAAGATTACAAAAAGGTAAAGGAAGGTATAGAGGTAAACTACCTTTGGTATTCTTTAAATGTAAATAGATTGGCCATATTGTTGCTAGATGTCCTGATAGGAAAGAAGATGAGAAAACAAATGAAAGATCTAATGAAAGGAATTATGACAAAAGAGATAATTGAGATCACATAGGCAACCAAAAGTATAATAAGAGAGACAACCGAGACTACAAAGATAAAGGCAAGAAGGTATGTTACCTAGTTGAAGATGATGATGACACTGACATTGATGAAGACTTTAAGGTGGTATTTGTGGTTTTAAAAGAAGATTCTAAAGAAGAAGAAAGGTATGTTGAAACAACACTTATTTCTAAAGGTAGCAAGAATGATACTTGGATTATAGATAGTGGTTGTACACATCATATGACTAGTGATGAAGAGAAATTTGAATACTTTGAACAGTATAATGGTGGATCTATTAAAATGGGAAATGATACACCTTGTCTAATAAAAGGAAAAGGGTCTATATTGTTGAACAATAAGATCAGATGTGAGAATGCATATTGGGTGAAATGAATTAATTATAATCTGTTGAGTGTAGCACAACTGAATAATACAGGTCACCAAGTTGCATTTGAGAAAAGAAAGGTGAAAATCTATGATGAGACTGGAAATTTGGTCAGTACTGGTGAACAATCTAAAGGTAATCTATTCTATCTTGACAATATTGAAACTTCTTGTTTGTTGGCTAAAAATGAACATGTATGGTTATGGCACAAGAGGTTATGTCACGTGAATTTTGACAACATGGTTAAGATCAGTAAGAAGAGAAAAGTTAGAGGTTTACCGAGCATATCTTAACCTGACCATGTTATGTGCAAACAATGTCAAATGGGGAAAATGTCAAAATCTAGTTTTAAGAGCAAACACTTTTCATCTAATACTATTTTGGATTTAGTTCACACTGACTTGTGTGGTCCTATGAGAACTCAGAGCTATTATGGAGACAAATATTTTATCTTGTTTGTTGATGACTTCTCTAAAATGATGACTGTCATGTTCTTG
Source organism: Chamaecyparis obtusa (assembly GCA_027943335.1). Taxonomy (NCBI): domain Eukaryota; kingdom Viridiplantae; phylum Streptophyta; class Pinopsida; order Cupressales; family Cupressaceae; genus Chamaecyparis; species Chamaecyparis obtusa. The sequence continues at coordinate 772,548 of BSBK01000596.1, forward strand.
AAAGAAAAATTTGAAGCTTTCAAAATGTTTAAATGGTATAAAGAAAAAGTGGAAAAAGAGACTGGTAAAGAATTGAAATGCTTAAGATCAGATAGAGGTGGTGAATTTATTTCTGATGAGTTCACTTACTTTTGTAATGAGCATAGAATTAAGAGACAGGTTTCTGCACCGAGGACACCCTAGCAGAATGAGATTGCTGAAAGGAGAAATAGATCAATTGTTGATTGTGCTAGAACATTAATGATTGAAAAAGATGTTGCATAGATGTATTGGAGAGATTTGTTAGTACTGTTGTTTACACATTGAACCAAGTTCAACAGAAGAAAGAATAAAACAAGACACCTTATGAATTATGGTATGGTTACACACCTAATGTGAATTATTTCAAAATATTTGGAAGTAGATACATTACATTCTGAAAGATGATAGAAATGGGAAATTTGATTCAAAAGGTGATGAAGGAATATTTCTAGGAAATTCTACTAAAAGAAAAGCTTATAAATGTTTGAATAAGGCCATTAACAAGATGATTGAAAGTGCAAATGTGAGAGTTGATGAATTTGCTGAGAAGAATGATGAAGAAAGTAAAAAGGAACCAGAAGACTATGGTAGATTTTTTTACATTGAAGAATCAGACACTCTACATGAGCAACAACCTGGCATTATCGAGAAATAGGGTAATGCTACCGAGTAACAATCTTTACAGACTGAGAATCAACAAACTATTACTGATGAAGATCATGATCACGCACCGATTGGAGAACACATTGAAGAATAGAGAACTGGACCTATACTTGTAGGATACGTAAGGAGACATCATCCACAAAATAAAATAATTGAAGATAAGAGAGCAGGAATGATGACACGAAGTAATTTGAGAAACATCACATTCTTAGTTTGTGAATTTGAGCTTAAAATTGTTAGAGATGCATTAGAAAATGATGAATGGATCAAGGCAATGAATGAAGAGATTGAGAAGATACAGAAAAATCAGACATGGACATTGGTACCGAGACCGAAAGAAAAAAATGTAATTGGAACCAAATGGATATTCAGAAATAAATTGAATGAGAATGGAGATGTCACTAGGAATAAAGCAAGACTAGTATGCAAAGGTTATGCACAAGAAGAAGGTATTGATTATGGTGAGACTTTTGTACCAGTTTCTAGACTTGAAGGTATAAGGATATTGCTTGCTTATGTTGCTTACAAAAGATTTAAAATTTATCATATGGATGTTAAATCTATATTCCTGAATGGGATACTTGAAGAAGAGGTATACATTGAACAACCTGAATGTTTTGTTGATCCTAATCAGAGGAATATGGTATGTAAGTTGCACAAAGCATTATATGGATTGAAACTAGCACTAAGAGCATGGTATGAAAAATTGCATTCCTATCTTATCAGTATTGTATTTGTTAAAACAAATGACAACATCAATTTGTATTTGAAAGGTGAAATTGATGACAAGATTCTTATTACTAAAATTTTTGTTGATGATATCATATTTGGAGGACATGATAACTTATGCAAATCATTTGCTGATGAAATGAGGAAAGAATTTGAAATGTCAATGTTCAATGAGATTAAATTTTTTCTTGGTTTGCAAATATTACAACAGAATGAAGGCATATACATCACACAATCAAAGTATATTAAAGAAGTATTGAAGACATTTGGTATGGAGGAATCAAAACCAGTCGGTACACCTATGGTCACTGGATGCAAATTGACAAAGAATGACAAGACAACTGAGGTAAATCGAACCTTGTATAGATCTATGATTGGTAAATTGATGTATGTTGTGCATAGTAGACCAGATATTGTACATGTAGTTGGAATTGTAGCAATATTTTTTGCTAATCCTAAAGAATCACATATGACTATTACGAAAAGAATTTTGAGATACTTGAAGAACACTGAAAACTATGGTTTATGGTACAAGATAGAAGACAATTTTGAACTGAAAGTTTACACAGATGCGGATTGGGAGCTGGAAACATTGATGATAGAAAGAGCACTACTGGTTGAGTATTCTTTTTGGGAGAAAGATTGGTTACTTGGATAAGTAAGAAACAAGGATGTGTTTCTCATTCCACTGTAGTACTAGAATATGTTGCTATTGTTGCTAATTGTTCAAATATTGCATGGATAAAACAAATATTGGAAGGTATGAATGAGGAGATCACTGACCCAGTGATAACCTATTGTGATAACACAAGTGCAATTAATATTTCTAAGATTCATGTGATGCATGCAAAGACAAAGCATATTTCTATTAAGTATCACTACTCGAGGGAACAAGTTCAAGAAAAGCAAGTAAGATTGGAGTATGTGAAATCATAAGAGCAACTTGCTGATATATTTACTAAACCCTTACCAAAGGACGCATTTGAGTACTTGAGGAGTAGACTAGGGGTCCATCCCCTATCTATCAGTCACTAAGGTGATTAGGAGGTTGCATCAACCGATACTTTATCAAAATATCTAATGATGTTGATGCATAATATTCACACTTTGGGATTCCTGAGGCTGTGAAATTTGAAAGATGGAAGACAAAGTGAAATTGAATATCAATACATGCAAGGTACTAGATTTGAACCGAATAACAGAGAATTTGTTTTGGCTATTGAAGAGCTGATTATTTTTTTTTTGGCATTGTTGTCAAAGAGAGAGAGAGATTGCATGAAATATTCAACAAGCTAAATCTGCAAGGAGAGAGAATGAATGAAGCAAGGGAGAGAGAACACAAAAGGAAGCTAACAAAAAGGGAGAGTACATTGATGTTGTGTAGTGATTAAACATATTAAATGTATAAGCTAGGGAGAGCTTGCCGAGTTACAACATTTGCATACAGATTTGTAGAACATATGTTTGGTATTATATAGCATACTTTATATTGTGTTGCCATCAATGCCAAAGGGAGAGATTGATAGACTACAACTGATTGAATATCTTAAAAGAGAGATTGATAGACTTTAAAAGATAGTGATTGATGATCACCGAGCTATTGAGGTATATGTGAGACATTAAATTAGTTAATGTATTGTCATTGATGTCAACTAGTTTTAACTATACTTATCATGATGGTTACAAACATCTCAAGAAGGAAATAATGGTGAAAGAATGAGATATCTACATAAAAATGAGATGTCTAAGAAAGATATGGATATGGTATTCATTGGGTAAATTATTGATGAGTCTATGACATTATGTTAGTGATTTGATTGTATTACATGACTCTATTATGGATTGAAGATCAAGAATGAACAAGTTTATGTGGTCGGTAAATGAAGAATTCAGTATACACCGAGTTGGAACAGTGTATATTGAGTACAGTATTAATCGAGCTAGTTATCACCAATGCATTACGGTATTGACCGAGTGAAAGAAATAAATGGAACTAATGAATGCAGACTAAAGATGATGAGTTGGACAATTGTTAATGATTTCAAGAATAAAGATAATGTTTTTTATGGTGATCAAATGGCTGACAAAATTCAAAGATGATCGGATGAAGGAGATTGAAACATGTTATTGACACAACTACCGAGAAAGGTTAAAGAAACAAAATAAATGGCGAAGATTAAGAGGCAAAATCTATGGATGGAAATAAAATAGTTTACTGTGTCTATAAAAGGAGACTAGAGATTCAGATTGAATTCTGGTGAATGCATGGAAGATTGCATTCATGCAAAGCTGGTCAAACTAGTTGAAGATAGAACTAAGCAATTCTACAGAGAACATTGAGCGTCAAAGAAAGCAACTATCGAGCATAATAGAGTTGGATAAAATAAAGAGATTGATTTTATTATTGATTAGAGGTATTTTGAGCTTAGCATAGATCTAAAAATCTTCAAAACAAGTTGCATTTGAATCAGATCATTACTGTAACAATTTAACCATTGCTACAAATAAATCTCTTAACTAAGTGGGACTTAACAGTCTTTATATTTCAATATGACATTCAATGAATGTTGATTATTTTCTTGTTGACCCCATAGTGAATGTTTGGTCAAGGGAGAACTGTTAGTGATAAATCTTCTAACCAGGTCACACCTTACAGTGTATTTTGTAACCTTTAACAGGGTTGGCTCTTAACCGAGCTCACTTCAGAAGAGTGAATTATTTTGGGTTATCGGTCCCAGGTGGTTTTTCCCCTAATAGGGTTTGCACGTTAAAAATCAAAGTGTTATATGTGTATGGATGTGTTTAATTGTTATTTTACTTTACACATTACTATAACTAGATTGATCGGTAAATACACTAGTTAATTTACTACTATTCGATAGATGAACAGAAAGGCACAGTTGACATATTACCAAGTTGATTAAATTGTTTGAAAGATTTATTTTATACATCAGGGAGTATTTGGGACTGTAGGATAACTGGACTTAATTGATTCACTCCCCCCCCCCCCCACCCTCCCCCTCTCAGTTATCTAACAACAATAACAACTACAAATAGAAAACAACTAGAAATTGGATTCCAAATATAACAAGTGCACTTTGTTGAATTTAGTTTTGTAATGTATTCATTGAATACATTACAAAAGAAAGTGAACACTGTGAAATATGATATAATGAAGTGTCCATGCTTCTAAGTAATGAATAAAATAAACCATGAGAAGCAAGAAAACCATGAGCACAATGCAAGTAGATATCTTTAGTAATTGAAAACAAGTTAAGTTGACATTGACTATATGCGCTGTCAAGTTGACATTGACTACATACAGTAAACAGGTTTAGTAGTAATTGAAAATAAAGTATTCAATGTTGAGTTAGTTTTCTAAAGTATTCATTGAATACATTAAAAAATTAAGTCAACACCATGAAATATGAGACTATGAAGCTTTCATGCTTCTAAGTAATGCATACAATAAACAATCCAACAAATACAATAACAACTACAAATCACCAAATCAATTTGTATACTTGTATCAATTGGTAATTGTTTCTTTTCATATCAAACATTTAAAAAAAATTAGAGCATAGCCCAAAAATCCTTTTCCATAGCCTTCAACATTAGATTTCAACCTTTTTCATCACCTTTGATGATGTAATACTAAAAAATATCTGAATACATTACAAAACTAAGTCAACCACATCCATCAAAATTTTGCAACTAGATAAATTTCCCTTAGTTTTCCATAAAAATGGGAAATGGAATAGGACTCTCGTAGCCAATTTCACTACTCTCTCCTCCACTACTAGGAGATGTGAATTGAGTAGGGGTGTACTTAATCAAATTAACTAGTTGAGCTAGTATTGTGTTGTTATGGTCAACATTGGTTGCCACCTGTGAGGAGGGTTCAGGGAGTTCCACTTGTTGCGCATTAAGTTTTTCTAATACGGGGGCCAAAATATTGAACATGTCAAGAAGTGTTGGGTGCTGGGAGGGAAGAGGTGTGTTCGGCGTACTCACTGTCTGTAGGCAAGCTATAATTATTGTATATTTGGTAGGTGCACTTAGTGTAGTGGTTGTATTTATAGAAGGTTTATTTCCCTTGTTACCTCTGTGTCATTTAGGAGCATTTGGGTTCTCTTCTCTTTCTCTCCTCATCTATTTATTTTGGTGTGTCTTCTCTTCAACTCATTTTGTTTTCTCCACATCATCTCTTAGCCTTTTTTTGTCTCTTTGCCCTCAAAATTTTTGATGTTGCTTCATTGGCCTCTCTTTCAGCTTTCCTCTCCCTCATCTGCTCCTTCTTGTGTATTGCATTCTCCTCCAACTGCTTCTTAATGTAGTCATCAGATGTTAGTATTTGTGAATTCATGCTTAGACAAAGCACCCCATGAAGTGTCCCACGCATAGAATGTTGCATCCTTTGCACAGGTAATACTAGAAATCTATTGGTTAAACCAATAGGTTGTTTGGTGTCAAAAGGTGTGCATGGAACAAAGTCAGCATCGCCATCATGGTCACTTGGGAGTTGGGTATCATCACACAGATGACTATCCAATTGATCTCAATTCTTTACATTTGCAAAGTAGTGTATAACATCAGTTGGGTCAACATGTGGTAGTGAGGGCATTGATAGGGAAATGTCTTCTTCCACACAGTTAATTGGTGGACCACTGTTTATGGCTACATCATGTAGCCAATTTGGTTTAGAAGCCTATGTTGGCAAGCTCAAGCCAATATCAATGCCCAATCCATCATGTTTTTTTGGTTGCTCATGGTTTGATGGCTACTCACGGTTTGTTGGATGCTCTTGGTTTTCTTTTTTCTCATGGTTTGCTTGTTGTGCATGGTTTTCTTGTTGCTCATTTGCTGCATTAGTTGCTGCCCCTTAAGAGATTTCATTGTAATTTCTCACAAAACTATTAATTGAATCTTTATTGTATCCTCTAAATTGTATAAATGCTTCCATTGTGATTATGTCCCCCTTGCCTTGAAGTACATTTGCACAATCAACAATATTTGCACCACTAGCTGATCTCACTAATCTTGGAACAATAGGTTTAGGCTAAGGCTGAACTGATTCCATTTTGACATCCTCATCAATAATAAATGCCTCACTTGGCCTTATATCATCCACTAAGGCTTCTCGATTGAAAGGCCATATTGTCCTGTGGAACCCACTCATTATATTGTTCGGTGTCAGTGCTAATTCGAATGCTTTGACGTCCAACATTGCCAACTCTTCATGTCCAATGTCAATCTAGGGGTTGTTGGCCAACCACAAGTTTCTATGTTGTTTGATGTGTGTCTTAAATGGTGAAAAAACACTCACATCTAACGGTTGACATTTATGGTTGGTATGTGTGGGAAGTGTGAATACATCTATTCCCAACTATCTTGCTTTTTCAATTGTATGCCACGCCACATGGCTTCCATGACTGTCAAATACAAGAAGTGCCCTATTGGAGGGAGAGACACCATCAGGGATGTTTCTTGCAAAGTGGTCCATCCAATTTAGAAACAACTCCATCATTTGTGCATGTTCTTGTATTGACATGCACACCCCGGGCTCACAATTGATAATGTCACTTTTAATGTGTCTCTTTGCTTTGAACAAGTAAAAACTGGGTATGCTCATACAAATGACACTCACACATGCAATAATAGTGATCCATTCCCTTCTTTTTGAGATTAGTTGTGGGACGTTTTTGGCTCCCATGCACCTCCAATTTCATCATAGTTCCATATTTTGTTAGACCCGTAGTGGTTGAGGTTGTACATAGTTTCTAGGTTGTCATAAAAACATGCTACAATGGTAGGAAAAACTATTATATCTTTGTTTGTGTCCACACCTTTGACTATTCTAATACTCAAGTCCTTGTGGCGGCATCTAAAACCATGCCACCGTGATCTTCCCAACATTCTGTCTGTAAAAGGATTAACCCTTCTTGCAGTTATATGGGCAATAATTTTTTGCAAGTGACTGAATTATAGACCATTTCCCATATCCGCCATGTCCTTGCACCACTTGACAACATCTTCATCCTCTTCATCAGTTAGGACTATTTTAGGCCCCCTCCTCTTAGTGACAGTAGTACCCATTAGACATGCCATCAAACTAGAAGCGAGTATCTTCCACTTCTTTGATGCACCCCTTATTGATATCTCGCCTTTCTCAATTCTGCTAAGTGAAACATCCATGCCCTCAATTGTCCACCATCTTATCAGGGTTCGATGGGCACCATTAGTTGAGGCAACTTCCCCTCAATTGCCTTCTTCTACATTCACATCTACTGCATTGACTGCAAGAGCATCAATAAAGACTTTTTGTGGATTGGAAGCAGGAGCATCAATGAGAACATGGTTTGCATTAACCTCTATATCAATGAAATGCACTCCACGAGTCACTCTTATACTTGAACAAGCATTGTTTGTTGTCCTCACCTTTCTTTTTCGTGTCATGCTTATAGCTTAACCTGAAATGACTTTGTTTGAGACTATCTACATACATTCATGAGCATATCACACATAGGAGTAAAAATTAACACTACATTCATTCAAATGTAAACTTCAAATGCATACAAACAATGTTAGCTAAAGAATGGAAACTAGCATATGAATATAAGACAAATGGATATAATCAATGTCAACTGAAGAATGGATATAGTAAATGCAATCTTGGCAAAGGAGTAGAATCAGAGTGACAAACAATTGAATGAATACAATAAACTAATTTAATGATTAAAATGTAGATAATGTACCCTATCTCTTTCAAGTAGATGATTATAAGACAAATGCATACAGTCAATGTCAACTTAGCAATGCATATAGATAATGTAAGCTCCACCTCCCCCCATGTAATCAATGTGACAAATAGTTCAATGACAACTTAAGAATGCATATAGTCGCAGTAGGCTTGTCAATTGAGTTGAAAGTGTGAAACTGAAGAGTGCATGCAGTTAATGCAAGCTTGGTAGATGAGTATAACCAAGGTGTCAAACAAATCAATGACAAATTAATAATGCACATAGGTAATGTAAATTTAGCATATGAGAGTGGTGGATCGAAACCCTCCTTGCGTGCAAAGAAATGAGGTCGTCTAGAAGTGTCTGAGGGAGATGAAGTTTCCAAAAAAAACCCCATATTTAAAACCCAGTATGTGAAAAATAATGATAAATTCAAAGAAATAGTATGTGCAAAATAATGATAAACCCAGAGAAACCCCCATATTTAAAATGAAAAAATGAAGAAACCGTCCAAATTCATAAAAACTACAACACCCATTAATGATTAAATCGATAGTGTACACTACTTCTTTCTCATTTCCTCTAATTATTTCTTTCTATCACATTACATGCAATGATTTAAAGGTGAAACGATTGAAACCTACAAGTATCAATGTAGGAAAATCATTACAAACACTTATTGAACAATAAAAAACCATGAGATATTTTCTACTTCGTGATAGGGCTCTTTGTGGGTAGTAATTGGGTTAACCACTAGCGGTTACTTGGCAATCAATGAGTTGCGAACGTGTTAAGGTGATTAAGTATGGAGTAAGGAGAGGTTATGTCAGGTCCTCTGTGGGGTATAATTAGATAGGGTTTTGATTAATGCAAGGGATAATGTGATTTAATTAAAATGACCCCTTCACCCCCTTTCCTACCTAGTGAGCAGTCCACATTAAAAACAACTTAGAATTTATTCATTAAATACATTACTGATGCAGGAGCATCTCGGGTCCTTGGCAATCCTATGTCACCAAAAACAATTTGGAGTTTGTCTATGTTGCTCAGTTTTTTCTTTGATCGAGTTGGTCGGTTTCCTTTGGTTACCGAGTGTGGTCGGTTATTTCCTGGGCCGTCGGTTATTTCACTAGCGCTCGGCATTACCTGTCTGCTACTCGGTTATCTTGCTCACCGACAGGTCTAGTTTTATTTCTTGTTGTGGCTAACTTGTGCATTTATATTGGATCATGGATTTAATGTTGGAATCCATCATTGGGAAGCGTGTGGTCCTAGATTTGACCATTCCTTCTGTTGATTGTGGATCTGAAGGCTGACTCCGCTCGGTAGCTTCTTGTATAAATGTAGTTGTTAGTTTAGAGTTTGAGGTAGTTTTTGGGGTAAGAGTTGGTAGAAGATAGAAGTAGAGATTTTGACAGATCCTCGCATGTTTGATGACTTTTGTGATTCATTGTAATATCTGGCCCTAACTGGGAAGGCCTTACAACCCGGCATGTATGGTTCTATTTGATGATAATATATGAAAGATTTGGCATTCTCTCTCTCACTGTTGTTGTTTGTTGCTTCCACATGTGTTGTGCAGGATTGGATCTTTAGGGTGCGCCATTGTTTGGCCCCTCTTGCTCCTTGCCTTGCGTCAGGTGGTATCAGAGCGAGGTGAGATCTTGATCTAGGTCTGCGGATCTAGGTTTGTAGATTCCTCTTGAAGCCCTAGTTGATTGTTGTGGGGTAGCAAATTGTGATCTAACCTGTAATTGTAGAGGGTTGTCAAGATGGTTCGTGGGAGGTGAGATGCAGATCCAGGATTGGTAAATATGCTAAGGTAGATTGCTGCTAGGTTAGAAGTTGTTGAAATAGCCCAAAGAAGAGGCAGACATCTTGAATATGTTAGTGATGATGAAGTTGAAGAAGAACAGGTGAATGCAGAACCTACACCTGTTATGGATCAAGGTGAAGAAAGATTTTTTAAGGCTTTGACAAGTCTGAAGTCAACACCACATTTCAATCATCCTGAGTATGGTGGAAAGCTAGATTCTGATGAATTGGTGGACTGGATCACCAAGATGGAAAAATACTTTGAATATGAAAATATTCCTGAGGATAAGAAGGTGAAGATTGCAAGCACAAAGTTGAAAAGTCATGCATCCTTATCGTGGGAACATTTGCAGTTGGATAGAAAAAGGAAAGGCAAAGACAAAATCAAGGTATGGAGTAAAATGGTGAACAAATTGAAAGGAAAGTTCTTACCTTGTGATTATCAGATTAACCTAGTTCGGTGAATGCAAAGTTTAAGACAGAAAGATAGCTCAGTAAAAGAGTATACTGAGGAATTCTATAGATTAGATATCAAATTTGGACATGATGAAGATGATGTGGAAAGAATCGGTAGATACCCGAATGGTTTGAGAGTTTCCATCCAAGAGGAAATTAGTATGGTCAAGTTGGAGAACATTGAAGAGGCTTATCAATTTGCTTTGAAGGCTGAGGAGAAATTGAACAAAAGACATGAGCAAAAACAGAGAGGTCAAGGTGGTAGATTCCCTAGAGGAAGAGGTAGATCTAATGGTGAAAATGGTAGATCTGAACGAGAAAAGACAAATCTGGACAAAGGCAAGACCGGGTGGAAAGGTGAAAGTTCTAGAGGTAGAGGCAATAATTACTAAGGTGGTTATGGCAGAGGAAGTTTTCGAGGAACTTGTTACAATTGTGGAGAAGAAGGACATAGATCTTTTGAATGGACACATGCTAGTAAGAAGGCTGGTAGTAGTAGAAATGCTTTGGTGCAAGAAGAGTCACCAAATGAACCTAAGAAATAAAATAACTTGATGGTAAGGAGAGCACTGTGGAATGAAAGTGAGAAGGAAGATATAGTAATGAAAAGTTTGTTCAAGACCAGATGTAGAGTTTCTGACAAAGTTTGGAAGGTGATCATTGATAGTGGTAGCTCGGAGAATCTGGCATCTCAAGAGATGGTCACAAAATTGCAGTTGGAAAGGTTGGTACATTCGAAGCCCTATCAGATTTCATGGATCAAAGATGAGCATACACTCCTGGTAAGTGAACAATGTTATGTGAATTTAAAGATTGGAAAATACTATGAGAAGGTGTTATGTGATATCATGCCTATGGATTGTTGTCATATTTTGTTGGGTAGGTCTTGGCAATATGATAGACATGCAATATATGATGGGAGATTACACAAGTATACTATTGTGGCTGATGGAAGGAAACAAATCTTGTTACCATTGATGGAAGAACCTATTAGTAATGTTTGCACATCTGTGAAAGTTTGTTTGATGGAAGGAAGAAAGTTTGTTAACTCTTTGAAGAAGAATGATGTATGTTTTGCTATGATCCCTAACAAGCCGAGTAAGAAAATAGAGGATAATGTCCCTGAGGAGATTGATAAGTTACTCATCGAGTACAATGATATCATTTTTGATAATGTACCTGATGGTTTGCCACTAAAAAGAAGCATTGATCATTGTATGGATCTAATCCATAGACCTAGTTTACCAAATAAGGCACCTCATCAGTTGACACCTACCGAGAATCAGGAATTAAACCGACAGATTCAAGAGTTGCTGGAGAAAGGTTTGATCAGAGAAAGTTTGAGTCCTTGTGTAGTACCTGTTGTATTGGCACCAAAGAAAAATGGAGAATGGAGAATGTGTACTGATTCCAGAGCAATCAATAAGATAACAGTGAAGTATAGGTTTCCTATACCGAGAATGCATGACATAATGGACAGTTTGACCGGAGCAAAGTATTTCACAAAGATTGATTTGAAAAGTGGATATCATCATATCAGAATCAGAGATGGTGATGAATGGAAGACTGCTTTCAAGACAAAAGAAGGTTTGTATGAGTGGTTGGTTATGCCTTTTGGTTTAACTAATGCACTGAGTACTTTTATGAGGTTGATGAATGAAGTTTTGAAGAAATTCTTGGGTAAATTTGTGATTGTATATCTTAATGATATTCTGATATTCAGTAAGACTAGAAAAGAACATTTGTTACATGTTAGAAAAGCTTTGCAGAGGTTGAAAGAGGAGAAGTTGCTGATAAATCTAAAAAAGTGTTCATTCATGAAAGAGGAAATTGTGTATTTGGGATTTGTTATTTCAGAAGATGGTTTGAAGCTGGACCCTGAAAAGTTTGAAGCTATTTTGAATTGGCCTACACTTGTGAATGCTAGTGAGGTAAGATCATTTCATAGTTTGGCAAGTTTTTACTGAAAGTTCATAAGGAATTTCATTTCAATTTGTAATGCTATGACTGAAACTGTGAGAGGAGACAAAAGAGAATTCAAGTGGACACATGGAGCTGACAAAAGTTTTGAGACTCTGAAGCATAAGGTTGTTGAATTACCTATTTTGGCATTACCTGATTTCAATAAGGTATTTCAAGTAGAATGTGATGCAAGTGGAAGTGCAATTGGAGCTGTGTTGAGTCAAGAAGGTAAACCTGTTGCTTTCTTTAGTGAAAAGTTGAATGATGCTAGAAGGAAATATTTTGTGTATGATCAAGAATTCTATGCTATTGTTCAAGCACTGAAGAAATGGAGACAATATTTGATACCAAGTGAATTTGTGTTGTATACTGATCATAAGGCTTTACAATTTTTGGGTAGTCAAAATAAGTAGAATCAGAGACATATGAAATGGGTTGAGTATTTGCAGAGTTATACGTTTGTGATAAAGTATAAGAGTGGAGTCACTAATCGAGTTATTGATGCATTGAGTAGAAGAAGATCTTTGATGACCGAGATGAAAATTGAAGTTCTTGGTTTTGATGAGATGAGAGATTCTTATGAGTTTGACCCTGATTTTTCTGAGCCATGGAGAAAGTGTAGAGCACCTATTCAAGATCAACAAGATACTAAATGGGATGACTATTTCATTCAGGAAGGTATGTTGTTTAAAGGTATTCAATTGTGTCTACCGAGAGGAGTAATGAGAACTAATCTGATAAAGGAGAAACATAGTAGTGGTTTGGCTAGACATTTTGGTACAGATAAAACATGGAATTTGCTTAAAGAGAAGTACTATTGGCCGCAATTGTATAAAGATGTTCAAAAATTTGTGAAAAGTTATGGAATTTGTCAAGTTGCAAAAGGAGTAAGTCAGAATACTGGATTGTTTACACCGATTATTGTTCCTGAGAAACCTTGGATTGACATCAGTATGGACTTTGTTCTTGGCTTATCGAAGACAGTAAGAGGTAATGATTCAATATTTGTTGTTGTGGATAGATTTTCTAAGATGGCGCATTTTATACCATGTAGAAAGACATCAGTTGCAGTACATGTAGCAAATCTTTTCTTTAAGGAAATTGTCAGATTGCATGGATTATCGAGGAGTATTATCTCTGACCGAGACAGTAAATTTGTTGGATATTTTTGGAAAACCCTTTGGAAGAAATTTGGCACTGAGTTGAAATATAGTTCTACATTTCACCCACAAATCGATAGACAGACTAAAGTTGTGAATAGAAGTTTGGGAAATCTTTTGAGATGTTTAGTTGGAGACACACCGAGTAATTGGGATTCTGTGTTGGCACAAGCAGATTTTGCATACAATAATTCAATGAATAGGAGTACTGGAAAGACACCATTTGAGATTGTGAATGGCATACAACCAAGAGGAATATCTAATTTGAGAGACATTGCTGATGAGAATAAGAAAAGTGTTGAAGGAGTAAAGTTTGTTGAATACATGAAGACATTGCATGAAGATGTGAAGCTGAAGCTGGAAGACAGTAATCAAAAATACAAAGACAGAGTTGATGGATCAAGAAGATATAAAAATTTTGATGTTGGTGATGAAGTGATGGTTCATTTAAAGAAAGGTCGATTTCCTGTTGGAACACATGGGAAGTTGAAGATAAAGAAGTTTGGACCTTGCAAGATTTTGAAGAAATTTGACAGTGGAAATGCATTTGAGATTGAGTTACCTGATGACATGGACATATCACCAATTTTCAACATTATTGATTTGTATGAGTATCATGAACCTGATGAAGAAGTAACAGTACCGACAGAATATCCTAAGAAGCAGAATGATGAAGTTAAATAGATTTTGAAGGAAAGAGTTGGCAAGAGTACAAGAGGAAAACAGTATATGGAATATCTGGAAAAATGGAAAAATAGACTGATGGAAGACGGTTCATGGATTTCACAGTCTAAGTTGGATGCAGCTCAGACCAGACCTACCAAATGATTCAGAGAATCACTTCAAAATAACCCCAGGTGTCTGATGCAGGAGCATCTTGGGTCCTTGGCAATCTTGTGTCACCAAAAACAATTTGGAGTTTATCTGTGTTGCTCGGTTTCTGCTTTGACTGAGTTGGTCAGTTTCCTTTGGTTACCAAGTGTGGTCGGTTATTTCCTGGGCGGTCAGTTATTTCACTGGCACTTGGCATTGCCTGTCTGTTGCTCAGTTATCTTGCTCATCGATGAGTCTAGTTTTATTTCCTGTTGTGGCCGACTTGTGCATTTATATTGGATCACAAATTTAATGTTGGAATCCATCATTGGGAAGTGTGTGGTCCCAGATTTGACCATTCCTTCTGTTGATTGTGGATCTAAAGGCCGACTTAGCTTAGTAGCTTCTTGTATAAATGTAGTTGTTGGTTTAGAGTTTGAGGCAGTTTTTGGGGTAAGAGTTGGTAGAAGATAGAAGTAGAGATTTTGACAGATCCTCACATGTTTGAGGACTTTTGTGATTCATTGTAATATCTAGCCCTAACCGGGAAGGCCTTACAGCTCGGCATGTATGGTTCTATTTGATGATAATATATGAAAGATCTGGCATTCTCTCTCTCACTGTTGTTGTTTGTTGCTTCCGCATGTGTTGTGTAGGCTTGGATCTTTAGGGTGCGCCATTATCTGGCCCCTCTTGTTCCCTGCCTTGCGTCAACTACATAACTAATTCATCGGTATGGTGAGTTAGTTTTGCAATGTATTCATTGAATACATTACAAAACTAAGTCAATACTATGAAACTTGAGATGACGAAGCTTCCATGCATTAAAAACAACTTATAAACTAGCACTTGCACCCAAAAGAGGTGCAAGGGATATGCCGATAGGTTTTTGATTTGAAAGCATAAATGAAGACTTAGATAATAAATGAAAGTGTATAAAAGTGATGGTCTACAAACATATAGCATTGTAGAAGGAAATCTTTTACATAGTAGCACCCATTTTGGATAAATTAAAGTTACGGTAGTGTCATATTGTATTTTTTGCAGGTCATCTTTATGAAATATAGCATTGAAATGCATTGAAACACATTAAAAAATATTGTATTTATAAATATTAATCTTCTCTATTTCCTCTTCTTGATTAGCAAGTGTGAACCTGTGGAAGAGAAAAAGCTATAATTGATAAGAAACAAAAAATGTCATGAAATGAAGGGAATAATTTAAACTTTAGTATTTAAAAAGTAAGTGTAAATGCAAATTAACATACCTAGGATTTTTACGAGATCAATTGCAAACACAATTTTTTTTTCCTTCTAATAATGTTGTATGGATTCTTTTTCATTTTGTAATAGCAACCCAAAGAGGTGTGCTCTATACCGAGGCCTTGTAGGGATTTGACTTTGGAGTTTGTTGTAAAGGTGTGGCCTTGTATTACAGTTTGAACTATATCAATTGTGTATCTATCTAGTATTAGGCCTTATGATTTGTGTATATAGTGATAGTCCATGCAGTGGTTAGCGTTATTTTTGTATTCTTGCCCCGAGATATTGGTTGTATTGAAATAGTTTTTGGATATCTTTCATCCCAAGGTGGACCATTGTAGCTATCAAATTCAAGCCAAAGGGATATACAATATCTTGTTGATTCAATTAGTGTAACTAGTTCTAAGTGATTTGGATGATGCAATAGGATTGTATGTAGCTAGATTGTATCTCACCACCATCGACTATTTGTTTGAGGTGGTGTAACACTTTTATACCCACATTTAGTAATATAAATTGGTGTTTGAAAATCATGAGAGGTCATTTTTTTGTAGCATATGACATTTTTCTTGTGTGCTTATATCTCATTATGCAAGGATAGATTAGCCATGAACTTTTTCTATGCTTTTATGGTGTGGTCTTCTAGCTTTCAATCTGAGCAAATTCTTGCCAACATATTAACACAACTCTCTATTTTTTCAACTTTGGACACATACGTGGAAATGTATTTGAGAACAAGAAGTTGCAAGGTGACAGGTTGGAAATCTATATTAGCTCTCCATATGGATAAAATGTGTGGGTTATGGATGTTTAACCTATCATCATTTCTAGATGGTTTAAAGGATTTATGTCCTGATTCATCACATAGTAATTTGATTCTTTGCCTTCTTTCAAAGGATCTTTATATCTACATTATACATGCTTCTCTTTCTTATGTAGGTAAGTCCTCTCAGTACATTTGGTGTGTCTTTGAACACAATTAACCAACTCTTCATAATCAATGTAAGGATTGGTAGCAAATATTTGATGTGTTTAGTAGGCATGGATCATATGTTGGAATTCTATGTATCATGTTTCCTATTTCAAATATAGAGCGAGGGTTTCAAGAAATGACTTATTTGTCAAAGAATTATTTTGCTCTATTTACTTTGATAGTGTTTTCCTAGTCTAATGCATCCATGTTCGATGCATTTTTAATCTAAATGAATCAATGTATATGTCCAAAACCTCAATTTTGTCATTCATATCAATACCTATAATTAGTTGCATCCATGAGCTTCTCAATGACCTCTTCATGAAAGATTGTGAACCAATGATGTAGATATAGTGATGTTGTGTGGGTGTTTCTAATCAAGTTATATATGCATTGTTTGTTTGAGAGTAATGAAGAAGTATCATTTTGTGAAAGAACACTGTGTAGATCATGGGCACTTTGTGTCAGTTGTACTTAATGTGAAGAAGAATGTTGGAGAACCTATTTGAGTGATCATATTTGTTAGATTAGTGTAACACTTATTCCAATATGAGTGTGTCCCTTGTAAGATAGAACCAAAATGCATCATTCTTCTTCCAATTGATTGTTTGGTAGGTTAGTTAAGTGGGACCGAAGGTATTCAATAATGGTTGGTATATTGTCTCCTACTTTTTATTTAATGAATAAAATCGCAAGAGATTGACTATGATGATACATCATAAGGTTTAGAAGGAAGTATCTAAAGCATGGATGTTTCCCAAAATTGTTATGATGAAATCACATAAGATGTAAGGCATATTATGAAGTTGCATTTACTTGGCTCGAGGTTGCATGGGTAGTGTATTTTCATTTTGGAAAAGAGTGGGAAATGTCATGTCAAATAAGCCCTTAGTAGTGTACTTGTTTAACACTTGATAAAAAAATTATGTAGAAGTGGGTGGCCATGAGATTTAAACTCTAGATGGTTCATCTTTAATCCTGAGCATGGAGGTTAGATCATTCAACTTACTTCTAACTTATATTTTTGGAGTGTGGAATGCCATTAAAGCTAGGGTGCTAGGAATAACCATATATGAAATCACAAATTTAGTGCTTTCATTAACAGCTACAAGTACAACTATTTTAGAATGAAAAAAAAAGACAACAAATAATTTCTTTTCTTTAGTTCTGGTTGGTTGGTTATGATTTTTGCATCTCTTCATTCAATTTGCAGAATCTTAGTCCTCTATCATGGAGTATGTTAGAGGAAACACTTAAAGTGTCTACAAATTGAAATATAAATTTGATCAAGCAATACAACTTGAAAGGATTGAAGTAGAAAAGGCAATTGTTGTTAATTAAAATGCATTTATCAAAACATAAAGCTTTGGAGACTTTAAGAAAACGCAATGGCCAATGTTACCACGAACTTCGTTAGCATTCACATTGCTTGAGTTGGAGTCATAATGTATGAGAAAAAAAAATAGATAAATTCTATAAAAATATTTATTTTAGACACCCCAACTTGGTAATGGTTTAACTCATAGTACAATGAATAATAATCTAGCTTCTTTAAGCCTTAGTAAAATATCTCTAATATCTACATCAAAAAATAAAATAAGTGCTCGAAATGTTTTGATAAAATTTTGATGTATAAAATATGAGATGTTGAATTGAAGAGATTGCTTGCATCTAATAGAAGTACAAGATCAAATTTTGCTTTCAAGTTTCAATTCCCCTCTTCTCCACCAAATAATAATTAATATTATTATTAAATATCCCTCTTAAAATGTCCACCAAAAGATATGTCATAATCTCTAATATATTTTTAGTTAAAAATAATTGGTAACTCATTTATAAAAGCTTGCTACATAATATGTTAAAAACAGAAACAGTTACACAAGACTCATGAAGAATTTCATGTCTCATTGGAAGTTGAAATGGATGGATAGGTCATAACACATCAATAATAAAATTCAATAAGTTCTACAAAACTATTTATTTAGGTATTCTAGTTTGGTGACAATTTAACTCAGTTCAATGGACAAAAATCAATCTCTATATAAAATTACAAGACTTTTAAACAAAGTGAATCTTATAAGTGCTTCAAAAAATTATTAAATATAATGTAAAAAATATCAAAATTTAAATTTTAAATTTAAATAGTTTCTCTGTTATTTTTTCTAAGCCTATAAAAAATAAAAAAGAATTTTTTATAAAAGAATTATCAATTTTCTATTTAATAAATACAATAATCTAAAATTGAACTATTTGAAGTAATATGAAACAAACATTTATGAAAGAGTAACCAATTTTTCATATATTAAATACAATGACATAAAAATTAAACTATTCGAATTAATATGAAATAAACATTTTTAAAAGAAAAACTAATTTTTCATTTATTAAATAAATGAACCTAAAGATTGAAATATTTATACTAATATAGAAGATAAATATAGGCGTGAAAAGTATAAACAAAACAAAAAAAAAATAACAGAACCGTTGATAAAGAAAATAGTTTTCTCCACGATATGTTTTTTTTAAAACGTTGAGATTTACTTAGTCGAATAAATAATATATAAAATATTTTAAACTAGGAAGTTGCCTTCCGAAAGTTTCTGTTGATTGATTGGAAATATGGGCATTTGTTCAAACACGAACAAGCCATACCGACTGTGCTCATTTAATTTAATACATTTTTTCTCCCACACCGTTCCAACTTCCGCCACAAATATATATGGAAGCACCACACTTTCTTCTAATTTCTGTCAATCTTTCTTTCTGCTCTACAATTTAGGTTATTGCATTTAGATCCGTGGAAGCTATGGCTTAGATGCTATCATATTTGGACTCGTCTAATGTACTCAAGACCAACATCATTGCCAGGGGGCGATTAGGGATAAGTAGGGGGTCAATTCGAATTGCAAAAGTGAAAGCACTTTCAAAAGAACTCGGATGCTATCTTGATATTGTCACCTCAAATATGTAAGACATTATGCCTGAATTGTTCATGTAAAATAGCAAAGAGAAGTAGGGTTTGGTCATGTTGTAGCTCAGAATATTAAAATCAATTTATGGACAAGGCAAGTGGTGTTCAATGGTGGTGAATGAAAATTAATGCGCTTCTTATCTAAAAAGAAATGATCATTTTGAAAATATACCTTGAATAACCGATTCTTTCGCCTTTGAGTACTCGGAAGTAAGTTTCCTAAGCTCATCAAGTCTTAGATCCATCCCCTGCCATTGCAAACATAAATCTTAAGGTTCAACATAGGTAGTTAAAGATGCATAGTACAATATCTCTGGTGGAAAAGACCCAATTCTTGCCCAAATTTCAAGCTCCTACCCAATTGACATATTAAATTATTTTTTACTTTTATTAAAAACTATTGTTCCTCGATATTCAAATTTGGAAAAAGTTTATAATTCTTCCATAACTTAATATAATATAAATGTATAACCATAAAAGATCTTCAACAATCTTTGACAGCGGTCATGAAATCTGATGGCACTTACAAGATTCATGTAGGTATCATTAATAAATTATTGTGTTAGTCATTTTATCATGTTTATCAGACTAAAGAATGCACCAGTCACTTTTCAAAGCTACTATGAAATTATGAATAAATGAATTGTTAGTGATACTTATCAGATTCAAGAATGTGCCAACAACTTTCCAAGATCATGAGAATAGGAGCATCTGGATCACCTTTTCCTTTTCCATGTTGAGGAAGTGCGGGGATGAAAGCAAAGTTCAAACAAATTAAAGAATGGCCAAACTATGATACTCAGTTACTCAACACCAGTTATTTTAAAAAACCTTCAAAATAATTATTCAGAAAACCCTATAAACAATATTCTCTTATCAATTCATCCACATATGAGGAAGAAAATGGCATTCTGGAGGCTTTGCAAAAGCTCATGGACTGGAACAATCACGGCCTTTGGTGATCTAGTCTCATTGTCCTACATGGCAGGGTTGCTCACTGGACACCCGAATTCCAGAGTTGTGATGCCATGGAGGCGCTCAAGAGAGAAGGTCATTTTGAATTGCAGCCCAAGGAAGGACTCGCACTCTCTAATGGCACTGCAGTTGAATCAACCGCGACGGTCATCCTAGCGGAATTCGTGTCTGCCTTGTTCTGAAATGTTGTGCAGGGGAAGCCCGAATTCAGTGACCCACTAATCCATGAATTGACGTACCATCCGGGGAAAACTAAAGCAGCTTGTTTGCTATAGCTTGCAGTCTGTTTACGAGCGTCAAGGATGAAGTTCAACAAACAATATTTGAGACCCCTTTAATGGTTGCAAATTTGATATGATTCTGTGTAGTTATCAGATTTGATAAGATTTTATGACTACAAATTTGATTTGATATGATTCTATATAGCTATGAGATTTGTTACGATTATATAGATACAAATTTGAAAAGATTTTGTAGTTGTAAGATTTGATCCTATCAGAAAAATCATTGATCGATGAGTAGTTTCTAGTATTAAAAATAATATCGAATGGTAAGTGGTTTCAGTGTCAGATAGGTTTTGAGTGAAACCTCACGTAATATAGCCTATTGGCTAATAAAAGGCATGTAAGTATAGTGACCAATTCAATTATTCATTGAATACATTACAAAACTAAGAACTATGTTGCGTTAGTTTTAAAATGTATTCATTGAGTACATTACAAAACTAAGTCACCATATTATAAAATTTGTTGAGTACATTAATGTATTCATTGAGTACATTATAAAATTCAAGTTAGTTTTGTAATGTATTCATTGGGTACATTATAAAATTGAATAGTGAATAGCTATGTATTCATTGAGTACATTACAAAACTAAGTCAACACTGTGAAATCTGAAACTATGAAGCTTCCATGCATTAAACAACTCAACTATAGTGACAAGCATATTTATTCATTGAATACATTACAAAACTAAGTCAGCATTGTGAAACGTGAGACTACGAAGCTTGCATGCATTAAAAACAACTTATAATTTAAAGGCATGTAACTATAGTGAGTAGTACATTTATTCATTGAATACATTACAAAACTAAGGTTGCACTATGCTAACTTGGTTTTGCAATATATTTGAACCTACGGTAAGTAGTAAAAGCAATAAATTTGTTAAAAAAACAGACAGTAAGCATACAAAAACAATGAATAAACAAGAAATAAATTAGCCTACCAACCTAAACAAGAGTAGAGAACATGCAAACTGCAAAGAATAAACCACCAACAGTCAGACAAGGAATTGTCAATAGATTTTACATGGCACTATATCCTTCTTATAGGAATTTGGCCATTGAAGAAGTCGCTGGTCAATTTGAAATTCAAATTGTGGCGGAAAAGAATCAGTTAATTCATGCACAAACAATTGCATTAAATTTTTAGTTCATACGGTGGCTTCATGAATTCAAATTTGTAATATTTTTGGTGTTATTTATTTTGTGTTTGCAGTGTTTATTTTATCTCAATTGGTGAGCCTTACACCATTAGATAGCTATTCATGTAGATACAAATTGCACTTGGATTAAATACATGAAGATGTCATATCTTTTTGGGTGAATGTGCATATGAGTGTTATGAAAAGTTATTATGCACCAATAGTTGTGCATGTATGTACATAAATTGAATACGAAATGTAAACAGAATATATTTATATTCTTAGACCAATCCATTGACTTTGTAAATATATGCATCCACTTTTTTTTTAATAACAATGTAACCTTTTTAATGCAATTTGATGTGTAATAAAAACATAAATGTACCAATAACCCTGCACTTGTAGTGCTTACTTAAGATTGTAATGGTGAACAATAATTATTGGATTAGTTCTTTCTCTCTGATACTCTCGTGTTGAGGCTCTGCCTCTTGTAATTTTTGAAACTCTTCAGTGATACTTTGTATTTTTTATCTCTTTATAATTAATACAAAAATAATTATTGAATGTGCAAGCTATTATTTTTTGACATTTTTATTTTGTAAGAAATGACTATTAGATCACTTTCTATACTACAATTTTTCAAAATTCTTATTTTGTAGGAAATGACTAATCACTTTCTATACTACAATTTTTAAAAATTCTTAGGGCCCGTTTGGACCATGGAATACCAAATGCCAGATATAGTCAATTCTGGAAGATTCTGAAATTTTGGAAGATACAAATTCTGAAAATGATTTCCGAAATATGGGATGACCTGTTTGGTTCACCCGGAAGATGACTAAGAAGATTCTGGAACGGAAAAATCTGTCATGTTAAAAAAATTTCGATTTGGTATTAAAAAAATATTGTCATGGTTAATTTCTATGCAAATTTCATGCTTTTTATTATATTTTCCCAGGGCACTTCAGTTTTGGGTTTGCTTTTAAACCTTTTGTCTTTCACTCTATTTCGTTCAATCCAACAAAGGCAAAGAAAGAACGTGGTCTTCGCAGGCAGAATTTGCTGCAACTTCTCATATTAGAGGGCGATTTGAGTCAAACCTATAAATATTTGTATATTTATACATAGACAAAACAATGACGATGATGACCCCTCCGCCTCTAGATGTATATCCTTCTGCTCCTCTTCCTCCCACAACAGAGTTGTATGGCAATGAACAAATCGGAGACAAAACAACACTCACTGCTACAGTTCTCAGGGTCGCCAGTGATCTACTTTGCACGTGGACATCAAAAAAAACTACTTTGCACGTGAACGCGGACCCGATAGTTTTAAAAATTAGAATTCGAAAGTGGAATTAGAGGGTCAAATTCCAATTCCACCTTTTTGAGTGGAAGACGAAATGCCCATTTTTTGGGCAAAATTGGAATTTCGAAATTCCAATTCCATCTTATGATGTTGCACACAAACATGGTAGAACATATTCGAAAATCGATATACCGAAATTACGGCCGATATGTCATGGTCCAAACGGGCCCTTATTGACTTCTACCTAAGGGTAGGTGGGCTTCTTCCTCGTCCCCATGCCTATGTCTTCCAACCCAGAAGGTAACCAGATGCATCTGACATAAACTTAAATTTTGTAGTTATGACTTTTTGTAAGGCGTGGACAATGGACCCTTCATATACCGTTGATTCCCATGAAACACAGAAGGTGGTTAACCCAAATCTATGTGGTGTCAGAGCTGGATAAGAAAACAACAGTGTATGTGGAAACACTTTTTTCTGAATTGCCCGACCAAAACAATGAAGAACCATTACACTGTATTCTTCAATTTCAATGGCGATGCCCATTCCTTCTTCCTCCCATCTGAAATATAGTTACAAGTACAGTGGCACCCTTCCTATAAAGCCTAAAATCCCTTCTAAATTTTGTAGACCTAGGAACGTAAAATTAACTTACAGGGGATACACAACCTCAGCTTCAGCTTCAGAACCCATATTAACTTCCTCCAGCGCTTCTGCCGCTGTTAAGGAGAGGGAAATATGGGTGACAGAGTCGGGCCATTTTTCCGTGACCGATTCTCAGCTCAATTCCCGTGGTTTTGAGCTCCATAGGACAATGGACAATCTGGATTTGGATCAGCTAAATTCCCTTTTCGCCAAGGTGGGGTTTGTTCGCCGTGAAAAGGAGAAGCTTATGCGCTCTCTGCACAACACGCCGTCAATCCTCTGGCTGGAGTACAAGAAATCGGGGAAGGTTGTGGCTTTCGCTAGAGCTACCGGAGATGACGTGTTCAATGCAGTTATATGGGATGTGGTGGTAGACCCCTCCTTTCAGGGGTGTGGTTTGGGTAAAGCTGTTATGGAGCGCTTGATGTCTGATTTGTTGAAAAAGGGCATTACCAATATTGCTCTCTATGCTGAACCCGATGTGTTAGGGTTTTACAGGCCACTCGGATTCATTGCAGATCCTGATGGCATCAAGGCCATGGTCTATTATAAGAAAAAACAAAGATAACAATTAATCATATGTGTGTATCTACATTTAGAAAAAAATGATTGTGGGTTTGTTCCAGCGCTCTAATTTTCTTCCCATCATCCTTGTGATTGGTATGTTATCTATCGTTTTCACTTCTGACAAATTTGTTAATAAGGAACTGTAACTGTACTATTCTTATAAGAAAGTATAAATAATTTTCCTGGAATACTCTTTACAGACTTGAGACATCGGGATTCTGAGAACATGTCCTCTTTACAGGCTTGAGACATTGGGGTAGATAGATATTATAGTGCAACCGAATCCTCGAGAAAATAAAATATTATTAAATTATAATTAGATTTACATTCATAATTTTACATTTACTATCTGCAGGGTTATAGTGAGACCAAGAACGCTTTCGAAATTTCCAGTTTTCTGTCTTACAAGCATTTTTGTGAGGATATCAGCTGGTTATTTTCCAGTTGGACAATATATCAATTTGGCAACCGCCATCTATTACATGATGCCAAATCGAATGGAATTTGGTTTTGATGTGTTTGGTTCAGTTGTGAAATATTAGATATTGTCATTTCAATTGCACAAGCATTACCGACCATGAGCGATGCTTATGAAAAGTGTTTTTTCTCCAAATCCTCAAGGATCTTTTTGAGCGACAAATTACTCTTTGTTGATCCTAAATTCATCAGAAAGCCTAAAGTAGGTTTTCCATCTTCAAAACCACCTGCATTGTCAAAATCGGAATGTACAACTAGTTGAAAGTGAAACTTAATGAATACGAGAAAGTTAGCCCAAAATTGTGATTTACTTTCAGATATCAAAGAACCCTGTTTGCTTCTACTCAGTGACTTTCTCACATTTGTTGTATAAATCTAGAGAGAATTCAGACTGCCAACAACAAAAGAAATGTTTGGTTTAGTTGTGGTTATATAGATCTAACTTCCACTGTATTTCCTACACTTAATTGGGTCTTCAAACTCTGTATTATTATCTGATGTCAACTCTATATTATGTTCCACGGGCCTATTGAGTGGTTTACAATTTTTGTTCCAAATTTGCCTAGAATTTTATCAATATACTTTTGTTGTGTGATGAAAATATGCTTGGACTTATGAATCACTTCAATGCCAAAGAGCAACGAAGATGAACCCAAAGCTATAATTTTCAAAATAATTCATTAATTCTGCTTTGACTTTTGCAATGTACATTTATCATTTCCTCTTATGAGCATATCATCCATAAATACTAGGTATACAACTGTTATGTCCTCTTACTTGACGAAAAGAGTTGCATCTTCAAATTCAAAATCCTTTAAGACAGAAGTTTATGGTAAGAGGTGTTTGGTGGGGTTTCCATAACTGGCTTGTGGGGCTTGTTTTAAACCATATAGTGTATTATCATTTTACACATTTTGTGTTATTGACCTTCAACTATAAATCCTTTTAGCTAAGTCATGTAAACCATTTCTTTGAGATAATTGTTCAGAAAGTACACGTATCTGTGTCCATTTGATGATCCTTTCATCTGTTTTGTGTTGCCAAAGCCAACAAAACTCAAATGGTAGTATATTTGGCTATTGGTGCAAAAGTCTCTTCATAGTTTATCCCTTTTTTTTGAGCATATCCCTTTGTGACAAGTTTTGCTTTGTGTATGTCAAAGGAGCCATCTGCATTGTATTTGTTTCAAAAGACCTACTTACAATCAATGGATTTACAATTGCATGGAGGATCAGCTAACTCCAAAGTGCCATTCTTGACTATGGCATGATTTTCAATTTTCACTGTTTTCTCCATACATCAAGTTTTTCAGCTTGTTTGAAGGATGTTGGTTTTGAACCAAAAGCAAAATTGATTTCTTCTTTTAAATGCCCTTCCAAGGTAAGCTTTGGTAGCTTATTTTGAATCTTGTCTAGGGACTATTCTTCTTCTTTGTTGGCTTCGTTTATACTTCTAGTGCATGCTTTTACAACTTCATCGCATCTTACATCTTTGAATATGTATGTGCCCCATTTTGGTGTCATTTTTTATGTTATTTTCGAAGCAAGTGTTGCCTCATTTTCTTGATTTGAATGTCATGCCCCTGCCAAAGAGGCTACCAGATCACAACTTTGATAAAAGTTATATCACAGCAATTACAAGAAATGGCAGTCTATATTAAATCATGGTCGCAGCCCTTAAAAGTATAGCTTATGCTTCTTAAAATAAAAGATGCTACCGATCCATAAAGGAAGTGGGTTGAAATCAAAAAGAATTTATCAAGGGCAGCAATTTCCTACAATGAAAGAGAATTAATTAAAATTAAATTATTATTCTCCAAGTGCAGCAATGAAGGGTTGTAACTCTTGTAAAGACAATAGTGTGATGAAGAGGTGCGACTCCCTCAAACTTGAAGATATAAAAGGGAGAATATTTCATTTGAGGACATAAAAGGGAGAACATGTCATTTGAGAAGGACATCTAAGGGATGAATTGGGAAAATAAATTATTGTTCTCAAAAGGCAGCAATGAAAGGTGGTGACTCTTTCACCAATAAAACATAAAGGAGAGATCATTCCAATGATTCAATCATCACTTGACACTGATCAATCATTCAATCATTACTCGTCAATACATCAAATCAGCAATCATTCGATCATCACTCATGAATCTATCAAAGCAAACCACTCAATCATCCATCAACCATAAATTGAGAATAAAGGAATCAAACAAACAAATCACCAAGCAAACAATCAATCAATCAATTATACTAACATCAATCATTCAGCAACAATCAATCAATCAAACAATTATACAAACCTCAACCATTCAAACATCAAGCATTCATGTATCAGTTCAATCAAGCAACATTTAAGCATCCAAAAGAAACTCAGAGTTCAGATCATAAATTGAAAAATAAATTCAGATTATAAAAACAAGTATATGCAGCAGAAAATGATTTGTTGCAGCCATTTGAGAATAAACCTGTTGATTCATTAAGAGGTACTTAGCAATAATCTAGCGAATTCCTTGAGAAATCAGTTTTGAATTTGTGGAAGTGTATTGCAAATAGGAATATGCTAAGATGCACTGATCCAAATATTAATGATGCTATGATGTATTGATTTGAATATTATCTTAATTTCTTGATCTTTAATATTTCTAATATGAGTTTTTTAACTTTTAGTGATAAATGTTGTTTGCAGGCGTAGAAATCAGGAATATCCCCAATATGGACATTACGTTGAAGCTCCTTTATAGTTGTTGCTCTGGAAACATGTTTTCAGCTTTTGATAAAGTTTCAATTTTTTTTCTCAAGGGGAGTTTCTTTTTTAATTTCTAGAGGCAAAACAAATTCAACAAACTCCAAACTATTTGTGCCCGCCTTAATGTTAGAAACCACACAGAATACTTACCAAGACTTAATGATAAATTAGTCGTAGCAATAATCTCAATGCAAGTTTTATAAGCAACCTTCAATTAAACTCTAGCATTCTCAGAAAAATTCATAGAACTCGTAATATGTCTTGGCTCTGACAAAGCAATGGACAATACAAAGGTTCATAAATAGATTGTCTTTCTTCACATTGATTATAACCAGATATACAAACTTAACAGAAATTCATACTGGTTTCCAACTGTCACAAGGATTACATGCTCTTGCAGATATAGATGGCTATCGATGAAATGCACATGGGTCTGATCAGCTAATTGAACTCGCCACCTCTCTAAGTCCTATTCCTTGATCAGAGTAGCAAGTCAGCTTGCGGTCTTGGAAGTCAGAATGCTCAATGCATGCCTAGCTAGATCATTATTGGCTTAGCCTGCTACTATCACCATACATACAACAAGGTTATCCTTGCAACGGTGTAGGGAATCCCCAAACGACTTGATATATCCCCTTTCAGATTTGTATCATTGCCTATATCCTTGACTCCCACCGTGGGCTGTGTAACTGATAACCAAGGAAATATGTCAAAAGTTGATCAGTGGCTTGCGTTTAGAGGCTCAAGCATCATCAACTGATATGTGCTTGGATGCACCTTATGCTGACCTGGCATGACGAGTGTAATAAGATGGCACTCAGAATGAATGATTATAGAAACGAACTACTGGCAGGAATAAAACAAGACAAAATAATGATCAACGGGAAGACTGGTTGGGGCTACATCCTACCAGGTGTGTGCCTCTCAGGTTTGTGTCGAAGCAGGCCTTGCATTTGTGCAATGCATAGTCAATAGAAACTCGTCAATGTCTTCTTTCACCTCCACCACCTGAATATATGTGAATTGTTCCACAAGTTGGCCAAAATTAGGAAACTGACCCGAAAGAAATCCATCCACCTTGGCCCAGGGGCTGTTTAGGAAAATATTTAATATTTTGAATTATTAATTATTAATAGTTTATTTATTATTTAATATAAAACGTCGCAAAAATTAAAATGGGGTGTTATCTAACACCGCCGACAGATTAGGCTGTCTGACCAGCCTATTTTGGGTTCATTACAATCCTCCCATCCCATAATTGCTTGTCTTCAAGCAATTTTGGATGGGGACATTCAAAAATCCCTACCCTCTATGATGTTGCATCTTCAATAGGCAAGCCTTTCCATTTCACCAAGTACTGTGAAATGATTTTATTTCTCAATCTCTTTTCTTTCAGATCCAACATTGTTTCAGGTTCTAGAATCAAGTTACCTTCATCATCAAGTGGGTGTAGTTCTTGTGAAGGAATGTTTATCTGTCCAAGAGCTTTCGTAAGACACAAAATATGAATATATCATGAATTCTGCTGTTAGCTGGAAGTTCTAGCTCATAAGCCACCTCACCAATTTTCCTTACCACCTTGTAAGGCCCATAAAAACACGGCTTCTGCTTCTCAGCTCCATTCCCTTTGATGAATGATTGCCTACAGGGCTACATTCTCAAGAATACCATGTCATCAACCTAAAAACCTTCTCTGTTCGGTGCATATCAGCGTAAATCTTTTGTTGATTTTGGGCTTGCTGCAAGTTTTCTTTTGAGAGTTTTCGTGATATCGATACTTTGTTGCACCACATCCTTTGCACCCAGAACTCTTCTATCCAAAAAGATCAAATCCATTAATGAGGTAGCAACATAACCATAAAGTGCCTTAAAGGGAGCCATACCGATTGACATGTAATGAGTGGTGTTATAACTTATACCAATACCCTAAGTAGCCCTCTATCCTTTTGCTCACAATTTCCATTTGCCCATCAGTTTGTGGATGATAGTGCTTGGAGGTAATTTGGTTTTCATCAATCAAAAGAGCTCTTGCCAAAAGAAGTTGAGAAACCTGTTGTCCCTATTACTTACAATGTTCTTTGGCAAACCATGAAGTCTGAAAATCTCTCTAAAAAATAGATCTGCCACTTGCGGGGCTTTAAATTATGAAGAAATGGCATGAAAGTGGGCATATTTGGTATAACTATCAACAACCACAAAGATGGCAATCTTCACCTCGTACCTTCAACAAATTTTAGTTGGCTAAATTGACTTAATTTGAGAGTTGATTTTGTTATTAATGTAAACTTGACTTAATGGCTCTAGGGGAAACTTAAGTTATTGCCCCTAATTGCCAAGTTTGACCTTAGGAAGAGATTTGATCCTCTCCTATTAAGTTGATAACTATGAAGCTTTAAATTAATTAACTTTAAATCCTTATTTCAATTATTTGAAGGATTTTACTTAATTATTGTATTATTGTATTTTTTAATTAAAGTTGTCATAGATTGTTTTATTATTCCTTCTTAGACCCTTAATTACCTAATCAATACAGGAATAGGATGTTTAGTCTAGGGGTTAAATTTTAGATACCTCTATGACATTATTACCTCATTATCTCATAATACTATATAGTTTCCCTTTTAATTTTAATCATTTGATAAATGATTAAATTTAAGGGTTGAGACTAGTAAAATGAGAATAATTATCTATTGTTATTTTATCATGTCGAGGTAGATGTGACCCTTTGACAATACCTTTGGGTCAAGGAAGTCTCACTTAGAGAACTCACACCTTGGCACAAATTTCAAGGTAGGCCATTTTGGGCACCTCTTGTACACCTTGTATTTCCGATATCTTCTAGGAGTGTTGTAAAGTCAACCATAGTCAACATCACCTTTTCGGTTATCGTTCTAGCATGGCATTTCACTTTAGAAAACTGTGAACAAGAGGGAGGTTGACCAAGTAAAACATGGTCATGATGCCCCTCTGTCCTATGTTTTATTATTGATTCCTAAACTTAGTCTGCAATGTTTAGTAAACCTAGACTTATTGTTGCACGGTAGAAAATTTTTGATTGTTGTGTTTTGTTCGATTTTTCGGGCATGACATATGCTATCTCATTTCTGATTAGAAATAGGTAGGGGCTGCTATAGACCAGCTGGAAAAACATGCTCCATTTTGTTCTCTTGACATTTCATACATTCTTTAGCATGCTACAACACATCATTTTTAAGATCTTTCCATGAAAAACATTATCTCGCTTGTATGTCTTGTGGAAGCCCCAATGACCAGCAAGTGGTGTGTCATGGCATGCCCTCAAAATCTTCTCTTTCACCTTGGACTTAGGTATGAGATACACGTGATCTTTGTAGATGATGAGCTCATCTACCACCTTAAACCTATCATCTTGCAATATCCCTTCGAAACTATCATTAGCAATCAAATTCTTAACTAAGGTACTGGGTTCTTCCTTGTAAAGCCCGGGTCCTCGTCTGGTTCGTCCGGAATCCAGGTGTGGATTCAGTACCCTGTGGGTTCGGACAGGGTCTGGCCCGTAGCTTGTGGGTTCGGCCTTACAAACCCTGGGAGAATTTGTGAAGAATTCTCAGACCCACAACAGGACCTGGGCAGAATTTGACTTTTTTTGTTTATCCTATTCATGTTTTTTACTCTTTTCATGTAATCTACAATACTATGAAATAGATTAATATTAAATAGGGAGTCTCTAGCAATTGTTATATCGACTCAATATTCCAGCAAATTTGCAGTTTGATCGTGGATAAATAGAGATTAAAAGGGTTCAAATTTGGGTGTGTGTAAATAATAAAACCAATGAGTGATAGGTTTATATGCTAGAATCTAGATTTACTACCCAAAGCATTTTTTGTCAAAATTTTATGGTACCTCAAATGTAAATGTAAAATATTACCTTGTTCTGGCAAGCCAAACAACACATGACATTTTTCATTATCCTCCATAGCAAGTGTTTGCTAGCTGGGCTTAGTTCTTCGAAATTGTTGCATTCTAGAGATTTGTATAGGAAGGTTGCATCTGTTACAGTTTTTCAAATATTTTTTGTGCATTTTCCTGCATCCTCTATTTGTCATATTAATACTAGCAAAATTGATCAGAGTGAACAGAGTTTTTAAAATACACAATATATTTCCAAGTTTCCAAATTTGGCCTCACTGTTCTTCATTTTAAAAGCTCCTTTTTCAAGCTGCTGATGGCTTTGTGCATTCTTATTGATGAGTAGTTAATATTTTGTTCATTAATGGTGCTGTGCTGCAAACTTGGAAACTTCAATTCAGTGTCTTTTGCAAACTTTATGGATCATCCTCAGGCTGACAGATTCTTTAGGTGAATGTTTGGCTCTGAAGTTCTAACATGTCTTTTTAGAACATGCATATTCTAAGGGCTGCTACTGCATATATGTAAATATTTTTTATTTTTTATTTTTGTATGATTTTGCATGGATGAACCCAAAGCGAACCTGAACCCACCCTAAAAAAAAAAAAATTTAAAAATTTAATCCATCCCACAAACCCGAATCTGAATCCGAAATGGGACCGGTAACTTAGATTCTTAACATACTCAACCACTATAGAA
Organism: Chamaecyparis obtusa; assembly: GCA_027943335.1. Taxonomy (NCBI): domain Eukaryota; kingdom Viridiplantae; phylum Streptophyta; class Pinopsida; order Cupressales; family Cupressaceae; genus Chamaecyparis; species Chamaecyparis obtusa. Next base: position 804,842 of record BSBK01000596.1, read on the forward strand.
GCCTTCCATCAGCAGATATATCAGTTATAGAACAAAAATAAGGTTTCCTAGAAAGTGCATTAGTGACTTATCTTTTCTCATGCTTTCTTTTCCCGATGATGGATCATAGAGTTGGATCTTCAACATTGGACATAAAAAAATGCACACTCAAATCCAGAAGAACAATAGATCGAAGTGCATTAGCCACCAAATCATTATTCCCTTTTACATACTCAATGTCAAAATCATAGGCTTGAAGTTTGCTTACCAATTTCTGCCACCTATCATTCAAATCCCTTTGGTTGAGGAAGAGTTTCAGACTGTTATGATTTGTTTTGATTACAAACTTCCCACAAACCAAGCATTGCCGAAATTTGGCTAGAGCATGAATAATAGCCAACATCTCCTTGTCATAGATAGAGAAATTTTGTTCAACTTCTATGAGTCTCCTACTCTCATTTGTTATAGGATGTTTGTTTTGCATCAAAACAGCCCTAATGCCTTCTCATGAGGCATCACACTCTAGAACAAAGGGAAGTGAGAAATCAAGAATTGCCAAAATAGGACAGGTAACTTATTACCTCAAGTTTATGAAAAGCTTATTGGGCTGTTGTAATCCAAGAAATTGCTCCTTTCTTCGTCAAATTTATTAAAGGAGCTGCAAGTTGTGAAAATTTTTTCACAGATTTTCTATAACAACTGCAAAAAATATATCTTGACCTGAACGAACCGGAACTGCTACTCCCAAGTAAACAAAGTCTGTTGATACTTTTCAGATTCTACCAAACTATAGGAGACTTTCAAACTAAGCACAGAATATAGGAAAGTAAGCACAAGAAGGGTGAGATATTACACAGATTTGAAACCCTTATATTGCCTATAAATCTGCTCTTGGATGTTTCTAAGTTCGGATATATTCCATCTTGGATATGAACTTATATTGTCCCAAATTCACCTCTGATCAGATTTGACTTCACATAATCTGCATTCCAAGATCTGATCCAATTTGCTGATTCAGACATTGCTAGGTGTACAGACATATATCACAGCTACTGCTGCTAAGTTCGCTGCACACAGCACCTTCTTACTTGATTTTCTGCTCATGCCTTAACCTGGAATTGCACTGCAGGCAGATTGATTCGCTGCATTACTCCCATTCACTCTTGATCTACTCCCATTCGCTCTTCCTTATGCTGCTCTTAATGTGCAGAGATGACCGATTCTTGAGGAGAGGAAGACATGTTATGTCTTCTGTGTCTTTCTCTCAAGAATCATTCTCCTACATATAGGAGCCAAAGGGAGATCTCCAACAGGGGCCGACTTGGATAATTATTCCAAGACGGCCAACTCTTGGGCCCAACCAAACAATTCATAGCAAAATTGAATTTCAAGTAAACAATAGATATTAAATATATAATATATTTAATATCATTATTTACCCATCGAAATATATGCGCTATTAATTTAATCTTTTGTTTGGTATAAGTGATATTTGCCGTAAAGGCCATAATATCAACACTCCCTCTTGGACTTGAGGCAAAGATCAACTCAATGATCTCCCTCTATCAACCCTTGATACAGATGCCAAAGACATAATCAACATGGATTTCATATCCAATAGAATCATAGATCATATATCCATGATAGGTAGAACACATATGTTCTTACATCATTTCCAACTATAGATTTCATATCCATATGAAAATCATGGTAACAAGATGTATTCCAACCGGATATGGATTCCCTAAATCCATTAGTCTCCGAGACTCAAAACATAACAAAAATGGATTCCTAATCCAAAGATATGCCATAGATCTCTTATCTATGATAGTAGATCTCTGTCTACAAGATATAATGAGAACACAACAGTTCTTCATAAACCATACATCTCATATTCATATGAGAAACATCATATCATATGATGCTTACCATCCAAATGTGGATCTCCTAGATCCTCTGGTCTCCTAGACCCAAGAATATTAGTCCATGATATAAGTGACATGATATTAAATATCCAATCCATTTGTGAATTTCCTAAATCCACTAGTCTCCTTGACTATTTTGAATATCAAGTACATGATATTCAAAGTATCATCAAGTCCATGATGTATACCATCCAATTTTTGGATAACTAAATCCACGAGTCACCAAGACTCAAGAGATGTCAAATCCATGACATCATACCAACATCAAGTACATGATGTTTTACTATCCAGATGTGAATTTCTCATATCCACGAGTCCCATGACTCAAGAATTTAGAATATCAACTCTATGATATTCATGGTATCATCAAGTCCATGATGTTACCAAATACTCAATTGTGGATCCCTAATCCATGAGTCTCCAAGACTCAAAGGATATCAACTCCATGATATTCAGAGCATTGGTCTCACGAATATCAAGTCCATGATATTCACCAAGTGCTCGGAGCAATGATCTTTTGACATCAAATCCATGATGTCTCACCAATTGCTCAGAGTAATGGACTTTTGACATCAAATCCATGATGTCTCACTAATTAATCAGCAATGGATCCTTGATCCATGCGAATGTGGACCCCTGATCCACGAGTCCCCTGGACTTGAAGAACATCAAACGATATTCTTCAACTCATAAGAATAACTTAACCAAAAACATAAGTATATCCAGATGAATAATCATAACCACATGAATCTCATAAACAAAACCTCATCTCATGAATCCACATAAGTATAAGATTAACCAATATGATCATAAGATTCAAGTTAGATATGTATTATAGTTCCTACTATAAAGAAATGTATTCACACATATATATGATCAATAACCATGAATACATAAAACAAAGCATAACATATATCCATATATAGTATGCATACCACAACATTATCTCTAAGTGTCATAATGTATGTTTTCATACATACATAAAATATGCCAACACAACATATGCCAATGTAAAGTATGTTCCCATACATAACATAATGTAAAGTATGTTTCTACATTCATTAACCAATAATGTATGCACTCATGCATCAATGTAAAACAGTTAATCAATTATACTCACAATCAGCTGTATAAGTTCCCTATACATAACAGCGTAAGGTATAACACGTGTCATAGAGTAAGGTATGTTCCTCATACATAACCATCCAAGCTAAACAGACATTCCAATCAGCTATGAATGTTACATACAATCATAAGCTATGCCAATAGGGAATGTTCCTACTCATGTAGAAGGGAGAGATTTATACCAGGTGTAAGTAATTCCATAATAAAACTCCCTCTTAAGCTTAGACTCCATCTAGAACTAGTCAGGGCAATTTGCATTTAAAACATGAATCCATATGTGCATGACCTATGCATATATCTAAATGTAGTTCTCTCATAGAACAAGATAAATTCAATCATGAATATTGGAAGCATGTTCACATATATGCAAAAGAAAACCAATGTAATGCAACATGAGACTTTACTTAATGTGAAGTAGTGCTGCTAATATCAAGTATGATCCTATTATACAGAAATACCAAATATATGCCAATATGCAGTTACAGTAACATAAAGTCAATACATACAAGGTTATACTAGCAATCAGCTGTGCATGTTCCTCTATAACAGCGTAAAGTATAACCTATGCCTGGGCAGAGCATGCATTTCACAATGTCAGATCTACTGCTACAAGTTAATCAACTAAGCAAATATATCAAATAGTTAATTCAATCATGTTCTTTTCAAACATCTCAGCTATGACAATTTGTTGTGCCAATCAGCAAGATATGTACCACTCATACATGACCAAGTTAATTTGCAAGGTTGCAATATACCAATGAAAGGTATGCTTCCTACACATGCATAGAACCAGTATGTATACCAATAGTTAAAGTTCCCATACATCAAATGCCAAACAAGATGAAGGTATGTGCAATACTATGTGAAGTATGTATCTCAATTCAGATATGATCTATCCAATATACTCCCTCTGAATCATACATGCCATGCACTTAATCTCAAGATGATTAATAAGATTTCCCATAGAGGCAAATAATTGAAAATTAAAACCCTTATTTCAATTTCAGACCAAACCCTAGTTGTCATAAAGATTCTTAGTTTTGAAATAAATAGTTTGAATTCTTAAATCTGAAATGGATCTTTTCTCTACTGTAGCTCTGATACCATCTTGATTTTTTTCAGATTCTACCAAACTATAGGAGACTTTCAAACTAAGCACAGAATATAGGAAAGTAAGCACAAGAAGGGTGAGATATTACCCGGATTTGAAACCCTTATATTGCCAATAAATCTGCTCTTGGATGTTTCTAAGTTCAGATATATTCCATCTTGGATATGAACTTAAGTGTGAATTTACCTCTGATCAGATTTGACTTCACATAATCTGCATTCCAAGATCTGATCCAATTTGTTGATTCAGACATTGCTAGGTGTACAGACATATATCACAGCTACTGCTGCTAAGTTCGCTGCACACAACACCTTCATACTTGATTTTCTGCTCATGCCTTAACCTGGAATCGCACTGCAGGCAGATTGATTCGCTGCATTACTCCCATTCGCTCTTAATCTACTCCCATTCGCTCTTCCTTATGCTGCTCTTAATGTGCAGAGATGACCGATTCTTGAGGAGAGGAAGGCACGTTATGTCTTCTGTGTCTTTCTCTCAAGAATCGTTCTCCTACATATAGGAGCCAAAGGAAGATCTCCAACAGGGGCCAACTTGGATAATTATTCCAAGAAGGCTGACTCTTGGGCCCAACCAAACAATACATAGCAAAATCGAATTTCAAGTAAACAATAGATATTAAATATATAATATATTTAATATCATTATTTACCCATCGAAATATATGCGCTATTAATTTAATCTTTTGTTTGGTGTAAGTGATATTTGCCGTAAAGGCCATAATATCAACAAAGTCAACCGGCTTCGTATCCGTGTATAGAACAACCGGGTCACCAACAGGCAACCTGGGGGGCCAGGTGAAGTGCTACCGCATTATAAAGATCAACCGATGCCTCTGCACCTGTCTCTGTGACCCTTACCTCAGCCGATGCTACTGAAATCGGTGACCCACAATCCCCTTGATTGTGTCAAATTCCTTGGTCTAGGCCAATCATGGATTGCCTTGACCTTCTCTTCATCCACACTAACACCTTGGGCACTAATCTTGAACCCCAAATAGAAGATTTCAGTCAATCCAAACTCACATTTGGAGACTCTAGCATAAAAAGATTGCTGCTCAAGTATACCAAGCACTTCATCTAAACGCTTCAAATGATCCTCTCAAGTTTTATTGTAAATCAAAATGTCATCAAAGAAAATCAATGCAAATTTCCTCAACTAAAGAATTAACACCTGATTCATGCGTGAGTGGAAGGTGGCAGGTGTATTAGTCAAGTCAAATGGCATGACCAAAAATTTATAATGCCCATAACCACCTAAAAGCTGTTTTGTGCACATCTTCATCTCTTACCTTAATTTGGTGGTACCTTGAACGCAAATTAATCTTGGAGAAATATTTAGCTCCATGAAGCTCATCAATACTGGGTATGGGATAGTGATTTTTTATTATCCTTTTATTGAGATCTCTATAATCGATGCACATCCTCATGGTTCCATCCTTCTTCTTGACCAAAACAACGGATGATACAAATGGGTTGGAACTAGGCCTTATATGCCCCATATCCAATAGATCCTTGATTGCCTTTTCAATCACTTCCTTGTATATCCTAGGATTACGATATGGATAGTCATGACTGGTTTTACTCCTTCCTCAAGCTCAATTATATGCTGAAAACCTTTATCCGGTGATAGTTCAAGAGGAATATCTTCAAAGACTTTGCTGTGCATGTCTAAATGGATTGAATTTCAATATTGTAGGATCCCCTGTCCTTTGGAGGATGTTAGTCTATAATTAAACATTCAGCTGCCCATGCCACTTGGTCTTTGTGAAAGGCTCGCAAGCCTTAATCTTCTTTTTCTGCTCTAGCAAAATTGATAAGCTAATTACTGAATCTTTTAGAAACATCATTAAGTGATTTGGATTCAACCTTTGCTATTCTGGTGACTGTTCTCAGCCAAAGCATTTCTGGGCTTCTTAAAACGGCCATTGTGAAATGGTGCACCAGGAAATATTCAACCATTCATTTCTGAAAAGAGTAGTTGGGTTCCAGTGCAATGGGCAAATACTCTGTAGATAACTCCTAATTCTCATTGTTGTAACTTGTATTCACCATTTTGATTTCTAAAACTATACTGCTTGTCTGAATAATTACTACTTAAGTCATTGAATTGTGGATACAGAGTATTCATACATTTGCTTGGAAAGCACTTATTATGCCTATTACTACAAGAAATTCAGCTTTTATGGAACTGCTACCAGTTAACATTCCTCCAAAAGCAAACTTGGCTGTCAATAATCTTGTTCTCTTAATAGATCCAATAAGTTTACGATTTTCTATAGCTTTAGTTCAAAGTCAATGGGAAAGAAGTTGCAACAGAAACAATGGATAATATCTTGCTTTTCTTAGTGCTTTTATGTTGACCCGAAGAGTTGAATGTCACACTTCATGTTAACCAAAGCCATATTTAATTCTTCGAAGTATGTAATGAGAGGCTGCTGTTCTTTTCAATCGCTAGAATTGTTTGTCTAAATTATAACATTTTCACACTTTTGAGTTCAGCTGGCCTTCTTTTTTTCATTTTTGGAGATGTAGTAATTTCATTTTCTGACACATTACTACTTGTAAGTGTGAAAACTGTCAATTTGGTACCCAGAACTGTCACTGTCCTACATTCTGACTGTAAGAGAGGGTCTGAAAATTAAGTTGCAATTCTCAGGTTACCATTCTCATTAAAAAACTTTTCAGTACCGTCTGCTTATAGTTCTTTCATTCATGGAGGATGGTTGTCTGAAGCTGAGCACTTAATGAGCTTTTTCACTACAGATGTACAAAGTTATATCGTAGACTGAACTTCAACCAAAGATAAATATGAATGAACCCTTTTTATCCTTCTTGGACGTCATGCACACACTCCATTAGCTATCATAAAATTGCATTGTTTACGGCAACAAGTACAACTGTACAAGTCATACTTTTTTAATAAACAAACTTAATCTTTTGTGCCATACACAAATGCTACTTCTAAATAGGAGAGAACTTAATAACATACATAATCTGAGATGAGCATTGACAGAATTGTCTATATAAAGTTTTCTTTAAGTAGTAAGAGTGTTAAGCCCTTTGCGCATCAATTTTGTACCTGAGGGGTTTCTACTTCAAGTCTTAGGACAATTTTCACCACTCTAAAGAAACAGAGGACCGGGTTGTGGGATCATGCAATTAGCATGGACCTGAGCTGCATTTTTAAAGCCCTGTAGAGTACTAACAGGGAGGATGCCCACTTAGATAACTAAGAACTTTAACTGAAACAAATCTGCTTGCACGGTGACAAAACTGCTTTAGGAACACGCAGTCATCCAGTGTATTATTCTCAGGTCAGTGTCTAATGACTAATGAAGGTTTTGTTCATGTTTGTTTTAGTTCGCTTTAGTGCTATAGTTGTGTGATAGTTCATGTTCACTTATGAATTTTTTCAGTATTCTCTAACAATAAAGGAGAGATCAAGATACGCTTAAACATGAATCTTCTAAGTCATAAAGGGAAGCACTAAAGTGTTATAAATATAAAAATAGGTATCACAAAAATCCTCAGAGTATGGACAAATAGTTCTTGAAAGAGCAACAAGACCTAAATAAATGGTAAAGTTGAGACCACCAAGCCATTTTGAAACTTGCAGCGATGCATTAAAGACAAAATAATCTCACTAGCAAAGTAGTAGTGGGATCACTAATTATCTCTCAATAAGGTCTATCAACAATAGAAGGGTGGAGTCTCTTAAAAGTGGTAAATGGGAGTAGTATTAGTTTATGGGCATCATTTGTTTGGTCTTGATGTATTAGTAGCTCTTAAGGTGAAGCAAAGCTATGCAATACCTAGAGTGAAAGTGTGAAAATGGAGTAGAAATAACGTGTGCACCTACCATGGTAAATGCATTGAAAAAAGCATTTTGCCTCAAGTGGAAACTCAACCATCTTGGAAGAAATATTAAATTAGAAAAATAAAATTGAGATAGTCCAATGCTACCAAGAGCATAACAAAGTAGCAAATTACTTAGCTAGTAGAGGCATTGAACTGTTGAATTTCTTATGTTGAAAGTAGATACATTAATGAATGAAATATCTTGCCAAATTAATAAATGATGATCGATTGTAAAAACTTATTCGCCTTGTATTCTTTTAGAAGCTAGCCATTATGGATGTTTAATCCTACTAGATGTTGAATGGTAGAGGGAAAATGAATGTGGCTATCCACGTGTTGGGGTGGAGGTAGGGTATATTTTGTCATATCATTATGAGAGGAATTAACGTTTTGGATAATGTTTATGTGTGGATTGTTGAAGCATTGTTCTTATGTTTTTCCATATGCATTTGGTGTGATTTCCACAAGTTCACCTATGTAGGTGTTGGGTTTTGGGTAGTCTTGTTCTTATGTGCGGGAATGGTAAGTAATTGGACCCTCTACACAAGGTGTGTGCTTCAGACTATAGGTTTAAGTAAACATCCAATTGTTTAATTGTGATAATTTTGAAAGTTATTTGTTAAGGCCATTGTGGATAGTGATGAAATGTAATGGGCTGATACATACATGTTCTTTAATATTTAGAGGATCTTGAGGAGAAATTGGTGGTGGTAGTGTGGTTAAATGAGGTGAGGGGTAGCCTTACATAGCTCCTAATTAGATCATGCATTGAGGGGGAAGGATTTGTAGAAGGTAATGACATTGGAGAACAACAAAGTGAATCCTTAGGAGTGTGGTATTGAGAAGGAAAAGGGGTTGGCTTTAGTGTGGATGTAGTGATGAGGCATGAGGAAGTAAAGAAATTAATGAAGTGCCAGCACTAATTGATTTTTCCTAGGATGTGTGGTTACTAGCACCCACTAGTCTTGCAACATAAAGGGGCAATTGGAGTGTCAAACGATCACACAATACCTTCATTGGGGAGTGACATTTATTTGATTCGTCAAGTAGGCAAACACTATCAAAGGGATCAAATTTGTTAGATTGAAATTGATTGAGGACCTAGTTATGGCAAGGATTCAACTTACAAATGTCTTAGCTAATGGTGTTTACAACAAGGCACGTGCTAATTGGAAAATAGGATTGCCTAGCATCGGCATGGCCTATTGGGTTTGCCACAACTTACTTAAGTGGTTGTTGGCTATATTATCTATGGTTTTTTGGTTGATGTCTTATGTTGCTTAGGAGGTAATGGTTATATGTGAAGTTTGTTACTTGTTATAGTCTTTACTTCATATTTTTCTATGGTTGCTTGCTTTACTGTTAGTAGGCTTTTTTATGTAGGTATTTTGTCTCTTATGTTTTGTTGTTGCTTTTAGTTTTAGGGACAAAGTCCTTTTAATAGATCCCTAATACTCTTTTATTTTTAGATGCATGTACCTACTTATGATGATTGAATAAAGTATATGCTAGTGAACATGTGCCCCGAGTCCATGCTTCAAGTTTCAACTATTCTAGTTCTAGCTCAATATTTGCAAGTGCTTACAAATGAGGACAAAGCCAACAACTAAGGCAGTTCACGATTTGATCCAAAAGAGCTGATATGGAGCAAAGAAAAAAATTATGGATTATAATGTCCCCATCTTTACACCTTTTTATTCCACTGGGGTTGGCTAGTTTTTAGGGTTTCCTAGATGTTTCTAGTTTCACAAGGAGTGTCCTTATTTCCTTAGCGAGTTCAGTTCTTAGTTTCAACGAGCTTTGTCAATAATTTCTATTTGTAGTAAGTGCTTGCATGGAACTAAACTTTTTGGGTTTTTTTGGGTTTGTTTTGTTTGGTCCTAGAGAACAATGCTATTTATAGTAAGTGCTTGCATATTGCTAATCTTTTGGGGTTTGTTCTCTTTGGTCAATGGAGAAAATTGCTATTTATAGTAAGTTCTTGCATGGAACTTATCTATTTGGATTTTTCTAAGTTTATTATCTTTGGTCCTCAAAGAACATTGCTATATATAGTATGAGCTTGTGTCCACATCAATTGTCACCTTGCAGATTTAGTTGGTTCTAGAAATGTTACTATTTTAGGATAGGTGGTTATTGTATTAATGATCTTGACAACTCATAGTCCTTAGACAACACTTCTATTTATGGTATGAGCTCATGTCAACATTAGTTTTCTTCTAATAACTTCAATTGGTTTAGGCAATGTTATATTTTAGGACAATTGACAATTACAGTGATAGTGATATATTGACGAGTTATGGTGTTTGAGGTATTATTTAAATAATGTTTAAGTATCAAAGTTAAATTGTTTATTTAAATTTAATAAAGTAACTTTGTATTGGCGCCTAGGGATTTATAAGGTTTTATATTATTTAATTAAATGTTTTTTAGGAGTGGGCACCCAAATAGGGAGACATAAGGAGTTGATAAAGTTAAATTTAAAATATTGTTGCACAACCGTAATTAGGGTGTTGAGCTTGAATTTAAAAAAAATAAATAAATAAATAATTTAAAAGAGCACTTTGGAGCTCACTTGCTCATGTTGAAGATAATTATTTATGATATGTTCTCTGGAGATGGAAAAACCCTACATGGTTTTTGGAGTTGGTTCAACACAACCTTCTAGAGGATGAAATCTCTTTTGAAGAAGATTGGCTATAGTAGTGGAAGATCTTCTCTAGCTAGTTGTTGGAAATTTCATATATGTATTTCACATATGCATTTAGTTGAGATATTTTGATAAATTCTTTTAGTGAATGAAGTGCAAGTTTCTAACAATCTTTCCTAGCATTAAATAGTTGGAGGGTTAGTGATCCTCTTGTGGCATTGGATTTTGAGGGTTTTGGAAACCCTTTTCTTTGTGTTTGGTAGGTGCTTTCTTCAAACCCTTGGTGTGAGATTCATAGTATGTCAATTGTTGGCTACTAGGGTTTATAGGGAAAGAGTTGTAAATTAAAAGTTAAAGATTGAAGGTTATTGGTTCCATTCTCTACATTGTAGATTGTTGCCAAGTAATTTTCAAATTAATATCATAGAGTCACTGCTACAACTTCAGTAGTAACCTAGATGACCAACAAGTGGGTCTATTTCTAGGCAGCCAACTTTCTAAGCAAAGTTCGAGGTTGATATATTTTGATTCTGTTTAAACTAGTTGCCGCACTTGAAAGGTGTTTACATTCATGGAATTTGTTTATAATCTATTGATGTTATTGATTGTCCAAGTTTGAGATTTTGTAATCAGATCTATCATTAAATTTGGAGGCATTAATTAAGGTACTTATGAACCATTAAATTGACTAAATGTTAAGCATCTTCAAGTTTCAATCTCCAGATTTATGGTGTTTGTTTTCATACTTCATAAATGGCAATATGAAAAGATGTAAACCTTCATGCAAATATGTGCAAACTATTGAAGAAAAAAATAGGAAAACAAATAAAAAAACGAACAACAAAGTATACAGTGAGAGACTACTTTAATGTTCTTCACCAATGAATGCATGATAATTGTTTGGCAATGAGTGGGTGAAAGAAGTGCAAAAACATTTAGTGGCAAATAGGGATAGGACATTACATGGATCTATTTAAAAGGAGGATTTGAATGCTCTAGATGTTCTAAATCTTGTTAAGTTGGGATACAACCAATAAATAATCCAAATACAATTGTGCATGGGAGGTTCAAACTCAAGAGCACTTGATAACTCAAATAATGTTCTTTATTGACTTGTGTCTCACCAAGTAGGTGGTGATAAAATGTCATGATTTTATTACCCAAAGATTCATCAATTGTCCAAGTTGATACAACTACCAAATGAGCTTGACTCTCCATATGTGGATAACCACCAAGTGGTGTTGCTTGGAAGTTAGTAATATAATCAGAATTGGTAGGGAGGAGTTGTCTCACCAAAAGAATAACTAGTCTCAACAATGAAAAGGCTCACAACTCTATATAATAATAATAAAAAATAGATATGGAGAAAACACGATCAATGATCAAGCACAATAATAGACAATGCAAATACATAAGAATACACAAAACATGTATCTAGCTAAAGCAAAGTGGATGTCCCTAAAAATTGAGAACAAACTAGTAAGAAGCTATAGGAACCAAGTTAGGAGTCTCAAGACTTAAAAGACTTATACCCAACTAAAGAATATAAGCAATGAAATATGGAGTCCTTAAGGTATAGTGAAAATAGCCCCCAAAAGAGCCACATGATATGATATTTATTTCCTAAGGAACAAATAGGTAAAATGAGAAGAGGTAGTAGAACCTTGGTTGTCCTAATCTCCAGGAGGCAAAAACAAGCTACAAGGAAATCCATAATGGTCTCCATAAGAGATGTCAAAAAACACCAACTCAAAGAAAGCAAGGATTTCACAAGGACGAACCATGAGTTTGGACAAATGCCAAACAGATTAATAGGGGATTGCAAGGTCGAGGATAGGTATTGTTGCCTTGAACCAATGTGGAAAGCGAGAAATCCTAGTTTGGAAATTGTGGGTGGGTCGCTAGCCCGTCTAGACTCTACTTACTACCAAGCTTGTCTCGATGCTAACCCTAGGGAACTAGAATTCGGGGTGGGGATTATAGTTGCCCTTGGCTAAGAATAAGAATGAGAGTTGGAAATGTGCTAGACATGCAAACTAAGAAGATACCAAGAGTTAGGAGCCATTTTGCCTTTTTATATTCAATGTATCACACTTTTGGATGGTGTTTTTTGCTGATATTATTCTATATGATTTGGGACATCAAAATATATAGTTTCTTGTTTTTCTGGCAATGTATTGTATAAATGACATGTAAATATGTTTTTGGTAATGAAGCATACTACATGATTATCAACACAAATATGTTTACATATTAATAAGGAACTCACATGAGCACACATACATAGGTGCTCATAATAAGGTAGGCATACAATAATGGTAGAGGAGTCCATATTACCACCACTTATAGAGCTCCCTAGAATTCACAATAAGAAAAAAATGGTAAATGATAAGGAAAATCTTCTTGTTTTGATTCTTGAAGGGTAGATCCTTGAACAAAGTTTGATGCTATATATAAGGTAGAGAAATGTTTTACGAGACATTAAATTTTGCACAAGAAAAATAAATAGACTTTACTAAAGGCTCGTATATATAATCAAGTCATTGAACTTAACCTAAAGCATCACTGTGTGTGTATTACTGAGCCAAAATAAATGTTATATGTAAATGGAATATAATGCCCCTATACAACATGAAATTAGACTAACATATGAGCTCAAAAATCCTAGGTTTTTTTTTCATGTATGATTTTCCAATGCACTTGCATCATTTTTTTTTGTCATGCAATCACAATTCTTGCTTTTAGGTATGTATGCATGCATGATTTGCCTTCTATTTTTGTTATGTATGTCATGTTTTCTTTTACTTATGTATGTAGATTTTATTGTTTCTTATTAATACATGCAAGTCTTAGGACATGATTATTATTATTTTTTATTATGGTAAAAACAAGTTTTGAATGGGCCCCGAAACCATATATAATCAGTTTTTGAAGGGAACTGTAACCTCTGGAATATAGCAAGAACTAGCTTAGATCTAAGTGAAACCCGAATAACCTTACTGCACCCCCCCTCCCCCCCCACCCCCCCCAGCACATAATGTCAGTAGAACTACCAGCAGCACAATTCCAGCAAAACAACAGCAGCCAAACGAAAGATACACAAAAAGACTTAAACTGCTGAAGCCAAACATGTAAAGCCAACACTTTACAACAACATCAAGTATCTAGGGTAAACAGGCACACTAAACAATCGTAGGATTTTCCTTTGCCTCCCTTCTTTTGGGAGCGGAGAGTCATATCAAAATGTAGAGGGGACTTTTTATTATGTTTACCTATAACAGTAGTCCATCCTTCCTCTACCAAAGAAGCTTTCTCTTGCTAGTCAAAGGCAGGAGAGGAGCCAACCACAATAGAACCAGCATGAGAAGTCTGGACAAAACTTATAATGGCCACACAACCAGTGTCAAACTTCCCAGCACCAGCAAAACTGGCTGGAAGGAGGCCAGCAGACCCAGCAGCCTCAGCAGACAATCCAACACCAGTACTACCAGCAGAAGGAATAGTACGCCCAGCGAAACCAAAAGTAACAAGAGGAACACCAACAACAGAAGTATTACTTCCAGCAAGAACAAAACCAGCAGAGAAACCAATAGACACAAAGACCCCAGCAAAAACATAACCAGCTAGAGAAACCCCAACATCAAAAGAATTGTTGGCAAACAAACCAGTTGTTCCAATAGTAGAGACACCAGCAAACAAAGTAGGAGAAGGAACAGGAGAAACCATAGGACTAGAAATAGGGCCAGCAACCTGCTCAACCACATGTGCGAAGCTCCGAACCTTCTCCACCATATAGTGCTAAGAAGAGGCCCCCTTCCACCACGAAGCAGGCTTATTATGTCTCTGAAGATCACATTGAGAGGCAATATGACCAGTCTTAAAACATCTTCTACATCTGAAGGGGAGGCCTTCATAGTCCAATTGTTGAATCCAACTTCTACCCTTGGGAGAAAAAAATTTAATCTCCGAAGGTAGGCCTTTCGAGGTATCAATATCCACCAGGATACGAGCATAAGTAGAATGGAATAAATCCGAAGATTTCTCATCCACCATTAACATTTCCCCAATAGCATCCCCCACAGTCTCCAGGATGGAGTCAATCCAAAGATGGAGGGGAAGATTAGGAAGCCTAACCCAGATAGGTTGCAAATCAAACGATTCGGAAGATGGAGAAAAATCAGAATGCCATGGCTTCAGTAATAGCATAAAACAATCCTCCCAGCTAAAGAAGTTTTCACACAAAATAATACTTCTATCCTCAGCATCATCAAATTTAGCCATGAAAAAACTTTTTGTCATAGGGAAGATATGGACTGTACCAGAGATTAGAGGTTCCCAATGACTGGAAATCCAGGAATGAAGATCAAGCAAAGAGAGTCAGAAACCCTTGAATCTGCAAATCAACCCATGCTCAGAAAAAATAGAGGCTACCACATCAATCTCAGAGAGAGTATCCTCATCCAACTCAATGGAAATATGGGGGCTGATTGGAAAGGCACTACAAGGAACAGTAGCCTTCCGAGCAGTAGCAACCCCCCAAACATTAATTGTCGCAGAAGCCCTAGCCGAAGCAACCAGCATCACCCCAGCAACACCAGCGAACTGCAAACCCCTAGCAGAAGAACCAACAACCAGCGATCCCCCAGCGACCAGCGTCGCCTCAGCATCCAGCAAAACCCTAGAACCCCCAGTGACCTTTGGGGCCTGCATCTACCCAGGAACACCTCCAGCAGGAGACAGAACCCCAGCCGAGACAACCGGCGTCCCACCAGCAATTAGCGAAGCACCAGCAACCTACGAACCCCCAGCAGAAGCACCAGCACCCGGCGAACCTCCAACAACCAGCGTCGCCCGAGCACCAACGACCTTTGAACCCCCAACAGAAGCACCAGTGACCTGCGAACCCCTAGTAGAAACACCAGTGACCGGCGAACCCCCAGCAACCAGCATCGCCCTAGCACCCGTAGCCATTTTGTGGCAAGAACAAAAAAACGTGGAATTTAATCACTCTTCTTATCTTCCCCATTCCTTTCCAACAAAAATTGGACAAAGACTTTAATCAAATTTTTTTTAAAAAAAATTATAAATCCATTCTTGTTCCATTTTTTTAAGGAAACTTGAACTTTTATCCTAGATTGAGCCCAGAGAGACCACTTATGGAGGACCTCTCCCCACTTTAACTTTTGAGGCCACAACAAGGGTCTTCAATTCTTAATTCACCATATATCACTTGTTCAAACTTGTGAGCTCAATGACCCAACATAGACCCACAACCGGTGAGTACAACTACCTAACAATGGTACACATCTTGCAAGCAAATCAACCTAGTGAAGGCACAAGGTCTGCGAGCTCAAAGTCATAGCAATGGTTTGATCATTGATGACTTCTTCACCTACAAAATGATGTTACCACAATATTATTCCTCAATTGACATTCTTGTTTCATTTTAATATTTTTCTTGAATACATCTCTTCTCTACTTGTATTTCTTTAAAGATTTCAATTATTTAAAAATCACCAATCATGTCATGTTATTTTTGTTAGAGATCCTTAATTATGTCATGTTATTTTTGTTAGACATCCTCAGACATCTACCATGGTCATCTCTTCCCATCCATTATCCAAGAGCCTATAACTAAAACATGCTTTATTCATAATTTTCTATAAGCATTGCAAGCTTGTGGAGTGTGATTGCCATTAGAAGCAACCTTTCTAAATCTATCCTCATGTATTTCCTAGCATATTTAGAAGGCCCCAAATAATAACCACCTTACAAGTGCATAAAATTTGTCCACTATGATTTCCAACCTTCTCAAATATAATCCATAAATAATATGACTAGCTATTTAGCCCAAACTAAATAAGAGTTAGACATGCCTAATGTGGGTTTGAGCCTAGTGTAAGAAAACTTCACAATGACTCCCGTGGGCCCGCCTTTAAAGATCCTTCTAGATCTTTTTTTCCATTTCCTTGTTTGAAGACAAAATATTTCTCCTGGTAATAGTAGTCAAGATTTGTCTGCAATGGTTATAAACTATCAAATCAAACCTAAACTCATTTATTGACCAAATCTCAGTTAAGTTATGCTTTTTATTTGTAGCAAAAAAAATTGCTACATGTCAACCGAATGTTCATCATTGTAGGCTGTGTCTATATAAGAAATGTGCAAGATGAAATATTACAAGTGCTTATCCCTAGAAAAACAACAATTTTAGTTAATGAAAGATACTTTGAGGAATCTCTATAATGAGCGATATGGTATAGACAATACGAAGATTGAAAAGTCTTGAATCTTGAAAGGATAACGAATCTAATTGTTCTTAATTATCAAGGATATCATAGAAAGCAAGAACTGCAAGCACCTCAAGTCACTGCCATTTGTAAAAACGCAAAAGAAAAGTGGCATGTTGTCTTGTAATTGACAAAATGAATAACTATGGACAAAAGAGACATCAGAAATCACCTTCGGAACTTCACAGCATTAAGATCCTTACAGAAGATACCAGTCTAATTGAGTGGGCATGCAAGGCAAGCACTAATGTAGAAAGTTGCATATGGGAAAGAATGTAAGCTTAATGTAGGAAATTGGATACTAGAAAGAAAACAAATTTAAAAAACAACAAATGTCAGATGCATTACATGTGAAATCCCAAACTTTGCAAAATTATTCTTGCTCAGGAGGGGAACTGTCTAACTTGAATGGTTTTAGGCTAAGTCACAAGGTTTGAATTCGAGTTCGGTGACCATAAAATTCAGATGAAGTTTGGCAAGGGTAAAAAATTTAAAACAAAATCTGACATTAAATTCGCCTTATATAAATTTATTTATTTTAAATATGAATTGGTAAATAATTTAACTAAATAACTCAATATTATTTTAAAATAAAATAATATTATATTAAATAACATAAAATTCGGATAAAGTTCGGCAAGGGTAAAAATTCGCCAAATTTCAAATTTCAGGATGAAGTTCGACGAATCCTGTGACTTCGGTTTTAGGGACTGTAACAGATGAAAAAAGTGTGAACTGCTAATTTATGCATGCGCAAGCAGCACAGACACTGGCAGTGTGCCGGACCCGACGGAGCTTGCCTGAAAATCTGTTGGACGAGAATTTTGAAAAGCTCACCACCAGCGCAAAGATTTGGCGGTAAAGGTACCATCAAATTGTTGGTGGAGACATCTAGGAACCTGAGGTTGGAGTGTTTCCAAGATGCTGGGGCAGCTTTCCTGAAAAGTAAATTGTTTCCTATCAAAAGCCTCTCCAAATTTGGCAGCTCTGCTATTCCTTCTGGCACCATCCTGCTCAAGCTATTGTACATAAGGCTCAGCAAACTCAAGTTCTTTAGTTTAGTAAAGGTCTCCGGAATGGGGTCGGAGAGAAGATTATCTGACAAATCTAGCGACTGCATACTTGTCATGTTGCTAAATTGTGGAGGAATAAACCCACTCAAATATTTTCAGAAGATTGTTCTGCAGGACCCACAGTGAAATAACAAAAGTCAGAATTTTGAGGTTCTTTTCCCAGTATAACATCTTAATATTAGTCTTATCTAGATAATGTTGTTTCTACATTAAATTGTGTTCAAGATTTTTTTACGGTTCATCATAAGAATTAAAGCAATCAAAATAGATAAAAAATTTACAGAAACTGTATAAAAGAAATGGATTTGCAGATTAAGTGATATTAATTAAAAATATATGCAATTAAAAAACCTGTCAATAAACAAAACTCTTCTTTCTGGTTCAAATCATTGGTTTAGGTACTGATTTTCTACTCATTGCATTATTTGAACATGATTATTTTTAGTTCCCACCTAAACTCAAGCTGCTTAAGAGAGAAACAGATCAGGAAGGAAAAACGTTTTCTGAGAGAATTAACTTCACAAAGGAAATGACTCCAACCATGACTTCACTCAGGCAATAACTTTTTAATATCGATTCAAGCATACAATAAGATTAGGTGGTGTGTCACAGAATAGCCAGCAGCAGACAGACAATCAAATTAACTATTTTGAAGAGGAATCCAGAAGATAACTAAAACATGACAACTAAAAACATTTAAACAGTGGTATACCTATTATGTTAGCTTGTGAAAATCAAAAAATATTTGATTGTGGAGTGCTGTCTTCCACTATTGGAGCTTATTTGAGCCGTATCTATGATTTTCTTCATACTCTGAGAAAGTATTCACATACACTCCTTTTCCTTTAGCCACATCTATCGCAGATCTGTAGGTCGAACACAGTAGAAGACGGGAATAATAGGTTTGTCAGATTTGAGCAAGACACCATGGTGATTATGCAAAAAAAGGCCTACACCATGTTATCGCCTACACCTAGATGGCCGGGGGGACTTCTACCTGAACCATGTTATCACCTACGCCTAGTTCACTGCGTCCATAAAACATTAAGTTTCATTAGTACATTAGTACAGAAAATTGATAACCAATAATTGCATTTTAAAGAAAACTCCTAATAATTCAATTCATCAATTTTATCTCAAAGCAAACACATAATATTTCAATAGTCAAAAGCAATAATAGGTAATCAAAATTGATTGCATTTCAAAATAACATAACAGAATGACGTTCAACTATCATAAAAAATGTATATCTAATCAAATATTCAATATTAATTTTTTCCCAATTATCCTATAAAAAATTAAAGTATTTTAATTAAATCAAGTCCATGCAAAAATCAGGCTATACATTCTTCCCCACTAGAAAGAGACATCGTCTTGATGTCTTATTAATCATGCACCAATTCATATGTAAAATTATGACATCAAAAGTGGGAATAAATTTTCTGTCCCCAGAAAACTATGCAATAGTAAACAATCTTCATGCTGCACAACCTAATTTTGTGCAACCTGAAGTCCTTTTTGCCTGTCATCAACTGCTGCATGTATGTGATGTTGAGCTAGTTTTTGTTGGTCCGTCTCATTTTGTCTTATTGCCTATTGCAGCAAGAACTTGCATAGTGTTCCCCTCCACAAATATAACATCCATCATGTGGTCCTCTCTGACCCTCATATTTGTTCCTTTTCAATCCATTCCAGCAGTTATTAATTCCATTATAGTTTTCCGCTACTCTTCCTTGAAAATTGTTATTTCTCTTGAGATTTTTGATCTGGTGATGATTATTACCCTGATGGTTGTTATCCGGAAATTTGTTTCCCTCATAACCAGGGCTTTTGTTCACAATTTGACACCTACAAAGGTTTTTCTGCAAGAGTTTCTTCTCCTGTTTAATTACTTTTTCAAAGGCTTCATCCATGGTCAAGGGATCATGCATATCTACCTCCATTTGAATTTGTATTCTCAACCCTAGAATGAACTTTCGGATCCAAAAACGCTCATCCAACTGATATGGCAGCACATACCTAAGCAATTGAGTAAATTTCTCCCAATATTGGGTTACAGTCATACCTCCTTGCATCAAATTATGAAATTCAGTCATCTTCTTATCAAAAAAGAGTCGAGGCAACCACCTTTTCTTGAAAAGTGCAAGGAAGTGTTCCCATGTGGTCTCTCCTGGTAGCAACCTCTTTACTGCCTTTTCATCTTCCCACCAAGTGGCTGCATCACCAGTAAGTTGATATGCAGCCAAAATGGCCTTGCTTTCAGTTGAAAGGTTCCTAAGTTCAAAGTATTTCTCCATTTCAATTACCCAAGCCTCAGCTCCATCTCCAATAATTACCCAGGCCTCAGCTCCATCCCCAATAGTTCTACCATCGAACATTGGTGGGGCAATCCTCTTGAGATCCTCAGCCATTTCAATCTCAGCCTTAGCTTGATTGTTCTCTCTCTCTCTTGATCTCCATTTCCTCATTTTGGTATTGATCCTCTCTATTCCGTCTAACCTCTTGCTCCAGATTATCCATTCTATTTCTGATCTCAATCAAAAGGTTGAGAATTTGGTCTATCTTGTCAGGTTGATCATCACTTGGTACACAATGATCGTTACTCTTGGTTTGCACCATGTTGCATCAGAAGGTAACCTGTGAACCAATGAACCACATCTTAGTGTAATAGACACAAGGCCTGAGAATTTAACTTCGGTGCTCTGATGCCAAATGTAAAAACAAAGACAATTTCAAAACATAAATTGCTCCAAATAATTCAACAATATAACTTAAATAATGTACATCACAGTCCATTTACGTAGTACATCTCATCATGAGGAAAATTGCAATAATTGAGTCCACAAGAAAATTCACCCACTTAGTAATTTCACATGACCTAGACACCATGCCCATCTCGTTACTATCAAAACATGCAACCTAGGCATTATGTGCATCTCGTCACATTAATAAATACATTGATACAAAAGATATTGAAGTATTTGATTGCCAAGAACCCTCCTCCATCTACAACCATAAGACAAGAACATGATTTCAGCACTTTTTCCACCCAACTACAAAGGTTACGCTTCCCCAAAATTCGTCCCAACTTAGAGATTACCCAATCCTACACAAGGTACCTATCACTCTAGAACTGGCAGACGGATGGATATGGTGTAACATGATATATCTAACATATAATTTCACATACATAGAAAAAGATATGCATCCAATATCACGATATGGCAGATAGTAATGAACATAATTCACAAATTAATTCAAAATGTTTTGGCCAAAGCTTCTTTTAAGTCAACTATCATTAGGTAGTTCTAAGTGGAGACCTACCCTTCTTTGTTTAGAGCATGGAAGTCACTATTTATTGATGCATGGTTTGTTTAGACATAACTCACAGAGATTCAATCAAGCATCGTCTTTGAAGTAATTCAATCACTCAAGTGTAAATATAGATTTAACCCCAAAATTATCCTTAATAATACAAGGTAATAAACTATCGTTAATAATACAAATTAATTCAAAAAGTTTTGGCCAAAGCTTCTTTTAAGTCAACTATTGTTAGGTAGTTCTAAGTGGAGACCTACCCTTCTTTGTTTAGAGCATGGAAATCACTATTAGTATTTATTGATGCATGGTTTGTTTAGACATAACTCACATGGATTCAGTCAAGCATCATCTTTGAAGTAATTCAATCACTCTAAGTGTAAATATAGATTTAAACCCAAAATTATCCTTAATAATATAAGGTAATAAACAATCTCAAGAAAACTTGATAAAGTTTCCATTATGACTAAAAAGCAAGTAGAATACACTCATAGCAATTGTTAATTGATGATTTGATCTATCTGTCTTTTCAATTTCAGAAAATGTCATTTCTTGCAGATTATGACCAGAGAATTGAACTTGATAAATATGCATTTGATGCCGAATCAATATTGATAAATACTGATAATGAATTTACAAGTCTGAATCTTTCTTAACTGATATCCAATCCACAAGTGCAGAACATTTATTGATTTCAATGTCTTCATTTGTGGATCAGATCTGTATCATATACATGTTGAGGAGACACGTCTCATGAGTGGAGGCATGTCCATTCATGAATTGTGTCATTCCATATTAACTAAACATCCGATCTTTAATAGGGTTTGTTACTTAGTAAAACATAAATGCTTATTAAGT
This sequence comes from Chamaecyparis obtusa, assembly GCA_027943335.1. Classification (NCBI taxonomy): domain Eukaryota; kingdom Viridiplantae; phylum Streptophyta; class Pinopsida; order Cupressales; family Cupressaceae; genus Chamaecyparis; species Chamaecyparis obtusa. The sequence continues at coordinate 827,049 of BSBK01000596.1, forward strand.
CCGATATGTTATTTATCAAACATGAAATGCCGATAATCTGCAAGTAATAACCTCTAAATGCAGATCGAAAATATACTTGGTATATATATAGTAGATTCGATCACTTAAATAAGTAATCAATTTTCAGAATTTATTGCAAATGATAACATGAATATATATGTGTGTGTGTATGTGTCAGTATGTACTGACATATATATACACGCACATATTATTAAATCGATCATCATTTCTATATCTGACTGAAGCTACCATATTTCAATACTCCCTCTTAGCTAGGGAACATAAGGCTAACCAAGTATATAGTGATATCACCTTACTCGTGATATCCGAAGATATGATATGCTTCTAAGAGTGTCAAGTCACATGACATTCTTCATAACACATCTTCATTATGGTATGTGCACTGACATCAAATCTCATGATGTCTACCATAATAAATCATGGCATATCCACCATGATTATCTCATAGGGATCATAATGATCTTCAACTGATATCAAGTTTCATGATATCTATCAATATGTCCAAGAGATGCTATCATGACATATCCACGAATATCAAGTCACATGATGTCCATCATGATAGTAAAACTAATCATTGTAAAATCTTCACCTTACAATGTACAATGTCAAATACAAGTGTTCATTATCAGAAAGATCGTCACCTTTCAATAATGTACACAGGGGGGGGGCATAAAGTCATGGAGTCACACACATGACAAAAGAGTGTACACATTAAACATCTTTAAATATATTAGTACAAATATACAATTTGAATCTCATTCTCAATAATAGTTTATATTTCAACCATACCAAGTTTCTTCCTGAAGTGTTCTACTTTAACTATGGAGAGAGGCTTGGTAAGAATGTATGTTGTTTGATCGCTTGTACTAATATATCTAATTGGATCACATTCCTTTCTACCATGTCTCTCACATAGTGATAAGGAATCTCTATATGCTTTGATCTATCATGGAATACTTTATTCACTGAAAGTTTAATACAACTCTAATTGTCACAGTGGATAATAGTAGGATTCAAGGGCTCACCAAATAATCCCACAAGCAATTTCCGGATCTATACTATTTCTCTTGCTCCCATAGAGGTTGCAATATATTCATCTTTTGTTGAGCTTTGTGCCACTGAAGACTGTTTCCTACTGATCCAAGAGATCATAGCCAATCCTAAACTGAAGCAACATCCTGATGTGCTTTTCCGACCAGTTACACTTCCAGCCCAATCTGAATCAAAGTATCCATGTAGATCTAGGTTGGCATTTTTGTATTTAAGACCATATCCAATAGAACCTTGAAGGTATCTCAATATATGCTTTGCAACAAGGTGGATTTCCTTTGGTTCACACATAAACTGGCTTAGAGCATTTATTGCATAGCAAATGTTCGGTCTGGTGTTAACCAAGTACATCAAGGATCCAATTATTTGTCTACATAGAGTAGTATCTGCCAATTTTGACTCTGTTGCTTCTTCCTTCAATTTGTGTAAGTTGGTTTCCATAGGTGTAGACATGGGTCTACAGTGCAACATCCCAAATCTCTTCAGAATATCAATAGTATACTTCCCTTGATTTAAAATGATACCATCTGATTTCTACTAGACTTCTAATCCAAGGAAGTAATGTAAAATGCCCAAGTCTTTCATATCAAATTTTGAGACCAGGTCCTTCTTACATTGAGTAATGAGGTGATCTTCTCCTGTTATTAGCAAGTCATCAACATATAAAATTAGTATTAACATCACCTTCAATTACCTTAAAATAAAGATTTGGATCTGCATCATTCTTGAAAAATCCTAGTCCCATAAGGTAGCTATCGATCCTTTCATACTAGGCTATGGGGGCCTGTTTAAGTCCATATAGGGCCTTTTTAATTTACATATATGCGAGTCTGCATTATGTATCACAAAGCCTTCAGGTTGCTCTAAATAGACTTCTTTTTCAATGGTTCCATTTAAGAAAGCAGTTTTCACATCCATTTGATGGATCTTCCAACTTTTAGCTATTGCAATAGCTATTACTGCTCTAACAGAGGTGTACCAGGCAACAGGTGCGAATGTCTCTTCATAATCAAAACCTTCCTTTTGTGAGAAACCTCTGGCAACAAAACGTGCCTTGTGTTTTTCTATACTACCATCTACAATATGTTTGATTTTGAAGAGCCATTTGGAAGAGACAACAGATTTCTCTTTTGGTCTAGGTACTATCTCATGCATCATTTTTCAAAATGGATTGATACTCTTCCGTCATAGCATCTTTCCATAATTGATGCTTGAGGGCTTCTACAACACTAGTTGGTTTTGAACTAATGATCTCACTCATTAGGGCAACATAGCTTGATAATCTTTTGGGTCTCTTACTTTCTCTAAAAGTTCCTTTGGGTGTTGCATAATTCTCTGCTTCCTAAATCATCTTTCTAGTCCAAAGTGGTTTCTTTTTGTTGTTGTTATTAGGATTCTCTTCTAGAGCACTTTGGTTTTCATTTATGAATTCTTCAGGATACTCCCTCTGAATCTCAAGAGCAGGATCTTCCTCTATGACATTAGGAGAATCTTGAATTTCTATTTCATTAGAACTCTTTGCCCTTTTGAAAGCAATGTCTTCCTCAAAGATAACATCTCTACTTAGTTCAATTTGTTTTTCTCTAGATATGTATATTTTGTAAGTTTTTGAGGTTTCACTATAGCCCACAAATATCCCTTTCTTTCCAGTAGGTTCTAATTTAGATCTCTTTTCTTTAGGTACATGAATGTAAACAAGGCAACCAAAAATCCTTAAGTGACTTATGTCAGGTTTTACACTAGTAAATGCTTCTTCGGGAGTTTTGTTATCTAGATGTGAGTGGGGACATCTATTTTGAATGTAGACAGCTATCCTAGAGGCTTCTGCCCAAAATGAAGTTTCTATGTTTTGGTCGTACAACATTGCTCTAGCAGCTTCTACAATAGTTCTATTTTTCTTCTCAGCAACACCATTTTGTTGTGGATTGTAGGCTATAGTAAACTTCCTCTTAATCCCAGCATTTACACAAAATTCTTTAAAAAATTTTGAGGTGTATTCCTTCCCATTATCTGTTCTCAATATTTTGATTTTCTTACTGGAAAAGTTTTCTATAAGAGCTTTGAACTCCTTAAACCTTTTAATGATTTCTTCCAACTCTTTACATTTAAGAAAATATATCCAGGTCTTTCTAGAGAAATCATCTACAAATATTACATAATATAAGAATCCTCCCATGGAGGGTACAGACATGGGTCCACATAAGTCAAAGTGGACTAATTCTAGTACATTTTTGGTTTTAATCGAACTATTTTTGCAAAGTCCCCTTAGTATTTATCCCTAAGGCACACCCTTTGCATGCCCATGTATGAGTTTGGTTTAGTTTGGGTAGTCTTGTTACCATTTTTTCCATTGAAGTTAGGGCACGAAAATGAATGTCCTAATCTTCGATGCCAGATTTCATTTGAGTCAGAAGTCTCATGAATAAGGGCTTGATTTGTCTCAGTGCAAAGTTTGAATAGATATCCTTGTCTTATACCTATAGTTTGAGCTTTCTTTATGGTGGAGTTCTTTGGCCATGCCAGAACTTTCCCATCCATAAAGGTAACCCTGTATCTATTGTCTTCAAGAGCAAATATGGATACTAAGTTCCTCTTAATTCTTGGCACAAATAATACCCCAGTGAGTTGTATAGAGATGTCAGATTTCAATTTGATGGTGCAAGTTCCAACCCCTTTCACTGGATGTACAAAATCATCCCCAATTGTTACTTCATCAATTTCTTCTACCATAGTATCTAAGCGTTCTCTGAATCCTATGATGTGCCTTGATGAGCCACTATCAATCACCAAGGTGTTAAGTTTGTTTGATACTTGGCTTGATAATGCTGAGTAGAAAACAAATTTCTCAGAATCATGTTCTATATTTGTCTTTCCAACCTTAGCAAATGATGCTTGTTGCTTTGTTCTGTCAAGACATTTGATTGCATAGAGTCCATACTAATCACATCTGAAACATTGAATTTGGGAAACATCTTTCCTCTACTTGGATGAGCCCTTTCCATGAGAATTCCTCTTCCTTTTGAAATTCTTCTTCTTACTTTTCTTATGAGAATTTTTGTTTAAAACATGAATGTCCTCATCTATAGGTTTTTGTTTGTTCCCTTTTGTCATATGTCTTGATTCTTCTTGTAGACAATCAAATCTCAATTGATCGAATCTAGGGAGTTTTGATCTTACACTTAATCCCTGAACAAATGACTCTCATGAATTTGGTAAGCCACCTAAAGCTATAAGTGTTAACTCTTTGCTATCAATTTGATATCCAACTGTTGACAGTTGATCCCTTAGCTCAGTGATTCTCATGAAGTATGCATTGATGGATTCTCCCTTGATCATGCTTATATGATTAATTTGCCTCTTTAGAGAAAGGGTTCTACTGGTGTTGTTTATTTCAAAGGTGCTTTCAAGGGATTTAAACATAAGGCATGTAATCTCATGTTTTGCCAATACAAGTACTATATGATCCCTAATTGCATCTACTATAAGTTTCATGGCTTTCTCATTGTTCTCAATCCATTGAGTTTTCTCCGGGTCATTTTCTGGTTCTATTTTATTTTCTTTCACAAATGAGTCTAACTTATTTTCCTTCAGTATCATCATGATTTTGAATTTCCATGATGTAAAGTTGTTTGCACCTTCAAGACGGTCCTCAAATCTGATTACACTGACATTATGAAGAATGGAATGTATTTTAATTTCAAGAGAGAATGAGTTTGAGTAATCTGAAATCTCAAATTTAATCGGATCTTCCTTAACAAGGCTCTGATACCATGCTAATTGATTAAATTTCTTCTTACAGATTTGATCTATGTCTTTTCAATTTCAGAAAATGAATCTTACACTCAATGCCGTTTCTTGCAGATTATGACCAGAGAATTGAACTTGATAAATACAAAGTTGATGCCGAATCAATATTGATAAATACTGATAATGAATTTACAAATCTGAATCTTTCTTAACTGATATCCGATCCACAAGTGCAGAACATTTATTGATTTCGATGTCTTCATTTGTGGATCGGATCTGTATTATAGACATGTTGAGGAGACACATCTCATGAGCAGACATATCGCCACAAAGTGGGGCATGTCCATTCATGAATCGTGCTGTTTCATATTAACTAAACATCCGATCTTTAATCGGGTTTGTTACTTAGTAAAACATAAATGCTTATTAAGTCCGATCTGTTATTTATCTTGCACAAATAAATAATATCTAATCTGGAAATGATCACCGATTGATGCTCGATCAGGATCCTATATGAAACATGAAATGCCAATAATCTGCAAGTAATAACCTCTAAATGCAGATTGAAAATATACTTGGTATATATATAGTAGATTCGATCACTTATATAAGTGATCGATTTCCAGAATTTATTGCAAATGATGACATGACTATATATACAATTAAATATATATGTGTGTGTGTGTGTGTGTGTGTGTGAGATATATATGGCAGTATGTACTGACATATATATACACACACATATTATTAAATTGATCATCATTTCTATATCTGACTGAAGCTACCATATTTCAACAGCAATTACAATGCATTCCATTCTAGATACCCTTTCGTTCTCTACACATGATTCATTTATATCCTTTCACTCTCTACACATGATTATATTGATAATCTAACTTTACGTATTTAACCTAAGAACCTCATTAATACTTCTAATTATAGATTATTCCTACCACCCTATCAATACTAAAGATACCAAGTAACTCCTTTGATAAATCCAATATGATTATTCATTTGTGTTTACTAAACTAATATTCCTAGATAGGAGGAGGAAGTAGATTCAATAGAATTTAAATACATTTGTTCTTGACGAGCCGATAAATGAACTGGGAGGCAAGTGAACTAAGTGAAGAGCAAACAGAGGAAATGCTAGCCGAGCCAAGCTTATAACAGAGGTTTTCATTTATACCCTGCACATGATTCATTTATACCCTTTCACTCTCTACACATGATTATATTGATAATCTAACTTTACATATTTAACCTAAGACACATACCTCATTAATACTTCTATTTATAGATTATTCCTACCACCCTATCAATTTATTTAAAGATGTTGATGCATACTAAAGATACCAAGTAATTCCTTCGATAAATCGAATATGATTATTCATTTGTGTTTACTAAACTAATATTCCTAGATAGGAGGAGGAAGTAGATTCAATAGAATGTAAATACATTTATTCTTGAAGAGCCAATAAACAAACTGGGAGGCAAGCGAACTAAATGAAGAGCAAACAGAGGCAATACTAGCCGAGCCAAGCTTATAACAGGGGTTTTCCTTTGTGCCCAGGAGGTTGCAGGCAACAGTAACAGCCAATTTGGAGTCGAATAAAGGAGAAACATAGCTTTTGAAGAGTGCAGATGTCATAAAGTGCAGGGAAGAGGAGGCTCCAGGGTTTTTTTTGCAACAGAATCTGTTGATCCGGCTCCACAAAAGACCACAGAAAAGGGGAAAGGTATCCAATCTTAAATGAGATTGAAATTTGAAGTCAGGTAAGCAAAGAAGAGCCCATCATTGGACCCTAATAATGATTTAGTAGCTATGGACAGGGTTCAGGACATGGAAGGAGACATGAATGTTAAAACAACTGCAAATGATGAAGCCCCTTTTGTGAATTATGGAAAGGAGGAAACTAACAAAATGGTTGCTATTGAAGAACAAGGTAAATCCATAGAGTTTCAATAACCTGATGAAGTTGTTGATTTCATAGCTGAAAATCAAGTTAGAACTGTTACTGTTTTTTCTAAGAGGAATCTCCAGTGAATTAGATTTTTACATGTGGGCAAAACTTAATTAGGAGAATAGGGAATGGGAGATTGAAACTATTAGGGGATTGGGAAAGGGTTATATTTCTTGTACGTTCAAATCTGCTGAACATGCTCAAGCACTATTACAATATGGTACATTGGGTGATATGTGGGCAAGTATGTTATGTGCAGGCCTGGACCTTTGACTTCCATCCCGAGGAGCCTTCCCACCTCATTATCATGTGGTTGGAATTGCCCTTTTTAACTTCAGCCTTTAGACCTTACTTAAAAGACATAGTAGCACTTGGCAAAGTAATCTAGTGCAAACAAAGTTTGGATAAATTCTCTAGCCTACAAGTTCGTTTGAAAGTTTTTGTAGAAGTGAATTTGAATAATCCCTTGCTAGAAAAGAATAAATTGTTTGGGCCTGGGTTCAAATTAGATCAGCCAATAGTTTTTTCGAACAAACCAAATGCATGTTTCTTCTGCTGACAAGAAGGCCATCTAATTCGTGACTGTCATGTTTGCAAGAATAGATCTCCTAATTCTTCACAAGCTGTTGTCCAATCTGTCACTAAGTCTAGCCCTTCCTCCCTTTCAACCCCTAAAGCCCCTTCTTCCCTTCCCTTTCATTTTGATTCTATTTCTCCTTCTTCTTATCCAATTTATCCTTCTGTGGCACCCCTTTCTAGTTCTTCCTCCTATAAAGAAGCCATTGTGACAGACAAATGGAGAACTACTAGGAAGACAAAGGAACCCTCTTCTTCTTCCTCTAGATCCCAACTCTCATCTCGTGATCCATCCCCCACGCAGTCTCAAGGTTTATTGAATTCTCCTAACAGGTTGTCCTTGTCTCCTCTATCTAATTCTAGACAAAGGTCTAGATCTCCTTCAACATGCACTAATGTGAATAAGTCTTCTGTTTCCCCTTTGCTTATCTCCTACTTATCAAAACAAAGATCTCGACCTTCATCAGCAAGAGCAGGTGAATGCTTGAATAATGAACAAGTTGTTTTGCTCTTGAATAGCTTTGATGTCTTTCTACAAGAGGATGGCAACATCTCACTCAATTCATCATGAATTGTAAGGTTTTTCGATTGAATGTGAGCGGGCTTTCCCATCCTCAAAGAAAATATCAAGTTAAAGATACTCTGTTTAAATGGAGACTTGCCATTTTGTTCCTTCAAGAAGTCATGCTAAGTAAGAAGCGTTTAGATTCTACTCTTTTTAGCACTTGGAAAGATGTGGGCTTCCTTCATACTTCTCACAATGATGATAGTGGAGGTGTTGTTATTGGACTATCTCCTTCGATTTTCAAACGTGTTAATGATAAAGGGGAAGATCCTTCACATAACTGTGTGTGGCTCCTTACTTTTATCAGCAGGAAACCAATAGGTTTTTCCTCTATCTATGCACCTAATAATCCAAAAGAAAGAGTTACTCTTTCAGAATGGATGTCCAATAGTCTTCCTATTGCTGATTGGGTGTTAGGAGGGGATTTCAATGTGGTGGAGCATCATGAAGACTACGAATGGTTTAACTATTTCAAGCTCAATAATGATGAGTTTGAGAGATGGATCTATTGTTGCAATGCAGTTGGAGTGATTGATCCTATGCACCGAGGTTGAAAATATCTGCGATATATCGCAGGTATCGCGATATATCGTAGGTCAAAACCTCAAAAGATATAATCGCCCAATAAACCGGCGACGAGTAAATGAAAAAATCGCGGCGATTTCAAAGTTAAAAATCGCGAAAAAATCGCGCGGAAAACGCCATTAAATCGGCGACTTGTCAATGGAATTAAAAAAATTTTAAAATGAAATTTTTTTAGGGTTTTTCGGCCGCTGCGTTTTGTCATCTTCTTTTCCAGCCCGTGTTTTCTTTTCTAACCGCGTTTTCTTTTCCAGCCCGCATTTTTGGAGCAGACACCACAGTCGCGTTTTCTACTCGCGAGCAAACACCAGACGCAGTCGCGTTTTCTACCCACGAGCAGACACCAGTCGACGGCACCAAACGCGAGCAGATATTAAGATATTTAAGGTATTTACTAAGGATATTTATTTTAATGTTAATATCTTCATACTTCATACTATGAACATTAAAATAAATATCTATAATATAGATATTAAGATTAACATTAATAATATTTTAATGTTCATAGTATGAAGACTTCATTGTTTATTATTAAAATTTCTATATAATATTATAGAAATATTAGGAATCAGGATATTAATATTAAAGAAAAAATTATTTGTTTAATGAATTACACATTATTCATAATTTCGTTTAATGATAATTCTTCTGTAAAACTAAAAATTATATGTATTTAAATTTTATTATATTTAAGAACAGAGTCTTTAGTTAATTGTTTAATGCCAAATAAATAATAAATATATACTGTAAAAATTTATAATGCTGTAGAATTATTTAATATTAAATAATTCTACCAATGATACATTTTTACTATATATATAGTATAATTATAAATAAAATTTTAAAATTTAAATAAATGATTTTAATTTTTATCTATTAATAATTCTTATTTCTTTCAATAAACACTAAAATTTCAAATTGAAAACTCTGTGAGTCTGTCCAATACTATTAAAATAAAAAATGAATAAAAGAAAATTAAACAAATTTATGCTATTAATAAATATTAAAACTAAAATAAATTTAAGCATAATAATTTAAACTTGCAGACTTTAATTACTTCATATTCATTTTGATCTAACATCTGATTCTTTATCCTTGTACTTACGGACTTCTAGTGTAGAAAATGTTTGGTGGCAGAAAGAGAGACGCTTTATGGATACATGGGACACCAGGTCCAAATCAAGGAGATGTCAAATGTACCCATTGCCCTAAGGAGATGAGTGGGGCATAAACCGACTCAAATATCACCTTGCAAAGATTCCTGGAAATGATATTACAGCGTGTGATGGCTGTCTGGAAGAGGTTACGAGGGAGGCTTTGGCAAGCCTTGAAACATATGCACAAAATAAGGTAACTAAAAAGAGGACAGCAGAGGCCATGGAAGCCCCAATGAGGAGTTTTAGTTCTATAGGGTCACAAATAGGTGCAGAGGCTTCTTCTTCCATTGGGCCACGGGTACGAGGATTAGGAAATGTGGGCGGGTTTATATCAGACTTTTCGGTTCCATGTAACACTCCTGGTGCTCAGCCCGAATTGCAAGGCACTGCATGGAACAAAGAAATGCATGCAAAGACAAAGGTGGCAATTGCAAGATTTTGGTCCTACAACGATCTTCCCTTCAATGCTTTATGTAGTCCATATTGGGATCAAATGGTCGCTGCTATCTCCGTGTATGTTTAAGGGTTCAAGCCCCCATCTCGTTATGAGGTGAGTGGACCGTTGTTACAAGATGAGGTCCGAAGCATTCATCAACTTGTGGAAGAGAAAAGAAGAATTTGGGAACAGAGAGGTTGCACTATTATATCTGATGGGTGGACAAATGGTAGGAATAGGATGCTCATCAACTTTCTTGTTGCTTCAGGAGGGCAATTAGTATTTCTAAAATCAGTTGATGTCTCTGATCAAGTGAAAAATGCAGAGACTTTGTGCAACATGTTGGATGAGGTGGTGGTGGAAGTGGGAGTGAGTAATGTCATCCAGATTGTGACTAATAATGCAGCTGCATATGTGGCAACCGATAGACTTCTGATGGATAGGCATCCCACATTATTTTGGAGCCCTTGTGTTGCCCATTGTCTTGACTTGCTCTTTGAGGACCTAGGGAAACTGAGTTGGGTGGAGAAGGTGGTCGAAGATGGAAGAAATATCACAAAGTACATCTACAATCACACATGGGTCCTGAGTCTTATGAGACAATACACTGATGGTAAGGATCTCGTGCGATCAGGGGTCACACGCTTTGCTACTAATTTTCTCAACTTGCAAAGCATATTAGACGCATTGCCCAACCTAATGCGGATGTTTGTGAGTGTGGAATGGTTGGAGAGTCCTTATGCCAAGAAGCCTGAAGCAGAGAAGGTTAGGAAGGCTGTGTTTGATGTTAGATTTGGCAAGCTAATAAAGGAGAACATCAAGGTAAGTTTTTGAACCTTGTTTGATGACTTATTATTTGATTTTCAGATAATGCAATTCGTTGATTTTGGTTAAATTTTTTATGTCCAGGTGTCAGAACCGTTGGTGAGGGTTCTTCGAATAGTGGATGGGGATAAAAGCCCCATGGGGTATCTATATGAGGCCATGGATAGGGCCAAAGAGGTCATTCAACACTTGTATAGGTCAAATGAGACCAAATATAGACCTATATGGAACATAATTGATCGTAGGTGGAACCAACAACTCCACCAACATATTCATGCTGCTGCCTACTACTTGAACCCCAAGTATTACTTCTCCGACACTTTCAAAGCAGATGCAGAGGTTCAAGTTGGCATAGACACATGTATTCGGAGATTGGTTGCTGATTTGGACCTTCGAGACCTTGTACTTGATGAGTTACAGAGCTACAAGAGGGAAGATGGGCCATTGTTTTCTTCACCTGATTGCAAACGTAGGAGATACACTCTGCAGCCAGGTAAACAAGAACATGATTTTAGTTTTATTATACCGTTTATTTCGCTCATTAAGTTTATTAGAATCTTCACCACATTATAAATGGTTTAACTTTTCTTTAATCCTTGCAGATCTGTGGTGGGAAGATTATGGTGCCACAACACCTAATCTTCAAAAGCTTGCCATCCGAATATTATCGCAGCCATGTAGTGCTTCTGGTTGTGAGTGAAATTGGAGTGTGTTTGAGAACATACATACAAAGAAGCGCAATAGGTTGACTTAGAAGTGCTTGAATGACTTGGTTTATGTGTGGTACAACCTTCGATTGCATGAAAAGAAGGTGCGAGGGCAGGCTTCATATGAAGCACTTGACCTTGATGAGATTGATCCATATGCAGCAAATTGGGTTGCTCCTCCTAATGGTGATGATGTGGATGTGGATGTACAAGTGGATCCTTTCTTGACTGATGATCAGCTAGCTGACTTTGATATGGAGGAAGATGATTGGGATGCAGAAGTGGCAACACGTGAGGAGGAACATGAGCTTAGTCATGATCCATCAAGGGCTTCTATTGAGGCACCCATTTAGCCCCCTGTTGGGGATGGCGCAACTACTTCAGCACCACCCACCCAACAGCAGCGATCTCTTTTGAGCTTTAGTCGTAGATGCAATTTATGATTTCTACTTCTAGTTTTCATTGATACTGAAATTTGAACCTACTATGTATTCAAAAGTTGTAGTTTTATGGAGTTCGACTTTGATATGTATGGAACTTATTTTTATTTAGATGTCACACTTGTTTTTTGGTATATGATTCTATGTTAATCTGCTAAGTTCTAATAGTAATAGTAATTGGCAAATTGCTATGTATTTAACTCAAAACTTTGATTCATATATGGTGGATATCTCAAATCAGTATATGCTCTACAAATTTGGTGTATATGTGTGTTTTTAAGAATATTTTAAGAAATTATATATTTTCAAATGTTCGATAAAAGTGCCGATTTTTCCGCCGAGTTTTTGGCAATTCTGAGTTTTTCAAATTTTTTGGGTTGGCCGAGTTATTGCCGAGTCCTCGATTTTCAACCTTGCTATGCACAGTAAATTTTCTAGTCACACTAATAATTGGTTTACATGTACCAATTGTAGACGTGAGAAAGATAGGAAATTGAGCAGGTTGGGCATATTCTATGTGTCTCAAAATATTTGTCCTAATGAAGACCCTGTGGGTACTTATGTGCGAATTGACTATTCCACCTTATCTGATCATTTTCCCACCATTTATTTTATCTTTCTTACTCATAATCCATCCTAGTCTTTGCAGCTTCCTTACAAACTTAATATCTCCCATATGAAAAAAATTATCGTGTCTCAGTCTTAGTTGGGATTAGGAAATCCATTCCTAAACCACAAGGAGAGTCTTGGATGGAATGGTGGTCTACCACTCTATCTCACTGTATTGATTTTCTTTGATCATTTGGCAAAAAATCTCTTCAAGGGAAGCTAGAAAATACAAGGAAAGAACTAAAGATTGATCCTAAAAATGAAAAATTTCAAACTACTATTGTTTTTACTGATTCTCATCTTCACAAGTTGGATCATTATAAACGCGAAGGAGCAAGAATCAGAGATAGGCTACAATGGATCAAAAAAGGAAATAGAGGATCTAAGTTCTTTTTTAATTATCTGAACTATTTAAACATAGAAAAGAGAGAATCATTGCAATATGAGGAGGAACTTCACTCAAACACTAATGAAATTATAATATTCAAAAAAAATTATGAGCAATTGTTCGTGGAAGAGGAAAACTGGGATGACATCCAACAAATCTTAGATGTTGTGAAAGAGTTGTATCCCTTCCAAGATTGATCCTAGCTACAATGGATTCTTGGGTCGTATCCTTTCCTTGGATGAGTCACGAAACGGAGCATGCTCTTTTTCTATGAAGTATAACAGAAGCCCAAGTTTTGATGGGCTTCCTGCTGAATTCTATAAAACAATGTGGAGCCATATCAAAGACAATTTTTATATAGTCTACTTAAAAGGCTCTTAAAACAGGAACGCTAGGCCCGAGCATCAACAAAGGCTTAATTAAATTCATTCCCAAGGGAAAGAATGAAAACACTATTGCCAGTTGGCATCCAAATACTCTTTTAAACACTTCCTATGAGATTATTGCTAAAGTATTTGCTATTAGAATCAGACCTATTGTACAAGGTATTGTTAGACCTAAACAAACAGGGTTCATGAAAGACAGATATATTCTTGACAATTTAATGCTAGCTTGGGAAACCATTGAATGACCTCAACAATCAGGCCAGAATGCTTTGCCAGTTAAGCTTGACTTTGATAAAGCTTAGAATTTGCTGAAGTTTCATTTTGAAAATGCTTCATTGGTTGGGTTTTGGGCCAAAAGTCCAAAATCATGTTCAAATGCTTTTTAGAGATGCCAATGCCCATCTTAGCTATGTTGGAATCATTCAAGTTGCAAGGATCCATAACACAAGGTTGTCCTTTATCTCCATTCCAGGATTCCTATGTGTGCTTATAACTGATGCTTTGGGATACCTTCTTCAAAAAGCCAATCAGATGAATCTTGTTAAAGGAATCTCTATTCCTCATAACAAGGTTGTTATTAACTTGCATTTTGATTTGTCAACTTTTAAAGTGGAATGGAACTTCCTTGCAATATGGTTTCAGTTTTGCTTCAATGTCTATTTGGTGAGATAAACTTGTCACTTATCATAATCAACCATCAGCTCTTAGCTTTCCTAAACATTCTTATTATATATTCAAGAAGGGGATTCGATACTTCAAAGACATTTGGGATTTTCAAATGTTCAAGAGAACTATGGGCTGAGTAACAATTATAACCAATTTCTAATTATTTTGCAGTTATTAGTGTTAATGCTTTAGCTAGTCGAATTACTAGCGCTTCAAATAAAATATTTATTAGATCAAATCTTTAATTTGATCTTAAATCGGCCCCACTAATTAAACGTCTAAGGCTAGGCATTTCCTTAGTCGGCCCTAATTTCTTGGTGCCAAAAAAAACTAATCTACAGGAAGGTCGGCCTGCATTATCTAATATTCGGCCAGTATATATACCGTCCGCTGCAAGGAGAAATACACAACTCATTTTTCAATTGCAATCTGCTCTGCTCTGCCCTGCTGAATGTAACTAAAGCTCTGCCGTCTTATGTGAGCATGATCTAGCATAGCTCTTCCGTTTTATGTGAGCATGATCCAGCATTGCTCTGCCTTGAAGAATATACAGCCACTCATTGAAGAGCAACTACACACAGTGCTACTTGAGGATACCTTACTCGATCTACTGCTGCAGCGACTTCTACAGGGGTCTGTGACATCAAACAGCATCAAGAGTTGCCTAACGCATATACATACTTCTCTGAGATTGATCTTTCTCTGCTCCATGAATGACTGATCAAGTATCAACTAAATCTGATTACATCTCCAGGTCAGATTCACCATTGAGGCTGAACATTGTAAGTTGTGTCTGGGCTTAATAAAATACATCAAACTAGTTGCTGGGTTTTCACCTCCACAAGGGAGGTTTCCCAGGGTATATCTTGTGTTGTGTTTGTGATTTAGTTATCTGTCATTGCATTTATTTCTTTATTATCAGTAAATAGTTAGATCTGAAACTAAAAATAACAATTAGTCCCTATTGAGTTGTCAATAAAAATTTGCACTACTAGGGATTGCAATTTTTTTAAAGATTGAAAAAGGCTAGATCATAATCACTTTAACTTTCTTCCCTTATAAGAAGTTTGTAGGAAGATGCTACCTCGTTAGTCTCCTACACCTTGTCTAAATCTTAAATAGAAGTGCAGATGTAGCAGCATGTTTTCGTCAAAAATGGGTGCACAAATTTAGAAATCCAAAACTGATTTTGATACTCAAGTGATGGCTTGGGAAATTTTACATTGCAAGCTACCTGTAGGGCATAAGATTGAATGTATTTTGGATCAACCAGCAACTTGTCTATTTTGTCCTTGTGTTGAGAGCATGAAACGTATATTGAAACTCATGCTAAAAAGAAATGGACTGTTATTTTTACAAAAAATTTGGTCATTTTTTGTCATGATTTGAAATGGAAAACCGAAAAAGGCTATTTTAAAGCACATTTGGAAAATGGGATGTATTGCTATGCTTTCTAGCAACTAGTATCAGACAACTGTTACTCTATGTCTTTACTCTAACATTTTTCTTCGTGTGGTTTCTTTTTTCTTGCAGTCCCAGGTTTTGTGCAAAAAGGGTATGGATGCCATGAACAAGCTTCAGCAAATCAAAGAGCAAATTACTCGCTTACAGACTTTGTACGCTCTTGATTAGAATTAGGGAATTTTGCAGGTTATGAAATGACTGTATGCTCTTGATCAGATTTAAGGAATTTGGCAAGTTATGAATTGATTTGTATCTTTCATACAGTCATTACTTGGCTGCTTTGTACATTGAATATTCTCAAATTTCTTTGAGCTACTTGCTGATAGCTTTATTCTTATAATTGCATTGTTCCAATAAAAAAAATGTCTATTCTTTCTATACCTATAGTAGATTTGCTTACCTATATCCTTGTTGAAACGTAAAGTATGAAGTAGTCCTGTGATGGTGATTAAATTCTCCTCGTAAGCATAAATATGAATGAATAGAAATAACATCTCTCCTTCTCTAGCTTATTTTATACCTCCAGTAATAGCAATCTTATCTATCCTGAGACATATGTATGTCCCGATTCTTACTTAAGATTTCGTTGAAAACAGGTGGCTACAAGCAAGATATTAACAATAATTTATTGAACTATTGAGAGACAGATTGACATATTAGGTGGCCTAAAGTCACAGTAAGAGATTTATAAAGAAAAGACACATCATAATAGTCTGTCTTTCTTTTGGTTTGTTTAGTGTAAAATATTTGACATCAACTGAATATCTACAATATGAAATTTGTTCTTAAATCAAATGTTCTTGACACAACAATCATGTACTTTTTGAGATTTGACTCTTAATGATTAGAAGAACGGTGAAACATCAAAAACATGAGATATTAATTAATATCTAAACACACTAGTTTGACCTCTCTAGTTTGAGTTGTATATAAACAATTGTTAAAAGAAGATAAATAAGAACCCTAAACACACTAGTTTGGCCTCTCTAGTTTGAGTTGCATATAAACAATTGTTAAAAATAAATAAATAAGAACCCTAAAAATACATTTGTTTCACATGCAGTGAACAGAGCAATAAATTGCAGCAGCGAAGAATCATTATTTTAGTCACAGATAACCCTGGTAAGGCAAAGGATAACTCTGCCTTCCAAACACAGCGATAAGACAAAAAGTTCATTTATCACACGAGAACGGGAATAACCTCCAAACCAGGCATTGCCTAATCGCAGGGTTAAAGGAAAAAGAGGGAAAAAGCTCTGAGGCCCAAGTTGAGGGATGCAGAAAGTTCCAAAGCACCGAAAAGAAGTAAAAATTATTTCTATTCGGACACAATTTCTATATCAATAATCTTTAAATGAAATGCGAAGTTTAATGGAACCTGTTTGTGCGCTGGTTTTCTCCCTGGATTCGCTTCTTAGTCTTTTTTTTCTGAATCTTAACTCTGAAATAGTGAGCTCTGCCTCTCCGGATCCAGTAATGTCCTCGAAGTGCATCAAAAAAAATGCCAAAAGCTCTCCCATCCTCAGCGCGCCCTTTTGGTGGCGGTAATTAGGAAATTCTGGATTTGATCAAATGCTGGAAATGGTCAAATCATGGATTTGATAATCTGGTTTTTCATTTTCGGATTATGTTTGGACCTTGAAACTGGAATTGGAATTTGAGTATGATTTTTTTTAAAAAATTTTTTGAATTGTTTTAATGTTTTTGAATTTAATAATTATTTTTGTTAATGGAATTGAATTTAAAATGGAATCGTAGGCTATTGTAAACAGCCAAAGTTAGAGGCAAGCAACCAAGTTTCAATCATTGATTGTAATCAAAATTCAACAAAAAATTTAGAAAAAAAATTCAAAAAAATAAAAAATTGAAAAAAAAAATTGTTAAAAAAATTTGAAAAAAAAATTGAAAAAAATTCGGCAAAAAAATTGAATTTTTTTTCAAAAAATCGAATAAATAACAAAGTTACAAACTACCCAAACAAATAAAAAATAAATTAAATCCCTCCCCACACAAATAAAAAATTAAAAAATTAAGTGGTAGACATGAAAAATTTAAAATTTTGTTTTGCCCCCATTCCAATTCCAATTCCAATTCCACATTTTCAAGTGGAAGATGTAAATGCTCATTTTGCCCATCTTCCTATTATATTTTCATATTGCACTCCCAAACTAAGAATTCGACAAAATCAGAAATAGCAAATGTCAATTCCAGGCTAATTCCCGCAACCAAACGGGCCATTATTGACAAGATTTGATTTCATAAACTTCCTGAAACAAGAAACACATGATTTTCATTCATTCATTGCGCACTATTTTTCATTATTAAATCTATTTTTAGTATAAAAAAATGCCGCTAACTAAGCTCCCAATAAAAAGTACATGTTAAGATGGCATCCATTATGTGACGATGACAGACAGAATGGAAGAAGATAGATGGTGACGACAGCAAATGTTTTACATTTTAAAACTCTGCACAAAAACATTTTCAAAACATTTATTTTGAATTCTCTTGCTCTGCTTCTGTGTTTCCATTTTCATTTTCTTCCGACAATTGTTTGATACTTTTTCATGTGCATCTTGGCAAAACGCAAGAGCCTCCAACACCCAAGATCAAATATGAGAAGAGAAATCTGTCAGAACAAAACTCTCGTTGATGGTGAGAAATGTGTTGTTTGAATCAGCGTATCTAATTGTATTTATACATGTGTTTTCCCAGCAGATTGAAGCTCGTGTGCACTCCATATTTGATCTCCAGCATATATTGTCTAGGAAGAAATTTGAGCCACATCAGCGATCAAGATATGCTACAAATATATGGGAATCTGCTAGCACTATCAATCTGGTGCAATTTTTTCTTGTTTTTGATAGCTTTAGCATCTTATGATTTTTTTTGAGTAAATAAAGTTGTGTGTTTTATGTCTATACTTGTGTGTTATTTTTTGAGTGAATAAATGTAAAGGAGAATTTGTAGTGGACGACCTTCACACTCCTCTTTTTATTATCGTTGTTCACTTTGAAAGTGGAGCAACTGTAGCAGGGCTCTAAGAGGACGAAGGAAACAATTTAAAATGGCAATCAAAACTCCAGCTCCAATATTTCTCATGTCTATGGATTTTGAGTTTGATCAGCTTTGCCTCAGACTAGAAATGGACTACGCAAAGGTTTAGTGAAGGACATTGCTTTGGTGTATTTGATTGTGTAATGCCCCACCAAGGAATCCAGGATAAATTAACCTAAAACAAGTTACTAAGTTTGTCGAACAATTTTTTTTTCTCTTGAAGTGTTTACAAACAATAATAAATAAATAACATGAACAATAACATAAAGTCCAAAAGTACACATAAACATAATCTCAATTTCAGATTACAAATCTCAAGGGTTCCTTAACATATAATTACTTAAACAACTAAAACTACTAAGTACAAAATCAAGTACCACAATCTGATAACCATAGCTATTCCATGTCACATTTAATTACATGATTACAATGTTCATACAAAATGTCCACATCATACAATTACATACAAATACTACGTCTCAAGGAAATAATGCAATGTTACAAGTGAAACCACCAATGATACCAAATGCAATAACATTCTCTGCACATATCGCAGAATATGTAACAATATCAAGATATATATATATATATATATATATATATATATATATATATATATATATATATATATATATATATATATATATATTCCACCAAACATAACAATTGATACAAGATACATGAATGAAAGAATGCATCATAAAAGATAAGATCATACCTCCAAAAGAAGAACAAAGAAGAAGCAATAGCTGCAAGGATCATCCAGCACCGGTACTAAGACGTCAATATCTCAAATCGTAAAAAGGATTGTTTTACCACTCGACCTCATGGAACCTAAGTGGTCAACTCCACCAAGCCGAGGAGATAACAATAGACCTCATTCAGGTACCAAAACAACAAGGAATACAAGGTAGACCTAAGCAAGGAATCCTATAAGGATCTCTAACTCAAAAAGGTAAACACACATGTAGGTAACCTAAAATGATATTAGGGAAGTGTCATCACATGCATCAACTCCTTGGGATGATTTCACTAGACTCCAAATCCCAAGTGTGATCACATGCGGAACCCGAAATCCTCTCGTACAGACAAGGATAACCAATTATGCTAGAACTCACCATCACCACTAGACGTGCAAGCATCTTCTCCTACTCCCATCCTTAGCCTTTACTAGCACTCAAGGCATGGGCAAGGTTTATCTTATTAATTCATTTTAATCTATCCATTTAATGTGTTGTGTTATCATTGTATTAAGTAACTCACTATGGATACCCGGCAGCCACCTACGGGCTCCAGCACCTCCAAAGTAAGTCACTTCCCTTCTAACATCTAGATAACCTACCCAAATGTTCCCAGCCAAAATGAAACCAAAACAATAAACATACTTTTCATAAATCATGAAGTCACAAAAATACATCAAAAATAATGTTGGAGCATAGAAATAACTTATCCTACACAAGGATCAGTTTGTCCCTTTTATAATGGAACATAGCATAGATCCTCCATCCCATAATGTATATCATCATATAACAATAAACCACCTTGCATACACAAATCATTAAATAACTCAAAACCACATCATTCAAACAGATTTGATCATGGAGTAAAACATAAGTCATCAAACTCAACTTTTAAACCATAGAAAGATACCATCAAATGAACAAGGTGACCAGGTGGAAAATCATAACGCAACAGAAATGGTCGTCACCTTTGAATGGTTAATAACAAAAATGATCGAGACTTGAAAACACATAACCACCCTCAAAATCAAATTCCCCAAAAGTCTAAAAAACTCAAGAATCCAGGTTGGGATGAAGAAATCATGACCATGACAATATCCTACTAGGACACTTCATCCCACACACGACTTGAGGAAATCAACTCATAATACAAACACCAGATTTACAATAATCACATATATATTTTCTAAATTTAATTTGAATAATAATAACTTCACAAATTCGTTAAATAAATTAATTTATAAGATTTGTTAAATAAATTAATTTATTAATCTTAATTTCTAATTTAGATAATATAATTAAATTTAAATACAAATTCTTTATTCACTTAATAAATCAATTTATAAAACTTTTATATAAATTAGTTTATTTAATTATAATTACTAAAAGAAACTAATATAATTACTTAGAAAGAAATGTAACTTTGAAAAAATGTGGAAGCAACGAGAGCTAGTTGGGAGGCAACGGTCACCTGCAAATCAATCCTTTGGTGATGGAGCAAGAGCACCATTCAGATTGCATCAGGGGCAGTTTTATAATGGACAAGGATAGAAGGGTTGGCCTTTCAATCAACGCAATTAGTTCCGTCAACATGATCATTTTTTCTCTGAAAGAAGAAATGAGAGAAGGGAGTTTTGAAACCCTAGACGGGTTTTTTTTGGGAATGGAAGGAGAGGGGAGAACTATAATAGGTTTGGCGGTCAAGCACCTCTATACACACAGTTCGATGGAAATTTTGACTTCACAAAGATTGAACGAAGATTTTATCGCCCAAAGGCAAAACCAGTGGATCCTACTCAACCAACCAAAGAAGATGAGAGCAATATCAAATATGAGGTAATGTCAAGTCTTAAGATAACTAATCCTCAATGGTTAGATGTTGTAGAGTCCCTCAAAGATAGAGCATTTTTCTTTAAATGGTTAGGACCTTGGCCCTCTATGTCCCTGGTTAGAGATTGGTGTAGTCAAGTGTGGGGGAATAATGTTAAACTCAAAACCCTAGCGAATGGTTTTTACATGGGGATTTGTGTTGTTAAAGAGGAGAAAATATGGATCCTAAACAATGGCCCTTACCTAATAAGCGGGCATGGGGTTTACTTGAAAGAATGAGAGGAAAATTTTGATCCCCAAAAAGAGAAGCTCAACGAATACCCACTATGGTTGAACCTTCACAACCTCCCTATGGATTACTGGGATGAAATCACCTTAGAACAAATCGGTAATAAGATTGGATCTTATGTCACAACTAAAGAAGTGATCAATAAGAAAGATTCTTCTATACACCCCTGTATCCTTATCAAGATTCAAAACAATGACCCTATTCCAGATTTTATCATCCTGGGGATAGATCATGGAACTTGGAAACAAATGGTGGAAATTTGGGAGGGAGAGGAGACTGAGAGCACACAAACACCTCTCCAACTGATAGTGCAGACTAAAGGGAAAGGGCTTGACGAGGATAAACTCCTGGACCAGATAGTGTTGACTTGGTGGTCAGCACCTCCTTTGGGGTTACCACGTGGATCTGGGTAAATCTGGTGTTTGTGACGTTCGTTGATAGTTCGAGCTTTTGGCGCAACAGCAAACATACCTACAATTGGTATCAGAGCCTTGGGTCACGGGTTCGAATCCCAAGAGGTCTCCTTTATTTCGTTGGTGCAGAACCCTCGGTCGGTGCTGAGGGGGAGAGAGTCTCCTTCATTCCGTTGGTGCGGAACCCTCAGTCGGTGCTGAGGGGGAGATTGTTGACTTGGTGGTCAGCACCTCCTTTGGGGTTATCGTGGATCTGGGTAAATCTGGTGTTTGTGACATTTGTTGATAGTTCAAGCTTTTGGCACAATGACAAACATACCTACAGATAGAACATGAACTTTTAGGTGGATGGAAGGTTTCTGTAGACCCGATAGCAAATCAGGGGTGCTCCCTAGAGCGAGGACAGGGCAATACTCCTCAATTGAGGAAAGAGTATAACTTGGCAAAGGAGGAAGCGATTCAGGGAGTGGTCTATCAAAACTCCCCGAGAGAGGATAGATTGTCAACACATATTGTTAAGGAAACACCTCTAGAAGTTTTAGATGCTCAAAAGAAAGACACCAACTCTCCAGAGGTAATGCCGCTACAAGGGGATCCACAAAATGCAAGTCCACTAGGTGACTTTTTGGCTACAACAACAATAATGAATCTTTTGCCCCTTATGGTTCCGAAGACTCTAGCTTCCAAAAATCAAGTTAGCCCTATTATGAAGAATGACCTCAATATAGGGGAAGAGAATGACCTTTTCTTTCAGGAGTTTCAGGTTTCTCAAACCCATCCACTCAGAGATGAGGAAGAGCAAATAGATGATAATTTAAATTTCAAAGATAAGAAATCTATATAGTGCCTTTGATAGCAACAAAGACAGTGGTGATGTTTCAGAAGATTGGGAATCGGACTATGCTGGGTAGGAAATGGAAGGTTGTTTGAATGATCTCGGCCTTACTGATTTACAAGGTGTAATAGACCTAAGGCAAGTAGAACAAACTCCATCACAACTTCTAAAACCAAGAATTGGGGAAAATAAGAGAGGTCCTAAATAAAATAGAGTGAAGTTGGCTATTGCTGGTAATTCTCTGATCAAATCAAGCTTTTAAGACTAGGAAAAGGTTATGCCTTTTCCCGGGAGTATGAAACTCCTATCATGGAATGTTAGAGGTTGCAATGCCTCTGACAAGATGTGTTTGATCAAACAAAACCTGATCTTATTTTATTACAAGAAACAAAGATTAAGAAGGAGGATTTTCTATTTTATGATAGGAAGTTCAGCAGATGGAAATGTGGTTGGATAGAGGCACAAGGGGCTTCGCGAGGACTGGGAGCCCTCTGGAATGAGGATGTCTTAGAGGTGGTTGTCAGGCAACAAGATCAAAACTAGCAATGGTTGGAGGTTTACTCAAAGCAGCTGAGGTGTAAATTCTCTTTATTCAATATCTATGGCCCAAATAACAGAGTGCTCAAAATGAGAATGTGGGAAAGTTTAGCCTCAATAATCAAAGACTTTAAAGACAAGATGGTGATACTAGGAGGTGATTTTAATGCCATCCTAAAACCTAAAGACAATAAAGGAGGAAAAGGATGGTGAAACACAAGTCAGCAAGCTTTCAGTGATTTTGTTGATGATGGAGGTTTGATTGAAGTTTCTTTCAAAAGAGGAGATTTTACTTGGACTAACCGAAGAGAAGGCTTTTTGAACATAGCTGAAAAAACTTAATAGATTTTTCTTAGCTGGAACTTGGGCAGACACTTTATGGACTTGTGAAGCTGAAATTTTGTTGTTTCAAGGTTCAGATCATTTCCTGATCTATTTATATGTGCAAGATGATGTGGTTCCACACAGTGGATTTTGGCAATCTAATATCAAAATGGTGGGATCAGGCTCTGAAAAGAGCAGGTAATAAAGCCTTTATCTTTTTTAAAAAATTACAATTTATAAAAGAGCAACTTAAAATTTGGAATAGAGTAAACTTTAGAAATATTTTTGAAGAAATTCGTAGGATTGAAGATGAACTGAAATAGTTAAGCCTCAAAGTTATTGAGCTAGGCATGCAAGATGTGGATTTTCAAGAAGAAAATAGACTAAAAAAGGAGCTAGATGGATGGTTAAGAAAAGAGAAAATCTTTTGGAAACAAAAATCTAGAGAGACATGGCTAAAGGCTGGGGATAAAAACACAAAGTTTTTTCATAATTCTATCAAAATTAGAAGAGAACAGAATATGATTTTCAGTATCAAGATCAGTGAAGGTGAGCTGGTTGAAGACAAGGATATCATTAATAAGGAGGCTGTGGATTTCTTTTCAAAGAATAAATCTTAGGAGGTCATTGATGAGAGAACTTATGATACAGTCTTGGAAGTTATCCCCCCTCTAATCTCTAAAGACATGAACAGTTTTTTAATGGCTCCAACTACTAAAGAGGAAGTTAAAAAGGCTCTATTTGGTTTAGGTGGTGACAAAGCACTTGGACCGAATGGCTTTCCAGCAGCTTTATTTCAGAAACTTTTTCCTATTTTTGGAAATGACTTATGGGAAGTGGTAGAAGAATCCAAGAAAGGTGGTTTTATTCTTAAATATTTTAACTCTACCTTCATTGCCTTTGTCCCTAAAAAGAGTGAACAGGTCACTTTTGAGGACTTCAGGCCTATAGCTCTTTGTAATATGGTTTACAAAGTTATTTCGAAAGTGATAGCAAATAGACTCAAACATATTTTAAACAAAATCATTTCTGAAGAACAAAGTGGTTTCCCTCCGCGAAGATCTATCTTTGAGGGTATTATTGTAGCCCATGAAGCTGTTCACTCAATTAGAATTTCTAAAGCACAAAAGATGATGGTGAAATTGGATATTAAACGGGCCTATGATGAAGTGGATCAGAGCTTTTTGGTGAACGTTTTATATAGGTTTGGCTTTGGGGATTCTTGGGTCCAATGGATAAAAAGTTGCATTGATTCTCCAAGGTTTTCTATTTTGGTGAATGGGAGCCTGCAAGGTTTCTTCTCTCAAGAGAAAGGCATTAGACAAGGGGATCCTTTATCCCCCTTTCTTCTTATTATTATGGCTGAAGTTTTAGGGTGGTTAATTAAGAAGTGCAGATAAAAGGTGGATTGGATGGGCATCAAAATTACAGAAGGTGTGGAGGCTATGACACATCTGCAATTTGTGGATGACACTTTCTTGGGTGGGGAGGCTTCTGTGCAAGAAGCAAAGGTTATGAAGGACACTCTCTTTCTTTATGGAAGAGTGTCAAGACAGTTTATAAACTAGAAAAAATTGGAGGTTTTTTTCTTCAACACTCCACAACAGTTACAGGTCAGAATTTGCAAAATTTTAGATATGAAGCAAGGACAGATGCCTAACCATTACTTAGGGATTCCTTTTTTTACTGGTGGAAACAAAGCTGATTTGTGGAAAGACTTAATTGATAAGTGTTTAAGGAAGATGGAGGGATGGAAAGGGAAATGGTTTTCATCTGTAGGGAGAATACTCATGTTGTAAACGGTGATATCGACAATACCGATATACTCTATGATGTGTATGGATATCCCCAAGAAGGTCCTAAAACTTTTAACTCAAAAAATGAGGAAATTTTTTTGGAACGGTGCTAATGAAGAGGATAAGATTCCTCTCTTAGCCTAGGAGACAATTTGTAGGCCAAAAGCAAATGGTGGAGCTGGAATTCGTAATTGGCATTACATGAATAAGGCTCTAGGAAAAAAACTTGTTTGGAGCATGTATAAAAATCCAACTCCATATTGGGTTAGGATTCTGCAAGCAAAATATCTGGATTTTGCTGATGCTGATAGGATTCTTACCATATGAGATCCCCCTAAAGGTTCAGCTATATGGAACTTTATTCTTTCTTGCAGACAAGTTATAACAAATCACCTTTCTTGGAAAATCAAGAATGGATCAAAAGCTAAATTATGGCTGGATTCCTGGGATGGACATAAGGCTCTTGTGGAAGAAGGCTTTGATGAGGATCTTCAAGGTTATTTTTCTACGAATCGGGGGGATAGGGTCAAAGACTATATTGTCCAAAATGAGAGTGATGTTGGCCCTCGTTGGAGCTGGAGGAGTTTGGATGGAGAGGCTATTACGGTTCAGCAAAAGGTGTGCATGCAATAATTTTTTTATAAAAGAATTCTTAATCACAGTGGTAAGGATGAAAAGCTCCTTTGGTGTGGCTCACAGTCAGGTAATTACTCGGTTAAGTTAGGTTACAGATTCATTGAAGGCTTGGAATATTCTTTATTTTCTTCTTGGGACTTATGCTGGCATCAAGATATTCTCCCAAAAGCAGGTTTTTTGCTTAGCTTGCAAGCAAAGGAAGAATTTTAACTGTTGAGAGAAGGAAACATTTGGGATGGCAGGTCTGACAAGGTGTGCTCTATGTGAAGGACATGAGGAAACAGTTGATCATTTATTAGTGCAATGAAAGTTTGCTAGTAAATGTTGGGATTATGTACAAATGAAGTTGGGTTGGATGGGACCAAGAGACAATAGTGTGAAAGGAATTCTTGATGGGTGGCTAAGGCCTTTTTGTAAGTCAACACTCTCAAGCATATGGATCATCTCTCCTTCACTAATAATGTAGGAACTTTGGAAGGAATGAAATAGAAGAATTTTCAAAGGGGAAGATGCAACCTTGAAAAGGTGCATAAATCGGATTGATCATACTATTGAAGAGGTTATGGGTGTTTCAGCCTTGAGAAAACAAGCTCTTCGGGTGCCTTTTACACAGCATGATATTCATATCCAGAGGATGTGGCCGGAGATAAGATTTAAATCTCCTCTAGGTTCTCTGATTGTTAAATCTAAAAAGGAGGAGGAAGTGTTTGTTTGGAAGGCCCCAACTGAAGGATGGATGAAGGCAAATTTTGATGGTGTTGCGCAAGGTAATCCAAGCAGATTAGGTGCGAGTGTCATTATCAGAAATTCTAGGGGGAGACTGTAGTTGTTGGAGCTATGCGGTTGAAGGATGGGACAAATAATATGGCTGAGGGACAAGCAGCTTTGATGGCAATTAAGATGGCAAGACAGTATGGAATCACGAAACTTCACCTTGAAGGTGATTCAATGATAATTGTGCAAGCAATTGCTAAGTTAACAATAAATGCTTGGCACTTGGAAAATTTCATTGATTTAATTAGAGAGGAATTTATTTCTTTTGATGATTTTCAAATTACTCATATAAAGCAAGATGGCAATAGAGAGGCAGATAAATTGTCAAAGATTGCCACGTCTTTTGATGAGCTGGAGGTGCCACATATTAGATGTGGACAGTGGGAGTATGATGAGGACTCTCCTCTCTGATAGGGGTCTGGAATATTGGTGGTGGTGACATCAATTAGGCTCGTATTTGGGGTGGCATCATCAAAATGTGTTCTTTCATTATTACAATCTTGTTATGAGAAGATGTGTGCTTTTAATTCTTGAGGAAGATGGCGGGTTTTTATTCTTTTTTATGGTGTTAATTCGTGTGATGGGGCAGTAATTATGTGAAGGATGAACTTTGGTTATGGTGTTGTTACAATAGAATAAAGGCCATTTCTATGTTGTTAATAGGATTGGGTTTCATTCGAAGTTTTGCAAAGGCTTTTATCTGCAAAACAATGGAACCGAATTTCACCTTCAAGACTAAAAAATAGAAGAAGGGTTTATTTGGATCGATTGAGAGAATCCAGTTGCAGAAAATGTTAAAATTACCTTCAGAGTGTGTTATTTTGGCTGTGCAGGAGACTCTCGGCCCTCTTTTTAATAACAATGATCACAAGTGGAAATTACAAGTGGATATTGCTGCCATGATAATGGCATGGGGGCTCGAGTTAGGTGTCTCTGAAGGGAGGGTAAAATGGGTTATGGAGTCTCTCTTTGAGCAAGCTTTACTGGTGGGGATTGACCAGCTGCTCGAATGGGCTCACCCGGGGTGGGCATTTGATTACATTGAAATGTTTGCAGATGAGCTAGAACGGGAGGAGGTGGGCGTTGTCCCCTTTTTAATTTGGTCACAAAGGGTTGATAGGCATGCTTATATTTTGGAACGCGGAAGGGCATGGCAGATGTTAGTTGAGACCATCCAGGAGGTTGAAGGAGCTCAAATGCGGGCAATTGTGTCGGTTATGGTTCCAAGGAAGCAACGATCGAAGAGGCTTTGCCAAGCAATTCATTTCTGAGGTTTTGAATATGTTTTTTTTGTGGATAGCCCCTCTTTTTGTGCAATTGTGTTTTGTGTTCCGGTTTCTAGCTTCTAGCAAATAGTTTATTCTATGGACTTGGCTCTGTCTCTATGTGGGTAAGGTCTATGCTACCAATGGCCTTTTTTTGTCAATTTTTACAAACAGTTTGGTGGCCCCTATGTAAAGGTCGGTGTTTTGGGTGAATTGCAGTTATGTTGGGATGCAATTAATACGCTACTGTTGTTCCTACGTATTTTGTAGTGTGTTTTGTAATGTTGCAATTTATAAGCAACACTAGTTATCCAATGTATGGTTGTAGGGATGATGATATCTTTCTGATGAGTCAAGGAGTGACTCAAATCTTTACATTGTAACAGTGTTTATAATTAATAAATATAACCTATTACAGATAAAAAAATAAAATTACTTAGAAATTAAATTACACAATTAGTTAGAGGAAATGTACGATTCGTGGAGAATATGCATGTAAATATATTTATTAAATAAAAATGTTTAAATAAAAAACTATATATATAATTCCCCCAAAAAAATCAACTTATATTCACAATGATTAAATAAAAATATTTATCATAATATTTAATATTAAATTAAATAAATTTCAATAAAAATAAATAAAAAACAAATTTATTTTATTAAAGATTTATTATGCATTAAATTAAAAAAAAAGAAATAGGCAAGGGGGGCTCTTACCCTCCCCCTAGCTGCCACACAGTTGTACCTTGTTGACGACAGCTACTGCCTACAACAACAGTCCTGCCATGCGACAGGTACAGCCTATCAGGCTGATTGGCTTACTGTAGCAGCAGGGCTTGCTATGACAAGTCGATGCCACCACATAGGGGGAGGGGATTGGGCCCACCTACCCCCCTCAATTTTTTTTATAAAATTTTATAAAAAAATTTAAATCCCCTTTTTATGAGATTTATTTTATAATCATATTTTTAAAAAATATATATGTTTGCAATTATATATATAATTGTATTTTAACTAAAATCGAAGGCATACATTTTCTTTCAAGGTGTTTTTTTTAATTAATCTCTTAAGCCCAAATAGAAAACCTATTTACTTTGAATCCAAATATATTTCAGATGGAGATCCTACAGTTAATTTAATCTCCTTTTTTTTATTAAATATGCAAATTAATTATTTACAAATCAACAATCTAATTCATGCATGAGGGTTTTCTAACCAAATCAATCAGATCTACAAATCTAGGGTTTACAATCCCTAATTAAATACACGGATTGAAAACACAATACACCCAAATTCAATCAACATCACTCCAACACACAAACCCTTTATTTTAATATGGCATACACGATGCAAAGATATTTTTTGATAAAACAGGAAAATTCATAGAACACAAGGGTTTCCAAATTCCTACCTGAAATCTAGATGTGAAGACCCAAGAAAAACTCTTCAACCAGAAATTCATCCAATCCAGCTTTAACAAAATCCCTTTCATTTCCAAATTCCATTCCCAAAAATTGCAATCTTCCAAAACTTGTAAAATTCCTCTCTCTCCTTCATTTCCCCAAAATGACTCCCAAAAGACTTTTAATAAACAACCTCAATTAGGTTTCCTAACAGAAACCCTACCTCGGTTAACTCAACATGCAAATGAGAATAAATATTTATTTTGTAATTAATCTTTTGTGTAGCCTCTTAACTTAACCTCTAAGTTATAACTGACCAATCAATTCTTTTAGTTGATGTGCATATAACATGCATGATTATTTTTTTAATAATAATGCATAACTTTAGCATAAATAATCATGCAATAATCAATTTATTAATATGGATGATTATACTTGCTTAATTAAATTAAATTCAAGCTTAGTATTTAATTAAACTCTTTTATTTTTTAAAATTTAGAATTAATATCTTAATATAATTGATAATTAAATATCAACTTTAATAATTATAACCTTTATTTTAACCCTTTTGAATTTTATAACCAGTTAAATTCCCTTTTCTATAATTAGGCCTTTTATTAAATCTTTTTATTTGACAAAGGTATTTAATTAATTTTTATCTATTAAAACACTTTCAAGTTCAATATTTCTATAACTCGATAAGGGTTAATTATTTAATTCACATAATAGACCCCGCACTCTATTCAGTGATTAAATCATCAAAATCAAATCAACTCGCATCACACCAACATGATTCAAACTAAATAACTCAAGATACTAGAAAGTATAATCAAGGAAGAGGGCTCGCAAACTTAAGTCACTTGACGAATTCAAAGGGTAATCAAAGAATCTTGCCCACTATCTTAGGGCAATAAATGGTTCAAGTTGGGATTTGGGTCTACTGTTATCTCCCCCCTTCTTACCATTGAGATGTTGTGATAGAGCACGCTCATCCTGACAAGTCAGGGAAGTCGATGTCTGGTTCTTGAAATCTTGTATAAAAGACGAGCATGTACATACATGTATAAATATAACAAATAGTGGCGGGGCCAGTCGATCATGTGGATCTCCCAAGAAAATAACTATGACTTCGTCCTTCAACCACATCAGCCACATCAAACAAAAATATAAAATATACATGAAATCCATACATATGCAAGTATGGGGTAAGTACCACTAGTACACTATGCCTATGAATAACACCATATTCTAGCATATGAATTCTATTATCATGAAGACGCTATAATCATCAACTAAAAGCACATAGTATGACATCGTCATGAAAATGACTATAATCACTAAGAGTATATAAAATATCATCGTTGTGAGAGTAATCTAACCATCAATTGAATGCATGAAATGTCTTGACTAAGCAATGACTCATAAATAAATTCAACACAAAGCAGTATCCTACTACTAAGAAATCAAGCATCACTAGATATATTAACATATGCATGAAAAATGGACTAAAAGGATTTGACAATAATTTCAGAAGGTCAACTGTGGGTGGACACTACAGATTGCATTATTTTTTGTTGTTTAAGGTAGCTTTAATTTTTTTTTCTGTTGTTGCATTCTTAGTGAGGGGGGATCTGTAAATTTTGGTAGCTTGAATTTACTGGAAAAATGTTTTAGT
Source organism: Chamaecyparis obtusa (assembly GCA_027943335.1). Classification (NCBI taxonomy): domain Eukaryota; kingdom Viridiplantae; phylum Streptophyta; class Pinopsida; order Cupressales; family Cupressaceae; genus Chamaecyparis; species Chamaecyparis obtusa. Next base: position 858,209 of record BSBK01000596.1, read on the forward strand.
TTTAGATATCTCAACACTTTTGTGAATTTTTATGAAAGATACAAATATGTCACAATGTGGATTTTTGTATCAAAGCATCTCAAAATCTGTTTTATGTCTATAACTCTAATTCCAATTCTAAATATATACTTTTATAGGTGAGGAATCTTCTTCTTGTATAGATGTGTACTCTTCTAGGGAAGGATGAAAAGCGGAGAAACCACTACCACTACTGAGAGTGCCGAAGAAACCACTATTTCAATTTGGCATTAAATTTTCTTCTCTCAGGTCGTGTCTCGATCACCAATAAAAAGTAATGCAGGTGTGAAAACACAACATTTTCAACCTGCACACCTACATAATATAAGTTTATTATTAAAACAAAAGGATCATAAGATTTCTTTAAATATTGATTCATAAACTATTATAAAATTATTTTTTGAAATGATATTTCAAATCACATCATAACTTATAAAGGGGTAACTGCACCAAGATACTAGTCAATTAAGTGGCCACATGCCCAAAAAAAAATGAAAATTTTCATAACCCGCTCGGGTTTTGAAAAATTCAAAATCACTCTTGGCGTTATGAAAAAAATTATATGTTTCTATAGGCTGCGGGTTTGGGCCATTTTTAACACCCAAAAACATCCAACAGAAGCCAAAAAAATCCAAATTACCTCAGAACCCAAGCATGTTATGCTTTACATAACATTTTTTCGACGTTTGTATCAATTTTCAACCATGCCACTGCGTCAAAGAGGTAAGATTTCATTTTTTCATTGTTTTTGTTTTGCATTTTGATTAAAGTAGGGGTTTTTAATTGATTTAAGATTTATTTTATTAATTTGATGTTAGATTCTACAAATAATCCTAAAAAATGAAAGTGACTACAAAGAACTGCTCCTACACAACCAACATAAGAAAACCTCGCAGATATTGCACAATCACTTTCACAAAACCCTCATGATGTTGCTCCACAACCACAAAACTCTCAAGATGTTGTTGCACAACCACAAAACTCTAAAAATATTACTCGCAAACAATCACTACCACCCCGAATCCCTCAACCTCCTCCAGTAGATCATGTATAGCCCACGTAGGATGATCTTATCAATCACTTGACACAAAACACTGCCCATATAGCTATATTAGTGAATACGTTGTGGTTCTGTGTGTGTGTGTGAGAGAGAGAGAGAGACAGAGACAGAGAGAGAGAGGTGGGAATATATGAATATGTTGATGGGGAGAGAGGATAGATAGATAGATACACACACAAGAGGGGGGATAGAGAGAGGGGGGCAATGAGAGAGTGAGAGGAGAGGGAGAGGGTGAGAGACATGAGCTAAAGATAGTGGAGAGAGATGAGAGAGAGATAGAGTGAAAAAAGGGGTAAAGGGTGAGATACATGCATATATATATATATATATATATATATATATATATATATATATATATATATATATATATATATATATATATATATACATATATCTACACACACATATACATATATATGTATATATACACACACATATATGTGTGTGTGTGTGTGTGCATACACACACACACACACACACACACACACACACACACACACACACACATATACGTAGTAGATGTTAAGTTTACATACATATGTCTACAAGTATTCTTTTAATTCTACATATATGTTTATATCTTCAAGAACATGCTTGAATGTACATAACTATTTATAGTTACGTACTCCTTGTTATTTATGTAAAAGAGTTTAATCAAGAGTGATAAATAGAATGTTGTATTCATTGTTGAAATGAGAGGAAGTGGAAGAATCAAATTTATTTTTTTAAAGTCAATGGGTCCTTTGTCTTAGGCGAACTAGGAAATAACAAACACTATTGTATTGTAAGGGGTCTTAAGAGGTCATAAGACACCCCTTAGGACCCCTTACTATCCATTAGTGTATGGTAAGGGGTTGTAAGTATTCACTAGGGGTCCTAGGAGACATTAATGTGTGCCAAGACCCCTGATGATCCCTTACAACTCCTATCTATAGACTAATGTATGGTAACGGGTTGCAAGGGGCTGTTAGGGGTCCTAGGACACATTAATTTGTCCTAGAAACCCCTTAATACCCCTTAAGACCCCTTATGATCCCTTATGATATATTAGAGTATGGTAGGGGGTCATAAGGGGTTAATGGTCCTAGGAGCCCTTATAACCCTTTAGGACCCCTTACCATACATCTTATGGGTCATAATGGTTGTTAAGGGGTCCTAGGACACATTAATGTGTACTAGGATCCCTTATTACCCCTACAACCCCTTACCATACACTAATGTATGGTAAGGGGTCCTAAGGGGGACCTTAAGGGGGATTAAGGGGTCCTAATTTATTATAATTTGGATTAGGGTTAGGGGTTTAGGAATGGATTAATGTTAGGGTTATGATTTACATCATGGCTAGTATTAAATATTTAGAGTTATGGTTTATGGTTAGAGTTAGAATTAGGGTTTAGGGTTAGGACTAGATTATAGTTAGGATTATGGTTAGGATAAGGGATTAGGTTTATGGTTTAGGGATTAGGATTAAAATTATGGTTAGGTTTATGGTTTTGATTCTCTTAATGCTTACTTAACTATGAGCCTTACGAGCTTAACCCTATCCCTAATCCTATCCCTATGATCATATCATATGCTTTATCATAATTACAAGAATACACTATGAAATATTAAAAGATGTGATTCACCTATATGAATTATATTAGTATATTTTGGGATTACATATCCACCTCTCTAATCATATCTCATTATTCACCTCTTGTTATTCCCCTCTATATATCTCACCTCTCTCTTTCCCCATCTAGATCTCTCATGACTCTCTCTCCCTCTAGGATTCTCACCTTTTTATCTTCCCCCTCTCTAGTTCTCTCCCTCCCTCTAGACCTCCCTAGAGCCATCCCCTTGTCTCTCTCATCCTCTTTTCTCTTGCATCACATATATATCTCTCTATATCCCTCTCTACATAGGATTTAGGGTGTAAGATTTAGGGTACATAAGGTTGAGGGTATTTCCTATGTTTATATTTCTCTCTATCTCTCCCCCTCTCTATCCCTATATCCTTATCTCTCTCTCTCTCTCTCTCTCTCTCTCTCTCTCTCTCTCTCTCTCTCTCTCTCTCTCTCTCAAGTGTTTAAGAGTATCCTATTATCCCTCATGTTTAATTGAATTGTTAAAGAGCATCTCTCAAGATGGTGGGAATAAGGGAAGATGAAGGGTGACATCATCCAATTTTCCCTCACGGTATTGACTATTTTGATAAGAAATGATGCATATATTGTTTGGTTTCAATGAGATTACCTCCTAGTTTTTTTGCACCTACTAGAAATAGGCATATACCCTTGCTTGAGATTATTTGAGATGGTTATAGTTGATTGCATATATATCTTTTTGTCTTAACATAGTTTAGAGAGAGTGTGTGTGTTTGGCAATTGTGATTGGGTTGCTTGATTTGCCTAGCAATTATAATCACTAAGAATATCTTCCTTTCCAAAAGATCCAATATCCCTTTATGCACTTGTTTGTTTTATAACATGATATCCTTTCTTGCATGGATTTGATGCTTTATGTAAGGAGTTTCTCTTTTTAGGAGTTTTTCATTGGACAAACTCAAAAGAATATCTCAACGATGCACTCATGTCTTGCTGATGTAGAAAATATGTCATATTTTTAATAGCAACAACAAACACGTATTGGAAAAAATTAAGAAAATGCTAATCTTAAATTGTCATCCTAAACCAAAAACCTAATTCTAACTATAATCCTAATCCTAATCTTAATCCCTAATTTTAATCCTAAACCATAAATCTTAACTCTAAAGGTAATGCTAACCATGATCTAATCTTGTCCTAAAACCTTAATCTTCTTCATAATCCTATACCCAATCCTAATCTTAACCCTAAACCCAACGCTAAATCCTAACCATAAACTAATCTAAGCCTAAACCCTAACCTAACCTAACAATAATATTATCCATGATGTAAACCCTTATCCCAACCATAGTCTTAGACCCTAAACCCTAATTCTAACTCTAACCCTAACCCTAACCCTAACCCTAAACCCTAATCCTAACCCTAAACCTAATCCCTAATCCCTAATCCCTAATCCCTAATCCCTGATCCCTGATCCCTAATCCTGGCCCTAAGAAAAAATATATATGTAGAATAAACTAGCTTTTTGGACACCTACTTGAAATGTGCAATCTATCGAAAAGACATCACATTTTATCATAATGGTAAAAAAACATTGAATTGGCTTAATGTTTACTTAACTCTAAGCTTAATTCAATAATTCCTTATTTTCTATTATATACTTGACTAAATATTTGAGGAGGGGAAGATAAGCATAGTATCTACCAAACATGTCTAACTATTTATGAAGCAGGAATGTGGATCTCAAGAGAGTGAATTTCATGCAGTTTATACTATTGAAATGGACATGTTAATATAAAAAATATCAAGGTGCTTTTATGTTAATTACAATAGAGTATTTTTTTGATAGGTAAAAGTGTGGGGGTTGACAATTTTTACTAAAGTGAAGTGTTTTCACTAAAAGATATAACTAGATGTTTTACTCTCAGATAAATATTTCCACAATAAATTTCGAATGAGTAAATATGCATAAGGTGGATTATTGTTTCTACTAAAGGTGAACATGAAGAGTGAAAATTTTCAATAAGCATTCTTCTACAAAAGTGAAAATAGTTTTGGACCTCGTAAAAATAAAAGTTAATAATTTCATTAGAAGGAAGAATAAATGGGGAGTTGTGATATTCATAATATATAAAATACTACAATAAGGCATGTGCACAAAATGTTGAAAGTATACCAAGAAATCAAGAGTGAAATTGGGGAAACAAAATAAAGGTAATAAAATGTTTTCAATTCTAACTACAAAAAGGGAAAAACTCATGAGTTCAAAGAGGGTGAGTCAAATATTTTATTTTATTTTGCAATTGAAAGATGTTTTACAAAAGAAGAAAAGGTGCAGATGAAATCAAGTATAATTAAATTGTGAAGTGGTGAAATTTATTAGATTTTTTTTTATAATTATATAACTTAGTCGGTTTTTAATATTTACACAAAAATTGTATCCTTCTATATAAATTTATTCATTTATTAGAATAAATATTATTTAATGGTTCCTAGTTGGTTAACACATGTTTATAATAACTCACGTAAATAATAACTCACTTCAGTGTAACTATTGACTCTTACATGGATACGTTTTGTATGTTTTTTATACAAGAAGTGCACTGTGTTTTCTTACATACTCGGGTGAGAAAAAACATTGCATGTTTTTTGCGCAAAACATTCCCATGGAAGAGTTTCATAAGAAAATAGTTTATTGACAACATGTGCTTTTGGCCAAAAATATTGGGTGTTTTCATCATCAGAGTAAGATGGGTGTTCGAAAGGAGTTCCTTGGCCCATTTTGAAAGGCGATGTCATACTGATAACTCTTATTGTTATAACATTACCCTTGCTTCTCTGATACAAACACACTATGTGTTTTCATCATCGATAATAGATGGGTATTCCACTAGTACATTTGACCTTAAATTTTGACTAAACAATTCGACCATCAAATAAAAATGTTTAGGTTGGTCACATTATAGAAGGAAAACTTTTGTTTTTTTTTAATACATGCCCGTGTTGGTCGCAATTTCAACCAACATAGTGTTAGTCAAAATTGCGACCAACACAGACATGTATTAAAAAAAAACAAAAGTTTGAAACTTCATTTCAGCGCACGTGAAGGAGGTAGAAGCTAGAACAGGGTAGAAGCGAAGGAGGTATGTGCTTTGATCTTTGTTCTTTGATGGATGGCCACAACCTATTTTATAGTTTAATTTACGTGCACTTAGTTCCAAAACCCTAATCTTTGCATCAACTGGAAGCGTTTCTCTGAACAAATATTGTCTTGCCTCATCTATGAATTCACATTTCGTTGAAGCATTTATCAATCGGTCCATAAGCCTTGTCTGTGTTCACAAAAGAAATTATGCATTGAAGTGTACTCAAATACACTCACGGGAATGGTATTCTGTTACCTAAACTGTTCATGATTTCCACAGTTGACCGTGAGGAAAACATGTCATGGTCTGTTAAAAAGGAATCCCGTTAAGTCATCCCAGTTCACTTGCATTGGATTTAAATTTCCAAAACTACGAGACGCTTTGGTAGACCGAACTCAAAACCACCGTGTCAGCTTTTCTATGAAGTCGTGGCCCTAATTTGTGCTTTCATCACGGAGATGCCATGCTGCTGGATGAAAAAATAAATTAGGGTAATGTTATTTAACTTGTTCAGTGCTCAGAATTGGGAAAGACATTAACTGCGCTTCATGGTCGATGCCCTAGTTTGGGTGTAATCAATGTGTGGAACCACTGAAGTAAACAAATGTCTGCAACAATGAATGAAAAGGGATTAATACAACAATAACACTAGTCTTAGGTACCCTCTCACAATTTGTTTCAGTCGACACCAACCTAATTTGATCAACTAGGTTGAAATGCCCAGAAATTGGTTGCGGATGCATTTCATTTCAAACTTCATTTGAGCATTTCATTTCAGCACACGCGAAGGAGACGGTAGAAGCTAACAAGGTGAAGAGTTGAACCAGAGGGTTAAGGTATGTCGAATCGATTTCCAATAAGAATCGAATGCTATATATAAACTATGGATTTAGGATTTATGAAAAGTTGGTTGAATTAGTTGTTTAGAATTTATATAAGTTGAAAATGGATAAAACCCTAAGCAATAGAAATACTCTATTTTCTACAAAATTCATTCATCTTGAAGTCTCAATTCGGTTATTCTGATGCATTAAAGGAATTGCAATGTTTCTTTGTTCAATTCATGCCATTTTCAAATGAGTCTCATTTTATATTGAAACTGTTGTTACGCCAGTGGTCTATCTAATAGCATTTCTTATTTTAGTTTACTGTTATTGCAGTAGGAACTTAGAATAATGAGAACCATTCTAACCTAATAATGAGAACCATTCTAACTGTTGTTACACCATTGGTATATCTAATAATGAGAACCATTCTAACCATGGAATGTTAATTCTAACCTATATTATTAGATCATTAACCGTGCATATGCAGAGTTGTGTGGAGTAAAGGTGATCACAGTTAAAGAACAATGAGAAAATACAATGAAATTGGATGCAATGTGTAGCAGTGGATGATCTGTCCGAATAAGGAAGGGTTTTTATGTTTTAAAATGTTTTGTCATGTTGAATGAATGGTTATTCAATCACTAATTTGATGCAAGAGTGAGTTGTTACAGGAGATTGGGGAAGCCCTAGCAAACCAGGGTTTGGAGTCAAGATTTGGGGGTTTTGGTGTTGCAGGGCCCGTGAGTCTAATTGCTTGTGGATTTAACCATTTTGAGTCATTTTATAACTCTGATGAAGGTTTGGTGGGATAAGGGAATGTGAGGAGAGTAGTTGCTTTGAAAATTTGATCATTTTCATGCATTGAAAATAGGGGTTCAGTCATGGTTAGGTGTGTTGGTCCAAAGTAACCCTATAAAAGCTTTTGGTGTGTTATATAACTCTGAAAAGGGTGTCTAGAAATGTTTTCATCTTGTCAATTTTTTTGAGGGAAGACAAAGTTATTACCATCCTAAGTCTGCTGCAGGGTTATTAGCAGCCTATTAAGCCTTTGGAATAGTTTGAAAGAACTTTGTGTATTGGAAGCATGGGAATTAAAATAGAATCTTAGAATTCCTCGAGTCTAAGTGGTTTGAAGCCTAGGAAACCTAATCCATCACTTTGTAGTATTATGGAGGCCTTGACAAGTCAAATCTTTTAAACATTTGAGGTTGTTGATAGGCTAGAGTGCCTAGATCTCTGAAATTACGAATTCTCATTGTGTTTTGAATACCACCACCCTTATTCCTTTTGGTTTGGAGTAATTTTATTTCATTTTAAATAAGTTATGGCTATTTTATTAAATTATTTGAATGATTAAATGAAGATTGGATCACCAAGATCAAGATTGGATTCAAAATTACTCCAAACCAAAAGGAATAAGACTCCAAACCAATGAAATAAAACTGCCATAACTTCTTTAAAATGAAATAAAATTACTCCAAACCAATGTAATAATTGTGCAATGATTATTGGAAGCTGTTCTCAACTCAATTAATGACCATATTTAAATTTCATTCTCTGTCACACAGAAACGGTTTCCACAAGTTGATAAACTTCTTCAATAAACTCGATACTAAGACTTGAGTTACATCCAAACGCAACATAAAACATTTAAAATAAATATTTTTTCTCTGTTATCAAATTCCATCACAACATATTCATAATAAAGACGTGCTCGATCATGATGATAATATGGGTGTTAGATTGTCGAACCGAAAGAGCAAACCAAACAAAATGAGTTGTAAATAATAAAAATGAAACATTCGGGAAACACTCAACAATCACAGAGAAGAATCAAATGTAAAACTAGACTGTTATTTTCATTCATCATACGTATTACATTGATCATCTCATTCCCATTGATCTCTCTCTTCACTGATTCTCCACTCTCGTACCCCCTATTCTCGGCTTCTACATTGTAGAGATAAAGATCTCCAAACTCACAACCCGGTAACTAAATCATATAACTTAGTGAAGAATACTCAAAATAGAGATCAATGGTGAAGACAAAAGGCATTCTTACATTTAGTTAAGGGTAGTACTTAAAGAATAATATAGATCAATAGTGAAGATTAAAAGTCACCCTTACATTTAATGAAGAGTCTATTATATTTGAGTCTATCAGAAAGTCATGGAAAGTTCCTTATAGATATTTGAAGAGAGTCCTATTATTCATTACATTAATTGCAATATGTATGTTGATATTTCATTGTCTCTATATATGCTCAGTGTTTATATAAGAGTGGGGATATGCTATGTAACTTTACTTAGTCACGGTCTTAATTATATAAGGATATATACTTAATCATAGTATAAACTTGAATAAAAAATAGATAATTTTAAAATAGAAATATGAGGGGACTGGGATATTATAAAATAATGAGCATATCTTTGTGAATTATCCTAAGATTGTAGGGCTCAAATATTCATTGTGATTAATACAAGTTTGTAAACATTGATTGATGTATTTTGAGGTCATATAATATGGAAATAAGATAACACCTACATAAAACTTGATATCATCACAATATAACATATTTTGATTCTCTACAAATTTGAACAAGTTTTCATTCACAATATAACATAAAATGTTTTGATTTGGTCTTATATGTTAATTATATATAGTTCCAGATTTATTCCTTATGAAATAGTGATGAGATTTATTCTTTTATCTCTGTTAATGTAATTATGGGTCTATTATTCACATAATGTCTGAGATATAATAATTCTAGAACCCCTAATTTTTTGATCTAGTTATGTCTTAGTTTACTGTATAGCGTTGGAGTTCTACATTATGTCTGTACCAAAGATATTCTTCCAACTTTGATGTTATCGTTGATTGCTGAGTGTATGTTTAATCAGCCAGCTGGATTACTAAATTGGTCTTTTAACACATTCTCTCCTCTTGTTCGACGACTTCCTCACTATTCCTTAGTATGATCTTCTCACAATTTCCCTTAATCTTCTCACAATTCTGACAAAACTAACAACATGCCAAATAATCATTAAATTAAAGATAATTAGGATAATTAGGAATATTCTTAGGAATATTCCCCAATGCAGAATTTGAGATAATCAATTAGGATTCGATGATGTTCAGATGTGCCTTAGGTTAGGACTTTGATGTCGATTTCATTCGATATGTTGATATAGGAGGTTAATGAACCTATAGCCCATTTTTGGGGTATTACATTTTTCCCCTCTTTGAATTGATGTGCGAAGCGCAATGGTTCAAAAGATAGTCTGTGTATGATATTTGAAATTGATATGAAAGATATGATGATATTAGGTCCTGAATGACCAAAGATAATGTTCACTAAAGCAACGATGAACCAATGAAACAAAAGCATCAAAACACCTAATTCCAAACCTTATGATTGCAAATAAGTGAGTGACCGATTCCAGACTTGATTATCCTTAGAATAATCATGTAGGTATCACATCTAAACCCTTCAGTTACCGAAGAATCAAGGAAATAACACAACTAAACCGATAGTTGCAAAAACTGATACAATTTACAAGATTAAGAGAATACCAGATTGATATGGATCTTGATGAATCTGATATGCCCTGAGCGATGATTGATTTGCCCCAAGCGATGAGGACTTTTGATGAATCAGTAACTAGACATGGTTGTTATCTTGATTACTGAGGAAAGATATGATTGCCAAGATTTAGATTACAGACTTTGAATGATGTGAAATACCATGCCCCCTTCGGGATTAAAATTGAAATCTGACAAGAAAGTCAGCTTTGAATAGCTCAGAAGCATGCTAATTGATTTGAGAAGTGGTTAAACATGTTTTAGAATGCATTCTGCATCGTTTGGAGGTCTTGGAGACCAAGTTTGACAAGGACATTTATATAGTGGCTTCACTACCACGGTAAAAATGGCTATTACCGCTCGAGGTTTCGTTAATGTAGTTTTCCCTGTGAAGGGAGTGTTCGCTATGGTTAACCCTCTCTAAAGGTGACTCACAATAGTATACCACAAGGGGACTTGGCTCCAGATCCAAGGGTTTGACGCCTTTTCACTTTTAACCCAGACAAAGCAGACAGATAAATCTAACACACTAAGAGGAAGATTATCTCACCAAGGTCTATGATATCAACCCCATGTGATCTATCAACCTCTCCAAAGAGAGAATGTATCAATCAATAAGGGAAGATGCATAGACCAAGTAGAATGTGAGATGCGCTAAGTATCCTCCCTACCTACAAGGATTCCATCATCAAGAAGGATTTCACTGGGAATCCAATCTCTCAAGAACCACAAATAGTTTTCATAGGGCCTAATTACTATGTTTTCACAGATATATCAGAAAACAAATCTATCCAAAAGCATTCAAAAGCACAAAAGGTGGTACACTTAATGCTCCAAATAAACATGAGGTGAGTCCATAAAGTGGTGCATTTAACTCCTCACACAAATTTAAAAGCAAGTCCACACCCTAGAATACTAATGAGATCCAAAAAGCACAAAATGGGAAAGAACTAGTGGAACAATTAACGCTATTTCTAAGTAGACCCCTCCCCTGAATATGGCACTAACCTTGCAACCATGGGGTGAAATGAGGGGTGAGTAAGAATAAGCGAGTCCAATATCCCAATTTTGCTAATAAGATCAATCAAAAATATCCTAAGACTACCTATCAATACTTAAGGTGTTACAACCTAGTATTCAATTATGCAAATTTGAAGAAAAGCATGCAAAGAAAACACTCAAGCCAAACACATGAGAGATTCATTTTAGGATCCAAATTGAAATGTTATCAGATTGAGGAGAATACCTAGAATCCTCGCAACACGCTTAGTAGATGTTTACCTGCTTTTAGCAATTCTTGCACTTTTCCAATCAAAACCGGTAGGAGTCAATAAAAAATAGAGAATTTCAATTGTTAAGATTAGCCGTTAGTTGAAATCTAAAAACCAAATATGACAAACTACCTTGAAAAATGAAATGACAGTTGAAATTTGATGCCGAAACTCATACGACAGTGGGTCTGTTACCAGACGATAGTATGAAACTCGTATGACAGTGGGTGTGCTCCCAGATGACAGTCCAGAAACTTGTACAACACTGGGTGTTCTGTGAAATGACAGTTGAACTTTCAAATGAGAGTGTGTACAGCATGACATGATCCTCGATCTGATAGACTGTCGTACGATACTGGGTACAATGCGAAACAACTTTTGTCAAAAACTCATACGAAGATTGTATGAACAGAAATTAAAATTTGTAGTTTTGCACAGAAATCAAGGAGAAAAAGATAGAAATTGAAAGAATTGAAATGGAAACCCATTTCAAGGCCCCATGGTGGGTGCCATAAATGTGTGTGTGAATTTTGTACCTGTTCTATAGACACAACACTTCAGTAAAACATTAGAGGTTAGCAAAAATGAAATCGTGCAATGAATTGAAAGCTAAACTAACCAGGCGATTTACTGCCTTCTAATAGGTGCGAGTATGATGTTCTTAGATTGTTATCAAGATCAATGACCTTGACAACACCTAAACAAAGGATTTGAATGCAAAACTGATATGAAATATGAATGCAATTAATCTATTTTTTTTATTTTCTATGCAATGATATGATAAAAATTGATATGAATCTATGCTAGATGAAATTGATATGCAATGCTAATCTAGAAATGAAATTCTAATATGATATGCTAAAATATGAATGATCTCACAAAGCTTGGATTCGCAAAGATGATTCTTCAGTCTCCAATTCAGCAGCGTGATTATGCAATACTTGTGGATTTGAGAGATGATTTGTGAAGAGCTAAGCATTGATTTTATAGAAATCCAAGGCTTTGAGGATGCATGAAAGAAAGCCATAAATCACTCAAATAACTCAGCTTGATTTTTGAGTTATTTTTAAATAAAGGATATTTAACTCACAAAAACATGCAAAAGCAGAGTTGAACTCAAAATAGAGTTTAGCTTTAATTGATAATTGATAGTTGTCTACTTTTCTTGAATGTGCATGTTTTATTTATGAATTAATTTAATAATAAAGTGATTTATTTCCAACTTAACTGATTTTGAAAAATAAAACAATTCATTTATGGGTTAATCAATCATTTTTCAAACTTTTATTCAAAAACAATATCATCAAATATGACAACTTGCTTTAATTAATTAAATAAGAATTTAATCAATTAATGATAGGAATTTTGATTTATTGTCAAATTTAAATAATACAATTTAGGAATAAATAGAATTAACTTCGATTAAACAATTAAGTGGCAGAATTAAATCTAATTAATTAAACATTGAGAATATTCAATTAATCAAACTTTAGGATAAATAAGATTTATCGCCAAATAATCATTAAATTAAAGATAATTAGGATAATTAGGAATATTCTTAGGAATATTCCCCGATGCAGAATTTGAGATAATCAATTAGGATTCATTGATGTTCAGATGTGCCTTAGGTTAGGACTTTGATGTCGATTTCATTCGATATGTTGATATAGGAGGTTAATGAACTTATAGCCCATTTTTGGGGTATTACAGTTATATGGAAAATTGGTAAACAAGGAGCCACTGTAGTTCAATTCCCTTTTTCTAAGTCCTTCATGGAAGTTGAAGTATCACTCTTTAGGAAACTTATATCTCTGGTTCAAAGTTCCCATTAAAATCATTCAAATATTTGAAAACAATACCCAAATTTGCTACAGTGGTAAAGTATTAACAAAGCATAGCCTCATAGTTCCATCAGTTTGACAATCAATGGTAAGAAATTCATAATAATATTATATTAGAAGTGAAATGTTGATGCTAAGACAATTACTTTGTGACCATAATAATCCTACATATGTTTTTTTGCACAATAGATAAAGTCCGCTATTCAATTCCAAGAGAAACTCACAATTTCAATTGTGACCACACTAGCCTCATCGCAACAAACTTGTTAGAAACATGAAAAGAAAACATGTTAGCAATTCCGTCATTTGTCTATTGTTTGGGACAGTCACCGTAGAATTATTTGGACTCTCTCTCCTCTTGCCTTGCAAGGTTAAATTGACCTTTTTTTCATCCCTCCTTGAATAGACCCTTACTGTCTTGCACTTGTGCAATGATAGGACACCAATGTTGCTAATTAAGGTTGGCGGGATGATTATGCCTATCCTAAAAAAAGACTATCAAATCATTATGCTTTCAAATCAATTACCTATCGACGTATCCCTTGCGAGGGAGAGAAGCCAAACACATAAAGAACATGCACATAAACACGGCAACTAAAAAACTTAAATGGAATACACCAAGAAGTACCAAATGATGAATGCTCAATTGTTGTAATGGCAAAGCAATATCAGAACCGTCCATTTATAGTCCTAATGATATTGGAAATTATTGACAAAGAGTGTTTCTTTTTTTTATTATAGTATAAATGATTTTTCTATAGTTGTAATGATTTTTCTTATTTCTTGTCTTTTGTCCCTTTTTTATTTCCTGTGTTTGTGCTTCGTGACAGGATTTTGTCACCTTCTTTTGATGGTATATTTCATTCACTCTATGTGGAATACTATTTTGTTCACTATTTTATTTCAGCTTCATATTTCTTTCATTTTTCATATACACACATACTACACATGCTGATAAAAAAATGAGCTATTTGATTTAGGTTTACTTTTCATTATTGTAAATGGTTAATATTTCTGATGGTACTCCTTGGTGTATTTGGACTGTAAAAATAATCATATAAAAATAATAAATGTAGTAACGATGGTGCAGTGCATTATTGATATAGGTTCGATGACTCTTGTCAATGTGCCAAACTGTCAATGTGGTGGTGGGAAGTGTGTGTTGAAGACTTCACGGACATTGAACAACCCTAGATGACAATTTTGGTGCTGCCCTAATTGAAAAAAGGTTGCTAATGTGTATATCTTTAAATTTTCTAATGTAAATACTATTCATTATAATATAAGAACTAATGTAGACTGGGTATCACAGGGAAATAATGGTTGCGGATACTTTAGTTGGGTCGATGACAACTCACCTGCATCTATCTGCCCATCTCCACTTATCTGCGATGAAGGATTTGAGTGCAAAACATGTCAGGCTAGGGCAAATTCCAAAATTATATTTTTACAATGCCTTCTCTGTATTGTAATCGCATATCTAATTTGTTGCAACCATATGCAGAGATGAACACAAGAATTAGTTAGTTTAGTATTTTCATATTGTAACTAATATTTTAATATTGATATGACATAACTTCTCTTTTCCTCAAGTGCGCATATATATGGTTTACATCTTTTTTTAGAATAATTCTTCATGTTTATGGCTCAAGTGAGCCCCAATCTGCTATCAATCACATGATTTAACGTATAGTGTTTTCTTGGTTGTTCCTTGACCTTGACTATGGATTGGCTATCATTTTCAAGCTTGAGCGAGGCTTCATACCAAGCAGCGTCTGCAGATTTGTACACAATGTTGATTTAGGTTGGAGGTAAACTACATGTGTCATGTAAACAACATGGTTGAATGCAATCTCTTTTGCGTGTTTTCAAGAGTTTTCCCACCAATACAAGCGTAAATAACACATTGAACATAATCTATAGATGCTGCATGGTATGAAGTCTCACTGAAGTTTGCGCGCAGCGTGGTATGAAGTCTCACTGAAGAAGAGTACTACAGAGAGGAGGCCTACTGTACCAAGGAAGTTTGACAAGAACATGGAATATGGCTTAAACAGAATGGGAAGATGTCTTTCTAGCCTGGGCTTGGATCCTTCGACAATTAGCTTGATAATAAATGAAGCAAATGAGAGCTGAGCAATTAGCTTCCCAAGAAAAATCTTGTAAATGAACTGTGTGTACCCCAATTCCTGTGCCTTCTACGCATACCTAAATGATATATTTGAAACAAAAAGGCTAAATTTAGCCTTACCCTTGTTGTTTCAAATATATCATTTGGGTACGCACAGAGGGCACATTAATTGGGGTACATATAGTTCATTTATGAGATTTTTCTTGGGAAGCTAATTGCTCATCTGTCATCTACATTATTATTAAGCTAATTGTCGAAGGATCTAGGCTCAGGCTAGAAAGATGTCTTCCCAAACACATAAAAAACATACACATAAACATGACAACTAAGAAACATAAATGTAGATTTCAAAATAGCTGAGAAACATAATTATAGGCATCATGGTCACAATTTGTTGGAGACAAGATAATTGAGTTGTATACCCAGATGATGGAGAGTAACTTCTGCTCCTCCGATTCCAAGTTGACACTACAGGATCTAAAGACCATAGATAAGGAATAAATTTAGAGAGCGGAGGAGGGCCATAACGACCGAAATAACACAGGATGAACCTCAAGTTAAATGAGGCAACTGTAAACATTTTAATGTTTACAGTTGCCTCATTTAACTTGAGGTTCATCATGTATTATTTTGGTCATTATGGCCCTCCTCCACTCTCTAAATTTATTCCTTATCTATGGTCTTGGGATCCCGCATTGTCAACTTGGAACTGGAGGAGCAGAAGTTGATCTTCATCATCTGGGTATACCACTCAATTACGTTGTCTCCAAAAAAATGTGATCATGATGCCTACAATTATGTTTCTTAGCTATTGTGTCCCAGGACCCCTTATGACCCTTTTACAACCATTTACGACCTCTAAGAATACATCTTAGAGGTCTTAAAATTTCGTAAAGGGTCATAAGAGGCTCCTGGGAGGGGCCAGATGAGCTTCCACCTTCATGTGGTTGGCCCTGTTAAGTAGAGAATGTTAATTAAACTATTCTTGAAACATAATTGTAGGCATCATGGTCACATCAGGGATGAAACTATTCCAAGTTGACATTGTGGGATGGAGAACAACTTGGAACTAGAGGTGCAGAAGTTGCTCTCCATCGTCTGGGTATACCACTCAATTACATTGTCTCCAAAAAAATGTGACCATGATGCCTACAATTAATTTTCTCAAAGAATGTTAAACTATTCTCGAAACAAAGAGAAGCTGGCAACAACCAACAGAATGAGTGTGGACACCTAAAGATAAATATCAAATAGGGGAAAAACACCTACAACAATAGAGGCAATAGCTGTAGATACAGATGAGGATATCGCAGAAATCCCTAATTTAGTGTTTCAGAGAACAAATGATAGACTGTGAATTAGGGATTTCTATGATATCGTCATCTAAATCTAGATCTATTTTATTTACATTGGAATGCAGCCTGCCGATATTGATACTGTACCGGCCGAGCACGATGGAGGCATCGATTCTAATGTGAATTGTAGTACTCAAGGTATACATTTTCTATTCAAATTTTGATTAATGAATATTTAATACAATAAAACATATTCAATTGTTTAAGGTGGATTAGTTGTGATGATGAGATGCGCCATTTAGATGTTAACTGTGACAATCTCTTGGTTTCAGGCAATGCAGAAGGAGAAGCCTAGTTCAATATGCAATCTTCCAGAATATGCAGGGATATCAGGTGGAGTTGAAAAACACAACAGGGTTACATTTTTTATAGAGGTCTTTAATTGTGTATTTTAAGTTATAGACCATCGCGAAAATGTAAACATGTTTTTTTTCAACTCCACCTGCTATCCGTGCATATTCTGCTTGTGTTGCACGCACATTCTAGATTCAAAGTGGGAAAAATCTTATTTTCGATGTGAGGGAGAGAAGCCAAACACAAAGAACATGCAAATAAACATGACAGCTACAAAACATAAATGTAGGTATCACAACAGCTGAGTAACATAAATGTAGGCATCATGGTCCCAATTGTTTGGAGACACAACATAATTGAATGCTATACCCAGAAAATGCAACACAACCACTACTCCTGTAGTTCTAAGTTGACATTGTGGATCCAAAAACCATATATAGATTCCTTATCTTTGGTTTTTGGATCCTGCAGTGTCAACTTAGAACTACAGGAGTAGTGGTTGCATTGCATCGTCTGGGTATACCACTCAATAATGTTGTGTTTCCAAAACATCGTGACCATGATGCCTACATTTATGTTTCTTAGTTGTTGTGTCCTAGGACCCCTTATGACCCTTTACAACCATTTACGACCTCTAAGAATACATCTTAGAGGTCTTAAAATGTCGTAAAGGGTCATAATAGGCTCCTAAGAGGGGCCAAATGAGCTTCCACCTTCACGTGGTTGGCCTTGTTAAGTAGAGAATGTTAATTAAACTATTCTCGAAACATAATTGTAGGCATCATGGTCATATTTTTTTGGAGACAACATAATTCATTTGTATACCTACACGGAGAGCAATTTCTGCACCTCCGATTCCAAGTTGACACTGCGAGATGGATAACAACTTGGATCCAGAGGTGCAGAAGTTTCTCTCCATCGTCTAGGTATACCACTCAATTACATTGTCTCCAAAAAAATGTGACCATGATGCATACAATTATGTTTCTCAGAGAATGTTAAACTATTCTCGAAACAAAGAGAAGCTAGCAACAACCAATAGAACGAGTGTGGACACCTGAAGATAAATATCAAATAGGGGAAAACCACCTGCAACAACAGAGGCAATAGCTGTAGATACAGATGAGGATATCGCAGAAATCCCTAATTTAGTGTTTTAGAGAACAAACGATAGACTGTGAATTAGGGATTTCTATGATATCATCATCTAAATCTACATCTATTTTATTTACATTGGAATGCAACCTGCCAATATTGATACTACACCAGCCAAGCACGATGGAGGCATCGATTCTAATGTGAATTGTAGTACTCAAGGTATACATTTTCTATTCGAATTTTGATTAATGAATATTTAATACAAGAAAACAAATTCAATTGTTTAAGGTGGATTAGTTGTGATGATGAGACGTGCCATTTAGATGTTGACTGTGACAGTCTCTTGGTTTCAGGCAATGCAGAAAGAGAAGCCTAGTTCAATATGCAATCTCAATTCATATACATCGGATATCAGGTGGAGTTGAAAAACACAACAGGGTTGCATTTTTTTATAGAGGTCTTTAATTGCGTATTTTAATTTATAGACCATTGCGAAAATGTAAACGTGTTGTGTTTTTTCAACTCCACCAGCTATCCGTGCATATTTTGCTTGTGTTGCACGTGCATTCTTGATTCAGAGTGGGAAAAATCTTATTTTTGATGTGAGGGAGAGAAGCCAAACACAAAGAACATGCAAATAAAAATGACAGCTACAAAACATAAATGTAGGTATCACAACAGCTGAGAAACATAAATATAGGCATCATGGTCCCAATTGTTTGGAGACACAACATAATTGAATGCTATACCCAGAAAATGCAACACAACCACTACTCCTGCAGTTCTAAGTTGACACTGTGGATCCAAAAACCATATATAGATTCCTTATCTTTGGTTTTTGGACCCTGCAATGTCAACTTAGAACTACAGGAGTAGTGGTTGCATTGCATTGTTTGGGTATACCACTCAATTATGTTGTGTTTCCAAAACATTGTGACCATGATGCCTACATTTATGTTTCTCAGCTATTGTGTCCCAGGACCCCTTATGACCCTTACAACCCTTTACGATCCCTAAGAATACATCTTAGAGGTCTTAAAGTGTCGTAAAGGGTCATAAGAGGATCCTAGGAGGGGCCAGATGAGCTTCCACCTTCATGTGGTTGGCCCTGTTAAGTAGAGAATGTTGAACTATTATCGAAACAAAGAGAAGCTCAATAATTTATATCTAAATACCAATTTTGTTCTTATCAAACCGTCAAAACATTTAAATAGCCTTTTAAACTGCTATTAAAAATAAAATATTTAATCAACATTTACTTACAGATTTGTGTGCTTGTCTAAGTTTGATACGCAGATCTACGTATCAAACTCAGACAAGCACAAAAATCTATAGGTAAACAAAGCTTTCTTAGTCAGTTTGATTTTTCTTGAGGCTGTGAATATATAGTACAATGAAAATGCTTTGTTCAATCACCGTCATTTTTTTTAACCAAAAATTAGTATTGGTCAATTTTTCGACCTTTAAATAACATTAATTTTGACGAGAATGCTATGCATTTGATGTCCATTTCATCGAAGAGTGGTCGAATATTTTGTCTAAATTTTGACGTCAAGTTTGCCAAAGTTGGTCTCAATTCTGCCAGTTTCATGTGATTAGTTCGACAAAGAGTCGGTCGATAAGTCGGCTACTACTAAGGTCAAAATTTTGACAATGGGTTTTCCTGTAGAATAATCGATGAAAAAAGATTGACCACGGTTTTAGTCATCTATTCGACCAATTGTTGTAGAAAATTTGACTAATTCTCGTCAAAATTTAGGGAAAAATTTACTAGTGTTCAGATGGAGTTCCTTAGCCCATTCCAATAGCTAATGCTATGTCGACAACTCTTATCGGCATAACATTACCCTAGATTGTCTAATATGAAAAACTGTGTGTTTCTATCATCGATGAAGGATGGATGATCGTTGGGTGACTTTGACCAGATCTAATAGGCAATGTTATGCTGATACTTTTATTAGCATACCATTATTTTTGTTTCACTGATGTGCATAATATGTTGGGCCTAGTTGCCTTATTCTCAAAAGATTTAAAGGTTGATCAATCTTTCTAAGATTAGTGGATCAGTTTAATTTTCTTTTGCGTGATTAAAACCAAGGTGCACAAAATGATAAGTGTGCAGGTGCGTGGGGCCGAAAATGTTATGTTTTTTACCATGCATCATTTTTTGCTGGTGACTGAGTCACGACCTGAGAGCATAATAGTTATTGTCAAACTATTTTTTTTTTCTTTTAGACACTACGAAAACACTTGACTTGACTTGTTTCCACTTGCAAAGGTATGAGCTTGATTTTATTGAAAGTAGGGGCATTTATTGGCACATTCATGTAGCTTCCATGATCAGATTTTATTTTCTGATATTTCTTGATAGTTAATGCATATCAGAGACATTTGTGAGAACATTAAAGGAGTTAAGAGTTTTGAGGATGCACTAGATGTTTCTATAAAACATAAGTAAAAATAATGTGGGTGCCAAAACATAACTTTTTTGCCAAGATGGTCGAAAACACACACAATGGCTTAGAGAAGATGATCACTACTTAAATCCTTTGAAAATAAGGTAACTGGGACCCACAATGTATAAAACACATGATGTTTTCGGCCGCACACTTAACTTTTTGGACATCTTAGATTTAATTGCGCAAGAATGATGAAATTTGGACCGTTGATCTTCAATGATGAAAACACATAACATTTTCCATCCTATGCAGTTGTGTACTTAACATTTTGTACTCGTTAGACTTAATTGAACAAGTGTGATAAAATCTAAGTTGTTACCCCGATGGAAGCTATTGGCATAACATTGCCCATCGGGATGGACCTAAAATCTCCCAACAATGAGCCAAGTTACGTTGTTGGAGGGTTAAAAAAAACAATAGCACAAATTTTTTTTAAAAAATTATGATTAAAAAGCTGCAACTAAGATTTTAAAAATAAAAATTTTGGACGACAACATTTAAAAATTTAAATTTATTTTTTCAAATTCAAATCTTACGAGCAGCAAATGAAGATTTTCAAATTATAATTCTTTTGTCAAACTGAGGGAACAAGACTGTCTGATAGACACTGACAAACGATTTTTGTTTTACTCTGTTTGCAATGGTTGAATGTATGATATGTATGTGTTATGTTAATTTTAGGTACATAGGTGCATTCTATCAAGAGGATAGCCCCGCCCCAAAAAAATGGAGTACGGAAGAGTTAGTTTGATTTGATTTTCAATATTTTTTATAATATTATATCAATAATTGTGATCTTTTAGGAAAGTGGGGTTGCAAGTTAAGTGTGTTTGAGCTGTAGTGGTACTAGGATGGGTGACAACATCCTAGGTCCGATGTTTCACCTCTATGAGAATTACCTACATGCAATGAGTGCTAAGTATTTCATTCATTCTCATGAGAGACGAGATTTTGTGAACCTCTACTCATGAAACATGCAACACCAAGTTTGACTCAAAAACTACACAATTGAATTTGATAGCAATTTAATAATAGTTGTAACTTCAAAATTGTTAGTGCCGATGATGACTACCCATAATTGAGTGAAATGTATTCTTAGATATAAAATTCAACAAATCACATCACATCAGCACATCAATAAACATGACCTATTGCACAATTATCAGTCTCACTTTTACGAGTCTTTTAAGACAACTTGACAAAAAGCATATTAATGTGGCATTATATTTGATAATGTGACTACTATAAAAATTTGGGAGTGATCACATAGGCTTTTGAAAATCACAAAGTTAGGATGCTCAACTATTAGGTTCTCTCTTGTAAATGAAGTCAAAGAAAAACTATATATATATATATATATATATATATATATATATATATATATATATATATATATATATATATATATATATATATATATATATATATATATATATATATATATATATATATATATATATATATTTCTAAGAGAATATAAAATCATAATTAAAATAATAAGAAAATGATATTCTATCTTTTCTTATTTAGTAATATTAACTAATATTAATAGCTTGCCAAAAAAAAAATTTCATAAAACAAGATATTTACATATATTTTATTTTCCTATCTAAATTAAGTCAATAATAATTTTATTGAATCAAATGCTAGTTAACAATTTTATAAAATTGAACGAATAGTTAAGTATAATTATTCTAACATGGTATCATGTCATTTCAATTTCTTTATTTTGAATATTCAAGAATAAAATATTTCTAACTTAACTAGTAAATCAAATATAATTATTTTGTCATTCTAAATTAGTCAAAAAGAACAAATGCTTTCAACTTAACTAAATAAAAACAATATTTGGTTAGCCATTCAAATCAAGCAATCATACATTCATATTATCCTCTATGTGTGTGTGCAATTCCATCATGCCACCCACTTCAAGACAGTTAGGGGACCTCTGCCTGAACTGTGTTCTCACCTTCAATATGTTTGTTGCATTCATAAAACTTTAAATTTCAGTAGTGTGTTACTATCCAGAATCAACAACTAATAATTGTATTTTAAACAAAACTCAAAACAATTTGATCCAATAATTGCATTTCAAAGAAAAATCTTAATACTTCAATAGTCAATAGTCAAAAGTGGTAATAGATAATCAAAATTGATTGCATTTCAGAATAACATGTAGAATTGGTGTTTAACTATCATAAAGAATGCATATATAATCAATGTTAAATTTTGTTTCCAATTATCCCATAAAAAAAAGTATCTTAATTAAATCAAGTCCATGCAAAAAACAAGTTGTGACACAGAAACACAAGTTACATCTAGTTACTAATGAGGTATAAACATTG
This sequence comes from Chamaecyparis obtusa, assembly GCA_027943335.1. Taxonomy (NCBI): domain Eukaryota; kingdom Viridiplantae; phylum Streptophyta; class Pinopsida; order Cupressales; family Cupressaceae; genus Chamaecyparis; species Chamaecyparis obtusa. Next base: position 881,226 of record BSBK01000596.1, read on the forward strand.
ACATTATTAATAAGTAGCAGATATTTTCCATAGCAAGTCAAATAGTGATATTGCTATCAAGGTTCAACTGTGTGATTTTTGAGTCAAACTCATTCACCTATGTTTCATGAGTAGTGGTTACAAGAGCCCATCTCTCATGAGAATGAATGAAACACTTAGCACTCAATGCATCTAGAGGATGCTCACAGGAGTGAAGCATTGGACATTCCCAAGAGGTCACTCATCCCAATATTGATCCAATTCAAGTACACTTAACCATGGAGTTTTCTCCAAGGTTAAGCCCTCTTATCTTGCTACCCAGTATTAACATTATTATTTCCCTTTCTTGACAACTAATAAACTTTTTTCATACTAGAATTAATATGATTATATAGTAAAATATCTACAATCTTGATTGATAATAATGTATGAATGCTCATTGAGATTATTTGGGGGGATTGGAGAATGGACACAGTTTGTTAGAGTAGTCATATTATAGCTAATAATTTATTTATTTAATTATTAGTCTATTATACTCTACACTTAAGTTAGACTTAGGCATCTTATTACTTTTTAGGGTTTTAACCTTTAGGGTTTTGGTATCCTTTTTTAAGGATTCCCTCTTTGTATTTTTTTGTCATATTGGATCATAATGAAAGATTGTTTTCATGTGCATATGAGGTCTCTGGCTTTTTGGCCTCCATGATTTTCTTTCTTTTCTGTTCTTTGCTTCTTCCATGTGACAGGGTTATGCATGTAGGTGCTCTTGGGAGATTAGTTTTTCACCTAATCTAACATGGTATCAGAGCCATCTTGATGCTCGTTGTTCGTGTTTTGTTGAAGTGATTCAGAAGCAAGATGTTATTTTTTGTTTTTTATTTTGCCTACAAAAAAGAAAAATAATAATTTTGAGCAAAAACGGATGCCTCCATTGTGTCCAGAAGGCCCAAAAGCCTCAGAATCCATATAAAACTTGTCCATTTTGGACAACGTGGCTCTGAGGCAATTTTTTTTAAGTTTTCAGTGTCGTACGAGCATAAAAACCGAGGGAAAAATATATTAAAAAATCATTTTTTTAAATGATTTTTGCATTTATTTTAACGCAGCCCGTGTATTTTGAAAGGCGCCACCGGTGCTCCTCTGCCTCCAGCGCGCCTGCGCTCCGCCTGCTACTGTTGTGCCCACCGCGGCCCCCGCTCTGCTTCACTGCAGACTCACCGCCACCCTCCATGGCCCCCGCTCCGCTGCAGAGCCGTCGTCAGCTCCTCCGCTGCCCCGCTAGCCTCCTCCACCGGCCCCGCTCCGCTGGCCACCCGACGGGTTTTTAAGCCCCACGGGCCCTAGCAACGGTCACATAAGTGACCGGGAGCTCCGACTCCAGCCCCCTGCGCATGCCATGCACCCAAGGGCTCAATTTTTTCAGCCCCAGGGGCTCTAAATTCTTCTTGTGGAGCCTTTCTAACCCTCCCGTGCTGTTTTTGCTCTATCTAGAGCATACAGAGGTCTTTTTTAGACTTCTTTATATCATCGGAAAGCTCTTTTCAAGATCTTTCTGATTATGGAGGTTAGGGTTCTTGGATTTACTATTTTGATAGTGTTTTTTTTTTGTCAAAGTTGATGTTTATTTTTTGCCTTCCAGGAGCCATATCTCACTCATCTGGACTCATTTTTGGGCTCACCAAATATCGTCGGGAAGCTGGTTCAGTGAGTTTTTCAGTGGTAGGGGTCTTTTATCCAGATTCTGCTCTAGGTTTTCTCTCCTCTGAGTTTTGCACTTTCACACTCTGGCGGATTACTTGGGTTCTACAGGTCTTGGGATCTCTTCTTCTGGTCTTCTGGCTCACTCTTCTTTCTGACTTCTGAGAATTGTATGCTTCTCTTCTATTGCATTTCTTTTCTGTAAATGCACTTAGATAAAGTGCCTTATTTTGCATATCTGGGATCTTGTACACCTTGTGTTTGTTTGTATTCGCACTCAGTTATAAAGTACCATGGGGGGTTATGATGTTTTTGCCTTTTGTGCTCATCCACCTTTGTCAAGTGAGTGTACCTCCCATGACATTAGCCCATGCTATGTGTCTATGACACCACCCTTTATTCTGTGCTTGTACTTCTATTGCACTGTTGGTGTTCCTGATTCTTCTTCTTGCAGATGTTTTTGGCATTGCATTTCAGTGTTCCTGTCACCCCTCCCCCTGTTCAACATTATGGGGGGGTTCACCTGTTGGTTCTATTGCTTCCTTGGTTCGGTTGAGTGATCTACATATTCATTTCTTGTTCTTGTATACTAGGCAGATGCAGTGGCTAGGCACCTATGCATTTCAGTGAGATGGTTCATCTACTATATAGACTCTCATTCATCCCTATTTTGGAGGTCACCTCTTCGATTGATCATCTCTTCAGACTTTGTCTTCTCTACCTGGTCATGCACTATTTTAGTGGGGGTTCTAGCAGTTTCTTCTGACAGTGTCTGCAGCTTCATGCTTCAGAGATGCTTCATGCTCTTTCTTGTTCCTTTCTCTGGGACATTCCCTAGATTGGAGGCTTTGTTTCCTTCATCTAGTTTATTTCTTGTACTTGGGTACCTGATCAGGCCTTGTTGCTGGGACCCATTGCTCTTTCACGCATTTTAGTTTTCATGCATCTTTTAGTCCTTAGTTGTTTAGCTTCTCCCTAAGTTACACTTAAGGGGGGGTGTTAGAGTAGTCATATTATAGCTAATAATTTATTTATTTAATTATTAGTCTATTATACTCTACACTTAAGTTAGACTTAGGCATCTTATTACTTTTTAGCATTTTTACCTTTAGGGTTTTGGTATCCTTTTATAAGGATTCCCTCTTTGTATTTTTTTGTCATATTGGATCATAATGAAAGATTGTTTTCATGTGCATATGAGGTCTCTGGCTTTTTGGCCTCCATGATTTTCTTGCTTTTTTGTTCTTTGCTTCTTCCATGTGACAGGGTTATGCATGCAGGTGTTCTTGGGAGATTAGTTTTTCACCTAATCTAACATAGTTGTGTGTGTCTAAGGATGGAAGCTAGGGTTTGAGTGCCCTAGCTTCTAGTTTTGTGATTGCTACTTGTCAGGAGGTTTGTGTTGCAGGGGCGAGGGTTGTCTCAGAGCTTGTGGGAAGGGTTGTTTACTAGTATCATAAGCCAGTTGTTGTGGTTTGGATAGCCCATGGTTGGGCTTATTTTTTGTATAAGTTCTTCATTTTGGGCATGGATCATAGGAGTTTATAGGAATAGAGCTACATGGGGTGCAAGCAACATTTTTGTGCCCCTCTTTAAAAACTTTCAAGTACTTTGTCCCCACTTTGGGGTTGTGTCTCTTGGTGGGGAGTTGTTTGTGGCTCTGATTTGCATGGCGAAAAAGAGCATTTCAAGTGGACGGCTAAAAAATTAGTATAAGGATGTTGCTATTGGGAGTGGTTATTCTATGCGCATGCATGAAAATCCCATTTTTGGGATGACTAGTGCAGACATCAGTGAGAGTTCTTCTCAGATGGGGTTTTTAAGCCTACAAAGATTAATGGATGCTTGGCCAAGAGTGATCACATGCCATTTTTGGTGATTTCTCTAGTGTCTATTTAGGAAGATGTTGAGTATTTATCGAAGCATGCTTTAATTTTCAATTTCATGGGAATTCATGTTTTTTTGCCCTTTTTGGAGTCATGGGCCAAGCACACATGGAACCCAGAAGGAGAAATGGAAGTGATTTTGGCTACCAATAGTTATTTTTTGGTAGTCTTTAATTGCATGTCGGATAGAACTAGGGCTTTTGAAGGGGTGCCTTACTTCTACATCCATGTTGGCTTATTCATTGAGCCATGACATGTTGGTTTTAACCCTACCGAAGAACTTCCATCACATGTATCAGTGTCAACAAGACTTCCATGGTTTCCATTGGAATTCTAGCAAGAGGATATTTTCAATCTGATTGCAGGGCATCTTGGAAAGCCTGGGGGATCTTCACGACAAACTATGGAGAAAAAGGTAATTACTTACGAATGTGTTTGTGTTGAAGTTGATTTAAGCAAGCCTTTACCAAATTCCATAGAAATTCAGTTGGGTTCAAATTCTTGGATCCAACTATTGGATTATGAAACTTTTCCATTTTGTTGCCAGACATGCCATGAATATGGTCACTTGCAATGAATGTGCCCCAAATCTAAACCTGCGGGGATCTCTTGAGGGGGGCCAGTTAGTGCTCCTCCTAAACAAGATAAGCGGAAGACTCCTATGGTGGAAGGAAAGGAGAGTTTTATTCTAGTTAGAACTTGCAATAAGGATAAAGGGAAAAAGAGAACCTTTCAGGATAGACATTCTAATGAGGTTTTCAATAGGTTTAAGGCTCTAGATGATATAGAGAAATTGATGGTGCAATTGTTAACATGCCTAGTGGTCAGGATCTCTTGGTTTCAAGTGTTCTTGAGAAGGTACAAGAGTATGATTATAATCAAAATGGCCAATAAGATGAGGGACTAGGAGTGAAAATGGACATAGATGTGCTACAAGGGAATACAATAGTGTAGGAGCTGAAAGGAGGCAATGACATTTAGGATGAAATAAGTAAGGTATGTTTAGGATTACAAGAAGAGAAATATTTGCAAGGGGGAATAAAATGCAAATACACTTCTCCTCTACTGGGTATTCAACAAAAGGATTTAAAGAAGGGGACCCTTGATAAATTTTCTAAGGCAAGGAGGAAGAAGGATCATGAAAATGTGAAGTCGATTGGTGAAACTTTGGTGGAGTTTGGAGCAATGAAAACCATTGACTCTCACTTTCCCTCTTTTCAAAAATGATAATTCTCTCATGGAATATAAGGGGGATGAATAGAATCCCCAGACAAAAGGCTATTCAAGATTTGATTGGATCTTGCTCTCTAGATGTAGTTCTTATCCAAGAAACTAGATTATCTATTGATGATATTTTCAGTAAGGTATCTAAAATTTGGCCTCGATGTCAATGTCAATGTCAATGTCAATGTATCATAGCCTGGGGTAACTCTAGAGGTATGGCCCTTTTTATGGGATCCACAAGGGATTATTTCAGGTTGGTGTATTTTCGGTAGGTCTTCAATCTACTTGATGGCTACAAGAAATGATACTAGAGAGATGGTCCATCTGACTAATGTATATGCTCCTAATGACTTTTTGGGTAAATCCTTTCTTTGGACTCATATTCAATTTGTTCAGTCTCTTGCTCTGTTATATCCATGGATCTTGATTGGAGAATTTAATGCTATAATGAGTCTAGAAGAGAAGATGGGAGGTAATCATAGGCTTGACCCTTCTGTTCTAAGGAATAACATAGAATCTCTTAGAGTAGTGGATGTCAAACCTGCTAATGGAATGTTCACATGGAATAATAGAAGATGTGGGAGAGAGTCAATAGTAGAGAGGCTAGATAGATTCTTTTTTCTTGTTATTGGATGGTTGATAGTTGGACTACTAGTTTAGATATTTTGGATTGGAGAGCTCTAATCATTGGCCAATCAAACTTTCTGCTACAATGTTCCATGTGGCTAAGAATCCTTCCTTCAAATTTTAGCTTACATGGCTTTAGGATCCTTCACTTTATGACCATGTTCTAGAGTGGTGGAATGAGGGGAGACTTGCTTATAGTATTTCAATGTACTCCGGCTTTGTCAAACAATTGCAGCATACAAAGTACAAGTTTAAAAGGTGGAATAGGGCCTGCTTTGGTAATATTTTCATGGATAAGAGGAATGCTTAGCTTCTAGGAGATGCTATTATCCACCAAAATCAGGGATCATGGATTATCTGATGACTTGTACAAAGAGGAAATAACTATTGTTAAGGAGTTAGAGGAATGGGAGCTACGAGAAGAGATTTATTGGAAGCAAAAGGCTCGAGTTTATTGGCTTTAGCAAGGGGATAAAATACAAAGTTCTTCCATAATATGGTAAAGGATATAAGACAAGGGGTTATATCATGTATCTTACTTCCTTTGAGGGGTCACTCCTTTCCTCTCAATGGGAGATTACCTAGGAGGCTATGCACTTATTTGGAAAATATTCACATATGATTCGGATCCAACTATGGTGGAGGAAGGGTTGTTGTTGAATTGCATCCCTCTAATAGTAACTAATGAGATGAATGAGGATATTAACAAGCTTATATATTTATCTGAATTGGAAGGAGTTGTTTTTGGCATGAAGAAGGGTAAAGCTCTAGGGCATGATGGATTTCCTACTAAATTTTATCAATATTTATAGGAAATTGTTAAGATGGATCTTTTTGAGGTTGTGCAAGAGTCCTTCGAGAATAAACATTTGCTTGAATATATGAATCCTACTTTTCTCACTCTTATTCCTAAAAAGGAAGGAGTTGACTCTTTAGATTCCTACAAACCTATAGCGCTATGCAATGTGATTTATAAAATAATCACTAAATTGATTGCAGAGAGGCTCAAGCCATGACTTAATAATTTAATCTATGAGGAACAGGGTGGTTTGTGGATGGCGGGAAAATTCTGGATGGAGTTATAACTGCGACTGAAGTGACGCATTCTATGGCTATCTTGAAGGAGAAGGGCATGTTTATAAAATTAGATATGGCTTAATCTTATGATAGGGTTAAATGGAGCTTCTTACATAAAGTCCTCACTACTTTTGGATTTGGCACTGAGTGGATCACCTGGGTTATGAGCTGCATCACTTCCCCTTCCTTTGCTGTCCTTATTAATGGAACTCCTTTTAAGTTATTTGGTTCTTCTAGGGGCCTCTGAAAAGGGGACCCCCTATCCCCATATCTTTTCATTTTAATGGCAAAGGGGCTTGGGAGATACATCAAGTCTCAAGTTAGGCAGGGACTATTTTAGGGTTGGAGGTGGGGACATGGCCTTCATTCATCTTCTCATCTTCAGTTTGTGGATTATATAACATTAATGGCTGCAACCAAAATTAATGAATATTCCAATTTTAGGAAGGTTCTTGATGTATGCATTAAATCCCCATGTCAGATGATGAATGATAGGGAGTCTTTTTTTTTTTTTAACACTCCTACTTCTATTCAAGTCAGAATTGATAAGATTTAAAGGTTTCAAATTGGAGACCTTCCCTTTGTCTATCTAGGAATTCTTATTTCAATGGGGAGGATGTTTGGGGGGCTATGGTAGGAAATACTAGATAAATTTCAAAATAGGGTCAGCCACTGGACTAATAGGTGGCCTTCTACCACTAACAAAGTAACACTCTTGAAATCAGTGATACATGCATTTCCCACGTATAGATGTTTTTTTGTAGATAGCTCATGCAAGCTTTATTAAGGACTTTGAAGCCCTCTATAGATAATTCCTATGGATAGGTAACCTACTTTCCTCAAAGTGGAGCTTGGTTAGATGGGATGCAGTTTGTAGATCAAAATAGGATGGTGGTCTTGGATTGTGGCAAATGGGCTTAAATGGTCATGTTCTTGCAACCAAGTTTTTTTGGAGATGATGCATTAATCAAGAGTAGGGATGGGCCAAAATCCTAAATATTAAATATTTAGGAGGAGTTGATGGTAGGGAGGTTCTTCGGTGCATTTTGTCAGGTAGTGGCTCTATGATTTGGAAGACTTTGAAAAAAGAGGCTCAATTGGTTAAGCAAGGCCTTTTTTGGATTTGCAATAGGGGTGTTGAGGTTGTTTTTGGAGGGACTCTTGGGATGGGTTTCCTCCTATTCTATCCAAATTCCCTCATCTCCAGGATCTTAGTACTATTTTTTTTGAGGCGAGTTGGAGTCAAGTGGAAAATTTTAAAGTTTCTTAGAGAATGGAGCATGGTGAGGTTTTCAGATGGAAGGAACCACATGAGTGGTCTCCTAGGGGTTCTATTGAAGATAGAAAGGAGCTTGCCAAGATCTTAGGGGGTATATTGTGTAACTCTCTCATAGGGGATGATATTCTTGCTTGGGGTCCTCATCCCAAAGGTAAGTTTACTATGGCTTCTGGATATCAAGAGTTGGATAAGAGAACTTTTGGGGAGGCACATGTTTCCTAGTGGAAGCATGTTTGGAACAAATTTTCTTGGCCCACATGTAAATTTTTCCTGTGGCTAGTGGCTCATAACAGATGTATTACATGGGAGAATATTTTGAAGAGATGATTTCAAGGTCCTATTTTCTATCTCTACTATAAGAATATGGAGAGTGTCTCTCACCTTTTTTCCAGTGTCCTTTCATGAGAGAAATCTGGCATTGGTGGTGGGGAGCTTGGAAGCATACATGCATTCATGTTGATTCTTTTGTTGAGTTTTTGAGGTCTTGAATGACCCCACATCAAGATTGATTTCCTTCATGTGGCATGGGTTATTGGCCCCTATTTTGTTGTTTGGAAATTTTTTCTAAGATAAGGGGATGTTGGAACGAAAAGTTTGGTTGTGTGTTATTAGTATGGTTCAAGAGACTCTGATGGCTAAGTGTGATCTCTCTATCGAAATTGACCCATGAGATGTATCGGTGGTCCAAAACTTGGGGGTCTTTGATGCTGCCCCTAATGATGATTATTTCAAAATACATCAAAGTAGGAGTAGGCATACAAAGAAGAATGCCTAATAGGATGGTAGGTGGTCCCCCCTCCTTTGGGGATCTTGAAGATTAATATTGATAGTTTTTCCAAAGGTAATCCTGGGTATGTTGGAGTGGGAGATGTTGGTAGAGATATTGTATGCAATGCCATCTTCCTCTTCTCTATGTATAAAGGCCAATATACTAATAATTATATGGAGGCTCTAGTTATTTTAATAGCTTTATAAAGAGGTTTCTCCCTTGGTTGGCAGAAGATTATTTATGATTTTGATTCACAAGTTGTGGTTGAGATGTTGAACCGAAACATGATGGATAAGGTTGGTTGACATTTGGTCTTGTCCATATTAAATAAAGATTTTAAATGATGAGGATTATGGTAGAAAGTTGTGTTTGTTGTGAAAATAGAGCAACAAGTAATGATCAAGAAAGATTGGTTCTCTAGAAGATGAAGATTATGCCATGCCTCTAGAAGATGAAGAGTTTTAGAGGGGGGCGGTTTGTCATTCCTTGGAAATAGTTGTAAATATTGCAATGTGATTATTAATTATTTGGAGGGAAATAAAGATAGAAGACTCATGTTCAATGATGATTTCCTTGAGATAATTTTTTTTATTTAATGCAAGTAAAATTGTATTGTGCAAGTTTTCCACGATGTTATAGTTTAGATATTAGATCATAGTATAAATGTGTTCTCCTAATATTCGCTAAAAAAAATGAATATATGAATTAATATAGAATCATTTTGTTTAGCTACATATTGTTATTGTTTCTTGTTTTAAAAAATTATTGTTACAATTTGTTGTTGATCCTATAAGTTTAAAAAGTATGCCCTCTAGTGAGTTGGCCACTCAACCAAGGATTTGCAATAGTGTGGTAGATATAAGTAGTTTTTTAATTCAATAAATATATGTCTAAGAATTGTGTTCATATAATTTGTACCCCTAAGTTTGTATATATTGTTTGTGTTATCTTTTATGTTCTACATGTTTATGTGATGTCAAAATCTTACACTCTATAGAAAGAAAATTTTGTGTTGTTTATTATGTTCTTTGGCATGTTTATGTGTTGTGAATGTCTTACATTTTGTAAAAATGAATAGTGAGCACATAGTTTAAAATTAGGGAGTTTGACTATGTAAAATTATAAAAAAGACATGAAAAATTAATAGAAATATCATGTGGTAGTTTGAAATGATTTAAGAAATTATGTTCCTTGTAACTATTTTTAAAGTTTTAAAAAAATTATATTACAATCGTTTCAATAGATTGAAAGTTTAAAATGATTTTCTACTTAGATTTTATTTATGCATAAGCACTTGTTGTTTCTTAGTTTAAAATCTCACATTGAAATAGAATGTTTGAATTCCTCTTGCATTTAGCTTTGGACACCACTTGGGCTAACTATATATATATATATATATATACATATATATATATATATATATATATATATATATGTATATATATATATATATATATATATATATATATATATATATATATATATATATATATATATATATATGTATATATATATATATATATATATATACATATATATATACATACATATATATATATATATATATATATATATATATATATATGTATATATATATATATACATATATATATATATATATATATATGTATATATATATCTATATATATATGTATATATATATGTATATATATATATGTATATATATCTATATATATATGTATATATATATGTATATATATATATATATATATATATATATGTATATATATATATATATATATATATATATATATATATATATATATATGTATATATATATATATATATATATATATTCCTATGATATTATGTTGTTCAAAAAGAAATTATAGAGGTTTCATATTTGTGATATTTTAAAGGTTGACTAACTTTTGTGGATGACTCACACTCCTTTTAACACTATTGCAACCTTCATTGTTTAATTTTAAAAAAATAGATTTAATTTTTTAATTTTAATAAAAATAATAATTTATATTTTAATATATATTTGTATAGGGTTCATTTAAAAAAAAGTGGAAAGGTTTGTGCCTTATAAGTTAATATTCAAGCTAAATTACCAAAAAAAGGAGAAAAAAAAAATTAAAATATATATTTTTAGCCTTTCATGCTAGAGCAAGAGGATAGATATATAAATTTTTATTTGATGTTACAAATGAATGTAAAAATAAATTTTGATAGACAACATGTGGTTATAAGACTTTTTTTTAATTGTGAAAAGTACATGTTGACACATTTATTTTGATTTTTATTAGTGAGTTGCAGTCTAAGAAACCATTCCCATTAAAAAAAGTGCATTAGATTCATAAATAGGAATATACTAAAATTTAATAGTAAGTTTAAAACTCAAATTGCCCATGATAGCAAGAAACCTAAAAAAGTTAGAAAATTATTTTTTATAATTCCTGCTTTGCTAGATTATCATGGGAACATAGAGTCATCAAACACCTGATTATTTTTCTCTTTTCTTAATGTATTCTTTACCCATTTGATGAGAATCTAGTCATTTGAATTTTCTATAATAGAACCCTTGATTTCGAATCTTTGGTTTGTGAGGACATCTCCTCTAAATATTATTCTAGTTCTCTTCACAGTTCATGTATCTCCAACTATCACACCATTGTGATTTGGAGCACTCATTAAATTAAATTTTGTTGAGGCATCCACCACCATCCTTTGTAATGGGAAAAATGTGTTTATGTTTGGGGCTAGTCCCTTTTCATCAAGTTACTTGCTTTAAATAATTAGCTTTATTTGCAAAAGGAGAAAAATTAGAGGAATCTTTTATCGTACGATATGTGACATTACAATGTTTGCATCTAAATTTAATTATGTCATAATCCACCATTAAATTTTAAATTTTGGAAAGTTAGCCAAGAATCTAATTTTAGTGGGTTGGTGCTGCACGAATTATCTATTTCTACTAAAATCTATGCAAATGTTTATGAAGAGTATAGAGTGAATGAGGGTTGATCTTAAAATGATGCCAGTCCCAAGATAAATTTATCAATGCAGTTTCAAAGCAATTTGAGACAAGGGGGGCCTAAAAATGTAATGGTAAATTTAGGAGTTTAGACTAAACTAGAATAGCTAATGTTTTTATAAGAAAACTAAAATTTGGTTAGCATGGTTTGATAGTCTAAAATAATTTGTCTCATATTCAATGACCCTTTTATAATAGAATTGGTCTATCCTCGAGAATTTCACAAGTCACATAGAAGAAGCCTTTGGCACAGGGATTGATGAAAATCTCACCATCTACTATAGGTTGTTAATGTATAAGTATTCATTCATTAAACCCTCATACATTTAGCCAGGCTATTAATTTTAGATTTTTTTGAATTTATATAGTTATAAGATTTTTTTAATTCTAAATGTGATATTTTTTTGATTTTTTTTAGAAACAATACCAAGGTGTTGATTCTTTAAACAAAAAAACCTAGAGACAAGCGGTCAAGTGAACAAACCATTAATAGCACACTAAAAGTGCTTATTAGTCTTAATGATAGTTTTAGAGTATACAAAAATAACCAATAGTAGAGAAAAGTTTTAAACTGAGACTTCAAATAAAAACAAGAAAGATATATGATAAAGGGCTAGCTAAAGAGTCAACCCTAGTCTTTAGTGGGGAACTTGTAAAGTTCCTTATGGTTCCCACCTTTGTTGCCATCTTTGTCAAGCATGTTTTCCTATAGCAAATAGAGTGTGGTAGCCAATCCATACACAACTTTGAAGTTGAATTTTGAAATGATCCCAATCTTCTTATCCGGCTCCATGACTTTCTCCTTAAGAGCTGAGAGTTTTGCATTGGCACATGTGTTTTTTCCTCTAGGTTGGTTTGTCGAGGTTGTCACTATGCTGCTAGAGTCCTATATAATGGTTTCCTTAGAGTGCTTGTCAATGGTGTTTTTTGAGATTTTCCCAACATCAACAATTGCAACATTATTTCCCCTCATTAGTAGAATCCCCATCATTAACCATGTCATCTTCCACAACCTTCTTATTGCTAGTATTTGGTTATTTTGTATGCTTATTCGACTGTATATGATGTGCACCAAAGAACTCTATCATATCCTCCTTGATTTCATCTAAATTCTCACCCTTAAGAGTAATTTCCTCAATAAGAGGTTGGGTTGAGGCTTTCTTCAATTTCTTAGCAAGAGACATTATGTTTTTCTTGATTATTATTTTAAATGATTTATATTAATTTTATGTTAAAATTATAATTTACACTATGGTGAAAATCCAAATGGTGAAATTCCCTTGAACATAGGTGTATAGACCTAAAAATGGCTTCATAAATTAATTAAATATTTATTATTTAATTAATAATTATTCCTCTATTTATTAAATGAATTATTCAATTTATTTAGTAAATTCACTATAGTCTATTCCTCTATCCTAAGTCTTCTAATTAGTCTTATTAAAGTGATTTAATTTACACAATCACCTAAATATGACTAAGTCCCCTAGTCCACCTCACCTACCTAGTCACCTGACACATCACTTTGGCTAAAATAAATAATTATTATTAATTATTTATTAGTGATTATCCTCACCCACACATGTCCTATTCTTAAGGGCTATGTGACCTCATAGGACTTAGTCTCATGACCACATGTCCTCTCAACAACCAAGTCAAGAGACATTCCCTATTCCTAAGGGGCTTCTCAAGCCACCTCTAAGGGTCAAAGGTGACTCATAGGACACTTGTGCAAAGAGTCCTCATGAGGAAAAGGTCTCTCCCTCTTTCTCTCTTTGGTCTTTGTGAGACACTTGACATGTGTCTTTCCCTTCCACCTTCTTCTCCTCCATGTCAATGTGAGAGGAACATCATCCCTATTCTTCCTCTCACATTCCAACTACATCCCCCTTTCTCTCAACTCCTTCAACCAATTCAATCCTAGCCTTAGGATCTTCCACCTTTCATTCTCAACCGTAGGATTATGCCACCTAGGCCTAGATCCTCCAAAACTCTATAAAAGGAGCCACATTTCCCCTTTGGGAGCTAATAGGTATTTTTGTAATAGGAATTCAAGCATTCAAGCAATCAAGCATCCAAGCATCCAAGCACTCTAAGAACAATCAATCCATATTATCATCATTTCATTTGCATTCCATCCATTAGATTGCGTAAGCTATTGTGCACTCATTTCATAAAATCTCCACACTTTGGTAGCATCTTGGGAGAAGGCTTCATTTGGAAATCTGAGAGCTCAACCTCTACAAGAAATCAAGGCTAGGAGGACAATGGAGACAAGCTGCATGGTAGGTGAAGGTAAATAATTTAGTTTCATCATTTTATAGTTACTTTGTATTCTTCATTGTGTTGCATTAGATTGATTTATTGGCTTTTAATAATTAATTTATCATCTCCAGTTATTAGACATCTAATTTGCATACATTTTTGGTGATAGAAGGAAGGCCAACTTCCATTTTTAACATTTTGTTTTTTTAGTTTTCCGTGTGTAGACGTGTCCAGGTTTTTACTGCGCATTCGTTCACGAATACTGCACATTAATTCATCTATTCTACGGATGCATTTCCAATCAAATCTATCATTTGTTGTCTTTTTCATTTTTAGTTTTTAATTAACATATGCGCATCCGTTAAGATTTCTTGTGCATCCACATCAATTTTTTGCGCATCCATTATTCTGTTATGTACATCTGTTTAATTAGTCTGTGCATTTATCCACTGTTATTGTGCATCTATTATTTACAGTAGTTAGGTTTAAATTTCTGATTTAGTTTGATTTTAGCTAACCTTTGACAAATTTTTGTTTTCTTTGGTAGCTTTTAGGTTGTTTTGCAGGACATTGTTTTTGAAGACCCCATTGCTAAACAAATTTTCTAACGGTTTGATTGCAGGTTGCCAAGGGGTTTGCAAAATAAACCATAATCTCATTTGGGCTTAAAAAAAGACATGTCTTTGTTTTGTGTGTTTTCTTTAGAATAGCTCAAGTGTTTGTTGTGTCTTGCTTAATAGCATATCTGTAATCCTAAAATTATAACAACGTATCCTCTCCCCTCGCCATTCGTGGACCTTGGGTGTAAGAGAAACTGTTATAATTTTTAGAGGACATTCTTTGGTGGGAAAAAAGGTACTCACCCCAAGGAACGACCCAACCGGTAATAGGCTAAAGCCAAGCCCTTCCAAACCGGTATATAAAAAATGCTAGTGTGATTAGTCTCACATTAGATAGGTGTGAATTCATTGTGGCAACCAAAATCTCCTCCAATACCCCAGTGGTGCGTTAAAGTCTTACTTAGTAGAGGTGAAAGTCTTGCTTTGAAAAGATTGGAAGAGCCCCCTTAATTGGGAAAATGACTTGATCACAACCACCTGAACAGATGTCCTTACTAAAAGCTTTTGTTTAGTGGCCAAAAACCTTCTATCTGCTGGCTCAAGGAGTCACCCAAGCTCGTGAAGACACCCCACATTACTCACGGTTCATAGTAGAGATAGCAGTTCTTTGGGAAGTAATGACCCATTGAATTCAAAACTTAGTGTGCCTGAGAAGTGAGTGCACTGTAAGGAGGAGCCTGTGCCTCCAAGTTCCTAGGTTGTCCGCTATGGATTTGTGTGGCTGGATTTTATTATCCTAGTGGGGATTCAGCAGATATCATCCTTGCCTACCATAGGATTTGTAAGCGTGTTTGTGCATTCATATTAGCATAGTTAGATTAAAATCATTTCTGTCTTGCATGCGTGTGTTTATGCATTTTTCACTTTGCCAAAAAAAAAAAAATAGAAAACATCAAAAACATCCAAAAAATTTCAATTCAGATCAGAACCTCAGAACTTGCACATATATCACATCTTGCTGCGCATTTGATCAAATTTGTTGCACATCTATTCAGACTATCTGGGCTTTTGATTTTACCAGTTCGCATCTGTCAAATTTTGCTGTGTATATATCTCATTTTGTTGCACATTTATCAATCTGTCTTGCACATTTACAACAGTGAGCATTTCCACCAACTTTGCAATTTTCCAAATCACTTTTTCAGATATCCATTTTCGTCCTTAGTAAGATTCTAGAAAAATAGTCGAGTTGCACAAACCTCTGATCTTTAGTTTGACCATTTTTATCATTTTTCACCATTCCTTCATTAAGAACTCATCAAATCATTTTCTTCCAATCTTTGAAATTCTCAATTTAGTGTTGAAACATTACCTTATCTATTGGATTTTGATCTTTGTGAGTTTACCATATCAGGATATATCATCCTCAAACCACCAAACTTACTTAAGTTATTATCTCTTGATTTCCCTTTTTCATATCATAGTGAGATCTATACCTCCTATTGACTTAGAGTTTATCAAGTTGTCTTATCACTTTTTCAACACATTTCAATATCTTTTCTATCAATCACTTTCCATATCTTCTCATCAAGAATCTTTCATCCCACAATCAATTTTCTCAATTTTATGGTTCGAACTCGATCTCAAAAACTTAAACAAGCCATTAATCCAAAATCCCTAGACAAGATGGAAGGAAATACCAGCAACGAAGAAAATCCTTGGCCCGAAGCTCCTAAGAAAACTTCATCTTTTACATCCACTGACAAACCCACCGATGACGAACTTAGGGAAGCTTCACAAGATCCTTAATTTTATCATGTTATGGAAAGACTCTTAGGCTTGGATAGAGAGATGTATTTCCTCATGCTTGCTCAACAAGGAGCTAAGTTACCAAGTGATTTTGATGTTTCCTATCTTAGAGAACCAGCTCACACAAACAATCAAGAAATACCTAAAGGTTCTCAAGATACTCATAGAGCAAAGGAAACCAATCAGCAATCCAATGCTTCTCATAGTCATGAACAACACACTATTTCTCAAAATGATTAGCAAAATCATGCTTCCCAAAATCATGCTTCACAAAACAATGCTTCCCACAACAATATTTCCCAAAACTCTCAAGGAAACACATTATCTTTGGATCCCGTTCTACAACAAATCCAAATGCTTCAACAACAAATCTGTGACATCCAAACTGGATCATCAACAAAGAAGTATTCCTTGGATGATATATTTCCTTATCCTTTTGATAAGAACTTAGCAATGATTCCATTCCCTCCTCATTTTGAGGTTCCAAAATTTGACAAATACAAAGGGAATTCAGATCCACAAGATCACATTCGTGAGTTTTGTGCTTATTGTATTGAAGTCGCTCACAATGATACTTATCTTATGTGACTATTTCCATGAAGTTTAGGAGGACAAGCCATGGAATGGTTCTCCAAACTACCCCCGGGCATCAAATCTTTCAATGAGCTTCTTGAAAAATTTGTGACTCATTATTCATATAACATCAAACATGAAGTCACTATTGTTAGATTTGATAACCATCAAATCTTCCCAAGAACACCTGCATGCAAAGACTGCTACAAGAATGAAGACAGAAGAGAAGGCAGAAACTATGGCGGCCAAAAGGCCAGAGACTGCAAAACCATGTTGCAAGAAAATAATCTTCTATTAACAATGATGAAAATAATACAATCTCCTTATGAATTACAAAGAGGGAATCCTTATAAAAGGATACCAAAACCCTAAAGGTGAAAACCCTAAAGAATAATGAGATGCCTAAGTCTAACTTAAGTGTAGAGAATAATAGACTAATAATTAAATAAATTAATTATTAGCTATAATATGACTACTCTAACACCCCCCCTTAAGTGTAACTTAGGGAGAAGCTAAACAACTAAGGACTAAAAGATGCATGAAAACAAAAATGCATGAAAGAGCTATGGGTCCTGGCAACAAGGCCTGATCAGGTACCCAAGTACAATAAAATAAACTAGATGAAGGAAAAAAAGCCTCCAATCTAGGGAATGTCCCAAAGAAAGGAACAAGAAAGAGCATGAAGCATCTCCGAAGCATGAAGCTGCAAACACTGTCAGAAGAATACTGCTGGAACCCCCACTGAAATAGTGCATGACCAGGTAGAGAAGACAAAGTCTGAAGAGCTGATCAATCGAAGAGGTGACCTCCAAAATAGGAATGAATAAGAGTCTATATAGTAGATGAACCATCTCACCGAAATGCATAGGTGCCTAGCCACTGCATCCGCCTAGTACATAGGAACAAAAACTGAATACGTAGATCACTCAACCGAACCAAGGAAGCAATAGAGCCAACAGGTGAACCCCCCATAATGCTGAACGGGGTGACAGGAACACTGAAATGCAATGCCAGAAATATCTGCAAGAAGAAGAAACAGGAACACCTACGTGAAAAAGAAGGTACAAGCACAGGATAAAGGGCGGTGTCATAGACACAGTCTACATGGGCTAATGTCATGGAAGGTACGCTCACTTGACAAGAGTGGATGCGCCTATAGTGGAAAATGCATCAGAATCCCCCCATGGCACTTTATAACTGAGTGCGTATACAAACAAACACATAGTGTTCAAGATCTCAAAATGCAAAAGCAGGCACTTTATCTCAGTGTGTTTACAGAAAAAAGAATGCAATAGAAGAGAAGCATACAATGCTCAAAAGACAGAAAGAAGAGTGAGCTATGAACTCAGAAGAAGAGATCCCCGGACCTGTAGAACCAAGCACTCCACCAGAGGGCATAAACTGCCAAACGCGGAGGAGTGAAAACCTGGAGTAGAATCTGGAAAAATAACCTCTGCCACTGAATAGCACACTGAACCAGCTTTCCGAAAATACCAAGTTTGCTGAAAACTGAGTTCGGATGTGAGAGATATAGTGTCCGGAATGCAAAAAGTACCTGTGACTTTGACTGGCAGAAAACCCCTGCAAACGGCAAAATCAAACAACCAAACTGAAAAAAATAGAAAGGTCTCAGAACCAGCTTTCCGTCGATATCTCGTTTGGCAAAAAATGCCACCGTATGCTCTGATACCATGTTAGATTTGATAACCATCAAATCTTCCCAAGAACACCTGCATGCAAAGACTGCTACAAGAATGAAGACAGAAGAGAAGGCAGAAACTATGGCGGCCAAAAGGCCAGAGACTGCAAAACCATGTTGCAAGAAAATAATCTTCTATTAACAATGATGAAAATAATACAATCTCCTTATGAATTACAAAGAGGGAATCCTTATAAAAGGATACCAAAACCCTAAAGGTGAAAACCCTAAAGAATAATGAGATGCCTAAGTCTAACTTAAGTGTAGAGAATAATAGACTAATAATTAAATAAATTAATTATTAGCTATAATATGACTACTCTAACAACTATGCTTGATCTTTGCAATGCACATCAAAAGAATGGAGAACCCTTCCTTACTTTTTTGCAAAGATGATGTCAATTGTTTGCCAAATATCCATGAACGATTCCTAAACAAGAAAAGATGGATATTTTTGTGCATAACCTTACACTAGAAATGAGTTATAGGTTACAATTGCAATGTCCACCAAAATTCAATAAGCTCATAGAAAATGGTATCAAGATTGAAGAAGCCATGGTCCGAAAAGGTGAGATCAAACTTTATTCCAAAGACAATGCTGGATCCTCAAACTCCAATTCCAATAACTATAACAATGACAAATTGAAATTCTGGAATAAAAACAAAAATGTTGTCAATGATGGGATTGTTGATAATTGTAATGTCAAACCAACACAACCCCTTCTCAATCTCACTAGTCGGGCCAATGCTACTCAAGGAACCTACAACAATCAATCATCAACTCAAAATACCAACAAAGATTCATCTAAACCAAGATTGCCTTTCATGTCACCTCGAAGAAACTTTACTCCTTTAGGGGAATCTCTCAAATCAACCTTACGGAAGTTAATCACAAAGAAACTCATCACGCTTCCTAAAATGAAAGATTTTGAACCTAGAGTGAAGCCTTCTTGGTGGGATGAGAATGATTATTGCAAATTTCATAGAGGCAAAGGACATAAAACCAATGATTGCAAAAGGCTCAAAAATGTAATTCAAGATCTAATTGAAAGCAGTGAAATTAGTGTTGATGGACATACCTCAAATGAATCACATACGGCTTTCAAAGATCCACTTCCTGAGCATGAAAAAGGAGGTTCTTCCAATACTAAGAGTGATAATCAAGCCAATTATAATTCCACTCCTTATCGATATGTTGGTAACATTTTTGAATGTCATCCTTCTATGTATTATGCCAATGTCATTACCATCAAAGGAAAATCAGAGAGTCATCCAGTCCATGTTACTACTTGTGCTCAATCCAAAGTTACTCTCCAAGGAGTCCAGTCTAAACCAAATGCACCTCACCACAAGTCTGTTTATGTCCCAAAGTCTACAACGAATATTTCCAACCAATACAACCTTTTGGAGCAACTCAAGAAAACACCTGCCCAGATATCCATCTTAGAGCTTTTGCGTCTATCCCCATCTCACAAAGATATCCTTGAAAAAGCTCTTTTAGAAACCCAAGTACCCACAAATCTAGATCATGATTGATTTCAAGCTATGGTGGGCCATTTAACAACCCCGCATTACCTATCCTTCATTGAGAATGATGACTTAGCTATTACCCAACCTCATAATGCTCCCCTACATATCAAAGTCCTTGTCTAGAGTCACAAAATCAAACGAGTACTAATAGATGGAGGAGCTGGCTTAAATATCTGTACATTGAAACTAGTCCTTGCATTGGGATTCTCTGAAAATGTTGTTGATCCCAAGAAGAAAATCATGATAAAAGCTTATGATGAGGAAGAATGATCATCCAAGGGGTCTGTTGTTTTACCAATCAGAGTTGGTCCTATAATCAAAGATGTACCTTGCCAAGTCCTAGACATGGATCTTGTTTATAACATTCTCTTGGGACGACCATGTATTCATTCCATGCAAGCTGTACCATCAACCTATCATCAATGCTTGAAATTCCCTCATAATGGTCAGGAAGTCACTATCAAGGGAGACACTAATCCATTCTAGTATTGCAGTTCTATGAAGACATCTGATTCTTTGATACCTTATAACCGTACTGGATCTTCTATAACTACACCCATTGATCCTAGTAATATAGCATCAACATCAAAATCAAATGGGATCAAGATAGACATAAAAGAAAGAAGTATGGGAGAATACACTTTAGGTCAATCTCTTTGTATCACAGAGTTGCCTTTATCTCCTAGATCATATGGTAGATCTTTGATCACCAAACAACAATCAGAACCCCCTTCCACACTTGTTTATGACACATTTATAAGTGGGGGCACAATATCCAAAGAGGCAACTGAGCGTAATGCTACTCATTTGCTTAAATCACAAAAGAATGAAGAGGATATCAAGCATGAATATATATCACCTGATGTCTATGGTAAAGGGTATACTTTATTACAAAAGATGGGATACCAAGGTGCTGGACCTATAGGGTTACAAAGAGAAGGTGTTATCAAACCAATCTTGCAAAATCCAAACTATCAAAGAGACACTACAAGATTAGGATATAAAGGAGAAGGACCAAAAGAACCAAAAGGAAAAGCAAAGATTACACCTTTCCATGAAATATCTAAAGCTCCTGCTTTGCAATTCAGAAAGAATGGTATGTATGTAGATCCAGAGAAACAAAGGATAGCACAAAGAATAATTGATAGACTTGGGGATAATGATGATTCTGACTCAAATGATTATGAATGGGATTCATTATCTGATTGTACTATAGAAATAGGATTTGATGTTGTCCATCACTATAGTAATGATTACCATGAGGGAGAGAGTTCAAAGAGTGACTCACTAGGATTGGTCCCACGTAATACTACTCTTGTCAATCGTGAGGGAAGTGAGCATTATTTTGTGATAGATGAATTAGATGAGAGTATGGAAATAGACCTCGCTGATACCATCATAAGCCTTGACAAATTTTCCATCAATACCATCTCTGCCTTTGAAATTGACCCAAATGATCTAATGCCCCTTGTACATCCTAAACTTATTGATTGGGATTCTCCCGATCATCCAGAACTTGATGTATTCCATAATGATGATGCAATCATTGACTATCTTGGAATCAGAGATCATTTACCACCAGGAGATCACAAGTCAATATTTCTGATAGAACTCAATGACATGGCCTACTTTGGTGCGAGTGCCAATCCTTTCAGTCATAAAAATATAAAAATAATCAATAGATCTAATGGTGAAAACCACTCGGTGGCAGTATTAGATCCAAAAATAGTAAAAAGAAATGATGCATCTGATGGTGAAAACCTCTCTAAGGTGCCTGACGATGGAAGGATTGACACTCTTCCCAACTATTTGTATTGAGAGCAATCTATTATTCTTATAGAACCAACAGTACCTCTTAACATTGGTACAGCAGAGTCTTCGCGCATCCTCAAAGTAGCAGCATCCTTGACAGAATCAGAGAAAGAAGCTTTTGCAAAAAATTTCAGAGAAAGACAAATCAATTTTTCTTGGTCCTATGCTGATATGTCTGGCCTAGATCCAAATCTCATTATGCATCATTTATCTATCAAATCAGGTGTAAAACCAGTTAAGCAGAAGCTCCGCAAAATGCATCCCCATATTGTGCTAATGGTTAAAGCGAAATTGAAGAAGCTTCTAGATGTTGGATTCATTCAGGCTATTGATTATGCTGAGTGGATTTCAAATATTGTCCCCATCTCAAAACTAGACAAATCTATCAAGATTTGTATTGATTTTCAAGATCTTAATAAGGCTTGTCCGAAAGATGACTTTCCTCTGCCAAATATTGACATTATTGTTGACCTGACATTTGGGCATGAGATGTTATCATTAATGGATGGATTTTTTGGCCATAACCAAATCAAGATTACGCTAGAAGACCAAAAAAAGACTACTTTTACTTCTCCATGGGGTACATACTGCTGGAATGTGATACCTTTGGGCCTAAAAAATGCTGGAGCAACCTACCAAAGAGCAATGACCACAATCTTTCATGATATGATGCACACCATTATGGAAGATTATGTTGATGACATTTTAGCAAAATCCAAAGACAGAGCTGGTCATTTGAGAGTGTTGGATAGAATATTCACCTAGATGGAAAAGTATTAGATTCGACTCAATTTGAAGAAATGTGCATTCGGAGTTACATTCGGTAAATTGTTGGGGTACATTGTCTCAGCCAAAGGAATCGAAGTGGATCCAGAAAAAGTTAAAGCAATATTGGAGATGGCTTCCCCCACTAACTTCAGTCAGTTAAGATCCTTACAGGGATGTCTCCAATCCATCCGAAGATTTATTTCTCAACTAGCAGATCGAAGTCATCCCTTTCAACATTTGTTGCATAAAAATATCTTATTCCAATGGGATGATCAGTGTGAAGCAGCTTTCAATAAAATCAAGTAATATCTGGCGAATCCTCCAACTCTGATGTCACCAATTACGGGCAAGCCACTCTTGCTCTACATTTCAACTATGACAGTTTCACTAGGTGCTCTACTGGCTCAGCAAGATCATGAAGGAAAAGAAAAAGCCATCTATTATATCAGTCGCACCCTAGTGGGATATGAGCTAAATTATTCTCCTATAGAAAGAGCATGTTTGGTCATTGTTTTTGCATCACAAAAATGGTGACATTACATGTTGTCACACTCAATCCAGCTCATCACAAAGATTGATCCTTTAAAGTATCTATTAAGCAAAACAGCACTGACAGGCAGATTGGCTAAGTGGGTCATGCTACTTAGTGAATTTGATATTGAATATGTAGACAGGAAGGCTATTAAAGGTCAAGTGATAGTAGATCAGCTAGCAGATGCTCCATTAACAGATGACCAACCTATACATACAGAGTTTCCTGATGCACACATTTTGGATTTATCTACACAAACCTGGCAACTATATTTTGATGGATCGTATACACAACAGGGTTCAGGAGCTATTATTCTTTTTGTCACACCACAAGGATACACCATTCTGAAATCTTACAAGTTGCTTTTTCCTTGCACCAACAATGTAGCAGAATATGAAGCCTTGCTGATTGGGTTAAAGATGGCTTTACAATGGAAAGTAACT
Organism: Chamaecyparis obtusa; assembly: GCA_027943335.1. Taxonomy (NCBI): domain Eukaryota; kingdom Viridiplantae; phylum Streptophyta; class Pinopsida; order Cupressales; family Cupressaceae; genus Chamaecyparis; species Chamaecyparis obtusa. Next base: position 904,757 of record BSBK01000596.1, read on the forward strand.
GAAATAAATGTCTATGGGGATTCTCAGTTGATTGTAAACCAGGTTAATGATGATTATCAGACTAAAGATGATAAGTTATTACCATATAAATGTATGGTTGATGACTTCAAACAATATTTCTCAATCATCACTTTTGAGCAGATTCCTCGGCATGATAACAAGGTTGTCGATGCCATGGCAATGATTGCTTCTTTGTTTGATACAGAAGATACCAAGGTCCGTTTTGAGTTCTTGGTGGAATCCCTGACTTGTCCTGCAAATGATGATCCTAATACAAGTATTATATGTCATCTAATTGGACACGATTCCCCCATCTATGGAAAAATTTATTCCTATTTGAAAAATGACATCATACCCCCTGACCTATCCCGCAATCAAAAATGAACTTTTCTCCGCCAAGCCTCCTGCTATGTCCTAATATCTGATACCCTTTATCGACGAGGTCTTGATGGTACTCTCCTTCGATGTCTTGAGCATGATGAAGCTCAAACTACCTTGCGAGATGTACATGAGGGTATTTGTGGGACACATTTGAGTGGTCCCTCTTTGGCTAAGAAACTCATGCGTATGGGTTATTATTGGCCTACCATGGAAACATATTCCTTTCATTTTGATAGAGCATGTAAGAAATGTCAAATACATGGAAACCTTATTCATGCTCTAGCACAAGAGTTACATCCTTTTACAACTACCTTGCCATTCAGTCGGTGGGGGCTTGACCTCGTGGGCACTATCAACCCTCCATCTTCCAATGGTCACAAATGGATTATCACTACCATAGAATACTTTACTAAATGGATTGAGGTCGTTCCATTAATTACCACCACAGGGAAACAAATATCCATGTTTATCTTAAATTATATCATTTGTAGATATGGTATACCTATGTATCTCATTACTAATCATGGGAAACAGTTTCAAAATCAGGACATGGATGAACTGTGTGCAAAATTCCATATTACCCATAACTATTCCACCATATACTATCCCCAAGGAAACGGCCAAGCTGAGGCGTCAAATAAAACTATCGTTAAAATCCTACAAAAGAATGTCAATGACGCTGGCCGTGACTGGCATATCCAACTAAATCCAGCCTTATGGGCTTACCATACCTCCATCCATACTCCTACTGGAGCCACTCCATATTCCCTTGTCTATGGATCCGAAGCAGTCCTGCCCCTTGAGGTCGAATTGCCTTCACTTTTTGTCACTCTCAAAGATTTGATTCCTAATGAAGACTATAAAGTTGCACAGTTGACTGAACTAGAATTGTTGGATGAACACCGTCAAAGAGCTTATGATCATTTGAAAGTCTATCAGCAACGTATGTCTCGTCAGTATAATAGCAAGGTAAAGATCAGAGACTTTCAGCTGTGTGACTTAGTCCTCCGCGAAAATCCAAAGAATCAATAGCACCGTGAAAAGAAGGGCAAGTTCAAACCCAATTGGTTAGGTCCTTTTGTGATTACAACAGTCTATGGTTCTGGGGCTTATCAATTGTCAACACCTGAGGGAGATCCCTTGGATGAACCTCTTAACAACATCCATCTCAAGAAGTTCTATCCTTGAAATCTCAATGCAAGGGCTATGTATATATTTTGTAAATATAAAAATCATAAAAATACAAAAAAAATCAAAAAATCAAATGAAAATTGCAATAAAAGCATGTGGTGAAAACTTGGAAATAGGTGCCATGTGTATCGAGTTAGCCCCTTTATCTATTAGGATTCTTTTAGTGTGTCTGTTCATTGTATATGACCACAATAAAACGGCTAGTTAGTCCTCATACCCACCATGTATATATCATAATAAAATGGCCAGTTCATACATCATCCATTGTATCTACCCATAATAAAATTCCATCATAGCTTGATCATTTGTCATGGTCTTCATCCTAGTCTTATTGAGTCTTTCTTCATCCATAATAAGTCAGTCCATCACCTAGCTGGGGGCATGTCCTCGACCTAGTTCAGGAAATGGATCTATGATAGTCATGACTCTTAGAGGACACAATGGAGTGATTTTCACTAGACAAAGAAAAATGCAATCAAATGTTCTTTCACAATGATATCTTTATGATGAATCAGAATTTGTAATCTATCCTTCCAAACATGACTGTTTATCTATCGAATCTTGACTATACATCATCACTTGAACTGATCACTATATCTTACACTATCTTTTTGGCAAAAGAAATGTATATTCATGATAGGCATGTTAGAATGATTTGTTGAAAATTATGCATTCATATCTGGATTTCATTGTTATCATGTTTCCTATGCTATTCCATGATATCTTTGACATGAGTTTGAAACTATAAAATGTCATTGATTAGGATAGCCATGATGGGGCATGGTATTTTCTTTGGTTGCTATTTGTAGGATATTTCCCCATGAAATTGAAGGAACAAATAATTGGGGTGTCTGCGCATGAGTGCCTTCATTCATTTAGTAGTATTGACAACATCCAAGTCATGTTGTTCTACGTATGCTATTTATGGTGATACGCCAACACATACCTCAACTCCAAATATTTGTTCCTCGATGGAGGAGGGAATATTCCTTGTCTGTTACACAAATGAAACTCAGGTCATCTCGGTTCAATTATACCTAGATGCTTGTCAAGTTTGCAATATTAAACTCTATGCAAGAAATGCTTAGGTCATCTTGGTTTAATTATACCATGATGCTTGCATTTTCTTGCAACATAACAAGCTCAATGATGAAAATCAAGTTCCAGTTATTATGAAGTTCTAAGATGTTACCTAAAGTTGTGGAGATACATTCATTTTATATTGCATTTCATTTAAACAGTTCATGACTTACATATCAGTGCTCCTTTTATAGAGATTTATAGGTTACCTTTCTTATTAGGTTATCTGTTCTCTTAGTCTATTCTTCTTGTGTCAGATACATTGTTATTTAAGTTGAGGACATTTGGACAACCAAAAATGTTACGATTTTTTGCATTTAACATTTTGCACTTAATCATTTAGAGACATATGTTACCTTCATTAGGAGTGTTCATTTGTATATAATTTGATCATTTATTATAGCTATCATTTCATCTCATTTTCTTTTATCATGTTATCAGTTATTACATTCAATCATCTTAGGTACATTATCATTTATTACATTAGATATCATTTGCATTACACTGTTGTGTGTGTGAAAATTGTACCTGATCTGTAGACACAACACTCAGTAAAACATTAGAGGTTAGCTATAATCAAAATCGTGCAAAATTGAAAGCTATTTAACCAAGCGATTTACTGCCTTCTAGTAGGTGGGAGATTAATGTTCTCAGATTGTAATCGAGATCAGTGACCTAGACGACACCTAAATGAAGGATTTGAATGCAAAAGATGGATATGAAATAAATGCAATTAAACTATTTTTTTGGATTTTTCTATGCAATAAGAATGAATGAAAAACTGATATGAAATTAATCTATATGAAAACTGATATGCTATGCTAATCTAACAATGATATGAAATATGAATGCAAAAATAAGATTGATCTCACAAAGATGTTGATTCGCAAGAGCTTTGATTCTTCAATTCCAATTCTCCAGCGTGATTGTGCAAAATATGAGATGATTTGTGAAGAGCTAAAGCCTTAATTTATAGAAATCCAGGGCTTTGGAGGTGCATGGGAAAAGCCATAAATCACTCAAATTAACTCATCTTGATTTTTGAGTTATCTGATCATGAAAGATAGTTAATTCTCAAAATCATGCAAAAATAACTTTTTAACTCAAATTAGAGTTTAGATCAGCTTTTTGAACTCCAAAAGGATGTTGAGTTCCAAAAAGTCAATAACTTGCATTGATTTTCTGATTTGGAGTTTAACTGTTTCTTTTGAATATGCATAATAATTAAGAATTAAATAAATAAATAAAGTGATTTATCCTCAACTCAACTGATTTTTGAAATAAAATAATTAATTTATGGGTTAATTAACTATTTTACCAAACTTTTATTAAAAATTATATTATTAAATAATGACAACATGCTTTAATTAATTAAATAAGAATTTAATCAATTAAAGATAGGAATTTTGATCTATTGTCAAAATTAAATAATAGAATTAAATTTAATTAAACAATTAAGTGGCAAATATTAAATCTAATTAATTAAATATGAAAATATTCAATTAATCAAACTTAGGATAAATGTAATTTATTGCCAAATAATCATTAAATTAAAGATAATTAAGATGATTAGAAATATTACTAGGAATATTCCCCGATGCATAATTTAAGATAATCAATTATGATTCGATGATGTTTAGATGTGCCTTAGATTAGGACTTTGATGTCGATTTCGTTCGAATTGTCGATGTAGGAGATTAATGAACTTATAGCCCATTTTTGGGGTATTACAACTGTCATTTATTATTCATTATACACATTATATATCATTCATTTATTATACATTATATGCATTTTACATCATTTATTTATTATCCATTATCTGTGTTTCCAATCATCAGTTATATCATTCATTTACATCATTTATTTATTATCCATTATCCACATTGTTCATCACAACATTGCATTGATAATCACATAGCATTAGTAAACTCATTTAAGACATGCATTTATATCACCATCATATTGATTATTAACCATTAAGCATCAAAAATATCAAATCAGATATAAATCATTTTGCATTCTAAGACATACATTCTATGCATATTAAAGTAAATCATCACATCCTGCATATGTCAGTACGCACATGTATATAAATCATCAAAGAAAATCATGATAGAACTGCATCACTGTATATATAGAGTCAATCATATAGCATCCATCATATAAAGTCCATAAAATAACAAAACTATCCAAATGTCCAATGATATAAATCAATAACAATGTGTCCATAGTCAGTGTCCATCAAGTCAAAATATAATGATATAATGAATCATAATGGTACAATAGTGTATACAATGCTCTCTCAACATCTATGAACCACTGCCTCCAGACTCTGTCTGCCGCTGTCTACGGGATGCAATGTGGCCTTATGCTGCTAAACTCCCTGATGCTGAGGATCCACCCTGATCTCTCGAACTTGTCGGTGCTCTAGGAGGGCGTGATGATACACCCTCTCCACTAACTGGTGCCCCTCTATCATGAACTACCATCCTGATAGCCACTGAACTCTCCCTATAACTCTCGATCCACTGATCCCTCGAGACCGCCTGTCTGTACGCCTCTCGCTAGTAGGATATCTCCTTCCCCGCATGTATCATGGCTCTAATGCTATCTCCGCGAGGACCCAACTCCTCTGTGCGCTGCAGCTCATCTAGTAGCATCTCTGACTCCCCGAGTCTCTCAAGCACTGCATCCCGCTCATGTCTCAATACTCTCATCTATCTGTCCATCCTCTCAATCTATCTCTCTAGACTTGGAACCTGGTCTACCTGCACCTGTGTAACTGCTAGTCAGACTAGCAGTGTATCGATATTTGGGTCCTCCTCAGCAGCATCTCTCTGAAAATAGGGATCCTGTCCCCCGATATCCATGTCTGCCTGCTCATCTAGTGCCTGTACATCCACCATCTCAGCATCTAGCTCATCTTGTACGTCATCATGAACCTAGCCACCCTGTACAACACTGCCCTATGCCAATAAGATGCATGCCTCATCCTGTGCGGTTGGTCCCTATACTAGGGCAACTGGTATATGTACTTGAGCGACTGGTACTTGTAATGGAGCTCCTGCTGGTGGCTGTGCTGGCTATGCTGGAGGCTGTCTCTGTCCCTGTCTAGCCGGGGGAGGCATCAATCCCCTCTGTCTCACTCCACCTCCTCTCATCCATGGTCCTGCCCTGTCCCCTCTCCCTCCATCTCCACCACCATCTCCACCATCTCCTCCTCCATCTCCTCCACCGTCACCGTCGCCTCATCTCCCTCGCCCACGTTTATCTCTCCCTCAGAGTCTCCCCCATCATCTCTCTGCAAGATCTCTCTCTGGAGGCCTAGCTGCTAGATCTATAATTCGTGGTACAGGAACATCTCTCAAGAACTACTCAAGATCTGCAGTCATCCCAGGGTCCACCACTGTCTGTCTCATGGTCCATGCCTGAAATGGCATGTCCAAAAACTCCTATCGAGCCGTATCGAATGATGCCATGGGTCCCCAGTCCCGTCTCTCCTGATGTGTACGAGCATGCTCTATCACTCCTTGTGGCATGCCCTGGACTCTGCCAAATTGGCTGACTAACCAACTGTCTCTCAAAAATAAAGGGCATCCTCCCTATTAGCCATCATGACTCAAAGCAAAAACCTAGCTGTCACTCATCATCCCAAGGCTCACAACCTAAGTACAGTCTCCATGTCACTGTATCTAAAGTATCAAATGTTTATAGCCAAAACTCTAAATGGCCCAGTTTTGCCTGTGACAAAAATGAGGAATATAAATGAATGTAGGGCTGCCTTGTGCCCCGAAATCTAATGGCCACTGGTCGCGTCACTGCAATGTGCTCCCATGCGCAAACATGGAGCAGTGTCACACCTACTGATAGAGATGTACCCGCATGGTACACCACCTAATGAATATCATGATAGAGATGTGCTAATAAAAAAACACCCCAAGCAAATCAGGTCCCCTCCATCATCCGCCATAATGTGCGGCCCCATCCCACTGCAAATCCATGTGACCTCCGATCAGGGCATACAAATCCCCCAATCGCCCCTGCTAGAACCACTGGAAGCAAATCATATAAATCGACCATGTCCTCCCAGCTAATCTCTCCATCCTCTATATCATCATCATCGAAAATGGATCTGCACTCTGTGACTCCGCTGTGTCGATCATACTGAACCAGCTCACCTGTGATGGGAAGATGGAGGATGCGATAAACATCCTCTAATGTGACTGTCATCTCCCCTATCAGAAGGTGGAAGGTACTCATCTCTGAGTGCCATCACTCTACTAATGTTGTCATCATACTGAGATTCACCCAAATCTCGAGCGTGTAGATCACGTAATACAACCCAGATGCTCCGATTAGCAGCCTGTCTGTCTCTGACAGTGCCGGTCTCAGATTCTGTGTGACGGGATATCTCTCCCGTGACATCAGAATATCTGTAATATCCTCTTATTCAAGTCAACAACAATCAACCTATCAGATTTTGATAAACTGATCTATCAATCTATCTATCCTATCATATCAATTTCGAACATGTTTTATCATGTGTTTAAACAGATGATTCTATCAATTATCTATGTTCAAGACTGGTTAACTAGCAAACATGCTACAATGTTTGCCTATCTTGATTAAATCGATCAAAATCAATCGCCGACAGATCCAATCGGCTTATCGACATCAAGTTTGACCTAAATGACTATATCATTTGCCCAAATTCTACTATCTAAAACACATGCGCAGCATTGAAACATGCACGCGCAACTTTCTACTTCATTTGTGCAGGTTTTTACCCTTGTGCAATCTTGCTTCACCTTTGTGCAACTTTTTAACATGTTTGTGCAGGTTTTCATGCTTGCGCAATTTTCTTGCACATTTGCGCAATAATTCTGCACAAATGCGCAGTTTTGATTCATCTTTGCGCAACATTATTTTTCTTTAGAACGCATGTGTAGCTGACCTCCATGCATGCGCAGGAAATCAAATTTTCTGCACAAACATTTTTATTTACTGTGCATTGATGCGCCAAAACTGTGCATTCATACAACGCCTAAAAACAAAAAAAAATTCTAATCTAATCTACCATTCCATCTACCCTACACACGCTAAAATTCTACTCTAACATGCATCAAATCATGAAATCACAAAGGAGGATCGAATCACCTACCGGCTCACCTGAATCGGGTGGTCGCTAGAAGCGTCTAACCCTCTCAAACTGATGATCTGACAGCGAAAATGGCATCCTGGTGGCTCTGCTCTTCTCTCTCTCGAACTCTGATCTCCACAAGACAAGTGTGCACAATGAGCCTATTGTGGACCCCTTAGCCCTATTTATAGCCTGTGGACCCTATATGCTTGGTGTGTGGACCCTACTTCTCATTTTTATTCCATTTCACCTCATTTTCACCCATCTTTTCTCCTGTTTCTTTCGTGAGATTGATTATCTAAAAAAAAAAATTTAAAAAATGATGAAATAATCTTTTTTGTTAATCAATCTCTCGAGGGGGCATGCTTAGGTCATTTCAGACATTGTCTGGGGCAAAAACAAAAATGCTTGATTTTTTTCTTTGAAACAATGTGACCAGCACATTATTTCAAAGAGGGGAAAAATGTATAGACCTAAAAATGGCTTCATAAATTAATTAAATATTTATTATTTAATTAATAATTATTCCTCTATTTATTAAATGAATTATTCAATTTATTTAGTAAATTCACTATAGTCTATTCCTCTATCCTAAGTCTTCTAATTAGTCTTATTAAAGTGATTTAATTTACACAATCACCTAAATATGACTAAGTCCCCTAGTCCACCTCACCTACCTAGTCACCTGACACATCACTTTGGCTAAAATAAATAATTATTATTAATTAGTAATTAGTAATTATCCTCACCCACACATGTCCTATTCTTAAGGGCTATGTGACCTCATAGGACTTAGTCTCATGACCACATGTCCTCTCAACAACCAAGTCAAGAGACATTCCCTATTCCTAAGGGGCTTCTCAAGCCACCTCTAAGGGTCAAAGGTGACTCATAGGACACTTGTGCAAAGAGTCCTCATGAGGAAAAGGTCTCTCCCTCTTTCTCTCTTTGGTCTTTGTGAGACACTTGACATGTGTCTTTCCCTTCCACCTTCTTCTCCTCCATGTCAATGTGAGAGGAACATCATCCCTATTCTTCCTCTCACATTCCAACTACATCCCCCTTTCTCTCAACTCCTTCAACCAAGTCAATCCTAGCCTTAGGATCTTCCACCTTTCATTCTCAACCGTAGGATTGTGCCACCTAGGCCTAGATCCTCCAAAACTCTATAAAAGGAGCCACATTTCCCCTTTCGGAGCTAATAGGTATTTTTGTAATAGGCATTCAAGCATTCAAGCAATCAAGCATCCAAGCATCCAAGCACTCTAAGAACAATCAATCCATATTATCATTATTTCATTTGCATTCCATCCATTAGATTGCATAAGCTATTGTGCACTCATTTCATAAAATCTCCACACTTTGGTAGCATCTTGGGAGAAGGCTTCATTTGGAAATCTGAGAGCTCAACCTCTACAAGAAATCAAGGCTAGGAGGACAATGGAGACAAGCTGCATGGTAGGTGAAGGTAAATAATTTAGTTTCATCATTTTATAGTTACTTTGTATTCTTCATTGTGTTGCATTAGATTGATTTATTGGCTTTTAATAATTAATTTATCATCTCCAGTTATTAGACATCTAATTTGCATACAATAGGGAAATAAGGTAGAAGAAAGGTATGATAACAACATTAGTTCTAATTAATAAATAAAATAATAAACTTATTATTAATTAAAATATTTTTTTATCATTTTATATACAATAAATACTTATTTTATATTACAATCAAGGTTGTTGAACATTTGTTTTAAGCATATTTAAATACCACTAAAAATATTATAGTTTAACACATCATAACTAAAATTAAAATATGTGCCCAATTTAATAGACAATAGTACTATAAATCTAAGAAAAACAAGATGAGGAGTCAAATAAAGCTCCAAGTTATAATTATAACTCATTGGAGTGATCCTCAACTTAATAGAACATAACTAGCCTAACTAATAAAGAAACCTTGTCTAAAAACAAATAAATCATAATCAAAGTAGTTGAGACTATGTTACATTCACAAATTATTCAAGTTCCAAGTAGTTAATTGGGCCCTACTCTCAAAGAAAACTACTTACATAAGTAGGCCTTATATTCTTGTACTTAAACTAAGTCCTCTCTATGTGATCTCTTAACTAAGCATGTGTATGGATTTTTTAAGGTTAGTATTATGCAATTACTACAAGAACATTAACTAAACAACTTTAGGTGGAAACTCTTCATGCTCATTGAGGAAACTATTTAAAGACTTCATTTTCTTCCTCAACGTCTCATTCTTTTTACAAAAAAGTGAAAACCTTAGAAAATTAATTTAATCATTTAACTCCTAGGATAATAATATCATCAAAATCAACTCCTATACTAGGGTGTCAAATTTTTTTGGTACTCTTCAATTCTGTTGTCAATTGTATGCCTAAAATCAATAGGTGATTCCATAGTAGTCTTCAAAACTCCCTAAAAAAAGTTAGAAGAACACTCTTACGTAATGAGATCTTACCACACCCACTCAACTAGACTATTAAGTACCTTGTAAAGACCACTATCTCAAACTCCTCTCGCCCAAAATTGTCTAGGTTTAAGGTTGTATTTTCTAATGACTAGTTGCTAGTTTTCACACTCTATGATTAATCATTAAATTGTCACACAAGAAAGAAAAAGAAGAGTCTTTACTAAAAAAAGAACATCCAAGACATCATCTAGCTCAAGAGAATCACTTGAATGAATTCAAAGGACAATTGAACCAACCCAGTAAGTAGGAATTGAGATGCACAATAGTCATTCTTATGGCACTTAGGATGCTTCGTGTGACTCAATTATTTCTTCTCCTAGTCTTAAGAATCTAATCCTTCTCCATTTCATTTCTATCCCTTTCCTAGTCATTTATTCTTACCATATTATTTATGAAGGATAGGTTTTGATTCTCTTCTACCATACCTCCAATTGTCTATAGTATGATATCCTCCTAGATGAAGTAATCTCAAAGCTCCTCAAAAGAGGGAAGATTCTTGAATGAGTGAACACTCTAAACAAATACATCATGGAGCGTAGAGATCTCATTTATATTTATGGGCACTAACTCCTCATTCTCCACCTACACTCTAATGGAAACTAGATGATCTTGAAGTTTGGTGATTTTTTTGAGACAACAAGAAACTATGCATTTATCACTTGTGTGTAACACTATTATATGCTTTTCTACAATAGATCATCAAAATAAAAATATAAAAAATGTTGCAAGTAAGAGTACATGAACAATATTGCATTGAATGAAAAAATCACATTATAATATATATCACTATCCTCTTTAAGAGAGAAACCTCTTTTAATCAATGATCAATACAATATATTGCATGAATGTATTTCCTTCAATCTAAACCCCTCATTAAAACCTAGTATTGCTAAAGATAATTGATACTTTGCATGCTCGAGGATAAACACACTTTAACAAGGGGGCGTCTCTACCTAATGATTTTATTAAAAATACTTCATATAAAATCAAATATTTGGATAGAATCCGTTAGGAATATAAGTCCCAACATACCCTCCTTAAAAAGTTTTTTTCTCAAAGATTGAGAAGAGAAAATTATTATTACCTTTGGAATAGGGGTTCCCATGTTGCATCTTTTTATTGCATTATATGTCATTATACTAGGATCTTGATGATTGTGTGGTTACAAAGTTGGCATTATCATTAGCTTAGGATAGACTCAAGCATTAGGAGACTAGGTCCTTCTATATCCAACTCAAGTAATGCAAATTGGGCCTAAACCTATATTAGCCAAGTATTTCTTCAAGTAAAAGATGTGAAAATCCAAATAGAGATTTAAAGGGAGCTAAAACTTGCATGCAACTAAACCAATTTTCTATAACTTTATAGGGTTATAAAACTTAGATCCTAGTTTATGAAAATGAGTTTTTATCTTCAAAAAGAATTATTTGTATGGTTGAATAGGAAAGGTAATACCATGTCTATTGTGGTGTAGGTGTACTCTAAATAACATTGATGAGAATGTTGTTTCGTGTAATTTTGTTCCAGGAGTAGGTCATCCTTAATTGTTCATAGAATGTTGTCATGTGTGTAAAGGGTAGAATTCACTAGATGTACCTTGGAACTATTCGATATGTGTGCCTTGGGAGATGCTAAAGGTTGACTATACATGAGTTCACATGGTGTCATTTTGGTTGTTGTGTAATAAAAAATATTTACTATCATTAAATCAACAATATCCATTTGGTCCAATGATGTCAGTGAGAGGAAGAAAAGAAACATCAATAGGTTTCCAAGCACTTATTAGTGATTTTGGTTTGGCCATTTGTTTGTAGGTGATATGCAAAGCTCATCTTTGGTTGGGTATCATGATACTAGAAAAGTTATAGCAAGAAATAACTTATTAAGATGAGACCACGATAAGTGGTAGTGGATGTCAATATACTATGAAGGTAAAATATTTTATCAATAAAGGTTTAGATGATGATGGAGGAAGAATAATAATGGACTGGGGAATTAAAACTAGCATATTTGGAAAGATAACCTACTACCACCATAATGATTGATTCACCCACAAACATAGGAAGAACTTTACTGAGGTCAACGGAAAAAATGTTCACACTTACATAATAATTTGAAATGGTTGGAAATGTCCTAGGATGGAATGTAATTCCTTGCCACGAAACCCAAGAGAAATTAACCTAAAACATATTACTAAGTTTACCGAATAATTCTTCTCTTAAGAGTTTACAATCAATAATGAATAACAATGCAGAAGCAACATATCATAAGACAATACATACTCATAAATGTAACTCATTAATAGATTACAAGTATCAAGGGTTCCATGATGTAGAATTATGTATAAGTTAATTAATCTTCTAAGTACAATCCAACACATAATCACATGATATATCTTAGGTTCATTTTAAAACCCAAATTAAAGTATTCCTAATCCTTTACTTAATCATAATGAAAAGAACACAAATCATAAAGTACACTAACATATTCATTTCAACTGAATAGTAAGATACATTCATTACACCAATATAGCCAAAGATACAATCTATAGAGTACAACTGACACATCAAGGCATACATAATAATACAACTTCCATTGTACATGTTGCAGGGATACCAATAATACAATACAAGTACATACACATTTCCTGAAATCAATGTCACTAAACATACAAAAAATGGAATACCAGATATACATTTCATCATAAAGTCTCCAAGCAAAGAACAAGAAGATAGAAGTAGCATCAAGGATCATCCAAGCACCAAGTCATGAACGTCATATCTCAATGATAATAGAATCACTACCACCTGACCATGTGGAACCAAGAAGTCCACTCCCACCGTGCTGAGGAGATAACACCAGGCCTCACTCAAGGAAACAACCAAAAAAACAAGACTAATGCAATGGTACACAGGGTAAAATGGTAGTAATGGTTACAAGGTTATCAAGTAAAAATGATCATGACAAAAATCAAGTGTACCAAATGCAATGTAGGAACCTAGGACACATATAGGGAAGTGTCATCACATAAGTCAACTCTAAGGTCACCTGGTAGCCTCTCTGGACCTCGCCCCCCTAATGACTCTATGCAGTATCAGTAGTCTTTTTGTATAGACAAGAAAAACCAACTATGCTAGATCTCAACATCTCTCTAGACAGGAAATCATCTTCTCCCACTCCCATCCTAGCCTGTACTATCACTCAAGGCATGGGCGAGGCATAATTATCTTTTTAGTGTGTCTATCTTAATAAAATTATTAAGTTATCACTTATTAAGTCAACTTACAAAGGATACCCAAGCAACCACTTTAGGGCTCTGGCGTCTCCAAAGTAAGCCACTTCCCCTCTATGCTCCTAGATAACCTACCCTAATGCTCCCAACAAAAGAACCAAGGAGAAAGAAAAATTGACACCATAAAAGACTTCCATAAATCAGTAAACCATGAATGTCATCAAATACAAGTGTTGAAGCATAATAAACAATATCACATCCTATACAAGGATCCAAACTATCCATCCCATTCTGGTCATAACAATCACCAAATATCATATACACATAGTCTCATAACACAAGTTCAATAATCATCAATAACATCACTCTCTCATTAGAATCTCAAATATTGATTGTATTGTTTACTTGTATGAGGTATGTACGGAACCTAATCTTGCTCCAATTCATGATATTGCAGATTCTAATGAGATATAGCATAGAAGATTAGGACATTTAAACTTTCGTGCCCTATCCTTCATGGAAAATTTAGTCACTGGCTTACCTAAGTTAAAACAATATCATTCAGGTACATGTAAGGGGTGTGATCTAGGAGAAAATACTAAGGGTTATTTTCAAAGTAGTTCTAGTAAAACAAGTAATGTTTTAGAACTAGTTCACTCTGACCTATGTGGACCCATGTTTGTACCTTTTGTGAGAGGTTTTCTATATTATGTAATATTTGTTGACGACTTCTCCAGAAAGACATGGATCTACTTCCTCAAATGAAAAGAATCAAAAGAGATCCTCAGGAGATTTAAGGAATTCAAATCCCTTTCTGGAAACTCTTTTGGTAAGAAAATAAACACCCTAAGAACTAACAATGGGAAAGAATATGCCTCTGATATTTTTAGAGGGTTTTGCAAAGAAGTGAGAATTAAGAGGAAGTGCACTGTTCCTTACAACCCTTAACAAAATGGGGTTGTTGAAAGAAAAAAAAGAACTATTGTGGAAGCCGCAAAAGCCATGCTCCTTAATCAAAATTTAGAAACCTATCTTTGGACAGAAGCCTCCAACACTGTTGTATATATACAAAATAGATGTCCTCACTCTCATAATGAAGACAAAACTCCTGAAGAAGTCTTTACAGGTGTAAAACCAGATATCACTCACCTAAGGATATTTGGATGCCCTGTCTATTTTCATGTACCTAAAGAGAAAAGAACAAAACTAGAACCTTCTAGGAGAAAAGGAATCTTTGTTGGATATAGTGAAACTTCTAAAGCCTATAGAGTATTTATACATGGATATACAAATATTGAACTCAGTAGAGATGTAATATTTGAGGAATATTTAGCTTTTTAAGGGGCTATAGATTCCCTTGAGTCTGAATGTACCACTCCACCTTCAAACCTAGAAGAGGATCTTGCTCCTGAGTCTCAGAGGGAGTATCTTGAAGAAGATGAAGATGAAGTACAAAACTCACCTCAAAAAAATCATAAGAAAAGACCACTTTGGGCCACTAAAACAATGGAAGAATCAAAGAACTTTGTAGCTCCTTCAAGGACCTTTAAAGAAAGTAAAAGACCTCGAATATTTTCCAGCTATGTGGCCTTAATGAATGATTTCTCCAAATATGAACCTTCTAATGCATCAGAAGCTCTCCAACACCAAGTATGGAAGGATTCCATGACAAAAGAATATCAGTCCATCTTTAAAAATGATGTTTGGGAAATAATTCCAAGGCCTAAGGAAAAATTTGTCGTTTCATCCAAGTGGCTATTCAAAATCAAGTATGTTGCAGATGACAGTATAGAGAAAAATAAAGTCATATTTGTTGCCAGAGGATTCTCACAAAAGGAAGGAATTGATTATGAGGAAACATTTGCACATGTTGCCAAATATACCTCAGTCAGAGCAGTACTAGCCATCGTAGCTGCCAAGGGATGGAAAGTTCATCAAATGGATGTGAAGACTACATTCTTGAATGACAAGATAGAGGAAGAAGTCTACCTAGAGAAACCAGAAGGATTTGAGATTCACACTACAAAATATCATGTGTATAGATTAAAGAAAACCCTCTATGGACTTAAACAGGCCCCCAGGGCATGGTATGAGAGAATTGATAGATATCTCATGAAATTAGGATTTTCTAAGAATGATGCAAATCCAAATCTATACTTTAAACAAAATAAAGGTGATATGTTGATATTGATCTTGTATGTTGATGATTTGATAATTACAGGAGAAGATCATCTTATTGATCAATGTAAAAAAGACCTTGCTAAAGAGTTTGAAATGGAGGATTTAGGCCTTCTACATTACTTCCTTGGATTAGAAGTTTTGCAAAATTCAGACAACATTGTGCTAAATCAAGGAAAGTACACCTTGGACATATTGAAGAGATTTGGTATGATGGATTGTAGACCCATGTCTTCCCCCATGGAAACAAACCTTCATAAACTAAAGGAGGTAGCAACAAATTCTCCATTTGTAGATCCTACTCTCTACAAGTAGATAATTGGATCCTTGATGTACCTAGTGAATACCAGACCAAATATCTGTTATGTAGTAAATGCTTTGAGTCAATTTATGTGTGAACCTAAGGAGATACATCTTATGGTTGTGAAGCATATTCTGAGATACCTTCAAGGTACTCTAAACTATGGAATCAAATATGAGAAAGTCGACTTGAATCTACATGGATTCACAGATTTTGATTGAGCTGGAAGTGTACATGATAGAAAAAGCACCTCAGATTGTTGCTTAAGTCTGGGATCCACAATGATATCTTGGATGTGCAGAAAACAATCTTTGGTGGCTCAGAGTTCTACAGAGGCCAAATACATTACAACCTCCATGGCAGCAAGAGAAGCAGTATGGCTCAAGAAACTACTTGTGGGATTATTCGGTGAGCCCCTGAAACCTATAGTTATTCATTGTGATAATCAGAGTTCCATAAAGTTTTCTGTGAATCTAGTATTTCATGATAGATCCAAGCACATATATATTCCTTATCATTATGCGAGAGACATGGTGGATAAAAATGTGATTTAGTTGGAATATATCAGTACATGAGATCAGACAACAAATATACTCACCAAGCCACTTGCCAGAATAAAAATTCAACACTTCAGGAAAGGTCTTGGTATGATTGAATTGTAATTTGTATTGTAATTCTTACTGATATATAAATAAGATGTTTAATGTGTAAAATTCTTTTGTCATATGTATTGATATATGACTTTATGGGCTCTACCCCCCGTGTTCATCTCTAAAAGGTGACGATCATTTGGAAATGAACACTTGTATTCAAATGTTATAAGATGATGATCTTGTAATATTGATATCATGCTGACTTGATATCATTCATGGATGTGCCATGATTTGTTATGGTGGACATTATGCTACGTAATGTCAGTGCACACACCATAGCTAGTATGTATAAGGAGAATATAATATTCTCAAGCATATCATCCTTTAAGTATCACAAGTTATGTGATACTTATCATCACATGTTATGTGATGTTTGTCTTCACTAGATATGTGAGACTTCTTATCACGAGTTATGTGATATTTATCATCATGTGTTATGTGATGTTTGTCTTCACGAGATATGCGAGACTTCTTATTACGAGTTATGTGATAATTATCATCACGTGTTATGTGATATTTTCTTCACGAGATATGTGAGACCTCCTATCACGAGTTATGTGATACTTATCATCACGTGTTATGAGATGTTTTCATTCACAAGAAATGTGATATATAGAATTTTATCTTCCCTAGCTAAGAGGGAGTATTGATGTTTATAGCCACGATAAGATACAATCATATTATTGATGCATATATCAATTAAAGAAATTCATAATAAATAAAACATATATAATCGATCAAGAGACATATATATATATATATATATATATATATATATATATATATATATATATATATATATATATATATATATATATATATATATATATATATATATATATATATATATATATATATATATATATATATATATATATATATACATACACACACACACACACACACATTTGAAATATTCTCTTATGGTCGAATTAAAATCATATTGTAATTGATATTGAATTCGCATCATCTGATTAGCATTAGTTATGATATCGATTAGGATTGAATCGGTATCCAAACCTATAGCATATCAGTGATTGAATAGTTGAAAGGGTGTGATCAATGGTCACACCTATGATAGGCATGCCTCATCAAAGAGTCGCATCTATCATAGATGTGACCCAACACAATCAGGCATATATAATATGAATCGGCCTATTCATTATAATCACTGAAATTGATAAGTGTATTAATTCTCTAAACAACGACTCATATATATATATTTCCATATTGAAATTAGATCACAGTCGGACTATTATAAGTATATCAAGTTATTTATAAATAAACTGCATTATATGTGCATAAAGAAAGAACTTAGTTGAATTTGAATAATAAGTTCATTTTGAATTAACATATATCAGTCAAATTTATCTAGACTCAGCTTGTTTCTTTTGTATACTCATTTATTGACTCATTGGATGCATCTCCTCATTGAATTTTGGCAAAAATGCATTTCTAATTAAATTTAAGCAAAATTTTAAGTTGATGTGTTTTTGGTCAAGTTTTCGCCAAGCTTTTTCCAAAAACATATTTGAGCCTTGGCGAGTTATTTTTTTCACGAGTTTTTCAATTATGGTTCTAACAATACCACCAACCAACCTTGTCACGAAATTGTTTACCAATGCTATAGATTTATATGCATTCATGGTCACAAACCTATATATATAGTTGTACTTTCCTAAAAAATTAGCACCCATAATTTGATGCTCAGTTAGGCCCCATTTTAGTGATTTCAAGATTTCATGTCTCTTATGCTTGATCCAACTACCTATCTCCCCTTATTTTGGCATCTGCCCTATCTTCTCAATCTCTCATTTCAATCTTGTCTCTTTTTCCTCGTTACATAAAACCCATGATGTTATGTTCCTAGAAACACAACACCCAAGGCATTGTGTTCCCCCAGAATTGAGCTTGAATTTAAATTGGGGCCTCCTTGTGGTGTTTTAGTGGGAAATTAGATCCTATGGTTGGCCTAGGTTAATTTTGAATCCTGAAATATTGTGAGAGGTATATAAACACCCTATCTCTCCTCATTTTGGTATCCATTATCAACCACAAACAAGAATTAAAGATCCATTATCAAGAAGGCATCCATTATCAAGCTATCAAGTTCAAGATTTGAAGTCAAGCATCGAAGATCTAACATTCTCTCAAGCATCCAAGGCATCTTGAAGGCAATCTTCTCCATTGTACCAAGCTTCTCTTCCATGATAACCAAGTAGAGGAGTTCTCAATCAAGCAAAAAGATCCTTTGTCTATCTACATGTATTCTTCATCCATAGCAAGAATTCATCAAGCATAAAAACATTGAAGGTCTAGGCATAGATTCATGCATTTTTGAAGGGCATCTTTGATTCAAAGTCAACATACAACTACATTTCAAGCAACATACAAGAATCTTCATGAATGTGTACAATTTCTACATATGTTCATGAAAGTATACTTATTGACAAGGTAGTGTATACCTATGAAACATAACAATGTAGAATCTACTATCATACCACCATATAAAATCAAAATTCTATCTTTCTATAAGAATTTCAATGAAACATAAAGAAACAATGAAAAATAGAAATTTACCTTATTTATTGTAGCTTACTTTCATTGATTTTCTCCTCCTTGAGATCTTAGTAAGATGTAATGCTCTTAGAATGTATCACCTTCTGAAACGAATTCAAGTGAATCAAATGATGGTGTCTAACACAACTAGATTCTAATTCTAAAGATACAATTCTAGATATATGACAGTGATTAAAGATAATAAACTATATGCTAATGATAGAAAACATGACAATGATATGATATATATATGATAAAAGCTGAAATGTTCTCTCACTAACCCAAAGGAACACATTTTAAAATGCTCGAAAATGCTCAAGTTCTCCAAAAGACTAGATTGTTAATTTGTCCAAAATGGAGGAATATGAGCTCCTTTTATAGACTTTTCTCACCTTGATCCCATGTGGCATAATCCAATGGTTAGGATTAAACCTTGGAATAATGGAGGTTTTAAATTTACTTATTTGAGAAGGTAGAGAAGAAGTAGGGATTGGTTAGAATGTGGGAGAGAAAGTAGGGGAGATGTTCCCTGTACATTGACAACCTGGAGGGTTATGTGGGAGGGTCAAGTGTCTATCCATGACCAATGAGAGAATGGTGGAAGAAGGGTTGAAGTTGTAGGACTCTTGTGACAAGTGTCCTATGCAACTTTTGACCAAGTGATGTGTAGGGACAATGGGCTAGATGATAGGAAAGGTGGTAGAGACTTAGTCTCATGAGGACACCTAGCTATGAGACTTTGTCTCATGATTCCACATACTCATTTCCTTCCCTTATGAATAGGGATACCTTGTTGAGGATAAATAGGTTTATTTAAAATTAAATTAATTAAATGTCTTGGTCATGGATGAGGTGGAATAAGAGACTTAGTCATGTGATGACAAGATAATTAAATAATTATAGGAAACTATTTAATTGTGGAATTTAGAAGACATGGGCTTAGAAGAATAAGATAAAGTAAATTAAGTAATATAAATTAAATTATATAATTAGTAATAGTAGATGGATTATTAATTAAATAATAAATATTAATTAATTTTCTCGAGTCATTTTTACATGTATACAGGTAGATTTAACATTTACCTTTTCATTTACATACTTTCCTCTATGTAATTTTATTTCAATTTCAAGATAGGTTCCTAAAAGAGGGTTTGACCAAGGCAAACCTCTTTACACAACCTTTTCCCCATTTTTTGTGTGCATGAACAAATGGTACAGTTGTTAGGACTAATTTGAAAAGTCTAGGATCTATCAGACTGACTGTGGAAGTTTTGAGTATAATCATAGGAACACAACAAATTTCTGCAAACTATTCCTGAGAACACAACACACAGGATGTTATGTTCCCTACAAATTCACTCCAAATTCAAAATGTAGGTTAGTACAATCTTTTGGATCCTATTTCAAGTCATTGTAGCTATTTTTCTATTTTTTGTTATTCTGTATTTCTTGAATCTTGTCAATTTTTCTTATTTAGCCTCCAATTTTGCATCATCATATCATTTTCCCCCAAATCCAACTTCCCTCAATTCATTACAACAACATATCATTGACCCATTCAACACTTGAGTCCCACTCGATCCTATTGGGTCATCTTCCTTTTGAATTGTGCATTGGGGAAAGGAGGACAATTCCTTGCATCCACATTGTTCCCTTTTCCTCAACCATAAATTTTTGGTGAACCTGTCGCGTGACATTTTCATTTTGATATTGGTGTTAGATCCTTTTATATGCATCAGATCCTCACTTTTCATTTGATACTTAGATATTCTATTTATTATATTTTATGTGCAATTATGTGTCTTAAAAACATTTATGTTGCATAAATTTAATGAGTGTTTGCATATCTCTTTCAAATTGCATACTTGCATTTGTTAGATGTATCTTTTCTTTATTTTCTTGTGCATGAGTGTTGTAAAATTGTGTCCTATCTATAACATTCCATTTAGGATAAGTCATAGACTTATGGGTTCCTTTGATGTCGAGTCCTCTTTATTTCCTAGGAATATTGATGAGAAACACATGCCTACCAATTACATTCCTACTATGGCCTAGAATTCATCTTGCCACTCTTCTCATGATGAAGATGAGACCTTAAGAGACCCTCCTATGCAAGTGCAAAATATTTCCCATGACTTTGAGAATTGGTTAAGTCAAGAAAACTCTAATATTGAAGCCATCTCCTTAGTAGAGGGTTTGAGGAAGTTGATTCACAATGATGAATATGGTGTTAATTTGTTACACACTATTTCCCATCTTATTGATAGCAATGTTAAGCCTATTAAATATTGTGACCAAGATCTTGGTTTAACTCCACCTCCCACTAGTGTTGACACTTTTATTCCTATTCCTACTTCCTTACCTAGTGTTTCTACTTATGCTCCACCTCTCATGACTACATTTGTTTCAAACATCAATCTCATACATGTTAGTCTTGGGAAGCATTCCTAATCCTATTCCTCCACCTTCAAGTGTTCCATTTGTTTCCCAACCTTCATCCATGCCTACCTCCAACAATGTTCCATTTTCATATTTCAACGTTCCTTCCATTTTTCATAATGGTCCCAACCTTTTACATATATCCCACACCAAACTTTCCACTGAATCCACTATAAATAGTCTTGCTCAAACTATTTCATCCATGCGAAAACAAATTGCCTCTATGACTCAAAACATTCCCACGTGTGACATTAGTAGCCCTTTGTCCTTAGACATTGTTCATGTCATTATTCCTCAATACATGGAAATACCTCGTTGGGAGGCCTACAATGATAAAGGTGATCCCTTGACCCTTTTTTTGACTCGGTAATATATATATATATATATATATATATATATATATATATATATATATATATATATATATATATATATATATATATATATATATATATATATATATATATATATATATATATATATAAGTCATCTACATAAAAAGATTAATTCCATAGAGTTTAGTGTCCAGAATTGTCTACCAACAACACTAAATGTCACGAGATATACCAACTACCAAAAATCTCTACTTAAATTTAATAGCGTATTTAACCATGCTCATTAATAGACAAAAAGGGCACCATATCCACCCTACCAAAAACTTCAAATTTGCAGACCTACTATACACAAGACTTAGACTTTCGAAGAACAAGCTACATGCTAAGATCTTTGCCCAGCTTAAACAAAAAGGGCTGATAAAATATGACTACACTCTAGTACTAATCGATAAACACTATCCCATTGAGTTCTAATGAGCCTCCTCCTTACAAATCTTCATTTTGTAAATTAGTTCTTTGCATCCAACAGGAATGAAAATGTCTCCCTTTGTATCAATATGGACCTTCTAGGCCTTCCTCAACTCCTCTTTCTATCTTTTTTCTTCTTCCAACTCCTGAATCAATTCTGTCAATACTTCCCATCCACCAAGGGCCTCTACAATGCAGACCTCCTTTCTCGTTGTTGTTCCCCAAATCAACAAAGGTTTGAACCTATTTGTTGTTCCTTCTACCTGTCGCCAAAGTCCTTTATCCATTCTCATACCAACCCCCAATTGTTCCATGTCGATGATGGGAACCATCCCTCTACACCACTGTGGTTTAACACATGAGTGCATTGCCCATAGGGCCTCCTCCCTCGTTCCTACTTGCAAACACCATGCTAAGAAAGTTGAAGATATGTCAACATTTGTTTTGAATATGTGCTTTGTTTTGAAGAATTCCTCTCCTAGGATCAGGTCTAGACACTGCCAGAACTGTGGGTCATCAATAATGAAAATTGTTTTCAATCTCTTCATTTGTATTTCCCCTTTTAAGGCCTATACATGGTTACGAGTGTCCAAAGATAATTTTTCTTCCATATTCTTCTTGCCCTCACATTACTTCAAACACTTAGATTTTGGTTTTCTACCCTATATTGTTAATTACCAGCTATCCCTCCTTTTACCCCCATGCACCTAGGTAGCTTCATCTAGACTATTCCATTCCAATTTCCAATGCTTTCATAAATACCTCGTATCACGATAGCCAAAGTTGATCTTACGTCCTTCTTTCACCATGATTTCTCACGAATTTAGTGTCGCTTATTTCTAAATCATTGATACCTTGCCATCATTATTTAATACTCTACCAACTACCACCAAACATTTTAAACAAATGTAATTTGAAAAAGTTGGAAATACATATTAGCTAGTCAGGGCTTAATATCTCCTAATTTCCCTAAACCATACCCTTCCTAAACCATCATCTTCAATTTCATTACTCTATCCCAATGTTCTAGACATCAAATATGTATCATTCGAGTGTTCAAAAGTCCTTGATTAGTAGATCTTTTCCTTGTCTTTTAAAGACACCTCGACCCTTGACATAGTATTAGCTACATCATTACCTTTTCTCCTTATGTGAAATATTTTGAACTTGTCAAAATGCCCAGGCAGAGATTTGATCCTTTGGATATGATTATTTATATATTGAAATCCAGATTCCCCTTTGATAATGTCATTTATAACCACTAATGAATCTCCTTCTAAATGGAGCTTAGATACTTTCAATTCTAATGTTATCTTTATTGCTAACAAGGCTACTTGGACCTCAGCCTCATTATTGGTCCCTTCCACTAAACTTTTCACCCCCAACATTAAGATGTTTTTGTTGCAATCTCTCACCACAAATCTTGCACTCAACGACCTTAGATTACCCTTTGAGGCTCTGTCAAAGTTAATTTTAATCCACCCTATATCTGGAGGAATCCAAGCCACTACTTTCACTCTATTTCGTAGAGGTTTAGCCCTCACTAACCCTTTAACATGCCTAAATTTGATCAAGGGCCGTCATATTTGGATTCTAGAGAATCCCTTAACCCATGTTAAGACCTTTAAAACATTGTGTAGTGCTTTTTCTCATGATCATAGGTTCATGGCTAAACTATTTACTAGAACCTTTCGAAATAAAACCTTGCAATGGTATTGCTCTTTACCTCCTTATTCCATTGATCCCTTCTAAAAACTTACTAATGCTTTCATTCAACAATTTTTAAACAATATTGGTCGTAAGATTTCTTTGACCGATTTGATGTATTGTAAACAAGGTGCTAAAGAAAAAGCGATTGATTTCATTGGTAGATTTAAGCATTTGCATTCTCAGATTTATTATCATGTACCCGATGTTGATGTGCAACTTATTTTTATTGCTAATTTACAAAAATACATTAGAGGTAAGATATGTCTTTCTGAATTGTCCTCTTTTACTCAATTATGTGAAGTGCTTCATAAGTATCAGCTTCAAGTGAGTCAATTTGAGAGCACCACAACAATGGCTCTAGTTGATAAGAGTGATGTTGCATCTCAACATTTCCAAAAGTTTCAAAAACCTGAAGGCTTCATCAAGATTGAAAATTCATCAAATAATGTTGATATACAAGTGGCAGCAACATCCAAATGTGTGACTCTTTGGTCATCTTATTTTAGACCTTCTTGTAATTTTACCTCTTTCTAAATCTTTGCATAAAGTGATGTTGAATTTGATTAATGCAAATGTCTTAGCACTTCCTCCCATTAAGCCAATTGATCCTTCAAAACCAACTCCTAAGAACTTTGATCCCAAAGCCTTTTGCCAATATCATCATCAACTTGGTCATGATACTAAAACGTGTTTCCGTTTGAAATCCATTATCCAAGACCTCCTTGATTCTAATGCTATATTTATTGAGGGTGTTAATGATAAAAAAAACAAATATGTTTCCCATCCCAACCAAAACTTGCAAATATATACTAATCCCTTACCTTCTCATTCTACCAATATGATTGAGTCTACGCATTCCTTGCTTCTTCTTCCACCACTATTGTTGACCCTCCTACCATTGTGAACTATGTTGTTGAGTGTACCAAGGCCAATAATGTTGTCAACCTTATTGATCAATCCAAACCTAAACCTAAACCTGAGCTTTGTGTTACTGTTGATCCTAAAGAGACTATTAGGGCAGTTGATGGTCCTCTTTAGATTTTTGCAAAGATTAATGCTCTTCCCTCTCATGGAGTTCTTATAGATCCTACTTGCATGGTGAATGTTATTACTGAGAACATCTTTACAGTCAATGCCTAGACCAAATTTCTTATGGAAATTCTGATGTGATGATCAAAACTTTTAATAGTTTCACTTGTCCCACTCATGGTTCCATTACATTTTTCGTAGAAGTTAGTAAGAAATCCTTAGATGTCACCTTTGTTGTCACCCCAACTTTTGATCAGTTTCAAGTTAGACTCGACCTTACTTGGTTAACATTCATGAAAGCTATAGTATCTCCTATCTATAGATGCTTTAAATTTCCCCATAATGGATAAATCATCTTAATTAACCATAGTCTCTATTAGCCTTTATTTACTTGAGGGAACTTTGACCTTGACTTCTTTTGGCCTTCTATGCTTCAACCAATTCAACCTCGCAAAGATAACTTCTTCCTATCCTATTAAATATTAAAAAACTAATAGATTTGTCAACTTAGCAATCCTAAGCTTAGTCCATCTCCTTGTCCTGGACCTGAGACTCCTTTCTAGACCTTCCATACTACATGTTTATGCTTCAACTCCACCTCCTGTATCCTATAAATTATTTGCACATTCCATCTCTCAACTTAGTGTAGTGCATTTTGTTCTTCCTCCTAAACAAAAAAAGGACCCAATGTTGATTGATCCTAAACCATCTCAAATTCCAAACAAAACCAAATGTAATCATTGTGCTTATGACCACCATCATTGACATTATGCTAGAGCCCATGAGCATGCTTCCCAAAATCTTCCCTCCCCTAAGACACCTTCTGATGCTTTGATTCCCTTTGACCAACCTATGCATAGCCCAAGGGAGGAAGTTAATTTAAAGAAGATGAAATTGAACAAGCATGATAATTCTATTCGTATTCAAGATCCTATTGTGATTAATTTGGATGGAAAAGATACCATCAATGATGATAATTTCAATGTTTCTAATACAAATAATGTCAACGCTGATGATTTTAATAAAATGTATGATCTTATTGATGTTAATCATGATTTATTAGCTAGATTTGTAAAATAATTATCTCTTTATCCTAGTGACAAACAAAGTGACTCATCCTTAGAGCATGGTCCTTGTTTGGAACTAACTATTGTTTCATTTATTGTGCTTGTTGTTGCTCCTCTTGCGTGTTGCCCGCCTTCCCTAAATAATACATAATGAGATGGGGTGGTAGGCGATATGCTTGACTAGATCCTCTTGTATGGTGGATTACTTTGTGTGTTTGCATGTTGTAATGTACTTCCTCAATGATGTGTTGCTTGTTATAAGTTTTACTTAGATTTATTTAGAAGACCCTTGTTTATCTATTGGCACAAGGCGATAAAGGAATCAACCTATTGTGACATTCTTCTATTTGTGTCTCATTTCTTTTATATGGTGTATACATGTTATGTCATGCATGTGCCATTATTTGTAAATGTGCATTTGTGTTGTCTGATTAGGGATGATGCAAAGTAGTAGCTATCATTATTTTTGGTCTTTGCAATGCTGGCCCAAAAAGACTCATTTTTGTATCTCTTATGTGACTTTCTTTTGTAATGCCCACTAGGGGGCCATTGAAAACAAAAGGGTTCAAACATGCACTTAATTTTTTTTTTGTAAATGTGCATTTGTGTTGTCTGATTGGGGATGATGCAAAGTAGTAGCTATCATTATTTTTGGTCTTTGCAATGCTGGCCCAAAAAGACTCATTTTTGTATCTCTTATGTGACTTTCTTTTGTAATGCCCACCGAGGAGCCATCGGAAACAAAAGGGTTCAAACATGCACTTAAATTTTTTTTTGTAACATGGAATAAAGGTCATGCATACAAGTGCAGCTACTAACCATAAACATAAATAAAAATATAACAATCAATGCTCATTAATGATTGTCCACGAGTGGAATGCTATTCACTCTTCCAAGGATTCCAAGATCTCCCCAATACAAACATGAACGACCAAGTCACATTCAAGCCACCACGTGAGAGTCTGAACCACGTCCATGAACTTCATAGGATAAGACCGAACCATCGTCAATGGTCGCTAATGAGGAGACAAGTTCATTCTCAGCAGAATCCACAACATGGTTCATTTTAAAACTTCAAGTAAAAGTTCCTAATGTGGTTAAACATACAAGGCAATTACCTTATAACCATCAATTAACCAACAAGGAAGCAACATACAATCATCCCTTAAACATAAGAAAAATACACTACAAGAAAACCTTACTGGAAACCCAAACTAGGCGGAGACATCAATGTAGGCAAAGATGTCGATCTACGCAGGTGTCGATCTAGCATGCGCAGACGTCAATCTAACTAGTAAAAAGTCTTAGACTAGTGATCAGTCGCATGCACCGATCCAACATGTGAAAATGTTGATTAGCGTAGGCGCTGATAAGGCACAAGCGCCAAGCCATAAATTTTGGATGAAATTGAAAGAGAAACACTACAATGCCTAAGTCGAAACCAAGATACAACTGGTAAATAACTAGGTCCACATCGGGGAGTACCAGATAGCATAATCTAGGTCGTAAACACTCAATACATCCATAAATATCAAATCAAATATAATCTACTAATAATCTTAATACATAGTGCAAAATCATTGAAAGCTTGTGAACAAGTAGAAAGAAGGAGCACATCATGCTCTATACTCTATCTTTGGAAGAAGTCCACCATATGTACACCGGTCCCTAGCAATGGTAAAGTGCAACACCACCCTACCATGTGGAACCCTCAGGCCCACCCCATCGTGCTCGCAAAGATAGTAACCTGACCACAAACACATGAGAAGCAAACACACCAAGAATGGCCAACACACACACCAATCAAATGCATAAACTCAGAGGATGATACAGTAATCCAATGCACACACATTGATCCAAAATACAATATCACATGGAGAACACTCAACATGCAAACCAACATCAAAAGCACAATCATGATGCCACAAAACCACAATATGATAGGGTGATATTCACTGCTAGTAGACCTAGACACGAGAGTACCACCCATAGGGAGTGTCACCACCCGCATAGACCAATATTGAAATCTAGGGCGCAATATCATCTACCTCACACACGAATCACCCATGATATCTGGGGATTCAATGGTCTCCACCATCTACCTCACGCATAGGACACTCATGACATTTGGGGATTCAATGATTTCCACAATACCATCTACCTCACGCTTGGATTCAACTGCGAGAAATTAGCCGGTAATTAAAAATAAACTCCCAAAACAATTAAATCAACATTTAATTTCTAACTCGTGCAACAACTACAAGAACTCTAAATGCACAAACACATATACTAGTTTATCACAATATGCAAATGAAGTCTAGATTTGCCACACGTATCAAAGGTGTAATAAACAATTACGAATAGCCGATGAAACTATCTCCTATGCCACTTATGAGGATAAGACACGCTCAAACCTGCAACTTATGCAGAACAATGTTTGTACTTGTTCACTAAAACACACAAATATCAAGTGCATATACTCATAGTATAAATAGTTGAAGCATATACATGAATAATAAAATACGTCTGATGGAACATTAATGCTCTAGTGACACAATCAGTCGTATATATTAGAATGTCGCGACACTGGTCATTCCATATTTTAATCCTCAATGTACATAATCTTTTAAATAAAATTAAAGCATCAAAATAATCATTTACGACAATATGAGCATATATTAGCGAAAATCACAATGAAACAGTCTACAGTAATAGCGGACAATATAATAAGAAATCATATATAATCATCATGATAACATAATCCATTGTTCTCGAATACAAAATACACTAGATATCATCATAAGACATCATGTCACATCAAGATAGCATCATCATGCAAATATGATCAAAACAATAAACAACAATATAATCTAACACCTAGTTAGCAAAGATACTGATAAAGCCAAAATAATAAACCAGTCTCGGATCAATACCAAGCTCTTCATCATAACAAACAAGGACATTGAAATTTGTAAGAGGAGACAAATTTATCTTCAAGCCCTTTGCCAACTCCATGAGTGCTTTGTGAAGTCTACATATATTCTCACTCAGTCTATGATGGTGATCCAAAAAGTAATTAAAGGTCTCTGCCTAGTTTTCAACCCCTTCAACGTCATCATAAAGCAAGTATTATCTAGCTGCTATTGAAAGCATCAACATGCAACTAACCACCTGAGCAACATCAAAGGCACTTCATCAACACATTGACTGACAGGATTCAGTAGCTGTTTGTGTGTTGCGTTCCAAATGCATAGGTTAGGTGACCCATCCATATTATTGGCATGTTTATGTTAGGAATTAAAGTCTCAACCTTTAGTTATTCCTAAAGCAAGTATTATATAGCTGCTATTGAAATCATCGACATGCAACTAACCACCTGAGCAACATCAAAGGCACTTCATCAACACATTGACTGACAGGATTCAGTAGCTGTTTGTGTGTTGCGTTCCAAATGCATAGGTTAGGTGACCCATCCATATTATAGGCATGTTTATGTTAGGAATTAAAGTCTCAACCTTTAGTCATTCCTAGCATTGTATTTATTTAATGAATTATATGATGCCTGAATTGTGATTTCTTGCTCATCATATTTTGTCATCTAGTGTGACATGGCTCGGTGAATTGTCTTCATGCTGGCAAGTGATGGAAGATGCCAAGAATGTGTTTTTGTCCCTACATGAGAAAGTAGGCATCCAATTTTGGTAGAGATATTCGGTCATGTGTCAGGATCTTAGAATTTGTGTAAGTCATTATTATATGAGAGATTTTTATGATAGGCTATGAGGGATTTCTATAACAGGTTGGAAAAGTGTGAGAAGGCATCTTGTATGGAGAAAATGGGCACTTAAGTTGGGTTATGTCAAGTTGTAAGAGAATCAACTATTTATAAATAGTCATGACAGATTCTTTTACAACTACTAGTGTTGTCAATTAGGAAAAATTCTACGATTATTATAAGATGTGTAAGAGCCTTTGTCATACCTATATTTAGGTAAAATGAAGCGCCCAAGTTTGGAGGCATGTAAAAGGGGTTTGAGAATCTTGGACAAGTGTTTGTTACATGCTTAGAGGTGTAGAAAAATGTGCCACATGGATTTGGACACCCAACTCTTTTGGCTTGGTCTAGAAGCTACTTCAAACATGTAAATCTCTGTATATTGTATGCCTTTTGTGCAAGTTTGACAGAGGAGTGAGGAGAAATGTTCTTTGAAGGATTATGCTGTTGGATTTCCTCCAAAAGAACAAAATGTAATCTCGACAATAAGTGTGTAAGCCTGCAAGTGTGTTGCAGATTAATACATTGCTTTGATAATTTTGAGTGTGGGAATTTTTACCTATAAGGGTTTCCCCCATGTGTATCAGTGTTCCTTACCTTCTATCTATCTTTCTTCTATTCTTCTTCATGTTCTTGAAGTGTTGATTCACATGTCATTATGCTACCAAAAATTGTTTAGATCTACAAACTATATTTCAAGGTATGGTAGTACATGCTTATATCAAGTTGTTGAATGTTTAATAAAAGAAACATAGGATACTGAAGGTGCATTCTGGATCTCGGATGCCTTTATAAATTCGTCTCTCTTTCAGTTCCCATATTCCAAGTGACCCGAATCTGCAAATCTAAGTTGGAAATCTCCCTCTCCAAGTAGGCCGCAAATCCATCCATCACATCCTTCCCTTCAATTATCCTTCCTCATGTTTCCTGAGTCTACCTTCTCTCTCTCTCCACTTCTCTCTTGCATTTTCCAAAACTAGAAGATGATGTCATGGCACTAGCCAAAGCACCAAGCCCAAAATTCTCTCAAAAGAATGAGCTTCCCATAGTAATAAAATCTTGCCAAGCCATCACCTTTCCTCTCTTCACTCGTGCATAGTGCATCAACAAGCACATTTGACGCCAAGTAGTGATTCCCTCATTTAAGAGGCAGATAATAACTCTTTTCCGCAGTCAAAAAATGTTTCTCTTTCCAAGTTGCCAGCTAAGGTGATCATGGAGAGCAATGACCTGTGTTGTTGATATTAGGAGCTTTGAATCCATTGTGGCTTTGAGATTGTATTTTTAATTCACTATGATTGTCCCTGGTAGCTGTGGAGATCTGCAAGCTGCAGCCAATTTTCATTGCTAGCACCAGATTGTAAAGCCTAGAATCCTTTATCTTCAAACCTCCTTAGCTAGTCCACGAAATATTTGTGGTCAAATTCACCTAGGAGTATTTGAGGTTGTTTTATAATCCCATCCACAAAGAACCTCTTTATATCTGCTGAATATGAAGTTCTGTTCTGGTTTAGTCATTTTATTAATATTTCTTCTGGCAAGGCTGAGCCATCTGCCCGTCCGCTGGCAGGTTTTCCTTTATAGTGTGTTGTTAATTGTACTCCACAGGTCTCTAGTTATTTTCAAGTAGGGAACAAGATACTTGATAATGACCTCCTTAGATTCTGTGCTGTGTTTCCCATTTTCTTGCTGTCGTGACATTCAAGAAGATAATTCACTTTGTCATGTATATGTAACACCACATTAGTTCTGTGTACAGAGTTACTGGCATAAAGTAGTCATAAATGGTAAAGCCAGTTAATTACAATTAATGGCTCTAGTATGACATTGCCTAAGTTTTGTAATATCATCATTTCTTTTTCATCTTTTGCAAGGTTAGAAAGACAACATAATGTTAATATTATATCCAACCTACAGGTGATCTAGCCTTTATTTTTTTATGCATTTTCTTGCTGTAATAACTTGACTAATCCTCTGTTTTGATTCTCTCGGTGGAAGTCTACATTAGTGTTATTCTTAAATTGAAACGCGGTCTCTTATCATTTTTATGCCAAATCCCAGTAAGGCTATATTTGCAGTTCAACTCGGACCATAGCATCGAGGCAGACTCAATGCAGCAAAGTTGCTTTCTAGCTGGGACTCTGACTTGGTGGAAAATTTGGCAAAACTGGCATATATAATACATAAAAAATGTTTTTAATGGATTCCTTTTTGTAATAATATCAAGTTGCTTTTCTGTTTTTTCTTTGTTTTTGGCAAACTTGACCAGTCTCTAAGTCAAGGCCCACAGACTTTGAGAGTCTGACTCTTGGATCTTCAAGCCCTAGTTGCATCTCAACACGTGCTTGTTATTTTATCACTTGTTCTGCAAAACAAGCTCCCTGCTAATACCAAAATAGAGTAATTAAGGGTTGATTATCCAGTAGCACAAAACTATAGATGCAACTTCATTTGCACTAAAGTAAAAATTGTTCACGATCATAGATTGCTGAAAGCATGCTGAACAGTGAACGCTGTAATTTTAGTTTCGAAGATGCATGCAAAAATAATGAAAAACATTCCAAACACTGAGACTGTATCTGTTCTTGTAATATTGTACAATCAATCATTAATTTTACAATTTGCTATAGTGGCTCAAAAACTCAATGCCACTCAAGCTTGGGAGAAGTTCTGTTCAAGATGAGTCTTACATTTGCTTTTGTATTCCTGAGACTTCTTTTACTTGTAAAAAAATCAGGATTTGCTTCCATCTTAATGGGGTGGAAAAAATATGTTTAAGATGGCACAAGGATGTGCTTCCATCCTAATGAAGTGGAGAAGAATATGCTTATAATAGGGCACAACTGCTTGAAATAGCTATGTTTCAAAGAAAACAATCTGCTTTGAGGTAATTTTATACAATCTTCGACTGAAACCAACTCCATATCCTTGCTTAGGTTATTGATGGTAAAAGAGGGGTAATGTCCAATCCTGAACCATTTTCTTCAGGTTTTGCATGTCGAACTTGACCGAAATGCCTGATATGTCTCAACAATCTAGCCAAAAAGGTATTATGACAAATAGTTGAACTGTCACATACAATAGCTACATGTTTCCGTGCTCTTGTTATTGCAACATTGATTCGTCTACTGTCACCTAAAAACCCAACTGCCCCAAGGGTATTTGACCGAACCTGAAATCAAAGAACACAACATTTGAATCGTGCAGATGATTGTTCAGACTTCAGAGAAACAAGCAACAAAACACATTCGTGATAATACACAATGGCACAGGAAATATCCATTAAAAAACTAAAAGTACCAAAACTGTTATATTTTAAAATAATTTATCATATAGCACTAAATAAAAGTACTGGATATTGGGGTTCAATCTTCATTTGGGAAAATATATTAGATCTCTATGGGTTATTAAATGAATAAATTATTTTACATATTCTTTTTCAAATTTCTACTGATATTTTGAGCGGAGGATTTCTAACTCATAGCAGAGATATGTTACAATTTTTATTAAAAAAAAATCACGTATGTTGGGGATTAGATATATTTCTAAAATATTCCCCTGATTGGATCTAGATGTAGCGGATCTCTTCCTACGTAAAAATGTGTTCATTTTGGGTGAAAGATTTGTTAAAACTGAAGTTTGTTTATTATCTTGATATTATTAATAAATCAAAAGTTCTGAGCTTCTAGAAAGTGACAAAAAAGACAAATTTCTTATTGATTGCACTTTACTTATCTTCCACATGAATGTCACAGTACTGAGGAGTGTTTGCTCATAGACATTTTGAGGCTTTGTCTACAGGCTAACAAATTGACATCAATCCCTTCTCTCTGCCAACCCACATTGGACATTATTCTTCACAATTAGTATGCAAAAAAGGGAACATCAAGGAGACAGCATCTACCCAGCTTCTAAGGGATAGTTTGCCTATGTGGTGTAGTTCTTATGTTTCATATTTTAATATGTATATGTGAGTACCCATATGTTCCTATCATTGTCAATATTGCCAAACATTAAACACAATGCAATGATAAATAAACCTATCCCTAAATGATTAAGACTCAAAATCTGAAACAGAGGCTACTCCTAATTGCTTAATCAACGGTAACTAGAAATCCTTTGGTATCAGCATCCTACTAAAGATATGTGGGACTGAACTGTGTAAAGCTAAGAAAAAGGCTCTAGAGTGGCATAAAGAGATTTTATGTAAATTGAGAATTCTTGGCTCCACCTTGCTGAAGCTAGTCATGATTATTCCTCATCACATCAGTTCCCCTTGAGTCAATCTAACAGGCATTCTGTGTAATCAACTTCAGGACAAGTTTAGGAGCAGGCAACTTGGACGTTTCTATTCCTACAAAATGTGCAAGTACATTTTAATGGAAGTTTGGAAGAGCATTAACTTTTGAGTAAGAAACCTAAACTTGTGATTATAGAACCATTCCTTCAGACAGAAAAATTATAATGCAATAAAGGTTGATATTCAAAGCTCTCCGGTAGTTAAGCGAAGACAACCAGTAGAACAACTAGTCACTAATTATCTTTCATGGAATTTTTAGGGTCTTAACAGAAAGTGGAAATAAAAAAAATGGTAACATCTGATGTTCCAATTTTAAAAGCTCTTTAGCATTGACTCTCATGGTTTTAAGATTAATTTACATGTTAAGGATCTGGTCTATTGGCCTGATATGTGTATTGCAGATAAAGATGATCAGTAGTTCTGGAGAGATCTCTCTAGGGAATTAGCTCTTTTCTAGGATATAAAACTTATTTGGACTTGATCAATATCATTGGTCTAGGAAATAAATTCAACAATGAACATCCATTTTAAAAAAAGAACAATTTAGCAGGATGAAGCATAGTCCAATGATAATGCCATGTATAAATGTTTCAAGCCAAAAACTGGTGTTACTAATAAACTTAATATGAGCAAAAACTTTAGGACCTAGAACCAAACAGTTCTTTGGTATCATTTCCATTTTCAATTTCAGTGAATTCGGCTGTTTGGCTCTCTGTGAAAGACCGGCCAATAAGCATATATTCCCCAAAACAATCCCAAAAAAATTTACTTTTTTATTACTATGAGAAAACAGGGGAGTATTAAACATAATTGTTTTAGGAACTTAAGTTTTATTACAAGAGAGACATGTAAGGAAGAATTTCAGAGGTTTTTGTAATACTTATTTTGATACATTTGTTAGGGAAAACATTCATTGGAGAAACAATGTCTTTGTTTTTATGCTTGTCATTAGGCATAGAATCATTACAATTAGAATAATTGTTAATAGTGGAAAATATCTTAGTAAGACAACATTCCTTCTTCGTAGATGAATTCACAAACCATGGATGTATTAAGCCTCTGTCTAATTTAGGGAGCTAATAAGTGATGTTTTCTCTCCACTATGGGAAGAGAAGAGAAGTAAAGCTTTGTCTAATTGAAATTCTGAACTATGTATTGTTGTTTTACATGTATAATGTATTATGACGTTTTAAGAAGAGAGTGTACCATTTTCATTCATTTTCTTTGAACACATCCTGCCTTATTTACTATTTTTTCCTTTCCTTTCCCAGTTCACTATCATTTCCTCTCAATTCATACCCAATGTCCAACTAAATGTTAAAATGGACATCCACATATTTGAAGAATCTGATTTTGTAGAAGTAGAGGAGAGTCAGAATGTTGCAGATCGTGGCCTTCCCCATACCTATATGCAGATCCATTAAACAATCATTACACAATCAATAATAAATATCCCAAAGCTTCAATTCCTTTTGTTTGACAGAATAATATTTGTCTTAAGATTTTATTGGTGCCAGAAAGCTAAAATATTGCCATGAAAGCAACCACTGAAAGCAATAATGGCCAGTAGACTCTGATCCACAGGAGTTTATGCTTTTCACTATTCAACACAAAGCCCGGAAGCAGTGATCTACAACACTCATTGCAATCCGTAAAAGTCAAAAGAAAGTTGAAACCAACAACAGCAAAGGAGCAGTTTACAAAAGTCAACAACAATCAAATTACAGCAGTAAACAAATGTCAATGATTTATTACATCTCAGCAGTTTGAATAGTCAAATCTCACCATGGTCAAATGGTCAAGATGCATCAATTTCTTATATCATTTGTCTTACAATCCTTGAAACTGATGGCAGCAATTTTCGAGGACAAAAAGTTCAAGAAACGGGTGTTGATGTCTTGTTGACATCTTAGTTTAGATTTACTGCTACCGACAGTTACATATGTCTTCAAGGCACTCTCCTTCTGTCAGATCCTCGTTACTGACTAAAAGAGATAAAACTAAAGAGATTGGCATAAAAATAAAGTGATTGGTCAATAATTTAATTATGCAAATGTATTTTTTATTATTTTTTCTTACAGGTAAACTAATGTCGACAGGTGAGTTTAGTCAGAAGGAAATAAATAAAAAGCCACATTATATTGATTTTCTTTATGTTGTGCCATAAAAAATGATGATTTAATAATAAGTAATAGTGATGGCATAATGATATTACAAGTTATTAGGATGCCAAGAGGAGTGCTTGATGATGTAATATTGTTAAATAATAAGTAATAGTGATAGCATAAAGATATTACTGTTAACGATTGTAGCTTCGTTCGGATGATCTCAATTGATGAGATCAAATGTCGAATGGCCTATAAACTCTTGAATCTATTCTTCTCTATTATTATTATAAAGCATTATTAATATAATGATAATTATTGAGATGATATATATATATATATATATAAAAGTAATTGTTATATATAAATATATTGTTGATAATATAAAGATTTCATATATTATATCGACTGTAATGTCGATTATGGAAATTGATTTAATAATCATTGTGATGAACGAAATACAAGTCAATCACAGTTACTAATGACCGTGATGAACACAGTCATTAGTGACTGTTTATCACTGCCGACAACCATTGCCACCGCACACCATTGATATAAATGTAATGGATACCTATGTGCCGACCATTATTAATATCTTGTATCATTATTATTAAGGTGTTATTCGATCATTATCGAATCAGTCAATGATATATATTAATAGTTAACAAGAGACATAATATAGAGACATGAACATAGTTCATGTAGAGATATGTCCCTTCGGGATACATGTCCCTTTACATTATATATATACTCATTGAATGTGTAACTTGGAAAGTACCGAAAATCTACAAGTATTATTACAAGTTACAGCAGAGATATATATCATATTATCCCAAGTGAAAAACATTACATTATATATCTAGGAAATAGAACTAAAATTAAAATCTGATTGGAAATTTTAACAATTACAAGTAAGTTATTAGGATGCCATGAGGAGTGCTTCATGATGTGATATTGTTTTTAGTTGGTTATTTGCCTGTTTTTAATGTCCCTCCTGACACCAACTTGTAAATTTCCATTGAAATAAAAATGTCAATCACCTCCATGTAAAGTGAAACCCACACACTGCAGCATTTAGGTCCCAACAATAGCATGTGTACTGGCAAGAAGAAGCCACCATGACATGGACAGGACATATTCATCTTTACGCATTTATTATTCAAATTGTGAACCCCATCAGGTTTCGATCTCTTGATGGCTCAATGCAAAGTCAGCATTTTCATATGATTATTGAAAGTTTCTGGCAAAAAATGAGTTTATTTTGTATCATACAGTACTCTATATATGGAAAGTATTTAAAAACATTAGTTTTAACTTTTCAAAAACAAGAAAAATGCCATTTCAATAACACCCTCAACCTGCTTGCATGTGTACCTCCGATGTGAACACATTGAATAGAATTCAAAGGGAGGAATGTTAAAATTAATCTTACATTGGGCAATACACTAATTATAAACTCTCTAATGCGAACACGTTGAAGTAGAACACAAAGTGAGGAATGTTAAAACTAATCTTATATTGGGCAATGCACTGATTATAAACTATCTGACAAGTTTCTTTATGCATTAGTCAAGACATCCAGATTTGAAAATGTATAATGCATTTTGAATATTAAATAAAACAATAAGGAATACAAAGCAAAAAAGACAATAAATGAAGGCATTGGGGGAATTTCTTAAAATAAAAATTAAAAAAGAACTTCATTAGTTTTTTTGTTTTGGGGATATTGTATGTGTTTGATTTCCTTTGTTCATTTTGGGTGATTTGGAAGGAGGGAAGCAGCCCCCAAAAACGAGACAGAGGGTTGTGAACCTGTGGTATCCAAGAAATGTCCATTCAGGCACCACAATTGTTAAGGAATTGCATATGGCTCCAGACATTCTAGAGGAATAAGTGTATTCTTCTTTTGGGGAGGGAAGGATGCATGTAGCCAGTTCACTATTTCTGATTTTTTGTGTTACATGAAGCTCTATTCCTTCTTCACATTTGAATTTCTCTTAATCTTTTGGGCCTGCGTTCCACTGGTGTTGATTTTACCATTATACTTAAGCTATATCCTAGCAAAATGAAAAGAATGTATACAATTTCTTGTGTAGAAGAGTCTTGTCTGAAGATAAATCTAAGTTCCTGAATGTCTCTCGGCTTACACCACACCAACTCTGTTGGTGCCTCACATAACTGTAATCCACCTGAACTGTTTTTTTATAAAACACCTACAGGGCCAATAGTTTCTTTTGATTTTGCATACATCTTTTTTCATAATCGAGTAACTTTATTACTTTAACATACCATTGTAATGATGACAGCATCAGCTTCACGGCCTTGAAAACTATCTACACTTGCAACCTGAATACCTTCAGCTTCTGGTAATTCATCAAGACGATCTCGCAGAAGCTTGACTTGAGCTACATAAGGTGACTGCACAGCAATTTCTGCAGGTAGCACTCCTGCATTGCATGTTTATCCTTCACAAATATAAGTATGCACAACATAACAATTCAACTTATGGACAGGCTAATCAGATAATCACACACTTGCTAGATGGAATGTACATACATATAATGGAAAATATAGCATACTAATTATGAAACACTCGTAGGTTGTTTCCTAAGCCCTAAAAGCAGCAACAGCAAAAAGTAATAAAATATCAACCCACAAGGAGACATACCATAAGCAAAAATAAGTATATCTCCTTATAAGTGCCAGATGCATGTTCGTGTAATAGTGTGCTCACTTACTCCAAAATAAGCCAAAAATGCACTAAATAACATCAAAATACCTAAGTACTGTCTAAATGATATTCCATATTTGCATGTTTCACTTCTCCATCAGCATGTTTGTATAGCATCTAATTAAGGTCAATTGTCATAAGCCTATGCAACATACCGACAGAAAAAAGAATTCAAAGGAACAATAATATTGATCCTGAATTTTCCTTCCAATTTAATGAAACTGCTTTTTATTTAAACTATCCTAACTAATACTGAAAAGGTGTGTCCCTTGACACATATACCTTTCTAGCATCTATATAAGGATGTCCTCTGTGTTGCATATCAAAATCCTAGATATGTATCTTAACAACAAATAGTGTGTCATGTGTGCGTGCACTATTGAATCCGAATTTTCCTTCTAATTTAACGAAACTGTTTTTTTAACTATTCTAACTGATACTGAAAGGTGTGTCCCTTGACACATATATACTTTTCTAGAATCTATGTAAGGATGTCCTGTGTGTTGCATATGAAAATCCTGGATCTCTTAATAACAAATATTGTGTCGTGAGTGAGCATTCACAATTGATTCTGAATTTTCCTTCGAATTTAATGTAACTGTTTAATTTTTTAACTATCAGTTATGATACTAAAAAGGTGTGTCACTTGGTGTGCATCTATATAGGAATGCCCTATGTGTTGCCATGTCAAAACCTTACATAATTGTTCATAATAAATACTGTGTGTGTATCCACACATGTATGCTGACATTTATCGCTTCATTATCTGTGCAACCAAAGCTATGCATTATTTATTTACAATTTCTTCCTATCATTGGCAACTGCAAGACATACCAGAAAAAATGAGAGATCTCACATGCTGCACAACAATATCTGCTTCCCCTTCATTATAAAATGAACCAGTTCCCTCAGGATCCAGATGCTCCTCACAGCCAAGTGATAGACTGCCATAAGGCATACGTGTATCCAACAAAAGCAGAGGGCACCGAGTTATCCACGTAGCCTGTAAAATTGTTATTTCATAGGATCCCATTAATTGTGGACTTTAAACTATTGATATTCTATTCGTATTGCTACAATTTAGATGTTATTGACTAGGATGCTTAAAAAGTAATGTATATATACAAGAAACCTCTTTGAATGAGTTTATCAAGAGAGTGCAAAAGAAATGAACAGCTGATACTCAAGATAAAGATTAGGAGTGTAAATAATAACTGCAGTTTTCAATAGTGATAAGAATTTAAGAACCACTTACACTATTCCCAGTGGTAAATGAAAGATTTACTGTTAGCTGAGGAATCATTACTACAAACAGTTCCAGGTGCAAGAAAAGTTAATCTATAATTTATTAATCAACAATGGAAGCTGTAATGTGAAACACACAAATATTATGTGGCAATAGTTTGTTAAAACAATATTTGCTTAGAAAACAACAACAAAATCAACGCCCAATAGTAGAGCAGATTAGAGATCACAGAACATTTTTCATTGAACCAAGAGTAAATTTATAAAAGAAGAATATACTAAAAATCATATGTACTTTTCTTTTGGAAAACTTGAAGATGGTCAAATCCACATATATCTTGTAAGATTTAATCCACTAGGTAGCATCTAATGATGATAGATGACAAAGAAACTCCCCTTAAGAATGAGACATAAAAATATATGACTCTTTTTTCAAGTAAATTTTCTTCCCATAGAGTATCAAATTATGTGATGATTTATGTGGATTCAGCTCTGTAGTTTTGAGTCCATCTCCATCAACCTTTATTTCATGAGAACCTGTATTGCATGAGTAGTGGTTCACAAGAACCTGTCTCTTCTGACTAAGAATGATCAACTTAGCACTCGCATTGCATTTACATGATGTTCATAGGGGTTAAGCACCAGGACTTACCAAGAGGTCACCTATCTCAATACTATCATACAATTACCCCGCTGTCCAGCCCACTTAACTCGCTACCACATTTGAGTTGTTTGTTATTATTGTTGTTGTTGCTCCCAAGTGCCCCTTCTTGAAATATTTTTACTTAACACAAAGGAAGCAATTGCCATTGTCCTCAACTGAAATCATCTCTTTGATGGGCAAGCACTTTTATTTTGTTGCAGATAACAATACATATTGATGTTTATGTGATTAGCATTCATTCTGAATCAATTTTGTG
Source organism: Chamaecyparis obtusa (assembly GCA_027943335.1). Classification (NCBI taxonomy): domain Eukaryota; kingdom Viridiplantae; phylum Streptophyta; class Pinopsida; order Cupressales; family Cupressaceae; genus Chamaecyparis; species Chamaecyparis obtusa. Next base: position 946,098 of record BSBK01000596.1, read on the forward strand.
TTCTATTTCTCAAAGGCAGTGATGCCATTTTAAATAGATCTTCAAATATTTGTGTATTTATCTACAATATTGTGTATTCATTATGGTGGGAGTGATTGGATTGGTTTTTGTTGCCTAAGTTTCAGCCCCCCTTGTTTGAAACTTGTGATTTTTGGTTTACTTCAAGTCATTTAAGTCCTTTCAAAAGTTGTCGGAGTCTATGTAACATTCTGGAAGTCATTTCAAGATCCAACAACGCTTTTGGAACAAGGTCAAGTCTCATGCCCCCGCTAAGTCCTTGTGTTTTTTGGTCCCTTTTTCCTGCCATCCTCCTTGTCAGATCCCAAACACCTTAGTTGGAAAAGTCTGAACCTTACTCCTTCAAGTGTATAGTTGGCGCCTATAAAGACCAGATGGCACTTCCAATTTTCCATCAAATTTTCAAAGCTTAATTCAAAGTTGAATATTAGCATCTGATATCAGTTCAAGAACTTTCGTCAGAGTTTGAAGCCTAAGATGGAATTGTTGATGTTTTGTAGCTCCAGTCAGATAAACACTGAGTCAATACTAGTGAAGATATGTATATATATACTATATATATATATATATATATATATATTATTATGTAAATATTAGAGAAATTAATATAATACTCAAGATATATTATATATATATATGTATGTATATATATATATAATCATAATTATCATTATATTAATTACATAATAATGAATAGATATGTCCCATGAAGGGACATTTCTCTTCTTGGCTCTTTCTCAATATAAATGCAAGAGATTGTTGCATTTGGAAAACATATACAATGAGGAGTGTTATTACATTTGCAATGATCCTACTAACCTTAACATGGTATCAAAGCCAAGTTGCAAATGTAAGAGAGTAGTTTGTTGATGGTGAATGTGTGACTGTCTTAGAAAATAAGGTCTCAGTACGCAGACAATATCTCCCAAATGCACCATTGGATTTTGCTAAATTTTGGATATGTTGGTGATAAACAAATTTAGAACTACCTCACGAGAGCGATTGGAGAAAAAAGGTCAAGTTCAAAAGTTATGACTGACTGTGTACGGGTCTATGCAAAAATCTGTAAAAGAGCAAGGTTCCTTCTTTAAAAACCTAACCGCTTGAAGGGAGATCCAATCATATTGAAGGTTGTCATAGTGTATAAGACCTTTGGATATTCAAGAAAGATCATGTGAAGAATTATGGTAATGTTCAAGAACGGGGACATCATTTTGTGAATTTGCATGATATTTTCTGTATGGGCTCACCTTACAGAATGAAATACTTGAAATTTATAAAAGATAAGTATTTCATGTTTTATTAATGCACATAATTTTTGAGTTTGTAATTCATGCTATACTATTGGTTAGTAAAATCTTGTATGCTTCTATCATTGGTATTTCCGGTCGAGATAGTTTAGTGAGCGATTTGTAATCTCTCTATGACATACCTTCAGGACAAAAGCACAAGATAATTGCATTCAAGGGAGAAAGAACTTGATGCTTGCAAAGGAATTGGTGATTGAGACTAGATGCAAAGGGAGTCTGACATTTCAAAAGAGGTCAAGAATTTGATAAAGTTGAGCTTCAGGGGGAGAAGATGGTTCGGTCAACTTGTGATGATCTTGATCATATTGATTGAGAGGGAGTTCACTATTGAAGGTGAAAAACTTCTAAGGTAAACTTGATATAATTGATTATTATACTAATGAATCATGAATGTTTTTAATGAGCCTACCCCCTGTGTAAATCATGAAGAAGTGACGACTTCCAATTGATTATCACTTGTATTTGTTAAAGTTATTGAAAGATGATAATCTTACAATAACTTAATCTTTTGTCATGATAGACATCCTATGATGGCTGAAACAGATCATGATAAATGATATGAATGTTCCTATGGTAAGTGCACATTACCTATGGACATCTATTGAGTACTTGGTGGACATCATGTGACTTGACGTCAGTAGGCCATTACTCTGAGCACTTGGTGAATATCATGTGACTTGATATTCTGCAGGCCAATGCTCCTAATATCATGAGATGATATCTCTATAGTTTTATTGAGTACTTGGTGGACATCATGTGACTTGATGTCGGTAGACCATTACTCTGAGCACTTGGTGAATATCATGTGACTTGATATTCTGTAGGCCAATGCTTGTGATATCATGAGATGATATCTTTATAATTTTATTGAGTACTTGGTGGACATCATGTGACTTGATGTCGGTAGGCCATTACTCTGAGCACTTGGTGAATATTATGCGACTTGATATTCTGCAAGCCAATGCTCCCGATGTCATGAGATGATATCTTTGTAAACTTTTGAGTACTTGGTGGATATCATGTGACTTGATGTTGGTAGGCTATTACTCTGAGTATTTGGAGAATATCTTGCAACTTGATATTCTATGACAAATACTCCCAATATCATGAGATGATATTCTTATGAATCTATGAGTTACGGTGAATATCATGCGACTTTATTCCTAGTCAGACCATATCTCTGGTATCACAGTAAATGATATCTTCTTATATCCTAATCATGTGTTTAATCTTCCCTGGCTAAGAGGGAGTGTTGATGTTATGTAGCTTCAGTCAGATAAACACTATGAGTCAATACTAGTGAAGATATGTATATATATATTTAGTATATATAAGATGTATATATATATATATTATTATTATTATTATTATTATTATTATTATTATGTAAATATTAGAGAAATTAATATAATACTCAAGATATATTATATATAATTATATATATATATATATAATCATAATTATCATTATATTAATTACATAATAATGAATAGACATGTCCCATGAAGGGACATTTCTCTTCTTGGCTCTTTCTCAATATAAATGCAAGAGATTGTTGCATTTGGAAAACACGTACAATGAGGAGTGTTATTACATTTGCAATGATCCTACTAACCTTAACAGGAACAATGATTTCAAATTGCAGAAATGTAGTTGAGAGTTAAAAGAAGATCAGAAGGCATTGTCAGAACTTGAAAGAAGTTCGGAAACTTCCTATCCAGCACCTCAGGCCCAACAATCAGATCTAGAAGCAAATACTTTCACCGACAATCCATAAAAGGAACTTCTCAAAGCTAGAAAGGATAAAACTACCATTCAAATAGCAGTTCCAAAAGTGTTGTCGAAGCCTGATGAGAAATATTGGTCACTTCTATAAGATCTCCTCGGTGCTGACAAGCAGTTCGAGGACTTCACTTACCACAAGCAGATTTTCTGAACCATAAGAGAAGGGACATTTAAAGAACAATTCTAAAGAGTGTGAGGGAGTCCAATGGACTAAATAGAAGTCTTTTTTTGAGCTTTTGAAAAACCATGGTTGACATCACCAAAGGAGGCATCAATGGCTGCAAGAATGAGCATTGAATGCTCGAATGACTATCTTTGATTATTTCTTTTTTATGATAAGAAATTTGTCATTTCTCAATGAATTACGACAAAAGGGGAGTGATAAGGAGACTAGGGCACAAAACTCTCTGCACAACAGGAGCATCAAACCAGTAAGTTCCTTAGTTACTCAACTATACACTACTCAATTTGCTTTGTAAATTGGATATAGTTTGTGGCAACATAAGGATCTGTGAATTTAATTGTAATTGAATATCAGCATGAAGTTTAAGCACATAGGGTACGATTGTCTTAATGGTTTGGAATGTGCACTTTTTGAAGGGGGAGATGCAAAATTGGGATATGTTGATCTAAATGAATTTTGGGGAAGGGTGAGAAATCTTAACAAGCATCCCACAACCCAAAATTGAGTTGAAAGTGGATTACTTCAAGCTATGGGGATCACAATTGCTATACAATGCATTGATTTGGTGGAGTGTATTAACAGGTATGACCCCAATACCAGAGCTATTAAAACTCATGACAATCGAGTCTCAGTGACTCTTGACAAAGCTACTATCCAAAGCTTTTTCCGCTTGCCAAATAGAGAACAATATGCACATTGGGATTTCGTGTTATCTCAATGCGAGTTTAGTGAAAAGAAGGGAGTATAATACGATTGCTAGGCACTAGTTCTCACCCCCTAGGTCACATCAATCCAAATTGCCCTACACTACATATAGAACCACTATAAAAGGGGAAATTGCAGACATGGTTGTCTTATTGCACAAACTCAAAGGGGATGAAGATGCCCTAAACTTGGATGAGTGGATGTTCTTCTTTATTCAAGTTATTTGTGCGGGAACTGGTTACTTAGATTGGGCTAGCTTGATCAGTGACCGCCTACATGAGATGATCACGAAGTTTCCATTCAATGTCTTTTTACATGTCCTCATACTTGTATGCCTTTGTTGCACTCAACATTGGCCTAGGTTGAATAGTGTTGAAGATTTCAAAGATGATATCCAAATCTATGACTTCTACCCTAGCTTACAATTAGAGAACAGCTATGTCGATTTCACGAGAGTTAATGGTGTGTTTACCCTAAAATTTGTGAGGGAGTTACAAGGGCATCCAAAACAAAGGATATCCCATGAAGCCGCGGCCTTAACACAGACCTATGGCAGCTACTTTCTACAATTCCTTACCTTTACCTATATCATAATTGATGGTCTTGATGATTTTCCTTGGAAACTACAACAATACACAGATGATTGCTATGTAGATATAAGGCGGGGATTCCATTTCCTATCCATTTGGGGATATACAGCTGCCACTCGTCATCTAATGCATGAACACTGTAAAAGCAAAAAAGAAGTATAGAATGGATACATATGATGTTTTGAGGGGACAATTTGATCCAAAGGATTTTGTTAAGAATACTTCGTTCTTGGGCCCTACATACCACCATATCCCAAATATAGAAGACTTTTGGGCAGATTGTGTTGATGACTTTGAAATTAGAAAAAGGGATTGGTCAAGAATCAAGATTGACCTTGAAACAAATAAAGGATTTCCTAATCTCAAAAGATGTTACTAGTATCATAGACGATGAGTCTGATACAATAGACCCTATATAAGCTTCATAGGTGCAAGTTCAGCCATTAGACCCAATTGATTGAGATGTGCCCAAAGAAGACAATCTAGATAGAAGGATAGTTACAGTGATGAGAAGAATGCAGATGTGGATGGCCAAGAAAAAGGGAAATGATAAAAATGGTACATCCACAAGAGATAAGCAGCCTCCAAAACAGGGGAGTTCAACTCAACATAGTCAAACCCCTACTATTACTATTACATAGACACCATCTTCAATAAATCTAGAGGGAGGCAGGGATGAGCAACCCCTTGAAAACAACGTAGATCCCAAACCAACTTGTGGAGGAGGCCTAATGCCTAATGCTAGGAAAAAAACATCTAGTGTAGAACAAGAGGAAGGCGATCAAGTAGGTGAAAAAGAAACACAAAGATTGAAGGGCATTAATAAAGGAAAGGGAATTGCTCAAAATCTACAGAAGGAGGTTGAAGCACCTATTAAGTCCAAATCTCCAGTCCCTTTCTCTGTGCATAATATTCACAAACCCTCCCAGAAAAGAGATCTTTGTTTCTTTCTCCAAATATTGTCTTTTGTCTCGTGGCTTCAAACAACCTTGTCTAACAAAAGGCAGAGGGAGGCCCTCACACAGCCACCTAAGGATGTTATTTCTCAGATCTTGCAATCCCCTCCTAAAAACAAGAAGCTCAAGACTACTTCCCGTCTTGTGCAAAGCAATGATTTTGATCACCTCTTCCTAGAAATTGCTCACCCAAGTACACAAAAAGACCCTAGTCAAGCTACCTCAAACGATTTCAACATCACTTGGATTGACCTAGGCCTACCAAGCATGGATGCAAATTTGCATAATTGGCAGGTTTGAACCACTAGAGTTATGGAAAGAGTGGAAAAGGCTAAGCTTGATGAAGATAGCTTAAAGACAATGGTGGAAGCATTGTATGAATGTTTAAGGTCTTTGCTAAGCTCATTGTCGACACAATTCACCAATAACCTTGCAATAATTACAGACCCGAAGTTTGATGAGAACAAGGAATTGATTGCCCAATTACAAATTAATAGTCAATTTGGCAAGGTTTCTCGAGAATGGATCAAGGACTTGAAGGATAGAGGCCCGCCCTTTATTGACAATTTGAGCAAGTCCTATAATGAACTAGTGGTAGCAAGAAACAATGTGTCATCTGAGATCTCAATTGCAAAGATGGAAGAAGTAGCACGCAAGTCAACTGTCGGGTTACTACAGGAGAGTCGATATATGGTTAGATGTAGCAGTGACTAGAAATATAATACTAATGCAAGACACCCCTATAGAACATGGATCTATACCTTTGAATGGAAGTGCGAGTGTATAAAGAAAAGTTTGATCGAATTGAATAAGCTGCCTGAGGAAGCAAAAGAAATGGTTTCTCAAGTGATACAAGAATTCAAAGTTATAGGCTGCGAACTAAAGAGAAAGGGCAATTCGGGGATTGCCTCGGCTAATGAACTGAAAGAAGAGTATCAGAAAAGCATTGATGCCATAGCTGACCCTGCAACGTTCAGCAAAGAGAAACATAAGGAGCTATCCCAGATAGATGCATCTTTAATGTGGTGTATCAATCACCACCGCACCTTCATTGCCAAGGCCCAAGAGATTAAAAGGGGGAGGTATTTTGGGCTCTATGGAGCGAGACCATGAACATCCTAGATCACGATAAGATGATAGCCACCACCAAAGCTCTATAGGTGTATAAACAGCAGCAGACCACTCAACAGCCACCAGCACCGACAGGAGAAGCCAAGAAGGCTTCATAGATTCTCAATTCTGTTCGTGTCAATTTCATCTAACACTTGTTGTTTAATTTGGTTTAAAAAGACATTTATTTTTTATATAGAATCTTTAAAAAGAATTGATTACAATGTAACGATAGGACAGTTGTCTTGGGGATGAAAAACTTTAAATATGGAAAAGTAAACACAGCAAGGGATCAGCAATTTTGGAATTCCCCTTGTTCTTTGAAGCGTGAGTGAGAAACAATTTTGATTTTGCAGATCATTTTCAAGAGGTGAATCCATTAGCCAGCACTTTTAAATACCACATTCATATTCAGAACTGACATTATATTAAAGATACAATATTTTCAATCCATGTGATATATAAAATCACTTCTAGTTCTTGCTACCTTTTCATTCGTTTTTTGTTTATGTTTTATAATTTATTTTATTTTCTTTATCATTAAAAACATGAATTTTCTTTTTCTTTTCCACTTCAAGGTTTTTTTTAAATTTCTCCTCCTTGTATTTTAATATCTATATGTTTGGGATCAATACATCATTATAATAATAATAATTAAATATCAATTTGAGTATCTCTACTCTCACTTGTTTCCAAATTATGCATTACACATAGGGGAGAGGGCCAAAAGGTGGTGTAGGCTATGTTGTGTCTCTCCTCCATGTCACTCGAAGACATGTCAACAAAAACAAATTCTTGCACAGAAAGTGTTGACTGCTTGCCTACACAAGAATCTTCTTCCCTTCCATTTTCTTGCACATTTTCCAACTCTTCTGGCATGATTTACACAAACTTGCAAAGTCAAGGCATTTTGTGGCATGGACTAGCAAGGGATACGTGTGCAAAGCTTACTTGTTCACCACCATGCGAGTACATAGCATTGCATGCGCATTTAGTATGCATTTACTTCACCATTCTCATCCACCAATTAATTCATTGCAATTAAGGTGGAGTCACATTGCAATTAGTTTTGGATACTTTCATTCCTCTACATCACCACTCTCAAAGGATCTCATTTCCTTGTGCCATGCACAGTGGAACATTTCATGGAGTGCTTTGGCTCTTGTGTTGGTAAGGTTGGGAGCCACAAATTCTTCATCATTTCTTCAACTTCTTGTGTTTTTCAGCACATTCATCACAAAAGGAAAATAAGTTTGGACATTGAACAAATTTGTCAGGCCAATAAACAGAAGCAAAATTGTCAACTCAACTGCACAATAACTTAAAGGTTAAAACACTATCCCCAAAAAACTTCTTAAACTTGATTTGCATGGAGCTGCCTAAGGCAACCCAAGTGAGTCAAATAGCAGAGGGGTTTGTATGGGCATGTGCACTAATATTTTATCCACCTGTGCAGTCTGCTTACAGGAGAAAACAAACAACAAAGACTAACTTACGCTGGCTTGCAGGAACTCAAAATAGAGAGAAAGAAGACTCTCCAACTTAATAGTTGAAGGAGACTTTCTTTTGGCACTCAAATGATTAACAAACCAACTGCAACTCTTGGAGACAACTTTATGGAAATTTGTCTCATCACTAGCTCCCTTAAATGTGTCATCTGTGTTTGCATCTACAGGGGCATTAATAGGTCATTGGATATCTTGGCCAACATTAGCATTGACAAAACAGAATATCTTCCAACCATATGCATGGGATTCCCGGTTGAAGAAAAAATGCACAAGATATGGAAGAGAAATTACCCACCCTGAGAAACAGGGTGGATGCATGCAATTACCGCAAGAAGGATAATGTTGCTTTTGATATTGGGGATTGAAATTTAAAAATAAAAAATAAAACCCCTTCTCAAATTTATTTTGAATGCAAGGAAGAGCACAGGATAGAAAAATGAATTTTCTGTCCTCAGAATGCCTCTTTCCCTTCACTCAACACCAGCCTTTCACTCTCAAGCTAAGAAGCCGGATTCGCCTATATAGGCCCGGGTCCGGATTGGTCTGTGCTGGATCCGGGCAGGGTCTGTGCACGGACCTGTGGGTCCGTGCACGGACCTTGCCCAGATCCGGTGCGGACCCGGGGGGATCCAGCGCGAATCCTCGAGGACCCCGCGCGGATCCATGCGAATCCCCAGGGATCCGCGGCCTATGAAGGCATAAAGCACTTAATATGCCATTTTTTATTTTATTTTTCATCTAACCCTAAATTGACAGGAGGATTTATACAAATATAACATTTAAGTATAAGTTTCATTTAATTACTTTAATTTATATTTGTATAAATACATTCCAGGATGTTTGAGATAGGTTTCAGCTTCATGGGAGTTAAGATGCAAATTCTAGATTTTGGGGGTTTTCGAAAAATTCCAGACTTTAATTTCAGGATTCAGCAAGCCTTCAGCAGGGTTACCTCCCAATCCATCATGGCTTTCTAAGGTCAAACTGAAGCTGGCAAAAGGATTCTCAAAGGGTTTTAACTCATTTTATCACAAATCACTTGGTTTCGACCCCATCTCTATGACAGACTTAGCTTAGCTCTCGCCCAAATCCCAGTCAAACATGAATTCCCAATAGGCCAAAATCACTCAAACCTCATTTGCCGGACCTAGGAACTTGAAAACAGCCACCAACAAAGACTACCTAAGACCTAGTTATGAAGACTTTGACATTTGGCATTGATCAATGATCAAGCATCATAGATTCATAGTATGAAATGATTTAGTTTTAGAATTATGTATATTTCTCTCATATTTTTGGATATATAATGCATATATATATATATATACACATGAATCCTTACAAATCCAAAACAGGAAAAAAAAATTTCACAAATCTACGAACCGGATTCTCAAACCCGAATCCGTCCCCGAATCCGAATCGGCAACTTAGCTCTCAGGTAAAAACTTTATCTTCCCAGGCAGACCCAGTAGAGGTTGTCAGAAACCTGGCAGAAAAAAGTTGTGTGAAATTTTTTAAATTCAAAGCATTAATAGTAAGCTCTCATCCTCATTCACACCTGCAACCCCCTGCAAAGTAAATCTTTAACTAAAGGCGAAATCTACAAAAGGAGAAACACAAAACTACCTATACAAAAATATTTTATCTTGGTTAAAAATTAAAATACAACCTCCATATCCACACATTTCCTGCTTCAAAATAAAATACAACCTCCATATTCGCAAATTTTCTGCTTCATCTTGGTTAAAATTAAAATGCAACCTCCATATCCACAAATTTCCTGCTTCAAAATAACAAAAGAGGGACCATTGCTGAGGATTATGATTCAGAGAATTCTTGTAAGGCCACTTCCAACAGCAACTCACACACAAAATGGCCATGCTCAGTCTACCATGAAACCCCATAACTTGTTTTAAGTGATTATATTTTCTAATCATCAGACTCAAGGCAAGATTACTATAACTATGTACTTGTAACAGAAAGCGGCTGAAAAGTTGGAATAAACTAGTGTAGTTTATAATGCTAAAAGCATCAGGTTTAAGAGAGGCAATCGTATAATCTTTTCTAACAGGGTAAAATCAAAGAAAAGAGTAAAATCAAATACACCTAGAAGAGCACTCTCAAATCAAAAAAGCACCAGCACATGTTCAGCTCAAAGTCCTGTTGAGTACCAGAATCTTTCTTCAAGAAAAAGGATACCGAGCAGCTGAGATCTCTTATCAGTGCTTAATATTAGAAGGAATCTATGAAGATATTTCTGTCCCAGCTAGAAAGCATGATCAGAGAGAATAATTATATTAATGTCCACAAACAACCAATTAAAGGCCAAAGGGGCTGGAATGTACAGCAGGTACAATGACAAATAACTAGGGAAAAACAGGTCCTAGACTCCGCAAATACATTAAAGCAAGAAAATTAAGAAAAAACAAATAAATAGACAAATGGTGATTAACCTAAAAAGTGTAACCTCAAAATGGTACAAATTATAAATAGATGTGTGAGGGAAGGACCCTGCAAAGTAGTGGAGGCAGATGACAATCCTTGCACAGTACCAAAAAATTAGCTAAACAGCTGTATGTAACATCACTGGTACTGATTGTTGGGAAAAATAAGAAAGATAAATTGGCATCCAATCAAGAGTTTAAAATTTTATTTAAGAACACAAACATACCTTGCATGTGAACAAAACCTCTAAGTTGAGTTTCATCAATAAAGTCCTTGGAAATTAAAGAAACGCTTCTTCCTCCTTCGTTACTTCCCTTTCTCTAACCCCCATCCATTCCAAAGTACACACAACACATTGACTCACTCAGACTACTATCATTCTACAAATGAGTTATTTAAAGAGGAATTGTACCTTAACAAATGGTGAGTCCACAAGAAGATGAGATGCTACAGAAGTTGAGGACTGCAATAAACCTCCATACATTTCTTTTGAAGCCCAGCTAGCAATTGCATCATTCATCCTGTATTGGATTGATAGCATATGAGTCAAGGCACCTTCATATAACTTTGATGCTCGTTCCAACAAAGATACCCCTAGTCCTCCTTCCATCGCTTTCCTAGACAGAACCACAGGAGCTAACTGGCAAGTGTCACCTGCAAGAATTGTTCTTTTACCTTGCAGTATTGGTATCCAGGAGGAGGGTTCAATTGCCTGTCCTGCCTCATCAATGACAACTAGATCAAAACTGGACAGTTTCCGAATGAAAGGATCCGCTGCACCTGTATTAGTACAGAGAACAACTTCAGCTCTTGATAGTATTTCTTTTACTACCTCTTTTTCTCTTTGTTTAAGTGACTTCCCAAGTTGCTTGAGCAGCTGCCGAATGCCTGCAGCCAATGAGTCATCTTTTAAACAATGCCTTAAGTCAGTTCTTAAATCAGCTCTTTTCCTAGCAAGCTCCCCCCGAAAGTCTGCAAGCCTATTCTCAACAATACTAACTAGAGACTTTGAAGCAACAGAAGGAGACATTCGTACAGGATTTCCAACTCGCACAACATTTAAGCCCATGTCAGCAAGTCTTTCCACCATGTTATCTACAGCAGCATTTGAAGGTGCTGTCACCAGTATTCTTTCACCTTGTTTGACAGCTATACTTATGAGTTCAGCAAGCACACTGGTCTTTCCTGTGCCTGGCGGACCTTGGATGACTGATACTGCTCGCTGTCTATTTAATCCTAAAGTAATGGCCCTTTTCTGCGACTCATCAAAGAAATCTTTGAACTGTATTTCACCCAAATCATCTTCTGCATTAATAGGAAAATCATCTTCCGCAAGCCAATTCACATCTTCACCTGTTCCGAAAAGAGTAGCTACTACAGCTGCAGCAGGATTCTTTTTGTTCAGTCCTTGCTTCTGAAGAAGCATCAGAGCTTCACAGTCACGCTGCAGCATAGCAGAGGTACAGAAGACACACATGTCATGCACAGATAATCAAGCACTGATGAAAGCTTTAAAATTAATCAGTTGGCAATATACAACAGGGAAAATCGCAGATGAAATCAACAGCAACACAAACGCATCCAGATTTAATGTTATCAACTGCAATCTGCATGTCTAAATAATATTTGCAAACCTTATACTTTTTCTAGAATCCTTCAATCACTTATAGCAGAACCCTCTGAAAAGAAAATCAAAACAAAATGGGCAAACAATAATCAATTTTGTAATCCAAAATGATTATATACAGAGTTATTCTACAAGTTCTTAGTGTTAATTAATATAAGCAGGAAATTCCAATTCCAATTACAGTATACAAAAATACTGATGTCTCACAAATGAACAGGAACTCTATAAATATAGTGAAAAAAAATTATCTACAACCAAGGAAATTATGTGAGCTCCTAGGAAAACAATGATTTTTCTGTGACATTTTCATATCAGAGTCTTTCAGAAAATGGTTAAAACTAAAAGCCAAAAGGAAGAGCTAAGTTTGTTGCACTAGTGCACTATATAATGTCCTCTTTATATCATTTTTATATTTTTCTCATTTTTCTAGAACACACATCACTAGACAGCAACTAAAACATGCAATACAAATGCTAATTGCAACTATCAAGTTGGAAACTTCACAATACACCTTAAATAACTTTAAATCACACTCAGATCTGATTAAAAATCAATATGACAGCAGCAACAACGTTGATTTTATTTAGTTACAAGATGGGAAAACTTATGACTCTGTTGATATGCAAACTGCAAAATGAATTTTCAAAGATGACACTTTCCCATATCAACTCACAAGTGAACAACAAATTTTGTGCAATATGGCTACTAATAAGTCATTACCAATGGTCACAAAGCCAGGTATAGCACTATTGATGTCTGAAAAAACATTTTGTATACTGGCACAACACCTTATATGATTGGTGTAACCTTCCAGAATTCAGCAACAGCACCTTATATGAACGGTATAAATTAGAACCTTATGATAACTGGTACAACACCTTATATGACTGAGGCAACCTTCCAGAGTGCTGGAACAACACCTTATATGGTTGGTATATTTATAACTTTCTGATGACTGGTACAACACCTTACATGAGATGGAGCACTGAGAAAGATTGTTGGTGGCTGGGAATGATGTAAACCAGCAAATGTATAACTGATTTCGCGGCTTGGATTTACTCATTCTACTCCTCCAACGGTAGTGCATGGCTAGGGTTGACTGGAAATGTCATCAACAATTCAGATCCAGCACTTTTAATGCACACTAACTCTCCAAAGTCCTGAAAACCAATGTCGAAATCCTCAAATATGATGGACAACTCTGTAGCGACACTGTAGCTGCAACATATAACCCTTCAAAGGATCAAATCAACAAATCATAGTAGCAGCAACGTGCAAACTTGAAAAATGTCTTCAAATCCTCGCCAAATCAACACATTTGCGAATCCCAATTAGAATAACCCCGAACAGAAAACAAGGGTTCTTGCCTTGATCTCAAATATGGAATCCAAGAGAGTATCCATCCTCTCGAACCCCAAACAGACCAAGGGTTTTTGTCCTTGGATGCCAAAACTCAAATACCAATGCTCAGAATGAAAAATGTTAAAATGAAAGCAAGATGTCAAATGAGGCTAGGCGCCTTCTCTTTTTTTTTACTTTTCCAGTTTGGGCCCTTATTAAATTTCCCTCCAATCAGTATTTTAATAAATGTACATTTTATTTTATTTTTAGTACATAAAAATACTTTTTATTTAATCTGTTCAAAAACACTTTTATTTTAATAATTTATTTAAATTTCCCCTTAGATTAAAAATTGACAACTTCAACTTTTAAAAATATTAAAATTTATTTCCCTTGGCTTTCCCTTCAGCCTATGGGAAAAGGAGATAGGTTATAGGAGTTCTTCATGACACCATTTTCAAAAAGGGGACATGACATACTACCAGTGAAGCACTGAGAGTAAATGAGATCTCTTTTACTTTCTGTAATGGAAGACCCTATTGGTTTGCTTGGTTGGCTGAAGGCAGTATTTCTCCTTGTTGCTATTCCTAAATCTGCATTTATACTCTGAGTGGATTGCAATTTATTCGCAGCCTTGTATTTACTAAGGTTGTGGCTGTTTCTGCACTAGTGCTTGAGCATAATGACCTTTGACCAACTGGCAGAGCCATGATTCACAACTCTGCATGGACCTAGTGTAGGCTGTAAGATTGCATGGTAATCTGCAATAGTTGTTATGTTAGCAGGAAGTACATCCCCACCTGGTACAGTGCTGGATGTAGAGAGGTTGTCTAATGGTTAGAAGGTGAATTGGATCCCCTATTTGGGCATTGCATTGGATTTCCAATTTTCTGGTCCTTTGTAAAACCCATCCAATTTTATTTATGTAATACAAAATTGATAGTGTTTTCTACTTAAAAGAGTTGAATGTTGCTACAATGATGACCCACTTTCAATTCACCATGGAAATTCCGGGACACAAACATGCAAAATTACAAGAAAAAACATAAAGTCCAATTCAGATAAAATAAGCGTGTGTACATGTGTGGTGTATGTGCATGTGTGTGTTTGCATGGAGACTGAGTTTTAAGTGTGTGTACTTATGTGCATGTTGTGTGTCATTTGTGTGCATTAGGTCTGTGTGTGCATGTGTGAGATGCTAACTCCTGGGGCAATATCCACTTTGCATCGATCCAATGCAAAATAAATTCTTCTACAGAGCGAAAAAACACTCTTTATCACCAAGGGCTCATTAGCCACCAAACCCAACACCACACAAGCTGGAAAAGAAATATTTTGTACTAACGAGAGTTGTACTCTAACTACTAGGACAGAGCAATCCCAAAAGCTCAAAATCAGAATAACATTAAAAGAACCTGTAATGTCCCTCTTCTAGATATTTTGAAAATTTCCATTTTTTGTGTTTCTGACTTGTGAAACCAAAATGAAACTCTAACAGAAAACTAGAATGGAAATTAATGCTGATCACAATAAGTACAAGCTGGAAACTACACATACCTCAATTATTGGCTAACAATATTCCAAACATACATGATGTCAACAGGCCACACTTACCACCAAGTATGACGTCTTTACATGGAGAATACTTGTAAACGCCAGGAATTTACATTCTTGGTCTCAATATGTTTCCAGTATACCATCACTAATGGCTTCTCGCTCACAGTAGCACATACAAACATAACTTCATTTTAGAATGCTTGTAGCACCTTCTGTCCTCTTCCAAACACAATCCAGCCCTCAAATCATGCTACATGTTCACCAATTCTATCGTAAGTGCACTTGAATGACTTATACTAAACATCTATGCAGTTTTACTTCTTTCAAATGTTGGGATTAAGGTGTCATTAACCTTGCAAATACTATGTATCATTTGTATGTCTCCAACACTTTTGAAAGGTGTACTTGGACGCATAGGGTGTCATGATTCTACTGGAATTTTTATATTAGTCGCCACACCCATTCATGAGGGAGGTGGAGCACTACAATAGACGTTATATTTGACTTTGGACTCATTTAAGAGATAATCCCAGTCCTGGGCATTAGAGGAAGGCATGGAGAATCTTTTCATAATGAAGGGGACCCAAATGCATTAGTGGACTCCAAAATGGAATGCTACACTTAGGATGTGAGATGTCAGAAGAGAATGATGAGTAAAAGATGCCTTTGAGGTTACATTTTCCATTTGAGCATTCATTGATCGAGCCCATGTGATGTCCATCTGAACTATATATTGGAGTTGTACGATAGTGATTTGATATCATGCTTACAAGTACACAAGTGTTACTAGAATGTTATCAGAGTGCAAAGAGGAGCTATGTTGATATTGTATCCATGTCCATTGAAGATTCATATATGCTTATCCTCTTTTTTTATGAAAGGATTTCTCCGCATAAATCCTATGTTACTATCGTTTGTTAATTTTATTCTTATTGTTGATTTTTTGTTCACGCAAAAAATTATTTATAATAATCCAATCATTAAGATATTGGTTTCAGATTTGCATACACTTTGAGAAGATTTTACTGCAGTAGTTTCACCTTGTTTCTTAACATTGGTATTAGAGCTAACAGTTCTATATGAAGGGGGTGTCCTTTTTGAAAAGTGTCAAAGGTTTTTTAGTTGTAGTGGGAGCTTTTGCTTTGTGTGGTTTTCTAGATTTGTCAATGATTGAAAACCATGGCCTCTACCTCTCACTTGGGTATTACGAAATTCAATGGCACTGATTATGAGATGTGGAAGCTAAAGGTGGAAGATGATCTTCAAGGAAAAGATCAATGGAGAGCAATTGAAAATTTAATACTAAGCCATTTCAATTTGTTATGGGTTATATGGCAATTGCGAAAAGTTGTAGAGAGTCTTAAGGAGTTTGCATATATTCAAGTATGCTTTGCCCATGCGCTTAATTGGATGTTAAGTATCAGAAACAATAGTTGCATGTGTATGTGAATATTATTTTGAGACATTTATATCCACAAGCCTTAGTCATTTGGCCATCATCTTCATCATTGTTTCTTCCCACTTCCGCCTAGCTGCCTGACCTCTAACAACTAATGGCATCAAAGCCTTGAACCAAGAAGCGAGCCTTGTTTCTAAATATGGGAGTCATGTTTATGAAGGTCTTAGAATCTAATATCAGTCATCAATAAAGCAAAGTGTTTATCACTATTGGGTTACTCTTTCAAAGTTAAGATTGGAGCCTTTATACCTTAAAATGTCCAATTATTAGTCTATGTTGTTGTTGTCGGTTGACACTTCTATTACTTTCCTCTTGTGGATTGAGTTTCGCTCTATCGTACTAAGTGTAAGACTTAGCTATGGAGATAGCCACCCAAGATCTAAAGGCCTAATGGAAAGCACAATAACAAGAGAAAATCAATATGACAAGAATAAATTGTATTCTCATCAAGAATGCAACAGAATAGATTCAATGGAAACAATAAAATGAATGTACATAGGGGACCCCTTGGTTAAATAGGCCAAGAAGAGACGTAGGAAGGCATAAGATTATGACAACTGTCTTAATCTTATGACATGATGCATAAAGTGATAACTTATCACCCACCTAAAGTGGAAAAATGATAGTGTGACACGTCCACTAAAGGTGAATCACCCACCTAAGGTAAAAAAGTGATAGCATGATAAGTCCAACAAAGGTGGAAGGTCCACTTAAGGTGGAAAAGTGATAATGTTAGAATACCACCAAAAGTGGGAATGTTCCTATGTGGTCCTTAAGTAAACTTAAGTAACATGGGTGTTTAGTGTTAATATTTTGATCTTGTAATAATAATAATAAAGTAAAATGACAAAGAGGGACGACTTGGATTAATTCCAAGAGAGACGACTTGGAATTAATTAATTAATTAATTCCAAGGTGCAAGTCGGCTAGCCTTGAAGAAGGGTTGAGTCACCATTATGGGTATAAATAAAGAATGTAGATCTGCTCAAGGAACTCACTGAAAACATAATGTGATAAGTACTTGAGCAGATTTACAAGTTCACTCTTTCACATAATTCTTATTCTTCTTGAGCGATTTATTTCAGACCTTCTAGGAAGCGAATTGAAGGATCGAATTAAAGCTTGAAATAGCAGATCCAAAGGTTCGAATTAGAGAAGAAAAGAGCAGATAAATAAAGCAAATTAGGGCAGACATTGAGGAGCGAATTCATGCACTTAAAAGAAAACCTCAATGACAAATTAAGTACAAATCGGTGACCACTAGAGATAGCGAATTGGAGCATACTTGTGGTGACTTGGACCAGATCAAAAGGGTGTATGTTTTGTTATATTTTGGGCAGATCTAGAAAGTGAAATCTGCTGGCAGCGAATTCAAGATGAATTCGCAAGACCTTAAAAGTGATGATGCTTAGCTCATCGATTCAAGTCAATCCTATCATATGACTCCTCACAAGAGGTTATTTTTGACATACACTACATATGATGGAAGGGTTGCTTTCCTTGGTGACAACAATACTCAGTGGATTGTAAGGCCAAGGTACAATTATGTTTCAATGATGTAAGGGTTAAATCTCTTACTAATGTTTTGCATATTTCAAAATTTGTAAGAAACTTACTTTTTGTATCCAAGTTGAATAATTCTGGTGTTCATGTGACATTTTGCAAGTCTAGTTGCAAGTTTGGTAGCTAAAGGATCTAAAGTTGGGACCTTATTTAGGCTGAATAATTCCACATTTTTTAACTCCACCGTTACAACTAGCAAAACCAAAAACACATGTGCTGTGGTACCAACATTTGGGTCACGTGAGTATAAGAAAGGTCATAGGACCATTATTTATAAAAATTGGTGAAAGGTTTTCCTGATTACTATATTGGTGTAAATGATTTCTATTAGCACTATGTGTTTCATTAGCAAAATAGATCTCTAATTCCTACTAGAATCTGTAGACCAAAGAGATTAGCAGAAATAATTTTGAACTATTTGATCCAATGGTGGCGGGCTCTATGGGAAGATTTTGGTATTATAATTCATTAATTGATGATGCCTCTAGATACGCCTAGATTTATTTTATACATGCTGGATTTTGAAGTATTCAATAAGTTTAAGGAATTTCAGACCTTAATCAAAAGAAAACATTATAAAATAAGGTATTGAAATCTAACAATGGTGGTGAATATTGCTCCAAGGAATTTAACAAATTTTGTAAGCATGTAACTATTGTCTAACAAAAGAATACATTATACACACCTCAACAAAATGAGGTTGAAAAGACAATAAACCAACTATAATGGATAGAGCCAAAAGTATGTCAAGGTGGTATGTAGTTGGATTCATGCTTTTGGGTAAAGGTTGTAAGTACTACTTGTTATTTGATAAATAGATCTCTTTCTTCAACTTTTTTATAAAACAACTTACCAAGCATGCATAGGTAGGAAGCCTTCTTTTTCATATTTGAGGATCTCTAGTCAATGAGGCTTATGTTCATGTGCCTCCGGAAAAGCAATCTGAACTAGATCCAAAAGCTCAAAAATGCATGTTTGTAGGATACGGTGAAAATATAAAAGGTTATAAACTTTGGAATCCTCTAACACAAAAAATGATTTAGTATGGAGATGTGATTTTCAAGGAGTTTAGAGCTTTTTTAGGTTGTGTACAACCAACGTAAAAAATAAAACGGAAAGTCTAGATGCAAATGCAAAAGATAATTGAAGGATCAAAGGATGGAAAGGAAGAAGAGGTTTTAGATGAGGATGTGCAAGATCAGCATACAAAAGAACAAGAAAAGTCACTTACTCCTACCAAATTTCTATTGTGTATTTTCATTATTGAATATTGATGGCAAGCCTAGATCTTTTGAGGAAGCTCTCTCTTCAATATCTACTAGGATTGCCTTAACCTATACAAAAATCTACTTAGCTTAGAAATTAGTTTCTCTTTACCTTTCACCTTGTATCCTTCAATTTGTTCCATAAAAATCCCCTCCTCTAAGTCTCCATGCAAGAATGTTATCTTGGCATTCATCTTTTTGATTTCCAAATCAAGTGCCACAACAATAGATAACAACATTCTAATGGAACTCATTGAAGTCTATTCCCTCAACCTAGTGATAACCAATTGCTATCAACCATGCCTTGTACCACTCAAGAGATCCGTCTTCAATGAACTTCTCAAACACCTGCTTGCAACCAATGGGATTCCTATCCTTCGATAAATCAACAAAATCCCAAGGCTTACACTACTTTAGTGCCAACATCCCCACATCCATGGCATTCTTCTAAGAATTTTTATCTTTGGAAGTGAGAGCAACTTCCCCCAAACTTGGTTCACAATCAATACAAGTGATCTAGACACAACACAAACCCAATGGACTATACATTTCAAGTGATCTTCATTGCATTGTAAGCCTTCTCACAATTTGCAATGAAGAACTTCTTACTGCATTGCACCTTGTTATTCTTCAAATTACCACCAAAATGTGTTTTCCGTGTCCTCTCTAGAACTACCATATACACATTCTTGTTCAATTTCGAATGCATCTTGTTGCTCTATCTTTGTTTCAAAATGCATCTTCTCTCTTTCATTTTCCTTTGGCTATTCAATTTTGGGCATTACACCACATTCCTTGAATGTAGCATCCCTCGAGTGGTGAACTTCCAAAGTTTCTAGATTCTAAATCTTGTAGCCTTTGACATTTTCTCTATAACCAATGAAAATACACCTTTTAGATTTGGGATCCCATTCAAACCACTACTCCTTAAGCACCTAAACAAATGCTTCATAGACAAATGTCTTCAAGTGTGTCACCACTAGTTTTCTTCCAATCCACACTTTGTACAGTATCTTGTTTGTCCATGCAAAAGCAGAAGACCCCTTGTTCAAGTAACATGTGCCACTCACCACCTTTGCCCAAAAATCTTGTCCTAAGCCTGCACTATGCATCATAATCCTAGCCTAATCAAGCAAAGTTCAACTCAACCTTTTAGCCGCCCCACTCTACTATAGTGCATATGGTGTAGTCCTTTGCTTCAAATCACAACATACTTAATACCTCAAACTCTTTAGAAAATCCATTATCCATCCTATGAACCTTTATTTTCCTACTAATTTGATCTCAACGAAAGCTTTGAACTCCTCAAACTTGAGAAACGTATCAGAATTGATCCTAAGAAAATATATCTACAAGCACCTAGTATAATCATAAGTAAATAACAGATATTACTAAGTATTACCCGTGGAAGGGGCATCCACAGAACCACACACATCATTGTGTATCACCTATAAAATCTCTTTTGCTCTCGAACTCACAAAATTAAACCGTACTCTATTTTTGCTTTCTTAGCACACAATGATCACAAAAGTCAAAATTATGAAAACAACCAACAAGACCATTCACCATATCCTTATTCACAAAGATCCTTTAACATTTTTCATTCAAACGAGGTAACAACAAATGCCACAATATCTCTCATTCAAATGTAGTAACATTGGCACAACTAAAAAATGTTGATGCATTTGGCCTATACAAAGTACCATGCCACACTCATTTTGCAAGTACTAATTACCCCAAGCTAATCCACTCTTTTCCATCAAAAGTGGCATGAACTCCTATATCATTCAATTTAGACAAAAAAAAGGATTCTTGCAAAACCTAGTATATGTGATAAATCTACGAGCATTTGTACTCTACCATCCATGAAAGCAACTTTGACTTTCCCCCGATCAACAATCTTCAAAGAGCGATTGTCAGTAAGAAACACTTGCCCCTCATCAACTTTAGTATATTTCGAGTACCACTCTTTGTGTGAGTCAATAAGAAACACTTGCACCTCATCAACTTTGGTATATTTCGAGTACCACTCTTTGTGTGGTGTCAAATGAAAGGAAGCACATGAATCAACCAACTAAATATCCTCACCAATATATTAGCAAACATAAAAGCATTACTTCTATATTCATCAATGTCAAAGGACTTATCAAAGAAGTCATCCTTCTTGGACTTACCGTAGACAGATTTTGACCTCTCCTTTCCCTCTTCTCTTTTAACCTACCTCTAACCACAAGAGCATCAAAAGATTTATCAACCATTTACTTTTTCTAATTTCTTCACTTCAAAATATTAATCACATTGTCTAGTTTTAAGTGTTGTATCATTACTACTTATTGACATCACAAGCTTATCCCATTTATCTGATAAAGAACAAAATAACAAAATACGTTCATCTTCTTCATCGATCTTTACTCTCGTTGACCAAGTTAACTTGCTATCATATTAAAACTATTCAATTGATCAGTTATACAACCCCCTCCCTCATTTTCAAAGAATATAACTTTTTCAAAACAAGTTTTTTAATAGGTTATTTGACCAATAAAGCATGCCTAACTTCTTCCACAATGGATTTGTTGTCTATTTCTAAGACACATTCAATAACACAAGATTGGAAAGACATACCAAATTTTATTTGTAGCTTTCTTATCTAGTTTTAACTTTTAATCAATCCTCATACATGTAATTAATAGAAGATGTTGCAGCACATTAATCTCTCCCCAACAAAAGATATTCTATTATCAACTTCCATAGTTCAAAGCTTTGACAATTGAAAATGTCAATTTTAAACCTCAATGTGCTTACCATAGATTTAATGTTGTTCTTTTTCTCACTGAATCCTTCAAGGATTTTGTTTCATTCCAATTATACAAAAACTTCAACTTTCTATTCGTGTTTTTAAGATTATGTGTTCTAGTTAACAATCAATAATATGTACCAATCTAGATATCAAAACATATGACATGATGGAATATTACACAAGACATGCAATTTAACATGGGAAACCCTTACAAAAGAAAACCCGCCACTAAAAAACGTTCATAATTGTATAATTTCAAAAACGTTCAACATTGATTCAATACAACAAAAGATCTTTAAAAACCTTTCAAAAAGTCTCAATCTACGACACACCCTCCTACAATCTCTCAAGTGTTCTCACAAATGTCTTCAATGTCTTTTACAACAAATTCATAACCTTGGAACATTCACACAAATTGATATATAGATGTATTCATGAGAAGAACAACCATCCTACTCTTAACCAACTCATGAATTACCAAGAGTCGTGTAAATAAACTCGGAACATACATGATGTCAACATTCTGCACTTACCATCAAATATGATGTCCCTACATGATAATCACCTTGTAAACTTTGTCACTACCATACAGAATGACTCAATAGTTCCATCCTTTAGATTGTCAATATCAGCATGTTTCCAATACAACCACCAGTACCAACTATTTACTTGTAGTAGCACAAAAAAACATAACTTCACTTCAGATTGCTTGCAATAACTTGTGCCATCTTCCAGCCATTAGATAATGCTGCATGTTCACCAATTCTACCACAAGTGCACCTGCACCAATGATCGTGCTTTCAACAAGTACTAAACATCTATGCAGTTGTGAGTTCTTCTAGATGCCTTGTGGTGGCTGTCATAACACTACCATATGTAGACAAGCCATGCATGATGCAATGCAACAACTGTCACAACATCAACCCATATTAATAAACATAAAATGTTATACCACAATACCAAAAGCTCACCACATTCTGCCATAACGAAGGCTATAGATAAACTCTTTCCACAAGGACTCTCTATAGGTGAATATCACCCAAGTCCCAACAATTTAATATGTCCGAAACTAGGGATCCAACAAGATCTTAAGCAATCAGTAACTATACTTCTCCCCGATGGCTCCAAAAGCAAAACAGCATCATTTAGATGCCATCTGATGTTGGCTTCAAAATTTATCAAGCCAACAAGTTGCAACATGAATTTCTAAATATCATAAATATTGGATGTCACTAGAATGAATGCAAATCCTCTATGTGAGGTACATCATAAGTTCAATTTACTGTAGGTGTCTAGGGACACAACTAACAGTGAGGGGGAAAAATTATTGGGTAGTCATATCTGATCCTTAAAAAGGCATTAAAAAACTTATATAATAAAGTATTTATATTCCTTGATTGGATTCAAGAGTCAATGTGTATTGCTATTATAAGAAATTGTCTATATAAGATCACACAAATTATGTCTCAAATCTATCCTGTATGATTGATTATCGTGTGAATACTAAAGCTAAATTTCTTGATGAAGCCCTCAGAGAGGCTAGATGGTGAAGTGCAATGCAGTTCAAAAATGCTCTAGAAGTAGATCAAAATCATAAAAACACAGGATTATCCTTCTGTGCTGACCTTGCAATCCCAAAGAGAAATGTGAAATGAGACTTTGGAATGGGGAAAGCCTTTACATAAGGTAATAAATTCATTCTCAATGAGAATTTGTTTTGTTTACATTTATGTTGTTGGCAGTGTGGATCTTCACAAGGGCTTGAGGACTGAATTTACACTTAACACAAAAATGAATAGTAGATTGATTTTGTATTTCTGTATGGCTACCTTGAGGAGTTTCTAGCTAAAAGATGTTGAAAGGGAAGAAGAATAGAAATAAGTTTTGGCAAACAATCACAAGTATAAGCCTTAAATGGGTTTAAAATTTTCAAGCGTGCTGTTCAGATTTAGACTGGTGAAAATTCCGCAAGTTGTTTTCCACTTGGACTTGGACCCAGTTAGAAACTAGGACATAATTGGTAAACAATAAATATAAAATATGTAAATATAATTAAATGGTTTTTTGGGGAAATTTCATGTTGTTTTCTGTTTTATTCTAGACTCAGCCAAGAGTTGTGGGTCTGCTGAAGCTCGCAGATTTCAGCAGACTCATGAGTCTTGACTGTCAAACTCAGCCAAGTCTGCAAACTGAGAATAGGATTGGAGAGTCCTTGATGAGACTCACTGAGTCTCAACACACTGGTTTTAGCAATCCAACAAAAGGCATCACCACATATCATGTACTCTAAACTAGCAGATAACATTTAACAAACCTAGTCTATGAATTCTAATTACTTATCAAGTTAGTTGATTACCGAGGCAAGGTATGGGTGACCAGAAAAAGCTTGTTTGGAACTATATTAGCGAATCTACAATTTTGAAGCCACTGTTTTGACATATAATAATAGTACCAATGAAAATATTCTGTAGCAGCCATAAATTTGAAATATGAAAAACAAGTATTTGCTTTTGCAAGCATAGTTGGGTATAATTTCAAGTTGATGTTGTTCCACCTTTTAGAATACTTAACAAGTAACCATTAAAATATACTCCCTGCTGTATTGAAACTATAGACATTGCAAAAAGAACTTGCAAACTTAAATTACAGCAAAAGCAATAAAAATGACCTCAAAAGTGATTGCGTCTGCCAAGCCTTGAATTCTATCAATTCGCAATGACTTGCGAAAGAGCTTTGAAAAGGTGGGATCTCCATAACGAGATTCTAATGCCACAGTAATGCTACTCCCATCTTCACCAAGAGAATCCACAAAACCTTGGACACATGATGTGGTACCCACACCCTTGCTGTCTGATATCCGAACACAAACCATATCACCAGGAGACATAGTAGTTGGTGGTAATCGATGCCCACCTTCCACCTTAAATGTCAACAAGTGCATCCCTCCCAGTCCTGTAGTATAAATAAATTTGCAAAGTTATTTGAACTTCTTCATATGCCATTATAATAATTTACAAGTAGCAACATTAAAGTTAAGAACCAAACAATAAATTCTAGTGTGGGATGGGATTTTTAAGGGAATGTACTTAAGACATCAATGATGGACCGAAATAAAGATAAGAAAAGTAATTTTTAGAGACAACAGAAGTTTTGGAAGGATGTGAAAGATATGATTTGTCAAATATTTTACTGCTTTTTAAAGGAAATTCTTGAGTGTGATACAAAGAGCAAATTAATACTGTACCATATTCTATATATCACTCAGAGCCAACATATCAAAGGAACACTTGCATGCCCAAGGCTTTGCCAATTGTCTTGACCCAAAAGCATAAGACAAAGTTTCATGCAATAATAAACAGGCATTGATAATCTCATAGCATTACAACCCATATTTCAATTTATTCTTTTATATATAATTGGCAAAAGAAAATATTCTTTTCTGGAATGGCACCTAATTTTTTTTAAAACATATTATCTTGAAGTTAGTTTCAGTCTGGATATTAAAGATAGCAGGTTGTTAAACCAGATATAAAGAAGGTTAAGACCTGTTGAAGAGCTGACTGCATTCAGATTGCAAATTGTATCACACTGTTCTTGCTCAGATTGTCCATGATTGACCAAATACTCTATTGACCTTGCAGAACCAGAAGTCACATCCGGAGTAGGAGCTGCATTCAGCTCTTCTTGGGTAGCTTCTAATTCTGCATCACGTTCAATTAGAAGAAGTTCTGACATGTGTGCCACAAAATCATCAATCCGTTTCTGAATCTCTGATATCTTTTCAGCAGGTATACCTATGTCACTATGCACTTGATTTGGCTGGAAAGATCTCCTTACAAGAGCTCGATGTTGACCTGCAATACTATAACCATAAATAGTTAAATTACAAACTATGGCAATATGTGATCAATGAGGAAACATGTAGCATCACTAGGTAAATGTAGAATAATGCCTAAAAGAAAGAATGAAAGTTTATTGATATCCGCAAAAGAGCGGAATGAGCCATGAAAACTAATATAGGCATTACCATATTTGATTCCAATGAACGTACACACTAAAGCACATCTCAGAAAAGAATGTTGTGGCAATATCCTATCAAACATGTCAAACTTGATATTAGATCTTGTCACGATTTTCAAGATAACAAAAAGTTAATGTTAAAGCCTGAGGGAGTGACTGAGTTAGATAAAGGCATTCGGTCTAGGTCCATGATGTCCCGAGTTCAACTCCCACTTCAAAGTACCCAATGACGGTGATGTGCCGGCTGATGATCGCCATCCCCGGGGACTAGTCTCCCCCCCCCCCCCCCCCCCCCCCACAACTCGCCCCAAAGGGAATGCTGGGCTGGGTCACGGGGACACCACGGGTAACAACAAAAAAAAGTTAATGTTCAAGAAAGAAATGAAAGTTTTTTCAATAATGAAACTATATTAATGTACACAAATGATCAAAGTACCAATGTGGCACATTATACAAACAATAATGATAGAATGTGGGATTCAAAAGAAACAAGTTACAAACTTAGGATTGAAAAAGACAAGGATCTTACCAACTAGGTTGGGTAAATGCTGAATATTTTTCTTACAAATGTAATATATTTCAGATCTTAGATATAGTCTTTAGAGAACAAGATAAAGCTGAAGCAGATCCAAACGGAGACAAAGGCTGGTCCTAAAATGTATTAAGAAAAAAACCTATAGCCCCATCAACCAATTGGAAAGACCCAATACCAATTATGTTTGTAAGAAATGTCTTGGATAAGTGGACCTAATAAGGTGGTCCTCATGGGGGAAAATGCCTCCCACCAATTTTCCTAAAATGCAGCACAGATAATCCTCTAGTAGTAGGGAGCAGGAATAAAAGATCATCTAAAGAAATGAACCCACCTCATCTTCTACAAGAAAGAAAGGAAGGAGTTACTCCAAAAGAAAATGATTATATAGGGGGCTGCTATCCCATATGCTTCCAAAGAAAACTAAAGACCACCAACTATTGGAACAGACAGGAAGATTGAGTTAACCAAATGGACAGTCCCCAGAGTCCTAGGCCAAGACTATGCTTGAAGATGACTACTTCTAGAAGGCAAAAACCAAGCACCTCAAAATAAACAAAACAAGAGTTTGGGGCAACATACTAAAGATAGAAACCAACATGAAGACCTTGGAGTGTGGAATCTAGATACAATATCTATATATGAAATAATGAAAGTATAAGCAAAGTGTTTGCAACCAACTCCCTAATTTTGGTTCATTATGCCCACTAAATCTTCTTAAAAGGGAAATTGAAGTAAACTGAAATACTATACAATATAGAGAGGATTCCAAGTTGTTTTAATGCATAAATCATGACAATAAATGTTTATCTTTTGCATGCATCCAATATACAGATAACTAATTTGTAATTTTTATTTTAAAGGCAATTAGCTAATCTTTGTTGAGCTATAGGATCCCTTATCTAGGGATCCTAGGACCAGCACCACCTAGGGTAGCACCAAAAAGGGGGCCAACCATATGGTTGGGTTGTTGAATGGAAAGGGTAGGAAAATCAATGTACAAAAGACAAAATTTTATACATAACATGGGAGGATCCATACGTGCATTTGTGTTTAGAATATGAAATCCCACTTATCCGACCCAATTTGATTGACAAGTCATAGTTGGCTTACTGGAATAAGTAATATGCTTTTAAATAATTTGAAATTCATGAGTACAGTCAGACCTAGGAATAAACAGGTGTTTTTTTCACTCCTAAGAGATCTAGCCATTGGGTGATCTTGCTACCCCTGCCATGAGGTAGCCACATGTGCTTGTCTATGCAAATCAAAGCAAGTTTCTCATTAATACAATTTTTGGTTAGCATACTTATGTTCTACATTGTCCTCAAAAGCCACCAAATGGAAAAGAAATGGAATGTTTGGATTTTTATAGAAATCATAATGCAACAATTGTGGTGTCACAATGCCTCTTTAGCCCACGCTATTTCTATTATGAAAACATGAACGATGGCACCACGTGTTTTAATCTACAACCTTCCAATTTAACATATCTTTGTCTACACATAGCACAAATTGGAGTCAGCTCAAAGAACGAATAATTTGCATCCAATTTCATTGAATCTCATAAGGTGAGTTGCAATGAAATTGATGAATTGGGATTATCTCCTTTCTATACCACTAAAATTCACAAATTTGGGGTTTTTAAACAACAAACTTAGCTTTCAAATTGTAAAGAGGTGTTGTTTCTCTACCTTGATCTTGTTCACTCAATCTTGTCATCTATTTTAACTAAGGTTGCCTCTTTTCCTCTAGTGTGATTTGCAACTAGGAGCTTTTGGGAGGGTACATTTTCTTCTCTCTTCTATAGATCTGTAGGTTTTAACAACCCCTAAAGCTCTAATCAACAACAAAATCTCTGCCCTCAAGCTTTTTCCACCTATTAATTGCTCCAACAATACCCATTTTTCCTAATTTTGCACACTTGGACCCCAATCAATCCCCACGATCACCTTTTTTGGCAAATTTCCTCTTACTCTACACAACTTTGGTACAAAGACATTCCCTATGACCTAGCACCTTTGACAAGATATGCTCCATACTAATACTAGATTGTGTGTTGATCATCTCCTTGTCATGCTTCGAAAAACCCCATTGTGTTATGCCCATCTTGAAGACCACCCATTGGTTTAATGTTCTAACACTTCCTAGTGGGATCAAAGACAAGCAAAGCCTTATTGCCCTATATGTTGATCATGTCCCAACTTCACTTCAAGGTATCTCTTTTATGGGAAGCAATAGCATTCTTGCCTTTCTCAGTCCACTAAGTGGTGGGTCTCATCAATTCTATGATGTAGATTTTGTCGAGATGACTAACTCAATTGCTTCAGCTTCATATTCACTGTATCTCTTTGTGTCCCAAAGCATTTGCCTAGTCTCGTCAACCTTATTATCCCTCTTTATTTTCTCTTCCCATTCCTCCAACTTTCAATGGTCATCTTCTAGTTAGTTTCCTCTTTTTCTACACAACTTCAGGGATACAAAAATAGAAAACAATATCAGGGATACACATTGGTTAGACCATGCAAAGAGTCTATATGAGCAGACAAAAGGGAAAAGTTATCCTCCCATAATTAACACTACAATTGAGTTATTTTTGGTGGAGGATATAAAGCATGGTGTACAAAATTTAGCAAGCGGTAAAGCTCAATATTGATGGGTTGCAGGCCTAATTTTTAAAATGCAGTGTTGAGACATTGGCTCTGTACATCAAAAGAAATTTTAATAGCATCACTCAAAGCGGGTTTCCTTTGAAATAAGCAGCTAGTGTCGTTATTCCTCTTTTTAGAAGTAGAGACAATATAATCGGAATCCTTCCAACTATGGTCAATCCACTTCTTGGAAAGTTATTTGGGAGCATGGTGGAGTGTAGAATTAGCAATTGGGCCGAAAAAGAGGGTAAAAGAGCAAAAGGGCAGGCTGGTTTTAGGCCAAGGCACTCTACCATTTATCATTACATCACTCTTAGGCACTTCATCAAAAGGGTTTAGGGCATCCAAGGTGGAGAGGTATTTTGTTGCTTTGTTGATTTAGAAAAAGCTTTTGACACACTTCCTAGGGACAGGCTTTGGAGTAGGAAGAGCTTGAGATTCCAAACAAATATGGAGCAATTGCCACAAGCTTTATGAGAAAGTTAGAGCAAAGTCAGAACTAAGGAAGGATTTTTTACTATGTTACCCGGGGACACGTTTCCTGCCCTAAGCCCCACGTTTCCGAAACTGTCCCTGTTTGGGGGACTTGGGGACAGCCGGAAACGTTTCCAAGCTGTCCCCACCCAGGCAGAAAAATCGGAAATGCGTCCCCGAAACTTCGGAAACGGTCAACGCGTTTCCAACTGGCGTTGACCGTCCCAGGGACTCCGTAGCCGTTTCCCGTCCGTCCCGGGGACTGCTTGAAGTTTCCGATTCAAAATAAGATTTAATTCAAAAAAATAGTAATTATTGGCGATTTTTTGCCCATTCGTGGGCCACACACATTGGACGTCATTAAAATAATAAAATATGTTATGTTTAACATAACATATGTTGCAAGTTTATTTTTTTGGAAATCATTACAAACTTAGCATCCAACTATGACTGAAAATTCAAACTTCTGTTCAACAAACCAGACTTGAAAATGATAGTAAATTATACTTCTATTTGATATTCATATCGCAGGCCTGGAAATGAATGCCACTGGGTTGAATACTCAGATTGTTTCCAACTTTGATAATGCTCTGATAGCAGAAATAAGTGCCCAGGAATACACTGTTGTAGCTGATTACTGCCCAGACAAGATGGCTGCTACCTGTCTAGTAATGATTTGGCACAATAAATTAAATTCTTCTCCTATGTTCCTATTCTTAGACTTCAGTATTCTTAGATGATGATTAGATTTGATGCTATGTTCTATGCTGATTTGATGAATGGAATTGATAATTTTAAATTATGTTGCTATGATGAATGTGACAATGTTATGTAATTCTAAAATTCATGAATATATATATATATAGCCGTCCCCTGCCGTCCCCTGTTCTGGCTAAAAAAAAAACCGTCCCGGAAACCGGTTTCCCCATCCCCCCATCCCTCCGTCCCGGAAACTCGGGGTAACATAGATTTTTTAAAGCTTTGGTAGTGACATTGGGTCAAACAGGGGTGCCCCACATTGTTTGGTTTATATATTGATAAGTTGGAAGAGTGGTTAAGTAACAACATAGGAGAGGGTATTCAATTAGTGGGCTACATGGTGAAGCTTGTTTTGTACGCGTATGATCTTATTCTGATTGCAAAATCTTCCCATGGTTTGAGAGAATACTTGAAGGCTTTAGAGCTCTTTTGCCAAGAGGTTGAGATGGAGGTAAACACCAGCAAAACAAAACTCATGATCCTTTTTTTTTAGCAGAAAAAGCAGCAAGTTAACTTTATCTTTGAAGGAAATTCTTTGGAAATAGTGGAAGCGTACAAGTAACTAAGAATTGATTTTCACAAGAAGCTCAGGTGGGAGACATGTTGGACAAAGAGGATCCAAGGGGGGGGAAGAGCTTCTTACCTTCTTTAGAACAGGTGCAAGAAAGATGAATTCTGCAGCTGGAAGACCAAGAAAACCTTTTTGGTTTATTCATATTGGTCATTTCGGTTGTCCTTTATGATTGCGAAATTTCAGGGAGTAGCATGTGAAATTGTGGAGACAATTAGAAAGAATTCAAAAACACTTAATCACTAGTAGCCTCAAAGTCAAATCAATGGTCCCCTACAAAATCCTTTTAGTTGAGGCTAGTATGTTCCCTATGGAGTAGCATGTGAAGAAAGATGAATTCTGCAGCTGGAAGACCAAGAAAACCTTTTTGGTTTATTCATATTGGTCATTTCGGTTGTCCTTTATGATTGCGAAATTTCAGGGAGTAGCATGTGAAATTGTGGAGACAATTAGAAAGAATTCAAAAACACTTAATCACTGGTAGCCTCAAAGTCAAATCGATGGACCCCTACAAAATCCTTTTAGTTGAGGCTAGTATGTTCCCGATGGAGGCTTTGGCAAATTTTCATCTGTTAAGTTACTTAAAAAAGGTTAAAAACATGGATGAATGCCACTGGCCCAAAATAGTTACTACGGAGGAGTTAAAACGTGAGAAGACGACTTAGAGAAAGAAAAATGACAAGTGGATGGTTAAACGGGATATAAATTGGCAAGATTGCCCTAACTCTAATAAGAAGATAAAAAATTGGGTGCTGAAAGAATTCAGGACTGCCATGTGGACAAAGCAAAATGGCCAAAAGAAAACACACAATGTCAAAGAAATCAAGCCCATGTGGATGCACAATGAAAAGGCTTATCCGAGGGCTGAAATGAAGGGAAAGGCTAAAATCTTAATAGCACAGCTGAGGACTGGGTCCTGTCATCTTAGATGTGACGCGGGTAGATGGATAACTCCCAAGGAAGAGTAGGAAGAAAGAACTTGCATCTTTTGTAGTAAAGAGGCAGCTGAAACCAAATGCAACTTCATCAAGGAGTGCATGGATTATGAGGATATCTGTAAGCAGTTTGAAAACAAGTTGAAGGTGGACAATCTGAGCAAATTGTTTGAGGAAGCAAGACATCACAAAACTGCGACTTTCTTAGTCAAGATTCAAAACAAAAGAGCTGAAGCCTAACATAAGAAGAATTCTGAAATAGTGTTGTTTCTGGAGCTCTTTGTCCCTTAGACAACTTTGTCTTTGTGGATGTTATTGAAATTATTTCATTCATTCATTCAAGCCCAGACTTAAGCACTTAAATGCCTTGATTCTTGATTCTACAATACCCTTTTTTAATCATGTCCACATTGCGTATTTCTTCATTTCTGTATGCTTTGTTTTCTCAAACTTTTCTGATAAACCCTCTCGAAATCTATTTGATTTATCTTTTAATTTTTTTCGGAAAAACAAAAACTCTATGAAAGTTCCTAGACGAAGTTCTTACTTTTTCCATTTCCTCTGTGATTTTATTTATATTAGAATTGCTTTCAAGATATTAAAACAAAATCACCAGTTACACCTTGAAGGGTGGGCTTGATAATTTATAGTCGCATTACACATCAGAATTAGAGCAGCAATTAGTAACGGCTTGGACCGTGCACCGAGGTCTCCTTCAAGCAAATCCCCCAACTTACCATTCCACCGCACACAAAATCTTAAAGGACAATAATATCAAGAATAATTTACGGACCATAAGAGAAAAGAAGTTGAAAACCTGATTTAGTGAGCTGCTTTAACAACTTCCAAGATTCAGTCTCCCTCCAATCTTGAATGACGGATTTCTTCTGCAAAGCTTGAAGCTTGTCTCTCAACTCCCGTTGGAAGTGATCAAATAGCGTGGGATAATGTGTACTGGCTTTCAAGCAAAGCGCCTCCAGGCCTTTAGGCATGGGATTGGCAGCCAAGAAATGCTGAGCTTGCATTACAAAAGCAATGCCATACGACATTTTCTGCGTCAACTCTGCAACTTCGCCTAGCTCTTCGGCAGCGCATAAATCGGCCGCCATTGCCGACATGCCCTGACCGATCCATTTCACTACATATTTACTCAACTCTCTGCGCCCCAGCGGATCTCCGTTTTCTTTACACTCTAATCTCAAATCTGGAGACGGCGTTTTGGCTTTCTCTTCGCTGAATGACGGAAAGTTTTTCTTCTTACGTCGCCTCTTGAGATTATCGATAGCGTTCCTTGTCTGGGACACTGAGTTTCTTGCAGGGACACATGCAGGAACAGTTTTGAATCCGTGCTTCAAATTTAAGGTCAATCGAAGGTCTTTTTTGCAGAAATAGTGTCGCGAGACGGACAAATTCGGAAGCGTGCAGAATGAGGTGTTCTTGTACGAAGGAAATCCCAATCCCACACAAAATCCTCCTTCCATTGAAGTTCCAGACACTAGCTCTGAGCTCCTGCAAGGTAATCCTTCAATTTTCCCGCGGATGGGAAATCCTTTCTTAAGAAGAATCTAATTTCTTGTTAATTCGTGTTCATACGTGGCAACCGTGGGAGAGAGGTGTGATCTATGTTGGAATTGTTTATTGTCATTTTGTTGTGCGGGAGGCAGCGATACCACCAAAAATCTTGTGGAGAAGGGCAGACCACCGATTTGCCACCAAATCTTGAACGAATGCCTTTATTTCTTCCACCAATGGGAACGTTACACCTAAGTCCATCTTAGTCCACTCAGATTCGGAAAACATCTAATCTTGCAGAAGAATACGAAATTATATTATATTTATTAATTTTAACCTACATGAGCTGTAATGAGCTGTATGACATGTTCTTTATTTTGAAGAATTTTTCTACTTGCTGAATAATTTTTTTACAAATTATTAAATGTTAATATAATTATTAAGTCCATAGGCTTCTTATATTGGAAGCAAATTTGGTTGTAAACTTTTAGCTTTTTAAAAAAAAATTGACATTCATTTTACTCTCTTTTGAGCGAGTTGGCGGAGTAATGAAATATTGTTATGTTGAGAGGACATAAAAAAACAAATCAATGACTGTTACAATGGAAGACGTAACAAAACATAATTGTTCAAGATCGGTTTACCATCCACTTGCAAGATTTGAATGCAACATATCAATATGGAATGATATAATTGAATTTGCAACTTATATATATATATATATATATATATATATATATATATATATATATATATATATATATATATATATATATATATATATATATATATATATATATATATATATATATATATATATATATATGTATGTATGTATGTATAAGCTAGTAGCAGTCGTGACACAATGTGTAAGTCATTAAATTAATTAATATATAATTATATTGTATCAAAATTATGGTTAGGGCTTTGATTAGGATTGGGGTTTAGCATTAGGGTTAGGATTAAGGTTTAGGCTATAAAATTAGTATTATGGTTTGGCTTGTAGTTTACATCATGGTACGTATTATGGTTAGGGTTAGAGTTTTGATTGAGGTTAGGGTTTAGGGTTAGGATAGGTTTTTGGATATAGCATCAAGATTATCATTAGGGCTAGTATTAACATCGAAGTTAGTAATATGGTTAGTGATAAAGTTTTGATTATGGTTAAGATATAGGGTTAGGGTTAGGGCAAGGGTTTAAATCATGGTTAGTATTATTGATAGCATTAGGGTTGAAGGTTGGGATCATGTTTTAGGGTTTAAGATTAGGATTGGGTTAGGTTTAGGATTTCAATCATGGTTGGATTTTTAGGTAGGGTTAGGGTTAATGTTAGGACAAGGGCTTAAGTTTATTCCATGGTTAGGGTTAGGGTTAGGTTTAGTGTTTCAGTTATGGTTAGTGTAAATGGATTATGGTTAGGAATAGAATTTAATGTTTGGGTTAGGTTTTAGGTCTAGGACTATGGTTAGGGTAAGGGTTGAAATCTTGGTTAGTATTACAATTGGAGTTAGAGTTTGGATTAGGGTTAGTGTCATGCCCCGCAAGG
Source organism: Chamaecyparis obtusa (assembly GCA_027943335.1). Classification (NCBI taxonomy): domain Eukaryota; kingdom Viridiplantae; phylum Streptophyta; class Pinopsida; order Cupressales; family Cupressaceae; genus Chamaecyparis; species Chamaecyparis obtusa. The sequence goes on from BSBK01000596.1 coordinate 981,318, forward strand.
GAACCAGGGAATTGCACAAAGGTTTACTTTGTAAAAGAAAACCTAAGTAGAGTTTTACGAAAAATTTTGAACTTTTAAAGTTTGCAAATAAACAAAACATATTCTAACTTCTTTCCAAGGTTCCCTTAAATGTAAATTAAAAACTGATAAACTATTAACAACATTTACTAACCATACAAATTCCATTTCAAGTTCTTTATTGGAAAATACTTAAACACATTCATAATTAATTTCCATCTAAAACTTTTTAATGATCAATTACTATAATCCCATTTCCTCAAACAAACATATTGCAATAGTACAACAAATGATTCATCAACATTTTACATAACTTGATACATAACAAGATTACATCTTTCCATTAAATAGACATCCCATATAACCCTTTTCCTATGTCTACCCATTATTACATCATTTGAAAATTACATTACATTTAAACTCCTCATAGGAGAATACATAAGTTTACAACAACATGAATAAGTACAAGTCTTCATTCTTCAACAGGTGCTCAGACAAATATGAATCTTCAGTTGTTTACATCTGCACAAGATACCTCGATAGAAAGATTTTCCACCCAACCATGTGAAACTGGTAAGGTTTCACCCCCCGTGCTAGGAGATAAACACCAAGCCCACAAGAAGGAACTTACTAGGTTTAACAAAAAGGGTTGGATAACATTTCACACAAGTAAAGTACATTTCACAAGGGATTCTAAGGTTTGGGTAGGAAATCCTAAGCAACAACCTAAGTGAGTGTCATCGCATAGCCCTCACCCCTTGGGTTGTCCTGGTACTAGCCACACTGGGCCCCGGCCCCCAAGTAGGCACATGCGGAAATCGAATGCCTTTCATACAGACAAGCGCCATTCGATTTGTACCTACGCATAGGTACCTTCTCCCACTCCCATCCATAGCCTGTCCTAGCGCTAATGGCATGGGCGAGGCACAATTTAATCTTTTTAATGTTTGAACCCATCCCTTAAATTTTATTTTGGTTATCACTTGGTTAATTAACTCATCAGTCGGTTATCCTGGTCTAGCCACTTTAGGGCCCCGGCCCCGCACTGAGAGCCACTCACTTAGGGGTTCCTAGGTTTCCTAACCCTAACCTATTCCCGTTAGGTTTTCCTAGCAAACCACTAACATGCTCAACATTATAACAGATCTACCCTAGGACGCTTAGGGGTCCTGAAGTTTAACTAGTTAGATTGTTGATAAGATTGAACGCAAGAGTCTTGTTTTCAGTTTTCTAGCCCCCATCCTAACATTTGACTAAGCATGGAATTTAGGAATCAATTATCTATTTGCAACTTAAAAACATTTATACAGTTAAAACATTGAGTAAATATGCCTCTAGTCCAAACATTTAGCTCATCTAACAAATATAATATACATAACATAAAACTAAACCATCTAAATAATATATCTTAACAAAGAAAACACCTTAACATAAACAATTTTGACATATTTCTTAAATTTTAATATTATATTATATATATATATATATATATATATATATATATATATATATATATATATATATATATATATATATATATATATATATATATATATATATATATATATATATAATATAAGTCTAATTATCAATATCATTTGTATTAAATTATTTAACCCAGATTTCAATTACTAATATCATATTATACATATAATATTTCATATATTATATGTATAATATAATTCTAACTTTAATTATTAGATAACCACATAAAAAAAAATTCAAATTGTATTATATAAATAATATTTTACATATTATATATATAATATAACATATTTCACAACATATGTTATATTATATATATAATATATAAATCCTATATTATATAATAAATTTGTCAACGCCCAGCACATAATCCCCCATGCGATATCTTAACCCCACATTGAATAAAGGAAGGGGGGCCCGCTCCTGCGCGGTATCCCCGGTACCGCCAGCAGCGGTCGCTGCCGCACGGCACCCGAAGGTGCCGCCGACAGCGGACGCTGCTGTCCAGTACCGCGGGTCCCGCTGCGGCAACGGCCCCCTTTTAATGTATTCAAATTTTTTTGTTTTATTATGATATATATATATTTTTAAAAAAACTTTATTTTCAGAAATTAAATATATGAAAGAAACATTATAATTTGTTTCAAAATAAATAATATTCCTGAGACAAAATGTTGTTTTATAATATTAAAGGTAAGTTAATTAATATATATCATATATTTTTCTTTGACATATGAACTATGAAAATAAGGAAATATAAATTTATAACTTACTATTTTATTTATTTAATTCTTTGCACATTCATTTATTTAACACTGTAAGCAGGATCTTAACTATTGAACTTTGCTCAAATTTTTATACACATTTATCACAGAACACTAACGCACAGACACAACATAATTCTTTCATCTCACAGGGAATATTCGGGAAAGTTCCAACCTGGTAAATAGTTCCCTGGTTGACGAAGCCCGTTCCTGCAAAATTTCTTCCGCTGCTCCTTGTTCCTCCGCTCCCAAATTTCTCCTGATTAGCCAAAGTTTCTCCGTTCCCAAAAATAGTTTCCAGCCCCCTCTTCTGAACCAATCATCATAGATATAATCTCCTCTCCAACTATTTGGTTGGAGAAGTTTCTATACGGGAAGAAACTTCTCCAACTTCCATAGTCGGTTGGAGGAGAAACTAATCTCTCCCGTAACATAATAAAGTTTTGTTTATTATTATTTTTTTTTTAATTAAAATATTCTCTAAAATAAGGTTTAATAATAAATTTAATTACTTACCTCACAAGGAATTCACATAGCACAATTGGTAACTAACTGGCCCCAACTTCTAGGAGGTCTCGAGTTCAACTCCCTCCTAGCTAGTTAGTTTTATTACCAAAAGCTATTTTATTTTATCTTATTTTATTTATTTCTTAATTTATTTTTTTATCAACAACCATAAAGCTAGTGCTAATTGTTAATATAATTAAGTATATATATTTATTTATATTTATGAATATATATATTTATACCTTAATATACATATATGTGTTCATAAGCATATGTGTGCACCCATATGTTTATGACACATATAGTATAAATAACTCATTATTCATTTTACTAACATTTTATAACTATATAACCAGAAGATGCAAGGTACAAGTAATAACTTGACCCTAATACTAACATGATAATCTAACAGAAATTGACCAACAAGGACTCAAATAGATAACCTACTGACAAGGTTGAGCATACCCTAATAGCAAGATCAAGATCCAAACCCTAATAACTGATAAGCCACATAATACCTCCCTACCAGGAACTGACCCGGCGCTTCCCACCTAAGGTGAATGATCAAGGACAAGGGTTTTCTTTGTGAAGCTTGGTGATATCTCCCTGACAACAACAACGATCGAGGATTTAAGGGATCGCTCAGACTGTGGAGCCAGGTGGAGACGATACCCGGTACCTGCAAAATCCTGCATCACCAAGAAGAGATACATATACATATAGATATACACATCAGATATATGCAAGCAGATGACTAGGATCAATACATCGTGTGGACCTCACCGAGTGAGTAACTACGACTTCGTCCTGAGTCATGAAAAACACATATGTATCCATAAACCAATTGAGATAAGGGTTAGTATACCATTCATGAGATAAAACATGTAAAACTAATACATTCTTCTAGGATCTCATAAACATATAATCAAAGTAACTATAACTGAGCATATAAATATCATCTGATGAACGTATAATCCTCTATGAAAACATAAACATGAGTGCATAGTTCTAACCATCATAATAAAAAGTATCAAATCATAGTATCACTGTAGGAGAGGTATTACAGTTAGGGTCAGGGTTAGGATAGGGTTTTCGATTTAGCATCAAGATCATGGTTAGGACTAGGGTTAACATCATGGTTTAGGGTTTAGGGTTTAACGTTTAGTCTTAGGAACATCATTGGAGTTATAGTTTATATTGTTATTAGTATTATAGTTAAAGTAGGGTTTTGAATAGGATTAGGGTTCAAGATTAGGATTATAGTTTAGATTATGGTTAGGTTTAGTATTATGTTCAGGGTCAATCTTTGTAAATTAGGGATAGCATTAAGAGTTAGTGTTAGGATTAGGGTTTAGGCTATATGGATTATTATTACAATTATTATTACTTGGTTAGGGTTTACATCATGGTTAGATTAATTTGTGGTTAGAATTAGGATCAGGGTTTAGGGTAATTATTTAGGGTTTTATATTAATATTAATTTTAGGGTCACAGTTATAATTAGGGTTGCATCAGAGTTTGTATTATTGTTGGGGTTAGGTTCTACAATTAGGGCCAATGCTTAGGGTTTGAGATTAGGATTATCGTTAGGTTTAGGATTTATATCATGATCAAAAACATGGTAAATAATGAATGTTAATGTTAGCAATAGATCTCTAATTAATTAATTAAATGGGGGATCTAGGTTTAGGGTTTTGATTGGGGTTAGGATATATGGTTAAGATTAGAATGTCTTTAGGATTATATCATGGTTAGGGTTATGATTAAGTTTAGAGTTAGGATTGGGATTAGATTTTAGGGTTTAGTATTACTAGTATTGTTAGGGTTAGGGTTTACATCATAATTAATATTTATAGTTAGGGTTAGAGTTGCATTGAGGGTAATAGTTTATGTCATGTTTGTATTATGATTAGGATTAAAGGGTTTGGGATTTAGCAATATTATTAGGGTTGGGGTTTACATCATGATTAGTATTATAGTTAGGGTTGTAGTTACAATATTGTATTTAGGACTAGGGTTAATATCATGGTTTAGGGTTTAGGGCTTAATGTTTAGCATTAGGATCATCATTATGGTTAGAGTTTATATTATTATTAATATTATGGTTAAATTAGGGATTTTATTAGGATTAGGGTTTAGGGTTTAGGTTTAGGATCATAGTTTAGATTATGGTTAGGGATAATATTATGTTTAGCAATGGGGTTTATAAATTAGGGATAATATTTAGAGTTAGTATTAGGATTAGGGTTTAAGTTATGAAATATTATTACAATTATTGTTAGGGTTAGGGTTTATGTCATGGTTAGTTTTATGGTTAGAGTTAGGATTAAGGTTAGGGTTTTAGATTGGGATTCATTTTAGAATTAAGATTACAATTAGGGCTACATAATAGTTAGTATTGTTGTTGAGGTTAGGGTCTAGGGTTCTGATCAATGCTTAGGGTTTGAGATTAGGATTATGATTAGGTTTAGGGCCTATGTCATGCTTGGGATCATGCTAGACAATTAATTTTAATGTTAGCAATAGATCCCTAATTAATAAATCAAAGGGGGGATCTAGGGTTAGGTTTTTCTTGGAGTCATAATATAGCAAGTTTAGAATGTGTTTAGGATTATTCCATAGTTAAGGTTAGGGTTGGGTTTAGGGTTAGGATTTGGAGTGAGGGTTAGGATTAGGGTTTGGGGTTCAGTATTAGGAATATTGTTGGAAATATTATGGTTTAGAGCTAGGATTTTGATAAGGGTTAGGGTTAGGGTATTATTAGAGTTAGAGGTGTATTGAGGGTAACAATTTATGTCATGTTAGTATTATGGTTAGGTTTAGGGTTTTGATTAGGGCTAGAGTTTACTATTGAGATTTAGGAATATCATTAGGGATAGGGTTACATCACGATGAGTATTATCGTTAGGGTTTGGATTTAGGCTCAAGGCTAGGATTATGTTTAGGATAAGGGTTTACATTATAGTTAGGTTTATGGTTTTGACTATGGTTAGCATTTATAGTTGGTATCAATAATAGGGTTTAGGATATGGGTTTATATCATGATTAGTACAATGATTAAATCAAGGGTTTTATTAGGGTTCAGATTAGGATTTTTGGAATTAGATTAGGATTATAGTTTAGATTATGGTAAGGGTTAGTATTATGTTTAGGGTTAGGGTTTGTAAATTAGGGTTAGCATTTAGAGACAATGTTAGGATTAGGGTCTAGGCTATGGATTATCATTATGATTATTGTCAAATTTAGGGTTTACATCATGGTTAGTGTGATGGTTAGAGTTAGGATTTTGATTAGGGTTAGGGTTTATAGTTAGGGTTAGGGTTAGGGTTATTCTTTAGGGTCTTTGATTGGGATTATAGTTAGGATTATGACTATGATTAGGTTATACCATAGTTAGTATTATTATTAGGGATGTGGTTTAGGGTTAAGATCAATGCTTAGGAGTTGGGGTTAATATTATAGTTAGGATTATGGTTAAGTTTAGTGCTTGTGTCATTGTTGGAATGTTAGAGATAGATCCATAATAATAATCAAATGAGGATTCTAATATGCCAATTACAATATGTCTACAATATAGAAAAAAAAATTAGATTATAATTGAGAAGCATATCCACCTCATCTATGTGTTTATGTAATGTGTCTTTAATTTTTTTCTACAACAATATGGTGCATAAGTTTAAATTTGTGTAATGTATTTGTTTAGTTTCTATTTTTGTGTGTTTACCTTTTATGCATGGTTCCTTCTCAAAATTTAATTCTACATTATTTATTTCACATACATCATTTACTCCATTCAATATCTTTTTTGAAAAGATTAAATTCTACTTTGTCTGGCTCACAAATTTGTGCAACATATATATACTAGCAGTTGCGAGCTTTTTTATGCACAACAATTAGTCGATAAGCTTTTTGTTTTGTAGAAAAGTGATTGTTCTTGTATAATTCAAAAAATTGCTCATTTATTGTATGTAGAATGAATTTTGAAAATGTCATTTAAAAATCGTTAGTACCTTAAGTCTTTTTGCAATTTATATTTCTTGGGATATGCAAATAATATAAATTCTGAAAATCCGTATGTATTTCTTGGATTTTTCAAAATAAAGATTAACCTATGTACTCAAGATGTTAAAAATAGATGTTTATTTAATATATTTATAAATATCTAAACATCTTGAGAAAACATCTATTTACATAGAAAACATAAATATCTTGCCAGATCTTAAATAAATATAAATATCTTAAATAAATATAAATAAAGATATGTTTCTACTACAATAGAAACATCTTGAAAAAAAACTTGATTACATAGGTCAATCTTTATTTTTATTATATATCAAATCCGCATGTATATCTTTATTTTGAATCCATCTCGTATGGATTTCTTAGATTTTTCAAAATAAAAATTGATTTTTTTTTTTGATCGATAATCACTTTTGACTAGAGCTTTGAACTAGTGAGGACACATATGGGGGTCCTCATCCCTGAAGTTACATTATTATTAGTATTACTATGACATGAACACCTTACCAATTTTTGTCTCGTGTTGTGACCTCAACTTAGATGGATCTCCTTATCTCTCTACTCCTTATATCTCCCAATCCTCTGGTAGCACCTCTCATTATACCTCCCTAGCTAAGCTCCTTATACCTCCAATGAGTGCACCTGCACATCCCCCCGCCAAGCTAGCAGGTCATTTCCTCCAACATCAATGACCTCTCCTTATATCTCCCTGGTTGATGACCACTACTTATATCTCCATGGCCGACACCTTATCTCTCCAGCTATCAGGATCCTCTAACTACCAACCAGATGTTAGACTGCAAGGGCAATGTCTTAGCATCCTTATACCTCCCGTCGATTGATCCCGCAAGGCTGGCAACGCACGACAAGGGCCCACCACCAATTGGTATGGCAACAACAGCTGGTGGGAATCGAACAACAAATTGCCCTTACAACAAGGCTCGTGGCAACCGCCACGTTGTGGGGTGATCCCCAAAATAAAAATTGAATTATCCATATGTATTACTGTAAATTAAATGTTAAATTTTTAATCCAACTGAAAGAAGCATTGTGAAAAACCCTATACTTTATTAAAAAAAAAATCAACCCTACACTTTGTTGGTTCTAATTTTTTTGAACTTTTTATTTTTTCAAGTAATCGAAATCTGAGTAGGAAAAGAAAAGAAAATAAAGGGCAGTCTATCTTTGGAATAATATAATATAGGGCATGAAAGTTAAATCATTTTTTTCATTATTTCTAAAAATACCAATCACAACTTGCAATGCTTAACAATAGCAAAATATGCAAGGTATTAATGTTTCCAAATCATTAAAATGGAATGTGCAGAGTGTGGAATAACAGTAAGGAGGGTTTTGATTTTATTTACATTCCTCCAATTACCCGTGTTGGGTAGCAAAGTACTTTTAGAGGGCATGAATAACCACAGAGGGGTCGATGGTCTCTTCTTTCTTATGTCACTATCTATTATAGAGCATAAAGGTAGATAGTTGTGAGGTTTTATACTATTCATAATTCCAAAAATTGAAAAATCCCTCAATTTTTTGAAAGCACAAATGCCTTATTTTGTTGTTCACATCATACAAAGGTCGTGATCAAAAGATGGTACAAATTCTCTAAATATTCAAGCATTTCACAGTATTGAACCTTGATATTAAAGCCACGACCCCTATGCCCAAACTCATATCCAAATTTACATATGAGGTTTTAACACGTAAGAAAAAAGACAACCTACAGATATTTATGTTAAAGTTTAAAATGTACTACAAACGTAGTTACAACATAAGAGAAAACATATTCTAAAAAAATCCTCATTTTTTTGAAAAATAAAGGAGTCGAGCAAATCATTGAAGATATTTAGAGAGGAACAAATACAAACCCCAAAAAGATGGCATGTTTTCTTTTGGAAGAAAAGCACTGAAATTCTGAGCATGGATAGTTTTGGCACTCACATTAAGATGCTCAGAGTATCAAAACCCTCCCTTATTCGAAATTAATTAGAAAAACATAAAGAGTTGGAGCAGAGATGAATAGCTTGGGACGAGATATGAACAGCTTACCTAGAATAATAAAACAATCCAATAACAACCTACTCATGAAATAAAATTATAGGGTCCATTCAATGTAGAATTTGGTTTTATAAAGGAAGGGAAAAAATCAAAATCCATAAGATTAGGAGCATAAATTGGAAACTCATATAAGACAAGAAATAAAAATCACAAAAACATGGCAACGCAAATAAGACAACTAAAAACCTAAAAATAGTGTGAGTGCATGATCGGGAAAAAAAATCGAGAGTAGGGTTGACAATTTTCTTCCTAGAAATTTATTTTTATGGAGCAAAGCTACCACAAATAGCCTATCAGCTAAATTATTTTTTTTCATAAAAACTATATACTACGCATTTTCAAATTTAATCAAATTCTACTCTCTTCTAATAATGTTAGACTTAATGTATTAACAAAAACAAATACATAACCCACTTTTTCTAATTTTTAAAAATATTTATTTTTATAAATTATGAAGATAAATTTCTATTATGAATTTTGAAAAAGTTTTTTTTTCTTAAGATCAACTTCCAAAATTTAAAATTATTTATTGAATGATTTACTTTATTCTTGAATATTTCATGGTGAATTGGTTACTTAAAAAACAAACTTTCTAATTTCATAATTATGAATCTTTAGAAAACTAAAACTTCTATTGGTATTCTCATTTTTTCTTAAAAACTTTCATTTTGATTTGTAAAAAATTGTTTATATTATAAATTTTAGAAATCACCTTCAAAACTTTCTAATTTCATTAAAGACATTTCTATCAAAACTTTCTAATTTCATTAAAGACATTTCTATTATAAATCTTTAAAAAACTGAAGTTTCTATTTTTATTGTACTTTTAAAAAAAATTGTGTTATAAATTTTAAAAATTAACATCCAAATTAATATTACTTAATAATTTTTTTACTTTTTTTAACTATTTCATCTTAAATTAATTTATTTTAAAATCATACTTTCTAATTTTAAAATAGATTTCTATTATATTTTAAAAGCTTTCTATTTACCAATTTTAAAAATATTTGACATGATATCAAGAAAACATATGAAAAATAGGAGGTAATTAAATTATCTCTCCTACAATGGCCAAATCAATAATAAAACAAGAATAAGACACAACATTCCTCGGACAAACGCAAATGAAGAAATTTCGGTCTTGCATACTGTTTACAGAAAATACAAAGTAAAGATGAAATTGGTAACTTCACATGAATCTGATGCATGTCAACTGAAATTAAATATAGGAAATTTTAATTTAAAATAAATATTCTATTGAAACTTTAATTTTGATTTTAAAAATGAAAAACCCCTTTCACGAAAATGACTGGAGAGAACAACATGAAACCCCATTTGAAAGGAAACCATATTTACAAATTCAACATATTAAACATGCCTGGATGTAATTCTATAGAAAACCTATGCAATGATCAACCCAAAATTCATCTAAAATGAACTAAAATAGATAAAATATAGTTTTAAGAAATTGAATATAATAGCACACTCTTAAAGCCATTAGAAAATGAGGAACACCTGAATCAACTTAAGAAACACCTGAATACTACAACTTGGAAGAAGCAAAGAAGACATGCAAATATTGTAGTTGTTGGATACAAAAATAAACTTACATTATGATTTAAAAGAAAATTTAAATCACATAACTTGGAAATAGGCATCCAAATGACAATATGAAAATAAACTTATATTATGATTTGATTTTGTGTTGAAGTGTTAGAATTTAATCTTTCCTTGGTTATTTATGTATTTAATAGGATAAACCAAGGTATCCTAATGTATTTTGTCCTCTAGTCCAAGTGGGAGGACATGTCATATTTGTAATTCCTTTAATAAGGAAAATAGATATTCCTTCTTATGAGGAATCCTACACTTGTCTAGTCCAAGTGGGAGGACATGTCATATTTGTAATTCCTTTAATAAGGAAAATAGATATTCTTCCTTATGAGGAATCCTACACTTGTCTCACACACAAGTATGAATGTGGCACTCATTCACATAGGAAGTTACATGCAAACTCCTTCACTCATCTCTACTTAAAGAGATATTTCTCCACACGCCTTACACTAGCTCTCACATTTCTCTAACACAATTTATCTCCTCTTGTAGTTCTATCATATTGTATTGAGCTTCTAGCTCATATTATTTCTCTCTCTCTCTTTCTCTTTAGGCTCTTCATGCCTCATTCATAATTCACAGAGGTTTTTTTATGCTTTTTCCCTTTCAAAATCTTGTCTCCTCCTTGCTTTTTTGGTGTATTCTCCTAGTTCTTGTGCTAATTCATAGTATTTTCCCTTACTCCTTGCTCTTGAGTTAAACAAATTCTTACAATTCTCTATATTTTGTTATCTTTTTAACATGGTATCAGAGCAGGTTGGTTTAATCTCATTTTGAGTGTACAGGTGAAGGAGGTATCATATTTTGGAGCACTCCAATTTGGAGACTCTTGAGACAGATTCTACTAATTTTTTTTAATCTACTTAAGTAAAAAATTCAAAATTTTTTTTGGTTTTGGCTGGTTTACCACCAAAACCCATTTAACTATTGGTCTCTTTTTTGATGTGTGCAGGGTTGGTTGCATTTCTCATAAAGATATTTATGCAAATTTAAATATATCAAAATCTTAATTTTTTCATCTATAAGTCTTACAAGTTTATCCTTGTTTCAAATTTAATTCAAATTTACATTTATCAAAATATTAATACCATAATATATTTTTTATTATAATATTAAATGTTTTGTTTAAAAAAGGGGTTATTGCATTATTTTGCATGCATGATTACCGTTTTGTGCTCTATCCATTCAGGTGTTTCTTATTTCTCATTATTACTAAAGTTGTTAAAAGTTTAAAAATTTTCTTTCTCCCTAGCTCTGGTTATTTTTGTTCAGAATATCCTTCAAATAGCAATTCCTAGTTTCTAATTTCAACTCTACTTATTAGCTCAGTAATTTACTAAGTTTGGCGTGCATTTTTTTTGTTCCCTTCCTTGCATGCGGGTTTCATCATCATTCTTTTTTTGAAAGTTTTTTTTCTTCTGCATGCAAGGTCTTGTTATCAGATTCTATCCTTTTCATTAATAGTGTTGTATTTTCCTTGATTTCAGAGTGCTTGCGTATTGTCCCTGAGTAGCTATTTTACTTTCACTCTTTAGTTTTCTTTAAGCTAAGCTCCAAAAGCAATGATATTTCGATAGCCATCTCTATTATTGACATTTCTTTGAACATTAAGCAACATCAGGGTTGCTAATACTCTTGGTAGTTGATCTTAAAGTTTTTTTTCGTAAATTTGTATGTTGCGGGTTCTTAGTAGATGTTATGCTGGTTTTTTAGCATAATAGTTCAGTGATTGGTCTGATCAATCATTTATCTCGGCATTTTGTTTTATCTTTTTATATGGTTCACCCGATATTGCATGTGTTTTCTTTAAAACAACTTTGCATATTATTATCAAATCGATCCATATTTGTATTTACATTTTTTAATGCAGTGCATGTTATTATTATAAACGTTTTATATAAACTATTTATAGCATTGCTTGTTTGCATATATGTTTCTTGCAGCATATATTGGTTTTATTTCTTGCTTTGCATGCGTGAAATAGCTATTGCAATAAAGTTTTATCTGTTATCGGTTGCATGCGTGTAATACGGTTGATTTAAGATTGCATGTTGGTTTTGCTTAGGATTGCAGTTTTTTAAACCTCTGCAGGAGACGCCTTACTTCATTGCATGTGTTTTGCATTTATCGCATTGCATCTTTTTCATCTGCATGCTGTTGTAGTTTTGCTTGATAGTGATAGTAGAAATTTTGTTTTTTTAATCTCACTACAGCTGCATGCACGGTTAAGGCTTGGTTAATGAACCTTGTTATTAGGATCCTGTGAGATATCTTTGAATCTAATGTGTTTGCGTTTTAAGTTATAACACCATTTTTGATGAAGGGTGCTCCCCTTAATACCACAAACACATAACAGAAATAGAGAAACAACAACAATATGCAAGAACAGAAAATTGGCTTCTTATTATCTCCACAAATGTGGAATTACAAACTTTCAAAATTACAATATGCAAAGCCACATGGGCATTCCCTTACAATATTCTGTAGGACAAAGCCTCGAATCAATACCCAGATCTACTACCCAGAACTATTCTCAACTGCCTAAGACAATAATACAGCCTTTCTTATATAGGCAATTTTTCCACCGCCTCAGAAGGTTCCAGAATTTTTAGCCAATAAGGCCGACCAAACTTAGAATTATTTTATTTTACATTTTATTACATCATAGTCGGCTCAAGATAACCTTTGAAACCCGAACAGAAATTTTGAAGAAAATTATTTTTCGCCATTTCAGGTGGCCCAACTTCCGAAGACCATAAGTCATCACCAGTTGACCCGCTCGGCTACTATAACCCCATTTCAGAAACGCCACGAAGCGCTCTACAGGCTTGACCCACGCAAGCGCCCGTCACCCAAATTTTCGACCTCATCTGGGGCCTCTAAAGCCTTCAAAACTGAGTTCAAAGCTTCTGTACCCTGCTGCCAATACCGAAAATCTTCAATATCTTCCAATATACACTTGATCTGGCAATGAAACTTTACTGGCAGACTTATATGACCAAAATGAACCTCCAAGAAAGAAATCAGATCATTCTGAGCACATACGAAAATTACCAAAAATAGTAACTTTCCATAAATAGTAGCTCTGCACAAAATAGCCCTTATTGAATAAAAACATAAATATTTTTGGGTGATGCAAGATTGCTCTTACACCCAGGATGCTCCTGCATCAGACACCCGGGGTAATTTGAGAAGTGACCCTGTCACGACTCAGGGGTGCAGAGGAAAACCAAGACGGTTAACCTCCTCCTTTGTTAGCCATGATGAATCTTCAACAGGTCGTCCTTTCCATTTGACCAAATATTCTTCATATGTCCTATTCCTTGTGCTTCTGCCAACACGACTGTCCAGTATGTCTTCAATCTCTTTGATATCTGAACTGGTTGCTGGAATATTCCACTGTGCTGCTGCAACCTCATCTTCAACACCTCCTTCATGATACTCTGTCAAATCTGAAATGTTAAACACTGGTGAAATATTCAGCCCAGTAGGCAATTCTACCTCATATGCATTTCTCGAATCATGCTTCTTCAGTATCTTACATGGTCCAAACTTCTTCATTTTCAATTTGTTATATTTACCAACCGGAAACCGCTCCTTCCGCAAATGAACCACGACTTCATCTCCAACCTGAAATTCCTTATGCCTCCTTTTCTCATCTGCCTTAGCCTTATACTGTGCGTTCATCTTGTTAATATGTTTCCTCACCTCCTCATGGATGTTCTTCAAGTGTTCTGCAAAATCTTCAGCTTCAGCACTACTTATTTCTCCTTTATCTATCTTTCTCAATTCAGATGCATTTCTTGGACTACTTCCATATACAATTTGGAATGGTGATTTACCAGTGCTCCTATTGACAGAATTATTGTATGCAAATTCTGCCTGTGGTAAAATAAAATCCCATCCTGTTGGCTTATCTCCAACCAAACATCTCAGCAAATTTCCCAAACTCCTATTCACCACCTCTGTCTGTCCATCAGTCTGGGGATGATGTGATGAACTGAACTTCAAATCTATCTTCAACTTCTTCCATAATGTACGCCAGAAATATCCAACAAACTTAGTGTCCCAATCTGAAACTATGGTCTTTGGCAAACCATGAAGTCTCACTACTTCTCTGAAAAACAATTCTGCTACATGAACAGCATCATTAGTCTTCTTGCAGGGAATGAAATGTGCCATCTTTGAAAATCTGTCAACCACTACAAAAATTGAATCATGTCCCCGCTGAGTCCTCGGTAAACCAAGAACAAAGTCCATGCTGATATCCTCGCAAGGCTTCTCTGGTACGGGTAATGGCTGATACAACCCTGTATTCTGCTTCACTCCTTTCGCCATCTGACATACTCGGCAACTCTGTACAAACTTCTTCACATCTTGCTGCAACTGTGGCCAATAATAATTCTCACTAACCAAACCAAGGGTTTTATCACGACCAAAATGTCCAGCCAATCCTCCGCTATGCTTCTCCTTGATGAGATTCTCCCTCATAGAACTTCGTGGAATGCACAACTGACTCCCTCTGAATAGCATATCATCCTGGATGATGAAATCCAACCATTTCATCCTGTCTAGAGTAACAGGTTCTGTACAAGCTTTCCAAGCTTCACCAAAATCAGGATCCTCTGGATACAAATTCTTGAGTTCCTTGAACCCAACCACTTCAATCTGCATTTTATTCATCAATAGTTGCCTTCTGCTAAGAGCATCCGCAACCCTATTAGACTTTCCACTCCTGTGTTTCAAAACAAATGTATAACTCTGCAAAAACTCAACCCATTTCAAATGCCTCTGATTCAACTTTCCTTGACTATTCAAATATTGAAAAGCTTGATGATCAGTATACAAAACAAACTCCTTAGGAAGTAGATAATGTCTCCACTTCTTTAATGCCTGAACTATAGCATAAAATTCCTGATCATAAATAAAATATTTCCTCTTCGCATCATTTAACTTCTCACTGAAATAAGCAACAGGTTTACCTTCTTGGCTCATAACAGCTCCTATTGCAGTACCACTAGCATCACAATCTACTTGAAACACCTTATTAAAATCTGGAAGTGCTAAAACTGGTTGTTCTGTAACTTTTTGTTTCAACAATTGAAAACTCTTTTCTGCCCCATTAGTCCACTTAAACTCTTTTCTATCCCCTCTCATTGTTTCAGTCAAGGGTCCACAAATACTGCTAAAATTTCTGATAAACTTTCTGTAAAAGCTAGCTAAACCATGAAAAGATCTTACCTCAGTAGTACTTCTTGGAGTAGGCCATTCAAGGATAGCCTGTACCTTCTCTGGGTCCATTTTTAGACCTTCTCCTGAAACTACAAATCCCAAATACACTAACTCTTTCTTCACAAAACTGCACTTCTTCAAATTAATCAACAATTTCTCTTCTCTCAACTTCTCAAATACCATACGAATATGCATCATATGCTCATCCAATGTCTTACTAAAGATCAAAATATCATCTAGGTAAACAATGACAAACTTACCCAAAAATTCTTTCAGAACCTCATTCATGAGCCGCATGAAAGTGCTCGGTGCATTGGTTAGCCCAAAAGGCATGACTAACCACTCATACAGTCCTTCCTTTGTCTTGAAGGCAGTCTTCCATTCATCTCCCTCCCTGATCCGAATCTGATGATATCCACTTTTCAGATCTATCTTTGAAAAATACACAGCTCCACTCAAACAGTCCATAATATCATCCATTCGTGGCAATGGAAACCTGTACTTGATTGTGATCTTGTTTATTGCCCTAGAATCTGTACACATCCTCCATTCTCCATTCTTCTTTGGTGCTAATACCGCAGGTACAGCACAGGGACTCAGACTTTCTCGAATCAACCCCTTCTGCAATAACTCATGTACTTGTCTGTTCAACTCTTCACTTTCTGCTGGTGTCATTCTATGTGCTGCCTTGTTTGGCAAATTGGCTCCTGGAATCAAATCCATCTAATGACTGATCTTCCTTATCGGTGGTAATCCATCGGGTACATTATCAGATACAATATCCTGAAACTCATTCAACAAATCTGCAACCTCTATAGGTACATCCTCTACTTCTTCTTTACCAACTTTTGGAATTAAAGCAAAACACACATGCTCATGCCTCATACCATCTAGGAATTTTCTTCCATCAACAAATGTTATTCTTGCATTACCACATACCTTTTCTTCAGTCTCCTTCAATGGTTTTAGCTTATGTCGCACGCCATCCTTTGTTAGGGAATAGGTATTCGCACGACCATCATGTACAGCACATCTGTCAAACTGCCACGGTCTACCCAATAACATATGACATGCATCCATAGAGATGATATCACATAGTACCTCATCTTGGTACCCGCCGATCTTGAACTTTACCAGGCACTGTTCACTGACCATGACCTTGTGGTCATCCTGCACCCAGGCAATCCGATATGGATGTGGGTGTTTCTGTCTCTTGAGCTTCAACTTTGTCACCATCTCTTCTGACACCAAATTGTCAGTGCTTCCACTATCAATAATCACATCACAACATTTACCTTCACACTTGCACCTGGTGCGAAACAAGCTCCTCCTTTGCTCAGGTTCATTCTCACCACTCAACAGGACTCTTCTGTTAATCAACGTTTCTCCTTTTTCAGCATCTTCAGAATTTGATGATCTGGCATCTTCATCTACATGTGCAACTCTGGCCTAGCCTTCATTTCTCCTGTCTGTCCTGCTTTGGCGCTGAGGACATTCAAATGCCCTATGACCTTCTTCTCCACAGTGAAAACATGTTCCACGGAAGCCACCTCTTCCAGATCCTTGTCCTCTTCCTCTTCCTCTCTGATCTCTATTATTCTGATCCTGGAAGCGATTGGAATTATTTCCTCACTGATTCTGACTGCTACTGGCCTCATCCTTCTTTTTCGGATCTTCATTTCGGCCACCATATGATCGTCCACCAGATCGTCCACCGCGACCTCTTCCGTTTTGTCTGCTCTCAAACTTCTTGTTCAACTTTTCCTCTACTTTTAGGGCAAACTGGTATGCCTCTTCAATACTGCTCATTCGAACCAGATTCAGCTCCTCCTGAATGCTTGGCCTTAACCCATTAAGGTATCGGGCAACTTTCTCCTTATCAGCTTCTGCATGGCCTGTTCTGATGAGAAGTCGATAGAACTCCTCTGTATACTCCTGGACAGATCTTCCTGCTTGCTTCAAACTCTGCATTTTCTTGAGTAGGTCAAGCTCATAATCAACAGGAATGAACCGTCGCTTCAATTTATCCACCATCCGATCCCATCTCGTGATTTTCTCCTTTCCCCTTCTATTTCGCTCCAACTGAATCTCTTGCCACCATATCTTTGCATGACCTTTCAATCTGGCCTTCGCAAATTTGACCCTATCAAGATCTTCAACATCTTCATACTCAAAATATTCCTCACATTCATTGATCCAGTCGATCAATTCCTCTGGGTTAAGATTTCCAGAAAATGCAGGAACCTCAATCTTAGGTCTTTTCCCAATCTTGGAAATCGCCCGAAAAAGTCTTTCTTCCTCCTTTTTCACAATTTCAACTTCTCCTCCTTGATATTCTTCTTCGGCTTCATCCTCACTTTCGTCTCTGACATTAAGATTCATTCCTCTATGAATCTCTTCTTGCAATGCTCGCACTTGTCTCTGCAACTCTCTAACCTTAGGTGTCACAACACCAGGTCTTCCGCCACGTTCTCTTCGTGGAGGCATTTTCGCGATGCGCGCTGAAACCCTAACCACGGTCCTGGTGCAAACTGCCTCACAGTCGGCGATCTGTTTACACACTCAAGAAAACCTGCTCTGATACCACTTGATGAAGGGTGCTCCCCTTAATACCACAAACACATAACAGAAATAGAGAAACAACAACAATATGCAAGAACAGAAAATTGGCTTCTTATTATCTCCACAAATGTGGAATTACAAACTTTCAGAATTACAATATGCAAAGCCACATGGGCATTCCCTTACAATATTCTGTAGGACAAAGCCTCGAATCAATACCCAGATCTACTACCCAGAACTATTCTCAACTGCCTAAGACAATAATGCAGCCTTCCTTATATAGGCAATTTTTCCACCGCCTGGGAAGGTTCCAGAATTTTTAGCCAATAAGGCCGACCAAACTTAGAATTATTTTATTTTACATTTTATTACATCATAGTCGGCTCAAGATAACCTTTGAAACCCGAACAGAAATTTTGAAGAAAATTATTTTTCGCCATTTCAGGTGGCCCAACTTCCGAAGACCATAAGTCATCACCAGTTGACCCGCTTGGCTACTATAACCCCATTTCAGAAATGCCACGAAGCGCTCTACAGGCTTGACTCGCGCAAGCGCTCGTCACTCAAATTTTTGACCTCATCCGGGGCCTCTAAAGCCTTCAAAACTGAGTTCAAAGTTTCTGTACCCTGCTGCCAATACCGAAAATCTTCAATATCTTCCAATATACACTTGATCTGGCAATGAAACTTTACTGGCAGACTTATATGACCAAAATGAACCTCCAAGAAAGAAATCAGATCATTCTGAGCACATACGAAAATTACCAAAAATAGTAACTTTCCATAAATAGTAGCTCTGCACAAAATAGCCCTTATTGAATAAAAACATAAATATTTTTGGGTGATGCAAGATTGCTCTTACACCCAGGATGCTCCTGCATCAATTTTTGAAATCGGTATTATATTGAGGGATAGGCTTCGGTTGAACGCCTTCCACTAGAGTTTGATATAGCAATATTTCTCCCTTCTAAAGAGCGTATCAACATCGTTGTTTTATATATTCTTAAGATTTGTTTTAACTTCGTTGCCAAAGGCAGTTTGCTCTTTGTTCCTCGGTGGCTTGCTTTCAGTTTTCTACTTCTTCTTTTTTTAAAGCTTTGCTTGTATTAACTTTGTTCTCACAGATCATAGGAAATATCATAGTTCTTTTTAACATTTTTTATAGTTTCTTTGTTAACTTTATCTAGCTTTATTCAACAAATTAATAACATTAGATTTATATTTCCTTGTGATTTAGATTTAATTGCAAATAAATTTGTTCGCACTTTTCTTTATATATATATATATATATATATATATATATATATATATATATATATATATATATATATATATATATATATATATATATATATATATATATATATATATATATATATATATATATATATATATATATATATATATATATATATATATATATTCATTTTGTTATTTTAAATAAACGTTCTATAAGTTCGTTCCCTTGCTATTTAGTTTAGTATTTCCTTTACAAATTTATTTAATTTTTTTACTTAGATTTAATTTTTTCAATTTAGATAGGTCCCTTTGTTTCTTTAAAATTCAAAAACTTCATTATAGTTAGTGGTAAAATTCTACCCTTTAAGGTTATTTATCTTCTGTTTGTTTATTCAAATTCCTTTAGATTGTTTCATAATCAAAGTTTTTTATTAAGTTCATTCTTAGCATCTTAAGTTTTGGTTTTTCAAGGGTTTTTGTTAGCCTGTTTGTCAGTTTTTTTCTCTAATGCTTTATTGCAGGATCATTTTTCATTTAGGTTCTAACCTTTGTTTTGTAGCTTCGTGCTACTATTTTAATTGTTTATATCAAGTTCTTTTAAGTTTTCCTTCAGTTTTTTTTTTTGCAATAGTTTCCTTTTTCTCTTTCCTCGGTTGCGAGCAAATCTCGTTGTTATCTGTTAATTCATAACAGATTAACCGGGATCTATTTGCTCTTGTGGGCCTTAGTTCTTTTTTTAAAAGTTTTTTTTGCTTTTTCCTTACAAGTCTCTGTGGCAAAAGCTGATATAACTTTTTGCTATTGCATGCAAGATCAGTTAGTTTAAATCTTGTTCTTTCCTACTCTCTATTTCTGTTATGTTAAATTTTTTTCCCTTTCTAGTTTCCCTATCCTTTGCATTTTCCATCATGACTACCCTAATGCCAGAAATGAAATTAACCAGTACTAATTATCATGCCTGAAAAACACACATGACCTTCATCTTTAGATTCTGCCATCTATTAGACATTGCTACTGATGCCAGTTCTAAACCTGCAACCACTACTCCTCAAGCTGACCAAACTGCTTGGCAGACAAAAAATGAGGAAGCACTTGGCTTAATCAGAATTTCCCTTAGTCCCAAGTTGTATGTCTTAATTTCTACTTGTACAGAAGCCCATCAGGCTTGGGACATCCTAAAAAATACTTATGATAGTGCAGATGAAACTCAAAAAATCTAGCTTCAAGACCAACTTGAAGACCTTAGGTATACTGATTTCAACTCTATTGATGACTTCTTGCTTAAGTTTGATTCCATTAAAGTTTTGCTCATTGGGTTACAAGTTCCTCTTTCTGATTTAAGAATCATTCATATTATTATTCGTAAATGTTTGCCTAGACAGTTCCAACAGTTCATTACTAACATTTATTCTCAGTTAGCTATTCCCTCTTTAACAACTCAATTAACTTATGTTATTTTTCAAAATATGTTGTGTCAAGAGGAAGCTAAATTGATTTAGTTTGGCATTCTTAAAACTCATGAACATGCACATGTCTCTCAATCTCATAATAATAATAGATCTTCTAATAATAATTCAAATAATAATCAACATCATCAAAGATCTAACAATTCAAATAATAATCAAAATCATCAAAGACCTAACAATACTAATACTTCAAATAATAACCACAATTATCAAAGATCTAATAATAATAATAATTCCAATAACTATCATAATAATAATAATCATTCTAATAGGCCTTATTGCACATATTGTGGTAAAGATGGTCATTTGATTCATAACTGTTTTAAGAAACAAAAAGATGATCAACGTAATTCTCAAAATTACTCAAATAACAAACCTAATGGTAATCAATCTCGTTTTGCTTTTACTATTAGTTTTAATGCTTCTAAACCTCTTGAGTGGATTGTAGATAGTGGTGCATCTCAACATGTTACATCTCATAAGGAAGTCTTTGATTCTTTGCAACCTGATTCTTTGAATATTCCTATTTCCTTAGCTGATAATTATTGCAGTCAAGTTGAAGGAACTGGTAATGTTTCTGTTCCAAATGGTAAATTACATGATGTGCTTTATGTTCCTGATTTGAAAGCTAACCTTATTTATGTTCCTCAATTATGTCAAGATTATAAGGTTGAGTTTCATAAAAAGAATTGTTGTATCATTGATCCTAACACTGATCAGATAGTTGCTAATGCTAAATTAGATACTGATAATCTCTTTAAATTTCATCAATTTTCCTCTCCTAGATACTCTTTACTTACTACTGTTGATTTTCATATTTGGCATGAGAGGCTAGGACATTTAAATTCTAATTATATCTCGTTAATGCAAAAAGAAAATATGGTAGATGGGCTACCTAAGTTTACTACTTATAAGTTTGATTGCAATGGATGTATGAGTGGTAAAATGCATAGAGAATCTTTTCCTCATAAATAATCTTGGAGAGCTAATAATAAGTTAGTTCTCATTCATAGTGATCTTTTAGGTCCTATGGAAAATACTTCTCTATCAAGCTCTAAATGTGCTTTAACATTTGTTGATGATTATTCTCGTAGAACTTGGATTTATTTCTTACATAGTAAAGATCAAGTCCTTGATACTTTTGTTGAATTTCATGTGTTTTTAGAAAGACAAAGTGGTTGTAAAATTTAGATTCTTAGGACTGATAATGGCACTGAATATGTTAATCATGCTTTTCATTCTTATTTAAGATCTTTTGGTATCAAACATGAGCTTATTGTTCCTTATACACCAGAACATAATGGTGTGGCAAAACGGAAGCATAGAACTATAGTAGAAATGGCTAGCTATTTTTTACATGCTAGGAATATAGATTATAAATTTTGGGCTGAAGCCATGGCATGTGCCACCTATATTCTTAATAGAACTCCTACTAAGGCCCTTCCAAATAAAACTCCTGAAGAAGTTTGGTCAGGGAGAAAACTCAATTTGTCTCATTTACGTATTTTTGGTTCCACTGCTTATGTTCACACACCTAAATAGAAAAGGAAAAAGTTAGATCGTAAATCCACACCTCATATTTTTGTTGGCTATTCTGAAAACACTAAAGGTTATAGAGTTTATGATCCTTTTACTAATAAAGTTCAAATAGCTAGAGATGTTTGCATTGTTGAAAATGGTGTTCATGACTATTCTCAAATTTCAGATTCTAATTTTGATCACAGCAACATTGTTCTTGTGGAGGACCAACCTCCATCTCTCAACCCCATTCCTAAAGTTTCTGCTCCTAAAGTTTCAGTTCCTTCTGTTTCTGTTTTTAACAATCAGGATAACACTAATAATGAACATAAAGATAGTAATGATACTCCTTCTAATGATTTTGTTCCTACTAGTAGTAGTAGTGATGATGATGATGATGGTAACAATTTATTTACTCCTCCTAGTGATATTTTTATTAATTCTAGAAGAAATCCAAAATGGTTTAAAGATTTACTTAATGAAGGTGATGATTACATTGCTAGAATGGGTGGACTTAAACCTAGAAGGATAAATTATTGCAATTATGCTCTTATGTCTTCTCTATCTAATTCTAATGATCCTCAAACTTTTACTCAAGCTAAAACTCAACCTCATTGACAAACTGCTATGCAAGAAGAATATGACTCTTTAATTTTCAATAATACTTGGGATTTAGTTACTTTACCTCCTTGTAAGAATCTAGTTTCTTGCAAATGGTTATATAAAACTAAATTAAACTCCAATAATGAAATTAGTAAATTTAAAGCTAGACTAGTTGCAAGAGGTTTTTCTCAAATTGAAGGAATAGATTACAATGAAACTTTTGCTCCTGTTGCTAAAATGCCTACCATTAAAGTTGTTCTTGCTTTAGCTACTAAAATGAACTGACCTATTCACCAAATGGATGTTAAAAGTGCTTTTTTGAATGGTGATTTGCATGAAGAGATCTATATGTCTCAACCTCCTGGTTTTATTCAACAAGGTAATGAACATTTAGTCTGCAAATTAAAGAAGTCTATTTATGGTTTAAAACAGTCTCCTAGAGAATGGTATTCTAAAATTAATGCTTTCTTTATTTCCCAAGGTTTTGAAAGAAGTAAAAATGATCCTAACTTGTATATCAAGCATAGTGAAGATAACATTATTATTATCACTCTGTATGTTGATGATTTGATTCTTACTTCCAGCTCTAACCATTTAATTTCTGATATTAAGTTTCAACTTAACCAAAAATTTCAAATGACAGATTTAGGTTTCTTACATTATTTCTTAGGAATGCAAATTTGGCAAACCTCACAAGTTATTTTTATATCTCAAAGTAAATATGCTAAAGATCTTCTAGATAGATTTCATATGAATGATGCTAACCCTGTTTCAATTCCATGTGATTTAGGAACTAAGTTAATGATAGATATGGAATCTCCTTTCATAGATGCTACTCCTTATAGAGAACTAGTAGGTAGCTTAATTTATCTAACCCTCACTAGACTTGATTTATCTTTTAGTGTTGGTTTAGTTTCAAGATTTATGTCAAAACCCCAACAAACTCATTTCAAAATTGCAAAAAGAATATTACATTATATTAAAGGTACTCTTAACTTAGGTTTATTTTATGATGCAAATTCTAATTTCTCTTTAAAAGGTTTTACTGATTCAGATCTAGGTGGAGACCCCAATGATGGGAAATCTACTTTTGGGTATTGTTTTTCTCTTGGTTCAGGTTCTATCTCTTGGAAAAGTAAAAAAGAACAATCTGTGTCTCTATGTTCTACTGAAGCTGAATATAAAAGTTGTACCCATGCCTCTAAAGAAGCTCTATGGCTGAGAAGAATACTTGAAGATTTGGGTCTACCTCAACAAGAACCTACACCATTGTATTGTGACAATCAAAGTGCAATAGCCTTGGCAAAGAATCCAGTTTACCATGCAAAGTCTAAGCACATTTCTCTCCACCACCATTTCATTAGAGAGCACATTGCAGAAAATAAAATTTCCCTTATTCATTGCAAAGGTGAAGATCAAGTTGTAGATATTTTGACAAAGCCTCTTTCTAGAGAGAAATTTGAATTTCATTGTAATAATTTGGGTTTGATACGCCTTGATGTAATTACCCCAAGTAAAGATTAAAGGGGGGTGTTAGAATTTAATCTTTCCTTGGTTATTTATGTATTTAATAGGATAAACCAAAGTATCCTAATGTATTTTGTCCTCTAGTCCAAGTGGGAGGACATGTCATATTTGTAATTCCTTTAATAAGGAAAATAGATATTCCTCCTTATGAGGAATCCTACACTTGTTTCACACACAAGTATGAATGTGGCACTCATTCACATAGGGAGTTACATGCAAACTTCTTCACTCATCTCTACTTAAAGAGATATTTCTCCACACACCTTACACTAGCTCTCACATTTCTCTCACATAATTTCTCTCCTCTTGTAGTTCTATCATATTGTATTGAGCTTCTAGCTCATATTCTTTCTCTCTCTCTTTAGGCTCTTCATGCCTCATTCATAATTCATAGGGGTTTTTTTATACTTTTCCCTTTCAAAATCTTGTCTCCTCCTTGCTTTTTTGGTGTATGCTCCTAGTTCTTGTGCTAATTCATGGTATTTTCCCTTACTCCTTGCTCTTGAGTTAAACAATTTCCTGCAATTCTCTATATTTTGTTATCTTTTTAACATGAAGTGAGAGCCAAAAATCTTTTTAAATAGGTGATAAGGGAGATGTGATGGTATAATCAATAAAAAAATCCTTGCTTTAGGGAAATCCCAAACCTTATTGAGCTCGAGACTTAGATCTAAAATAAAATATGTATGTTTGCGTTGTTTTGTAAATTCATAGAGGCAAAGCCCAAATTTATTGACCCATGAATTGAATCGCCAACCGGGTCATATTGAAGCAGTTGTAGTTATGGAATTTCTACTAGACAACCATGATTATGTCAATGGAAGCCAAGCGGGTGCAGAAGATGGATCTGTTAAGGATGCCCAAGCAAGACCAGTATGCTCAGATAACATCTGCGTAGTGGCCCAATCTGAATGCTGCAGTTAGTAGAATCTTTGTATCTACTGTAATTGAATTCATGAAATGTGTTTTCGCTATAACTAAAGTATTTTTAAACTCTTACAACCTTTCATCTGTTATGTAACAACCATAATACAAATGAATACTTTTTTATTTACATGGTTTCTCTCTCTATGTTGGGATTGTATAGGAACGCCCCTCGGCGTAATGATATATTGAATTTAAAATATATGGAAATTGAAGAGTCATGCACTTACAAATGTATGACATAAGAAATTGAATAGCATGTAAAATGGAGGATATGTAATGCATGGAACTAGAAAGACACACTCCACATATCTCAATGGCCTCTTACTTAACCCTCCTTTATGCTGAGGAACTAGTCCATGACCCCAAAATAACAGCGAATGTCAAAGGATCAATCTCTCAATTACCACAAAACTAATTTTCCAGCATGAGGGTATTCATGTTATTATGGAGCAAACAATTGAAGAGGAAGGCTTTCAAAGACCCAACCAATGAAGCAAGTAATTTGTTGTGTTTTTTTTGCTTTTAAAGTAACAATTTGAGATTCACACACACTCCACCAATAAGGTCTTTGACTTTTAAATCTTCAATCCTATTGCACAAATCTTTCCATTTTCACAAATATCAATTTCTATTGAAATGTATTAGGGATAAACAAGAGTCTAAATAATCAATATCACTTTTGGAAGTGAATCAAACATGTATTAGAAAACTACAAATTTGATATAGTCATTTTTTTTAATTTTATTATATTACACACCATGTTGATGTTATGGTAAAATTTTTGACTAAATATGCATACATTTATTGATGGTTTCCCACAATTTTGAAGACCATTTTTTTTGCTTTGCTGAAATATTGTTTGAATAACAAAGAAGATTATAGTAGACAACTTGCATTTCTTTATCGGGCCATCAACAAGATAGGTATTCAATCAACCTTGCTCTCTCTACAATCTGCAAACTTTGAAGAATGAAATTAACCCTTGTGTGTGAGGATTGATTTGAGGGAACAAATGCTCTTAAAATTTTACCCTCTTGATCCACAAACCATTGTTGTGGCTTAATTGCACGCTTTCTCTTTGTTTTAAGAACTATACATATTGCATTTGCTTGAATATTTATAATTCGAGTTGAGGTTTTGTAAAATCCTTACTATAAATTATAAATGTTCTACCACTAATATCATTGTATTCCATGGAATGATATCCAATTATATCATATTATTCATGCACCTTATTTGATATTTGCACATTTTGTGTGCATGTTTACAAATAGTTCACAGTTGTAATGTCTACAACCCATCAAACCTTCCCTATCTTGACAAATGAGTATAATCTAAATCTTCCTGCACAAGTCTCTCACAATGGTTGTGGACGTTCAATTTGGTTTTATTTCATTATATATATTTTGTGCATGGCCTCTAATTATTTTTATGAAATGATAAATAGTAATAATTTAGATATTAAAATAGTTTTAATTATTATTAATATTTTAACTATTATAGAAAATTTATATTTTTATATAAAATTGAACCCTTTTATTTTCCACAAACAGACATAAACAATAAAATTCTATCTATAATTTCCTATCGTCTTATCCTTTGAACCTCCTTAGGTGCAAGTGTTAGTTTTATAGATTATATTGCTTCTTGTTAAGCTTATAGTTGATTTTATGAATCGCGTAGGAAGACTTGAATGCTAATTTGGAGGAAAGAAATGTATATTCTGTATTATTTTCTATTAATTTTATTTTGATTTTATTTTTAGATATATTATTTTGGTGTTAAATTTATTATATTTGTGTACATAAAGTGACAAAGTCTAAAAAAAGGTCTTATTGTAAATTTATAAATTAGATTGTACATGTGTGATTTTATTTCATAAATGAAACCATGTTCATAATTATGTTTCTTTTATAAACTAAACTTTCACCTATACCAAGAAAACTCCTTCCCCAAATTGAATCACTATTTTTGACTTGTATATCAAAGTATTTAAATTTAGTACTTCAAATATGACAATTAAATTAAGTCCTAGGGCACTAAAACAATCTCTCATATAAATAATATAAGAATCTAGGAAAGGGACCCCAATAGTTGAGCATGTTCCAATAATTGTGATAGCATTTGTTGATTTTGTGCCTAATTTTTTTAATAATATGACACTTAGTTGTGACTTTATGGTTGTTAGTGTTGATATTGAGTATACATAATTGAATGAAATGTATTCCTTATGTCTAAAAATAAATAAATCATGTCTAAAAAGAATTAAAACATTTGACGACATATTAGCACAATAATAAAGCTTGACTTAGTGCATTAGTATCTACCTCACCTTTTTGGGAGGCATTTTTTTACACCTCAACAAAAAAACATGCTAATGTAGCATCATATTTAATGTTGTGGACCTAAAGCCTTAGTTTTAAACAAGGAGCTTGCCAAGAAAACTACTATTAAAATTTGTGATGATTTGAAACTAGCATATCTATATGTAGAAAAATCTATGAAAAAGAATGTCATCTTTAGCTTTTCAATAACACTACTAATGGAAACAATTAGTTTTTTCCTAAGATTCTAACATAGAACAAAGAAACAAGATGCACATATTTTCATTTTCTAATTTAACATCCATTAATGTGCAAGTTGACTTATAATCATATTCAATGTATTTAAATAGTCCACAATTGGATCACTATCTTTCACATTTGAAGAATATAACCTTCTTTTGAGATATTTCTTAATGGACAAATCTTTAGTTTAATAGATATCACCTACCCTATTCCAAATTGTTTATGTGGAGTCTTCTAAGGAGACATTCAAGAGAACCAAATCTGCAAGACATAATTAAATGGTTCCTCATGCCTTCTTGTCCAAATTCTTTATTTGTCATTATCAATGGCTTTATTTCTTGTTGTAATGCTTTTGTTGTTTGATATTTTGCATTGCATACTTCTTGATGTGGACTTGTCTTTGTGCTTGACATTGTGCACTTTGCAGTTTGGATGTGGATCGTTTGTGGTGCTTTGATCATGTTCTAAATACTTCATTGTTGCAATATGTGACCTTGAGTGCACTTATTGTGCTTTTTTATGATATATGTCCCATGAACGTTTTGGACTTGTGAAGTGTTGATTTGCTTCGATGATCTGGATTATGTATGCATGCTTATGCCTAGTTGTGAGGACTCAATGATATATTTTATGAGTTGATTGTGGTATGATATTCAACCTAGTTTGGATTGTGATTAGGGCATTGGAAAATTGAATTGAGATAGAACATTGTTGTAATTATAAATACCAATGTTAACATGGAAATGTAATGTGAATCCAATACTATTAAATAAAGAAAAATTGTGTTTATGATATTAAATACTAATCAATACACAGTTAGAGATATATATGTTAGATTTAGTAGATTATTATATCTACTGATGATATTATGGCATTGATCCCATTCAAGGATTATGTTGTTCTGATTACTGGAAAAAAATAGGTTTTGAAGGGGCCCCGAAACCCTTTACAAAGCTAGCAGCAAAAGATCAAAAGAAGAGAACACAACAAAAAGAGACTACAACAAGGAACAACCCATAGAAGGGCATCAAAAGAAACACCAACACTAAAACACCAGCCCTAAAACCAAAAAACCAGCACGGGATCCAGTCTAGATGACCGAGTACATAATCCCAGCTTTTTCCTCAAGAGTCTTCTCCATTTTGGCCTGGATATTGTCCATCTGACCAATGACACATTTTAGCTCATCAACATTTTTCTTCAGAATGGGAGACTTCTTCTGGGAGTACCACGGGTTCTAGAGCTAGGACCGCCTGTAGCCTCCAAGGAATCATTCTTTTGATCGCTATCCTCCTCATGACCATTGTCTAGCAGATTAACCATTGAGATTGATACTGTACGCTTTCATGATGTCCTTTCTATGCTAGAGAATGTCAATGATGGTGCTCTCCATATTATCCATTCTTTTTTGAATCTCAACAGAAGAAGAATTAGGGTTAGTATTACCCTCCTTGAGATAAGTGTCCACTTTCTCATGAAGGATGGCTTCTTCGCTTCAAGCTTCTTGCACTTCAGATTAAGCCTTTTAATCTCATGGAAGCACCACTTATTAAACCTAAAGGAGTATAAGGCTTCAACTTTAGCCATCTGTAGGGCCCAGATAGTAACTTCCTCTTTATCATCAAAGTCCTCAAAGATCAGCTTAATAGAGGACTCTCTGATTCTCCTTTCACTGGAATTCTCACTACCATCATGGATGTTCTCCTGAGAGTCTTTAGAAATAGGCACATCATGCCTCATACCAGCAACAAAATCATCCAGAATGGGGACCTCCTCTTTGTGAAAATCTATGTCAGCATTCTGCTTCTCAGCATACTGAAGAGTAGTATCCACCAAATCGTCCAGGCTATGAGAATTGTGAGCCATGGCTTCTTTAGAATTTAAGCATTTAGTAGCTTTACCTTCCATATTGGTCTTGACCCTCATATCCTTGTGGCCCAAATCCTCCTTTTCCATATTTTTTGAAATAGAGTCAACCTCCCTATTTTGAGAATCATCAGTATTCCTCTGGTCCTCAGTTTAATTTTTAGTCTTTGCCTCTATCTCAATGTTCTTATCTGAACCCTTACTGTTACTCTCCTTATTTTTGCCCTCATCCTAGGGAATGGCATTATCATTAGAGTCTTTAGTGTCCTCTACATCCTTATTAGAGTTCTGCATATTTTGGTTCACACAATCCTCCTCCTCCTCAGACTCCTCAGTTTCATTATCCTCAATATAGTCCTTAGAAATTTCAGTCTTCCCAATCTGACTTTTCTTAGAGCTGCTACCAATATTGCTTTTAGCCTTCCGCTTACCATAGCCATCAATAGGAGAGTTAAAGCTCTGTTTCCCCTTCCCCGAGATGGGGGTGGTGGTAGGGTTAGGAATAGTATTCATAATGTGCTCATAAATCAACAAAATTAAACCATCATGTCGAATGGCCTCCTTAGGCATTTTCTTGTGCGCATTTAGGCTTTTAATAAGAGAGAAATGAAGGTAATAAGGGAAGTTAATAGTGTCCTTGTACCTGAAGTGATTGAGGAACATAAAATGGTGGGAGTGAGCCCAAGTAAAACGCCCATCTAGGGTGAAGTACTCCATAACCACCTACATAATGTTATGCCAAATCTCTTTGATTTTGAAGACATCTACAAAGCCATTGGTGCGAGCCTCCTCAAAATCCAATTGCTCCTTCTTAGATTTAGGAAACTTCTTAGTCACCATATCAGAAATCTTACAATTTCTATAGAACTTCTAACCCTCATTGGGAGCAATAAGCTCCACCGAGAGTTCGACGGTCCTACCCTCCATGGTAATGGAGTCATTTTTTCATCCCTCAAAGAAATTATGAGTGACCACTTTGTCGAACCCATGAAGCCTCTCCAAAAATGAGGTGACACCTCCTTTCTTCAGCTTGCGCTAGACCACAACCATATCATCCCCTTTGAGTTTTTTGTAGTTATCAGGTTCTTCCCCTTTGAGATTGTCTCCTGTATTGAAAAGATTCAAAACCAAACACCAAAAAGTCTTGCCAGAAATGTGAGACTGGTTGCAAAAAATGGAAATCTTGTAGAAATAGCCAAAATCATAAATCACAACCCAAAAAGCATGGGAGCTAATGGTAATAATGATGCCAAGTACATAATTCCACACTTTCCCATAACTACCCGTAGTTGTCGTAGTATTCATGCGAGTAGATTTAATTGTATTAAATCTTGCCTTCCTTATGCATGATTTTATCATGATTAATTTTTGATATTGTGTCCTCATTAAGATCCGCCACACTTTCCCAAGTGATGACATCATTTGAGTTTACTCCAACATTTTCCAAGTTGTCCACCAAGGCATTGCTTTCACGATACACATGGGAGATGTGAATTTTTGCACATTTGGCAATAATTTCCTTTGCCTTGGAGATGACATTCTCTATAGTCCACGAAGTTCTTGAATTACCTTTAAGGCTGTTAACAATGTTCATAGAATCTCCTTCTAACCAAATATTCTCAAAATTAAGCTTGTTGGCGAGTTGAAGACCATAGCAAGCGCCCATAGATTCAGCAATGTGATTATTTTGAATTCCTAATGGAGCCGCAGTAGCAACTATAAAATTTCCATTGCAATCCCTGATTATGCTGCCACAACCAGCCGGACCAGGATTGCCCTTGGCTGCCCCGTCAAAATTTATCTTTATCCAGCCAGTCGGGGGAGAGATCCACACACTGTTGTCCTAGTCACTATTCTTAGGATTAGGCTCATTAAAATTCCAACTGGACTAGGTGGTACCCTTGGGAAGGTTTTCCAAGATACCTCTCTTAGCTTTCTCAAAAACTGTAGCTGGAGTACTGCATTTATCCCAAAAGATATGGTTGTTTCATTCTTTCCAAATGTTCCAAGCAATGTGAGGGGTGACCAACATCCAAATATTTTTAGCCATCTCATTGGTACTAGGACAACACCACTGCTGACAAAACTCCTAGATGGAGTAGGGAAAAAACCAGCAAAGGTCCCAAACCTACATAACAAAAGACCACACCTGTTGACAAAAAGGACAATGAAAAAAAAATGGTTAGTATCTTTCTCAGCATCACAACAAAGACAATATTTGTTGGGCATGATGAAACCCCTCCTTTTGAGATTTTCAACTATGAGAGTGGTTTGTTTTGGATGAAAATCCAGTAAAAAATCTCAACCTTAGGAGTGAGAGATTTATTCCAAGCCTTCGCCCAGAAAGGGATTTCAGCAGGCATATCAAATTGAAGGAGGCTAGCAGAGGCCACCGAGAAAGAGCCATTAGGAGAGGGGCCCCAAATTAGTGAGTCATCTTTGTTATCAGCACAAGT
The DNA here is from genome assembly GCA_027943335.1 of Chamaecyparis obtusa. Classification (NCBI taxonomy): domain Eukaryota; kingdom Viridiplantae; phylum Streptophyta; class Pinopsida; order Cupressales; family Cupressaceae; genus Chamaecyparis; species Chamaecyparis obtusa. The sequence continues at coordinate 1,013,756 of BSBK01000596.1, forward strand.
CTGAGCCATAAGGGCCTTGTCTATCATTTGAAAAGTAGGGTTGAACTCAACCAAATTCACCCAACAATGATTAATCCAGTAATCTTTCACTTTAGGATCAAATCTTCTAATGCATCTTATAATAGCCTCAGGATTGTTATAAATGTTATTCAAGGGTGTTTCCATTAGCTAGGGGTCCTCCCAAAATCTTATTTTATGACCACTTCCCAATTTCCATTTTTTTCCTTTGTTGTCCAGATTTGTGGCATCATTTATATTTCTCCTAAAAATAGAGCCTTCAACTTTCTTTGAATTGGATAAGAGAAAGTCAATGGAGGGAGTATCATAGAGATATTTATGTATACAAATAGTGTTCCAATCCTTAGGGTCTCCAAATATCCTCCATATCTGCTTGGCCAAAAGAGCCTTATTCACAACCTTGATATGTCTAAGCCCCAAGCCCACCAAGTATTTAGGTTTATACACCCTTTCCCAAGCAATCAGAGGGATGTGATTATAAAAAAATTTGATCCTTAGTTGTAAGAACTATAGGCAAGAAGCCCCACTATTTCACCAAGGGTCAAAGTAAGCAACTCTCAATTAAGAACCACAATAGAGAGCGACCTTGTGGAGACTTGAACCTTGGTTGTAGGCCCTACAGGAAAGAAGCCCCACCATTTCACCAAAGGGACAAGCCACTCAAGGATTATGTTGTTGCATTGAGATGCTTCTTCCTTTCTTGTGCCTAGTTATGGAGTGAACCCACAATAGTGGGTTACACTTTTTTGCTTGAACGGACACTGAAGTCTACATTTTGAAAAAAACTTTCAGATTTAGATGCATATTGTCGTTAAACTGTTTGAAATTAGAAGATGAAGTAAATTAGAGTCTTTTAAGATTTTCTGTCTAGATTCTAATATATTTTTTATTTTTATTTTTGAATTTATTTGAATAGATTTTTCTTTCTCCCACAAAAACTGGTATGTTGTTGAAAATGTCATTTTCAAAGAGTTACATTATTTTCATAGAGCATAACTTTTTTTCTAAAATAGATATCAATGTGATTCTTTTGAAATTAGTTTTGTAACATCCATACGGAGGGCATGCAATTGTTTTTATGACATTATCATGATCATTTCATATTTTATTAACGTTTGAAGTTGACTAAACTGTAATTTTGACATACCTTGACTACATAGCTGATAACTTCTTGTGTATTTGTCCAATTTCATTTTCATTTTTTATTATAGAAAGATAACTTAAATACCTAGGGCATAGATATTTTTTAGAAATTTTTTTCTCTCATTTACTATTTTTCCATAAGCGTCAAACATAGAGGTAGACATACGGTGAAATATCTATGTTTAGTAAAACTAAAAATACAAAGTCATAATAAACTTAATATATATTAACATTTTAATCATTGGAAAGATTTTTCTTAGGAGTACCTTACTACATAGATAGGTTTGTCAAATGGATTCATTTGATCTCCCAAAAGATAAAGTCAAAGTGATTTTTTGACAACATTTTAATATGTGCGAAGGAGACTCCATTGCAAGTATGAATAAGGAGTATAGATGTTATATCAATGTTTTTTTTTTATCTAAGAGGCTTTGAGCTAACCATTTATAATTAATTCCTTCAAATGGAATCTCTCGGGGCTTAAATAATCATATTTTATTAAAAATGTGTTATTTCAGCAAAAGTCAACATGTCTAAAAAAGTCAATTATTATATTTACGAGTTGGTTGTGGTGTGATATTCCTCATAGTTTGGACTATGATTATGGCATTGGAAAAATGTATGGAGATAGAACATTATTGTGATTAAAAATACCAATGTTAATATGGAAATGTGAGGTGAATCTGATTGCTTATTAAATGAAGCAATTTTTTGTTTTATGATATTACATAATAATCAATGTAGTTAGAGATACGTGTTAGATTTGTTGGATTATTATGATAACAATGATATTATTATATTGATCCCATCCAAGCCGGAATATTTATATAGTCATTATTGGAGTGAAATAATATTAATGTTATTTTATAATGTAGTTAAGTAGATAAAATTATTCTTATTGTGCTTTAATTGATTATTAGATGTGAGGGTTGGTATAGTATCATTCAAATATATGAGAATGTATACGATGTTAAAATCCCCTTCCAATGACTATAGTTACTTTGACTATTTGTATATATGCATGAGAAGGTACACTTGATGTGTGGATGTTTTTGTGACTATATGTATAGAGCATCAACTTCACTTGGCTCCATACGCATGAGGTGGTTATAGGAGATATCACATTGGCCATTAATGTTATCTAGCCATAACCATTGCTCCTAATGTCGATAGATTTCTTAAATATTTGTGTTTATACCTCTAGTTACCATTTTGGTAATGTCTAGTTACTCGAATACATATTTGTTTAAGACCCATAACATTTGTTTGTTCATATTTAGTTAGTTGTGAAATGTCTTCATTTTAATGCATATATTAATAATATTTTAATCTCATTGAAGTAATTTAATACTTGAATATGAATATGCCCTATATGTATTTGATTTAACAAGGATTGCATGATTTTATCTTGGGGACATTTTGGGGTTTATTAGATATTTGATTTTTAAATTGATTTCAATATTATTTTATTTTCACTCAAAAAGTGAGTTTATATTTTGAAATTATAACTCTTTTTAGAACACTAGTATATTCTTCTCTCTCAACTATCAACAAACCCTACATGTGGGATTTCAAATATTCCTTAAGGGAAATTGATGCAGGAGCATCCTGGGTGTAAGAGCAATCTTGCATCACCCAAAAATATTTCTGTTTTTGAATTCAATAAGGGCTATCCTGTGCAGAGCTGCTATTTATGAAAAGTTACTATTTTTGGTAATTTTTGTATGTGCTCAGAATGATCTGATTTCTTTCTTGGAGGTTCATTTTGGTCATATAAGTCTGCCAGTAAAGTTTCATTGCCAGATCAAGTGTATATTGGAAGATATTGAAGATTTTCGGTATTGGCAGCAGGGTACAGAAACTTTGAACTCAGTTTTAAAGGCTTTAGAGGCCCCGGATGAGGTCAAAAATTTGGGTGACGGGTGCTTGCGTGAGTCAAGCTTGTAGAGCGCTTCGTGGCATTTTCGAAATGGAGTTATAATAGCCGAGCGGGTCAACGGGTGATGACTTATGGTCTTCGGAAGTTGGGCCACCTGAAATGGCGAAAAATAATTTTCTTCAAAATTTGTGTTCGGGTTTCAAAGCTTATCTTGAGCTGACTATGATGTAATAAAATGTAAGATAAAATAATTCTAAGTTTGGTCGGCCTTATTGGCTAAAATTCTGAAACCTTCCTAGGCGGTGGAAAATTGCCTATATAAGGAAGGCTGTATTATTGTCTTAGGCAGTTCAGAATAGTTCTGGGTAGTAGATCTGGGTAATAGTTCGAGGCTTTGTCCTACAGAATATTGTAAGGGAATGCCCATGTGGCTTTGCATATTGTAATTCTGAAAGTTTGTAATTCCACATTTGTGGAGATAATAAGAAGCTAATTTTATGTTCTTGCATATTGTTGTTGTTTCTCTATTTCTGTTATGTGTTTGTGGTATTAAGGGGAGCACCCTTCATCAAGTGGTATCAGAGCAGGAGTTCTTGAGTGTGTAAACAGATCGCTGACTGTGAGGCAGTTTGCACCAGGACCGTGGCTAGGGTTTCAGTGCGCATCGCGAAAATACCTCCACGAAGGGAACGTGGCGGAAGAGTTGGTGTTGTAACACCTGAGGTTAGAGAGCTGCAGAGACAAGTGCGAGCATTGCAAGAAGAGATTCACAGAGGAATGAATCTTAATGTCGGAGATGAAAGCGAGGATGAAGCTGAAGAAGAATATCAAGAAGGAGAAGTTGAAATTGTGAACCAGGAGGAAGAAAGACTTTTTCGGGCGATTTCCAAGATTGGGAAAAGACCTAAGATTGAGGTTCCTACATTTTCTGGAAATCTTAACCCAGAGGAATTGATCGACTGGATCAATGAGTGTGAAGAATATTTTGAGTATGAAGATGTTGAGGATCCTGATAGGGTCAAATTTGCGAAGGCCAGACTGAAAGGTCATGCGAAGATATGGTGGCAAGAGATTCAGTTGGAGCGAAATAGAAGGGGAAAGGAGAAAATCACGAGATGTGATCGGATGGTGGATAAATTGAAGCGACAGTTCATTCCTGTTGATTATGAGCTTGACTTACTGAAGAAAATGCAGAGTTTGAAGCAAGCAGGAAGATCTGTTCAGGAGTATACAGAGGAGTTCTATCGACTTCTCATCAGAACAGGCCATGCAGAAGCTGATAAGGAGAAAGTTTCCCGATACCTTAATGGGTTAAGGCCAAGCATTCAGGAGGAGTTGAATCTAGTTTGAATGAACAGTATTAAGGAGGCATACCAATTTGCCCTAAAAGTAGAGGAAAAGCTGAACAAGAAGTTCGAGAGCAGATAAAACGGAAGAGGTCGTGGTGGACGATCTGGTGGACGGTCATATGGTGGCCGAAATGAAGATCCGAAAAAGAAGGATGAGGCCAGTAGCAGTCAAAATCAGCGAGGAAATAATTTCAATCGCTTCCAGGATCAGAATAATAGAGATCAGAGAGGAAGAGGAAGAGGACAAGGATCTGGAAGAGGTGGCTTCCGTGGAACATGTTTTCACTGTGGAGAAGAAGGTCATAGGGCATTTGAATATCCTCAGCGCCAAGGCATAATAGACAGGAGAAATGAAGGCCAGGCCAGAGTTGCACATGTAGATGAAGATGCCAGATCATCAAATTTTGAAGATGCTGAAAGAGGAGAAACGTTGATTAACAGAAGAGTCTTGTTGAGTGGTGAGAATGAACCTGAGCAAAGGAGGACCCTGTTTCGCACCAGGTGCAAGTGTGAAGGTAAATGTTGTGATGTGATTATTGATAGTGGAAGCACTGACAATTTGGTGTCAGAAGAGATGGTGACGAAGTTGAAGCTTAAGAGACAGAAACACCTACATCCATATCGGATTGCTTGGGTACAGGATGACCACAAGGTCATGGTCAATGAACAATGCCTGGTGAAGTTCAAGATTGGCGGATACCAAGATGAGGTATTGTGTGATATCATATCTATGGATGCATGTCATATGTTGTTGGGTAGACCATGGCAGTTTAACAGATGTGTTGTACATGATGGTCGTGCGAATACCTATTCCCTGACAAAGGATGGAGTGCGGCATAAGCTAAAACCATTGAAGGAGACTGAAGAAAAGGTATGTGGTAATGCAAGGATAACTTTTGTTGATGGAAGAAATTTCCTAGATGGTATGAGGCATGAGCATGTATGTTTTGCTTTAATTCCAAAAGTTGGTAAAGAGAAAGTAGAAGATGTTCCTGTAGAAGTTGCAGATTTGTTGAATGAGTTTCAGGATATTGTATCTGATAACGTGCTTGATGGATTACCACCGGTCAGGAAGATCAGTCATCAGATGGACTTGATCCCAGGAGCGAGTTTGCCGAATAAGGCAGCACACAGAATGACACCTGCAGAAAGTGAGGAGTTGAACAGACAAGTACATGAACTGTTACAGAAAGGATTGATCTGTGAGAGTTTGAGTCCCTGTGCTATACCAGCGGTATTAGCACCAAAGAAGAATAGAGAATGGAGGATGTGTACAGATTCTAGGGCAATAAACAAGATCACAATCAAGTACAGGTTTCCATTGCCACGAATGGATGATATTATGGACTGTTTGAGTGGAGCTGTGTATTTTTCAAAGATAGATCTGAAAAGTGGATATCATCAGATTCGGATCAGAGAAGGAGATGAATGGAAGACTGCCTTCAAGACAAAAGAAGGACTATATGAGTGGTTAGTCATGCCTTTTGGGCTAACCAATGCACCGAGCACTTTCATGCGGCTAATGAATGAGGTTCTGAAAGAATTTTTGGGTAAGTTTGTCATTGTTTACCTAGATGATATTTTAATCTTTAGTAAGACATTGGATGAGCATATGATGCATATTCGTATGGTATTTGAGAAGTTGAGAGAAGAGAAATTGTTGATTAATTTGAAGAAGTGCAGTTTTGTGAAGAAAGAGTTGGTGTATTTGGGGTTTGTAGTTTCAGGAGAAGGTCTAAAAATGGACCTAGAGAAGGTACAGGCTATCCTTGAATGGCCTACTCCAAGGAGTGCTACTGAGGTAAGATCTTTTCATGGTCTAGCTAGCTTTTATAGAAAGTTTATCAGAAATTTTAGCAGTATTTGTGGACCCTTGACTGAAACAATGAGAGGGGATAGAAAAGAGTTTAAGTGGACTAATGGGGCAGAAAAGAGTTTTCAATTGTTGAAACAAAAAGTTACAGAACAACCAGTTTTAGCACTTCCAGATTTTAATAAGGTGTTTCAAGTAGATTGTGATGCTAGTGGCACTGCAATAGGAGCTGTTATGAGCCAAGAAGGTAAACCTGTTGCTTATTTCAGTGAGAAGTTAAATGATGCCAAGAGGAAATATTCTGTTTATGATCAAGAATTTTATGCTATAGTTCAGGCATTAAAGAAGTGGAGACATTATCTACTTCCTAAGGAGTTTGTTTTGTATACTGATCATCAAGCTTTGCAATATTTGAATAGTCAAGGAAAATTGAATCAAAGGCATTTGAAATGGGTTGAGTTTTTGCAGAGTTATACATTTGTTTTGAAACACAGGAGTGGAAAGTCTAATAGGGTTGCAGATGCTCTTAGCAGAAGGCAAATATTGCTGACAGAAATGCAGATTGAAGTGGTTGGGTTCAAGGAACTCAAGAATTTGTATCCAGAGGATTCCGATTTTGGTGAAGCTTGGAAAGCTTGTACAGAACCTGTTACTCTAGACAGGACAAAATAGTTGGATTTCATCATCTAGGATGATATGCTATTCAGAGGGAGTCAGTTGTGCATTCCACGAAGTTCTATGAGGGAGAATCTCATCAAGGAGAAGCATAGTGGAGGATTGGCTGGACATTTTGGTCGTGATAAAACCCTTGCTTTGGTTGGTGAGAATTATTATTGGCCACAATTGCAGCAAGATGTGAAGAAGTTTGTACAGAGTTGCAGAGTATGTCGGATGGCGAAAGGAGTGAAGCAGAATACAGGGTTGTATCAGCCATTACCTATACCAGAGAAGCCTTGGGAGGATATCAGTATGGACTTTGTTCTTGGTTTACCGAGGACACAGCGGGGACATGATTCAATTTTTGTAGTAGTTGACCGATTTTCAAAGATGGCACATTTCATTCCCTGCAAGAAGACTAATGATGCTGTTCATATAGCAGAATTGTTTTTCAGAGAAGTAGTGAGACTTCATGGTTTGCCAAGGACCATAGTTTCAGATCGGGACACTAAGTTTGTTGGATATTTTTGGCGTACATTGTGGAAGAAGTTGAAGACAGATTTGAAGTTCAGTTCATCACATCATCCCCAGACTGATGGACAGACAGAGGTGGTGAATAGGAGTTTGGGAAATTTGCTGAGATGCTTGGTTGGAGATAAGCCAACAGGATGGGATTTGATTTTACCACAGGCAGAATTTGCATACAATAATTCTATCAATAGGAGCACTGGTAAATCACCATTCCAGATTGTATATGGAAGTAGTCCAAGAAATGCATCTGAATTGAGGAAGATAGATAAAGGAGAAATAAGTAGTGCTGAAGCTGAGGATTTTGCAGAACACTTGAAGAACATCCATGAGGAGGTGAGGAAGCATATTACCAAGATGAATGCACAGTATAAGGCTAAGGCAGATGAGAAAAGGAGGCATAAGGAATTTCAGGTTGGAGATGAAGTCATGGTTCATTTGCGAAAGGAGCGGTTTCCGGTTGGTACATATAACAAGCTGAAAATGAAGAAGTTTGGACCATGTAAGATATTGAAGAAACATGATTCAGGAAATGCATATGAGGTAGAATTGCCTAGTGAGCTGAATATTTCACCAGTGTTTAACATTTCAGATTTGACAGAGTATTGGCTTGAAAGATTAGTATTGGTGAATGCTTTGGGTTGCTCAAAGGATTTGACTTCATTTGGTATATTTTGATTGTATTTTGAAGTTGAAGTTTCTTCGAGTTTTGAGGTAGCCTAATTTCTCTCTTGTTTCTCCATTTAATTGATTTTAGTATGTTGCAACAGATTTTTTGAATGAATTCAAGCACCTTTCCAATTTAAATTTCTTGGTTTAAAGAATGTTTTGATTTTGGAATGTGGGTTTTCTATGGGGATATGTTGCCCACTTTTTATTAGATGGTTGAAATGGCATTTGATTGCATTTTTGTGGTGTTGTGTAGTTAGAGAGCAATGGGTTTTCTCATAACTTTAATTTTTTAAGTTTAAAATTTTAAGCTTTTTGAAGGTCCATTAGTGGTGGGTGGTCTCCATGGCTGGTTTTTTTTTTTTTGTCTCAAATTGCCATTTTGTGAAAAGTGGATTTTGATGGTTCTAATATGATATTTGATTGTAGAATCATACCTTCATATTTATAAATTTCATTATGGGAACAAATTGGATCCATTCTCTTGGCATCATGGTCAATGGAGTATATCATGGTTTTGTGTGAAAATGACTTTTGTAATTTAGGGTAAATGTGAAAGTAGAAATTTCACTGGGCAATAGTACCTTGAAAATGGAATTTGGAAACATGTGATCATAGCAAGTGAATTGTGACATTATGTATTATATCAAGATTCATCATTTGATTGAACAAGATGATCTTAGTTATAAGTACTAAATTTCACTGGCCTGTAAGTGGTATGCTTGGAAATCATGTTTAGGGAGTTTTGCAATCAAGTGATAACATAATAATAAACCTGGTATGAAACACTAACAAGATAATTGGATTCCTCAAGCATGTCATGAGCACTATCATGAGGCTATAAGTGACTTGAAAAGGCATATGGAGCATTGGGACATGTCTGGAGAGACATGCCCACTTATGTAGTGTTGGACTTTCATGATTATTATTCTTGTCCATATGAGAGAATGCTAGGTTTCATGTGGTGTGTCCTCAAGAGCACACATGAAGACACTCATTACACTTAGTACTCTAGTATCTAGGTCCTCATAGATTGAGTAGTACCCCATGGATTTATTATTGCTTGAGCATTTTTGTTCCTATGTTGTGACATATGTTATGTGGAAATTTTGGTATTTCTCTTGTTGGTGCCTCCTTGTCCTTATTGTTTCCCATTAAGGACACATCCTCATCCTTTGATGTCTACTTATTGATGCTTGGGTACCTTGCTTGAATATTTCTCTAGGATGATAGTGATGAATTGTGGATGATGGCTCTTATATTGCTCTTGCATTATGCCTCTTACATGTTTGAGTCACTTCATGTTGAATGTTTGCATTGGTGTAAACCTATTACTTCCCCATGTATGGTTGTATGATTTTTGGGTTGTGCGACTATCTCCACAAGCATGGTGGGGTGGACCTAAGGGTTCAACATGGTTGGGTGGCATTACAAACCACTGTTGGGGATTAGAGTCATTCCAGGTCTATTTAAAACTATTTGGAAAGTGTTGCAAGGTGTCCCAATGTGAATGTTTAGATATTTGGGATGTGTTTGAGCTTATTATAATTACATTTGGGAAGTTCAAGGCATATTGGATATGTTTATAGCCCATCCAAAATCATTGTAATATACTAACAAAACACTTCCACTATACTAAATGACACACTTCAACCATACCATATGGCACAGCTTGACAATACCGGTCAACACACTTCCACCATACTAGTCAACACACTTCCACCATACCAATCAACACCTCCACTATACTAATTAGCACACATCCACTATACCAGTCAACACACTTCCATCATACCAATCAACACACTTCTACCGCATTGAATTGTACACCTCCACTGTATCGATCAACACACTTCCATTGTACTAGTTAGCACACTTCCACTATACTAGTTAGCACACTTCCATTGTACTATTCATCACACTTCCACCATACTGGATGATACACCTCCACCATATTGGTCAACACACTTCCACCATACCAAACAATAGACCTCCACCATACAATGGTGACTTCAACTTCTTCTAGATGGTTATGTTATTGCCAATGAATCAACACATATGAAATATAACACTAATGAGTCCACACCAATATAATAATTGGAATTTCAAATAATATCATTGATTTCACAAATCTGACAATGAAGTACAAAGTAAAATATTTGAAGTGATATCTTCAGCGACATATTAGGGTGGTTATGAACCACCGAAACTGTAATTATAGACTAGGAAGGGTCTGGCACCTTTGAAATTGCAAACAAGAACTCAATTCCAATTGGAATTGCAAATAAACAAGAAAGATAACTCCAAGATGATTACCTAAGGTACCAACCAACCCCTTATAAAGACCTCTAAGAAATTTTGGAAAAGTTACAATGGGTCGACATAACTTTATTTATTATTTTATTATTTTGGCCCCTGTTTTATTTTATAACTAAATTAATTAATTAAAGATGTACTTTATAATATTATTTAAATTTTGGGGCCACCTAATTAATTAATTCACTCTCCATTCATTTTGGGACATTACAATCCTCACCGCCTAGAGATTTCTTGCCCTCAAGCAAATTGTCATCAAATCATTTGCCAATTCTGAAGCTCTAGGATCCCAAACCAAGCATAGGTGTTAATAGTCATATTTGTTGAAAGATTGATGTTGCACCATGTATGAAAGCACCATAAGATTATGTTTCTCCACTCTAATATAAGCCCTCTCCCCTTCTTAGATCTAAGGAACAAATCATCAAAATCAAACTTTCTTTCTCCGTATAGATGTCACTCACAAGGAGAGATGGTAATCATATTGGAGTTGATGAATAAATAACCCAGAGCTCCCAAGAACCCTGCATGGAAACACCTATCACAGAAAGAGAGAGAAGAAGCAAGAAGTTATGGAGGCCTGAACGCATTGATCCATGAGAGAGGAGAAATCATTCTTGATGTGCAAAAACAAAAGTTGCAATTCAATAATGAATAATTTGTTACAAAGTTATCACAAAGTTATGAAAACAAGAGGAGATCAATCCTTGTAAAAGGAGATCTGAAAACCTAGGTTGCACAATAATAATTAATAAAGCAATTAATTATTATATGTCTAAAGTTTAGCTTGAGTAGAAAGAGATAATAAGTGACTTAGAAATTAAATCAAACATGATTTAATTAATAAGCAAACACTTTATTACTCTAACACCCCCCCTTAAGATGAACTTTGGGAGAAGCTAAAAACTTAGAGAGAACTACTGAAAGCAAATGGGTCCCGGCAACAAAAGGCCTGATTAGGTACCCAAGTACAAAAGAGAGTCTCTATAAAGCAGAGAAATAGAGAAAACCACATGGGAAAAACTCTACTCCAAAAAGAGACAAAGGCTAGTCTGAAGGACTGAAGAAGCCTCCAACACTAGGAATGTTCCAAAAAATAGGAACAAGGATGAACATGTACAATATCACTGAAGCAAGAAGCGGAAAAATCTGTCAAGAAGTAACCGATGATTTGAAGATCCTCCGCTGAAATATGACCAGGTAGAGAAGACTGTAATTTGCATGAGTGTCCTCAAATAACACTACTCAAATCAGGAGGCAAACAAAGGCAAACAACTAAAGTCAAAGATAAAGAATACTGTAATATACACACAAGTGCCCTCAAATGACACTACTTGAATTAGGAGGCAAATAAAGGCAAACACCTAAACTCAAAAATATAGATGGCATAAAAACACCAAAAGGCTGAAGAGTTGATCAATCAAAGCTGGAAGAGTACATCCAAAAATAGGAAAGAAAAGAGTGTCCATATGGTAAATGATCCATCTCACCGGAATGCATAGGTACCCAGCCACTACATCCACCTAGTACATAGAATCAAATAATGAATATATAGCTCACACTATCTAACCAAGGAAGCAATAGAACCAACAATAGAAACCCCCCATAATGCTAACAATGGAGTAATGACAAGTACACTGAAAAGATAGTCCAATACAAACTACATGATACCAATAACATTGAAGGTGTAGAGAGAGTACAAACGCAAACAAAGATATATGAGGCTAATGTCATTGGAGGAACGCTCGCATGACAAAAGTAGATGGAAAACAAAGGAAAACATCAAACCCCCTGACACTTTATAATGGAGTGCAAGTATATAGAGCACAAACATGTGAAAAATCCCATACATGCAATAGAATGACACTTTATCTCAGTGCGTGTGCATAAAAGAATGCTACAAAAGTGAAGTATACACTTCTCAAAGAAGAGAAAAGACTGCTGAAACAAAAGAACAGCCTAAGATGAGCCATCCCTCAAAGGGAAGAGATCCCAGGACCTAAAATGTCCAAGATATCCACCATGTTGCAAAAATAAAAAAATTTAAATAAAATGTACTTGGAGCAGAATCTAGAAAAAAGATTCATAGCACTGGAAAGCTCTTAGAACAAGCTTTCCAATGATATATCGATTGCCCAAAATGGAGTCCAGATGCGCAAGATAGAGCTTCCAGAGTGCAAAAATGAACATCTAGCTTTGATAGTAAAAAAATATCATCAAAAAAGTAAAATAAAAAATTAAAACCTCCAGATTTGGATAGATCTCGGAACTGTCTTTCCGACGATATCTCATTTGCCCGATTTTGACACCGTATGCTCAAGTTATGAGCACAATAGCAACTGTTGCGCTAGAGGGCCCAAAAATGGTGCAAATGATGATGATGCATGCTAACATCATCAAATTGCGGGCTTAAATTTAACGGCCAAATGGCTGTCACTGCTCAATTTTTTTTAAAATCGCATATGCACCTCAGGATCCGTGCTAGACCGTATAGATTCTTGCCTCAATTTGCACACCAGAACATCAATTTTTTTTCTCAGTTTGCATGTTAAGGGTTGTAAATTTTTTGCATCAATTTGTGTGCCAGGATAGTACAATTTTTGTCTCGATTTGCATGCCAGATTGGTACAATTTTGACTCAATTTGCATGCTAAGGCTGTACAGCCTGGCATGCAAAAAAAAATTGCCTCAAAATGCAACGACATCTAAATTGGACATGCCTTATATGGATCTGGGGGTTTTTGGGTGATGTGAGCTCAATGGCGAGGTTCGTTTGGGCCCAAAGTACCTCAAGATCCGTGTCAAGCCTAGTTGCAAAAAAAATTGCCATAGATTCTAACTTTTTCCAAATTGGACAATTTTTATATGGATCTGGGGGTTCTTGGACATTATGAACACAACCGTGAGGTCCATTTGAAGCCAAGATGACCAGAAAAAAGAGTTCCCCCAGATCTGATAGAAAACCTTCTGAAAACATAGATCTGATGAACACGGTTGAATCTCTCAAGAATAGGACAGGGGAAAATAGATTTGAAGCTCTGATACCATATTGGATTTGATGAATAAACAACCAACAACTCCCAATAACACTTGCATGCAAACACTTGTCACAGAAAGAGAGAGAAGAAGCAATAAGCTATGGAGGCCTGAACGCATTGATCCACAAGAGAGGAGAAATCATTCTTGATATGATAAACCAAAGTTGTAATTCAATAATGAATAATCTGTTACAAAGTTATCACAAAGTTATGAAAACAAGAAGAGATCAATCCTTATAAAAGGAGATCTGAAAACCTAAAAAGGTAAAACCTAGGTTGCACAATAATAATTAATAAAGTAATTAATTATTATATGCCTAAAGTTTAGCTTAAGTAGAAAGAGATAATAAGTGACTTAGAAATTAAATCAAACATGATTTAATTAATAAGCAAACACTTTATTACTCTAACAAATCAGACATTTTCTCATGCCTAATCAAAGGAAAAACTTCATACTCAACTAACTGAAGAGATTTCTCATCCAAGGGGTCATCGGTAGAGTCCCTGTCTCCATGAAATTTATTGGCCAATGTCGGCCTCATAAACTTAGTGCAAGCATCTCCCTCACCCTTGTTGTTGTCTAGAATATTTGGGTGATCTCCACTTGAAGGGACGATTGTTTTCCCTTGCTTGTTCATATTCGCTTGTTGCTGAAATGGATTTGTGATCATGTCTTTATCCTCTTTAGGATTTAAGGTTTCATGTGGCCCATTGTCAATCTCCCACTTCAAATTACTATTGTAGACTATATTACCCTTCAAGGATGGATACTTCATTCATAGATCTATGTATTCGTTGAGAGATACAACCATCTTCCATCCACCATCAACCTAATCTTGTTTTCATTGCTTTAGTGACTCAACCAAAGGGGGTGTTTACATTTCTTGTTGCTCGATCTTGGGAATGAAGGTTGGAATCATCGACCCTATGTTGAAGCACTGTGAATCTCCTTTCTTCCTTGATTTTTTCAAGTGATTGAGCATCTCCTCCATCTGATGGTACCCTTTTGAGAGAGTCTTACTAAGTTATTGTTGACTTCTTATCAACTCCCTCAATATGGTTGTCATATCCAAATTTGCATTTCCTATTCAATCACTTAATGCCACAATTCTCTCAAGAGGTTGGTAGGGTCACTAGCTCTTATACCATTGTAATGTATTGACGACACACCTCAATGATACAAAACACTTTCACCATGTTGAACGACACACTTCTACCATACCATATGACACACCTCCCCCATAATAATCATCACACTTCCACCATACCGGTCAACACACTTCCATTGTACCAACTAGCACAGGTCTACCATATCAGTCAACACTTCCACCGTACCAATAAACACACATCCACCATACTAGTTAGCACACTTCCATTGTACCAATCACCACACTTCCACCACACTAAATGGTACACCTCCACCATACCAGTCAACACACTTCCATCATACTAGTCAACACACTTCCATCATACTAGTCAACACACTTCTATTGTACTAGTTAGCACACTTCCATTATACCAATCGTCACACTTCCACCATGTTGGATGGTACACCTCCACCATACCGGTCAACACACGTCCACCATACCAGATGGCAGACCTCCATCATACAGTGATGAATCCAACTAATAGTTTTTACAAACAATTATGTTATTGCCAATGAATCAACACATGTGAAATATAACACTAATGAGTCCATGTCGATATAATAATTATAATTTTAAATAATAAAATTGATTTCACAAATCTGATAATGAAGTACAAAGTGAAATATATGAAGTGATATATCCAACAATAGACTAGGGTGGCTGCTAACCACCAAAATTGCAATTACAAACTAGGGAGGGTCTTGCACCTCTAAAACTACACACAATAACTCAATTCCAACTAGAATCACAAATACACAAGAAAATATAAGTCCAAGATGATTACCTATGGTACCAACCAACGCCTTATATAGGCCTCCAAGAAGTTTTGGGAAAGTTACAATGGGCCGACATAACTTTATTTATTACTTTATCATTTTGGCCCCCTTTTTATTTTATAACTAAGTGAATTAATTAAATAAGTCCTTTATAATATTATTTAAATTTTGGGACCACATAATTAATTAATTTAATTAATTCACTCTCCATTAATTTGGGGACATTACACTCGCCATTGGTTGAAAGTGTCATCTAGTCACCATATAGATAATTTGCACGATCTATCCTCAAATATTTTAGATTATTTATCTCAATCTGGGCATTGGTGATAAGTCCAAGACGATTACCTACAGTACCAACCAATGCCTTATATAGGCCTCCAAGAAGTTTTGGGAAAGTTACAATGGGCCAACATAACTTTATTTATTATTTTATCATTTTGGCCCCCTTTTTATTTTATAACTAAGTTATTAATTAAATAAGTCCTTTATAATATTATTTAAATTTTGGGACCACCTAATTAATTAATTTAATATATTCACTCTCCATTAATTTGGGGACATTACACTCGCCATTGGTTGAAAGTGTCATCTAGTCACCATATAGACAATTTGCACGCTCTATCCTCAAATAGTTTAGATTATTTATCTCAATCCAAGCATTGGATTTGTATTCTATCTTCACCAACATGTTTGGGGTGTCCAAGTCGTGCTACAATGAAGTGGAGAAGCTCGTTGCTTTGGACATTTGTGCGGATATGGGACAATAACGCAAGCTTGTTAGCCTAGAGGATGTGGGTGTGGAAATTGGATGCTAGTGTGGAAATAAGACACTTGCATGGTCTGAATTTGTATAGGAAACTTATGCAACACACATTTTCTAGGACACTTGCATATTGTGCATTCATCCTGGACACTTATGTAGTTTGCATTTGTCTCAAAGACTTGCAAACTTTGCATATGTCTATGACACTTGTGTAATTTACATTTGTTTGGGATGTTTGCACATTTTGAATTTGTATAGAACACTTGGTGTAGTTTTCATTCATCTATGGGACTTATGTTCATTATTTATGCCAATGTCCTTTGTGGGCACCCTAGTCTCCTAGTTAAGCTTGGAGAGGATCCTAGGAACTCAAAGTCTCTAATTGACTCTATTCCAGTTGTATTATAAAGCTAGATGAGTTGTGGAACTCTTGGAGGAATTTTAGGAAAGTTTAGAGTTAGCTTGGATGGTGTTTATGGTGGTTGAGTGTAAGTTAGTGCTTGACATAGTTCATTTGTGATGCCTACGACTAAAAAAAGGTCTAGTTTTTTTAGTTAAGCTCTGAAACTTTTGGGAGGGTTTTGGGTAACTTAAAACAACTTGTATGTCTTTCCAAATGTGTTATAAGATATTTTACCTTTCTTTGTTGAGTTTTATGGGTTTATTTTTCCACTTGTGCAATGTCACTTAGCAACAATTGATCTAGTCTTAAGGTTTAAGCTTTGGAATTTTGCATGTTGCATGTGAATAAATATTTTTTTTTAATAAATATTCCATGTTATTTAATGTTTGTTTTATCTCTTATCCTTGAGGGTTCCTTGGTAGGGCATTACACTTATAGAAGTAACAATCACTAATATGTCTCTTACAAGAAATCTTCCATCTCAAGTCTCTACATCTTGTAACCATGTTATTGAATTTCTCAACATCTTGACAAGAAGTAGAAGCCATGGTTTACGATGTTCTTCTCAAATCTACAAAAAATCACACAACAAAAGCTCCCACTGTAGCAAAAAAAGCTTCAACACTTAAACATATACCAACATAACCTTGTAATCTTATTTCATTCATGTGTCTCCATGTTCCTTGGAAAATGTTTGTTGAGGAAATGAGAGGAAAAACATTTAATATTTATATTATATGCCAAATTGTAATTGTATTTTCAATAGATGAGCATGTTTTAGTGGTAAAGATGTGAAAAAATTGCAAAGATATCTACTAGGTGTCCACTTTTGAGATAGTGAAGATTCATGCTTTGGGCACCTAAGTTTGGAAGGTGAAAGGTTGTGTGTTGGGTGATCAAAAGAGTTATCGAGGAGTTATTGAGTTTATAGGAAGTAAAATATTCAAGTGGAGATGGGTTAGGCAACCATGTTGGAGTCATGTGAAATATTTTATTTTAGCAATGTTTGTTATCTATCAATTATCATATGTATCAATTTTTGTAAGTGTTTTCTTACCTATCATTATAAGACACCATAGTGGTTTGGACCTCTCACTGTTTTCAATAAATTTTAGCCACAAGATAGTAGTGTTATATTGAGTTTTTGGAAGTATTAAGGTATTCTCAAATTAGAGAGTAAGCATGTGTATTCTAGTATATCTCGTTGAAGATTAATAACATAATTCCCCTCTTTCTAGTGTGGATTTTTTTTATGAAAGGAATTCTCCATATTTGTTTTATGGGTTGTTGATTTTTATTGTTGCTAGGGGTCGTATTGAGTACAATCACATATATAATATTGATTCAGTAATCTTATTTTTGTATTTTCTATCACATACATAAGTATTGAAGGTTTTTTTGAACATGTAGGAGATATATTTGCCATTTTTCATATATTCATCACTGAAACATGCTCACCTCTTCAAAATGAAATTATGATTTGCCATATAATATAAATATAAGTATTTTTCCTTGCATGTCATCAGAAAACACTTTCCAAGGAACATGGAGACACATTAATGACATAGGATTGTAAGGTTAATGTGACACCTTATCCTAACAAACAATCAAGAAATATTTGGGAAATCCTCATGCGAGGACAAAATTCACTAAAATATATGTATGTTTTGAAAATAAATATGAAATTTGGAAAAAATTGTAGACCATGTTAAGGAGGTGACCTCCAATAATCATGTAATAATATATGAACTCAATAAATTAAATTATTATGACATGGTGATGGTTATCTTCCTTATTTAAATGGATAAATATTAACGTGAATAAGGTATTTTACCTAGCTAATTTATTAGTGAGTCCTATTAACATGTTAACTTAGGTCCTATGAATCTTTCTATAAGTCTTAGTTATCTTAGCAAGATCTCATTTCATTTACTTCTTGTGTCATGTATCATTTAGTATTTTTTTTGGATTAGTTACTTATTATACAAGATTAATATGCTTGTCATCATCTTGTCTAATCCTATCTCTCACCTTTCCTTAATAAGAAGCCATTTAACACTTTGTACCATATAGATAATAGACCTTTCATCATGTATCTCATAGACCTTAATATCAAGTATCCCCATGTCTCACATACTATCTTATGGATGGTTGTCTTTATTTTTGTGTGTGATCCTTATGTGTTGAGCTAATATTTAGTTCCTACATGGCATCGAATCTTGAGATTTGCAAGCCCCTTCTCAAATTTGGGAGATACTTAATCTTGAGCTTTTATTTGGTGCACTTAGGTTAAACTCGACCTCAGTATTTGGGGTTTCTTTGTGGATTTATATCACAAGTTTATTTGGAGCATGCTAGTACAAATCTGAGCTCACCATTGAGTTTAGATTATCAAAGCAGGTTAGATTTGGCTTCTGTTTCACTCAATTTTATCATTGAATGATGCAAAATGGGGTTTGCGGCTCATATATGTTGAACATATTTTTATTGGATAATTTTTAGCCAAAATGGATGTTCTCATTGCATTTAGAAGGCCCAACATCCCTATTTTCATAAAAAAGTTGCCCATTTTGGATAAATTTAATATTTTTTAATATTTTATTTTGCTAAGAGGGTTATCATTGTAGGTTAAATTATCCTTTTGATTCACAACATTTGAGCTAGAAGTCAGAGTTTCATAAATGATATACTATTGGAAATTTGGTTTAGTATACTCTCTAGTGTTGTAGTTTCCATTATTAGATATGTGTATTGGTAAAAGTTATTGTTGATTGAAGCCAAATCTTGTTTTTGGCTTCGAACTTGTAACTTTTTTGTCACAATCTTTTAATTTCACAATTCTTGCATTCTTAGAGAGGTATTAAGGAGTTGTTTCAATCAATCTATACACCTTTTTCTATATTCAATCCTCAGTATGTTTTATTCATTTTTTTGAACCATATTTTTATTTTGAAGGATTACTTGGACACATTGGCACTTGGGAAGGTGTTTCTTTTATCAAATCACTTCATTTCAACCATATAATGTGTAATCAACTTTGATTTGATCATTTGAAGAGTGTAACATTGTTGTCATCGTGGATTATACATAGCTCATCCTTATGTAATCACCTTGAAGAGGATAATTGTGAGTCTTGGCAAAAAGGCATTCTACTGTATTGCAGGTGGTTCAATCTTTTGCCTCATCTTTATGGAATTATCCTCGAGCTAGAGAAAGCCTAAAAGAAATCAATTTGGGGTAGTAAAAATTGAGCTTATCATATTATTTGTTGTTACAAGTTTTAATGCAAGTATATCCAAAGAGACATAAAATCATACAAAGGAATCAAGTGCCCACACATAGTGTGGACCAAGATTTGGAAGTTACATGGATATCCACATATGTCGACATGATCTTACATCAAATTTCCTCATTCCAATTGACAATGTTGATAACCTACCCTTTGATGATGATACCTTAAAGGAGATTGAATATGATACAACACTTGAGCATCTTGAAGATTAAAAGACATCTTTTGTAGCTCCCACTTCTCCAAATTGAGATCATAAATACATCATGTCATTGATTCATTGCAATATATAAATCAATGTCTTTATATATATATATATATATATATATATATATATATATATATATATATATATATATATATATATATATATATATATATATATATATATATATATATATATATATATATGGGTGATTACTTGATAGATATTTCAAACTTGTTTGTGGAATCTCATATTTTAGATTTGGAGGACTTATTTTAGGGTTTATCTCTCCTATTTGATGATAGTCATGGCACATATGTTATAGCAACACATACTCTGTCTTTAGACCTTGTTCAACATAAGTTAGCACTTGATATTGGTTTTTCACCTTCTATTTTGATTAGGCATGTATTTGATTAGATTGTGGCATCATATTTCATGGACAAGGCAATACTTGAACAAATTTCAGAGACATCATCATGTATCTTTATGTTTGTTCCTCACAATTCCTATCTGAAATGTGAAGCGTTCATGCATTATACTTATTTTATTTTTTCAAAAGGGAGACAAGTTTTTTATAGACATTGGATCATGTTTTACCTTCAAACACTTAACATTTTTACAAGAGATTATACATTGTGGGGGGCTATATAGTATTATCTCTTTCCCACTTATGATGGGATATCAATCTTATCTTTGTGATGGATGTAGTCCTTGGGGGTATTGACGACCCCTCCATACATCATTCATCTCATCACTTGTACATGATTGTTTTTTGTATTCTCTTTTTTGGAGAGGGGCTTTTTCCCATGTTAGTTTTCACTTTTACTCCATTTGTGAGAGATTTTTTGTAAATGGGTACCTAAAATGACCTCGTAGCTAAGTTGGCCCATCATGAATCTTCTTGCATAATTTGCATTGGTTTGTTCCTCCCCTATTTGCACTTAAGTAGGGTGTTGGTGTTAATAAGTTATTTTGCTACACTAATTTATTAGTCGATCCTAGGCACATATTATCTCATTTACTTCTTGTTTCCTAGGTCATTTAAATTTTGTTTGATTTAGTTGTCTCATTTACATGATTAAGGTCCATTTACCATCATCTTGTCTAATCTCGTCTCTCACCTTACCTTTATAAGTTAAGGTCACTATACACTTTGCATCATATAGATCATAGATTTTCATTTGTTCATATCTAATGGATCTTAATATTAAGCAAGTCAAATTGTGATATTGCTACCATGATTTAATTGTGTGGTTTCGAGTCAAACTGGTTCACTCATGTTTCATGAGTAGTGGTTCACAAGGGCCCATCTCTCATGAGAATTAATGTAACACTTAACACTCATTGCATCTAGGTGATGCTCACAAAGGTGATGCATCAGGCCTTCTTAGGAGGTCACCCATCCTTACGTGCTTGACAATGGAGTTTCCTCCAAGATTAAACCCACTTAGCTTGCTACCTCATTTCTTGTATACTCTCTTATGAATGGTTATCTTTTACTTTGTGACAACTTTAGGGCATTGAACTAATCTTCCGCTTCTACAATAAATATATAGAGATGCACCCCTTAATCCTAATCAGGCGGAATTAAACTAATACCTAAAACTAATATTAAAAATAAACATATCGTAAATGATGCTTATCCT
Organism: Chamaecyparis obtusa; assembly: GCA_027943335.1. NCBI lineage: Eukaryota > Viridiplantae > Streptophyta > Pinopsida > Cupressales > Cupressaceae > Chamaecyparis > Chamaecyparis obtusa. Next base: position 1,035,402 of record BSBK01000596.1, read on the forward strand.
TGTTTATTATCATCCCTTCCTTATAAAACTCTTTTTTCTTGTCATTTAACTATTATTTGTTAAAAACATAAACAACATAAAAACAAATTCTCATTAATAGATTTTTGATTGATTGATGAAATTAAATAACTAAAAAAAATGTCTCCTTATAGAATAGGACACATGGTAAGGAATTCTCTAACATGAATCCTCTTTAGTGAGCCTAAATATTTAAAAATAAAATAAAATTGTCTGCTAAAAAATTGTATAAGCCTGCTGCGCGGAACCCGGCTGTAATTGTCATGGAGTATTGGGTTGCCTATAGCCGAGAATATCTGCAATGATGCACTTTCCATTGTGTCAATCGATGTGCAGGTGCCTTGCAAGTGTTATATACCAAGGCTCAAACAAAACAAAACTGTTTTTCAGGCTTAGCAGACGTAGCATCGTAGCCAACACCAGAAATGATCACTTTTCACGGGATGGAGCTGTTCTATGGTTCTGTAATAAAGGTCTCTTGAAATAGGCTATGGGCATTCCGTATAGCATGAGACGTTGTCTAATCTCTTTTACGTATGCTTCTCTCTTGCAGTCATTCGTTGAGAAGAAAGCTTTCTCCGAGGCTAGAGTCATTCTTGCCCATTTCAATGGGGAAGTTGAGTCAAATACATTTGTAAGGAAAACCCTACTCTACATGTATGTCAAGTTTGGGAATTTGGCAGATGCACGTAAAGTGTTCGATGAAATGCCTGAACGAGACGTCTACTCATGGACTGCTGTGATAACTGGTTATTCCAGGCATGGATTAACCCAGGAAGCATTGGCTCTGTTTCACCAAATGAGAAAAACAAGTGTTTTGCCAAATCATTTCACATTTGCCACTATTCTTTCGGTATGTGCGAAATTGGCAGCGTTGGAAGAAGGCATTGAAATCCACGAAGAAATAAATAGAAGGGGTTTAAATTCAGATGTCTGTTTGGGAAATTCTATTATAGACATGTATGCAAAATGTGGCAATGTACAGAAAGCACGCAACGTGTTTGACAAAATGCCGCAGCTTGACGTGGTCTCCTGGAACACTATGATTGCCGGATACGCTCGTAATGGTTTTGTCTGTGATGCTCTTCAGCTTTTTCTGAAAATGCATGAACCGGATATAATCTCGTGGAATACAATGATCGCTGGTTTTGCACAGAATGGCTTTGTTGACGAGGCCGTTGATCTTTTTGAGAAAATGCCCAAGCCGAATGTAGTATCCTGGAATACAATGTTTTCAGCCTATCTACAGAGTGGAAGGGGTGAAGAAGCCTTGAAGTTATTTCATCGAATGCAATTGGCGGGTGAAGAACCTAACTTGAAAACTTTTGCTAGTCTTTTTCAAGCATGCGCCGCGTCTAGAGCCCTGAAAGAGGGGATGGAGATTCATGAACAGGTAATGCAATGTAGATTAAAACTTGATGAATTTGTTGAGAGTGCCCTTATAGACATGTATGCAAAATGCGGGAAAATAGAGAAGGCGCGTTTGCTATTTGATAAAATGGCTCAGAGAAGTTCTGTTTCCTGGAACACATTGATTGCAGGGTATGTGCAGAGTGAAAGCATGGATGAAGCTCTGGAGCTGTTTGGTAGGATGCCTCAACCAGATGTTGTCTCATGGACAACTTTGATTGCGGGATACATGCAAAATAGTCAAGTAGACGAGGCCCTGAAGCTCTTTAAGGAAATGCCCGAGCGAGATACAACCACCTGGACTGCAATGATTGCAGGATATGTGCTTAATGGGAAAAGTTTGGAAGCCCTGAGTCTTTTTCAACAAATGCAGCATGCCGGTGTGAAGCTTGGGTTACAGACTTTCACCAGTATCCTCCCAGCATGTACCAGCTTAGCAGCACTGGAACAAGGTATAGAAATACATGAAGAGATACTGAGAAGGGGATTCCATTCTAATGTTGTTGTGGCTAATGCCCTATTAGATATGTATTCGAAATGTGGGAGTATAGAGATGGCACAACAAATATTTGACAATATGCTCCAGAAGAATGTAATCTCCTGGACAACAATGATTGCAGGATATGCCATGCATGGCCGTTGCAAGGAGGGACTTGAACTTTTTGATAATATGCAACGCTCTGGTGTGAAGCCAGATGATGTCACCTTAATTTGTATTCTATCTGCTTGTTGCCATGGCGGCCTAGTGGAGGAGGGCCTCAAATATTTTCACTGCCTGACACAAGTTTATCACACACCTGTAATAGAACACTATGTTTGCATTGTTGACCTTCTTGGCCGTTCTGGGCACATTGATGAGGCATATGATTTTATAAACAAAATGCCCATAAAACCTGATGCTGCTCTATGGAGATGCTTTCTTGGTGCCTGTAGAATCCATAACAATATAGAGCTAGGAGAATATGCAGCACAGCGCCTTGCTGAGTTGGATCCTCAAAATGCTGCACCTTATGTGCTGCTATCAAACATTTATGCTTCAGTTGGCAGGTGGGATGACACTAAAAATGTGCGAAAAATTATGAAAAACAGGATAATACAAAAGATGCCTGGATGTAGTTGGATTGAGATCAATAAAGAAATGCACACCTTTCTTGTAGAAGATATTTCATGATTTCAGTCAGAAATCGTTTCTGAAGAGTTTCAAAGATTGCCTACGCGCATAAGGACTGTTAAAAGATTGTCTTGAGGAGTTTCTTACAGAAAACATTTCATGCTTTCAATCATCAGCCATGGCGATAATAATTTTCTAAATTATCATGACAATTGTAGGTAAATTATTCTTAATGTGTTTATTTGTTTAAGCAAAAGTCGTTATTATTTTTGGGATAAATTTAAGATGATAAAAAATTCAATGTGATTATGGATTTTTATTTTAGTATTTCTTTTAATTTATTGGTAGGCATTCAATTTGTTTGTTTCTGACATTGTAAATTGGTGATTTCTAGGCATCTAGATTGATACTTGACCAATCCTTTATGTGTTGTCAATAGTGAGACACGTAGGTGTATTCTCAAAAGTTGACAAATAAGCAAAGGCATGCACTTGAGTTTCTCATTTCGAGTGAGTATCAAAGACAATTTTCAATTTATATTACATTTTGTATTGTATATTTGTATGATTAATTTCTATAATGAAAGTTCTTATTTAAATTTGCGTTGATGTCAATGGACCCTTGGTCTACAAGTGAAGTTGAATGGTTCCAAATGAACCCATCAGGGATCAAGTCTTGCTGAGTGCAAGGCTTCGATTTCATAAGGGGTGAGGTCGGGATCGTGCCCTTGGAAAATTTGGTGGAATGGATACCCTTCAGTCCTTGGCTCTTAGTTGAAGAGGTTTCGGCCTATGAGGTTGGGATCTTGCCTTGGGTGAATTTGGCGGAATGGATGCCCCCCAGCCCTTGGCTCTTAGCTAAGAGGTTTCAGCCTATAGGCTCGTGCTCCCGTACCGGGGAGCAATTCGCGGTGGCCCTCACTAGGTTGGTTTGCTTGCAAGCTTCATGCCTTTGCTGGGCACTCATTCTCGCAGGTCTGAACCTCCATAAAAAAAACCCTGCGTTGATCTCATTTGTTGATGTTTTAATGTGTTATCATTGTAGAGACATGCATATCTTCTATTACATATTTCTCATGTGCTGATATTGATATAAAAGTGATTCGTTGTATAGACCTATATATTTTTTCTCATTGCTCTATATTTCTTTCTTTCTTTCTTTTTTTTGTTTTCTTTTTTCAGATTGATCGATGGGTGCGAGCTATTAGTTGAGTAATTTCCTCGATGTATGTAATTTCAAACAAATCCATCTAGTAGGGTGTTACAAGAATCTTAGGGATTCATATAGACAGTCCATTGGAAATGATCCACATTGCCTTTCAAGGTTGTGCATAATTTTATTAGGAGCCTATAGTATTGAAACAAAGACACATGCTTTATTTATCATACATTATTTGATCAAACTGCATTAACAACTTGCAAGGCTCCAAGGAGAAAATGAAAATGGTTAAGGTGGGAGGTAGTGCCATTAGCCATACAAGCCGATGTGTTAGTTGATCATATATATATATATATATATATATGATTGGTAATTTTATAATATTTTATTATTTATAAATATGAGGCATTACAACAAGGTAAAATATCATTGTTCTTGACTAGCATACTAATCCATGAAACCTTTGCCATCTACTTAAACACTTAAGATCATCCCACATGCAACAAAAAACTAACCACTACTAAGCCCTGCCAACAAAAACTTCATATAAGCAAATATGAAACTCATTTTTGCACAGATTTACCATAAAGCCTCTCAAGTTCCCTTGAAAACTACCCCAAATCTTCCAAAATACTAACCTCCCAATCACAAAATTAGGCATCACCCATATAGAAAAAAACAACTAATAACCACCTGACACTACACAAAATAGAGAAACAAAATTGTTAAACACAGAATAACCCACACCAATATTAGGGTTTCTTTAGTTTCCCCATGAGGCCGTTGAACCATTGGTCCTCAGACCCAAACTTTATCTTCTTGCCACACCCTTTCTCTTGCTCCACTCACTCCTTTTTGGGTTCTAATTCTTGAGCTTGCAAGAAATCCTTTAGGGAATCCCACCCTATTTGTGCTTCCACACGACATTCCTCATGATTGTTGAACACACTCCACACCAAGAAGGGTTGTAATGGAGATTCCATAGTGACAAAATATTGCCAATCACCATGATGAGCACGTAAACCCACCCTTGGCTTCACCATTGCTAAAATAAATTCAATTAAAATATTAACTCCATGATCTGCCTAAAGATTTAAAGGTCCACAAATCTAAATTTATTGCACACACATTTTAATATCCCCATGGTTAAAATCAAGGGAAGATATATTTAACAATCTACTATAGATGTATAGATAGGTGCCAGAGGTATCAACATTTATGTGTCTTTTTTTCTTGTTAGTATTTATTTTTAGACTGTAGGGACCGTGTATAGCATCCTCTATAAATTGTAGTGTGCTTAGTAAAAATTTTAACGTGATTGGGGATGACAACGTGACATGTCATCCGATACCATGTGGACTACGGGAAGATTAGACCATGTGACCTCGTGCTTTACCATAGGAAGCTATTGCAATTTGAGGTAGGCTACCAACCCTTTGTAAGAGATTTTTATTTTATTTTATTATCTAGTGTTATTTTGACTACTGTTTTGATAAATTATAATTATTCGGGAAGGAAGACTGCATTCCCACTCAATGCAATGTAGGGCCCTCTCGAAATGATTCACATTACCTTTTAAGGCCATACATAATTTTATTAGGAGCTTGTAGTATGCAAACAAATGTAGACATTTAATTATTTCTACATCATTGGATCCAACTACATCAATGACTAACAAAGCTCTAAGGAGAAAATCAAGATGGTCAGAGTGGGAGGTATCAATAGATAGTGGGGCTCCAAGGAAAAAATGAAGATGGTTAAAGCAAGAGGTATTAATGGCTATCAAGGATCCAAGGAGAAAATGAAGATGGTTAGAGTGGGAGGTAGCAACATTGGCCTAAAAAGGTTGTGCTAGTTGTTGGGCCCTACAATAGTTTTATTTTAATCTCAATGATTAAAATATTAATTCTATGTGCCATTTAAACATTTGAAAGGAGATTTAAAGTTCCATGAATTTAAATTATTTTTCCATTCATTTTAATATCTCTAATATGGTTAAAATCAAGTCAAGACATTTAAGAATCTATTGTAGGAATATAGGTAGGAGCTACAAGTATAGTTAATGCATATATTTTTTGCATTATTAGTATTTAAAAAAGAATGATGATATAATACTAAAATAGATAGGTTAGAATATAATATATGTCAAGTAGACCACATCAACAACAATAACAACTTACAACAATTCATAAGGATCCCTTAAAAACCAAAAAAATGAGGATGACTAGTAAGCTAAAGTCTAAAGCCAAAACAATACACAACAATAATTAAGCTAGAATACATAAAGTACCTAAGAAACATTGTTTAGTTCATGTAGCATCTAACATTATTGCTTTCCAATTACATATCACAACCAAAACATTCATGGGAGAAGCATTCTCACTATTAACATCCATTTTGTCAATGTTCTGATTATTAACTTCAAGATTAGTACGATGATCTCTATGTGCAATAAATTGAGGAAGATTATGCTTATGTATTTTGATGTACTCTTTCTAGAAACCCATATACAACCTGAAGGATTTACTAATTTAGAAGGTAAGAACATGGTGTGCAAATTATAGAAAGCCTTATATGGATTGAAACAAGCATCTAGGGCATGTATGAGTGATTGCACTTATATTTGATTCAAATTAGTTTTGCAAGGACAAGTGACAACAATAATGTATATTTGAAGATTGAAAAAGATGATAGGTTACCGATTATAGAAATATTTGTCGATGATATCATTTTTGGCACTAATGAAGAGACGAGTAGATCATTTGTAGATGAGATGAGGAAAGAATTCGAGATGTCTATGATTGGTAAGATCAAATTCTTTATTGGATTGGAGGTTCAACAATTGAAAGAAGGTATCTACATCAACTAGTCCAAATATGTGAAAGAGATATTGAAGACATTTGGGTTAGAAGACTCAAAACTAGTTGGTACCCTTATGGTAATTGGTTTCCAATTATCAAAAGAAGATGATTCTAAAGAGGTGGATGAGACTCTTTACATGTCCATGATCGAGAAGCTACAATATGTGGTGCACAGTAGACCGGACATTGCACATGCAGTTGGATTAGTGGCTAGATTTTCTTCTAATCCTAAGGAATCCAATTCGATCGCGGTGAAGAGAATCTCCGGGACTGAAGATTATGGTCTGTGGTATGGACATGTAAGATATAAAAAATATGATTCACTAATGTGTAAGGTGTGGGAATATGTAATGGAAAATGTTATGGACATGCAAACTTAATAAGACAAGAATACTTATCTTGAGAAGAGACTGATTCAAAAATCACTATTTTCTGATGTCTGTGTTCAGCTTCGGGAGATTTTGCAACCTGATCCGGCTGGGAAATGCAGAGAGAGAGAAAACACAAAAAACTTATGTCTTTCGAAGCAAGGTCGACCTTGACCTCAGGATCGGGGTAAGATCTTACCCCGAGGTACAATCTTGACCCCCATTGAAAGTCGTCCTTGACTTGAAATTGCATCGACGAAAATTCTGTTCACGGATCTCGGAAGTTCGCCGAAAAGGGTATCCAGATTTGCACTGGTATTTTTCGTCCAACACCTGTACCTGCAAGAAAAATGGTTTTGTTGTTGGGATGAGGGGTTTGCCTTAGTCAAACCCCGGTTTGGAATCAACCTTTAAAATAGAATTGAAATAGAGAATGCTAGCAAGTAGTAGAAGTAGATCTAACAATGAAGGTATGATACTCAATATATATGCAATTGTATTTGGAATGTAAACAAGTATGTTGATATAAAAGTTTGGACTCAACAATGTAAATCAAAACTATAAATGTAAATCAAAACCTCCATGATTGCATGCTTGGAATCCACCTTGAGGGAAGAATGAATGGATCTTGAAGATGAACAAAGGATCTTGAAGGAAGGTCACACCACCATGATGGATAGATCTAGGGTTTGAATGATTAATTTTGAATACTTGAACCAAATCCCTTCAAAGGCTTGGATGCTTGAATCTTTGATCTTCAATGGGGAACTTGAATGTTTGAATGCATGATAATGGCTTGAATGCTTCCTTGATTGAAAATGCTTGCTTGATCACCAATGTCTCCTTGAGAGTGCTTGATCATGAAAAGTGGATCTCATGAAGTTGCTTTGTTAAAATGAGAGGAGGAAGGCTTCCTTTTATACTAGTCTAGGGCACAAACTTTTAGAGAGGCCATCATAGGAGAATTAAATTCCAATTAAGCCTTAACCCCTAGAAATGGACCTAGATTAAATACAATTTAAGAGTTTACCGTTCCGAAATCCGAAATAGCCGACCTGGAAGCGGGAAAATAAATCTTTTCGAAACACGACACCCGAAAATCATGGAATCTTGAAATTTGGACCTTGGGTCAAGGTCGAGGTCGACTTTGACCTAAGTCAGAGTTGAGGTCGACCTTGACCCTGAAGTCAAAGATCTCAGGATCTCAGTCCAGGATGCCAGAAAAGTGCAAAAAGAGGGTGGAAAAAGGGGCAGAGTGACGAGAAAAGCCAGATTCAAGCCAGGGACCTACCCGAGGCGTTTGACATGACCCCACACTACCTACTCAGAGGGCTAAACCAGTCTTAAATGGAAGTGCTTCCATTTTCTGACGATACAGGACATAAATGTGATTTTTCTTTGAGTGTATTTACTGATGCTGATTGGGCATGGAATGTTGATGATTGAAAGAGCACAAGTGGAGGTGCATTCTTTCTTAGTGATAGGCTTATATCCTGGACAAGCAAAAAGCATAATTGTATATCATGTCAACAACTGAAGCTGAATATGTTGGCTTGCAATTAATTGTACATAGGTAGTATGGATTAAACAGATTTTGGAAGGAATTCATGAGAAGATAATTGAACCTATGGTTATCTATTGTGACAATATAAGTGCCATTAATATTTCTAAAAACCTAGTGATGCACTATAAGACTAAGCATATAACTATCAAATATAATTTTCTTAGAGAACAAGTACAAGAAAATGAAGTAAGATTGGAGTTTGTGCCAACTAAGGAGCAAGTTGCTGATTTTTTCACAAAGCCATTACCTAAGGATACATTTGAGTATCTAAGAGGTAAGTTAGGGGTTATTCCTCTATCTGATTTGAATTGAAAGAATATGTAGTTGCATCAATCCAAGTGTATCCAGTGAATATCTTTATGTTTGGATTGATGTTGTGAGGGTACTCCTTAGGGGGAGCGGTCTATGAAATAATGTGTTGTGAATAGTCAGGTATTGTAAAGAAGATATCAAGTGTGTGTTTGACGCCTTTGGCATTGTTGTCAAAGGGAGAGAGAAAGTAAGGAAGAGAGTAAATAAGGAGAAGTTCAGTGAAATGGGGAGTTATTACAGAACAAGAGAAAGAGAAAAGTGGGAACATTTTTCTGTACCTAGTGTGAAAAGAATGTAGAATGTATCATGCAAAAGTGAGTGTTGCCATCAATGCCAAAGGGGGATATTGTTGGCATAACTAATGCAATAATGGTAAGTGATTTATGGAGTTGTAATGATACAAATTTGATTGCATGATGATCAATTATTGAGTTTTCATTGATGTCAAGTATTGATCTAGTGTTCCTAGTATGCTGCTAAGATAAATTTATTAATGTCCAATAAGAGACCACAAGGGTCTATGGGACTGAAGAGTGTGCAATATAAAAGACCGCCAACAACAATAGCACCAAGCGGTGCCAAGGAAATAAAGCAAACATGGAAAACAAGAGATACAAGAGAAGCAAGGAGCACAAAAGCGAGGCAAGGACTAAGGGTCCTTCCTTGGTAAAAAGAAGCCAAGCACCGAAGGGTACGGACTAGGGCGAGAAGGTGCCCTAAACCGAAACCGAGAAAAGCTGGGAGGGTGCTGCTGAGGAGTATAACAACTACGAGGTCTCACAGATCTAGAGTGACTGGCGATGGTGGCACTGGAAGGCTGCTTTGTCCCATGTGCAGCTAAGCATAAGTATGATGATCAAGGTGTTGCGATAAGTTTTAGTTGTAGAATGGTAAGTTATTTTTGGAGTTGTAATGATACAAATTTGATTGCATGATGATCAATTATTAAGTTGTCATTGATGTCAAGTATTGACCTAGTGTTCCTAGTATGTTGCTAAGCATAAGTATGATGATCAAGGTGTTGCGATAAGTTTTAGTTGTAGAGATTCTTATGAGCGACTTTGGGATGTCTTTGTATGTCATGCATGACTGCTATTGTTGATATAGACCGGTAAGAAAGTTATGATTGAATGAAGATTAATAGTGCAACTGCTAGAACAGTTAGTGACAATTGATAGGTGATTTGATTGGTTTGTCAAATCTTTGTTGTGTCTTGTGATGTGGTTATAGGATATGATGGAAAACTGTGTGTAGATGCTATAGTTGTAATCACAACTAATTTGAGTGACTGGTGTGAAGGTTTCGTGATCGGTGAGTAGAGATAGAGTTGTTAACAGGTTGAAGTGTTTGTGTTCTTGAGAGATTGTTGATAAATTTTTGATTGGTGATCTATATAGAGGTTGTGGTGAATTCAGTTGAGTTAGTCATGATCTGGTGACATGTCTTAAAGATTGGAGGTGATGATTTGGCATCACATTGTTTGATGCTAGCATATGGAGAAAATTCTAGAGGAAGCACGTGTTTGGTCAATATGTGTTTGACCCCTTGACACAAAATTCTATGTAAATCATTATATTGGCCGACGCGATATAGGAAAATTGTTTTATACATCAAGATGTGTGTATTGGTATGTTGGATTCGAGTGGGAAGTTTGAAAGTTGAATTGTAAGTCGTTTAGGTCCATCTTAAGGCTGTGGAAAACTCTAAGGGCTTCATGAACAATAATTAATGGATAAAGTTAAAAGTTTTTAGTGTTGATCGTGTGTTGGTAAAGTGCGAGTTGCGATCAAGCCATGGCAACGTTAAGTGTGTTGTGAAGAGATTTTGTGCTTCAGTGGATCTGATCAAGTAAAAGTAGTGCTATTCTACAGATTATTCTCTTAGTTGGTTCCCTAGCAGTTACAACAATCAAAATCCCTTAATCGGGTGGATCGTAGTAGGTCCTTATTGTAAATCCTCTAACAAGGTGGCACATTATCTTGTGTTTGAAGTCCTCTAACAAGGCTATTCTTAACAGGGTAAAGGTCCTAATAGGCCTAAGGTAAATCCCTTAATCGGGTAGCATCTAACAATGCTTTTGTAAAGTCCTAACAGGGTTAAGCTCCTCAAAGGGCGTACTTCAAAAGAGTACGTCATTTAGTGGGTACTAATCCCCACCGTGGTTTTTTTCTGATTTGGGTTTCCACTAGATAAATCTCTATGTCAAGTGTTTCAATATTGTGTGGATGTGGTTATGGTTATGATTTTAATTTGCTATTATTAAAGTTAATCTTGTGAATGTTGTGGTAAAGTTTAAGAGGTTAAAAGTTGGATATTTGGTAGATTACTGATCCCCCCCTCTCAGTAATATGATCTTAGATCTAACAATGCACACCATCAACTCTTCAAGATGATGATTGGGTAACTTTAGACTTTACACCAGCCTTCCATAGTAAAAACAAAATCCTTGAATGTGAGAACCAAATACCTTATTCAAACACATGTATGGATATTGATTGGGCCTCTTTCAAATGCAATCACACCCAAAAGAGACCCTTATCTTTTTGATATTCCAAACCTTGATGATGGATATGGTATAAGACATGTGCAACAAAGCATTGAAATGTATGAGAAATCTACATCACATTTTTCCAAAAACACTCTAGGTTTCAAACCTTTGCATTTGTCTAATCAATCTATATATTCTGCTCCTAATTTATCATCACAACAAGAGAATGTTTTGTTTGAGCTTCTTAAAGCCAACTTAATTACTCTTCCTTTGAAAAACAAACAAAAAATAACAAACACAAACAAGACAATTCTTCCATTTGTATATATAATCAAATTTGTGGCCAAAAGAGTAATGAATGTTATGATTTAAAAGGTAAAATTAAATAATTCATTGATTGTGGTATTATTCAAATGACATATAACAATGAATGATGCCTTTTTCATAGTCATTCTAATAACATCTAAGTTCTTATTATGTTGCTCCTCATTATGTGACACTGCTAGCCTATCCTTTGGGGCCTCATTGTCATTTATGGTGGTGCAATTTTAGGTGCAATCATACTTTGTGAGAAACATAACAATCTTCCTTATTCCTTGTCTCCACACTTGGGGGACAAGAGGTACTCTTTCACTCTTCTATCTATCCCAAGGACCCATTTCCTCCCTTTATTGAGTTGTGTCTTTTATAACATGAAATTCTCTCTTATATAGAATAGTTTGTTTAAGGATCTTCTCTTTTTTAGGAGATTTACATCTCAAGTTTACAACCTTTTCTTTGCCTCAAAGTTTATGTCTATTATAAATAAACTTTTACTTGTGGTGTACAATGTTGTCCTTTTTGAAGTTTTCCTTTACCTAGCAATAGGGAATATTTGTATACGTAATTATCCTTCCTCATTCTTTCCAAAAGATCCACACCTTTTTTTTGATTTGTTTCTTTAATTATACGATGTCCTTTCTTGCATAGAATTTTTTTTATTTATGTAAGGATCTTCTCTTTTTCAAGAGATTTACATCTTGAGTTTACAACCTTATGCTTGCTTGAAAGTGCATGTCTATTATAAAAAATCTATCACTTAGAGTATATAATGGGTTATCTTTTCCCTTGCTGTCACCATTGTGGGCAAGGTTTCATTTCTCCATTTCTTATTCCTTTCTAAGGATTCACTTTCTCTTGGTTATGTGGTATTTGTTTATCACATGATATCCTTTCTTACATGGAGATTGTTTGTTTGTGTAAGGATCTTCTATTTTTCATGAGATTGACACCCTGAGTCACAACCTTTTCCTTTCTTGGAAAGTGCATGTCTATCCTAAATAAATACCGTTATTGTTAGAAAGTAAAGTCCACCAAGATAACTGAGAGAGGGCGGTGAATCAGTTATCAAATAAATATAACTTTTATCAACTTCAATAGATTTTAACCATGAAAGAAATGTAATCACCAATCATAGAAAGATATACATACACAATAACAAAATGACACAAGATATGTTGACTAGGGAACCTCTTGATCAAAGAGTAAACCCCGGTGGGAATGATGCCCACAAAAGATGCACTAATATGAAAGTTCCTTGTGAGAGGATGAACTCTGTTAGGAGTCTTATGAAATACATTCAGTACATATCAGTCCATGTTATGAGATTTTGAATCCCTGCTAAAAGATTCTAATTCTATTAGGAGTTATGGAAGACAGAAGGACCCACTGCCCAAACAACTTTAGGTGTAAGATCACTGAACACACTGTCCAATTGATATTTGTATTACTCAACAAAATAATACCAAAAGATTACTGATCTCAACAACTCAATACTGCTTCTCTGACTGTGCCAAACCGCACCAACTGCTTCATCAAATCTCAATACCAGATCTCTATACTTTGCATATCCTCTTCCAACAAGTATTGCACAATTCCACAATTCACTTTCAAATACAATACACAATTACATATTACAATAAGGAAAACATTCCTTCCTTTATACCACACTCAAATAATTACAAATGAGTCGGCATACAAATTACAAATTAAAATCTTCCACATGTTACATAAAAAATACACAAAACTGTCAGCTTCCAATTAAGATAATTCTTCACTCGTGCGACCTCGGACCTTGCGCTCACATCCATGTCACTATCATCATGTCTTCAACTGCTGTTCAACTTCGCATAATCAGATTCAATCCTGATTAGGAGATATCATCCGATTTCCACAAACTGCTACTCAGGAACATTGTCTGAATACTGCTTCCACTGATTTCCACATAACTGTCATGAATAAATGAATTTCCATACGCGCTCTTAACCACGATCTTATAAACATCATAGAGTAAGTCCTCAACTCCGCATAACTTCATCTTCAATATCCCATGTGCGCTAACTCAAACACTATCTGCTACTCTGCTAATCTTCAGTAGATCACTGCGTTGACATCAATGACAATCACATTCATGAATGCAACAACAACTGTTACAGAATGGCTGTGAATACTCTCCCATAGGATATATTCAATATTCATTCCTAACAATCTCCCCCATTGGCATTGATGGCAACATAGATGAAAAAACATCCAAGTTCCATGAATACCAACACTGCAACACTGCTGCTTTGAAAATACTTCAAATCCTCTTCATCAATCAAATCTTGCTTCGTTTTCCTATTCAATTCTCTCCAATAGATGATTTTTCATGTATAATTCTCCCCCATTGACATCAATGACAGATGTTTCATCATTATGTCAACAACAACTTCAATGTCAAAAGACACTTTTAAAAAAAAAAATACATTCACTAGAGTCCTCGTGACTCAGCTCAGATACACATACTCCCCCATAGAGAAAGTACCACCATCTAGTCCAGAAGAAAGATAGGGCTCATATACCACTGGACAGATGCAACAATCTGCATCACTTCTCAAAAGTAGGTTGGGGCATAACCCCAACCATACCTCTCAGATACTCAAATGTATCCTTAGGAAAAGGCTTTGTAAAGATATCCGCAATCTGCTCTTTTGTACTTATATACTCAAGTCAAACTTCTTTCTCTGCCACTTTCTCTCTCACTACATGATACTTTATTTCTATATGCTTCGTCTTAGAATGTAGTACAAGATTCTTAGACATACTAACTGTGCTGGTGTTATCACAATGTATAACAACAGACTCAACAAATTTTATTCTAATATCCTTCAGCATTTGCTTCATCCAAATTATCTGATTACAATTGTTTGCTGCTGCCACATACTCTACTTTTGTCGTGCTCTGTGAAATGCAGTTCCGCTTCTTGCTTAGCCAAGAAACCAATATTCCTCCAAGGAAAAATGCTCCACCATCGGTGCTCTTTTTGTCATCAACACTACCTCCCCAATCTGCATCTGTATATGCACATAGGGTAAAATCATCAAATTTTTCATACCACAATCCATATTCAATTGTGCCTCTTAAGTACCTCAATATCCTCTTTATTGCTGCATAATGTGATTCTCTGGGTTCAGCTTGAAATCTTGCAACAATTCCAACTGCATGTGATATATCTGGTCTTGTATGAGTTAAATATTGCAATCCTCCAATCATGGATCTGTACTTTTTCTATTCCACTGCAAGAGTCTCATCTGTGCTAGATAACTTGTGTCTGGTTACCATAGGTGTTCTAATTGGTTTACAGTTCTCCATTCCAAATCACTTCAACAAGTCATTCAAGTACTTTGTCTTACTTACAAAGATACCATCACTGTTTTGTGTTATTTGCAATCTTAAAAAGTATTTCATCTCACCAATCATACTCATTTCAAATTCAGTCTTCATTTCATCTGCAAATTTATCACTAGCTTCATCTTCTCCTCCAAAGATAATATCATCAACAAAAATAACTACAACCAACAAACCATTTTCAATTTCTTTTGTGTATAGGTTGCTATCAGCTGTGCCTTTTGTAAATCCTAATTTTATCAAATACTTATCCAATCTTGCATACCAAGTTCTAGGTGCTTGTTTTAGTCCATATAAAGTTTTCTTCAGTTTACATACCATATCTCCTTCTTTAGTTAAAGAAAAACCTTCAGGCTGCTAAATGTAGACTTCTTTTTCCAATTATCTGTTAAGAAATGCTGACTTCACATCCATCTGATACACTTTAAATTTCTTATAAGCTGCATAGGCCAAAAATATTTTTACTACTTCAATTCTTGCTACTGGTGCAAAAGTTTCTTCATAGTCAATTCCTTCTTGCTGTGAGTATCCTTTACATACCAATCTTGCTTTGTTCCTTACAACTTCTCCTTGTTCATTCATCTTGTTTCTGAATACCCATTTAGTTCCTATAACATTCTTATCTTTAGGCCTAGGAACCAATTCCCAAGTCTTGTTCTTTTCAATCTGATCTAGTTCTTCCTTCATAGCTTTAATCCAATGTTCATCTTCACAGGCTTCACTAGTAGATTTAGGTTCAATTTGAGAAATTAAACACAACTATTCTTGTACCTTATTTCATGTTAGAACTCCTCTGTCTATGCTTCTAATAATATGCTCAACATGATGATTTCTTGATAGATTCCTGTTAGGTGTCACTGTCTCAGTTCTTGTTTCTGCTGTAAGTTCTTCAATGATTTCTTCATTGTAGCTTTCATTTAACAAATCACTGTCAGTTTCATAGAATAATTCAGCATTCTCTAGATTAGTTCTAGGATGAGTTGCTTCATCTGATTCATAATCAAGCATTCTTTCCTGAATTTTGAACTTTTCATCAACTTTAACATTTGCGCTCTCAACAATAGTCTTAGTTCTTTTATTATAACAACTATAAGCTTTGCTCTTTAATGAATATCCAAGAAATATACCTTCATCACTTCTATGATCAAACTTTCCAATGTCATCATCTCTCTTAATATAACATTTGCTTCCAAAAATTCTTAAATACTTAATTGATGGTGCATGTCCAAACCATAGTTCATAGGGTGTCTTGTTTGTATCTGCTATGATTTGTACTCTGTTCATTGTATATATTGCTGTGTTTACTGCTTCTCTCCAGAATATCTTCACCAAGTCATTTTCAAATAACATGGCTCTTGCTGCTTCACTCACTGATTCGTTCCTTCTTTCTGCAATACCATTTTGTTCAGGTGTCCTAGGGGCTGAAAACTGTCTCTTAATACCATTCACTTTACAAAAAATGTTAAATTCTTTTGAAGTAAATTCTCCACCTCTATCTGATCTCAAACATTTAATTTTCATTCTAGATTCATTCTCAACTTTGTTCTTAATAATCTTAAACTTATCAAATGCTTCAGACTTCTCTTTAAGAAATGCAATCCACATCATTCTTGTAAAATCATCAAGAAGAATCATAAAATACCTTTCTCCATAGAATCCTCCAGTCCTTGTGGGACTGCTCAAATCTGTATGAACAATTTCCAACTTTTTTGCTATTGTCAACTTCTTGCTAGGAAATGAGCTTCTCTTCTGTTTAGCCATCACACATTCCTTGCAAATCATGTTAGTAGGCTTCATAATTTTAGGCAAATCTTTTACTGCAAGAGTAGTAGTTACTTTCACAATGTTATCAAAGTTTATATGACAAAATCTTCTGTGCCATAACCAACTGTCATCAATCTTAGTAATCAAGCATGTCATCTCAGTAGGATTCAACTGAAATACATTACCTCTGGGTCTAGATCCAGTACCAATCAAATTACCATCCTCGTCTTTGATTACACAAATTTTCTCGGTAAACCAAATTTGATATCCCTTATCAACTAGTTGTCCAACACTCAAAAGATTATGTTTCAATCCATCCACAAAGTAAACATCATCAGTATTAGTCTTTCCATCAAGAGTAATAGATCCTATACCTTTAATCAAACAAGGTGCATTGTTTCCAACTCTAACAACTCCTCCATCATAATTGTTAAACTTTATGAACTTTTTCATATCTGCAGTCATATGATGTGAACAACCACTATCTATAATCCAATCAACTTTATTTTTTACTTGAGAAACTAAAACTTTTTCTTCCTTAACTTCTGTTTCAGGATTTTCTTCTTTTATTGCTACAAATCCTATATCATCATTCTTAGTATCAATTTCACTTAAAGATTTCTCCAAACTAGCTTCAAGCTCTTCATCATTTCCATAATAACATTCTTTAGATCTCCTAGGTTTAAAGTTCTTTCTATACTTCTTAACTCTCTTAGGACATTTAGATGCAAAATGACCATATTCTTGACAAGTCCAACATTAAATTTTTTTGTTACCGTCTGGTTCTCTTTTCACAAGCAAGGCAATACCTTCTTGAATCTTCTCATCTTCTTCATTTCTAGATCTACTGCTGCTAGCATAATCTCCGCTTACACTTATGCTTCTTGACAAAGTAGGGCGACCACTAAGTGTGCTGAATGCTGTCTTCATTCTAGGTAAGTCTCCTGATTGTCTCACGTTCATCTCTGCTGCTTCTAATCTTCCAATAAGAGTTTCTTTGGTGAAGTTCGTAGTACAAGGTATAACTTGTTCAATCATCTGTGTTGTCTGCTTAAATGCAGGAGTCAATGTCTTTTAAATTTTCCATATCAGTTCATTCTCTGTCTTGATTCCTTCACAAGATTTTATACATGCAACAATCTCTGACATTCTATCAATATAGCTTTTAATAGATTCATCTTCCATCATTCTTATATCTTCAAATGTACATATCCAATTATGTAATCTGACTTTCTTTGCATGTTCATCACCTTCAAAAGTAGATTGTAAAGCTAACCAAATTTCATGAGATGCTTTTAGATATTTTACCTGACTGTACTCATTTTTCGGAAGGGCTGACAAAAGTGCTTCTCTAGGAAGTATGTTACACATGAATAGATCTCTTTCTTCATTAGTACATTCTTCAATCTTGTCCTCATCAATGACAGTCTTCTGATTCTTTGTGATTAACCAATAACCTAGTCCTAAACAAAGTAAATGTGTCTTCATCTTTTCTTTCCAGCCGTCAAAATTTACTCTATCAAACTTAGGGCTTTCTTTCCTGAAATGACTCGCCATGGATCTCCTTAAGTTGTTAAACCTTTCCTTCAAGGACCTGTTGCTCTGATACCAATTGTTAGAAAGTAATGTCCACCAAGA
Organism: Chamaecyparis obtusa; assembly: GCA_027943335.1. NCBI lineage: Eukaryota > Viridiplantae > Streptophyta > Pinopsida > Cupressales > Cupressaceae > Chamaecyparis > Chamaecyparis obtusa. The sequence continues at coordinate 1,053,799 of BSBK01000596.1, forward strand.
TAACTGAGAGGGGGGGAGGGGGGTGAATCAGTTATCAGATAAATATAGCTTTTATCAACTTCAATAGATTTTAACCATGAAAGCAATGTAATCACCAACCATAGAAAGATATTCATACATAATAACACAATGACACAAAATATGTTGACTAGGTAACCTCTTGATCAAAGAGTAAACCCCGGTGGGAATGATGCCCACAAAAGATGCACTAATATGAAAGTTCCTTGTGAGAGGATGGACTCTATTAGGAGTCTTATGAAATACATTCAGTACATATCAGTTCATGTTAGGGGACTTTGAATCACTGCTAAAAGATTCTAACTCTGTTAGGAGTTATGGAAGACAGAAGGACCCACTGCCCAAACAGCTTCAGGTGTAAGATCACTGAACACACTGTCCAATTGATCTTTGTATTACTAAATAGAATAATACCAAAAGATTACTGATCTCAACAACTCAATACACATTCTCTGACTATGCCAAACCGCACCAACTACTTCATCAGATCTCTATACTTCGCATATCCTCTTCCAACAAGTATTGCACAATTCTGCAATTCACTTTCAAATACAATACACAATTACATATTACAATAAGGAAAACATTCCTTCCTTTATACCACACTCAAATAATTACAAAATAAAATCTTCCACACGTTACACAAAACTGTCGGCTTCCAATTAAGATAATTCTTCACTCGTGCGACCTCGGACCTTGCGCTCACATCCACGTCACTATCATCATGTCTTCAACTGCTGTTCAACTTCGCATGATTAGATTCAATTCCGATTAAGAGATATCATCTGATTTCCACAAACCGCTACTCAGGAACACTGTCTGAATACTGCTTCCACTGATTTCCACATAACTGTCATGAATAAATAAATTTTCGTACGCGCTCTTAACCATGATCTTATAGAACATCATAGAGTAAGTTCTCAACTTCGCATAGCTTCATCTTCAATATCCCATGTGCGCTAACTCAAACACTGTCTGCTACTCTGCTAATCTTCAGTAGATCACTGTGTTGACATCAATTACAATCACTGTCATGAATGCAACAACAACTGCTACAGAATGACTATGAATACTCCCCCATAGGATATATTCAGCATTCATTCCTAACAGTTACTTGGGGGCTTATAATGTGTTATCCTTCATTAAGAATCCCTTTTTCACTTAACAATAGAGGGCTACAACTGTGCAATTTTATTCTTCTTCCCCTCTTTGTCTTGAAGATGTTATATTTGTTCAAGAACTCCTCTTGAAGGTAGATGTCTTGTAACACAGATCTCTTCTTTTCAAGGGTCTCTTCCCACTTGCAGATATCCTTTCACGATTATTCTTTCCTTGGCTAATAAGAGTTTTCACTCCTTGCTAAGATTATGACATACAATGTTGATTTAAGTGTTAATAATTTACCGGTTACTAAGAGGGGAGGGGTGAATCAGTAACAATTTTTCTTTCAATTCTAAAACTATCAAACAGATTTTGCATTAAAGAACAAAAAGTTAATCAACCATTTACTATCATTATACGTGGAAACCCTCGGTTAGAAGGAAAAAACCACGGTGATACAAAGCTCACAACTTCACTATTGTAGAATGAAGGTGCCCTGTTAGGAGCTTACAAAGCACTGATCATAGTGCTACCCGGTTAAGGGATTTTATAGAGATCGATTAAAATTTGAACCCTATTAAAGGTTGCCTGGTTATAGGACTTTAAACATCACCAAAGATGTTACCATGTTAGGGGATTTTTACAATGAACCGATTAGGTCCACCCTAATATAGGGATTTGAATATACTTTCACTACTGATAAACGTAATGATTTATTGTGACACTAAATGTCTAATTAGATCATACTTCTGCTCCTTATTAGCCTGGTTGTTGAACTCTGCTACTTTTGTGCATCGTTTCTCAAAAGATATCTCTCCTCTACTCTATGCAATCATCTAATTTCAACAACAACTCATCTTGCGTCCTATGACTTGTATTTATACAAGAGACTCTCCGTAATGAAACCCTTAACTCATAGAACCGCCATGCTGCAAACTTCGCAATAAGTCATGCAATCATAAAAAAATCTATGCATGTTGAACTAGAGTTTACCTTGCAAGACATCCGCATGAATTAAAGCTAACTCCTATTAAAACGATAACTCCACTTCTAAGCGGTGGATGTCCCGTATAATCCTGCTTTTAACACAAACTGATCCACTAAACCCGGTGCAGATCTTTAGGCTGCTTTAGACCGGTGTGACCTTATATCCGGTTTAACTTATGCATACTAAGACCGCTGTGTGTCCTTACTGGTGAGTATTATCGATCGGTGCGGTGTCTTCTAAGTGTTGTGAGTGACCGGTGACCCCTTGCCGGTGCATAGCGTTTGTGGATGGACACTAATGACAATCTTGAATTGCTAACAATCTTCCCCTTTGTCATTGGTGGAAAAACTATACACAAACTTCACTCACTTACTGATCATAGTGCCTTGTATCGGTTCCCCTGGCTGAAAGTTCTGTACTGTACTGGTCTGTAGAACACTTCCCCTGTCTAAATGCTCCGGTGTTCATCTCCTTTGTTCTGCTTTTGTTTACTGCTCAATTTTGTCACTTTATGACCAACTTTATGACCATCTATCTTCCCCTTTTTGCCTCCAGAGGACAAAGGGTGTAGTTGCTTTGAGGAATTTATATTTGAAGTTTGTTGAAGATATCCTTGTAGGTAGTCTTAGCAGATTGTAAAAAGGGTGCCCATTGACCGATTACATATTCCATATTCTTCTGGGCTGCTTTGAGAGAAACAATTATGTTCTCCATGTCTTCCATGGTTTTATAGTCTGGTTCATTTATTAGATTCTCCATAGAAGTTGAGGTTTGCTGCATGATGTCAAATGTTGGTACCAAAAACATTTGAAATCCAATTATTTCTTGGATTCTCTTATACTCTTCTTCAATAATTTTCCTCAGTGTTAGAGTCAAACTTGTCATTTCTCTGCTGTAAGTAGTTGCGGTTTTGTTCTTAATATCAAACTAAGAGGACAGTGCTCTAATTTCTTCTGATATATTTGCTGATTTCTCTGATAGATCTTGCAAGAATGTATCGAAATTGGATGTTCTTGTCATCAGACTATTTGCCACTTGCAGTTGCTCCTGCAACACTTTTAAGTTGGCTGTCACATTGACCTTGATTTCTTCAACTTGTTTGTGGAGAATCTCCACTCTTTTCTTCTCATAGCGGTCAATGGCCATTGTTTCTGGATCTGTTAGATCCTCACCGATTGCCTTTGTAAGTACCTCTAGTTGATCGATGATCGGTTCATTTTCAACAACTTCTGTATCCGGTACAAAGTTGCACAAGATGTTCTCTACTGTAGTCAGGACCATGTCCTATTTCCTCTTGGTCAACTCCTTGAGCTGCCTTGTTGACATCTTACTGATGTCTGCTACAGTTTCGGTGATTTTACTTTTCTTTGCTTCTTTTTCCTTAGCAAATGTTAGTTTCCTTTTTGAGGATGAGCTAGGAATGTCTCCTTGTTCTTGCTGACCTTACTCTTGCTCCAGTCTTAGCTGCTCTTTGTGGACAGAGGTCTCTTCTTTTTGCCCCTTGTTGTCTTCCATTATTCGATGAGCTCTGCTTTCCGGTTGAACTTCTTCCGGTGGCTTACTACTTTCAACATTTTGTGGTTGTTCTCCCAGTGGGTCTTCTTTTTGCTGTTGCTTCTCAGTAGTATGGAGTTCCCCTATGGGTATATCACTTTCTATTTCTTGTTTAGCATTTGGTTGATTATTAGTTAAGAGCTCCTCTGATTACAAAAGTCTGTTATGATCCTGAGGACCATATCCTTCTAATGCTGTGAAGTTATAACTATTCCAGTAGTCTAGAGTGTCTTTGTAGACTTTGTTCTCATATCCATTCAATATCTCTGCGACTCTATCAAGTGTTTTCAGGTTCATGGATGCTTCTTCTAGTAGAAGCTTTATTCTTTCTTCACTAAACCCTGGTCGAACCTTGAGTAGTGTTTCTCTAGAGATTCTGGTGTTCATCCTTAGACCAGTCTTCCATTTTTCTTGTAACCCGTTGTTTAGTTCCGGTGGGAACTTGGATCTGTAGTCCTTAGGAGTCCTATGATAGTCCATGAAGGTCTCTACAATTCCGACAATCAGCTTTTGTTTGTCTTCTTTGTTTAGTACACTGTACCATTTAGCTGCATTGTCTACATTTCCAAAGTCCATAACTTCAGTAATTAAGTCATCAACATGCATAGGTTGATAGTTACCTTTGTTTGGTGAGATGAGAACCGTTGGACTCGTTGCTTGTTCCTTGGTTAAGTCTACTAGTACCGGTGCTTCTTCCCCCAGTACCCCCTTTCCTTTACCGATGTTAGGTGTCGGTTTAGTTGTAGCTCTTTGTGCTGCTTGTTCTTTTGCTTGTCAATGAGTTTGAAGAAGGTTGGTCCATAGTGTGACTTCCTCATTGTGCACCTTTTCAATTTCTCCAATAAGCACTAGGCCTATTCTTCTTATAGTTGCAAAGGTTTTCTGATGTAGTTCAACCTATTCTGCTACCTCATCCAGAGTAAGGTGATTCTGAACCTCCAGAAGAGCTCGTATCCTCTCTTCCTTTTCTCTTTCTTCCACGGCTTTCCATCAAGCCTCAATATTCTATAGAAGTTGTTCTAGTAGAGTAGTGCGAAGTCCACCAGGATGAAAATTAAATTTGTGGAGGCAGAATGCTACTGCTGCCTCAAGTTTGTCCTTGTCTTCATCGCTGCTTAAGTCATATCTTCTTCTTATAGAGCCTAAGTTTCCATCCTTCTTTAGTCCTTCCACAATTTCGTCAATTGTAGGCTTGGCTCGTCTAAGTGGATCCTCTTTTGATACTTTTTCAGTCTTCTTCTTCCTAATCAGAGGAACTGTGACTTCAGGGTCTGTTTCTTCTAGTTCTTCCTCTTGGATGTTGGGTACTGGTTCCTCTTTCTTCCTTCGACCTTTGGACTGTTCCGTCACCGATTTCTTTCTTGACAGAGGCGTCCTTTTATAGACAATTTTGATTGGTGTCCTTTTTGACAGATTCTGAAGAATTTTTGTGTACCTACTGAACCGATTTGCACTGAGATCCAAATTTGCATCATTTAGTGCCTCAGCATATGCCTTAGCGTCTTTGGTTGAGATCTCGTAACCCAGCTCAGGAGCATATGCATCTCTCAGTTCAACTGCTTGAATGATGCAGTTGTTGGTGGTGACCAGAAAACATACCTCATCCTTGTAATGTTCAACAATTGCTGACGGAATTCTTTCCCTCTCGTGCATCTCTAGTTGAAAGGCTTCGAAATGTTTGGTCATGGCATTGCTTAGTTGGTCTCCCTGTCTATTTTCCATTTCAGTGATTTGATGCATGATTGGTTTGTCGGTTCTCCAATTCACTTTTTCGAATCCTGGGAAGAAATCCAAGTAGAAGAAGTATAGGCACATTAGAAGGGTCCCATATTTCATAGATTTCTTCTTCACCACTCCAAGCTTCTTCATATTTTCAAAGATTTGGTTTCGAAACATTGTACAAATGTCGTATTGGACATTTTTGTGCATAATGCGATGCGTAGCATGAATTGCTCCACCTGGTACGCTGTTTAGATTACTTGACTGGCAGACTTTATATCCTATAACAGCAGACGTGAAACACACTCCATCTTCAATGTCATTAATAGTCATGAGTCGACCATCGAACTTCGACTTGGTCAGCTTGTTGACGATAGAATTGGAGATGGTGCGTAGGGTTATCACTTCCCCTTTGTCGCTGTACCCGGTCACTCTGTGGAGATCCTCTTTGGTGATCTCATGACATGCCCCTTGGTTGAGCCAGAATCTTGGTTCATGAAGACGACTCAGTACCAGTCTAATTTGGTCCTCATGGAAGATTGCAGGGTAGCACACACCATTTATTAGACCTGAAGATACCAGATTGGCATATTTGTCGAGCAGTTTCCCTTCTTCACATAATGACACATATTCTGCTTGAATAAAGGTTTCTCTGATTTCTTCCTGTTTGGCGTGAATGAATGCTGTAACATCCTCGGTCAAGAGGACTCCTTTTGGTATGGAAGAGAGAGCACCAGCCATGTCGTTTTCTCTGTTCTGCATAGGCAAGATGTTGTATGCTGGTCTGTTCACTAGATCTCCTTTGATCAACTTCACGGTAGATGAAGATGAAGCCATTATTCCTAACCAGTACTTTGCAGATAGTGGTTTCTCAGAGATCAGCTTAAAAAAATACTTAGCACAAGAATTCCTAAATCGCAAAGTAAGTAAAGTGAAAACTTGCGAGTAATTTCCCCTTTCCACTATAGGGTTAGGTATAACGGTACTTACCAAACGGTAACTATTTGTTAAATGACTATAGTAATAAATGCTTTACCTACCCTTTTTTTGTTTTACCAACCGGTTGATTGTAAACTTGCCTTACCGGTTAATCTTGAAGACCGAATGAGCCCGACTCTCATCAGTCATACCGGGAACGGTAGTGGATCTACCGGTTCCCTCTAAACCTTCATGGTTTAGTTTGCTGAAGAAATATCACCATCAGCAAATGGTGATCTTTCCTTTGTCTTCTCTTCAACAGAGATTTTTTATTCTTTTACGAACCAAATCTATTTGACCGTTTTCTTAGTCTTTTCTTCCTTGTTGATCTTTTCTTTAGATTTAACCGGTTCCTTCTTGTTATCGGATGATCGGTTTCTGCATTCTTTGGCTTTGTGTCCTACATTGTTGCAGTGATAGCAGATCACTCCAGTTGCTTTCCATGAGTTCATTCTTCTAGTGTCTATTGGCTTGTTGCGAGATCCATTATAGTTGTGTAATCCACAATTCACACAGTTCACTGTGCTCAGGTCCTTGCTTCTTTTAGTGAGTATTGGTTTTGGGGATCTGAGTGCCATTGTCTTGGATTTGCATTCTTGTGCTTTGTGTCCAAATTTATTGCATGCATAGCAGTACCCTCTGAAGCTTCTCATGCTGCTGATGGACACAAATGTGGGACTGGACCAACACTCACTGGTCTTGTGCCCCTTTTTACTGCAGTTTTTACAGTAGCTATTGTTGGTCTTTACTGGTGCATTCCTGCAGTTATTGGTCTTATGACCCGATTTCCCACAATGGTTGCAAGACATGTTAGGGAAATTCTTATTCTTTTGCACCAGCGATATTATCTTATCCTTCTTGATTGCTTTTGCCCTAGAGGGCTCACCATTCCTTTTTGCCTTTTCACCGGTGAAACCAAGACCGGTCTGATCTTCGTGTCTTCTCTAACCTTTGAGTTGTTCATCAAGCTTAGTTGAACTTTCATTGTATCTTCTTAGTATTTCATTTGTCTCTTCAAGTTTGTTTATTTGCTCCCTTAGTTGATGCAATTCTTGAGACAGTCTATTGCATGCTTCATTCCTATCATGCTAGCCTTTCTACATGTGGGCATTTTCTTGGGTGACACTCTGCATGTCTTCTTGAAGTTGTAGAATGATAAGTTCATTTGCTCCTACGACCTCCACTGCTTGGTCTCTTGCTTTCTCCGAGGCTGATAGAGACTTGACTGCCGAATTTCTTTCGTCTTCAGCTTTTCTCTTCTTCTTGATTAATTCAGTCATCCTTAGGGCATTGTCTTCTTGTTCTCTTTTGAGATTAGAGATTTCATCGGTCAGGATTTGATTCTTTTCCATGAGTTCAGATACTGCCTCCTCAGCTTCGTTAGATCCACTCTGTCCAGAGAGCTCATCAATGGTTTCATTGCTCTCATTCAGTTGTAGTGCTAGCTCATTTCTTTTCGCAAGTGATCTCCTCAATCTGTTCTCCAGAGAGGCTATGAGGTCATTGGCTTCCTCAAGCTACTTTTGATACTGGTAAACCTCCATGATCTTTCTCTTCAGTTGTTAGGCTTGAAAGCAGAGAGAACTTGGCTCTGATACCAATTGTTAATAATTTATTGGTTACTGAGAGGGGAGGGGTGAGTCAGTAACATAATTTTTCTTTCAATTCTAAAACTATCAAACATGTTTTGCATTAAAGAATAGAAAGTTAATCAACCATTTACTATCATAAGCAAAATGACTCAGATCAACACAGGTGTTTATAGGTGGAAACCCTCGATTAGAAGGAAAAAACCACAGTGAGACAAAGCTCACAACTTCACTACTGTAGAATGAAAGTGCCCTGTTAGGAGCTTACAAAGCACTGATCATAGTGCTACCCGGTTAAGGGATTTAATAGAGATCGACTAAGATCTGAACCCTATTAAAGGTTGCCTGGTTACAGGACTTTAAACATCACCAAAAATGTTACCGTGTTAGGGGATTTTTACAATGAATCGAATAGGTCCACCCTAATATAGGGATTTGAATATACTTTCACTACTGATAAACATAATGATCTATTGTGACACTGGATGTCTGATTAGATCATACATCTGTTCCTTGTTAGCCTAGCTGTTGAACTCTACTACTTTTGTGTAGCGTTTCTCAGAAGATATCTCTCTCTGCTCTATGCAATCATCTAATTTCAACAACTCATCTTGTGTCCTATGACTTGTATTTATACAAGAGATTCTCTGTAATGAAACCCTTAACTCATAGAACCGCCAGGCTGCAAACTCCGCAATAAGTCATGCAATCATAAAAAAAGCTATGCGTATTGAACTGGAGTTTACCTTGCAATACATCTGCATGAATTAAAGCTAACTCTTGTTAAAAAGCTAACTCCACTTCTAAGCGGTGGATGTCCCGTATAATCTTGCTTTTAACACAAACTAATCCACTAAACCCGATGCAGATCTTTAGGCTACTTTAGACTGGTGTGACCTTATATTCGGTTTAACTTATGCATATTGAGATTGGTGTGTCCTTACCGGTGAGTATTATCAACCGGTGTAGTGTCTTCTAAGTGTTGTGAGTGACCGGTGACCCCTTACCGGTGCATAGCATTTGTGGATGGACACTAATGACAATCTTGAATTGCTAACATTAAGGATATCTCTTTGTTGTTGGAAGTAGGCATCCTTGTTCTCTTTCCTTATGATGCCACCATAGTCCTATGTAACCATCATAAGGAGGGGGGCATACATGCAACCTCCTTATACATTATGTAGCATTATTGATCTCTAAGGAGATTGATCGCTTCTTATAAAGGCTTAGAAACTAGGTGTAATTCCAGACTCAGGGATTGGACATCCGACCGAGCAGTTTATCCTCTTCATAAAAACTCATTTAGTATGTCACACTAGGGATGTATTACTTGAAATGGGCCAGCAAAGTATATGCACCAGGTATCACTCAACCATACATTTTATCATTGCTACAGGAAATAAATGCTGAAGGGAAACTATTTTATGATTGCAGAGAATGAATGCTAGAGTAATACTTAAAATGAAGTTGCAAAAAAGTAAGTGTTGGAATGGAAACTATAGAAGTATAACTTGCTAACAAAACATGAAGACTCTTACTAACTATGCCATAGTACTTCTCCTGTTCCACTGCTTTGGCTGCATGAGGCGTCAACTCATCTGTAGCTTTGGCTGCATGAATAGTTCAACACTTGGCATTGAAATAGCAGAAATACAAGAAATGATTCTAACTAATATGAATCTATCTAATTGTGGATTTATCACCAAGTGGGCCCCCTTGGATGAGTATCCTAACTTACAAATATGCTCAACTGAATATCAACACTTCATTTATTTATTGATTGAATGATGAAGTACATAAATTCCATAAAACAGGAAAAGTGATTGCAAACTGTATTGATAATAAAACTTGACAAGGCCCTCTTTTGTCTCACACAGGAGCGGGGCTTTATTTAAAGGAAAACTCCTAACTACTTTCCTAACCACGCCATAGAAATAGGCGGATTTTTATTACAACACTACCGACTAGAAAGAAGGAAAGCTTTTAAGACTAAAACAAATTAAATCCAGAACGGAGGAAAGAGTTGCCGTGACAACAAATCTAACTTCCCACTCGCGTCTAGATATTCTGAGGGAATTTAACATGTTGTCTTGCTCTTCGTTGGAATTGCCACGTTGTTCTTTGGAAACCCTCAATTGGCGCTGCACTAAATGATTCTTCGCTGGAAGTTGTAGGAAGATCGGGTTGAACACTCCATGAATGAATGCACTATACCTGGTCAAAACAACATTCGCTATTCCGATGCACTATGCCTTCAAGGGTTAGGATAAGACATTTATGATAGTAATTATCAGAACACACATGATCATTCATATTCAAACAACTACTCTACTTATTTAAAACACAACATATCTTTAAGAACAAGAAATATAGTAATTCATCTAAGCATAGCATATTAAGTACGTTTAAACCAAGTTATATGTCTGATGGAAGCATGCCATAAAATAGCAGAAAAACATAGAAGTCTTGAGGTAAATGTATCAAAATAAGGAAAAAGGTCTAGCAGATGTCATCCTAGGGTATCTTAAAGTATGGCATTAATATGCCTCATCATTTTTCCCCCTACGAAGACTAGTGCCTATCCTTAGGCACTGAAGTATTTCTAATCTTTGCTAGCACCCTAAAGTCGCCTTCCTGTGTTTGCTCGATCAACGAACTACGCACCCTCTAGTTGAATATGTTCATTTTGTCAACCCTTACACGCCAACTTAGCTCTAAATCTTCATCCAGCTGATAATCCACACAATTGTATAGTGGCCACAAGAGTACATGGGGCTGGAAAGTAAGAGGCATCCATCATTCTGGTCTCGGCTGTCGGCCCAATTCTATTTACCAGTGAACCCTTTGCATGGCAGCTCTGAAGTTGATAACATTGTGTGGCTTCGCCTTTCTCAAAGACATGGTCAGTCTAGCCCATCTTTGCTGTAATCTGTCTGCAGCTCTATTCCCATCAGCCAAGGATAATCTTTCAAACTCTGTATGTTCCTGCTCTCTATTTGCCAATATCCTTCTCCTATGTGTGGAGTCATTAAAACCATAAACAATTTCCAACCAGTCACAGTAGAGTCGTCAAGGTGTTTTTACTCTCAGGACGCAATGGAAGTGCAATATTGCGTTCAAATGCCTTATACCTGTTCAACTGTTCCCCATAATAGATTTCATCATTGACCCAAGAAAGTAATGAGGACAAATGTATGTCTCCCACAAATAACAGTGGATTCCATTCAGTGTTTGATGGAACAACATAGTGGTGTAGATAAAGTTCACAAAGAAGGTTCCTAATGAAGTCAGGTGATATCTCATATGCGACCATCTAGGCTTGAGGGGTATCTATGTCAGCACTTAAATCTTTGATAATTCTCATGAATTTAAACAGTAAGAATTGTTCCCTCAGGCACATAGCATACACCCTAGGTGGTGGTCGACATTCTATAATCTTGGAAACCAATTTGACAACTGAATCCATCTTATCTTGTAAGAGCTTTATTTCTTGTTTTTGCTGCCCTATTTCCCTTTTTAACCCGTCCCTTTCTATTTCCCACATTGCCTTTTCATACTGAATCTTTTGAAAATAATCTAAGGACAAAGAATGCACTATTACCTGGTCTTGATTTTCCTATGGAATCGGGCATTCTGGTCCTACCTCATGACCTTCTTGTTGAACTGGTGCGGACGCTGCCGAAACATCATCTGCTTACGCATTCCCTGGATGGGAAGAAGATACATCGGAAACATCCAATTTCTTTGTTTCTTTTGGCCTTGAGGCTCAAGGGTCCTTTTCCATCACATTATCACCATCCATGGTTGGATTTTTGTCTTGTGGGTCCATGTCCATAGGTTCCTTAAGAGGAACTTCATGACTTGAGCCAACCATTACGGGTGAATCCTTTGTCTTTTTCCTTGTGTTCAGTCAGACAAAGCGCCGTACTGGTGTTTCTTCTGACACCGCAGGGCATTTCTGTGGAATGGTTCTTGTTGAGGCAGACGTGGCTGTAGGATGAACAGGGGCATCACCTGCTTCATAACCAAACATTTTCCCTTTCCCTTTCTCATTTTTCATGGCTTCCTGGGGACTATGAGTTCCTATAGGAACATCAATTTCTTCACCCTCCAAATTAGGGTTTGGTACATCTACTGTCATGTCTTCTTGGTGAAGAGGAGGATTCTCCTGGGTTCTCTAGGGAATGGTAGGTTCTTCATTTTCAGGAATGGCTTCAACATGAGGATTCTCCTGTGCTTGATGATGCTTAGGGTTTGGCCCTGCAGGCACGTGTATATCCCTATTTAATTGAACATGAGGGGCGACAAGAAATTCATCCCAAGTCATGGGAGAATCATCGCGCAGGGCTTTTTCCACTAGTAATTTTATTAACCCATGATGGGTAACAACATTTTGTCTACCCTTTCTCACTTCTTCAGAGCTCAATTTCAACAGGGAGTATAGGACATTTGGAACATTAATCAGGCATCCATGCCGCAAATGGCTTAGAAGTTTAAAATGCACATGTAGAAAAGAAAATCTTCCCTCGCAAGTAATATATCTTACAATATCAACAGCTAATTGTGGGTAATCACCTGGGAGAGAGAGTCTCTTAGTACCTTGATTGCTACTTTTGAATGTAGCATCTGTGGGTATGGAGAATTCAGCTCTGGCTGTGCGGGCATCATGATTGTGCAGAAAAGGTTTGCCTGTAGCAGGAAGTCCAAAGACTTCTGCTATTTGTATTTCTGAAGCTTCAACTCGTAAACCTTTCACATATGCCACCCCATTACTGAATGTACACAAAAATTCCACTGCAATGGCTTCGTCATGACCATTTAATCTGATAAAATAACTGAGCCAACCCACACGATTAAATTCCCAAACACTAGCCTGATCTAGCAACAATGACGTGTGATTGGCTGGTTCTGACCGAATAGGCTGCCCACCCATGCTTGTTCACTCAGAAGTCCCTACAACCTCAATTCTTGACTTCAATATCTTTCACAATTTCTCCTAATTTCTAAACTTCCCACTCTGCACTAATTCAGGGTTTCTTGCGATTTGTTCGGTAAGTATGGAAGTGAAAATATCAGAGAATATGTGAAAATTGAAGCTAGCTTTGGATTTTGGGTTTTTAAAAGGATTTTAAGGCCATAAGCTAAGGCTAGCGAATTAATGATCAGACTGTTGAAGCTTGTGTGCTAATAATGGTAATTAAATCAAAATCTTGGGTAAATTTTTCATTTCATATTAACGTACTGCCCCCTACAAAAAGGATGCAGGTGTCCTCACATGCTTGGTTCACAAGTACAACATTGCTTGGAAAGAATTACTAAATTAAATGAAACTTAAAAGATAATGATGTTTAAATAAGTAAAAAGTATGTGAGAGAATAGATGATTGTGTACTTGATGCAAAAGTACCATAAATGCCGATATTCAAAAAGATATAATGACGTGTATCATGCAAAGAGAAATACGGTTCAGAAAAAATGTGACCGATGAATGAATGAAAAATAAAAAGATGATGGGTTGGAGTATTTATTATGGCAAAGAATATTTTCCTGGGAAACAAAAACTTTATTATGGCTGCAGTCGTGCAAGATTAAAGTGATGGTGGAAAGTTGTAGCCGGCTACAGTAGAATCACCCACAGGAGGAGGTCCATCTCCCCATTGAAAATCTTCAGTTGGAGGAGGTCCAAAATGTGTGGAGGGTTCGTCAGCTGCAAGATCTTGATTAGCTGCAGGAGGTTCAACTTGGATTTATTGATAGCGAGAATCATACACGAGGGCCCAGTCACCAGGAGCAAATATTTTGTTGAGGATGTGGGAGTCATGCCACCTCTTTCGTTGTATCTGGATCATCTCTGTGTGCTATAAGGTTGCCTTTCTAATTTCATCCAGTTGGTTGAGTTGCAGGACTCTGTCGCGTTGTGCTGCCGGAAGATCAATATTTAACTGTAATGTCGTTCTCAATGTTTTATGTTCAAATTCTATCAGCATTACAACATTTTTTCCATAGACCAATTCAAAGGGTGTGAAACTGGTTGTGGTTTTCCAAGTTGTCTTATATGCCCAAACTTTTTCTTGTAATTGTGTACTCCAGTCTTTTTTATGTAACCGCACTGTTTTGGTTAGGATAGCCTCTATTTCCCTGTTTGTAACCTCAACTTGCCTATTCGCCTGTGGATGATATGGACTTGATGTCCTGTGGCGAATGCTATATTCATTCATAAGTGTAGTAATCAGTGTTGATGTGAATTGAGCACCCTGATCAATAACCAATTCTCTTGGGACACCATACCTTGTGAAGATTTCTTCATACAAAAATTCAGCAACCTTGTTATCTCTAGCATGTTTCATGGCACGTACCTCCACCCATTTAGTTACATAGTCAGTACATACAAGAATGTAAGAATTGTCATTTGAGGCTGGAGTAATAGGTTCAACAAAATCTAACCCCCATTTATCAAATGGAGTGACTACCACTTGTGGAAAGAGAGACATTTCATCAGACTTTGTTGGTCGTCCCATCCTTTGACATCGGTCACATTTCCTTGTATAGTTGACTGCATCTTTATGGAGGGTTGGCCAATAATATCCTATGTTCAGTATCTTCATTGCTGTTCTTTTGGCTGCAAAATGCCCTCCACAAGGCTCATTATGATATGCATGAAGGATGTCATAGGTTTCATCCTCCCTTACACACCTTCTCAATATTTGGTCAGGCCCATTATAGAATAGACAATCCGTAATCCATGAAAAATTGAAAGTTTTTTCTATGAGGAGTCTCTTTTCTTTTGGTGAGAAATAGGGAGGTACCTTTTGAGAGACCAAGTAGTTGGCAATATCTGCATACCAAGGAGTTTTAGCTGAAATAGAGAATAGGTGATCATTTGGAAAACTATCATCAATAAGTTGTGATTCATCCTTGTTCTGCAATCGTGAAAGAAAATATGCAACCACATTTGATTTGCCTGGCTTGTCTACTATGGTGATATCAAATTCTTGTAACAATAGAAGCCATCTAGCTAGACTTCCCGTGATTGCAGGTTTATTTGCAAGGTACTTAATTGCTTCATGATCAATATGCACAAATATCTGGTATCCTATTA
The DNA here is from genome assembly GCA_027943335.1 of Chamaecyparis obtusa. Taxonomy (NCBI): domain Eukaryota; kingdom Viridiplantae; phylum Streptophyta; class Pinopsida; order Cupressales; family Cupressaceae; genus Chamaecyparis; species Chamaecyparis obtusa. Next base: position 1,068,844 of record BSBK01000596.1, read on the forward strand.
TGTAGTGGCATAATTTATTGAGGGCATAAATGACTACCAAAAGCTCCTTTTCTGTGACCATATAATTCAATTAAGCTCCTTGGAGATTTTTGCTGATGAAGTATATTGCATGCTCTACTGTGTCATCTTTTTGGCCAAGCACGGCTCCTATGACATGATCTGAAGCATCAATATGTATGTGGAATGGAAGTTCCCAATTTGGTCCTCGCAAGACTAGGGCTGTTGTAAGAATTGATTTTAGCTGCATGAAGGCTTCTTCACAACTTGGAGTCCAAGTAAAATTTGAATCTTTTGTAAGCAAAGAATGAAGGGGACTGGCCATTTTACTAAAATCTTTTATGAACCTTCTGTAATAGCTTGCATGTCCAAGAAAAATTTGGACATCTTTTTCCTTGGTTGGTGTTGGAAGGTTTTGAATGACTTCAATTTTGGTCGGATCTACTTGGATTCCTACTACAGATATATAGTGGCCAAGCACAATCCCTTCTTGCATCATCATGAAACACTTCTCGCTGTTAAGAGATAGATTATGTTCTTCACAGCTTTTTAGGACCTTGTCTAAATTTTTCAAGGCTTCCTCATAAGTTTCACCATATGTTGTGAAATCATCCATGTATATCTCCATACAGTCATGAGAGATATCAACAAAGATGCTGATGATTGTTGTTTGAAAGGTTGTTGCAGCATTACAAAGACCAAATGGAAGAACTGAGTAAGCAAAAGTTCCCCAAGGGCAAGTGAATGTTGTGTTTTCCTGATCCTCAGGAAAGATTCAGATCTAATTGTACCCACTATACCCATTTAGGAAGGAAAAATACTTTTTGCCTGCTAAGGAGTCCAATACTTGGTCAATGAATGGAAGAGGGAAGTGATCCTTTTTAGTTGCATTATTGAGTTCTCTATAGTCCACACACACACCATTTGCCTCCTTTCTTTGGCACAATTACTAATGGGGAAACCCATTGGCTATCAGATATGGGATAAATAAATCCAGCATTGAGGAGATTTTGCAATTCTGTTTTAACGATTTCTCGTAATGCTGGGTTCACTCTCCTTTGAAATTGCCTTACTGGAGGTTCGTCTTCTTTTAGATATATCCTATGAGTGCATAGTTTTGGATCCAAGCCTTTCATGTTAGAATAGTCCCAAGTAAATGCTCTAGTATGGGCCTTCAACATTGTAGTCAAAGATGTTTGCTATTGAGTGGTTAGTTTGCTATTGATATTCAAGCAACGACCAATAGATACCTCTATTTGCTTAGTCAACTCTATCATGGATGCGTCCGTAAATGAGGGTACTTGTATCTCATGGGGAAGCAATTGATGGTAGAGTTCTTTGGCTGCAGGAGAAGACGATTGGCAATTAGGGCTTAAAACTTGCAGAGATCAGTTGTTGGATGAACAACCTAATGAATCCGGGTTTGATCCATACTGGTTTTGCAGAATATTGGTGATCAGCTTGTCTTCATCCTGAAGCTGCAGGAAGGGATCTCTTTTTATCATCATTAACTTAGATACTGAATTGATAACCTTTGCTTCTTCTCCTATGTCAAGCCATATTGGTGAGGCTAAGTCCATTTGGGGTTGGGCAGGGGGGTACAAGACTAAAGTCTTTGTATGCTGGCCATCAGAGATGGTCATATCTCCTGAGCAACAACCAATGTGAACATCAACAGTTGCTAGCCAAGGCCTTCCAAGTATAATCGAATATCCTCCTAAGGTAGCCTTTGGTGATAGGATCATGAAATGGGCTGGGTACGACCATGACTCAAGGTCAACAACTATATCTTCAACCATTCCGTCAGGCTTTACAGTGGAACTCTCTGCTAGTTGCAGGATAGTGGGGGTATTTCAGAGGTTGTTTATACCAAGTTGTTGCATTATATCCCTTGTCATTACATTTATAGTGGTTCCAAGATCTACCAATGCATTCTTAATGGCTATCCCATTAATAATGACTTCAACAACAAGGCTGCTTGGGTCAGAATATTTTGGGATGGTAAGCTTTCCTAACATAATGTCAGCTAGCTTACCTAACACATGCACTGTCTGAGGATCCTTTTTCTTGCGACCAGGTTTCTTAAAGAAGGCTTCTTTGATGGCTTTACCATATGTGGGAACATCCTTAATTGCTTGAAATAAATGTATTTGGACATTGACATTTTTTAACTGACCAAGGATGTTAAATTTGGTTTCCTTAGTAGGCTTAGAATTGTTGGAGTGCAATCTTTGTGGAAAAGGTGGTCCGACAGGGTGGCTTCTTTCAGCTATGGGCTATGTTACTAGCAGGGGAATAATGTTTTCTGTTTGTGTAGGCTCCTCCTGCGGTACTTCAGTTATGATTGGATGCTCAGAAGCAGGAAGAGTAGTTCCAGACCGAAGGTGTATATCATCGAGCGTGATTGCATAAGTAGGATACTGCATGTGATACTGCATTTGGTCAGTAGTATACACATTTTGTTGAGGTGTGGGAGGCCTGTTGTTTGGGTTCGGCTGTGGTTGAGTAGGCAATTGGGTAGGCTTTGGAGGTTGATTATTAGCTGCTGGTGTAGTGGGTAAGAGTGCTTTTTGCTGTGGTGGCTGAAGAGGTGGATTCAGATATCCTTGAGGTTGATTTGGCCATTGTTGGCCTCCTTGCCATTGAGCGTTCTGTTGTTAATTACCCTGTGGTAGCTTCCATGCCCCCTGAGGTTGTTGCCAATTCCCCTGAGGGTTGTGCCATTGTGGACTAGGGTAATTTTTCCATTGGTTCTGATAGTTATTCCAGGGGGGATTTTGGTAATTCATAGAAGGTTGCCATTGATTGCTATAAAATGGATTGCTGAATGTAAGTGGGTCTTGAGGCATACCTTGTCGTTGTACCCATGGTCGTCACTGAGCAACAAAGAACAACTGCTCGTTCGATGGTTCCACTGGCTTATAGTCAGTTGGCATCTGGGTATTTTTCATATTTGCAACCATCTTACACTAGCAATCTCTCTTCTTTTGTCGACAGTGTGGATAGAATTCAGCCAAAATAGCTTCTGCTTCCTCGTGTTTCTTCTTTGCCTACAAGGTATCCAGTTGCGTGGCCATATTGTTGATGATATCCTACTTAAAGTTGGATAAGAGATGGGTTATCTCCGATCTGGAAGCCCCTGCACCATTTGTCTTTCCCATTGTGGCTTTGTATCCCCTTCCTCTCTTACCAGAAACTCTTGACTACTTGAGACATATCTTCTTTATGTCATCCTAGGTGGATTGAGTTATGTCTCCTCCTGCCATCAAATCTAATGCTTTAGTGCATCCATCTTGTATACCTCTTAGAAATAGCAGCTTTTGAGATTCTTCATTAAGTGTGTGCTTTGTATTCCTTTGTAGGCTATACACGAACCGTGAGACATATTCTTCAAGTGTCTCATCCTCTTTTTGAGTTATTTTAAATATATCTTCTCCTCTCATACCAATTCCTCGACAATACTCCTTATACTTGTTCAAGAATGCAGCCTGCATTTCTGCCCAATCATGGACAACATCCCGTCCTAGGCCCATAAACCAACACAAAGCAGACTCATTAAGAGTCGTCGGAAAGAGTTTGAGCTTGTGAGCATCAGTGGTGTAGTCATAACCTCTACATAGGATATCAAACTCAAAGAAAAAGGTATCTGAGTCTTTTGTTACAAGATTGTAGAATTTTGGCAGGGCAGAAGAAGGTATGTTTTTAAGGTTGTTATTGTCTCGCTGGTCAGTAATAGGAAATGGAAATGTGGTGGGATTCGCCATCCCGGTAGGATTTATAGGCCGCCGAGGTGGTGGATAATGAGGAGGTTGGTAGATGACCAGTTGTAAGGAGTTTTCTTGTCTGATAGGATTCTTAGGAAATCAGGTTCTTAGATGGGAGAAGACTTCTGCAAATGCATTTTTTTCAGGTTGCTCTTCGAAAGAACCAAACTGTTCTTCTTCAGAGGATGAGGATGTCGACTTAGTTTCAGGGAGGTCAATGGTAGCATCAACAAATGAACTTTCTTCTTCAAAGGGGTGATTGGATTGATTTGGCAAGTACCTTCCTCTGGCGTCTCTTCTTCGATTATGCATACAGGTAGTAGGGAGTGATGTGATTTGTAGAGTTCCTCTAAGAGCAATGTATTCTAATGAAAGCTGGAAATAAAACAAATTCTAAGAATGGCTTAGTGAGGACTTGGTTCGGCACCATCCCCGAAAATGACGCCAAAAATGATCGCTTCTTATAAAGGCTCATAAACTAGGTGTAATTTCAGACTCAGGGAATGGACATTTGACCGAGCAATTTATCCTCTTCATAAAAACTCATTTAGTATGTCAGACCAGGGACGTATTACTTGAAATGGGCCAGCAAAGTATATGCACCAGATATCACTCAACCATACATTTTATTGTTGTTGTAGGAAATAAATGCTGAAGGGAAACTATTCTATGATTGCAGGGAATGAATGCTAGAGTAATACTTCAACTAAAGGTGTAGAAAAGTAAGTGTTGGAATGGAAACTACATAAGTATATCTTGCTAACAAAACATGAAGACTCTTACTAACTATGCCATAGTACTTATGCTGTTCCATTGCTTTGGCTACAGGAGGCGTCAGTTGATTTGTAGATTTGGCTACAAGAACAGTTCAACACTTGGCACTGAAATAGCGGAAATGCATGAAATGATTCTAACTAATATGAATCTATCTAAATGTGGATTTCTCACCAAGTGGGCCCCCTTGGATGAGTATCCTAACTCACAAATATGCTCAACTGAATATCAACACTTCATTTATTTATTGATTGAATGATGAAGTACAAAAATTCCATAAAACAAGAAAAGTGACTGCAAACTGTATTGATAATAAAACTTGACAATGCCCTCTTCTGTGTCACACAGGAGCGGGGCTTTATTTAAAGGAAAACTCCTAACTACTTTCCTAACCGCGCCATAGAAATAGGCGGATTTTTATTACAACACTACCGACTAGAAAGAAGGAAAGCTTTTAAGACTAAAATAGATTAAATCCAGAACAGAGGAAAGAGTTGTCGTGACAGCAAATCTAACTTCCCACTCGCCCCTAGATCTTCTCAGGGAATTTAACACGCCGTCTTTCTCTTCGCTGGAACTGCCACCTTGTTCTTTGGAAACCCTCAACTAGCGCTGCACTGATTGCTTCTCCACCGGAAGTTGCAGGAAGACTGGGTTGAACACTCCATGAATGAATATGCCATAACTGGTCAAAACAACATTCGCTATTCCAATGCGCTATGCCTTCAAGGGTTAGGATAAGACATTTATAATAGTAATTATCAGAACACACATGATCATTCATATTCAAACAACTACTCTACTTATTTAAAACACAACATATCTTTCAGAACAACAAATATAGTGATTCATCCAAGCATAGCATATTAAGTACATTTAAACCAAGTTATATGTCTGATGGCAGCATGCCATATAATAGCAGAAAAACATAGAAGTCTTGAGGTAAATGTATCAAAATAAGGGAAAAGGTCTAGCATATGTCATCCTAGGGTATCTTAAAGTGTGGCATTAATATGCCTCATTAGAGATTATGCTTTCCTTAGGACTGATCATCTTTTGGTCCTTTGATTGACCGCTTTTATGGATCCACAAAGAGACTATGCTTTCTATAATACTGATCCCCTAAGCCGCCCAGTGCATAAATTTCGTAAGCTGCCCCTTGCGCAAATTTTGTAAGCTGTCTTGTGCGCAAATTTTGTAAGCTGCCTTGTGCGTAAAATTTTGAAGTTGCCCTGTGCACAAAAGTTCAAAAGTAGAATTGACTAGCATAGCACAACTTGCTTGACCATCGATTCTCCTTTTCTCTCTCTTTGAGATGAGTGAAACTAGCATAATGAATCTTACTAGCCTTTCTACTCTTTCCTCCTCTTCTCTCCCATGGATCGCCTTGCATAACACAACTTGATAGACTGTTGGGTTCACGGTATATCTCTCTTCCTTTCCATGCTCTCATAGCTTTTCTAGTAGGTTATATCATGGAGTGTTGTCTCATCCTTGGCATATGCTCTTTTCCTTTCCCTTTCCATGTGACCATGTGTTCTTTTGCAACAACTGTCTGAGTTTGATACTAGAGATTGAGACATTTGGTTCATTGAGGTCTCTTCAACTAGTTGACATGGAATCTTAGTAATATTTAAGCTTTTGTCTTTCTTTTATGGGTTCTTGCACGTGGATGTACAAGCTAAGATCCTTTGTTTTGGGGTTGGTACCCTTAAACTTAGTGATTTCTTATCTCTTTGTAGTTTGTCCAATGATCATTTTTCTCTTCTTTCTTTCTCTCTCATTTCCTTTACTATGAGCATGAGATTGTCTCATACTACTGCTAAAGTGGGGGCTAAATGTACTGTCATAAATCGTAAGCACCTAATTGGTGTACAACTTCATGGTTATTTAGCTCCCATGATAGTGTGTTTTCCATAATAAGACTTCATATGGTACTTAATGGACACCTAAATTCAACTATAAGTCCTTTATTATTTCAATCTCATTTAAAATCAAGATAAGCCCTTATTTCTAAGCGTGCTCCTCTATGATTCCTCAAATCTAATAACTATTGCATCACATAGGCCCTATGTTACCATTTGTGGCCTTTGTGTTCTATCCTAACCTCAAAATTAGTTATACCTTCTAATCCAACATCTCCTGATTATCTAGTATTTGTGGTTCTATTTTGAGCCTTGATTGGGTGGAACATAACACCCAGTGCATTTTTGTTCCTTGAAGTTTGGACTAAAATTGGAATTGGGGCCCTGTCTTGGTAATTCAGTGGGGTATTTGGATTTATAGTCAACCTACTTGAGTTTTGACCCCTGAGATGTTGTGAGAGGTATATAAACACCCAATCTCTTCTCATTTTGGTAAGAAGAAACCATGATCAATATTGTGTATGTACTCTCAAGCATTCACGTCCAAGGTTTCAAGGCAAGTATTTAAACATTCAAGATTTATACTTCTCAAGCATTCAAGGTGCTATTCTCTATGGATCAAGCTTCTTTCCCTCATTGAAGGTCAAGAAAATAAGTTTTCTATTAAGGAAGGAGATACATCTACATTCATCCAAGTCGTCTTTCTTCTCTCTCTCTCTCCATTCAAGCATTGTGGCAAACTACAACATCCATCACATAAGGTTTTGTCTTTCAAGATTTCATTTTTGGTTTTTTGTGTTAAGTTGAGTCTATTGTATCAACATACTTGATCACATTCAAGGAAGCATTTGCATTGTCAAGGTATGACATATTCTATTTTTTAAATCTAGCCTCTTCTATATGACATCATGCTTTCGTTTCCTTTATTTCATTTCAAGGTTGATTCCAAATAGGGGTTTGACTGAGGCAAACCCCTCTATCCAACTTTCTTCCCTATTTTTTTGTGTGTTAGGAACATGTGGTGGACACATAGAAACTTAATCTGAGAAGTACATGATCTAACAAGAAGATTGCAATTTTTTTTAGGTCAAATCACAAGGAACATAGTGCATGAGCATTTTGTTCTCGAGAACAAAACACCCTAGGCATTGTGTACATTACAAATCCACTTTAGACTCATATTGTAAGTTGGTACAATTCTTTGGTTTCCATTTCAAGTCATTATAGGTTGCTTATTGTTTTTTGTCGGTTTGTATTTCCCAAATCTTGCTTGTTTTACTTATTTAGCCTCATATATTCAATCATCATATCATTTTCCTCTAAATCATCTCAATCAATTCATTATTGTGAAAGATCATTGACTTATTCAACGCTTAGGTACTACTTGAGTCTGTTGGGTCATCTTCCTTGCGATTGTGCATCAGGGAAAGGATGAGTAATCTACCTTGCTTATTTTTTCTTATTATACACACACAAACATTTAATACCAATGTGGTTATAAATCAATCCATGTGATTCATCAAGAATCCATAAATGTCTTGTTTTATACATTCCTATGTCAATCTATAAAAACACAGAGAGTAAATGTATAGATAGATTCCTCCTCCAATTTGTAAGATAGAGCAAATAATAGTAGGAGAGACGAGCGCTAGTTAATAGGGATAATTTTTTGTGGTGTCTTTTGGTTTATTTTTTTGTTTCTCTTGGTTTATCTTTTATGATTATTTCTTAAAATTTTAGTTTTATTTTTTCTTATTATTTTTATTAGTTTTACTTTTTGTTTGTTTTTCTTTTCCTTTTACTATTTTATAAATAATGAAGAAAATTTAAGTGACAATTGCAATATTTAAAACTTTTTAAATTTATTCCATGAAGCTACTAATCATAATTTGTTATCATTGTATTTTAACTAAGATAGATAGTTATTCTTCCAATTTATTTAGATGAAATTTAAGAAAAAATATCACTAAAAAAATGATTACATTACCAACTAAATATACAAAGAAATTTGAAAAAGTCGAAACATTATACCATAGTATTTTGTGGAATAATATTTGGGCATAGAGTGTTTTGGGTATATTAGGAGCATCTTGTGTAGTAACATATGCCAAACAAGCCAACTTTTTAAAATCATATTCTGTTGCCTTAAAATTTTAGTAAACCAAACATTTTATTTGTCCTTCGATTAATAAATTTGATAATATTTCTACTTCTTTTGTATTGTCTAATATAGAACAAATTCAATAGCTTTGGAAATAAAAAGAATTAGCACTAGGGTTATTTTATAAAAAAATTAAAATTCCATAAGTTATAATATATAGTAAATATAGTAAGAATCTATTGTAGACATCCTTCCTATACTCACTAATATTTAATTAGTGATATTGTTGTTGTCGAATTAAACTAGAGATATTAAGTCAAATTTCCTAAATCCTAAACATATAACAAGGTTATTTTTCTTTCATATCTAGGTACTGTTTTAAAATGTAATGTGTTCTTATGATTATATTCCTTTTATTTTTTAAAAGATATAATGGTGGCATCGTAAACTTTATGCTACCATGTGTGATGGAAATCTTTTAAAATTGAAAGTTTCTATGTGTTTAAATGTAATTTTTTTGATAGTTTTGTTTTTACTTAGGTAGTGTGATTTGGGTCATTACATTTATTCTCATTCATATACAATCATTATGTATTTACCCCAAGCCTAGGGGGATATAAGAAACCATAGTTTACCACAATACTCCTTGAAGGCTACACAAAGGGTTTAGGAATTTGATCTTATGGGGATGACACCTAGGAAAAACCCATGCATAGGATTTTTCCCCATTTAAAACATCTAAACCTCCATAATACAACATAAAATATACCCAAAATAAAATAAATGAAAATTAAATCAAAAGAAAATACAAGGGAAAGAGAACATTTCTAGTCATATAATTATCAATTTTATTGAAATTCAATTTAGGTATTCTCCATCTTTTATAAAATTCAACCTTTAACATCTTCATATGCACTACGAAGTAGCTTTACTAAGAACCTCAAGTTCAATAGGGTGCTCAACACAAAGGAACTAAGAAGCAACCTCCGTGTACCTAAATCTCTCTCACCCTCTCCCTAAACCTTGTATGTACCAAAACACCAACCATATGAATGCACTTGGGAAGGAGCACAATATAAAATAGCAAGGCAACAACCATGAGAGTCTCAAATGTCACTTTCAAACCAATCTCACCATTTTAAACAATATCACCCCAAAAGTAATCTATATCCAAAGAGAGGAAAAACACGAGTAATTAAAAACCAACCTCATGATAAAGGAAAATAATTAAAATGAGAAAAGAAAAAAACCAAACAACCAACACCATATTTGGAAAAAAATATAACAAACTCAATTTCAATTTAGGGAAAATGCAACCTAACTTAGCAAGTTTGCATTTTCTCTAAACTAGATTATTCTCCCAATTTGGCCATAGGATTATTCTATTGTTAGAAGATAACAAGTTTTGCTACTACTTTCTAAGAACAAGTTTTGCTACTACTTTCTTAGAGAAAATATTTAGATTATACTAGGAATTTCTTGAAACTTTGAAAATGAAATTCACTAGGCTAAAATAAGAGAGTTGAAATGGAAAAATGTTGTTTTATGAATAATCAATATTTTTTGAAGACAATTAATGTATTGAAATATAAAATGCTAGACAAAAAAGAATCTGGAACTTGATAATAAATCTCTTTGATCAGGATTCTTGCATGACACACTATCATCCATAAAATTGTTGTGATTCCGAACACTAGAAAACTTACTTCTCTTCTTGGATTCATACACATTAAAGATAGAAGCACTTTAGGTATGTTAAAAAAATAAATGAAATAGATTTATTTTGAATATATTTTAATGAAAATGAAATGAAATAAAATGAGGGCAAAAATAGAATATGAGGAATGAAATGGTGTTCCTACAAGCTAGAAAGAGAAGTTTGAGACGTTTTAAGGATATTTCTATGAATGGTTAGGCCCCTTGACCTTTTGAATCCTATGGATAGTCAAGAGGTAGAAAATGGTTAAAATAGTGTACTTGATCCTATTCTAAGTTTCTCTAAGAATGGTAAGAGTAATGTCAATGCAAAGCAAAGTATAACTAAGACTTATAATAACAAGGACATGGATATCCCAAAGTGCCAAGGGTACTACAAAAGGATTCTACATTAAAATAAATAAATAGAAGAAAATCAAGACATCACAACTCAAATAATATCATCTCAAATCTTGGATAAGTTATGGGAAGCAAGATTCTTGTTGAACTTCTAAGAAGTGTCGTATTTTGTTGTAGAGTGCCCACATGGAAAGCACAATGCCAAATTTTTTTGTAGAATGCTAAAAATTATTAGTAAGAGTGTAAACTGATTTCTTGACTTATGGAATGATATTGGATGAGATAGAATGTTCATAAATGGGAAGAATGAAGTAGGTATGGAAGTTGGATAGCTATTCAAATTCACCCCAGAGTAGTTACCATGGACTTGGAAATGTAGTAGGCGGTGAAATTCTCTAACACAACTAGTGAATAGACAACTATTATAGAACAATAGTGCACCATATAGATGTTTATGTGTTGTGATAGAGTTTAGACAATTTTAGCTCTAGAAAAGGCCAAACGTAAAGTAATCATAAGGTTAAGATGTTTGTAAAATTGATTTTAATAAAAAGGGATCACAAGAGGCAATGATTTGGAACCATAAATTGAAAAAAGCTATCAAATGGGCAAATATAAATCTAAAAACATTGTAGGGGAGGGAGATATCAAGAGTTAAAAATGTAATGCAAACCTTTATGGATATGCAACTTTTGACCTTACATTTCCCCCCTACTTTGGTGGGATTATAAATCTAAATGATATGCTACACTAAAGTACATAAATAAAATATTAAAAGTAAATAACATCTTGAAATATCTAAAAAATGATAATGTAGAGGAAGTAGAGGATTATTCAAGTAGAGTGGCGATTCCTCCACTTGAGATTAGAATTTACAATTTAATAAATATGTTAATTTGCAACAATCTAAGGGGTTGCTTGTAGCTATTAAACTTATGTCCCCTAAGGGGGTAGTTGGATCCAACCTTTGGATAATGAAGGGATTCCCTTCAGGTGTAGAAGGTGCTTCAAAACAAGGCATGTAGTGACTAAATGTGATCTAGAGAAAGTAATTTTGAAAAAACCCTCTTCATGGTGGAAAGGTGCCTTTTCTCAGCATTACACAGTATTCAAGAATTCCTCCCGAATGCTTGAGCATGATATTCCTGTCAATGGGTCACTAGCTTCTGATGCGGGTTTTGTTGGTTCTGATCCCATTGCTTCTGAGATGGTTTCTGATGATAAGGTTCCTGCTAGCGTAACTACTGGTGCTGTCCCTTTAGCTGATGGTTCAACTGATGTTTTTGATAAGGCTCCTGTTGGTTTTGCTAGTTCTACTCCCAATGCACCTGTGATGGATTGTGACAGGGTTCCTGTTGGTGAGTCCACTGGCACTGTCCCTTTGGTTGATGTTGTCTTTAGGGTTGTGTCTAACCCTGGTTCTCATTTGGCTGGTTATGTGTGTTGTCCCCACCATGGGCGCCAAGAATTATGCGATGGACACAATGGCTTGACATGATGTGGCTGCAAAGGTGGAAGAAGGATGAATCACAATAAAAGGTAAATACCCTAAGAGGTCTTCACCCTCCTTTGATATGACCCTTCAGTCCCATAAGAAGGGGGCCAAACAAAAATCTTGATGATGGATGGCTTTAGGTTTAGGTTGGGATTTTGGATCCTTTCTCTTGATTGTGTTTTCATGTAGTTCTTCTCGTGCAATGTTTGTTCCAGGTTGAGGGAGCTTGTTGTTAAAACCCTCATTTAATTCTTGATATGTTGTGGGCATTCCTTGAATATCTTTAGTGACCTTTTTGTACAGGGTTTTGGGGTCCCTTCAAAACCTATTTTCACTTAATAAAAAATAACCTATATGAGAAGAAAAATAAGAATAACATTTAAAAATTACATAATAAAATTATATAACTTGCAAAATAAGGATTTTAGAAAATCATATATCACAATAAACATAGGTATACTTAAAAGATTAAAAAACACTAACAAACATACACAAAAATACAAGAAGGGAGAATGATGAAGAGAGATGCAAAATACTAATTTTCTATGTTATTGATTCAAGGATTAATAGGTTATGTATATTGGAACCATACAATACTTTTGGTACCTTGATGCAAAACTTAGTAGTTATCCACTACCATAGAAAGTATGGGAATTTCTAACATCTCCCTTTGTCGAGTGTGACACTATAACACTGACCTAAAGGTAATATCTCATAAATTAGCCTTTTTGAACATAAGTAAAACATGATATGTTGACTTTAGATGTAATTTAATAAGGTACACTTGACTGCTAGAAGCTCAATAAAAATAAACTAACTCGACCAACCTTAGCAGTAGCTTACTAGAAAGAAAGGAAATTGTCATATTGTTGCCTATTCCACTATGAGTGGAAACACACACCAAAGCCTTGCCCACTTTGAAGGTCATGTTGAGGGTTCTATATCTATTGTTGTTATCAAGTCTTGGAGGTAGTAATGCTGTGTTTCTAATGGTGGTTGGGCAAGGTTGGACAAGGTTGAAGATTCTAGCATGACCTTTTGTCAACTTCTCCTAGATCTATCTAGCACTCTCAATGGTAGCTACTTGTTAGTCCTAAGATGAGATTACTGAGAGGGTGGGCGGGAGGGGGGGGGGGTGAATTAGTAATCAACCAATTATTCCAACTTTTCCACTTCTTAAAACTTAAACCAATATTCACAAGATTATCTTTAATAGTAGCAAAAAAAAATCATAACCATAAGCACATCCACATAACAATGAAACACTAAACACAAATTTATCTTGTAGAAACCCAAGTTGGGAAAAAACCACACTAGGGATTAGTACCCACTAAAGGATGTACTCTTCTAAAGTACGCCCTGTAAGGAGCTTAACCCCGTTATGAGTTTACAAAAGCATTGTTAGGTGCTACCCAGTTAAGGGATTTACCTTAGGCCTGTTAGGACCTTTACCCTGTTAGGAGTAGCCTTGTTAGAGCTTTAAACACAAGCTAATGTGGCACCTTGTAAAAGGATTTATAATAAGGACATGCTAGGATCCACCTGATTAAGGGATTTTGACTGTTCTAACTGTTAGGGAACAATAGAGAGAATGATTTGTAGAATAACACTACGTCTTCTTGATCAGATCCACTGAAGCACAAAATCTCTTCTCAACACACTTAACTCTGTCGTGGATTAATCACAACTCACACTTGCCCAACACATGATTAGCACTAAAAACTTTCAACTTCATTATATAAATACTATTCATCAAGCCCTAGAGTTTTCCACCACCTTAAGCTTGCCCTAAATGGCTTACACTTTAACTTTCAAACTTTCCACTTAAATCCAACACGCCACATAACAAAATTAAATGTACAAAACAATTTTCCAAGACCGCACTGACCAATACAATGATTTACATAGAATTTTGTGTCATGGGGTCAAACACATTTTGACCAAACACTAGCTTCCTCTAGAATCTTCTTCACAAGCTAGCATCGAACAATGTGATGCCAGATTATCACCTCCAATCATGAAGACATGTCACCAGATCATGATTGACTCAACCGAATTCACCACAACCTCTACATCAACCACTGATCAAAGATTCATGAATTGTCGCTCATGAATACAAACACTTAAACTTGTTAACAATTCTGTCTCTACTCACCAGTCACCTATACTTTACACCGGTCACTCAAATTAGTTGTGATTGCAACCATAGCTTCTACATGTTGTTGTCCACCATATCCCGTGACCCCACGACAAGACGCAACAAAGATTTGAAAAACCAATCAAATCACCTATTGCTTATCACTAACTGTTCTAGAAGTTTCACTATCAACCTTCATCCAATCATAACTTTCTTACTAGTCTACATCAATAGTAGCGGTCATGCATTTGACATTCAAAGACATCCCTAAGCCTCCCATAATAATCACTACAATTGGAACTTACCGCAACACCTTGATCATCATACTTATTGTTAGCAACATACTAGGAACACTAGGTTAATACTTGACATCAATGACAACCCAATAACTTATCATCATGCAATCAAATCTATATTATTACAGCTCTAGAAATCACTTACCATCACTGCATTAGTTATGCCAACAATATCCCCCTTTGGCATTGATGGAAACACTCTCTAAAATACTCACTTCTATCTCCAACATAATACATTATGCACATACCTGCTCAACATCAATTGTCTTTCACCTGTTCTGCAATTACTCCCCCTTTCACTAAACTTCTCTCATCTACACTTCCCTTTTGCAACTCTTGAACAATATCTTTACTTACTCTCCCTTCTTTACTTACCCTCTCCATTTGACAACAATGCCAAAGGCGTCAAACACACCTAATATCTTATTTTCTGTACCTGACTAAACACAACACATTACTTCATAGATTGCTCCCCCTAAGGAGTAGTCCTGCAACATCAATCCAAACATATAGATAATCACTGGATACACTTGGATTGATGCAAATGCATATTTTTTCAATTCAAATCAGATAGGGGAATGACCCCTAACCTACCTTTTAGATACTCAAATGTATCCTAAGGTAATGACTTAGTGAAAATATCAACAACCTGCTCCTTGGTTGGCACATAGTCCAACCTTACTTTCTTTTCCTGTACCTGTTCTCTATAAAAATGATATTTGATAGCTATATGCTTAGTCTTAGAGTGCATCACCAAGTTTTTAGATATTTTAATGGAACTTGTATTGTCACAATAGATAACCACTGGTTCAATTACCTTCTCCTGAATTCCTTCCATAATATACTTAATCCACACCACTTGTTTACAATTAATTGTAGCAACAACATATTCAGCTTCAACTGTTGATTAAGATATACAATTCTTCTTCTTGGTTGTCCAAGATACAAGCCTATTACCAAGAAAGAATGCACCTCCACTTGTGCTCTTCCAATCATCAAAATTTCTTGCCCAATCAGCATCAGTAAATACACTCAAAGAGAAATCACCTTTATGTCTATACCACAAACCATAGTCTTTAGTCCCTTTAAGATATTTGAATATCCTATTCACCGCAATCAAATGTGATTCCTTAGGATTAGAAAAAAATCTAGCCACTAACCCAACTGCCTGTGCAATGTACGGTCTACTATGCACCACATACTGTAGCTTACCGATCATGGACCTCCAAAGTGTTTCATCCACCGCTTTAGAATCTTCTTCCTTTGACAATTTACAACCGATTACCATGGAAGTACCAATTGGTTTTGAGTCTTCTAACCCAAATGTCTTCAAGATCTCTTTCACATATTTGGACTTACTAATGTAAATACCATCTTTCATTTATTGAACCTGCAATCTAATGAAGAATTTAATCTCATTGATCATAGACATCTTGAATTCTTTCCTCATCTCATCTGCAAATGATCTACTCATCTCTTTATTGCCACCAAAAATTGTATCATCTACAAATATCTCTGCAATTAGTAACCTGTCATCTTTCTCAATCTTCATATACACATTACCATTGTCACTTCTCCTTATGAAACCAATCTAAATCAAATATGAGTGCAATATCTCATAGCATGCCCTAGGTGCTTGTTTCAACTCATACAAAGCTTTTTGTAATTTACACACCATGTTCTTACCTTCTGAATTAGCAAATGCTTCATGTTGTTCAATGTATACCTCTTCTTCCAATACACCATTAAGAAAATATGACTTAACATCCATTTGATATACCTTGAATCCTTTGTAAGCAACATATGCAAGTAATATCCTTACACCTTCAAGTCTGGCCACAGGTGCAAATGTTTCACCATAGTCCAGGCCTTCCTCATGTGCATATCCTTTGCACACCAATATTGCCTTATTTCTTACCACTTCACCTTTCTCATTCATCTTGTTCTTGAAAATCCACTTGGTACTAATTACATTCTTGTCCACTGGTCTGGGTACTACTATTTAGGTTTTATTCTTCTCAATCTGCTCCAACCCTTCTTCCATGGCTTTCACCCAATCATCATATTTCAATGCATCTTTCACAATTTTAGGTTCAAGTTCAGATAGAAAACATGTACTTTCTCTTGCCTTTCTTCTTGTTAGAACACCAACATTTCTGTCACCAATAATTTGATCAGGGGAATGATTCAATTTCACATACCTTAGCAATACCGGTTCAGTTCTAGGAGTACCTTCAACTGCTTGTATTTGTTTCTGTTCATTGACCTGTCTCTCCATCAGTTTTTCTAGTGTCCTGCTCCACCGGTTATACATATACAAACCCATGATAGTTCCTTCTTGTTGGATTCATCATTCTGCTCAGAAAATTCATCTACTTTTACATTAACACTTTGCAC
Source organism: Chamaecyparis obtusa (assembly GCA_027943335.1). Lineage (NCBI taxonomy): Eukaryota > Viridiplantae > Streptophyta > Pinopsida > Cupressales > Cupressaceae > Chamaecyparis > Chamaecyparis obtusa. The sequence continues at coordinate 1,085,725 of BSBK01000596.1, forward strand.
TATCTTATTTGTTCTCTTGTTTAAGCACTTGTAGGATTTTCTCTTTGTGGAATATCCTAAGAATATCCCCTCATCACTTCTTGGATCAAACTTTCTTGTATTCTCATATCTTTTTATGTAATATCTACTTCCAAAAACTTTGAAATAACTTACACTAGGAGATCGATGCCACAACTCATAAGGAGTTTTGTTTGTACCTTTCTTCAACTGAACTTTGTTCAATGTGTAAACAACAATGCTCATCACTTCTCTCCATGTCTGTGCAACACATTTCTAAATCATTAATGTCCTAGCACAATCATTGATAGACCTATTTCTTCTTTCAACAATACCATTCTGTTGCAACGTCTTGAGAGATGACATCTTTCTTTTGATTCCTTGTTCCTCATAATATGAAATAAAATCATGTGAAGTGAACTCACCTCCTCTGCCATATCTAAGACATTTTAGGGTCTTACTAGTCTCCTCCACTCCGGCTTTGTAGATCTTAAACATGTGAAAAGCTTCTGATTTATCTTTTAGAAACACAACCCATATCATTACAAAATAATTATCAACAAGCAACATGAAATACCTATCACCATAGTAACTCCGAGTTCTCATTGGACCACAAAGATCGATATGAATGAGATCTAAAATACTTTCAGAAGAGTAATTCTTACTTACAAAACTAGAACTAGTTAACTTTCCAAGCTGACATTCTTTACACATTACATTGTCTGGCTTGACTAGATCAGACAATTAAACCTCTCACTATCTTTATCGTACTAACTTTGACCAGGTTATCAAAATTTACATGACAAAATCTCTTATGCCATAACCAACAATTTTCTACCTTAGCAATCAGACAATTCTTAATTGTAGAATTCAGATGGAAAAAGTTACCTTTAGTGCGTTCACCGGTAGCAATCAATTCTCCTAATTTTCCAATGATCTTGCATACACCTTCATTGAACTCCAATTTGTATCCTTTGTTATTCAATTGAACAACACTTAACAAGTTGTATTTCAGACCATCAACCTAGTAAACATCATCACAATTTGTCTTATCATTCAAAGCAATGGATCCTTTACCTTTTACCAAACAAGGAGAATCATTACCAAATCTTAACAAGCCTCCACCACATCCTCCATCTTGATGAATTTGCTTCTATCATCGATCATACAATGAGTGCACCCACTATCAAAAATTCAGTCACTAGTGTGATTCATGTTAGAAACTAAAAATTTCTCACCTTTTTTTAGAGGGTTCTTCCTTCACTGCAACAAACACAATTTCTTCTTCATCTCTTCTATTAGAGTCTTCATCAGTAACACCTTCCTCGACTAGATAACATATCTTCTTGTTCTTATCCTTGAATATCCTTGGCTTCTCCTTCCTGTCATTGCCAGAGCATATAGAGGCAATATGTCCAATATTATTGCATGCAAAGCACTTCAAAGGCAACTTACCCTTATATTTACCTTCCCTCTAGGCAACCTTTAGAAAATAAAGCTTCTAATTCCTCCTGTTCTCTTTCTTCAGACAAGACAAATTCATAATCATTAGAGTAATATGCTAAAGAACTATTAGATACCTCATTTCCTTTCCTAGATGGTGCAAAAGTCAATGATGACTTGAAAGCAACTTCAACTTTTGGCATACTATTATCATAACTGCTTAACTCAGATGTAGTTAATTTCCCTATTAATGCACCAAGAGTAACATTAAAATTTCCTAGAGATCCGAGCTCTTGTATAGATGAATCTTTAACATCACACTGAGGCAATAAAGTTCTCAACACTTTTCTTACCACATCCTCCTTAGAAAGATTACCACCGACACCTCAGATAGCAGGAACAACCTCTTTGATTCTCTGACTGTATTGCTCTATGTTCTCATTTTCTTGCATCCTCATGTCATCATACTTTCCTCTCAAACTATCAACCTTTTCGTTCTACACATGTGGATCTCCACCATAGACAGTATTCAACTTCTCTCGCATGTCATGAGTAGTATCCAAGTCTTTGACATCAATAAATTCTGTATCAGAAAGATTACTGACAATAGCTTCCATAGTAGTAGTATGTTCTTGCCTGATCTTCAATTGGTCTGCAGTCAGGGTTCTTGAAAGGGCAATATACTTAGTGTTGGTGTAATTAAGTATTTACTAATTACACTTTACTTAAGTTTACTTAGGATGATGCATTGCATAGTAGTTTGTCATTGAGATACCTAGGAGTTTGCATTTCATTTTAGCACATGGTTAGTAGAATTTCCACTCTAGGTGGTGATAGTTGTCATCTCATACCTCTTTGTGTGTGAGATCCTCCTTTAATGCTCTTATCACATTATCATCCTCTCATTGTTGCACATGTTGCACATACTTTGATGTACAATGAAGGATGATCCACCTTTGGTGGACATGTGACTACACCTTGTCTAGTTGATAGCTTATAACTTGCTTATCTTCTAGTTATCATACATTTCCTATATATTCAGGTACATCTACATTATATTTATTTATTATCCATTATCATTTGATCATTATCGAATTATTCATTTGATCACATTATCTTGTCTCTCTTATTTGTGCTATCTCTTGAACTTCTAGATCTTGACATTACATTAATTGCCTTAGAGAAATTATTACATGGTATCAGAGCCATATGAGTTTCATTGTATAGCCTATTTTGGAGAGATTTTTATTGCATGTCAAGGTTGGAGTTTTTTGGTGCAAATCATAGGTTGACATCACATTGAGGAGGTCCAAAAACATCTTAAATCAAAATTTGATTCATCCAAATCGGACATCTAAAGTCAAATCTAGATTTATTTAAATTTTGAAAGTGCAGCAACGATGATTCAAAAAAAATAATTTCAGAGACGATTTTCAAACAACAATATCTTAGTCATCCAGACTCCTTTTTTCGAGCTTTTTTTTGGTTTTGGGCTAGAATTTCACGATCTACACAATGGTGTAGGTGGTTTCTAATCTCTGCTTCTAATATTTTCTGAAAATTGCAAATTCTAATTTTTACAACTTTAGAGGCTTCATTCAGGCTCATATGGACACATTTTCAGGTGCTATTTTTTTAAAAAGTGCATAATTTTTTGTCTACTTTCTAGATCTGGGTATTAGTTTGGAGTGATTTTGAGTGGACATAGTACTTTCAACATTTGATTTATTTTGGCCTATTTTGGCACTTGTAATTGATTAGATCCTTGAGTGATCTTGTATCTTATTTGTTTGAGTCTATTATAGCTTCATATTTTCTGTTGTAAAGATCAAAATCAAAAGTCCACTTTGGTTCATTTTGACAAGTGACAATTGTACACACACTATATATAAAGTGCCAAAATCATCTATTTTGTGGGGGTTCTTTGATTCATTGCGTTTTTGGGGGTGCATTGATTTTTTGATCTCATTTCATGTGAGAAGTGCATGATGGATGATTTAATTAGGTTGACAAGAGGAAACTATATGCAATGGAGTGAATTGGTTCTTGCTCATCTTAGTGAGCATAACCTGTTGCCTCATTTGTATGAGCATAGACCTAAAAGTTCTTATTTTGATTGGGAATCTTTCTCAAAAGGTATTAATGTTATCTATTGGAATATGGATATGGATGTGATGGACTCCCTTGATGACTACGAAGATCGGACAAAAACTATTGCTGATATTTGGACCGTTCTTTGGGAAATGTATGGAGATCCTCATGTTCCTCCACTCCCAAAAGGTCTAGAACCTCTAGTTGCAGATCCTACTTCTCCTCCTATTGAGATCACATCTATTGTCTCTCTTGATGATGCTTTCCTTCCTATAGCCATTGGATCTTGTGATTCAGTGCAACAAGATATTCATTATCTTCCAGACTTGGTTCCATGGGATGACTACTTGACAGACATTGCACTAGGTTTGTTTGTGGAGTCCTACATTTCAGATTTGGGAGACACTATTGATACTATTCATCTTCTCTTTGGTGACAATGATCCTTCTTTAGTTGTTGTGAGGGAGCTTGCTGACTCTCATGTTCATTCTCTACTTGATCATTATTTTGAGGGTGACATGATTGTAGATACTTTTATACAATAGTTGGAGGAGGTCACTTTATCTTTAGAGGAGACACTTGGGTCTTTGGGACATGTTCTATATTCATCCTCAGTTGATTCTGATTTGTCTTTTTCAATAGAGTGGCTTAGTACAGATGATTCAGAGGAGGCACCTTTCAACATTGACATGGGGACTCTTCAAGAGCTTTCAGAGATTCCATACATTTTGAGGTTTCTTCCTATAGATTGGGAAGGAGGTTTCATATATACACCTTTGGTCTTGTTTCTTCCTAAGGGGAGGAATGTTGTTCTACACTCATGGATCATTTTCTACATCGAGCCTGGAGCATCTACCATTGGTGTTCATTCTACATTGAGGGGGGGCTACTTGGTCTCTCCTCCACTTATTCTCTCTTATGGGGGGATATTTTCCTCACATGAGGTCTTCTCTCTCATATTGTATTTTTGTATTCATCTCTCTTTTTGGGGGAGGGTTTTTCCCTTGAGGTTTTCCCTCTTTCTCCGCTTTATGAGAGATTGCATTGCTCTTGCATATTGTACATGGGCACCTAACATGGCCTAGTAGCTGGGACCCATCATGCATTGTCATCTAGCATTGTGAGATTAAGTGCATTCCCCTAAGTTGCACTTAAGGGGGGGTGTTGGTGTAATTAAGTATTCACTAATTACACTTTACTTAAGTTTACTTAAGATAATGCATTTGCATATTAGTTATCATTGAGACACCTAGGAGTTTGCATTTGATTTTAGCACACGGTTAGAATAAATTCTACTTTAGATGGTGATAGTTTTCATCACATACCTCTTTGTGTGTGAGATCCACCTTTAGTGCTCTTATCACATTATCATCTTCTCATTGTTGCACATTTTGCACATACTTTGATGTACAATGGAGGATGATCTACCTTTGGTGGACATGTGATTCCACCTAGTGTGGTTGATAGATTATCATCTCCTTATCATGTAGTCTTATTGCATTTCCTATATATTTAGGCACTCCCGCTTTATATTCAATTCAATTGACTATAATCAATTATTTAATCATTTTGCCTATCTCTCTTGTGCTATCTATTGAGCTTCTAGATCTTGTCATTTTATTCTTTGCCTTAGGAAAATTCTTACATGGTATCAGAGTGATATCAAAATTCTTACACGATATCCCAATATTGATCTCCCATTCATTTAAGATAGAGCTTCATCCAACCACACCATACTGAGTAGTTCTCTCTTGTGAATTTAGGACCTTCCTTTCTCATCATCTTCAGGGCCTCAAGCTGTTAAGCTTCACCACAATAAAGGACCAATGCGCTCTAATACCAATTATTAGTCCTAAGATTAGATTATTGAGAGGGGGGGGGGGGGAGGGGGGCGGGGTGAATCAATACTCAACCAATTATTCCAAATTTTCCACTTCTTAAAACGTAAACCAACATTCACAAGATTAACTTTAATAGCAACAAATGAAAATTATAACCATAAGCACATCCACATAACAATGAAACACTAGACACAAAGATTTATCTTGTCGAAACCCAAATCAGTAAAAAACCACGTTGGCTCGGATTAGTATCCACTAAATGATGTACTCTTTTGAAGTACACCCTATGAGGAGCTTAACCCTGTTAGGAGTTTACAAAAGCACTATTAGGCTCTACTTGGTTAAGGTATTTACCTTAGGCTTGTTAGGACCTTTACCCTGTTAGGAGTAGCCTTGTTAGAGGATTTTAAACACAAGCTAATGTGCCACTTTGTTAGAGGATTTATAATAAGGACCTGCTAGGATCCATCCAACTAAGGGATTTTGATTGTTATAACTATTAGGGAACAATAGAGAGAATGCTATGTAAAATAGTACTACCTCTGCTTGATCATATCCACTGAAGCACAAAATCTCTTCTCAACACACTTAACTTTTCCCTAGTTTGATCGTAACTCATACTTCACACCGCACTTTCCCAACACATGATAAACACTTAAAACTTTCAACTTCATACATAAATATTGTTCATAAAGCCCTAGAGTTTTCCACTGCCTTAAGCTTGCCCAAAACAACTTACAATTTAAATTTCAAACTTCCCGCTCGAATCCAACACACCACAAAACAAAATTAAATGTACAAAACAATTTTCCAAGACCGTGTCGGCCAATACAATGATTTACATAGAATCTTGTGTCATGGGTTCAAACACATTTTGATCAAACACTAGCTTCCTCTAGAATCTTCTACACACGCTAGTATTGAACATTGCGATGCTAGATCATCGCCTCCAATCATGAAGACACATCACCAGATTGTGATTGACTCAACCAAATTCCTTGCAACCTCTACACCAATCACCAATCAAAGATTCATCAACTGTCGCTCAAGAACACAAAGACTTAAACCTGTTAACAACTCTATCTCTACTCACCATTCACTTATCCTTTACACTAGTCACTCAAATTAGTTGTGATTGCAACCATAGCTTCTACACGTTGTTCACCATATCCTGTGACCACACCACAAGATGCAACAAAGATTTGACAAACCAATCAAATCACGTATTGCCTGCCACTAACTGTTCTAGTAGTTGCACTGTCAACCTTCATACGATAATAACTTTGTTACCGGTCTACATCAACAATAGCAGTCATGCATTTGCATTCAAAGACATCCATATGTCTCCCTGTTTAGGGGTGAAATAGAAACTAATGAATCTAACAATATAAACTATGTGAGACGAGTTCATTAATTAACCATTCCTACACTAGCACTCAAAATACAATAGAAAGAGAGACTTCCAAACAATATCTCAATATAACTCAAGTTAGATTATAAAAACCCAAGAAGATGAAGGGATGCTAATGCTAAACCCAAATTATATCAAGGAAGTACGCAATCAAGTCCTCTTTCATGCAATGCAGGATTTGATTAAAGATATGTAAATGCAAATGTGAAATTGAAACAATTGATTTAATGAGAAAAGTAAGATAGATCTAGATGCTAAGTGTATGCAATAAGCCCAATTAAGATATGAAAATAGGTCTAGACTAAGAAATGAAATGAATGATAGAGTACTCACCTTGAAATCTATAGAGGAATATGCCTTTTTGCTCTGAAAATTGTAGACCTTAACCTGTGACAAAACTTCTGATCGTAGATTCACGATCACAACATAAAACCCAGAAAATGTTATTTTTCTCAGACCTCCAGGAATAGGTCGACTCGGTGCAACATGTTCTAGACACTTTTCCACGAAGTCACTGTGTTCCTGGGACATTGTAGCAAAGTCAACCTAAGTTCTTCAAAAATATTTCAAAAAGTAGTTTCTAGATCTGTGGTTGTAATTCTGATATCCCACTCCTTGCTTGTAGAAATCCTTGTCAATAAAGATATTGTAATGCTTGTATGTTGTAGATGTTGAATTTGCAATGATAGATGTAAGAAATCTCCACAAATGCAATGGATCTACCAAAACCACATTAGGGATCCATGGATGTAAACGTGCATCAATGAAGTAGGTGATGAATACCACAATGTAAATCTCCTCCCTTGATGGCCAACAAAATGCTATTTATTGAAGAGAAAATGCTCACAAAGGATCTTTGAATCTTGAATGCTTGATGAATGATTGAACTTTCTTGTGTGATTGTTGGATGATAATGGATCTCTAATGGATGTTCATGGATGTCAATGGATGTTAATATAAGGTGCCAGCTATGCTTCCTTTTATACTAGTTTTTGGAAAATAAAACATGTACACACTAAATAGTGCACTTCTCTAAGTCATTACTTCCAAGAGAATCCATGAAAGGAAAACCTTGAGAAAGCGACCTAGAGCTCCCTAGGGATGGATTCACAAGATTGTTTGAATATTGCTCTCAGCTAGAACTATTGACGCATGCAACCTTGCTAGTAAACCACAAAATGGGAGATTCAAAGAGACAAGGGCAAGAATGCCAATATCCTCAAGAATCAATGAAAATGCAATGCAATGCAAGCTATGCTAAGAATGAAGATGCAAGCTAAGCTATGAAAGGAAAATATTACAAACCCTTGCTAATTAAGCTATGTGAGCTAATCTAAAGCATAAAGGAAACTAAGCTAGATGCCATGAAAGCTATGATGCAAGAATGCAAGAATGGAACTAGAATGCAAGAAATGATCTCCAAAAGCTCCAAAGTCTCCAAGCAATCCTCCAACATAAGGTTAGTATTCAAAAGATGATCCTAAAAGGAGAAGAGAGCTCTCCTTTTAAAGAAATTGAAAAGGGATGGACCATGGAGATTATGAGGCAAAATATTTAATCAAGGGTGGAGCTTGAAAGAGGAGCAATCCATGTGCACAAATATCCTCTAATGAGAAAATAAGAGTTGACTTTTGTGTCCATATGAGACAAAAAGTGCTTTTCTTCTTTTTATAAAATAAGAATAATGTTTTATTTGTGCAACTTAGGATGAGAGGAAAAGTGGAGGATTTTTATTTAATAAAATGGGAGGAAATTCCTTTTAAATAAATAAAAGACTTTAGGATAAAATGGTTAGCTCATAGAAAATAATCGAAAATGATAAAATAGGATTTGATCAAGGAAATTGATATAATTGAAAAATGCTGATTTTTGAAAATATTGATTCAGGGATTTGATAAATTGCTGAATGGGGGCCCAAAGTCTAGGCGACCATTTTAGGGTGCATACATTTGCCCCTCTTTGGGTGATGTGAAATCGATTTGGGATCACATGTGGCCAAAGAAGAATTGAAATGTGAGATCGATTTGGGATCACAAGACAACTCAAATGTGTGTTCGATGGATGGGAACACATCAGGACAAGCATAAGCATAAGCTGACAAAGATAAGCTGAAAGACAAGACCAACATTGTTGCCATTGAGTGATAATCAAGTCTCAAAATAAGAGATAAGAATCTCAAGCTGAGCTAAATGATAAGTTGAATCAAAGGTTGAAGCTGATAGGTACTGCCCCCTCAGAATTGGAATCGAAATAGGTAGAGGAGAACAACAAATTGATAAACTTGATCAAGTCACCAAAAATCATAATTGGAGGTGAAGCATGATAAGATAACCATCAAGCAGTGAAGATATGCCCTAGTTTGACTAGGCTTGACTGAGAAAGATAGAGCGAATGAAAATGAATGAAAGACTAGAAGGTTCAAAGATATGGGGATGAAGAAATGAAGATGCCCCAACAAAGATCGAAGGATCAGGCCTCAAATGGTCAGCCAACTGCGTAGAAGAAGGAGAAATTTTAAAATGCAATTTTGACTATCAAGATGAACTCAAATTTTGATTTCGATCTCAAAAATAGATCCAGGATGTTGAAATTAGCTAGGGGTGCAATTTTTGCGCAATTCCAAGGTGTTTTGAAAATTAGGTCAAAAAGTCAAGATGCTATAAAAGGGGTAAAAAGGTCATTTTCAAAAATCATTTGTCTTTTAGCGATTTGAGAATCTTAAGAGCTTAGAGAGAGAAAATGGCCCAGCAAGCAGCAGTCCCAGTTCATAGACATCGATTTGAGTGCGCCCGGTTGCACAATCGGCCTCCACAATATGGTGCCCCGGTATGTTTTCAAAAAAACTTGCCCTTTTTGAGTCATTATGAGCATTTAATGCATTTTGAAACATGTTTTTAATATTTGAAAAATTTCAAATATGAACCCGGGTGAAAGATCGTATGATCTTTTGCAAGTATCACACCTTTTGAAGGAAAATGTCATGCGATACTTCGTGGGTCAACATAGTATCGCACCGGCATTAAGTCTAGTATCACACGATACCAGATGAAATGTCGTGTGATGCTATGTGAAGTATCGCACTTCAAGATACTATCACACTGTTATAAGAAAAAGTATCATATGATACTTTATCAAAAAAAAAAATAGTATCGCACAGTTTAAAAATTTGACATGTTTTAGTGTTTTTTAGCAAAATGACATGGGTCTAGACAATGTTTGCTTTTTAAGATGCATTGTATTGATTTTATACATCCATCATGATATGTGTTGACATCTGGGTTTGGATTGATGGATTGCAGGAGTTCTTCCCAACACTATTGGTCAGAGCACCTCGAGTGACTGGATTACGATATGTCCAAGATCTGGATGATCCAAGTCAGGCAGACTTGAGAGCAATGGACTTTGGTTACTTGTTGAAGTTGCCCCACATTCGAGCTGACCATGGGTTGTTGACTGTGCTAGCTGAGAGATGGCACAGTGAGCACAACACCTTCCATCTGCCTACTGGAGAGGCATCGATCACTTTGGAGGACATCTATCAGATTCTCCAAGTGCCTAGCCATGGCAATCCTATAAGTATAATCATGTTTATAGATGGTCATAGAGGTAAAGTTTCCATATAATAGAAACTGACATGATTGTTTGTTGGCACAGGTATACTATGACCAGGATCCTACTGAGGGACAGTAGGCCATCCAGGGCATGTTCTAGGATGCCACTATTATTGACAGACACATCAGCTGGGATCGACTGATGGATGATTTCGGCAGGGACTTCCCAGTGCCTTGTATTGTTGCTTCTATTATTGCACAGGCACTTATCATTGACAGGAGTCAGAAGGGTTTTTCACTAGGATGGGGCAGGTTGTTGGTGGATCTGGTGGTGCACCCATGATAGATGGCATGGGGCCCGACCATATTGGCCGATATGTACCATGAGCTCCATGAGATAGTCTATCGGGAGAGCAGGACCTTGGCATGTGGTGCTATCTTAGCATAGGTGTGGGCATGAGAGCACATCGCTGTGGTGTGTCCACGTGTGCAGCCGAGGGAGAGGAGGCATCCGTTTATCTACAGGTATGGAGGGTTCCTATCACAACCTCATAGCGGGGATGTGATATATTACAAGAGGGTACTGGATGAGCTCACCTCATTCCAGTGGAGGCCATACAAGGATGTGGAGGCATGGGGTGATGCGGAGGATGAGTTGAGCTATGTAGCCGACCACTGGTAGGTCGGCACTTAGACATTGTGGAGAGGTTTGTTATTACTCGTGTGTGGAGACAGTTTGGACGCCAACAACAGGTATCTATTGAGACCACTACCTATGCTCGGGCAAGAGATGAGGAGGGCCAGGGTTGGCTACCAATGCTGGATTACCAGCAGATAGTACAGGATACGACGATGATTCGTAGGGAGCCATGGGACTACCTCCCAGACATGGCAGATGCAGGGGCTAATGCAGCCTACAGAGAAAAGTGGCGGAGGGCTCCATTTCCTAGATTCATTGTACCTGATGCACAACCGACAACACAGGGGGATGATGGAGATGACAGGAACAGAGGGGATTGAGGAGGGAGAGGGAGAGTGAGGCAGACTGGACATAGATCTCGATCAGGTGGCCGAAAATGGTCACAAGGACATGGTTATGCTGATGAGGATCTGAGAGCCAGGATCTAGGATCTGGAGACAGAGATGCAGCAGCTACGCATCACCATAGTGGTCAGGGAGCAGCAGCTGACAGATCTGAGGGCTGAGATAGAGCGGCAAGAGAGAGCTCTACAGGTTGCCATTGCAAAGAGCCAGAGAGAGGTAGCACGAGCTGCATATTATCATGGTCTCTATATACAGACAATACCAGTGGGTCAGAGAGCTCCTCCCTACTCAGTGATAGTTGGCAGATCAGATATGGTACGAGATGTAGCACCACCTCCTCCACCACCAGCTCCACATGATGGTGCCAGCGATTCCTAGGTCTAGATCTTAGGATAGATGTATAGAGACATATCCTGGGATTGCATCCAGATTTTTGTATCTCACATTGTATCATGACATATATATATATATATATATATATATATATATATATATATATATATATATATATATATATATATATATATATATATATATATATATGAGATTACTGGATTGGTGATATATCATGTGTTTTTGTCCCACTTGTGATGGATGTATCAGTTTTTTATATTGTCTTGTCATATTGCTCAAAATGTATGTTATAAATGCTCATGTATATTCTCTCTCATAGATGTATGTTTAATTCTCATGTGTATGATATAGGCTCAGGTTTCTAAAAATGATCTCTTTAGGATATAGATATGATGATAAGATTAACCCCTTGTGATGATAGGAACAAGAGGTGATGTGAAAGACAAGGAGCGAAAGATATGATCGAGAAAAGGAAAGGTGAGCGTAGTTGATTACAGGTCCTCAAAAGATAAAAGGAGAGCTCTCTCCATATGCAAAATGCAAAACTAAACTAATATGAACCTAAAAATGTAAGCTACTATGAAAAAGTGGTTTACTTGCAAGGTCACAAAGCTTTTAGACTCTAATATTCATCATCGAGCGTTATTGGTAGCATCGCAAGATCATACAATACACACTAGTATGACTATGTGAATCTGAATATGATCTATATCAGATAGGAATGTGGGAATCCTACCTAGGCACCAAAGACATATAGGTCAAGATGACTATTGCAATGAGATTACCTAAGTTTGATATGGCAAGATTATACTTGCATCGAGACACAAGAAAGTCAAGATGGCTATAAGTATGCACTTGCGAAAATAGTCAAGGATAATACCTTGTAGACCCTAATGTCAAGTGGAACAAGCATAAATGCTAATGATAGTTAGGACTAACAAAATATACCCACAAGCAGAAAAAGCAATAAAACATGTCCTCATGCCCTAAGTCTTCTAGCTATGCATCATCGAAAACTTCTTAGGGAGAGAACACTCATCAAAAAAATCATCATAGACAACACACAAAGAAATAAAGTCAAACAAGTCTCAGTGAGTCGAGCGTTTAAGTGCATGTGTGTAAGTCATAGAGTCAAACTTTGAGTATCACATCTGCCAATGAGAAATATCATATCATGCTAGACTGTGGGTAAGATATCTGATAAGTGTTGAGAAACACTTAACACTAGGGTAGTGTTGAAAAACACAGTTGGGGTGGTGTTGAAAAACATCGTTTGCAAGATGTTCTAAAGACCAATGCATCCTAGAGACCAAAGCTAACACAGTTATGCCCCCTAGAAAAAGACAAGGATCAATTCCAAACCAAGGTAACAAGGTTAAGGCATGATGGAGAAAGGCTAAGTGTCAAGGACACATGCTAAGAAACAAGGGTGCAAAGGCCTCAAGTAGTGCCTGTTTCCAGGTTTTCACCACTTAGAGATTTTTTTTTTTTGATTTTTTCAATTTTTTTGTATTTTTTCTACCAAGGTGCCTGTTTCTAGGTTTTCACCAAGGCACTTTTTCTATTTTTTTGAATTTTTTGCATTTTTAAATTTTTTTGTATTTTTTTCAGGGTTTTATATGCTTTTTAGGATTTTTTCAGCATCATATATGAATTTTTTTAGAATTTTTTCAAGATCATAAAATATGTACAAGGGATGCCCCCAGATAGAATAGGCATCATGGATAGAACTTCTTGAGGTGCAAAAAATTGATAGGATTAGGGAGCTGTTCCCCCTCTGGATCAGATAGTAAATAAGCACCTGTACCAAAAGCTGCAGTAATGATGTATGGTCCAAGCCAATTAGGTTCAAATTTCCTCTTTTGCTCTCTATAATGTTGGTTCTTAGGGTTTTCTCATAGGACAAGATCCCCCACTTGAAATTCTCTAGGGTGAACCTTCTTGTTGAATGCTTTGGACATACGCTTTTGGTAAACTCTAATGTGATCAAAAGATGCTTTACGCTTTTCATCTAGAAGTTCCAGTTCTTGTAACCTCATAGTTCGGTAGTCTTCATCTGTCACTAGACCTTTAAGGGAAACTCTAAGAGAAGGAATCTCCACCTCTAAAGGTAACACTGCTTCAGCACCATAAGTGAGGGCAAAAGGAGTATCCCCTATTGGAGTACGAATACTTGTTCTATAGGCCCATAAGGCTAGATTTATCTATAGATGCCAATCTCTACCATTCTTGTGAACTGTTCTATGGAGGATTTTGAGAATGGTCTTATTTGAAGCCTCTGCTTGTCCATTTCCTTGCGGGAAGTAAATGGAGGACCAATGCTGTTTTATCTTAAATTTCTTGCAGAGATGTTTAAAGTCCTTATTTTTAAACTGACCTCCATTGTCAATGATTATTTCAGAAGGCACTCCATATCGACAAATGATATGGTTCAAAATAAACAAAGAAACTATCTTGCCTGAGGCAACATAAAGTGGGACAACTTCTACCCATTTGGTAAAGTAATCAGTGGCAGTGATAATGAATTTGTGTCCACCTGATGAGTTGGGATGAATCTGCCCAACAAGGTCAAAGGCCCAGCACTGAAATGGCCAATGAGAAATAGAAGGAATAAGCTCCCTGCCTGGAGCATGTATCAAGTTTCCATGTTTCTGACACTTTTCACAAGATTTAGCAAAAGCTACTGCATTTGTCTGCATGGTAGGCCAATAGTACCCTGCCCTAAGCAACCTTCAGGCCATGGCAAGACCATTAGAATGTCCTCCACAAATGCCCTCGTGAATGTCAACTAATGCTTGGTTGGACTCATCCTTTTCTAAACACCTAAGAAGTGTCCCGTCTAAACCCCTCCTATACAGATTACCAGAGATAAGGGTGTGGCGAGAGGCATTTCGGGTTAGGTTTCTTCATTCAAAATGATTAAAGGTTTCGGGGATAGTACCATCATGAAGGTATGAGTAAATGGCACCATAGTGGGATGACTCATGGCCGATAAGGGTACAAACAACTTGGCTTTCTTGGGAGTCATAGATAGGGTATCATAGCTCTTCCACTAGGAATTCAAATTTGGACTCATGTTGTTCTAGCCGAAGAAGTGAAGCCAGTGGAGACATAGCATCAGCTGCTTTGTTCTCTACTCTAGGGATTTGTTGAAATGTAACAAAGGTGAAATATCATTGCAACGAATCGACCATTTTCTTGTAGGGTACCAATTTTTCATCTTTGGTTTGATATTCTTCATTAACTTGGTTGATAATTAATTATGAATCCCCATAAATATGTAGCTCTGTGATTCCCCACTCTATAGCCATTTTGAGTCCATTTGTCAAAGCTTCATACTCAACAATGTTATTTGTGCATGGGAACAATAGTTTGTAAGACCTAGGGATTGTATACCCATGAGGAGAAACAAATAACACTCCTGCACCTGAACCATTTTGCATGAAAGAGCCATCAAATAACATCTTCCATGTTCTTGCAGTCATGTACATTATGTGCTCATCTGGAAATTCAACTTGAATTGGTGCTTTGTCTCGAATTGGAAAATCAGCCAATTGGTCTGCAACGGCTTGTCCTTTTATAGCCTTACGCTCAACATACTCTATGTCAAATTCTGATAAGATCATCATCCACTTAGCAAGTCTACCTGTGAGAGCAGCCTTACCAAGCAAATATTTGAGAGGATCAATTTTTGCAATGAGGTGTATTGTATGTGCAAGCATGTAATGTCACAACTTTTGGGAAGCAAACACCACCGCTAGGCAAGATTTTTCAATCCTAGTGTAGTTAACCTCATATGACACAAGAGTACGACTGATGTAATAGATAACTCTTTCTTTTCGAGTATCATCAAGTTGAGCCAACAATGCCCCCAGGGAAGATTCTGTTGCTGACACATACAATATGAGTGGTTTTCCTGGGATAGGAGGCATTAAAATTGGAGGATTGGCCAAGTATTGCTTGATTTGGTCCATGCTTTGCTGACAATCTTCATTCCAGACACATTTAACCCCTTTGTGTAAAGTCTTATTAAAGGGTTGAGCTCTATCAGCCAGTTGTGAAATAAACCTCTGTATAGACTGAAGGCATCCTTGAAGACTCCTCATTTGACTGATATTTTTGGGAGGCGGCATATCCATTATTGCTTGAACTTTCTCGGGGTCCACCTCTATTCCTTTAGTTGAAATGATAAATCCTAGAATTTTTCCAGAGGTGACTCCAAATGCACACTTTTTGGGATTTAATCTTAATTGAAATTGTTCCATATGATCTAGAATTACTTCCAAATCACCTAGGTGTGTATCCCTTTTTTTAGATTTTGCCAGGGTGTCATCCACATAATCTTCCATATTCTTATGCATCATGTCATGGAAGATGGTAGTCATAGCTCTTTGATAAGTAGCTCCTGCATTTTTTAATCCAACTGGCATGACATTCCAACAATAAGTTCCCCATGCATAAGTGAATGCAGTCTTTTCCTAGTCTTCAGGAGCTATTTTGATTTGATTATACCCAGAAAAGCCATCCATCAAAGAATAGATCTATAACCCGCGGTCATGTCCACTATCATGTCTATATTTGGAAGTGGAAAATCATCCTTTGGGCATGCTTTATTAAGATCTCTAAAATCTGTGTAGACACAAATGGACTTGTCATGTTTTGACACTGGTACTATATTGGATATCCATTCGGCATAATCAATAGCTCTTATAAATCCTGCATTGAGGAGTTCTTCTAATTCAGCTTTGACAAGAAGAGCTATGTGAGGATGCATCTTCCTCAATTTTTTTTTTATTGGTTTGATACCTAGAGCAATAGACAAGTGGTGCATAATAAGATTGGTGTCCAATCCTGGCATGTCTGAGTAAGTCCAAGAAAAATTAATTTTCTTTCTTTGCAGAAACTCAATGTAGAATTCTTTTTCCTGTGTTAATAGAGACTGAGCTAAGTGCACAATTTGTGGAGCCTCTGGTGTATTCAGATTAACTGGCTGTGTAGGCTCAACAAGCACTGAAGACCTGTCCTGAAAGTAACCTGGGAGATGATCAAGTACCTCATCCTTAGGTGCCTCAGAAAGGTTTTCACCTTCGGATACGTCCTTTATTTTTACTTTTTTAGGTTTTGACACCGCCACATACTAGTTTTCGCCATCAGAACTCTTATTCTTTTTTTTTTTCTTTTCATTTTGCAACTAAGGTACTTGATAGCTGGTTCTATCATGCTTGTAGTTGGTTCGCTGGTGGAAGAGACTATAGGTTCAAGGGCATTTAGGTAACATGCTATCTCATAGTCATTTTGGAAAGTTAGGAGTTGAGGCTCTTGATAGCGTTGAGACCAATCAATTAGGTGAGGATTGACAAGGGGTAGATCAATGATTGGTTCAATATTGTGTATGCGAATGGTATCATCTATGGTGATTGCAGAGTTAAGATCCGTTAAGTATCCCTCTAAGGTACCTAAATCAGGACTTATCCTACCAAGCGAAGCATCATCCACTAAAGTGACTCACGGATTCCAATCTTCTAATCCTACACTAGACTCGTTAGCTACCTCGGGTTGGGAACCATATGTATGGACAACATCAATGTCCATATCAACTGTAGAACAATCATAAAGAGTCTCCCACTCATACTCATGTGAGTCTATATCTGAATCCTAGCTGGGATGTTTACACCAAGCATGTTTTTTAGGCCTTGAGGTAGAGGCTTTGATGTCACCAAGGGTAACACCTTCTTGAATGCCATTTGTATATTGATGTTCTTGAATAGGGTCCTCAACATGATCTTCAATAGTGGATTGTTCCTGTTCTAGGTCTGAAACTGTTGGATTGATAACTGGAGCATCTAAATCTCCCCAAAGGAGATTGGTGGAAGGGACCCAATCTTCACACCTATCTTGTTGATTTTGAAAATTGGGTATGTAGCTAGATTCATCATCACTATCCATCGCAACAAAGATAGGAGCAGTTTTCTTATTCTAACTTTCAAAACCTAGGCCAACTGTTGTCTTAACTCTACGGCCAAAGAGAGCATGATTGAGTGGCTTAGCCTTAGCATCTAATCTATGACTGAGAGGACCATGACCTGGATAGCCCATATTTTTCACCAAAGTATATCCTCTCCCATAAGCTTTAGGAGATGGGGAAAAATTTTCATTGTGCTTGTATTTTTCCTCTTTGTAAATCCAATCTCTGACATCTACCTCTTCTTTTTCATCCTATATGGGCATTGAGGACTCTAAAAATGTATCAAACAAAGTCATTGCTAAAGATGAGGGACGCATCTCTTGTGAAGGTTTACCATAGGACCTAGGTGAGACTGGTATTTTTGTGAAGGAATCCATTTGATAACCCCCCATACCAAGGTCTATGGCTTTGAACTTATTCTGACATTGTGCCAAAGTGGCATCAAAATCCTTTGCTTCTCTATTGAGAGGAACATGAGTCCCTGCTGAAATTGCATTAACAGATAATGTGCTATCCTCGAGTATACAAAATTCTACTCCATTATAGGGGAACTTGACACATTGGTGGTAGGTGGACAACACTGCTTGCATGTCATGGATCCACGGTCTACCAAGTAGAATATTGTAGGCTAAGGGACCAACATCAACAATTTGGAACAAAATGTCCTTTTCAACGGGGCCAATCCTGATAGGAAGGACGACCAAACCTTTGGAGCTTCTCTCTGCCTCATCATAGGCTTTTATGGTGATTTTCTTACGAGTATCAATAACTTGCTCAGAGTAACCCAATATTTTCAACAAACTCAAGGAACAAATATTGAGCCCAGCACCCCCATCAATCAACACATGCCTGACATGGGTCTTATGGATCATGACTTCAATATGAAGGGCAAGATTATGTGGATGGCTCAAGGCTTTGTCATCTTCTTCTGAGAATGTGAGGTAGTGAGGGCTGGAAAGGTGGTTAACCATGTTTTGGAATTGGTCAACATCTATGTTATTAGGAACATTGGCTGTACATAAAGCATCTTCAAGGACACGCTTATGTCTTGGAGACAATTATAGGAGTTCAAAAATTGAGATTTGAGCTGGTGTTCTTTGTAACTGGTCAACAAGATTGTAGCTCTTTTCAGGATTGACTACTGACTTGGTGGTGATATTCTTGGATGTCACTTGCTTGGGTTTGTTAGACTGGTTGGAACTAGGACCTCTAATAACCACCAGACCTTGAATTTGGCTTTGGGTGATAGCGTTAAGAGCTTGGGATGACCTTTGAGAGTGAGGACCCCTAAGCACCACCACAGGTTCTTCATTAAATATAGGAGGAGAGCCCACATCATGACTATAAGAATCTTTGTTTCGCATCATGTTGACATTTTCCTCAACAATCTCAAGCATATTAACCACATTTTCTGCACCTGTGTAGGTATAGTTGATTGCAGCTTTGCCATTCTTGGGTTGAGAGCTTTCTCCCTTTTCATATTTGGGCAAAGGTTCCTTGAATGCCTTGTGGTGTGCATTGGTATTCAACCCATCAATCTGAAGTTTACCACTTTCAATAAGATCTTGAATGAGGTGTTTAAGCTTCCAACAATGTTTGATGTCATGTCCAATGCCATTGTGGTATTTGCAGAAAGCTTTTTCATTCCACCAATGTAGCTTAACATTAGGTATGTGAAAGTTTGAGCAATCTTGTGGTTGTGCAAGATTATTGGCAATAAGGGTCTTGAAAACATCCTCATAGGAATCACCCAATTTGGAAAATTGTCTCAACTTTTTCTTGGGCTTTTCTTGGTACTTAGGTTTATTCTCTTATTGGTTGGAGGATGTGTTGAGCTTCATAGCTTGGACTGCACTAGAAAAATGGAGGACTCCTTGATCCTTGGGTTGGGAAGAGTCCACAACTTCGTCGTTGACTACTTGCTTATTCTTATTCCAGTGCTTACCTTTGTCCTTATTAGCATTGTTAGGATTTTGACCGTTGTTGTTATTGCTATGTTTGGTCAAAATGCCTTGTTCCTTTAAGACATCCTCAATTTGACATGCTGTCTCAACCATAGTATCAAAGGAATCAAAGACCATTTTTTGAACCTGATAATGCATTTCAGGCACCAAATTACTAACAATGATGTCAATCCTTTCATGCTTAGGAATAGTCCTAGAATAGCGGGAGCACAATCATCTCCACCTTTGCAAGAAGGTAACAAAGGATTCCCCTTGGTTTTGTTTCAAATTGCATAAGTCTAACATAGTGACTGATCTTGATAAGTTGTATGCAAACTGTTGAACGAATCTGTGGACAAGTTCTTTGAAAGTTTTGACGGGAGGGGTTATGTTGGTAAACCACTCCATGGCTTGGCCCTTGAGGCTCCTTGGAAATAATCTCATAAGGTAAGAGTCATCTTGGTGGAACTCAAAACTCATGGTGTAAAACTGACGCACATGATCATGTGGGTCACCATTGCCATCATACTTGTCGTATTGGGGAATTTCAACTTTCCTAGGAAAATCTGTCATAGTCACACTTTTGTCGAAAGGATTGGGACAAATAGAATCAAGTGAAAAGGAACTTTTAGGTGCCAACACCTTTTCCATCATTCGTTTGAGTTGCTTGATTTCCTCCTCTTGAGAAGGTCCTTGTTATTTGATTCTCCTATCCACATCAAAGTTGTAAGGGACTCTAGCACCCTTGTTAATCAAGCTCTCTAGGAACCTATCTTTGTTTTGATCAAGGTACTTCTCCACATATTGTTGAAATAGTGGTTCTTGTTGCATTTTCATAAAATCTTGATCATCAAAACTTGTATTACTTCCTCCATGTTGAGAGCCATGACGAGCTCATTGGGAGGGTTGTCTTGAGTTCCTAGGAGGTGTTCTTCTCCTATATTGCGAAATCTTTCTTCCTCTAGGACTAGGAAATCTTGAAGGGGTCCTTGACCGCCTTCTACTTCTTGGGGTTCTTGAGGGAGTAGAGGGTGGAGAGTTGTTTCCACTGTTGGTACCCCTCTTGTTAAATTGGTCGTTGAGTTGTTGGGCTAAAAGCCTATCTTTCTCTTCTTGGAATGCTTTTCTTCTCAATTCCAACAAGGCTGGTTGCTCTTCCTCTAGATGTCTAAACCTTTCTTCTTTAGCAGCTTGTTCGTCCAAAAAAGCTTTCTTTTCGCGCTCAATTATTTTAAGCCTTTCATTAGCATATCTTGAGGTTGTTTTGAGTGGAGAGTTGGATCATGAGTGTTTGAACAAGCTGTTAGTGAATGCGGAATTCACATGAGCATCACTAGATTTGTTGTTTTGGTCTTCATGTTGTGACTGTGCATCTTGGTGAGCTTTTGCATAGTGTCTTTTAGCTCTTTGATGGGCATCTAGATATCTTGAGTTAATAGGGGGTGATTTCGGTTGGTTGTCATCACCAAATATCATGTTATGCCTATGTCTTTGGAAAATGTCATCAAGAGTTTGATCCATTGCTTCTCTTTGTCTCCTAGTCAAAGTGTAGCTCATGTCCATATTTGATTGAGAGGATGGTAAAGAAGTACTCAACTCACTAGGATTTCTCTTTGGGTCAAACCAAGCCTCAGACTCGCTCCTAAGTGATTAATAAAAGATGGGTTTCTTCCCCTTTCACTTTTGACGAGTTTGGACTAGGGGTAATTGTTCAAAGACAACTTGAGGTCATTTTCCTTGACTAACTTGGTACCTTTTTGTAACCGACATGAAATAAAAAGACCCTTGGTGATAAGATGACCTTATGAAACGTCAATACCAAACAAGGATAGTGAAAGTGTTCAATTGTCCAAAAAGAGATGGTGAGATAGAAAGCTGCAAAAGGTGTAAACCAATCCTACCACAAAGGTGCATAATAAAAGGATGAGTATCCTAACACATATGGGCCAAGAAAATGGATTTAACCAAATATATTTTGAAATTGAAACTAAATTTTGATGGAAGTGAATTGGACAAAAGAGTACTCAAACTCTCCAAGCGTGTTACCAAAGAATCTAAAGGTGTACTTTTTCAACAAGGATAATCCCTAACTTATCGATGTCAAACAAGACTACTTTGTAAAATCAGAGAACATTAGTTCAAGGGGCCTAAAATCAGGAACCCAAGGTACAAACAGGTTTCTAGCAGTAGAGTAGGTCACCTTCTAAAATCTGGTCGACTAAGGAAAGACTGAAAATTGCATAAACTAGACCAGCAGCAAAAAGACTCCGTGTGATAGTTTCCAGGTTAACAGGGCGATAATTTCTGACCAGACCATATTTCGCAGTAAGTAGTGCGACAGTTTCTAGGCAGCCCGCGCGATACTTTCTAGGCAAGCAGTGCGATAGTCTTCTAGTGACGAACTATCGCACAATATTTCTTAGTACAGGGTGCGATACTATTCTAGTGTCATACGATTCTTGACCAGTGAGTGCTAAAAATCTTAGTTTTAAGGGCAATTTGTTCAAAATTTCATTTTGAAGGTTGGATTTTTCAATTTCAAGCACAGGGACAACAGTAAATAGACAGGTTTGCAAATAATAGGTGATCAAACATGTTATAAAACACTTGAAACAAGGGAAAAAGCAACCTTGCCAAGACAAGCAATTGTGATATCAAAGCAATAAAATCCTATGAATGCTACCGTGATGTTTGATGTTTGAGAACATTTACATGGGTAGATCACAACGAGAACACTTCAAGCACTTACTAGCCTAAAAAGTCAATGGCTCAATATTTAACAACTTGGCCCACACTTGATGTCCCATTGCCTCACACAAAGTGGTTACCCACAATAGATATTGGCTTTGTCGTGGAAGTGTCAATGACACAACCAAAGGAACACAGATGGTGAGTAATCTTGGGGTGATCTAGGTTATTCCACTTGGATCAATCCTTGCACCAAGAAGCTAAGTGACAAAATAGGGTGGCTTCTATCTATGGTTCTTAATAAGGGCTTCTGTTCGTAATACCTCTCTTGCTCCCCAAAAGGGACTGGGACCTCGCGGCCACAAAAGTACCTTAAGCATTCTTGCTCAACACTTTCCTCATGGTCACAATCCCACAACTACTCACATGAAGCGAAGACAAGTACTACATCTACCAAGGTTTTGTGTCCTTGATAGCCTTGAGTTTATAGTGGGTTGGAATAGCTGATGAAAAGCTTGTTCCCACTTGGGTCGTTCCTCTTGATTGCTCAAGAGCATTCCCGCTAAAGGATTCTAAAAGATAAACAAAGAGTGGATCAACATTTGAGTGTCAAGATTTCTGTTTCACCTCAAGGGTGAAGAGCATAATCTCCTAGCTCAAAAATATCTCCCAAACACACCAAGCAAAGGTTCAATTACCCTCTTGCTTTCAAAATCTAAAGATGGGTCAAGATTTTCTGGTTCACTGCAAGGGTGAAGAGTATACTTCTCCTACCACCCAAAGATTCCTACAACAAGATATTAAGTGCCTACTAAATGAAACAACTAGTAGATGCCACATTCAAAACAAAAGCAATTTAAACAGGCACTTGATTTGTTTTTTTTATGCTTTGGGCAGCCCTACAAAAACTGTTAGTAGCCCTTGTGCATGCATTTTTGAGCAAATAACCAAGCAATAGGAGTACCTACAAGCACCACTTGTTATCCCTACAAGGGTTAGCACATCAAAAACCAAATGAAATCTGCAAATAAACTCTGCCTAACCACAACAAACTAAACCGGCAAGCTAATTAGATCAAAACTCGGCAAGAAAAAGCTAATAAACAACTCTCTACCAAGCACAGGTGATAGTACAGTTACCAGAAATATCATGCGATAGTTTCCAACATACGGGTGCGATAGTTTCCTCCTGTGCGATAGTTCACATTACCTGCAGGCGACAGAATACAAAATACCAGTGTGATAGAATCTCTCACAGAGCGCGATACTTTAACTGGTAAAGTATCGCACCAGTATAGGACAAATTATCGCACGACACTAGTGAAGTATCATATGATAATCTTCAAAAAAAAAGTAAAAATCTACCAAAAATAGTAAGCTAAAAAGTGATGAAAAAAGTGCAGAAATGCATAAAAATGAAGGACAAAACAAGAGTGTTCAGCCTCACGATGGGCACCAAAAATGTACACACTAAATAGTGCACTTCTCTAAGTCATTACTTCCAAGAGGATCCATGAAAGGGAAACATTGAGAAAGCGACCTAGAGCTCCCTAGGCATGGAGTCACAAGATTGTTTGAATATTGCTCTCAGCTAGAACTATTGAAGCATGCAACCTTGCTAGTAAACCACACAATGGGAGATTCAAAGAGACAAGGGAAAGAATTATTACAAACCCTTGCTAATTAAGCTATGTGAGCTAATCTAAAGCATAAAGGAAACTAAGCTAGATGCCATGAAAGCTATGATGCAAGAATGCAAGAATGGAACTAGAATGCAAGAAATGATCTCCAAAAGCTCCAAAGTCTCCAAGCAATCCTGCAGCATAAGGTTAGTATTCAAAAGATGATCCTAAAATGAGAAGAGAGCTCTCCATTTAAAGGAATTGAAAAGGGATGGACCATGGAGATTAAGAGGCAAAATATTTAATCAAGGGTGGAGCTTGAAAGAGGAGCAATCCATGTGCACAAATATCTTCCAATGAGAAAATAAGAGTTGACTTTTGTGTCCATATGAGACAAAAAGTGCTTTTCTTCTTTTTATAAAATAAGAATAATGCTTTATTTGTGCAACTTAGGATGAGAGGAAAAGTGGGGGCTTTTTATTTAATAAAAGGGGAGGAAATTCCTTTTAAATAAATAAAGACTTTAGGATAAAATGGTTAGCCCATAGAAAATAATCGAAAATGATAAAATAGGATTTGATCAAGGAAATTGATATAATTGAAAAATGCTGATTTTTGAAAATATTGATTCAGGGATTTGATAAATTGCAGAATGGGGGCCCAAAGCCTAGGCGACCATTTTAGGGTGCATACAAAACAAAGCAAGTTGACGGGGTCACCCAATTTTGCAATTTAATTCCCCAAGACAATAGTGGCCTCAGGATTTAAAATCCCTAGGGAATAGGTTGACCTATTGCAGAACAAGTCGACCTGATTGACCTATTCTAGAGTAGGTCAACTTGGTCGACCTATTCTAGGGTTGGCCCACAAGGAGCCAACCTTGAGGTCTCAGAGACTGTACAGTTGAAAGTGGAAGTTATGGGACATAATAGGAGAAAAGGGGGATCAAGCACAAATCCATACATGGTTCATAAAGTTGGTAAAGGATGGGAGCTAAAAGGTCTTAAATAATGAGTGTGTCCATTTTAAGATGATACATTTAGCCCCCACTTTAGCGGGAGTATGAGTTGTCTCAAACTCATGGTCAAGTAGATCAACAAGAAAGAGTTGATCGCACCATGACTAAGGAGACAAAGAAACCATCAAGCCCCTAGTAGACTTGAGTCTTCATCATAACCAGAGCCAAAATAAGAGAGATGTCACTAACAAGAAAGTGTAGCCAACTCACCTAATAAGGTTTGTGTTCCTTATTGTGAACTACATAGAAAAAAGAAAGGGGGTACAATGAGAGATGACATTTAATGGTCTAGCAAGTGTGTGTGGCATGATAGTCAACCCATCAAAGATGAATTGAATGGTCTAGCAAGTGTGTGTGGCATTGTAGTAAACTCATAAAAAAAGATTCATCCTTAAGGGAACTCCATGTCCCAAGAAGAAGAATCGAAAGATGACCCAAGCATAAGGATGTGTGTGTCCTTAAGGGATCAGAAAGACAACCAAGCTTCCTAGACTATCAATATTCCAAAGAAGGATAAAACAATGATCAATCCTCCTAGACTGTTAGTAATCCAAACAGGGATCAAAAGCAAGGATCGGGCCTCCCGGATTGTCAGTAGTCCAAAGAGAGATCCAAAAGAATAAAGACCAAGCCCCCATGAATTGTCAGTAGTTTGATAAAGGAAACTAAACTGCCAATGTGCGTGTGTGCAAAAGTGAGAAAAGTGTATTCCCCCACGTTAAAGTGATTGCAAATACCTTAACGGGAACAATAGTCTTAAAGGAAGCGTACATGCATCCATGAAGAACGTTTCCACTATGAAATACCCCCAAGAGAGAACACTTCAAGGGAAATAAACACATGACAAAAGAGAGAACATGAAGGGATCCACTAACTTTGGGGTCAGTATGATCATATGATAATATGTGATATTATGTCAAGTATGAAATGTCATCATTCCCCAAAGGAAGTATAAATACAACTCAATGGGTGGAAAGGCACATAAGAGATATGAAGAAGAGTCTTTTTGGGCTGGCAACACAAAGACCAAAAATAATTGGTGATACTATGTCGCTAGCATCCAAGTAGACTACACAAGGGAACATATACAAACAATAGCACATAGATAACATAACATGTAACAACAAATAAAAGAAGAGATGTACAAATAGCAAGAGATGCATGACATGTTCGATTACTTTATCATCTTGTGTCAACAAAGCAACAAGAATCATCTAAAGTGATATAGAGAAAACATATAACAAAGAGCACAACATGAGGAAAAACAAAACAAGAACACACAAAGACTACCATGCTAGAGAAGTCCTCTTCAAGCATGTCACGTGCCCTCCCTATCTCCGTTTGAAATATTAGGGAAAGGTGAGCAACTCATAAGAGGAACAATATCCAACACAGTAGGAACCACCGCCAGATCTCAGCAAGGACTCTGGTGGGAGTCACTAAATGCTCTTCACTAAGAGTGAGTATTAGCTGCGTGGAAAGCATGTTAGGAAAATCATAACCCATATCAATATTTTCATATTCATCATTACTAACATGTGCATTAGAATCATCATCATCAAGAGTATCTTCCATATCAAGATTAATATAATCTAAAATACGAATAGAATCATCATGTTTATCCATTTGCATATTGTTATTTTGATTAACTTCCTTCAAAGGGTCAAGCATGGGTTGATCGAAGGAAGGAAAAGGTTGAGATGAAGAAGCAATTTGAGAAGAAAGAGCACATGCCTTAGCCTTATCTTGATGATTCTTGTGACGCTGACGAGCATGTTGGTTACAAATGGTTTTACGAGATACACTTGAAGGATTAGATTCAACAATCATAGGTTCTGAGGAGGGAACAACTACGAGCTGAGGAATGATAGACAGATGAATAGGCTGGGTAGGTAAGATAAATGGAGGAGTATCAACCTTAGGAAGATGAAGCTTAAGAATCTTTTCTATCTTGTATTACTGATAGGATTGATAAAGATGATTAGGATGATTGGTAGTTTTTCAGGGAGAGATGGACAAAATAAATCTATCTCAGCACAATCTCAAGGACGCGAGGTTTTATAAAGATAATGATTAATGGAGACAACTTCTCCTTTATGAGGAAATTTTATGCACTTATGAATAGGAGAGGCTACAACTTGCATGGAAGAGAGCCATAGAATACCAAGCTTAACTTGAAATTGATCAGAAGCAAGAATGACAATAAATGTAGTATGAACAAGCTTACCAGAAAGGGTTAGAGGAAGATTGATAGAACCTTGAGGATGATAAAGAAAACCATTACAAGTTTAAATCCAAACACTACATGTATCATAGGTATCCTTATACAATCCTTTATTAAAAATATGTTCTTCAGTGATAATATTCACGGAGGAAGAGGGATCAATCAAAACACCACGAGAAGGGATATGAGCAACCCTAACAGTAATGTAAAGAGAACCATTAGGCACTTTAAACATATCAGAA
The DNA here is from genome assembly GCA_027943335.1 of Chamaecyparis obtusa. Classification (NCBI taxonomy): domain Eukaryota; kingdom Viridiplantae; phylum Streptophyta; class Pinopsida; order Cupressales; family Cupressaceae; genus Chamaecyparis; species Chamaecyparis obtusa. The sequence continues at coordinate 1,113,158 of BSBK01000596.1, forward strand.
TGATCAAAGGTGATAGGAGGTGAAGATTTAGGTTTTGCAAAGGTAAAATCAAAGGTTGAGGTCGAGACTCAACATGATTAACCACATGATTAGCTTCTTCTACCGTGTCATCATAAATAATGTTAGTAACATGAGAAGAAGGTTGATTAATGCCATATGTTGAATGTGAAGGTAAGCGGTTGGTGTGGATTTGCAAATTCTAATTAGGAGGTGCTACAAATTTATTCATACTATTAACCTTAGCATCAACAGATATAGCATTTGAATCAATAAGATCTTGAATAGCATTATTTAAAGCATAACACTTTTGAGTATCATGACTAGGTTGACGATGGTATTGAAAAAATATTTTGATCAAATAACTTAGGCATTGGTTTTCTAGAGTGAATAGGATAGATAGGAGGAAGTTTAAGAATGTTAGCATTAATAAACTTCATCATCAACATAGGTAAAGGTTCAAATAAAGGAGTATACTTACGATTAGGATGATACACAGAAGAAAAAGTAGCCATACCTTTAGATGTAGTAGCCACTTGATCATCAACTATGTTTGTTGAATTGTGAATCTTGATGCAGTTGTCAGGCTTAGGGAATTTGTTTTGATGAATGATGATGTCACTCTTATCAATAGTAACAAGAGCCATTGGAGTAGAGCTCTCAAGTTGGCTCACTTGTAATTGATAATGGTGAAGTACTACACAAAGGTGTGAAAAGGAAGCATACTCAGTAAGGAGAATCTTATCTCTAACATCTTTTTGGAAATTAGAAATAAAAATACATTGAATATCATGATTAGGCACATGATATGAAATTTGAGCATACAACTCTTTCAATCTACCAACAAAGTCATTAAATTTTTCTTTAACATTTTGCTAACAATGCATTAAATCAGTCAAATAAATTCGAGGACCAATATTATTTTGAAATTGTTGAATGAAAGCATTAGTGAGCATTTGAAAGGAATTAATAGAATAAGGAGGTAAAGAGCAATACCATTGCAAAGCTTTATCTCTAAAAGTATGTGTGAACAATGTTGTCAATTTTTGTTGCAAATCATTATATGGAAGTTGATGCCCTTGACTCTCTGTACCCAATTCCAGACCTACCAAGAAAAGAACAACATTGATGAGGATGGGGAATCCTCCTTCAACTTTCAGCTCCACAGACTTAGGCAAGTGTACCTAATTGGTTTATCAAACTTCAACAAACCAAGTAGCGGATGGGTGTCTTAAAACACCGATTTGATCATTTACCAAACAAAACATAAGAAGTAAAGATTTGATTTGATTTTAGATGACTTTTTGCCTTGACCTGTTCTATAATCTAAGGGCACAAAGTCTAAATGAACATACATCCACTATAATATGTTAATGAAAGGAATTCCAAACCATGAAAGTGATATACGCCTTACATAGAGCTCTCAACATTCCAACACAAGATCATCAAATACACAAACCCCCCTTAAACCCTCAGAAACAATCCTTGGGACTTACACTCTCCTTGAAAGAAGCCTGCAATTATTACACTATCCATCTTATAGATTGATGAACTAGTAGTGCCATACAATCCTAGTTCATAAGGAGTTTAAAGAAATTTTACAAAGACAATCAATTATTAAAAAGGGTACAAAACAAGATTTTCATTAACACACCAAGCTTCAAAATGTATTCAAGAAGAATATGGTTTCTTTACATTAGTAGCAACAAAATCACAGAACAAAAACCAGTCCTCTAAATGATCATGGGAATCCCTTTATAGAATAGGGATTGCAAGAAGCTTCTGATCCATTTAGGGCAAAACTAGGAAAATTTAATAGCCTCAACAACTACATACAATCAAGTAATTACTGCAGAAAAGACATGCCAGAAAATTTGGAGCAAATGGATCCAATTGATTCTCAGTTAAGGAAAAACCCTAACTAGTACACAATAAAAACAAGAAATGCATCATGAAAACCCTCCGAGACTCGTGACTGCATAATAAAACACAAGACAATCTCACCCACTTCCTTACAACACAGATACCTCCACTTAGACAATGTGTCACTTTAGAATCATCTTTGGGGGATAATATGATAATCTCTGGTAGATTAGCCATCATTTGCATTTACTCAACATCTCTTCATCTGCAGTTCATCCTTTAAAACTGTTGGAAATGATTAGATCAAGGCACAAATCTGATCTGCAGGGCTTAATAAATTTTCCCCTATTTTGGCCTCACCAAACCTGCAACAAACCCTTGAAGAAATTCAAACATTTCGCCCGACAATGGATAACATATCAAATTTAAAACAAAACCGTTGATCACTATCTTTCCCGACAGATCATGCGGCTTACAAAAATTGAAAAAATAGTCAATAGAGCCTTTGAAAATAACTGACCACATCACCACCCTCAACCACCAATCATAAGTAGGCACATTGGATCTATCTGCCACCAAGGACCCATTGCTTTGTTGACCTTCACCAACAGATAATTAGATAGTTGTCGCAATCCCGCATTGAATAGCTTTCGTGCACTTTCCCATAACGACTTTACGCTCATTATTGGATCATTTCTAATCTGATTGCTCCTTATCTTCACCTGAGATTTTGACCCTAGTCCCACCATCGCCATAAGCTTTGCCGATAATCCCATCGACAATTGGGAAACCCAAAAATGTCTCCTATCAATCTGCTTGTGCCCTCTGATAACTTTATCGACAATAGAAATCCTGAAACACTTATCGTTATATGATACCTTGATGGCACATCGGCGCTCGGGATGCATGAAATTATTATTTTCTGATCACCCTTTGACTCTGATAAACCTATCACCAAGAGACAACCCGAAACATGATCGTCGATCAAGATAAACAAAACCGTTCACTAGTGATCTCCGCCTCTTTCCCGATAGCATTATCGGCATAAGATACCTTGACAACTAGTTGGGTATCAGAGTGTTAAAAAATTATCTTCACCAAAGGCCTTCTCCACTCGATAGAACCATCGATATACCTTATGTCGATCGATCATGTTCAAAACACATCGGTAACACAAATAGCGATGAATGAATGGGCATCACGTGAACCAGAAAAGAAGATCACTAATCACTGATGAGATGATCAAGAAGAGTAATGCTGATAGAAGAATGAAAATTGCAAGAGCCCAAAATGAAGACCACCGATTACTGATGAGATGATCGGGAAGGGTTATGGCGATGCAAGGAAAAACATTGTCGGGGACTTAGGAAATTCTAGCATTGAAAACTTAGGAAAACACAACGGGCTTGCTAGGTAAATAAATTAAAGAAGAACATGGCCCCGCCCGATGATACTTAAGACATGTGTAGAAAAGAGACTTAAGTGACCAAAAAATAATGCATAAAAAGAACAGGGTAGGGTTTAGAAGACTTAAACAATTTTTGCACCTCTCAGCATGATTTAAACCCTAATTCTTTGACCCTGACACAGGATATGGAAAACTTTAATAGATTTTGGGCACGATAGGAAATTGGATCAACAAATAACTTATCCACGAGCCTACAGTCATGAGAAAAATCACTACATATAGTTTGGGAAGTCCTAACATGAATCAGGAGATCACCCTTACCATTATAAGTCTCAAGCCGAGGTATCTCAATATCTTGCGGAATAACAACATGAAGGATATCTAAGGAAATGAGATTAACAATGTCACTGTTAGGAATGAATGTTGAATATATCCTATGGGGGAGTATTCAGAGCCATTATGTAGCAGTTGTATGTTGCATTCATGATTGTGGTTGTCATTGATGTCAACAAAGTGATCTACTGGAGATTAGCAGAGAAGCAAACATTGTTTGAATTAGCACACGTGGAGTATTGAAGATCAAGCTATGCGAAGTTGAGGACTTATGTCCTGAGATCGTGGTCAAGAGCACGTATGAAAACTCAATTATTCATGACAGTTATGTGTAATTCAGTGGAAGTAGTATTTAGGCAGTGTTCCTGAGAAGCGACTGTTAGAATAACTGAGAGGGGGGTGAATCAGTTATCTTGTGTCCCAAAACAAAATGTATAATTCAAAACAATTTCTTCAATTTTTGCTTGTTGGTAAGTAATAATAACTCTCACTGTCTGTGCTTTTACCGATTACTAGTCTAATACTTATAACAATTTACCAATCAAATCTAACATGTAACATGCAAAGTATGATGACAAACAAATATCACAACCAACACATAACACAAGAGATTTAACGTGGAAACCCTGTAAAGGGAAAAACCACCTGGGACCGACAACCCAAAATTGTTCACTCTTCTGAAGTGAGGTCGGTTAAGACCCAACCCTGTTAAAGGTTACAAACACACTGTCAGGTGTGACCTTGTTAGAGGATTTTAGACTAGAAGTTATCATCCAACCAGCATTCACTATGGGGTTGACATGATAACAATGTTCATTCTATGAATGATACATCATAAGACTTTCAGAGTCCACTCGGTTAAGAGATTTAGACTGTATACAATGGTTAAATATGTAACAGTAAATGAACTGCTTTAATACAACTTCAATTACATATTACAGATCAATATTTAGTCCATACAAATCCTTATGATCAATAATTCACTTCAAATTCAATACTATATCAACTTACTGTCTGTCAGTAACTACTCTCTGTAGCTCAGTAATTACTCTGCAGCTCCATTCTTACTAACTAGTATGATCAGAATGCATCAAAACCTTATTCACGCGATAATCCTGAAGCTTCTTCTTCTTCCTACTTTTTCTTAAATAAATTATGTTCTCTTATATAGACAAGTAAATCATTTTCTTCTCCACCATCAGATTTTGCCACTTAATCTCATTCATAGATTTTGCCGCTTAAAACTTTCTCAGTACTTGTGTCAATAACACGTTTCAATTTGCTCCGTTAGATCTTCTTTGAATTTTGTTAGTTGTTGATCTGCGTAACAAACTTTATCTGTTACCTTGATGTTATACTCTTGCCAGCTCATCAATCTTATCGGCTAAACTAATCATTTAATTCATTCTGTCCTCCTCGGTTAACAAAGAATGCGTCAGTGAACACTGCTCGATTAATACTGCGGTCGGTATATACTTCACTCCATCGGTGTATACTAGAAATATTTCATTTACCGACAACACTACTTTGTGTCTTTTAGCTCTATACTTCATCATAGATGAATGCAACATAATGAAGTCAATATCATCAAGTCATAGTTTCATCAACAAGTTACTCAATGTGTTCCTTACCCTTATTTGTCATGTACATCTTTCCTCATGTAGATTTCTTTGTTCTTCATTTCTTTTCCACTTTTCTTCAGATGTCTCAGTGTAGTAACTTACAAGATAAGTGTTGTCAAAATAGTTGACATCAATGACAACATAATACTGATTTAATCATATTACATATCTAATCAGCAACTCCTCAGTGATCTTGCAATCAAGGATTCTTCAATCAAATTCCAAATCAGTTGTAGTCAATAATCTCTCCCTTTCGCATTGATGGCAACTCAAGTAATATGAAATGTACCATACACATACCAAACATACATTCCACAACTTTGTGAACAAATGTTGTAAGTCAAATAGACTTAATATGTTTAATCACTACATTATTGAACTAGCATTAATTAATACAACTTTACCATTTTGTAGTTGTAATCTTTTCAGTTCTTTTGTTCCATTCAGACTATCTCTCCCTTAGATAGTTCTTATCGATGCTCATGTTTTCAAACCTTTCAACCTCTTTCATATTGTTCATCTCTCCCTTTCATTGTTGTACATTCCTTTCATATTGTTCATCTCTCCCTTTGACAACAATGCCAAAGAAACAAATAAACAATCAACTCTGTAGTAGCCAAGTAACTCTCTGTGGTGTTCAATACTTCCTCTGTATCTTTATATACTGATATCTCATCGGTTCAAGTGCTCAAACTTAATCACAACCTTGAACATGATTCAAAGTGTGAACTATGCTGCATCAACATGAATGATCTTTTGATAAAAGTAGACTGATGCAACATCCAGATCACCTTAGTGACTGATAGACAGGGGACGAACCCCAAGTCTAGTCTTCAAGTATTCAAATGTGTCCTTTGGTAGGGGTTTTGTAAAAATATCAGTAAGTTGTTCTTTAGATGTAAAAAATTCTAACTTTACTTGCTTCTCTTGTACTTGTTCTCTTAAGTAATGATACTTGATAGATATATGCTTTGTCTTAGAGCGCATCACAAGATTCTTTGAAATATTAATAGCACTAGTGTTGTCACAATATATAATCATCGGGTCAGTGATTACCTCATTCATGCCTTCCAACACTTGTTTGATATATGCAATGTTTGAACAGTTAGTAGCAACATCAACATACTCTGCTTCAACTGTAGACTGAGAAATACAAGCCTGCTTTTTACTTGTCCAGGTTACAAGTCTTTCACCAAATAAAAATGCTCCTCTGGTGGTGCTTTTTCTATCATCCACATTTCCAGCCCAATCAGCATCGGTGTAAACTTTCAGTTCAAACTTCCCTTCCTTAGAATACCATAATCCATAATTCTCTATTTTCTTCAAGTATCTTAAAATCCTTTTTGTAGCTATCATGTGTGATTGTCTAGGGTTAGCAGAAAATCTTGCAACAATTCCCACAACATGTGCTATATCTGGCCTACTGTGAACTACATACATTAACTTACAAATCATGGATCGGTAAAGTGTCTGATTTACCTCAGTAGTTTCATCCTCCTTTGTCAATTTGCATCTAGTAGCCATCGGTGTTCCCATAGGTTTAGTATCTTCCATGCCAAATGTCTTCAGTACTTCCTTTATGTATTTAGATTGTGTGATGAATATGCCATCACTCTGTTGAATCACTTGTAGTCCAAGAAATAACTTAATCTCTCCAAACATAGACATTTCAAATTCCTTTTGCATTTCATCAGCAAATGCCTTGCAGAAAAGATCTGAGCCACCAAAGATAATGTCATCAACAAATATTTCAGCAATGATAATAGTATCATCAGTATCACCTTTCACATACAAATTGTTGTTTTCACTTGTTCTTACAAATCTAATACTTAACAAATAAGTATGCAGTCTTTCATACCATGCTCTCGGTGCTTGCTTTTGTCCATATAAAGCTTTATGTAATCTACATACCATGTCTTTATTGTCGGGATCAACAAATCCTTCAGGTTGTTCAATGTAGACTTTTTCTTCAAGTATACCATTAAAAAATGTTGACTTCACATCCATTTGATAGACTTTGAATTTCTTATGTGCAACATATGCAAGTAGCATTCTAACTCCTTCCAATCTAGCAATAGGTGCAAATGTCTCACCATAGTCAATGCCTTCTTGTGCATATCCCTTGCATACTAATCTAGCTTTATTTCTTGTGACTTCACCATTTTCATTCAATTTATTCCTGTATATCCACTTAGTACCGATAACATTCTTATCTTTTGGTCGGGGTACTAAGGACCAGGTTTTGTTCTTTTCTACTTGTTCTATTTCCTCTTTCATTGCATTAACCCATTCTTCATTCTCTAATGCAACTTTCATAGTTTTAGGTTCAAACTCACAAATTAGACATGTACCTTGTGTTGTTTTGCTTCTGGTTTGCATTCCAGCATGTCTATCTCCAATGATTTGTGTTTCAGGATGATGTCTTCTGACAAAACTAGCCAAGACTTGATTTCTCCTTTCTTGTTCATCCTGCTTAGGGTCATTTCCTTGCTCGACAGCTTCTTCATGTTCATCGATTTGTGGTGCCTGTTGTACTACATTGTTTCCATGCTGACTGATTGTTATAGCTTGCGGTGTCGGTAGATACTCTAGATGTTCAATGTAAGTGAATCTACCGTAATCTTCTGGTTCTTTTTTACTTTTCTCTGTGTACTTGTCATCAAACTCATCAACACGAACATTAGTACTTTCAACAATCTTATTTGTAGCCTTATTCAAACATTTGTATGCTTTACTTGTAGTGGAATATCCAAGAAATATTCCTTCATCTCCTTTAGAATCAAATTTTCCATTTCTCTCATCTTTCAAGATAAAGCATTTACTTCCAAAATTTTTGAAATAACTTACAGTAGGTTTGTGTCCAAACCATAGTTCATAAGGTGTTCGGTTGGAGTCCTTCTTCAGTTGTACTCGGTTAAGAACATATACAGTCGTGCTGACAACTTCCCTCCAATATGTCTGAGCAACATGTTTCTGTATTATCAATATTCTAGCACAGTCAATTATAGACCTATTCCTTCTTTTAGCAATCTTGGTGCTAATACCTGCCTCTTGATTCCATGTTCATTGCAAAATTTAGTAAATTCATCAGACATAAATTCACCTCCTTTATCAGATCTTAAGCATTTTATTTCTTTTCCAGTTTCTTTCTCTACCTTAGCTTTATACCACTTAAACATTTTGAAAGCTTCAGATTTCTCTTTCAAGAACATAACAGTCATCTGTCTAGTATAATCATCAACAAAAAGAATAAAATATCTATCACCAAAACAACTCTGAGTTCTCATAAGACCACACAGATCGGTATGAACCAACTCAAGTATCTTCTTTGTTGAATAGTCTTTGCTTTTAAAACTAGACTTAGTCATCTTACCTTTCTGATATTCATGGCACATGGCATGATCAGGTTTTGTCAAGTTAGGCAATCCTCTAACTCTTTTCTTTCTACTAATCTTGATCATGTTGTCAAAGTTCACATGGCATAACCTTCTATGCCACAACCAAGCATCTTCATCCTTTATTAACAAACAATAAGATTGATCTATATCAAGATAGAATAGATTACCTCTGGATTGTGTACCAGTTCCGACAAGTCTTCCTCCATCATCATAAATCTTCACCTTTTTGCTCTCAAAAGCTAGTCGGTGGCCTGAATTGTTCAGCTGAGCCACACTTATTAGATTATAGTTCAGTCCATCTACCCAATATGCATTTTCACATTGTAATCTGTCATTGATCATCGGTGAGCCTTTACCTCTTACCATACAAGGTGCATCATTTCCCATTCTCATAGATCCTCCATTATATTCAACAAGATGATCAAACTTCTCTACATCACCGGTCATATGATGTGTGTAGCCACCGTCTATGATCCATGTATCATTTCTGCTTACTTTAGAGATCAGTGCTATCTCTTCATGTTTCTCTTCCTCTTCTGAGTCATCTTTCATAGCAACAAATACAACTTCTATATCATCATCATAATCATATTCAGTTTCAATATCTTCAGCTATGTAACATACCTTTTTTCCTTTTTCATCTCGGTTGTCTCTATTGTTGTGTCGGTAACCTCTATTGACTCTTCTCCCATAGCTTCCTTCAGATCAGTCTTTGGATCTATCATCATCTTTCTTCTATGGACATCTAGTAGCGATGTGACCGACTTCTTTACAATTAAAGCATGCTAAAGGTAGCTTACCTCTATACCTTCCTTTTCCTTTGGGAAATCTTCTGGCCATAAGTGCTTCAAGCTCATCAAGTTCATCATCGGTATTGTCATCACTATCACAATTCTTACTATTCCTGCTAGACTTTCCAATCTTCAGAAAAGACATGAAAGCAGATTCAAAAGAAGGAACAACACTATTATCAAAATTGTTTAATTCAAAGGTTGTAAGTTTACCAATCAGAGTGTCAAGAGTGAGGTTGGATGTAGCTCTTGTTTCATGAATTGCAGAAATTCTGATTGCATAAACTGGTAGCAAAGTTCTGAGAATCTTGCTTATCACTGTTTCATCATCAATCACTCTATCAGATGCTCTAATAGCATGTACCACCTCTTTGAGTCTTTGAATATTAGACAATGTTCTCACCTTCTTTCATTCTCATATCATCAAATCTTCCTCTCAGACTTTCAGCTCGGGCTCTTTTGACATTCAGATCTCCACTGTAGATTTGTGCTAATTTATCCCACATTCCTTTGGCAGTTGTGCATGTCTTGATATCTTCAAATTCAACATCAGTATAGGTAGCAACAAGTTCCATCATAGTAACATTGTGTTCATGCTTATCCTTCAGTTGATTAATAGTTAGGGGACCAGTGGGTGGTTGCATGTAGCCATTTTCCATCAGATCTAGTGCTGAGTTCCCAATTCCAGATATGTGCAGCTTCATTCTGCTTTGCCATACTGCGAAGTTCTCTTTATTCAGTTTCGGTACTTCCCTCTTATACATCTTGAGACCTTTATGCTTAAGTCTTTAAAACTCTGTTCCAAGCAACTTAGCTTTGATACCAATTGTTATAATAACTGAGAGGGGGGTGAATCAGTTATCTTGTGTCCCCAAACAAAATGTATAATTCAAAACAATTTCTTCAATTTTTGCTCGTCGGTAAGTAATAATAACTCTCATTGTCTGTGCTTTTACCGATTACCAGTCTAATACTTATAACAATTTACCGATCAAATCTAACATGTAACATGCAAAGTATGATAACAAACACATATCACAACCAACACATAACACAAGAGATTTAATGTGGAAACCCTGTAAAGGGAAAAACCACTTGGGACCGGCAACCCAAAATTGTTCACTCTTTTGAAGTGAAGTCGGTTAAGACCCAACCCTATTAAAGGTTACAAACACACTGTCAGGTGTGACCTTGTTAGAGGATTTTAGACTAGAAGTTATCGTCCAACCAGCATTCACTATGGGGTTGATAGGATAACAATGTTCATTCTATGAATGATACATCATAAGACTTTTAGAGTCCACTCGGTTAAGAGATTTAGATTGTATACAATGGTTAAATATGTAACAGTAAATGAACTGCTTTAATACAACTTCAATTGCAGATTACAGATCAATATTTAGTCCATACAAATCCTTCTAATCAATAATTCACTTCAGATTTAATACTGTATCAACTTACTGTCCGTTGTTAAGTGCTCTCTGTAGCTTGGTAATTGCTCTACAGCTCGGTTCTTACTAACTAGTATGATCAGAATGCATGAAAACCTTATTCACGCGATAATTCTGCAACTTCTTCTTCTTCCTACTTTTTCTTAAATAAATTATGTTCTCTTATATAGACAAGTAAATCATTTTCTTCTCCACCATCAGATTTTGCCACTTAATCTCATTCATAGATTTTGCCACTTAAAACTTTCTCGGTACTTGTGTCAATAACACATTTCAATTTGCTCCGTTAGATCTTCTTTGAATTTTGTTAGCCGTTGATCTGCGTAACAAACTTTATCTGTTACCTTGATGTTATACTCTTGCCAGCTCATCAATCTTATCGGCTAAACTAATCATTTAATTCATTCTGTCCTCCTCGGTTAACAAAGAATGCGTCGGTGAACACTGCTCGGTTAATACTACGGTCAGTATACACTACACTTCGTCGGTGTATACTAGAAATGTTTCATTTACCGACAACACTGCTTTGTGTCTTTCAGATCTATACTTTATCATAGATGAATGCAACATAATGAAGTCAATATCATCAAGTCATAGACTCATCAACAAGTTACTCAATGTGTTCCTTACCCTCATCTGTCATGTACATCTTTCCTCATGTAGATTTCTCTGTTCTTCATTTCTTTTCCACTTTTCTTTAGATGTCTCGGTGTAGTAACTTACAAGATAAGTGTTGTCAAGCTAGTTGACATCAATGACAACATAATACTGATTTAATCATATTACATATCTAATCAGCAACTCCTCAGTGATCTTGCAATCACAGATTCTTCAATCAGATTCCAAATCAGTTGTAGTCAACAACGACTTGTGGTAACTGGATGATATCTCCTAATCAGGATAGAATCTGGGCATGCGAAGTTGAATAGTTGATGAAGACATTATGATAGTGATGTGGATGTGACAACATGGTCAGAGGTAGCACAAGTGAAGAATTATTTTGTTTGGAAGCTGACAATTTTTATGTAATTATGAAATATTGTGTAACGTGTGAAGGTTTATATTTTGTAATTGGTTAAGCCTTGTTGGCTGACACATTTGTAATTATTTGAGTGTGGTATAAAGGAAGAACGGTTGTCCTTTATTGTAGTAAGAATGTATGCAAGGAATTGCAGAATTGAGTAATATATACATAAGAGGATATGTGAATTACAAAGATCTGATATCGAGATCTGGTGAAGCAGTTGGTGCGGTTTGGCATAGACAAAGGAGGAAAGATAATTTGATGAAATCAGTAATTATTTGGTATTATTCTATTTGAGTAATACAAAGATCAGTTGGACAGTGTGTTCATATATCTTTCCCTTGAAGCTGTTTGGATAGTGGGTCCTTCTGTCTTCCATAACTCCTAACAGGGTTAGAATCTTTTAATAGGGATTCAAAGTCTCCTAACAAGGACTCATATGTACTGAATGTATTTCATAAGGCTCTTAAAAAATTCTATCCTCTCACAAGGAATTTTTATATTGGTACATCTTTTTTGGGCATCATTCCCACCGGGGTTTACTCTCTGATCAAGAGGTTCCCTAGTCAACATATCTTGTGTTATTGTATATGTTTATCTTTCTATTGTTGTTGCTTACATTGATTACATGGTTGAAATCTATTAATGGTGATAAAAGTTGTATTTATCTGATAACTGATTCACCCCCCCTCAGCTATCTTGGTGGACTTTACTTTCTAACAATTGGTATCAGAGCAGCAGGTCCTTGAAGGAAAAGTTTAACAACTTAAGGAGATCCATGACGAATCATTTCAAGAAAGAAATCCCTAAGTTTGATGGAGTAAACTATGACAACTGGAAATAAAAGATGAAGACACATTTTCTATGTTTAGGACCAGGGTACTGGTTAATGACAAAGAATGCGAAGACTATCATTAAGGAAGACAAAATTGAAGAATGTACTAATGAGGAAAGATATATGTTCATGTGTAACATACTTGCTAGAGAAGCACTCTTGTCAGCCCTTCCGGAGAATGAATATAGTCAGGTAAAATATCTAAGAACATCTCATGAAATTTGGTTAGCTTTAAAATCTACTTTTGAAGGTGATTACATTCAAAGAGAGTTAGATTACATAATTGGATATGTGCATTTGAAGATATAAGAATGATGGAAGATGAATTTGTTAGAAGATATATTGGTAGAATGTCAGAGATTGTTGCAGGTATCAAGTCTTGTGAAGGAAATAAGACAGAGAATGAAGTGATATGGAAGATTCTAAATATATTAACTCTTGTATTTAAGCATACAACACAGATGATTGAACAAGTTATACCTTGTACTGAGAACTTTACCAGAGAAACTCTTCTTGGAAGACTAGAAGCAACAAAGATAAGCTTGAGACAATTGGGAGATCTACCTAGAATTGAGACGACATTCAGTGCACTTAGTGTTCGCCCTACCTTGTCAAGAAGCATTAGTGTAAGTGGAGACTATGCTAGTGGCAGTAGATCCAAGACTGAAGAAGATAGAAAGATTGAGGAAGGAATTGCCTTTCTTGTGAAAAGAGAACCAGAAGGGAAGAAAATCTTCAAATGTTGGACTTGTCAAGAACATGGTCATTTTGCATCTAAATGTCCTAAGAGAGTAAATAAATATAAGAAGAACTTTAAACCTAGAAGATCTAAAGAATGTTACTATGCTAATGATGAAGAATTTGAGGCTAGTATTGAGAAATCCCTAAGTGAAAGTGATAATGAGAATGGTGATATAAGATTTGTAGCAATAAAAGAAGAAAACTCTGAAACTGAAGTTAGAGAAGAAAAAGCTTTAGTTTCCCAAGTAGAAAAGAGAATTGATTGGATTATAGATAGTGGTTGTTCACATCATATGATTGGTGACATGAAGACGTTTATAAAGTTTAACAATTATGATGGAGGAATAGTTAGAGTTGGAAACAATGCACCTTGCTTGATAAAAGGAATAAGATCTATTACTCTTGATGGAAAGACTAACACTGATGATGTTTATTTTGTGGATGGATTGAAACATAATCTTTTGGGTGTTGGATAGTTAGTTGATAAGGGATATCAAGTTTGGTTTACTGAGAAAACTTGTGTGATCAAGGATAAGGATGGTAACTTGATTGGAACTGGATCAAGAACCATAGGTAATGTATTTCAGTTGAACTCTGTAGAGATGACATGTTTGATTACAAGAATTGATGACAGTTGGTTATGGCACAAATGTTTTGTCATATAAACTTTGATAACATTGTGAAAGTAAGTACTACACTTGCAGCAAGAGATTTGCCTAAGATTATGAAACCTACTAACATGATTTGCAAAGAATGTGTTATGGCTAAGCAGAAGAGTAGTTCATTTCCTAGTAAGAAGTTCACATCAACAGAGAAGTTGGAAATTGTTCATACAGATTTGAGCAGTCCCACAAGGACTAGAGGATTCTATGGTCAAAGATATTTTATGATTCTTGTTGATGATTTTACAAGAATGATGTGGATTGCATTTCTTAAAGAAAAGTATGAGGCATTTGATAAGTTTAAAGTAATTAAGAACAAAGTTGAGAATGAATTTGGAATGAAGATTAAATGTTTAAGATCAGATAGAGGTGGAGAATTTACTTCAAAAGAATTTAACACTTTCTGTGAAGTGAATGGTATTAAGAGTCAATTTTCAGCCCCTAGAACACTTGAACAAAATGGTATTATAGAAAGGAGGAACATATCAGTAATTGAAGCAGCAAGAGCTATGTTATTTGAAAATGATTTGGTGAAGATATTCTGGAGAGAAGAAGTGAATACAATAGTATATACAATGAACGGAGTACAAATTAGAGCAAACACATACAAGACACCTTATGAATTGTGGTTTGGATATGCACCATCAGTTAAGTATTTTAGAATTTCTAGAAGTAAATGTTACATTAAGAGAGATGATGACATTAGAAAGTTTGACCCTAGAAGTGATGAAGGTATATTTATTGGTTATTCATTGAAAATCAAAGCTTACAGATGTTTCAATAAAAGAACTAAAACTATTTTTGAGAGCGCAAATGTTAAAGTTGATGAAAAGTTCAAAATTCAGGAAAGAATTCTTAATTATGAATCAGATGAAGGAACTCGTCCTAGAAATGATCAAGAAAATGTTGAATTATTTTATGAAATTGATAGTGATTTGTAGAATGAAAGTCATATTGGGGAAATCAGAGAAGAACCTAGAGCAGAACTTAGAGTTGAATCAAGAACTGAGACAATGACACCTAACATGAATCTAGCATGAAATCATCCCGTTCATCAGATTATTGGGAGCATAGAAAAAGGAGTTCGGACGTGAAATAAGGTACAAGAAGAACTATGTTTGATTTCTCAAATTGAACCTAAATCTATTGATGAAGCTTGTAAAGATGAATATTTGATTAAAACAATGAAGGAAGAACTAGATCAAATTGAAAAGAACAAGACTTGGGAGTTGGTCCCTTGACCTAAAGATATGAATGTTATAGGAACTAAATGGGTATTCAGGAATAAGATGAATGAACAAGGAGAAGTTGTAAGGAACAAAGCAAGATTGGTATGTAAAGGTTACTCACAGCAAGAAGGAATTGATTATGAAGAGACTTTTGCACCTGTTGCAAAAATTGAAGCAGAAAGAATTTTTTTGGCTTATGCAGCTTATAAGAAATTCAAAGTATATCAGATGGATGTGAAGTTAGTATTTCTGAATGGAGAATTAGAAGAATAAGTCTACATTGAGTAGCTCGAAGGTTTTCCCTTAACTCATGAAGGAGACATGGTATGTAAACTTAACAAAGATTTATATGGACTTAAACAAGCACCTAGAACTTGGTATGAAAGACTAGATAAGTATTTGATAAAATTGGGATTTGCCAAAGGCACAACAAATAGTAATTTGTATATGAAAGAAATTGAGAATGGTTTGTTGATTGTAGTTATCTTTGTTGATGATATTATCTTTGGTGGAGAAGATGAAGCTAGTGATAAATTTGTAGATGAAATGAAGACTAAATTTGAAATGAGCATGATTGATGAGATGAATTTTTTTTTAGGATTACAGATAACATAGAATAGTGATGGTATTTTCTTATGTCAAAAAAAGTATCTGAATGACTTATTGAAGAGATTTGGAATGGAAAATTGTAAGCCGGTTGGCACATCTATGGTAACTGGTCATAAGTTATCTAGCACAGATGAAACTCCTGTAGTTGAACAAAAGAAGTGCATATCTATGATTGGAGGATTGCAATATTTAACCCACACAAGACCAAATATATCACATGCGGTTGGAATTGTTGCAAGATTTTAAGCTGATCCTAAAGAGTCACATTATGCAGCAGTAAAAAGAATATTGAGGTACTTGAAAGACAAAATTGAATATGGATTATGGTATGAAAAATCTGATGATTTTACCCTATGTGCATATACAAATGCAAATTGGGGAGGTAGTGTTGATGACAAAAAGAGTACAAGTGGTCGAACATTTTTCCTTGGAGGAAGATTGGTTTCTTGGCTAAGCAAGAAATAAAATTGTATTTCACAGAGCACAACAAAAGAAGAATATGTAGCAGTAACAAACAATTGTAATCAAATAATATGGATGAAACAAATGTTGAAGGATATTGTAATTAAATTTGATGAGCCTGTTGTTATACACTGTGACAACACTAGTACAGTAAGTATGTCTAAGAATCCTGTATTGCATTCTAAGACAAAGCATATAGAAATAAAATATCATGTTGTAAGAGAGAAAGTTGTAGAGAAAGAAGTTAGACTTGAGTATATAAGTACAAAAGAGAAGATTGCAGATATATTTACAAAGCCCTTACCTAAAGATACATTTGAGTATTTGAGAGGTATGCTTGGGGTTATGCCCCAACCTACTTTTGAGAAGTGATGCAGATTGTTGCATCAGTCCAGTGGTGTATGAGCTCTATCTTTTTTGGACTAGATGCTGATACTACCGCTATGGGGGAGTATGTGTGTTTTGAGCTGAGTCATGAAGGACTCTAGTGAATTTATTTTTCTGAAAAGTGTCTTTTGACTTTTGAGAATTGACATATTGATGTTTACTTTTGTCATTGATGACAATGGGGGAGAAGTATACATGAAAAAAAAAATTATATATAAAAAAAATCATCTATGGGGAGAAGGATACAAATAAAAGAGAGAAGAACAAAACGGAGAAGAGAAAAAAGAGAGAGAAAAGAAAAGAATCCGTTGGAGGAGATGAATCAATATAAAATGAAAAACCTAAAAGATTTGATTGATGAAGAGGATTTGAAAAGATTGATTGATTTGATTAATGAAGAGGATTTGAAAATATTTTAGAGCAGTAGTGTTGTAGTTTGGTATTTATGAAACTTGGATGTTTTTTCATCTATGTTGCCATCAATGCCAATGGGGAAGATTGTTAGGAATGAATGCTGAATATATCCTATGGGGGAGTATTCAGAACCATTCTGTAGCAGTTGTATGTTGCATTCATGAATGTGGTTGTCATTGATGTCAACACAATGATCTATTGGAGATTAGTAGAGAAGCAGACAATGTTTGAATTAACGCACATGGAGTATTGAAGATCAAGCTATGCGGAGTTGCGGACTTACTCTATATTATGTCCTAAGATCGTGGTCAAGAGTGCGTACAGAAACTCAATTATTCATGACAGTTATGTGTAATTCAATGGAAGCAGTATTCAAGGAGTCTTCTTGAGAAGCAGCTTGTGGTAACTGGATGATATCTCCTAATCGGGATAGAATCTAGGCATGCAAAGTTGAACAGTTGATGAAGACATTATGATAGTGACGTGGATGTGACAACATGGTCAGAGGTCGCATGAGTGAAGAATTATTTTGTTTGGAAGCCGACAATTTTTATGTAATTATGAAATATTGTGTAACGTGTGAAGGTTTATATTTTGTAATTGGTTAAGCCTTGTTGGCCGACTCATTTATAATTATTTGAGTGTGGTATAAAGGAAGAATTGTTTTCCTTTATTGTAGTAAGAATGTATGTAAGGAATTGCGGAATTGAGCAATATATGTTGTAAGAGGATATGTGAATTGCAGAGATTTGATATTGAGATTTGGTGAAGCAGTTGGTGCGGTTTGACACAGACAGAGGAGAAAAGATAAGTTGACATCAATAATTATTTGGTATTATTATATTTGATTAATACAAAGATCAGTTGGATAGTGTGTTCAGTGATCTTGCCCTTGAAGCTATTTGGACAATGAATCCTTCTATCTTCCATAACTCCTAACAAGGTTAGAATCTTTTAACATGGATTCAAAGTCTTCTCACAAGGACTCATATGTACTGAATGTATTTCATAAGGCTCTTAACAGAGTCTATCCTCTCACAAGGAATTTTATATTGGTACATCTTTTGTGGGCATCATTCTCACCGGGGTTTACTCTCTGATCAAGAGGTTCCCTAGTCAACATATCTTGTTTTATTGTGTTGTTGTGTATGTTTATCTTTCTATGGTTGTTTCTTACATTGATTACATGGTTTAAATCTGTTAATGGTGATAAACGTTGTATTTATATGATACCTGATTCACCCCCCTCTCAATTATCTTGGTGGACTTTACTTTCTAATAGTCACATGTAGGGATGTTGTACTTAGATTGAGTGAATTGAGCCACTTGTTGCAGAGCGGTGATGGTTTGAACCAAGCTACTAATGATAGGATTAGAAGACACAATAATAGGCATAGACACATTGGATGGCTAGAAAAGTTATAGGAGGTGGAAGGAAAATGTAACGATGTTGGTGGAGGATTAGAAGGAACATCAAGAGGATTGGAATATGTAAAAGGAACAACATTGTATGAAGGTAATGAAGAGGGTATGGAGGTAGGATGAACACTTGAAGGAAGTGAAGGGTTAGGAAGACCGACACTAAGAGGATTAGAGATTTGTATAGAAGTTGTCATGAAAGGTGACACATAGGTAGGAATGCTAGGAATAGTAGTGGAAATATGAATAGATGGTTCAACGGTTGTAGAAGGATGAATGTATTCTAACTCTTGAGCACATTCCATCAAAGGCTTAGCTTGAGTGTTAATAAGGTGTGATATACCATGCCAAATGGAGATGTTATTATCATCATGAGTGATAAGCTTCTTAATAGCCTCAATAGTGGCAACACTATCAGGATTTGTGTTCTCTTGCACAAGCCAAATTTCCAATTTATCAAACTCATGAGAGAGCTTATCAACTTGGGAATGATGAACTCTTAAGACTTCATCTTCATCATGGGAAGAGTGAGAAGAGTTATGCTTCATGATATGATAGGATTGGGATCTTGAGGGAAAATATTAGTATCATCATGGGTCCTAGGAAGAAAAGAGGAATCATGATCAAAAGAGCCCATGAGTCTATGAATTCTCCCAATGGGAATGCTAGAGGTTGGAATTAGTGTAATAAAGCTCATAAAAGAGGAGATCACAAAAGGAAACTCTAATGAGATCTATCCACACAATTATCAATATAACAAAGAGCATAAAAAGAAAGATTTAACCACACAAATATAGCTAAATCTAACTCCAAAATCCATAAGGAAAGGGGGAATGCATTGGGTTCACCAAAATAAGGTAAACAACCAATGCAAAAGGGGAGATAAAGGGATCTAACTCCAAAATCAAAAAGCGGAGATGCGTCAGGTTCACCAAAATGTTTAGGGGTGAAATGGATACTAATGAATCTAACAATATAAACTATGTGAGATGAGTTCATTAATTAACCATTCCAACACTAACACTCAAAATACAAGAGAAAGAGGGGCTTCTAAACATAACTCTCAATATAACCCAAGTTAGATTAGAGAAACCAAAGAAGATGAAAAGATGCCAATGCTAAACCCAAATTAAATCAAGGAAGTACGCAAGCAAGTCTCCTTTCATACAATGTAGGATTTGATTAAAGATATGTAAATGCAAATGTGAAATTGAACCAATTGATTTCATGAGAAAAGTAAGATAGATCTAGATGCTAAGTGTATGCAATAACCCCAATTAAGATACGAAAATAGGTCTAGACTAAGAAATGAAATGAATGATAGAGTACTCACCTTGAAATGTGTAGAGGAATATGTCATTTTCTCTGAAAACTATAGATTCGAACTTGTGACATAAATTTTGACTGCGGATTCGTGATCACAACAGAAAACCCAGAAAATGCCATTTTTCTCAAACCTCCAGGAACATGTCGACTTGGTGCAACATGTTCCAGACACTTTTCCACAAAGTCATCGTGTTCCTGGGACGCTGTAGCAAAGTCGACCTAACTTCTTCAAAAATATCTTAAAAAGTAGTTCCAGATTTGTGGTTGTAATTCTAATATCCTGTTCCTTTATTGTAGAAACCCTTGTCAATAAGGATTTTGTAATGCTTGTATATTGTAGATGTTGAATTTGCAATGATAGATGTAGGAAATATCCACAAATGTAATAGATCTACCAAAACCACATCATGAAACTATTAGGAATAACAATCCACAATAGAACTAAGAGGGGGGGTGAATTAGTTATATAATAGATTATTAAACTTTAAATTTTAAGCAACAACAATATCAAATCCAATGAACACAATGAATGCCAACACAATAACAAAATATTTTGGTCTCGGGGAAACCCTGTTAAAGGTAAAAACCCTGGTGGGAATTAGCACCCACAAATGATGTACTGAGAGTATAATTATCCTTGTTAGAAGATATAGCCCTCTTAGGAGCTTATTGAAACATTGCAGTACATAGTCCTTGTTAGAGGACAGACCCTGTTAAGATTCAAGATAAAAAAGGGAGGGCTCACTGCCCAAAGAAGGTTAAGTCCACCTTCAAAACTCATTGTTCGCAACACAAGTGTATATGAAGAAATACACAATCTTTGAACTGTTTGGCAATAGTTGTCTTTTCTTGATCAGTTCCAATGAAGTCCACCAACAAACCTCTGCTCTACATACATCAGACACAAGCTCATAGCTTTTACAACCTCTCTATACCATCTTCTGCTCATCCATATCTTTTCCAAAGAAAAGACCTTTCATTTATACCTTATTACAATTTTTATAAACAGGTCGGCCCATAAGGCTTTCCTAATTACAAAAAATTGCATAAACCCTTGCTAAGATACACACGGTATCTAGAACAAGTATACAATGATTACATTACAACAATTAAGGACTGACATCCTTAATTCAAGTTCGCCATCTGTCATAGACGCTACATCTCCGTAGTTGGCTTTCAAATAGATCACCTTCTAAAACACATGCAATAGATGATGTCATCCTGCATTTCATACCTTGCACAGTTCATAGAACATTCTTCAATACTCTAACTTTCATCTGTGAAGTTCGCATGCAGTGATTCCATATTGCTTGTAAGCTATACACAAAACACAGAGACTAACTCTGTCATTTCTCACTGTCATAGTCAGTGACCAGTCTTCACCAAAATATCTGTAACTCATCCAATATGAAACATTACATGATGCAATCTTGGATATAAGATCACAACATCCTCCTGAACTCTCATCTGTCTTTGCAACATCTGAAACATCTGTACAGTGTCCGTACAGTGTGATAACCAATCTGATTTCCTCACATAAACATATGTTGAGATCAGTGACAAACCACAAATGACAATATTATGAGTGCCCATTCAGTAACGTAGTGATTAAACATATTAAATGTCTCAATCACCTCTCCATGCATTAGCAATATTCAACAATCTCCCCCTTTGGCATTGATGTCAACATATGGGAAAATTCATCATCCCAAAGTTATATCAATCCAAAGTTCTGCAACCAAACAATCTCCCCATACAGTAGGGATTTTCTCATAGCAAGACTCCCCCTTTGACAATAATGGAAAAGGGTGCCATGAGTCATCAACTGCTTTCCAACATCTTTCTTCCATGATCACTCCCCTTGAGGAGTAGATCCTTACATCCAGTCTAGATTATGATAAGGCTCTGAAAACCCCTAGACTGATGCATCTCTGCATCATTTAATTTTGACTAGGAGGGGCCTAAACCCCCAACATACCTCTGAGATATTCAAAGGTATCTTTCGATAGTGGCTTTGTGAAGATGTCTGCAATCTTCTCTTTTGTACTAATATATTCTAATTTGATTTTCTTTTCTGCCACCTTGTCTCTCAAGAAGTGATACTTGATAGAAATATGTTTAGTTTTGGAGTGCATCATCGGATTCTTTGACATATTCACTGTACTAGTGTTATTACAATGGATAACTACAGGCTCATCAAAAGTTATTCAAATGTCTGTCAGCATTTGTTTCATCTAAACAATCTGAGTGCAATTTATGGCAGCAACAATATACTCTGATTCAATAGTAGATTGTGCTATGCAATCTTGTTTCTTACTTAGCCAAGAGACCAACTTTTTCCCAAGAAAAAATGCACCACCACTAGTACTTTTTCTGTCATCAATATTCCCTTCCCAATCAGCATCATTATAAGCATGAAGTTCAAAGCTATCATTTCTATCATACCATAAGACATAGTCTATGGTTCCTCTTAGATACTTCAGTATTCTTTTCACAACAACTAGATGTGTTTCTTTAGGTTTTGCCTGATATCTAGCCATAATTCCAACAACATTAGCAATATTTGGTCTGGTGTGAGTCAGATATTGTAATCCTCCAACCATTGATCTGTACAAAGTCTAAAAAACATTTTTTGATTCACCATCAATTGTTAGCTTATTACTAGTCACCATGGGTGTTCCTACTGGTTTATAGTCTTCCATTCCAAACTTCTTTAGCAATTCTTTGAGATACTTAGTCTGAGAAATAAAGATACCATTCTCATTCTGAGTTATTTGCAATCCAAGAAAGAATTTCATTTCGCCTATCATGGACATCTTAAATTCACTTTCCATTTCTTTAGCAAATTCATTACATAGATCATCATTACCTCCAAAGATAATATCATCTATAAAGAATTCTATTATCAGGATTCCATCTTCACTAGTTCTTAAATACAAATTATTGTTTGCATTACCTTTTCTGAATTCAAGCCGAAGTAGGTACTTGTCTAACCTTGCATACCAAGCCCTAGGAGCTTGCTTCAACCCATACAGAGCTTTCTTCAACTTGCACACCATGTCTGTATCTTCGCATAGAGGAAATCCATCAGGTTGTTCTATATAAACTTCTTCTTCAAGATCTCCATTCAGAAATGTAGATTTCACATCCATCTGATACACCTTGAAGTTCTTATGTGTAGCATAAGCCAAGAACAATCTTACCGCCTCTATTCTAGCAATAGGAGCAAATGTTTCTTCAAAGTCTATGCCTTCTTGCTGTGAGTATCCTTTACATACTAGCCTTGCTTTGTTTCTTACAACAGTTCCTTCTTCATTCATTTTGTTTCTAAAAACCCATTTCATTCTTATCACATTTTTGTTTTTAGGCCTAGGAACCAATTCCCAAGTATCACTATTCTTTATATAATTTAACTCTTCCTTCATAGCATTTAACCAAGATTCATCTCTGCATGCTTCATCTGTAGTTTTTGGTTCAACTTGAGAAATCGAACAAATTTCTTCTCTAACCCTTGATCTAGTTAGCACTCCCTGACTGGTATTGCTAATAATTTGATTTTCAGGATGGTTATTCTTTACATACCTCGGTGTTTTAGGAGTCTCAGTAGCCTTACTTGTGCTAGCATCACAAGCCTCTTTTTCACTTTCTACCTCAACAAGTTCTCCTTCTGCAACAACAACAATTTTTTTTATCTGATTACTGTCATACATTCTTTCTTGTATCTAAAACTTCTCATCTATTCTTACATTGTTACTTTCAATCATCTTCCTCAATCTTAGATTGAAACATTTGTAAGCCTTTCTCTTAACAGAGTAACCAAGGAAAATTCCTTCATCACTTCTAGCATCAAACTTCCCTATCTCATCATCTCTCTTGATATAACACTTACTACCAAATATTCTAAAATATTTTACAGTAGGAGTATGATCAAACCATAATTCATAAGGAGTCTTACTTGTACCTTCTTTGATCTGAATTGTGTTCAATGTATACACTATTGTTCCAAAAACTTCTCTCCAATGTACATGAGATACATTTCCTTCAATCAACATTGTCCTAGCAACATCAAGTATAGTCTTGTTCCTTCGCTCTGCTATCCCATTTTGTTATGGAGTCCTAGGAGCAGATGTCTCTCTTTATCCCATGCTCTTCGCAATATGAATTGAATACGCCTGAAGTAAACTCTCTACCTCTATCTGACCTTAAACAGTAGATCTTTAAACTTGATTCATTCTCTACTTTTACTTTGAACAACTTGAGTTTATCGAATGCCTCTGATTTTTCTTTCAAATAAGTGACCCACATCATTCTAGAGAAATCATCAACAAAGAGTATGAAATACCTTTCACCATAGTATGATTTTGTCCTTGTAGGTCTGTGTGTATCAGCTCTAACTTCTCTTTTTATGTATATTCTTTTCTTTTGTAAGTGCTTGTAGTATGTTTTCCCATGACACACTCTCTGCAAACAGTGTTAGATGGTTTCACAATCTTTGACAGATCTCTCACTGCATTAGTCATACTCGCCTTTACAATGTTATCAAAATTAACATGAAAAAATCTCCTATGCCATAACCAACTGTCATAAACTTTCACAACAAATCAAGAGGCTCCAGATGTATTTAATTCAAATACATTACCTCTAGACTTGGTACCGGTTGCAATCAGATTACCTGCCTTACTTTTGATAAAACATTTTCCATTGACAAAACTTAATTGCAACTCTTTATCCATTAACTGTCCAACACTCAACAAGCTATGTTTTAATCCTTCAACAAGCAATACATTATCTGTATTAGTCTTTCCATATAGATAAATAGATCCTACTCCTATGATAGATTTAGGAAGATTGTCCCCAAATCTCACAACACTGCCATCATACTTTACTAATTTAACAAACTAGTTCTTATCACCAGTCATATGATGAGAACACCCACTGTCTATTATCCATTCAGTTTTCTTGTCAACATGAGATACTAAATCTTTTTCCTCATGCACTGGTTCATCTATAATAGCAACAAATCCAATCTCTTCACAATCTAAATCATCATCATTAGAGATACCTTCACTAGCATAATAACATTCTTTGTCCCTTTTAATCTTTTCATAATTAGGTTTGTACTTAGGAACTCTTGTAGGACACCTAGATGCAAAATGACCTACCTTATTGCATGAAAAACATTTCAAGGGTAACTTTCCTTCAAAATTTCCCTTACCTATCAAACTTTCCCTTACCTAACCTATTACATCTAGATGCAAAATGACCTACCTTGTATGCAAATGCCTTAAATGCAGTTTCAACTTTAGGTACAATCTCTCCTAATTCTGTAGCTTCAAAGGTAGTTAGCTTTGCAATCAACATCTCTCTATTAAAGTTCAGAGTTAGAGGTATAGTTTCTTGAATAGAAATAGCCTTGAACTTGTAAGAAGGTGTCAAGGATCTAAGGATCTTCGCAATAACTTCATCTTCATCATAAGTGCCTCCGTAGTTTCTGATTCCAACTACAACTTTTGTAACCCTTTGAACATAGGCCCTAATGCTTTCATCCTCATTCATTTGCAACTTCTCCATCTTTGTCTTCCAGTTTTGTAACTTCGCTTGCTTGGTATACTTGTCTCCCTAATACAGTGCTTCTAATCTTTCCCAAATCAGGAATGTTGAATCCAAGTCTTTGACTTCAGTAAACTCTCCTTCAGAGAGTGCGTTGATCAGTGCTTCTCTTGCGATCATGTTAAGTGAAAATATCTTCTTTTCATCCTCAGTAGCTGTTGTCAATTCATCTTCGGTCTTTATAGCCACCTTTTTCCTTGTAATCAACTAATAGTCAATCCCCAAACAAAATAGGTGAGTTCGCATTTTGTTCTTCCAACTGTCAAAGTTTTCAGGATCAAATTTCAAACTATCCTTCCTATAGAATACCATCTCCAAGATCACCTCAAACTGTTAAGATTTCTCTCTAAGGACCACTTTCTCTAATACCAATTGTTAGGAATAACAGTCCACAATACAACTGAGAGGGGGGTGAATAAGTTGTATAACATATTATTAAACTTTAAACTTTAAGAAACAACAATATCAGATCCAATGAACACAATGAATGCCAACACAATAACAAAATATTTTGGTCTCAAGGAAACCCTGTTAAAGGTAAAAACCTCGGTGGGAATTAGCACCCACAAATGATGTACTGAGAGTATAGTTATCCTTGTTAGAAGATATAGCCCTGTTAAGAGCTTATTGAAATATTGCATTATATAGTCCTTGTTAGAGGACAAAACCTGTTAGGAGTCAAGAACAAAAAGGGAGAGCTCACTGCCCAAGGCTCACTACCTAAAGAAGGTTAAGTCCATGTTCAAAACTCACTATTCACAACACAAGTGTATATGAAGAAATACACAATCTTTGAATTGTTTGGCAGCAACTATCTTTTCTTGATCAGTTCCAATGAAGTCCACCAACAAACCTCTTCTCTACATACAACAAACACAAGCTCACAGCTTTTACAACCTCTCTATACCATCTTCTGCTCATCCATATCTTTTCCAAAGAAAATACCTTTCATTTATACCTTATTAAAATTCTTATAAACAGGTCAGACCATAAGGCTTTCCTAATTACAAACAATTACGTAAACCCTTGCTAAGATACACACGGTATCTAGAACAAGTATACAATGATTACATTACAACAATTAAGGATTGACATCCTTAATTCAAGTTCACCATCCATCATACACACTACATCTCCGTAGTTGGCTTTCAAATAGATCACCTTCTAGAACACATGCCATAGATGATGTCATCCTGCATTTCATACCTTGCGGAGTTCATAGAACATTCTTCAATACTCTATCTTTCATCTTTGACATTTGCATGCACTGATTCCATATCGCCTGTAAGCTATACACAAAACACAGAGACTAACTCTATCATTTCTCACTGTCATAGTCAGTGACCAGTCTTCACCAAAACATTTGTAACTCATCCAATATGAAACATTACATGATGCGATCTTGGATATAAGATCACAACATCCTCCTGAAATCTCATCTATCTTCCTAGCATCTAAAACATCCGTATAGTGTCCGTACACTATGATAACCAGTCTGATTTCCTCACAGAAACATATATTGACATCAGTGTCAAAACACAAATGACAACAATATGAGTGCCCATTCAGTAACATAGTGATTAAACATATTAAATGTCTCAATCACCTCCCGATGTATTAGCAATATCCAACAAAACCCATGTATGTAAACATGCATCAATGAAGAAGATGATGAATGCATCAATGTAAATCTCCTCCCTTGATGGCCAACAAAATGCTAGATCTTGAAGAGGAAATGCTCACAAAGGATCCTTGAATCTTGAATGCTTGGTAAGTGCTTGAATGCTTGAACTTGCTCGTGTGATTGTTGGATGATAATATATCTCTAATGGATGTCAATGGATATTAATATGAGGTTCCTAGGCTTCCTTTTATACTAGTTTTCGAGTAGGAAAAAAAAGCAAGCCGACAAGGTCACCCAATTTTGTAATTTAATTCCCGTAGACAACATTGGCCCCAAGATTTAAAATCTCCAAGGAACAGGTCGACCTATTTTGGAGTAGGTTGACCTACTCGACCTATTCCAGAATAGGTCAACCTACTCGACCTATTCCAAAATAGGTCAACTTGGTCGACCTGTTCCAGGGTTGGCCCACATGAAGCCAACCCTGAGCTCTCATAGACTACACAGTTGAAAGTGGAAGATATGTGACAAAACAGGAGAAAAGGAGGATTGGGCACGAATCCATCCATGGTTCATAAAGTTAGTAAAGGACAAGAGCTAAAAGGTCTTAATTAATGAGTGTGCCCATTTTAAGATGGTACAGTTCCATAAGAATCACTACAACTAAAACTTACCGCAACACCTTGATCATCATACTTATTCTTAGCAACATACTAGGAACACTAGGTCAATATTTGACATCAATGACAACCCAATAACTGATCATCATGCAATCAAATCTATATCATTACAGCTCCATAGATCACTTACCATCATTGCATCAGTTATGCCAACTACTAAGGTTTTGGCCTTTATAAATAAAAATACCACAAATTTGAGATTTCAACCCTCTCACAAATATATACACAACAATCTCCTTAGCCCCCATTGGTCTCACATATTCTTTACTATGAAAAATTAATTCTTATTCTAGCTAATAGTCATGGCCATATGTGGACACATGTGGAACTCATTTTCATGATACTAAGTTCTAAATGATTGGAAATGTATCATGAATGAGAACTCCCTAAGAAGGTCTACTATGATATTTTAGCAATATCCAAGTGATTCTTTTACTCCTCCTAGCACCACTACGTGGAAGAAAAAACTCATGTAAGTGTATAATAACACATTGAGCCTCAATATTAATACCACACATTTACATCAAGAAACATGTATCAATGAACAAGAGCTAAGTCTCAACCTCTAATCCTTTTGTTAAAAAAATAATTATAAAGGATGTGCATATAAAATATTTTTCCTATGGATCATGATCATATTATCCTCATCTGCAAACTATCTAACCTTGATTGGGTATGTGCACCAAGAATGAGTACCAAAAAGGGGTCTTAAGATGCTAATTTTTTTTAAATTAGGAAACTCTGAACTTCAATGAGAAAATCAAGATAGTTACACTCAAAATTTGAGGATGCAACAAAAACAAGAGTTTAAGTACTCTAAATCTACTTTCTAAAATACTATTTTTTGGAAAATGATGGAGATTAAGGGTCTAAAAAATGGGGGGCACACAAAGTGGTCCTATTTTTTTTCAAAAAAAAAAAAGCTTTTGGTGTGCTCCCCTTAAAATGTAAATTTTTTTTTTATAGAATTTTTAAAATCACTCTAATGAGAAGTTATCTATCACCATGTAGTTTATTTCGGATTTTTCAAAGTTAATTTTTTGATGAATATATGATTTATACTAATTTTTGAAGTGTACACCTCTTGAAAAACAAAAATTTGAGTGTGATCCACAGTAAAAATTTTAAAAATTAAACAAAAATCAATTTTTTTTTTCTTGGTGTGTAAACTGGAGTATAGTTTCTAAAAATGTAATTTTTTTGATAATTTGATGAACGTGCAAAAATCTATGCATAAAATATCGCATGTTGGTTTTTGACAAAACATAGACACAATAACAAAAGAAATTAGAGATAAAAAGATAAACATAATCAAAATCTAAAAAAATCATATGGCTACATACCTAAAATGGCCTTCCAAGCCTTCAGGTTGGATGCCCATGGAAAATTCAAGCTTTCAGGTTGGATGCCCATGGAAAATCCAAGCGAAAGGATTTGTATTTACCAATGCAAACTATTTGGTGCTCTCTCTCTCTCTCTTTCACACACACACACACTTTGATTAAATGCTTTGAACTCAAGTCAAAATCCCTTTCCTAACAAGAATATATACATGAAATATAACATTTAAGTATAAGTCACATTTCAATATGTGTTTTCCTTTATTATACTTTAAGTTATATTTTATGTATATACTATTAGAATGTTTGAGAGTGGTTTCAGATCTATAGTTTTTTGAAGATAATATAGATTTTTAGACTTAGTCAAATTTCACCCTCTATTTCCCCTCTCTAGGTTTCTTCCTTCCTCCCTCCCCCCCTCTGTCCCTCTCCACCTCTATATCTCTCCATCCATGTCTCATTAACCATCTCTCTCTCTCTCTCTCTCTCTCTCAACCTAATCCCTAATTTTTTTTACCCTAAATCCTATACCATATACAATGAAGGGATAAATGATGACCTAGAGGGAGAAGAGTAAAAAAATAACACACGCACGCGCACACACACACACACACACACACACACACACACACACACACACACACAGAGAGAGAGAGAGAGAGAGAGAGAGAGAGAGAGAGAGAGAGAGAGAGAGAGAGAGAGAGATGGGTGAGATATCTATAGGGGAGATAGAGGTGAGACACCGTGATGGGGAGAGTGAGGGATGAAATATATAGAGTGGGATAGAAAGAGGTGGGTAATGAGACATGGATGGGGAGGTAGAGAGATAAAGAGGGATGAATGGAGAAACCTAGAGAGTGGGGAGAGAGAGTGAGATAGGGAGAGGTGACAAACTTGGAAATGGAGAGAGAAAATAAGAGCGAGTGGGGGAGGGAGATACATAAGGGGTCAATGTGTGTGTGTGTGTGTGTGTGTGTGAGAGAGAGAGAGAGAGAGAGAGAGAGAGAGAGAGAGAGCCTAGGAAGAGAGGGGTGAGAGATAGAAGTCCATAGAGAGATATTGATAAAGAGATAGGGAGGGAGAGGTAAAAAGATAAAGATAGAGGGAGGGAGAGACCTAGGGATAGAGAGATTGAGGGTGAGAGTGAGAGTTAGTAATCAAGAAAATGGAGAGAGTGACGAGAAACAATAAGAGAGAACGAGAGAGGAAGAGAGAGGAAGATAGTAAAAGATAGAGATGAGGGTAAGTAGGGAAGGCAAGGGAGATAGGGAGGGAGAGAGGGATATAGATAGCTTTTGAGTTTGGGGGAGATAAAGAGAGTGAGACAGAGAGAGAAAGAGAATAAATTGATTGGAGCATGTTGATTATTGAAATTTGACTAGGTCTAAAAACTCATATGATCTTCAAAACCCTAGAATCTAAATTATAACTTAGGTAGAGATCTAAAACCACTCTCAAACATCCCAACAATATACACATGAAATATGCCTTAAAGTATAAGTCACATTTCAATATGTGTTTACTTAAATGTTCTAGTGTGAATGCATACATTCTTTCTCAAAGATTGCATTTGACTTGAGTTTGAAGAAATTGTCAAAGTGGGAGAGAGAGACAAAGAGAAAGACAAATTTTCAAAGAAAAACATTTGGCGTGACCAAACCTTAGGCTTGGCATGCCAAACCTATTTATCTAGCGCCAAATCCCTTGATGGGGGCTAAAAAATAATCTAGCATCTATTTGGTCCCCCATATTGGTGAACATGCTCCTCTTGAGGAGGTGAATCCTACAAGGGTACCTCCTCTTCTCAAACTAATGAGGAATCCTAGAGAACTCCCTTTCAACATGTGTGACATATCCTCTCCCCTTTCATACAGAGCTTGAAAAATCCTATTTTGTGTTCCCTCTTACTGAAAACCAAAAATTGCCAATATATCTTTGAGCACTTGTCCAATACCCACAACATAAGTAATATCTATTCAATCCAAACTTACTTAATAATAGGAAAATGGCTAGTCTAAATATTTGGAGGATCTTGATTAAGGTTACCAGCTCCACACCAATGAGTCTGATAATATGTAGAAGGAATAATTCTTCAAAAACATGTTGCATGGATTAGTTAAAACAAATAGTAATACTCCATGCAAGGAACAAGCAACACACAAATTCCCTCACACAAGTACATAATCAATATTTAGCAATATTGCAATATGCACTTGGATACAAGTAATTCCACAAGATTTCACTTGACATTAGCCAAACGAACACTAATTTTTTATTTTTCATATTACAAATATAAATTTTTTACATGTTGCATTATACACAAATGTGCACACAAGGTGCATGACCAAGCACAATGACATACAAGATTAACATTACCAATGCACCAAATACATTGGCACAGGTACATGAATTCACAAAGCATGAAACAAATCACCATGATCACCAAACAAGAGGTTGGCACATGTAGATGAATTCACAAAGCATGAGACAAATCACCATGATCACCAAACAAGAGGGTGGAGCTTTCTCTTGAACAAAAAATGAACACTAAATCACAATCTCATACTCTCATAGCTATGGATTAGGACCAGAGTGAAGCCCACTCCAACCACGTAACCAAATATGAAAAAATAAATTTAGAGACAAGGAGCACCTACACAATGGTTACATCAAAAATAAGGTTCAACTTCAACCAATTGATTCAATAATTAGTTGATTTCATAGAAAAAATGCTTCCAAATACAAAAGAGAATAAATTTCAAGGTACAATTTTTTTATTAAAATTTGGCAAGATAGAAATACTCAATAAAATTTTCATTTAGAAATATTCTCCAAACATGGTAGGTTTATCCAACAACCAAGGGACAATTATGCATATGAGGACAACGATGTGCTTGAAGAGATATACTTCTTTAGATACACTCTAGCATATGGTATGGTACCACATCTACACTATAGTCCTCTTTACAAACTATTGTCTCTTAAAAGTTTTTGAATAAAATAATTATCTAAAATTCACTTCTTATAACTTTTCCTTAGACTTCAATAGTGTTTCTACCACTAAAAAATCAATTATTAGACTAAGAACAAACCTTGAAATACTTAAAAAATTTCTAGGAGACAAGCACAAGTTTTTCAACTTACCAGCGCCCAAACATCATTTTTGATGAGAGCACACTTTGACTAGGATGGAAATTGTCAAGTAAAACAAGGTACACGAGTTAGTAGAGACATGGAGGTGGTTAATTTAACCAAGAACACACCCAACTAAAAATAGACTAGATTTTATCGTCAAAGATATGGCTTCAAGTCACAACGAGTGTCCAATCCTCCCAAACTACCAAAAATAACACTTAAAGACTGGCGCATGACAATTGAAATCTTTGCATGAAATCATTGAACTCAAGAATAAAAAATGTTAATCATTCTACATACAAAAAACTAACATGTAATAGGGATGATATGCAAGCTAGGAACAAAATCACCCTAGGGATTTTGTTATCAAATTTAACTAGATCAATTAATTTCCTTAATGTAAAGGAGACATGGTATTAATCAACTAAAGATGCATGTTCAATTATCAAATGATAAATTAAGTGTTCTCGACTTTTCCACAACATGCAATTTATATGGCAAAACTCATCCAAAATCTCATGCACATTTGAATCGAACATCAAGACATATCAAAAAAATTAATAAATACATCACCACTTACATGGTGGTTTACATTCTATCAGCATGGGGAATCAAGTAATAGTTATAGATATTACATATGAGAACATCAATTTATTTAATTACACTTTTTTTTTTCTAAAATGCTTGAAGAAATTACAACAAAAGAGGAGATATTCCATAATTTCATCTAATCTTAAGCTAGTTTGAAGGATCTAAAAATCCTTGGTGGTGGTTGATTCTAGCTAGCCATGATGAACCGTTAGGCCCACCCCATAATTTCCATAAGAAAAAAATCATATGGGTATAAGTTAAACTCAAGAAAATCAAGACAAATATGATAACAAACATCCAAATCAATATTGTGTAAGACACATCACAAAAACATGCAGGTATGAATGTATAAAAATCCATTCCCACACATACAAGTGGTCACAACTCACATCAAATACAAATTTCTATGATAGAATAAGATGATGGTCCTAGAAGTAAGCCAATGAATTATCACAATAGTAACATGAAAACTATATAATATAATGTAAAGTAGAAATCATAACTTATATATGATGATGATGATAGTCATCAACTTCCAAGAGTTATAAATGCCCCTTAAATCCAAGTCCAAATCCTCATGAGGCATTCAAAAGATAACAATTTTATTATTTAGTCACATGTTGTATTTATCCCCAATGTGTTTATATTATCACTTCGTTAATATTTCAAATTTAGATCTATCAATGAATTCCTTTCAAGTTTGGAAAGTGGTGAGAGGTCATTCCCTAAACATACCCTAGTATAAAATCCAATGTGCCAAATTTACACTTTGGACATCACATGAAAAATAATAGACAATTTTATGACATAATGCCTTATGACATGAAAAACAACCAAATATTAAGGAGACTAAGTAAAAATAGTGTGGTGCTAAATAGCACCATTATGAACCTACTATGTCAGAGGAAGTATGAAATTTGTGGAATGGCCATGCACTCGATGATACACACAAAAGGAAAGTTTTGTTTGATTTTGTTTATGATATTTCTTACATTTTGGAGGATAAGTAAGCGAGTGGTTTTTGAGAAGCCTCAACAAAATATACTCTTGTTTAGATCGAAGGTGAGGAGTAGGAAGTAATGTTTTCTCTTGTAGAGAAAGGTTTTACTAGTCATAAGAATAATACATAAAGGCATTAGATAATGGACGAGGGGATGCAAACAAAGGAGAAGGTTGGAACCTTAAATCCTCTTTTAAAGAATGTGATATAGGTGTCACAAGGGCCTTAAGTACTTCTTCCACGCTTCCTAAAATACATCCACTATATCCAAGCCCATGAATTATCTTGAAAAATCATATGAAAAACTGGTAGTATAATTGAGATGAGAGTGGGAGGAGGAGATCGACAATTTTGCAAGAATACAGATACTTATTGGGTATCAAGATTATGGGATGGGAAGATTCAATCTTAGATTCAAGTGTTCAATACAGGGTGAAATATAAAGAGCCTCAATCATCATCTAGACATGTTATTAGAGAAGAGGAAGTTGTAATAGTTCTACAAGTAGCTTGCACAAGTGATATAAAAGGCTCCTTGGAGGCCTTAGGTGTAGGTTTTGATTTTGTAGTATCCAACAAAGGAGGGTGTAGAGTCTAATAAACTCCAATTATCATGCCTACATTCTCACATAATGGTAAACTACTAATAGGGGGTGAAATGTCTAGTTCAGTTGAATATGAAATCATAAAGTTAAGGGGAGATTTAGATCCTACTTCTATTTGTGAACAATTTTATGGATTTCTATCAACATCTACTATTTATAGTTTAATTTTGTATATGGATTTTGTTGTGTGATGAAGAATAGACATGATTGCTTGTATAACATGAATCCACAATCCACCTAGAATAAAGTTGTATTTGCAAGTGTTGGTTATCACATGAATATGCATGGGTAAAGTCACAAGTCCCACCTAAATAGGTAATGTGACTGTACCTAACCAATATCTACCAACATTGTCAAAGCCACAAATAAAGAGAGAATTCAGTTGTATAATAGAGTTATCCACCTTGATTTGATGTAATGGGTTTATGCTACTAACATTGAGACCATATCCATATCAATCAAGGTATTCTTTATTCCATGCTTTTTAATGAGAACCGAAACCATGAGAGGATTCCATTGACTATAAACTTCTGAAGAAGTCAATTCATGTTGCAAAAATATAATATCCAAACTAGTTACATGCACCAACTTTAACAAGGCTCCTACAACATTCAGTCTCATAGAACATGGACCAACTATATTTTGCAAGGATTCTTGGAGCATCTCATGGTATGTAGGAAAAGTTTGAATCAAATCCCAAATGGAGATCTTAGCTAGAGTAGCATGAAATTACTCAAAAATAATCCTCACCAAAATATTGAGGAAGACGAGGGAGGAAGAAGAAAAGGTTGAGGAGGAATACAAATTATTTCTTGTTCATTTTTATTGTTTTAATGAGTTTTTTATGTGTGAGTGACCACAAGGTATTGAAGTGGTTGCAACACATTAGGAGTAAGTTTTTTTAAAGTTATTTTGTAAAATTTAGTAATTAGGGGGTCGAGACAATTTTTTAAGTCCTTGAACAACAATCATTGGTTTAGTTTGTGGTTGGGGTTTTAGATTCCCTAACAATAATAATAGGTTGAATTTGAGGTTGAGGAATATTAGGATGAAGATGCACTACAATCTTAGGATTAAATTAGGCTAATTATTCTAAGGTTAGAAAGGTGTATGCTATTGATTAATCATTGACAAAGAGATGTTTTAGGAGATGCAAAGGATAATTTTATCAAAATAAATTCATCAAGGTTTTCATCTAACGTATCAAAATCATCACTACTAACAAAATCATCAAATGCATGAAAATATTGTAAAAAGTAATCCAACATAGTTTGATAGGCTAGCTTTTCCAAGATTATGTGGATAGAAGGTAAGAGAGAGAAGTAGAAGAAAAGTGATGACAAGATGGAAGATGTTGATAATGGATAAAAAATATATTTTAAAGTTTGGTTTCTAATCTTATCGAAAATAAAGTGTTTGCTACTCAATGTTTTTGTATTTTAAGACAACATGCAAGTTAAATAATATGTCATATAAATGCAAAATACATGCAATATAAATGTGCAATAAATAGTCCAATGCAACTATCCAGTCAATTTATGAATAAATACTTGATCAAATATAAGAAAATAAATTTGAATGCAATGCAAATGAATTAGAATAATTTTGCAAACATAAGAAAAGTTTGGTACACCAAAAATGTAATATAGGAGGAGTGATCCTAAACTAACACATCTATTAACCTAGGATGAATTCCTTTTCCCATACAATATTAGAGGTGTGAGTGCTTGCTTGGCTTGTTGTCCAAAGGAAGAGACACATTGTCCTAAACTCACACTCATTCTTATTTCATTTGATTAGGATTGATCAAGAGTGAGTGTATAGATTGAAAATGATCAAAGTAGAAAACCAAAAAATTTATTGACCGATCTTCCTTTGATTCAATTGGATCATCTTACATTGAAATGTGTTGGCTATATATAAGCCATTATTTTTCATATGTAAAACTAACTACAGGAATAAATTCCTAGAAACTAAAAATTAACTTATTATTATATTTAATCTAACCTAAAAACTAACCTAAATTAATGTAAAAATGCAACTTTCCCCCCTTATTATATTAATTCGAAGAGTGGAAGTTGCAAGGGTTTTACAACCCTTTGGAGACTTTGATGAAGCGCCTTCACCAATACTCGTCGCTCACTCAAGAAACACCAAACTAACTGCAACAATGGATCTCCCAACCACACTCGCTCAAGAAACACCAAACTAACTGCACCAGTGGATCTTCTGACCGCAAAACCTAAAGTTGTTTGCACAACATGAGTGGTCCCACTTCCCCTACACAATGAAACACATTTCCTCAAAAAATCCACATCTCCTCCGAGTGTGTCTAATGCCTCCTCCAGTACTACACATTTGATGCCTTTCCTTAGAAAGTTTGCATCTCCTCCAAGTGTGCTAATGCCTCCTAAAGTGCTATGGAAACAATCATCACCGATAGACCTGCACATGAGATGCCTTTCCTCTGAAAGTCCACATCTCCTTTGAGTGTGTCTAACGCCTCCTCACGCGATCGACAAAACACCAACCAAATCCTTCCCCCTTGCTCCTTGAAGGGACAATCATGATGCCAAGCCTCCTCTTCTCTTCAGGGACACAAATATATCAAATTTCCTCTTTTCTTCAGGGACAAATTTGACAAGGACAAATCTGCTAAGCCCCAACTTGTTAGGGACACAAATAGATTGCTTCTCATGTAATGAATCATCCGTAAGTGAGAAGCTATCTTGAGATGATGGAAACCTCTTGCCTCCATTGCCTCTAGCCTCCTGTCTGATCTATTTTACTTTCTATGTATCATATTGTTCAGTAACACAAGTATGCGAGTTTTTCCAAATTTTGCTTGTGTAAAAAAAAAGCCTGAGAAACACAAACAATCTTTGACATGAGTGATCATATTGAAATGATAAGAGATAAATGACGTTATGAGAACATCAAAGGACCAAGACACAAAAATATTATGTCTTGAATATCGAGGACATCAGAGTTTGCACCTTAGGGCAACTTAAAAAAAGTTTGCACTTTCAAGCAACTTCAAATAATCAACGAGAATATTAAAGTATGCACCTTCGAGATTCTTGAAAGCTAGACTTGCACCTTCAATCTGTCAAAGCACCAAGTCATACGCCATGCAAGGAGTAACACTCAAACAATGTGTTCTATTTTACTGAAAGAAAATGCATGAAATAGGGAGATGGAATACAGAATCAACCGCTCGGCCTGAGAAATCTCAAACCTTCTCTTCCCGTTTACATGAATTATATTCACTCACCATTCAAATTCAATCAACAATCACCAGCGACAAGTCTTCAATCCACAAATCACTAATCCACAAACTACAGACTGCAACTAGTCAGGGCGCGTAGGTCACATCAATCATGCGAGAGAAAAAGCACCATGTAATCCACAGAAGTGCCATCCAATTACGCACTCTCTCCTCTTATCGCAATGTATCCTCAACTGGTATAAATTCTTCAGAAATTATTCATCTTCCGCTCAAAATCCTTCAACCTGCAGTTCCTTGGGATTGGGCAGATCACTGAACAAATGCCAATTAATGGACCTCTTCAAACCATGGAATTAACACCTTGAAGAGATATTTAAAGAGCTTCTGGATAGGTATTCTTCTAGAGACGATTTTATTTTAAACAAATTTATAACAAGAGCACCAACAATGATGCATTGCATGTTTGCAGATAAATCTCTAAAATGAAAAAAAATGGTTATGAAGAAACTCATTGTCTGAACCTTTACCAGAAAAGTAAAGTTATCTCCTCAGCAATTAGAATCACCAAACCAAAAACTTTATTGATCGATCTTCCTTTGATTCAATTGGATCATCTTACATTGAAATGTGTTGGCTATATATAAGCCATTAATTTTCATATCTAAAACTAACTACATGAATTACTTCTCAGAAACTAACAACTAACTTCTTATTATGTAAAACTCCAACATAGATAAATAGGCTAAAGAGATAAATTGAACAAGATTGATAGAATATTGAAAGTACAAAACAAAAATGTAGAATCAAGGTACAAAGATCTAGAAAGGAGAAACATAAAAGAATATAGATCTTAAATTTAGAGCTAACTATGGAAGACTAATTCACTAGGTACTCTTGTCTAAAGGTCCACCCCAAACTAAAAAAGGTGAGCATGAATGTAGTTGAGGGGCTCTAAAACACCATCTCTAAAAAATATGGCTCAAAGTAGTAGGACATGGGTGTTCGGTGAATTATTCTAGGGCTTTTTGTCCATTTAAAATTTGGAAATATTTGTCACTATCTACTCTATCCACTTGTACTTGTCTTGTAGTCAGATATGAATCCACACGCATAGGAAAAAGGGAAAATTATTGTGTTAGTTTAGGGGTTTGTCTAAGTGAAGCCCTATGTCAGTGTTTCCACCTCCACAACAACAATGATGAGTGATAAATTACATGTCCATGCAAGGATAGATGCAAAATCAATGATTGCATGTTGAAATGACAATATTACCTTAGGAATAAAACCCTCTCAATGAGTTCCACATAGATGAGGTGATGCAATGCTATTTTAAAAGTCTTACAAGTGTTAATACAATAAAATAATGATACTAAATGATAAACATGATTCCATACTTGAATATACAATGTTAGAGTCTAATACTCTATCACTACATCGCTCTAGAGGAAATTTGAACTGTAATATTTTCTCTTCTAGAATGTAGACATTATGAATGGAAAAATATTTTCATTATATATGGTTTACAAGGTTGAATTTTTCATAAAAGGTTGACATCAAGGATGAAGACTGGATTCAAAATATAAAGCCTAATACTACAAGTGGTTTCATTTCCAAGGGATTTTGTCACAATTAAGCAGTTGTGCACCCTATTCCTCCCAAAATCACCTCTCTAATTTGAGGGAAACATTAGTGTCAAGGTTTTTTTATTTGTTTCTTTAAAAAAAATAAAAAATCTTGTCCTAAATTTGGCATTTGAAAATGATTAAGTTGTCAAATTAATGATAAATTTTAGGGTAATGTCAAGAATAATTGGGCTTGAAATGATCTAGGGAAAATCACACTAAAGCAGGTGTAAAATAGGTTGTGAAATTAATAAGGTATAAAATTTATGACACTAAAATGGTACATAATTAAAAGACATGGATTTAACATTGAACTCAAAATTTTACTTTAATTAAATTCTAACTATTATTTAAGCTAGAATTTAATTATTAATCCCCACCCTAAATAAATCAAAACCCTAATTGAACTCTAAACCCAACCATAATATTCTTATAACCATAATTGAACTGTAAGTAAACTCTAACAATAACTTTGAAGACTAAATAAATTAGAACCCTAAATAAACGTGAACATTAACCAAAAGAGTAAACCTAATTGAACCCTTATAAAATACCACCTTTAGTTGAACTATAATTCTAAACCTTAGCCTAATCCTAATTGATCCCCAATCTTAACCCTAACCATAACTCAAGCTTTGTTATAGCATCTTAACCCTAGTCCTATCCCAATTCAATTCCTAAACCCAACCTCAACTCTTAAGAAAACTTAACCCCAAAAATAAAACTAACATTATTTCAAACACCAACACTAATAAGTTAACTATAAATTTAACCCTATCCTCATCTCAAACCCATAACCAAGACTAATTCCAAGTCTTAGAATCATAACCCTAACCCTAAGTGAACACTAACCATAATTAATATCCAATTCTAATTCTAATTTTGAACCTTAACCATAATTGTAACCTTACTGAATACTAACCCTAATTGAATCATTTAGTAATATTATAAATATATTATAATTTTTTAGTTTATAAGTTTTATAAAATATTTTTAAAATAAAAATCTATAATTAATTTAAATTATATAATTTATAATATTATTTAAATATAATTATCTTTCTAAATAATCGGGACATTGTGATCGCGAGCTTGTGCCTTTGCTGATCCAATGTGCTTACAAGTTTGAGCTTCAACTTTGTTAAATGGGGATATGGTTCCCCATTTGTGGCCTCATTGGTTCATAGCTCTAGGTCAAAAGTGTTTCACTGGGAGCTAGAGAGTGTGTCCTGTGACGTGAATTTTTTTACCAGGCAGTTTAATTTTTTTTTCTATATTATTAAATAAATTTATTATAATTAATAAGATATTTTTAATATTTATAACAATTGAAATATATTATTCCATTTCTCTTACATGTACCATCTACTAATGCTACTAGCATACATAGATCTTTAAAAAATAAATAGACCCCTCTATAATGATACTTCTTGTCATCATATAAATATAAATATATATGTGTGTATTTGTGTGTGTGGGCGCGCGCTAGTTATCATGGGTTTAGAATGATTGTTTATGACAAATTATGCTATAGGAATAAGATAAGCATGACACACAAAAACAAGTGGATGAATAAATGAGATTAAGCTATGATTGTGTCTTAACATCAACGAGGAACTAAAAAGTATGTGATAGAAAAGTTTAGAATTTCGATGCAGACAAAGAAAATTGGTTAGAGTATAGTTTATTCTATTAAAGAGTTTAACCTCATATGTAAATGTGACTAAAGTATATTTGGAGGCTACGATTAAAGAGAAAGAAGATTGTTAATTATATAGCTAAGGATTAAATCTCATCATCTTAGGTGAGAGACCAATAAATGTTAAGGTGTATGTGTGTCTTAACATCAACGAGGAACTAAAAAGTATGCAATAAAAATGTTTAGTGTACTTCTATGAAGACAAATAAAATTGGTTAGAGGAAAGTTGATTATGTCAAAGAGTTTAATTACATATGTAAACATGACTAAAAACATAGCTACAAATAAGAAGAAAAAGAAGATTGTTTTGATTAAAAGTAAAAATAGGTTTTGAAAGGACCCGAAACCTTGTACAATAACTCAATAGATATAGCAATATAACACCCAGATACAATAGTGGAGACCACCAACACAACAGAGGGAGTAACCACCAGAAAACCCCCACCAACGGACAACAGTCCTCAACAAGGGACCTTACGATTTAAATTTAGAGCCACCCTTGTAGGACCGAAGATTCATATCCAAGGAGGAATGGAAGGCTTTGGTTTCTTTCCTTTCACAGTTGTCCAACCGTCCTCCAATTTGGCAGCATCATTTAACCAAACCCCTGAAGAAACATAAGAATGGCCAACTAGAGAAGAATCAGCCCCAAACAACAAACTCTCCCTAGGAGAAACCGGTTTGGGTGAACCCACAGCTGTAGCAGATTGGACAACAAAGTCAACAGTTTGGACATTAACAATAGCCATAACAACATCAGTTTGGATAGCAGTAGCAGGCTGGACAACACAGTTAGTCTGGACACCAGCCACGACAGATCCTGTAGGGACAGTCAGAACTGGTGGTGCCAAAATAGCACCCGTCGTAGCACCACCTCCCTCAGAAGTAAGAACCTCCTGAGAGGAACCCGCAACCTACTCACTAACCGCAACAAAAGATTTATTCACAGTATAATGCTCGACAGAGACACCTGACCACCAAGAAGGCGATCGTTTCAATTTTACCTTCTCAGAAACACATCAAGCAGCCACATGGCCAGTCGAATGACATTTCCTACAGCGGAAGGGAATGCCTTCATAATCTAGAGTCTGTATCCAAGAGCCCTGAGGGAAGACCAAGAAAATTTTCTTAGGGCGACCCTTAGAAACATCCATCTCCACAAGGATATGAGCAAAAGTCGAATAAAGAACATCAGAGGTTGTTGAATCCACAATCTGGAAATCCCCAAGAGCATTCCCCACAGTCTCCAAAACAGAATCCAACCAAAGATGCATGGGAAGATTCAGAAGCCTAACCCAAATAGGAATCTTGTTAAAGGATTCAAAAAGTGGGTTGAAATCCTTATGCCAAGGTTTGGCCATCAGGGGGAATTGGTTGTCCTAGGAGAAGCTATACTCACACAAGATAGACTCCCTATCTTCAACATTACCAAATTTTACAATAAAAAACCCCTAGCAGCCGGGTAAATTTGAATATTTTTGGTTAAAATCGGCTCCCAATGGTTGGAAATCCAAGCATGAAGAGCAGAAAGAGAGGGCCAAAAGCCCCTAAATCTAAATATAGCAACATGCGAAGAGAAATCCTCTGCAGTTTCAAAAATTTTATCTACTACATCAGACTCTAACTGCACCCAAATGGGATTACTCACAGTCAGAGGGGAAGCCACCCGAATCCTCTTAATCCTTGAAGAGTGAGAAGGTCCCATAGAGGCCAGCCTCAAAAGCGGCAACATCAGCATATGAACCGGAGGTACCAACAACAAAACCTGGCAATATCTGAGACAGTCCGTGAGCAACAACCCCAGCCGCAGCAACAAACTGCCCAGAAGCAGCACCCACATCAGACGCAGCAGGGGAAGGCCCAACACACATAGGAGCCCCTGCAGAAGCGTGACGACTAGGGATCCCCACATAGGCATGGGTGGGAATATCCGTAGTTTGAACGAGAGCTACACGCGACATTGTTTTCAAATATTATATTGTTGATGACCAAATCTCATCATCTTAGGCGAGAGACCAATACATGGAATATACTTGAGGAGGATTGGAAAATGATAATATGTTTATTTTGTGGCAAAGGGATGGTGGAGACATAAAAGTCATTTTATCATGAGATGCACAACATACAAAGATATCTTTATCTAACATTAAAAAGGACATTCTAAAAGTAGACAATTTAAACTTTCTCTTTTATATAAGAAAGAAAGACTCAATAAGTAAAGACATTAGATTTCCACAATCCATAATATTGATCAATGTTATTCAAATAAAAAAAATTGAACAAATATTTCAAATCTCATGATTCTTTTGTCTCTTACAACTTTTTCGTCATGATAATTAATTAGTAAGTATGATCTAAAATGTATTGGTTGGTGTCATTGCAAATCTAAATTGTAAATTTTGTGTTTTGGAGGGTTGGGTCAAACGGTAGATCTATGGTATGGCCACCTTTCGTAATTACTTATTATTCAATATCAATAAAATGCAAGCATAGTTTATCGATTAAAAAATGCACTATAAATTACACTGAGATATATCATTATCAAAGCATTTATTTT
The DNA here is from genome assembly GCA_027943335.1 of Chamaecyparis obtusa. Lineage (NCBI taxonomy): Eukaryota > Viridiplantae > Streptophyta > Pinopsida > Cupressales > Cupressaceae > Chamaecyparis > Chamaecyparis obtusa. The sequence continues at coordinate 1,156,819 of BSBK01000596.1, forward strand.
AATTTTTCCACTATTCCATTTGAATAATAAATACAAATTAAATAGACCCCTCTATAATGATATCTCTTGTCGTCATTTCTATATGTTTATTAAAGGTATGTGTGCTAGTTATCACGGGCTTAGATTGGTTGTGGATGACTAATTAAGTCGTAGGAAGAAAGTAAGCATGATACACAAAAATTAGTGGATGGATAAATGAGATTAAGTTGTGGATGTGTCTTAACATCAATGAGGAACAACAAAGTACACAATAAAAAAGTTTAGTACTTCTATGTAGACAAAGCAAATTGGTTATAGGAAAGTTTATTATATCATAATGATTAACCTCATGTAAACATGACTAAAAAACATATTTGGAGGCTACAATAAAGAGAAAAAGAAGATTGTTAATTATATAGTTGATGACTAGATTTCATCATATTAGACAAGAGACCACTAGATGAAATATACTTGAGGAGGATTAGAAAATGAGAATATGTTTGTTTTCCGACAAAGAGATGGTGGAGACATAGAAGTCATTTTTATCATGAAACACACAACATACAAAACTATCTTTATCTAATATTAAACAAGACATTCTAAAAGTAGACAATTCAACTCTTTTATTTAAAAAAGTTAGACTTTATAAATAAAGACATTAGATTTCTACAATCTATCATAATTCTTGTCTCTTATAACTTTATTGTCATGATGGATTAATAAGTGTCATCTTAAACATTCATTGGATGAAAACCTTGATTACACCATTGATCATAACCAATCAAAATTAACTTTGTTAATCAAAATCTAGGATAGAAAATCCAAACATGAGAAGGAACTTGAAAATGGTTCTTTAAGCTGGTTGGCTGGCTGAACATCATTCAAATCAATCTTTCTTTCTTTTTCTGCTGTCAACTAAAGCGGTTCGGGTTTCGAAACGTGTGAGCTGCAGATTCCTTGCAGAGGGATTACAGACCATTCATATACTACCCAATAAGAACAACAAATTTTCTTCTTAATTGCAATTTTGAGGTCGGCCAGTATAATTTATATGTACATTCTTGTCCACCCTGTAGCAATTAGAAATGACAATGCTTTGTACTTGCTGGCTACTGGCACCTGGCATCCAATAGCTTTCATGTCCGGCATTGGCACTCTTTGAGAACAGAAGAAAAAGCTAGAACTGAATGGGGAGCAAGTGGAGAACTGGAAGTGACAACCCACAGGTGTGTAAAGTATATGTGCTTTCTGATTGATGAAATCAGATCTCCGCAATCCATCATTTTAGGTTCCTACTTTTTTAGATTGTATGAATTGAATCGAAGGAATTTTAATTATGTTTATTGATGAAATCAGATTTCTACAATCTATTATTTTGGGTTTCTACGTTTTGAGATTGTATGGATTAATTCGCATGACGTTTATTGATGAAATTAGATCTTCACAATCCATCATTCTGAGTTCTTACGTTTTTAGATTGTATGAATTGAATCTAATTTTTTTTTATGACATTTATTGATGAAATCAGATCTCCACAATCCGTCATTCTGGGTTCTTACATTTTCAGATTGTATTATTCGAATCAAAGGAAACTTTATGACGTTTATTGATGAAATCAGATATCCACAATCTATCATTCTGGGTTCTTACATTTTTAGATTGTATGAATTGAATCGAAAGTATTTTAATAATGTGTATTGATGAAATCGGATCTCCACAATCCATCATTCTGGGTTCTTATGTTTTTAGATTGTATGAATTGAATCGAAAGAATTTTAGTGATGTTTATTGATGAAATCAGATCTCCACAATGCATCATTCTGGGATCCTACGTTTTAAGAATGTATGAATTGAATCAAATCGAAAGAATTTTAATGATGTTTATTGATGAAATCAGATTTCCACAATCTATCATTCTGGGTTCCTACATTTTTAGATTGTATGAATTGAATCGAATCGAATCAAAAGAATTTTAATGACATTTATTGATGAAATCAGATCTCCACAATCTATCATTCTGAATTCCTACGTTTTTAGATTGTATGAATTGAATTGAAGGAATAATGACGTTTATAATATCAGTAATAAGAGATTAAGAATTGTATTTTAAGTCATTTTCAAACTCTTTTCCATATTAAGTTCTTGGTAAACATAATCTATAAAACAGACCATCCAATGAAATTACCTTTTATAATTCCATCTTTTTCTATACAAGATGATAATGAATGTCCCCAACTTTTTTTTAATAGTCTTTTAGCTAAATAATTCTTTATCAAAAACCAAGCCTATAAGAAAGTTTTTGTATGGATTACCTAGTATATGTTTTCATGTTGTCACATTTTCCCCATCATGTTGTCTGATTGTTCTCAATTGTTTTCCATCCTGTTGTCATCCTGGAGAATTGTCCGATTGAATTCTCCATGACTGTCGGCAGGGATGTGGAGTCATGGGTTTCATAATTTGGATCCCACGTCACCAATGGAAAGCGTTTGTGTCTGCCTCTCCATCATTCTCATGCCAGGGATCTCCACTCATACCTGTCATACTTGGAACGTCCTGCTTCTCATAACTGGGAATTTTATATTTTTAGAAATTAAAATCTGTCATTTTATTTGAAATCTATTACGTAATGGTGATTCCAATTAATCTAATCTATATATTTCGATAGATAAAGTCCTATTATTTTTAGTTTTTTAAAAAAAATTAATGTTTCGTAATTTTTTTCTAATGTGATTGGTGATACTGGTATAATATTCTTCGATTTTATGCTTTGGTAGAAGTGTTATGAATCAGCGAGGCTACAAAAGGGGACCTCATCCCCACATTTCACTTGTTCAAACCCATGAGCTGAATGACCTAAGTGTCTGGTAAACTTTTTGATGTGACCGGTGATGCTAGCACAACACGCCCTCATCCCCATTTAACAAAGTTGAGGCTAAAACCCGTGAGCACATCAGATCAACGAAGGCACAAGCCCGCGATCACGGTCCAAAAGGGGTTTGAACCTCAATAGATACAACAACAACACCCCCACTTAATAAATATTAATGTGATGAACCCCTTTTTTGGGTATAATTAAAAGTTAAGGAGTTTTATATTTTAAGGACCTGAAAAGTATATTTGCATTTTTTTTAATATATTATTTTATTTTGTGTGGATGTTATAAGTATTTTATTTTTACAAATTTGATATTCTGATAGATCTAAATGATTATAAAAAACAATATTATTTTCTTATACAAAGTATTCCAAATATTATATTTTGATTGCTTTCTTTGGGGTCGAGATTATAGTTGCAATTCTTACATGAGTTAGATTCATATGTAAGAGATTGACTCCTTTCTTCAAATGTTTAATTTTTTTCTTGGCCCAAATCAACCTACCTCCAACTAGTTGTTATTCATTGTTTCCAATGCTATAACATTAAAATTGTGTGTCCAAGATTTGTATAAAATGACACCACTCCTAGGTTATTTGGAGCTTACACCAACCTATAATACGCCCATCATTAAGATAATTCAACATAATTTATATGTCATAAGGGATTAACATCATTCACAAATAAAACCCTAGCTCTTTCACTAGGTCACTCTAGAACATCCATTGCATCATATTTGACGACAAATCTTCAATCAACACAATTGCATCATTTTCATTTGCATTTATTTTTTATCAACTCCCAACTTTATCAACATCATTAAATTGATCAATGAGGCTTTATTAAGGCAAAAGGAAGGGAATGATTTGCCTCCTTCCTACCATAGCAAGTTCCAACAATGTTTCCCAATACCACCAAAATTTTCATTGCAAGTTACAAGTTCAAGTAAAACATTTTTGTAAGTATAAAAAATATGAAGGGAAAAAGAGAAATTTGTATAAAAAAGGTTCAAAACAACAATGTAGGGATCAAATATGTAGCTACAAAATTGATTCAAGTTTTTACATTATTTTTAATAAAGCGCACATGTCTTAGTTTGTTCATTTAGGATCTAGTTTTAGGAATTGGGTAACATTTGTCCATTATAGTATTTTCAATCTCATCTTTGACATTAATGATACATGTTTAAATTTTGTTATTTATGACATACATTTCAAATTTGATTAATGAAGAAATTTATGTCCCAACTTTGTATCTAGGGTGAATTCACTTATTAATGATGAATAGAGCATTTTTTTAATCTTAGATATTAATGCATCTAGAAGCAACTTTATTCCTTACATTACGGATTTTTCCTTCTTTATATCCCTACTATTATTGATTGCAACTATCTCATCAATTACGGTTCATATTCACCTTCGCTTGCACTTCATTGATTTATATTAACTAGGGCATGAAATTTCATCATTTTTTTGTGCTCACCAATCCTTGTGCAATTTCATTGATAAACTTTGTCATTGATGCATTTCCCCCTTTTTAACTAAGCTCACTCAATATGCTACCATGCTTTGTGATGGTACATCTAATAGAGTTCTATTATAATGACTTTGTCCTTATAATTCTGTATTCATTTGATAAATCTAAGAGTTTTGGTTTTTTGCAGGTGGCCTATAGTTTTTCATTGCAAAGGTTTTGAAGCCCCTTAAACCCCCATTTTTTCTCCCTCGATCAAGAATAAAATTATTGAATTGCAACAATAATCTCATAGTTCCCATTTACCTATTTTAGAGCAAAACTCTTAATCTCTATGACACCTTTATGAACCATGAATAAGCTTCTTTGTAGATGCCTCAAGTGGAGGTAAGTAATAGTCCATGTTGAAAAAGTGTCTCCGCAAATTGTGCAAGTGAAATATTCATTAGAAAAGATTCAATACATTATTGACATAACTAGATGGGGTGTGGCATTTTTATAGTGTTTTGTTTCTTGTTCCCTAATAATACATTCTTCAATAATGAAAAATGTTACATTTTATGGTCTATCAAGCTTAACAATTTGGTTCCTTTTATGCTAAATTCTTTTGTCAAGACATACACTTCACTTATTAGAATCTAGGTATTTACAAATGATATAAACCATGAGGTCCATGTGATATCCCCCCACCCACCAAAAAACCTTAAATATTATTAAATTATAATTAATACTAAATTATTATTAAGATGTGATTATATTATTATGTTTTAATATTTTCTTATTATTATATTATTATATTTCTTTTTAACTTTTTAGAAAAAGAAAAAAAACTTTTAGTGCCAATTATTATTATTATTATTATATTATATTTTTATTTCTATATTTGATAAAATAGAAAATATATTGAGATTATAAATTATTATTATTATATTATCAGATCATTATATTTTTATCTTATATTGGTTCTTACCCTTATACTACTATTTTATTATTTTATATATTTAAAATAACATAGAAATTGTATTTTATATATATTTATTAATAGTATTAATATATTGATTATGTAATTCAAAATAATATAAAATTAAATAATAACAATCTTTTAAATTTTTTTTTATGTATTCAAATATAAATAAACATGTCAAATTAAATGCTTCTAATTTTTTTACTAAGATTTTACATTCATATGTAAGTATAATATACCATAATCGACATGCATTTAATCTGATTTAGTATTGCAAATTACATCCATCAAAATGAGACCATGGTAGAAAATGTGAATTGATTGGGTGGGCAACTTGTTCACTGCATTTGCTGAAACTCTACAAATGCATCTTGAGAATTTTAGAATCAAAGTTGTAAAAGTGCAAGATCTTGTAAAAAGGCTTTTCAAACATGCAAACAAATGAGGGTAATAGTTGTAAAGCCCAATCTTGTAGCTCTCATGATCATCTTGGCTACTTGTGATGAAATGAAAACTTTAGAACACAAAATAAGGAAAGCTATATTTCTATCCAATGTCATGTTTGAGACTAAAAATATTTTGTGGGATAGCCAATCGTATCATTTTGATCTTCTGCATTTAAATCCTTTGCTTGTTCAAGGAGATGATAAACATCCCCATCTTCTCCATGGTCTCCTTACTGACAAAGTTGTGCCATGAAATACTTGTGATATTGGCATGCTCGTCTTTGATGTACTTGAAGACATCACCCTTCCTTCACATGCTTTTTAGGTCTTTTCCACTTCCCTATTTCACATCAAAGTTGATGAGAGTTAGTTCCTAATTGAACAATAAGAATCTTGTTTCTCCATAGAATATTAGTTGTTCTCCACATTATTGTTGATGATCACATGTTGGGGTGAAATCTTCAAGATAATACTTTTTTTTTCTTCCCTAGCACATTATCCCATATACACCTACAAAATTTGAGTAAAATAAAAGCTTTCAACCCTTTGTTATTCATGGATCATGCATTCAAGTATATATCCCATTCACACATACATTTGTTGTTTTATCACATCCATGTCTTTTTTCTTTTGTTCAATGTCACAGAAAACAACCATAAGTCATCCACTAACTTTCCATTTGTTTAATTCTTTTTAAATAACTTATGAGATGCAACATAGCAATTGCTTCAATCAGATATTCTCCCACATCACTCAACATAATTGTACAAAAATCTGAGCCTCTTGTTTTGAACTCGCTGGTGATCAAGTGCTTTTGAGCTTTCTCAATTTGTTTCTACTTTGAGTCTAAAGTGTCGTTAGCCCACAATTCACACCCCTAACTCACCACCCAAAACCACTAAAAACCCAAAAAGAATCTAAATGGTTTTCCAATTCCACAACTCGGCCTTTCCATATCTACTTCAAAGAACATATAAAACTTTTAAAATCTCCCATAATTCTCTTCTTTTCCTAAAATTTAAAAGGTTATTAACTTCACCACCTTTAAAAAAGTTTATCTGAAAAATTGTTGATAACAAAAGATGTACCTCATGCCACACAGCTTTGCTTTGCCAAAACATTGTCCAATGACAGGAGACCGTCAAAGTGAAAACTCGAAAACGATGCATCTCCTTCTGGAGAGACTGAAAAACATGACATGAAATGAGAGGCGAATCTTATTTTCAAAGGCCCATGATGATACGGACGAGAGACAGAGTTACCTCGTACAGCGAATGAAATCAATGTCTTGTTTTGCCCACCAGGAAATCAGGCGCCTATTAAATTGACGGCAGTTTTTGGTCCTCTTCACACGTAGAAATAGGTGAAAACTATAACAGAGGGAACTGAAGTGGGCTTCATAGATTGACGCCTACCAGAGAGGAAGAAGAGAAGAAAAAAGATGAGGAGTAGCGGACATCCCAAGCTGAAACGAAGAACGCCCAGCCCTCCTCCTTCATCTCGGCGGGAGAGAGATAAAGGAAAAGAAAAGAGGAATGTTGAGGAGGATGGCGCCACTGATTTCCCCACAAATTTGCTAGTCAGAAATCTTTCCCCCGAAACAAGGTTCAAACATACCTAAAACTCTCTCCTTTTTTTTAATCATCTCTTTTTTCATTTCTAGTTGTAGACGTGATTTTTCTTTTTGTATAAGCAGTTTAACACATGTTTTAAGGGCTCTGTTAAAAATATTTGAAAAGAAAACTTTATAGGAAGAAACATTGTCCTTTCATTGTTTGGATTAGTAAATAGGCTGTCTGCCACTGTTGGGTTTGTGAGTTGTTCTGTTAATTAAAGAGAGCAGTTTTCTATAATCTATGATAATGCTGGTATGTTTCTGAGATCGATTGTGTATTAATTTTTCCAACATCAATGTTTCGGATCATACTCTATGATCCATCATATTTTATGATCCATCATTGGGATGAGAGAATTATTCTACCATTCAATCCTGAAGGTGGAAGAGCTTTGCTCTGCACTTGTGATTATAATTAATCGAAAGTGTAGGCTGCGACCATAGGCTGTTAGGTCTATAAAATGAGGATTTAGCGTTCCGCTTTTCAAGTGCAAGTGCAAGGGCACGAGAGAGGGGCCAACCAGCCTTAAGCATCACACACTAAGGAAAAAATTAAGCTTAGAAAAAGTAAGTCAACTTTTACTATTTAACACTTTTAGTCTAGAAATGAGTCGTTAGTGTGTGATGTTTACAGCGGAGAAGAAGCACTGGCAGATGAAAGGTTAGACAAACCTGTGAAGGTGCAATCTGATTTACGAAAGATCTTATGAATTACTATTCATGAAATATAAGCAATGAGTTTGATTTGAACGAAGCTTGAGAATGACAACTTGGTCTCCTGCTTTTTAACCTGATTCATCCAGTAACCCCACCTTGTTCTTCGTCAACATCACTCTAATCAGACAGCAAGTTTTACTTTTTATTTTGTATAGAACAATTTAAGAATGTAGAATAATACAAGTTTCTGATTTAAATTCTATATATTTTTCAATCGATAATTAAAATCACACCCAATGATTCATTATCAGAAAGAAAATATGCTATTTTTTTAATTGAACTCTATGTAGCCAAAACTTAATGGCAAGATTTTTGATATTATTTAAGCGTTCGTTGCTCTGGGAGGATTTTTGGTATGATTTAAGCGTTCGTAGCTCCAATACTATTCCTTGACAACTTAGGTCAATTCTTTCTTATGACGCTGCTCCCAACTGAAACTATTGGCAAAAAAAAGATGGGATGAAAACATTAGCCTGATTATCTTATAAGAAGGGAATATAAACTAAGAAATTATCAATAAATACCACACCAAACAACTTATAGTTTTCATATTTTAATCCTAACAGATTTCAAATTTTGGTGTGTCGTGGCCCATCAAACTTTTTAATATTTTAACCAGTTTTCAAATTTTGGTGTGTCACGTTATTATCATTTTGATCTTTTTATATTTGAACCATTTTCTATTGAATCATGTTTTAACATGTGATTTTTTTTTTCTTTCCATTCTTAGTTTGTCTTTTCCAGTAACATAGTTTTTCTGATACCCTTTTTTCCTTTCTTGACGGGCAGAATGGCCTTTTCACTGTAATGAGCAGCCATTCAATTCTAATAAAATTCCCACTCCACTTTGCGTGGTATGTAAACTGCAGTACACCATTAACATTGCCGGTTTACTCGGGATTGCGATGAAAGTGCTGGACCTATCTATAAACATAACCTATCTACCATTACATCGAATTCAACTTTCAACCCCCATTTCCATTCCCAATGAAGTCTTGCAATTAGCCGAGCCCTCAACCAGTGTGAACCCTATAATTATTTTAAGGAACACCATGCACATCCCTGCATATGGGTAACGAGACGACAAAGTGGAGTGCTATGTTGGTGAAATGAGAGGGTAATGTTCTGTTGGAATCATTTGCTGTTGCACCAAAAGCTCGAACTGTCAATGTCCTATACAAATGTCAGATTTAACCCGATCCACTGGAGGCGGTTAAGCCATGTCACGAATCTCCAAGGAGGTGCTGACCACCAAGTCAACAATCTCCCCCTCAGCACCGACTGAGCCTTCAGCCCCAACTGAAGGGAGACTCGAACCTGTGACCCAAGGCTCTGATACCAATTGTTGGAATCATTTGCCGTTGCACCAAAAGCTCGAACTGTCAATGCCAGATTTAACCCGATCCACTGGAGGCGGTTAAGCCATGTCACGAATCTCCAAGGAGGTGCTGACCACCAAGTCAACATGTTCTACCTTCTGTTCTAGAATTATATAATGGAAAGGTCTTGTGGTAGTATGACAAGTTCATGTTGTAAGCATCTAAATAATATCGAGTTCAAATCTTCTCCAATACAAATAAAAAGTCTTGTGGCAGCTGAATTTCTTCACCCTTTTCTATCGTTTCTAAATAATCCTCCATCTTGCCCAAAAATGACTTCCGAATGAGTCATCTTGCCCAAAATCGCTTTTGAATGAGTCTTTTGCAAAGCTTCTTCACCATCTCTAATGGCTCCGCCAACACGACCAAGAACATGGAGGAAATGTCTATGTTCACCTTGTTTGTGGTCTATTGTGTCTTTGAAAACCCCGTTAATTGCTTGCAATACTAACCCATTGTGGTTTTCTTCTCAATTTCACCCAAAAATGTCATTTGTATGCAAGTGCATGTCAATTGGATTAGTGTGTCCATTTTATCAGTTGTGCATGCCATATTTTGTTGATAAGTATCTAGCAAGGTTGCATGGGGATGGGGGTACTTACGGTACAGGTACAAGTATGCTATTTTTCAAAATACAGGACGGGGTACTTGGGTACGTTAATTTGTTTTTAATATAATTTAATATTTTATAGAAAATCTGAAAATATGAGTCACTACAATGAGTTTACAAAACAAGAACAGTGATAAATTTTGCAGATCTAATGTAATTTTTTAGTTTCAGATTTGCAATATGTTTGTAATAATAATATATGCTAAATGTTTATATGCATAATAGAGAAGGCAAACTTTAAACATGAACAAGAAGATCAAAAATCATATAACAATGACATATTGCAAATGATAAACTTTTGACTTGAACAGTGATAAAATTTACAGTTAATCAATATTGTATCAAAGTTTCAAACTAATTATGTATTGAATTAAGCTTGATAAACAACAAGTTCATATGCAAACAAAAAATCGAAACAAAAATAAAAAATCTTAATCAAGGTCCTTAGCTATGATGTTCTCCACTGAGTACTCGGTACTTGGATACGTATACCAGTACCTGGCACACGTCCCAAGGCTATGGGTACGAGTAACCATGCAACATAGGTATCTAGCAAATCTTCTTGGGATTCATGATATGGTTTGGCAGTTTCTTGTGAGATTCTTAATTGGGATGATAATGATTTTCTGAATAGATGCGGCCAACTTAACTCCCTTTAAGTGGTATCAAAGTGGTCGCAAGTTCAAATTCCCTTGGATAACGTTAAAGGGGACATTTTTTCCTCCTTGTGCTCTCCAATACTCTCTATCATCCTAATGATGGATCATGGAGTGTGATTCAAAATGTTAATGAAAAAATATTTTACACAATTTAATGCAGAAATTGGTATCAAAATCTTGATATCATGGATTGTGAAAATCTCTTATCTTTGAAAGGTGAGATTGTTGGTAAGTATCCACATGAATTGACAATCTCTTGTGAGATCCTTATAAAAAATGGTAGCAATTTCTTAAATAGATGCATCTTTTAGAAGAAACAACCAGCTCAACTCCCTTCCTATCTAACAATACCCTACCAAATAGCACTATTTGAATTAAGATTATCACCATGAAAATCCACACCAAATTGGGATCCTGTTTCAAGTAAGTTATTGTACCTTGTCTTTAACAAGTATCTTGTCAATGAATGAGTCATCCACACAACCGTCCTATTTTGATTAGAAATAATTCAAAAGTTAAGTTCCTATGTGTGAATTAAAAATGCATTTGTCTTCTTCAAATTGGTCACCTTGTTTTCTAAGGAGTTTGCCAAACTATTGGCCTCTCTATGTATGTGATTAATTACAACTCCTTAGCTATCACATACATCACCTTCAATTTGCAACACTATAGTTTATTAGATCAAATTGTGTTTATTACCAATGTCAAGTCGCTTTTAATTCCTAATTTGGAAATGCCAAGATTTGAAATCCAAGTCTTAGACCTAAGATTAGTGCATCATTATATATTACTTTCATTAAAGTTCTGGAAAAAATTTCTTTTGATTAAATCCTTCCAATTTCTCATGACATCTTGCTCTAGGGAATTCTAGGTTTCCTCAAGCTATACACCATCAAAATCGTGTTTGTGTTATCCCCTCTATTGAGGCAACCATCTGACATTTTGTCTAGCTTTGAGTGTCTCAACACATCCATCCTTGTTAATAGGTAATCATTACTATCCTAAATTTGACTAATGTACTTCCATGTATATTACATTCTTAAATTTATTTATTTTCTTTAAAAAAATATTTAAATAATAGAGTATACAAAATATCAAAATATATTTTAAATTGGATGAATTTAAGACATTAAGAATATTTTTTCAAAAGAAATCATATATTTTGAATGAGGACTTGCCTATAATCTTTGATCAACCCACATAAAGGAATAATCCTCAATTATTGCAAATTACATACATGTACCATTGCCAAAATTAAGTATAATAAAACTCTTATTTATTTTGGATACCAAGATTGATCTACAAAGAACTATTTGTTATTCTACAATGAATGACCACATAAATTGCTAAAGGAAACCTACAAAGAAAATGAATACACTATTTGCATACAATGGATACAAAGATATCTCAAATTTATCAACATAAAAGAATTGCCGTATTATATTCTAAATTTATGTTAACCTATTATCAAGTGATGAGTTGACAACCACCAAACAATAATAGACTAGAAGCTTAGCTCATCAACTGTCTTCTTTCTTCACATGTATTAAGCAAAACAAAATGGATCAAATAAGATATACCCTTGAAAAATCTTTGTCTTGACATTCTTTGTGTTCAAATATTTCCTTTCTTGACCAAAATATTCCCACAACTCTTATGTGAAGATGTTGCCATTTTTGGGTTTGGTTTTATGAAAGAAGATTGAATGAATTAAGATGGGATTTATAAGCAAAGATATAGGGAAGAACTATAAGAATAATATATGCAGAAATGAAGCATATTAGAGAAAATAATTGAGTGGATTTATGAACAAAATCTTGAAGGACTGATGAGTCTAGATTCAGGTAAAGAAGTTTATGTAGAAGTTAAACTAAGATTATGTCATCTATAGAGGATTAAATGTAGATTTAAAGAGATGATAAAATCATTGAGAGGTAGATTTGTATGTGAAGAATTGAGAAGAAGATTCAATCATTCATCATCTATTGTAGAAGCATAATTCAAGTGAAATCCTGAGTTGGGCATTGGTGCTTCCTAGAAGAAGAGTTTGGAGTCTCTTATTGAGTCGGTGCTCAATTGCAGGGATTAGTGTCTCTTGTAGGTTGGAGCCTACGAAGTGTGGAGAAGTGTCACCTATTGGTGTAAAATTTGAGCAAAGAGAAATTTAAGATCACCTAACAATAGAAAATACCAAATTACATTCAAGTAACAAAAATTCTTTAATGTAAATCTTGATGGTCCTTTGTTGTGTTTAGTTGGGTTGGTTTTCCGCCCTCTTGTTGGGAACTATGGTGTGTTCCCCTAGTTTGTTGGGTGGTGTTCCACAGTTGTTTTAAGATCTTTTATTGCTATATCTTTCTCTTCTCTTTGTACAAGGTTTTGGGTTTTTTCAAAACCTGTTTTTACTTAATCAAAACAAAAATTCTTTAATAGGTCCCTCCTAAAACTTTCCTTGTATAGGGTTGCCCTTCAAAACCTATTTTCACTTAATCAAAAACAAAAATTCTTTAGTAGATGCCAAAAAAATTCAAGACAATTTATAAGTGAAAAATTAAAATTCATAACTATTAAATCTATTTTTCCTATTTTAAAGCTAGCATACTTATCTTTAGAAGAATATAGATAAAATATGCGGGATGATATCATATTTGTTCATTATTTTAATAAAATAATTATTATTTTATTATATAAATCTAATATCAAATTATTATTAAACTATTATATTATTATTATTAAAATAAATGATATAATTAAATGGGCAAATAATGACAAAAATCTATATGAAATTCACCAGCTTCTATGAAGAACCTCTTTATATAAGAATGATAAAATAATCTTTAGCCAAGTGAGACAATTATGTCTAGGTGCCCCATATAAAATCCATAGAGCTAGAACAATATTGTAAATGATTATGTTTTGTAGTTTTATATTCTTAACCTAATATATATTCTATTTGTTTATTTTATTGAAGTGGGTGATTATTTTAAACAAAAAGTCTAAATATGGTATTAACAATGAATCTAAACAAATTAAATGATAAATTTATGTTCTTCTTTAGCAATCAAAGAGTTGCATATAATAGTTTATCTAAAGTTGTATATAATAGTTTATGTTATCCCACAACCAACAACTAAAACAATAGTTCAAGGGAAACCTTGGTTGCTTGCCAAAAATTAAAGATAGTTTTATAACAACAAATAAAAATTTAGCATACTTGACAATAGAAAGCATGTATCCAAAACATGTGTAAATACATGCTATGAACAAAATGAATACATGTTGTGGAGAAAAACCCAGAGGAAATCTGCCATTGGACAAAATGGTGCACAATCAACATCAAAGAGTGAAATCCAATCATTGTGGAAAACTACAAGCCATATTCTTGCGAAGATGACAAGGAGGTTCCTGTGAAAAATGTGACAGGAAAGATGAAGAAATATGCATGCTACAAAATATATTTTCGAAGGCTTAAGATGACAATACTTAAATTAGTAAAGATAATCAATAATTATTTCTCACATTTTTATCACAAAACTATATTAAATATCATTCATATATATTTAATCATATGTAGAGTAAAATAGTAAAATGTTATGATAAGATATGGAAATGGAATTGAAGGCATATGAAAAAAAGGCTAAATTATGGCATAAAATAAGACATAAATGACTCTCATCAGTGGGCAAGGATTATATCAATTCAAAATTGATGGATACAATTTCTTCTATGGTTGTGCATTGGTCTAGTACAACTTTCACCATTGATATGCCAAGACAGTTGATCATTTTCATATAATAAATGCCTTCGGCATAAAAATAACCCAAAAAAACTCATACATTTTTTACTATCCTTACTTCACCAATGTAGAGTAGGAAAAACATCAACAATCATCCTAGACTAACAATGTTGGCAAAAGAGGAAGATGTCACATTTTGCGAGGAAGAGCTCCAAATATAAGACAGAACCACTAAACATCCTAGAAATTCATTATGCAACCAACCAAACCATGACTATCAATAAACACCGTAATAGTCCCTTGACAAGTTTACGCTACTGTTAGTCTAGAAGTCATTATCTTTAATTTGGGGTTTAAATGAATAGAGTTGAGATTGTAGATGGACCAAGGTTTTTTTGAGTTCAAGGATAGTATGCAAAGTATGTTGTAAAATAAGGATGCATGCAAAGAAATCTGCACAAATAATTAGGGATTAAATTGTGAAATCTCATCCCATTGTTTGTGCCAGAACCTCTCCAGTGGTGGTTTGTGGTCTGCAAGTGGTAGAAAATGTAGGTGTAGGTTGGTTTGTAGATTTGTTGGTTCTTGGCCCTTCCTTCTGGATCTGCACCACTAGGTCACAAAGTCTTGGAGATTGTTAATCTCTAGTAACATCAAGCTCTTTCCTTGTGCAAAACATTTTTTATTGTTGTTTTTACTTCTAAAGACAAGCGTGATTTGATACAAAGAAAATTGCGGATATGGGGGAATCACTCTCTCTCAACCAAACCCTGGACAATCTTCTTTAAACCTCTTACTGAACTACTCTATGTGCATCCAGTATGTGTTCGTCTCCCAAATCTTCCACTTCATTATTGGGAGAATCACTTCCTTGAGACTATAGGCAACTCTATTGGCCATTTTTTAAAGGTGGATGAGGCTATGCCTAAAGTAAGCCAATATACTTTTTCACACATTCTGGTTGACCTTGACATCTCCACATCCCTTCCAGGTGATGTGGTTATCATGGTCAGGGACAAGCCATGGACCCAATCATTGGATTTTGAGGGCCTCCCCTTCATATGTAGGTGGTGCTTCTCTACCATTCATCTGGCCATAAATTATTCTCTTTCGCGTCATAAGGGTGCTGCCACATGGAAAAATGATACTAATGATGATCATTTGACTATCCTGGCTATCGACTCTTCCTCTCAGGATACTCTTCAGGCTAATGATGTGTCCCCCTTGGTGATGCTCCTTCTATTCAAACCTCCTTTGTCCTAGTGGATTTGTCTCCACCACTTGTTGTTGATTCAGTCCCCTCTGGTAATGTTAACTCTTCTTCGACTGCTATTGCTCCTAATTTGCTCTAATCTGTGGCTGCTGAGGTTCAACATTGTCAATACTTTGGTCTGTTGAGGATGTCAAGATTCTCTCTCTCTCTCTCTCTCTCTCTCTCCGGAGGTCCTAATATCTTGAGTTGGAGATCCTGCTAATAGTATCGCTTGGGCGGTCATTCACCGACAAAGGAAGAATCACTCTACACTCTCTCACCCTTTTCCCAATGCTATGGGTGAATTTTGTGTACCCATACTTGATGTGGGCTACTAAAGGTGTTGCTAGTCTGTTGTCAATGGTCTTCTCTTGACCTTGTTGTAAATATATTTTTCTATGCTTTCGGGTTGTGGTTTTGTAAGGGACAACACCCTTGTTTTGTTGCTTTAATAATAAAAAACAATATACAAATTATGAAAAATGATTCTAGCCTCTATAATCTCTATAAAAGAGTATTTTTAGAATTTCATGAAAGTTCCCTTGGTTGGAGAGATTATTCAATTACAACTCATATCAACCACCTAATACTCGCATTGAGACCTTTAATTTGATGTTCTTTTGTTGCTTATTTCTAACACCCTTGTTTAAGCCATTATAGGTGCTTTAGGTTCCTACCCTAGCTCTGATCCCACATGTTGAGCTAAAATTCATATGATTGGTTAAGAATCAAACCTAGGACATTCCATTTGTTGTTGGAGTGCTTTACCAATTGAGATACTAGCCCATCGTTGGTTTTCATGTGGCTTATCTCCAATGCACATAAGAAGTTGAACTCAATTTTTTTGTTGCATTTCCCTCAAAAAGAGGGGTTAGGTCTCCAAATAACATAGACATTTTCATACAAAACCATCTTTTATTAAAACACATTTTCTTTAAGGTTTCAATTAAAAAAATTCATACAAAAGTACCTTGTTTTGAATATTCTTATTGAATTATAGTTGTGAATGGTACTGAGCAAAAAGGTTTCATTCAAAACTCTTAGTGCCATGTAGGTGTCATGTATTTTTGAAACACATTTTCACCTTAAACTATTTTGTTTGCCAAAAATGTGTCATGAATCTTTGTTTTTACCCATGCATGATCACAAAATGTTCATGACTAGAAGCCCTTGAAGACTACAATACAAAACAGGCACTTTATAAGTTGAAGCTCCCACCAATTATTATAATTAAACTCTTAGTAAAATGATCCATCAATAAGTATAGTTTTTGGAACTTCATGTTTAGTTATTTTTCAACGATTTTTACTAGATTATATTTTGTTTTCAAAGCCTTAAAAAGGTAAAAATATAGAAATCACATTTTCCTTACAAGATAAGAACTACAAAACTACACCAACGTATAGTAGTTGAAAACAAACTAGCTTTGAAAAATAACACCGAAAAAGCAACACACTAGTGAGAATTAACAATTATAGCTCAAAAAATAGAGCAAGACATCAAAATATCTAAAATAAAAACTATTTTTGAAAAAAAATTTGAATCTTCAAATCTCTACATTACACAGATAATAAAATTCTATTTTAAATAATAAAAAATGTATACCAAACAATACTTTCATAAGGCCAAAAAAGCATTGTTATGAAAAGGAGAAAAACTAAAAAAGCCAATAGTGGAGGACTATAAAAGTACAAACCTGTGTCACACTTTTATAAAAGAAAAAGGTCAACAACACACAAACTGTTCAACTTTAACAACATAAATGTGGCAATTATGTTTAGAATTTGAAGATGATGTAAACTGATGAAATGTGTAAAATTGGATAAAGTTTATGCCTATAATTTTTTTTTTTGAACAAGAATTGACATAGTTTTTGAATTTTTGATGTCCATTTTTGAATTGCTGAAAAATGCTAAAAAGTCTAGGGTCTAGTTCCCGCCAAACAAGTATATACAAATAATCTTTTTTTCTTATAATTTCAAAATATCTTATAGATGAAATGTATAGCTAGTGCAGAAAAGAAGAAAGATTGGTTCTCGATGTATAGTTTTTCTGATATAACTACTCAAAGTTGAACTTATCCTAAATCGATAGTTTTCATCGCCCATCAAATTTCCCCTATCAATCTACACCATTCGGAAAAAAAAATTACATATTCTTGAAGAGGACTCTCTCCTCTAGTGTTAAATATAAATTTTAATTTTTTTATATGGTTTACTTTTTTTTTTCTTTATTTGAAGCAGCATCTTCTCGAATATTAAAATACCTACTTGAAGTATTTTAAAATTATAATATATTAGATCTAATAAAAATACTATAAAACTTATACGAAAATAATCTTGACTCTGAGCTCTACAAAGGGATATTTTTATATTTAAAAAAAAATATCATTAAAAAGAGTAGGAGTTATTAAAATATCACCTTTCTAAAATAATTTTATTGCTTTGGTAATAGGACTTAAATTGGTATAAAATATGCATTTAATAGATATTTCCAATTGGAAAAGTTGAAGTACCTATTTAATGAATTTAGTGAGACCATGTGTTTGAAAAAAAATATTTTTTAGTTAGAAATACTCAAATTCAATTGTGTTGATAAGTTTGTCTGAAACGTGACACAATTTTGTGCTTTTACTCTAGAGGGGTATGGCTAAAAACAATGTCCATGACCTACAAAATAGAAAGGAAATTTAGAAATATTATTCATCCCTAAGAAAATCATTTATGACTAGAATCAATATTTATTTCTAGAGAAAAAAAATCACAACAAAAAAAATATCATTTATCATCGAAAACATTGTTTATTGTTGGAAACACTACTCATGAGACCATATAGTGTGTTGACATTTTTTTTTGTCTTTTAAGCTCTTGATGTACTGAAATATAGTGGAATTTATATGAAAATGGAGGTTCTTGGGAATTTGGATGTAATGGTAAAGCATATTTGGCCCAATAGTGTCTCTATGTTCAAGTTTTAAATTCATATTTGCTACTATGTCACATAGTATCTATATCGAGAGTGGAAAAATCTTTTCTAACTTTTTAAAGCCTCTTAAATTAGAAAACAACAAAAAAATGTCATCAAAATCTATGGAAAGATGCATTCACTAAATCAAATAACACATATTCAAAATCTTAGGCATTAAAAGACTTCCCTTAAACTTTTATGTTTATTTAAAGATCAATTAAAAATGCAAATGAAATTTTTTTTTGAGTTTCCAAGAAGTCTGTATGCAAATCTTATTGGGCCCACCAAAATATTTTATAAAGAAAACTATGGTATATCTAATTGTCTGATGATAATATGTTAGAATTTATAAAAAATATTTATACCAAAATCTTAGAGCAACGAATATAATCAGTTAGCCTATAAAGAAAAAAGATTAATAAAATCAAAAGTTACCAAAATAGAGTTATGTTGGAAAAATGGTCAGCGCTCCCCTTGGGATTCGTGACATGGCTTAACCACCTCCTGTGTCTTCTATAAGTCTAGTGGTTGTATCGAACATTAACATGTCAATCTTTTGGTGCAATGACAACCACTACTTGTAACAAGTGGTATCAGAGCTTGGTCACAGGTTCGAATCCCCTCGGGTAACACTGAGGGGGAGATTGTTGGAAAAATGGTTAGCGCTCCCCTTGGGATTTGTGACATGACTTAACTGCCTCCTGTGTCTTCTATAAGTCTAGTGGTTGTATCGGACATTAACAGGTCGATCTTTTGGTGCAATGACAACCACTACTTGTAACAAGTTAGTCTTTAATAGAAATGTAAGAGTTCACAATGACTTGCTTTGATATTCTAATAGGAAAGAAAGATCTAGCTACAAATATAAAGCCTTATAGTTTTCAATTTAGACGAGGATAAGAATAAGGCATAAAACTAAAAAATCAAGGGATTTCGTATCCAAGTTTCCAAATATATGAGGGTAAGAAGAAAAAAGCAAAATTTTATTAAGGTGTATCTTGCACACACAATGTACACATGCATGTATGAGTTAATATAAAATATATCAAAACATTGGATAAAAGTTACTAGCATAATATATTTTTATATAATTAATGAAAGATATTGCTAAGACAATTTTATATCAATTTAGAAAAACATTGAAGGTGATTGTGTGCTATACCTATTCTTGGAATCTTAAAAAGTTGTTGTAGACAATTGTTAATCATAATATACATAAAAGAATAGCTAAAATAGTATAACATTCAAATGATGTCCAAAATTCTCATAAATCACATATATATAGCATTAATAATGTTTATTTCATTTATCATTTCACAATGCAATTTAAAAAATTATTATTAAATACATGTGTAAGAAGAAAAATTTATATTTTTGATTTATACTTAATAATGTACTACGTTTGTAAAGATATGTTTTAATCAATAAATAATTTTATTATTTAATGTATTAGAAAAAACACTTTTCTTATAAGGATAGAGTCAATATGTAATAACTATTTTTGTTTATCAATTATAAGAAATATAAAGTTTATCATAATATTTTCTATATTCACACGCTCTTCCAATTAATCACCTAATTATGTGATTAAGAAGAAAATTTTATATTTCTAATTTATACTTAATAATGTACTACCTTTGTAAAGATATGTTTTAATCAACAAATAATTTTATTATTTAATGTATTAGAAAAAGCACTTTTCGTATAAGGATAGAGTCAATATTAAGAGCACAAATCTAATTATCATTGGAGAATTGAATTATCTACATTTGCTCAATATGTGATAACTATTTTTGTTTATCAATTATAAGAAATATAGGGTTCGTCATAATATTTTCTACCTTCATATGCTCTTCTAATTATGTGATTAATGTAGTAGTATAACAAAGCTCACTTTTGATTACATTTTTTTAAATAATAATATGATTACATTGTATATTTTGAGTTTTATTTATGAGTTAATTATTAATACTAATTTTTTATTTTTTTATTTATAGGTCAGAAGATCTTTACAATGCATTTGAGGGTTTTGGCCTTGTGAACGATGTGCATATTCCCACGAATTATAATACAAGGTATATTTGTTGATTCCCATTTTTTCTTTTTGTTTATATAAGTACAATTTAATAATATTTTTCTTAATTTATTACTAATAAATTTACATTTATGAATGAATTTATATACAATTTATTCTCTTTGAATATTTTATGTAAAAGATTTTAAATAAGAAAATTAAATAACATAAAGATAAAATTATTTAAAAAAAAACAAATTGTAAATGATATTATTTTAAAAATATAATAAAAAATATTGAATAAATTTACCTTAATTTTGCTTGTTTTAATATATTCTAAAGTGTTTAACAAGTTATCCACACCATGTGCCTTCAAATAGAATCTTTTGTCTTTTAAAGAAATCTTTATAGATTTCTTGAAACGTAGATTGATGACTTATTCTATTTATCTATAGAGTTTTTATTAAAATTATGAAGGTTAAATAAAGGTGTTAATATTGACTCAAAAAACTGCATAGTTAAATCTTGATAGCAATATCATAACTTCCTATCATTACTCAACAAAAACATGTGGGTTAGTAAGTACCAAATCATAACGTTTAGCTTAATGGACATATTTTCCATGTACAACTTAGCCATTTGGTAGATAGTTTAAAGCTAGTGGGCATGTGCATGCACTCACACACACATATTGAGAGACTTTTTTCTTAAGTTATTTATTTTTAATCAATTTCTAAAAAAAAACAAAAAACAATAGAAATCTTGAGACTATAAACTAAAGAATAAAGACTTTTCATTATTAAGAAAAAATAAATACAAAATAATTCACATAATAATTAGAAAACTCAAAACAATTTTGAAAGTGATAAAATGAAACTTCAAATTGACCTGGAAAAAATAATTTGAAAAATGGTAAAATAAGATTTTGTTCTACATTCACCTGTTTGTAAAAAAATATACCAATCTTTACTATAATAACAATCTATTGAGAATATTAGGATATAAGGATTTGTCATTGAATCTTGAAGCATTAAGAACAATCTATTGAAATATAAGATTTATAGTTGACGTTTAAACAAATGTTGAGCATAAATTGTCAATTTCAAAAAATTGTTTCTTATTTTCAATTTCTATATCTTGTAAAATTTAAAATATCAACTTCTAGTTTTGATTGTGTAAGTATTTTTAGCATCAATTTTTCAGGTCACATTCTGTAGTCCATCATCAACATTTTTCTTGCATTTTTCACATCTCCTGCACTCTTTTTCAATCCTGATAATCTCTCACAGAGTGTGATCCGAACATCGATACTAAACATACTTACACAATCAAAACCAAAAATTGATATTTTGCATAAACTGTGGAAATTTAATTACATACCTTATAAAATATCAATGCTAAAAAAATCGTAATTAATCTGACAGAAAACATTAACAACAACAAATGGAAAACACAAACAGAGAATGAAGAAGCAATAATTTTTCATGTTAGTTTTGATAAAAAATAATTTTACTCGGTAAACATCCAAACTTTGTCATATAAATTTCAACGTTATCCTCCTCATAATGGAACTGCACATCGAGCACAGCCTCCATTTTTTTGACAGGTCAAAGCACCGTCTCCCAATGGAGAAATATTAGTTATTTCTATTCTAGAAAATTAAGGGTTCTCGTACTGGTTCAGATGACACCAGACTGGGAAGCTTCTTAAAAAAATGAAAAGCATCACAACACTCAGCTTCTTTAATTACTTGTGCACATAAGTAAAATTGTATGGAGACTGAGCTACTTACTGAAGGGATAGTCTATGACTCTATTGAATATTTTGCCACATAAGCATTAGGGAACGTTCATGGCACACAGAGAAATTAATTGTAATCCAAAGGAGGAAAAAGGAGGCTATAGATTTTTCTAGAAAAAAATAAGAGATGGACGATATATTGAGGTCGAGAAAAAATAGAGTTTAAGCTACTTGTTATTTTCAAGGAGCTTTTTTCACCTGCTTAAATATGCAATGCTAAAAAGTAGGAATTTCTATTTTGAAAAAAAAGATTCTAAATAATCTCATAACCAAACCAAATTTTGTTCATGAGACCACCCTCTTCTCAAAAATAGAACTTAAACCCCTCACAAAACCCCTACCTAATAACTTCATACACTTACATAATCACATCAACTTTTGCAACTAATCTCCATCATCCCCTAGTAGTAGTCAATGCTATAAGGGCATGCACGTTTATCCTTATCTTACCTTATCTCCAACTGTTTGTTGTGAGTGGTGGGGGCATATATAGTATAAACTATGTTAGGGGGTGAGAGAATATGTACCAATGGTGGTGGAACAGTGTGACCAGGAAATGTGGGTATATTTTGCCTCTTTTTGAAACACATGCTCAGTCTTCTCAGCGTGAGCCTTCCACTCTACTTCACTTTCCGTTGTTTTCTTTCTTTTTTGAGCTATCTCCTTTTCAGTTCATTCATGTGTGGAACCATTTTCTATCTGTGCAACAAAACTATTGGAGTTATAGTCAACTCTACAGTTCTCAGATATTCTGCACCTAAAATTCTTATTACATTGAAAGAGAAAAAGTCATTATTGAGTGCTATGCTATTACGAGAAAGAGATTTGATTAAAAAAGCATTTGATATGCCTTCTCTATTGATAGATCTGAATGAATACAATTGAATGACTACAATAGTTACCATGAATGAATAATCAATGAGCTCTACTTCACTTCTCTTATCATAATTGATTCCTTATTAATATTAGTTTGCTGCTTTTATCATGATCGCTAACTTGTAAATCTCATTACTACCTTCTTCAAACAAAGCATAGGTGACCAATATGTGTTTATTGTGCCTTTAATTCAGTCACCAAAGTATGGTTTGCCAAACATAAACACCGACATATGGTCGGCTAGCATAGGGGTTGATAGAAGAAAATACCAAAATAGATGGAGACGTTCGCTAGCATGATATATTCTTGAGCCTTCTTTTAGTGACATGTAGCCTTCTTTTTAGTCTTTCTATTGTGGAAAATATGTTCTTCATACTTTTGACATCAATGACAATTATAATATTTTCAATAATCTTTTTTTTTCCATTAATTTCAACCTTATTATCGAATCATATGTATGAATGTAGGATGAACATAATTATCTCCCTTTCTCTAATGCTCCATCTTTCTCTAACTCCCCCTATAACATTAATGGCAAAGGGATGTCCAATACTCTGACAAAAAATCGCCCTTTTATTTGTAATCATTCCACTTGACATAAATAACATTATATTTTCATTTTTACAATAACTATCCCCCTTCTAAAATCAATGGTAATGGAATGCTCATTACCTGCAATATGCATCGGTTGATCTATCTTTCAATTGTCTTCACCATAGAACTAAACGATAATACAATGATTAGGTCTACATCAATTCATGCTTCTCCTCAATCTTGTGTATGAAGTGCAATTTCCACAAGCATGAAATTACCCTTCTTTTGATTATCTTGCTCTTCCTTCCTTTTCCAAACTCTAATAGATTTTCCTTTTTATTTGAAAATGGTATTCTCCTTCATGTTCTCTCTAGATGATTACAAAATAATAATAAAAAAATTCTACAATATTGGGCTATATGTCCATAATTGTTGCATTTATAATGTATGACATTAAAATCTACCAACCAAACAAATGTGTTTTTCTTATTTGTCCTCCCATAAGTATATCTTCTACAAGCCCTACAATCTATTGCAATATGACCAAAGTGATTGCATGAAAAGCAATAGTCATAAAAAGAGTGTTGAAACCTGGTCAAACGTGGTTGTCTTTTAAGAAAAAACTTTCTAAATTTTCCTTTGTACTTTTAGGAGTGTAGATCCTCTGGGGACCTTGATTTTCCTCCTCAATATTGCCTTCCTTTTTCATGGGACTCTTGAGAGCATGTGCATAGCCTTTTGGATTTTCTCCACTTATCTTCTTTGAGGATTGTGTGGTATTTGAGCATTGACCTTCTTCATAACCAAAACCACTCTTATTCTAAGTTGGCCTATAGTAATTTAAGAATATTATCTAACATTTTTGTACTCTTCTTATTCCTTAAATCTTTGTTCAATTGAGCACTTGTTTTATCCAATTGCTTTCTCAAGAAAACAACCTTGCAGTCTAGCTTCTCACAAATTTCTTGTTTTGTTTTCAATTCCAATTTAATACATCTTCCTTTATTTTCTTTGCATTTTCAACTCGAACTTTTCAATCTATGGTCATCTTCTCTGATCATTAAGGCATATAGACTTATGGATCCTAACACACATAAGATATACATAGAGAGGGGTGTTCACTTTGAGGAAAGTTCTCCTAGCTTGGGATCTACTCCTTCCTTCAAACAATGTGGATAGTGATGATAGTGACTCGGATGATGACTCTACCTCAACCTCGACTCACATGATTACTCCTTCATAGGGTCCAACTATAATTGAGGACATTTCTTCTTCATTTTCTTCCACTAGACCCCATTGGGCTCGATAGACGCCCGATTCAACATATTCACTTGTGGGGGATATTTCTGACGCTTGAAGGACAAGGTCACAACATTAACAACTTTTGGATGCATACATTGCTACAATGATAGCTCCATGCAATTTAATATAGTTGGGTACACCTTGTCTTCCAGATACAGCTTCAGGGGACGACTACTTGGCAGACATTGCATGATTGTTTGTGGAATTCTACATTGCAGATATGGGAGACATAATTGATGACATACTTATTCTATTTGATGAGGATGACCCGTCTGCAATTGTTGTGAGGGAACACTTTGACCCTCTTGTCCATTCTCCACATGATCAATCTTTCAAGGTTGAAATGATTGCGGATCCGTATGCACAATAGTTGCAGGAGATCTCTTTATCTTTAGAGAAACCACTTGGGTCTTTGGAACATGTTCTATGTCCATCCTCATTAGATCTTGACTTGTCTTTTTCAATGGTGTGGACTAGCATCAGAACACTTTAGAAGTTTTCAGAGATGCCATACATCTTGAGGTTTCTTCCTACAAATTAGGGAGGCATCTCTTATACACTAATGGTATTAATATTTGGTGTTCACAGACCAACTTCTACGTTCAACTTGGAGCATCTATCACTGATGTACATTCTACAATGGGGGGGGATACTTTTGTCTCTCTTCTTCTCTCTTATGGGGGGAACTTTTTCCTCAGATGGGGTTTTGACTTTCTCATACTTCTTTTATTTATTCATCTCTCTAAATTTTTTTTTTTTTTTTTTTGGGGGGGGGAGGGCAGTTTTGTCCCACTTGGTTTTCTCCCTGTCTCCGCTTTATGAGAGATTGCATTGCATTTACACTTGCATATTATACATGAGTACCTAACATGGCCTAGTAGTCAAGACTCATCTTACATTATCATCTAGCCGTGTGAGCTTAAGTGCATTCCCCTAAGTTGCACTTAAGGAGGGTGTTGGTGTACTTAAATATTCTTCATTATACTTACTAAAGCTTACTTGGATAATGCATTGCATAGTAGTTTGCATATGAGACACTTAAGAGTTTGTATCTTATTTTTGCACATGGTGTAGGAGAAATTCCATTAGGTGGTGATAGATGTTATTGCATTCCCACTTTATGTGTTGTCTCTACCTTTAGTGCACTTATCACTTATCATCCTCACATTGTTGCACATACTTTGTTGCACAATGGAGGATGATCCATCTTTGGTGGACATGTGCTTCCACCTTGTATGTGTGATGAGCTATTTTCTTCTTATCATGTACTCTTATTGCCTTACATATATAAGCAGACATATTTTCATTGTACTCATATTTTTGGTTTAATCATATTGATGAGAATACAATTTATTCTTGTCTATCTTCTCTCTTGTTTGTACTATTCATTGGGCTCTATATCTTTGGTTGTTGCCTTAGGCAAATTCTTACACAAATAAGTATAGATTTGAACCACTAGCAACAATGAAATGGATGTACCACTAGCAACAATGAAATGGATGTCAATTTCACTAAGAGTGTTTATTTACACCAAGTCATTGTTGCTACAATAGGAATGCTTCTATGGTTACAAAAACATCTATTTAGCTTTTATAATATAGTTGTAATGATTGCTTCGTGCTAAATTCTAAGTTTTTAATGTTTATTTGAACGTTGTTTAATGTAATACTATTTAACTTTGGCATTGGAATATGATCTTTTAATATTTATAGATTTTTAATGTGATTTGAAATCTGAAATTACGATAATTATTGTGTACATGTAATAGATCGATGAGTTTCCAAATTTGTTTGAGGAGTTGAGTTCAATTTCTTACATGATTTAAGGATCTCATACTTTAATGAATACAAAACTCTTTCAATTTTGTAAATGAAATAAAAAGTTTAATTAATATATGAATATATGATTTAAATAAATTTTAAATTAATAATCACATATTAATTTTTTATTGATGTAATTATTCAATATATTTTAGAAGGGAATTTTTCCTTTTGAATCCAAGTTACTACCTTCAATTTAAGAAATTTATAATGTACTTCTAACTTTTATTATTGTATGACAAAATATTCCATGCTACAAATTTGTTGCAAACCAAGATAATTGTAGTAGAGGACTTGTATTTTCTTTAGTAGATGACACTTGACTTTCATTTTTATCTTAAAATATTGCATTCATTCATGTTAATCAACATTACTATAGACCTATTATGTGAGGCCACCCTGGTCACCTTATTTTGGTTGATGACCTGTTTCACCTTTGTTTGTTGTATCTTTTGTTCGGGCTTCATTGAAAATATTTTGATGTGTAAAGGGTTTCAGGCACCCTTCAAAACCTGTTTTCCTTAATCAAAAACATTACTATAGACACATTTTATTGTTTGACTAATATGATGTGTTAAAGCATTTCAAAGATTTTTGTTGTAAGGAAAACCATTTTTCAAAGCATTTAAGGAGGTTTTAAATACAAAATAAGAATGTTTTTGAATATGGTAAAAACAGGTTTTGAATGGGCCCCGAAACCATATACATTCAGTTTTTGAAGGGAGCTGTAACCCCCAGAAAATAGGAAGAATTAGCTTAGATCTAAGTGAAACGGCTGGGGGAAAAAGAATAACTTTACAATGCCCCCCCAACACAAAATGCTAGTAGAACTACCAATAGCACAATTCCAGCAAAACTACAAAATAAGAATGTTTTGATTAAGTAAAAACAGGACCCGAAACCTTGTACAATAACCCAAAAGATATAGCAATAAAAGGCTCAAATACAACAGTGGAAACCACCAACACAATAGAGGGAACTACCAACAAAAACCCCCACCAAGGGACAATAGTCCTCAACAAGGGACCTTACGATTTAAATTTAGAGCCACCCTTGTAGGATCGAAGATTCATATCCAAAGGATGAACGGATGGCTTTGGTTTCTTTCCTTTCACAGTTGTCCAACCGTCCTCCAACTTAGCCGCATCATTCAGCCAAACCCCTGAAGAAACAGAAGAATGGCCGACCAAAGAAGAATCAGCCTCGAACAAAATATTCTCCCTAGGAGAAACCGGTTTGGGCACGCCCAAAGAAGAAGCAGGCTGGACAACAAAGTCCACAGTCTGGACAACAACAACAGCCAAAGCATCATCAGTCTGGACAACAATAGCAGGCTGGACAATAGAGTCAACAGTCTGGACAACAGCAGTAGCCATAGCATCATCCGAACTTGTAGGAACAACCAGAACTCGCTGAGCCAAAACATCACCCGACGAAGCACCACAACCCTCAGGAGCAAGAACCTCCTGCGAAGAACCCACAACCTGCTCACTAACTGCAGCAGAAGATTTATTTACAGTATAATGCTCAACAGAGACACTTGACCACCAAGAAGGCGGTCGTTTCGATTTTACCTTCTCAGAAACACATCGAGCAGCCACAAAATAAGAATGTTGATCTATATTTTAAATACATTTAAACATGGATACACTAGGAGAAGAGGATACATTAGGGGAAGAGCACCAATAGTCAAGTATGTTCTAATAGTCGTGCACTCCATGCACATCTAACTTCCCAATTATAAATTTTAAAGAAGCCAAATTTTTGATAACTAAAAGTGTCCATTAACAAGTTTCACATGTACCAATAGCCAATCATTTTTATAGGTTTTTTGGTCCATAATTAGACCATTTGTGCACAACTACTAAGATATTTGTGCACAACTACTAAGATATTTGTCCATAAGTTTTGGCAATTTTGAGTACACGTCTATTTAGGCATCTTTGAGTAGGTATTGGGTGACACTTTGAAATAGCCACATTTAGACCCTTTGACGCATAATGAATACTACATGGAGCTTTGTTAATTCCTAGAAACTAAAAACAATTAAGTAGCCAAGTCACATACGAAAACAATAAAAAAAATCATCAAAATCTGATGTATAGTTTAAGTTCTATGAATGCATAATATTAGCTATAACGACTACTAATACACTTCCCTAATTATTTTTTAAAAAGAAATAATCTTTCCAATATCTAACTCTTAGAAGTATTGAAACATTATACATTTAAACATGGGCACATTAATTATTTTTAGAAAAGGAAATAATCTTTCCAATGTCCAATTCTTGGAAGTATTGAGCCATAATTATTGAGTCCTTTTTCTTAACTATAATTATTTTCATGTTACTATTTTGAATATATTCTAAAAAAATCCTTTTATGCTTTTTTGGTTTTTTGTTGGAAGATATATTAAATTTAGACAACCATTATACTAAATGTTAATTACATAGTAATTAATCATGATATTTTTCCATTTAAGAAAAACCTTTTAATTATATTTGAGTTTGGTTTTTTTAATATTTGAAATGGTAATGGATTTTTAAATAATAAATATTAAAAAGAAATTATATTTGATGAATAAAAAAAGGTCTTATTTCTTCATAAATAATACATGATGTTAATTTATGTGTATTGAAAGAATATAAGATATAGAATACGTATTTATGATTGAAGCTAGTCGTTTCATGTTAGAAATGATAGTCTATCTCATAATATGTATCTAAATTTTATTCAACAAAATTGCTACGATATTAATATGGTAAAAAGAATAATATTTACCATGTCAAATAATTTGGTTGCTTTGGTTAATGACATGTCAATAATTTCTGAGAGTTGGTTTTTGTCAACTTCAACTATATATTCAATATAGAGCTTTAAGACAATGTGAATTCATGGGTGACTAATTCAGAAATTCTATGGTTTTTTGTAAGGAAAAAATTAGAAAACCTTTCATGATTTTTTGTGAAAAAAAAAATAGAAAACCCTCAATGATTTTTTTGTGGGAAAAATAAAAAACCCATCCAATAGAGAAAGAACCCACGATTTTTAAATAATTGTGCAACACACCAAAAAACACAGAATTCATCACACTACAGTTGAAGCCCTTCATCACACAATTAAACAAAAAATACGTCGTGCAGAATACACAGATGTCCCAAAATTTTTGCCAAAAAAAATTGTGTAAAGAGAATAAGCAAAACAATAGACTTCGCATAGTAGAAGTACCTTCAATAGACCTCAAAACCTCTACATAAGGCAAAAAAATGTCAAAAAAATCTTTTGCAATTTGCCACAATTTTGCGATTCTACTCAAAGATTCAACAAAAAACCCTTCAAATTTTACATAAAGGAAACCTAAAAAATCAATTAAAAAAGACTTCTAGAAATAAATTGCATTGCACAAGTTATGCGATGGAGAGCAAGAGAATTTCAAACAACCATGTGGTTTCTGGAAATGTTCATCCCATTTCCTCTACCCGATTTTCCCCTACGCTGGCGTCTAGTAGTGCGGGGCCCGGTTCCTGCTCTCTTGGTGGCTCGTTGCAAGGTTTAGGTTCTGCAGTGCGCCACTGGAAAATCGATTGCTTTTGATGCCGCTAGGGTTTCTAGTGTTGTTGTACTGGCCGAATAGGGTCTTTTGCCTACTAAGCGACATTGTCTAGGTAATAGAGGGTTCATTCCTTTATCTTGTGTTATTTCAGTGAAGCAGAATGTGTAGAGGGATGTAGAAATTAATCATAATTTATCTATTTTTCTACGCATAGTGTTATCTGTCGATTCAGGGGCTTTTGGCCCAGCGTCCTTGAGTTGCATGCTTAGATCTCTATTTTTTGGGAGCCTATCCTTTCTGGTACTATTCATATTTACCCTATGGATAGAGGTTTCTTTATTGCAAAATTTGAGAATGCTGAAGATAGAAAGAAAATTTTATGTGATAATTTTTTTTAGCTAAAAGAACAATTTCTCGTTAATGGTAAAACCATGGCATTTTGATTTCAACCCCTCTTCTATAATGTTTGATAAGATTCTGATTTGGGTTCGGCTCTCTTATCTCCCACTTCATCTTTGGGCTAATTCTCTTTTTGAGGAAGTGGAAAATGCTCTTGGAGACTTTCTGTTGGTTGATGAGGATTCACATTTTTCATTCAACCTTTTATCGAATTTTGGTTGAGTTGGATGTTTCAAAAGGGTTGTTTGTTGAGATCCATATCCAATCTTCTAAGGGTACCTGGGTTCAATCTTTAGACTATGAAGGGATTCCCTTTAGATGTAGAAGATATTTTAAAACTGGTCATGCGGCTGAACATTGTGGATTAGAGAAAAAGATTTTGTCAGCTTCATGGTGGAAAGGTGCTTTAAATCAACATTATTCGGTTGAGAAGAAATATGATAATCAAAGGAGTTTCTCTCAAGTGGTAGTGCAAGATAATGCGATTTCTTCTCAACCTGATCTAGTCACTAGCAATGTGTCTTCTTCTCATATGTTCTGATTTCTGATCAGGGGCATGTTGGGTCCAGTGGGCCTCAGGGTGTTGTCTCTTCTTAGGTTGACCAAGCTTCTTGTGTTGTGGTTGTGGAGGTTGGATCGCAATCTCATGTCTCTCCTATTGTTTCTTTGGATGAGGGTGGGAAGGGGCCCTTGTTGCCTACGTCATCTAATAGTGCTAAGGCTATCAATTTGGGTAGCACCCTTACTGATGTTGTGCCTTTAAGGAAAAATTGTGATGTTGTCTTTGAGTTGGTGGGTGTTGTTGGCCTTCTTTCTCAGGAAGGTGATGCTCTTGTGCTGGGTTCGTTGGAGTGGCAAAATGCTTTTGTTATGGTGGAAGAGAGTCGAATTCCTATGAAAGGGAAGAAATCTAAGACTTCTACGCTCTCTTTTGACATGACTCTCTGTTCCAACACCTCCCTTGTTGTGGGTATTTGGGCTAGAGTTTCTATGGTCCATTCTCTAGTTTTTGGCTGCTTAATGTAGGTTTTTTTGCAGATTTTGTTTCAGGTTGTAGAAGTCTGTCGGTAAAACCCATTTTGTGGTCTTGGTTTCATTCTTTCTTGTCTTGTTGATATTTCATTGTATATCGTTAGCAATCTTGTTGTAAAGGATTTTGAGTCCCTTCAAAACCTAATTTTTCCTTAGTTAAAAACCTTCTAGAAATAAATTCTAGGTAAATACCCACAAATTTTTAAGAAATTTTGTCAAACAACTTAACTTGATCTAATACCATGAAACAATAATCAATATTCAAAATTAAACAAAGGAGAGGAATACTCCTTAAATAGAGATTACATGCAGAGTTTCTAAAAGAAAAATGAAAGACAAAAAAGAAACATTCTAAATAAGAACTAACTACAAAAAGGAAAGATCCTAATTGAATGACCATTATAGAAACATTACATAATTACTTTAACATAAGGCACCAAGGAGACTCTAGGAGGACTATCTATAGACGATTTTAAGAGGGAAAGTTCAAATACTTTGCATGTTGAGCTATTTCCATTCCTTTAGGAAGCTATCATGGCAAGGGGTAGACAACAAACAAGAAATCTCAAAGGTCACTAGGTGTTGGAGTTTTTGAAGATGATACTTATCAAATGAGGACAAGTTGAATTAGGATTTTAGCTACTACCGAACAACCAATCAATATTAATGGAATCCCATAGGTCATGAAAAAAATCTAATTTAGTTTTTTTAGTATTTTCCCGTGAGGTTTTTTATAATACCAAGATGTTTTCCATCATGTTAGACTAATAAGTTCTGCCAAATGGAAGAGGTAGCAAATCTTAGGTCGTGAATCAAGGTTTGATCATACCAAGACAACCAACTAGAAGTTATTTGCCACGCTAACCAAATGATATTAAAAGGACCAAACCCATGAGTTTTTAAAAAAGGTACAAAAAGTAGTTTATCTTTCCAACTAACCAAATTCCAAGATCGTTCATCGCTAGAAAATTGGATGGTTGTCCAATCAAGCACTTCCAAGGGGCATCTCCATCCAAGCCCCTAACAGTACACTTTCTAGCAAAGACATATATACCTTAATTATATGGGTTGATAGTTTTGAAACCACCTCTATCTTTTGGTTGGATGGAATATCTACCAATGACAATGTAGGAAGGTCATTCTTATTGCTCCCTTTGGCCTAAAGGAAAACTTTTATCAACTAGGCAAACTTATTGTAGCAATTTTCATAAGGGAGCCAACAAGAAGATACATAAACATAACTAGATAGGAAGATTTCATTTGCCACTTATCCTTCTCCTAATAACCAAGTGGCAAGGCCAAAAAAAACCTCCCCACCATCATCATGATTGGTGTGGAGGGAAACTACCCTTTCCAGATGGTAGCAAGGGTAGCATCCAAATTTATGACATTGTCTTTCACTTCTTGAAGCATGAGAACATCAACATGATTATGCTAGATGGATTGTTTGGGTTGATATTCAAAAGTGAGGATTTGCAAACCCTGCACATTTCAGGATTAAACATGGCACTTCATTGGGATGAGTTAGGAAGGGTTTCCTCATCTACAATAAACACATTGAACTGATTTTGCATTTAACAAGTTTCAAAGACCATAGAGTGGTCTTGATCAAGGCATTCTTGAGATGACAATTGTGTTTGAGTTTTTATGGGATTATTGGGCTGGGAAGCTAGGTTTGACAGTTGAAAAGATTTTTTGCCAAGGGTAGGAGCCTCTTTCTTTCTTTTAGATGCTCTAATCTTAGACAATTGTAGCTTCTTTGAAATATTTGGATCCAAGGGTAGGTTGTTGCCACAGGGAGGGAGGATGAGAGGAGGATAGGTTATTGTCAAGGGAGATAGGGGACTTGGGTATAGAAACATAATTAGTTTCTTTGACATGGGCAACAAACACAAGGTGGGAGATAGTTGGAGATGATTGAGTCATCTTAGGTATATAGAAAGGAGAGTCATAGGTGAGATGGCATTCCATGGTAGAAGTGTACATTAGGTTTGTTAGGGTAGATGATTTGTTGATTAAATTTGAATTTAGGCCAAACCAACTTAGTAGAGCTTGGAAGAGCTTGTATCAAATTTAGTTTACTACAAACTCTAGGATGTGCACACTAATTGACATAGGGTATTTTGAATTAGTTATTCCTTCTAGATGAAAATCAATATTCCAATCTTAAACATGGTTGTTTGGTTGCACATAATCCAAGAGCCATATTGTAGAGTAGCACATGCATAGTTTGGGTTAGCAATGGTGTATGGGACATATCCCTTGCCAAGGCCATTTAACCATTCTATGGTCCAACCATTTTGTAAAGAAATTATTATAGCGGAACAACTTCCTACACTATTCTTAAGTGGAGGGTCATGTAAAACTTTCTCAGATCTTTACAACGGTTACAAAAACATAACAAAAATAATATAAATAACATACATACCACAAAACATTGATTTACGTAGGGAAAACTCTTTCGAGAGAAAAGCCCATATTCCAAAAGTCGCCTAATATATTATTTAGAAATCAATTACATAATACAATATACTTGTAGAGAAAGCTTCTCACACAAGTATCATCAACGGAGATTAAGAGGCAACTCTACAATTATTAGAGTCTCATAATATATAATAATGCATCTCTCACACCTAATATATAGGAGATACAAAACATGAAACTGTCAAACAGTATTACAAAACCATGGGCTAAAACTACCCAAAAATGGCACATAAAATATCTATCGTTGGACCCATGGTCGACATGTGAGGAACACCTTGCAACCCCCAAGTTGGGTGTGATGCCTCCAAACCTTAGACACTCACGTATCATCAGTAACCTTTTAATTATTGCAAGCTTGAGACACCATTTTCTCAACACACTTCTATCCCGATTGTTACAATTCTATTTGAAAAATTCTCACTCAAACAAAATACCTTTGAGAAAAAAAAAGATAGTTTTTTTTCTCTACATTTGAAATAAACTCAATAATTTCATTGCATAGCTCAGATAAAATCACCTTATGAAAAGGTTGAGAGGGAGAAGCTAGCTCTGCTAGGGTTTTCTCATTTTGTTTGCATACTTTGGATCTTCACTACGATATTTTGTCGCATCAATATCACATTCTCTATTGGATTGTTAAGCTTAGCTTTAAATGGCATGGATTAATTTTAACCTAGCAATT
Source organism: Chamaecyparis obtusa (assembly GCA_027943335.1). Taxonomy (NCBI): domain Eukaryota; kingdom Viridiplantae; phylum Streptophyta; class Pinopsida; order Cupressales; family Cupressaceae; genus Chamaecyparis; species Chamaecyparis obtusa. The sequence goes on from BSBK01000596.1 coordinate 1,191,988, forward strand.
CATGCCAATGTTGATGGTAAATGACAACTATGAACAATGGCTCCACCAAACAAGAATCCCCAAAAATTTGTGCCAAAGGTTTTTCATGAACTATGCCTTCTACAAACCCCCATGGATGTAGTTTTACCCACCCTAGATTCAAATTATGCATGTCAATGGCTACATCAACATACTCTTATTGGTCGGGCGATAGAATTTCTAGGTTGGCGGGTAAGGCAGTAAGAGAGAGAAAAGGTTCTGTCTATTTTAATAGGAGGTCTCTTGTGGAAGCATGCTATCAAATTGGATTGCCAAAACCTAGGCCCTCCATGGGGTCCGCCTTGAGGGAGTTCTAAACCTCACCAAGGGATTTTTGTTTTGTTGATGTTAGCCATGTCCAAGCCATTTTTTAGCGTGGTCCTTTGTATATTTCTTCATCTATTTTGGTCTCCTAACCTTGGACTCCAGACTTTTCTATAACGAATGATGAGAAACTTCGTGTGATTGTTTGACTTGAGTGTTCAGGTCTACCTTTGCCTTGCTGCCATTTTCTTCCAACTATTGATTCTTCCCTAGGGAAGGTTATCTATGTTGAGCCAAATTGATTTTATCAAGCTCAGCCCCAAAATGGAATCCTTGTGGAAGTCGACTTATCTCGAGATCTCAAAGACTCGATTGATATTAAGATTGGAAGCCTTCTCCATACCCAATGAGTTCTCTATATGAATTTGTCGAAAACTTATTTATAGTGCTAATCATTGGAGCTTAAAACCGAGGATTGCCCTCTACCAACTCCTGAGGTTAAGACTCCCCCACAGGTCTCTAACCTTCCATGAGCTCCACCCCTAAAATTGAAGAAAAATGGACTATGGTGACCACTGAGGGTAAAAGCACCTTGGTTGCAGTGTGCAAGGTAATCTTAAGAGCTCATTGTTGTGTAGCCACAACTGACTAGTTTTGACCCTTATTCGAAGGAGAAATAAATTATTTCTCATACCTCTCCTAAGACTCTTGCTCAACCAACATTTGTTCAAACACCTCACCAATGTCGATTCTTTCTTCTCAACTATCTAGTTTGCACTACTCCTGCAATCCCTCTAGGTGCTTGGAGGATGACAAGTTTGTTTCAGAGAAGTGAAAAAATGGAATGCCAAAATTTCAAATGGGTTCAGACTTCTTGCAGAATCGTTACTTCTCTTTAGAGAAAAGGGATGATATGCAATATTTTCATCCATGAATTTCCTTTCTTGTAATGTCCAATGTCTAACTAAACCCTCCAAAAAGTATTTGGTGCAAGATACTTGTCAAAATTACTTTGATATTGATTTTTTGTGTCTTCAAGAAGTTAAAATTGTTTCCTTCATTCTTTGTGCAACATATCGTGTTATTTGGCCAACTAACCTTGTTTTTCCCTCCAATCACAAGGCTAGTTGTGGAGGACTTGTCACTTTGATTGCAACATGGAGGCAATCTTGTGTGATTGATCATATGTCCAATATGACTCAACATCTTGTTTAGATCCTTGTGAATATGGATGATTGTTCCTTTTGGATCATTAATGTTTATGCTCGCAATGATGTTCTTGAGAGATCTTTTCTCTGGTGGTGGATTGTGGATTCAACACCTCCTACTTCTTAGGTTTTGTGCAATGACTTTAATATGGTCAAGTTAGATTTTGATAAAGATAGAACTTTGCCCTTTCCTTGAGCACTTGGCAAGAAAGATGCATGGTTTTACATGTGCAATAAATTGGGTCTTTATGAACCTAATTCACACCACCATCACTCTCAGACTGTTTGACACGTGGAGTAATTTTTGGGTAGGAAATGAAAGATTTATTAAACAGCTTGATTGTGCCACGATATCAATGCAATCCTTTTTGTATTTGCCTCATGTCATGCCTTTCGATTATACCTCTTCTTGAGGTCACCTTATCAAACCACTTTCCCATCAAGTTTAGCATAATTGGCAAGTAGACTTGACATGCCCTTCCAAAACCCAATTACTTTTTAATGGTTTGTTGTTGACTCACCATCCCATGTTACCCACATTCAAAAGGTTTGGAACCTTGAATGCCATCCTACTCAACAAACCACACGGTTTGTTTGATATAATAGTGTCATCCAACATACCTCATGCTTCCTTTGTATTTATAGTCATCAATTGGTCATTTTTCATCAATGGTCATATGAGGCCAATCTCAAATCTTCATCATGCTATAAAAGCTCTTGTTGTAGACCCTTTTTCTCCCCCTTGCAAGTTTGTGCTGCTCATATGTTGCAAGAGGAGCTCAAATAAAAGCCAAACTTGATTGGATTAAAGTAGGTGATTGAGCATCCAAAGAGTTTTCTCTTGCTCTTCATAGATGTCATTCTTATCAGGATATCACAAATTTAGACAAGGCTAGATGGTGCTCCCTAAGCTACCAGATATTCTGCAAGCTTTTGTCCACCATTACAAGAAGGTTTTCACTACTTAGGAACCTTCCCCCAAGAGAGATCATGCTCTTTAGGATTGTCTTTGGGTTGTCCTAAGCATGCTCTTTGAAGCTAAAAAGTCCTCTGAGCAATTTCTTTCTCTTGAGGACCTTAAGGATGTAGTTTGTTCTATTATTGACGATAAAGCATCAGGATGCACGATTGGTTCCCCTATGAACTTTACAAAGCCTTGTGTAATTGTGTCTAGGCTCCAATCTACATCAAGTCTATCTCAAGACTTTTCATAACAAGTATTTAGGTAACTTGATAAACAAAGGAAATATTAAATTCATGCCTAAATCAAGGGACCTTGAAGATATTTGCAACAAACTTAAAGTTTCATGCCTAAATCACACCACTTAAAGTTTCTTACAAGATCATTGTAAAGGCCTTGGCCCTCAAGATTCACCATACACTTCCTCGAATTGTTTGTCCTAATCAAATTGGTTTTATCAAACCTAGATTCATCTCGAACAACATTATTGTTGTTTGAGAAGAGTTGAATGGGTAAGACATTCTATTTGGAAAGCCATTTTTTGATATATTGATTTTGCTAGTGTATGACTATATTGAGTGGCCTTCCTTTCTTGCTATACTCAGCACTTTGGGATTTTTCCCTAGAATTATTCACATGATCAATACAATTTTTGTTGATGCGTCAACTTGCATCACCATCAAAGGTTGTCATTCTCACACTTTTTATCCTTTACCATTCAATTCGATATGGGTTGGCTATTTCTTTGTATGTTCGTGTTATTGAAGGGTATGGATTTTTTTAGCAAACTATATCTCCCCCAAGAGTGTTAGAGGTATTACAAAGAAAAAAATGTTTTTGATTCTTGAATCCAAGAAATAGGATAGCAATGTGCTCATTGCAACTTTGACCACTTGTGTAAGTAATGTTGCACGGTTAATTTACTCGAGTGTGTCTTTCCATATGACCTCTAATAGTTGGTCGAGTGTTCTAAATATAAAAAAATTTGATGGAAATAAAGTGTATTTGGACGATGATTCTTCTTTAAATATTGTTGGTCGTTGTAAAATTAGAATCAAGTTTCTTGATGCTCAAATAAAAGGAATTAATGTGCATTGCATATCTCTATATTAGCACTAAATTTATTGTTTATGAGAAAACTAATAGATATAGGTCCGCAAATATTCTTTTCTTATGTAAGATACAAAATGGTTAGAGGTTCTATGGTGTTTTCTAGTAGTGTCAAATTTGGCACATTGTATAAGGTTGATGCATACACTATTGAGTGCAATAGTACTTCTTTGAAAAGCAAGTTTATGGCCACTTCACTTAAAGATGTGAGAGTTTCATCTTCAGCAGAGGATCATAGTTTATGGGTACTCAAGGGTGCTCTTTCTTCTGAATCAAAATTACTTGCACAAAAAACTATGCTATGGTACCAGAAACTTAACCGCATTGAAGAAACAATTCTAAAGATCTTGAAAAATGAAAACCTTGTTGAAGGGTTGACTGATTGTATTTTTTATTTTGATTTTTGTGAGTATTGCATCTATGGTGAACAAAATTGGGTTCAATTTTACTCGTTATCATAAATGTTGTTGCTCATTGGATCTTATTCGTGCTTATGAGTTTGGTTTTGTAGATGTTTCTTCCACTAAAAAATCTACACATTAGGTTTCATTTATTGATGATTATAATAAAAAGACATGCATGCAATTTTCTAAAGAATTAATCTAAATTTTTTAGTTGATTCAAAGAATTTAAGGGAATAGTTGAGTTGCCTATTGAAAAGAAGAGAAAATATTTGTGAACTGACAATAGTAGTGATTTTTCTATAATGATTTTGATAGATTTTGTAAAGATTTTAGCATTTGGGATAAAAGACAAATCTTTATTCTCTACAACAGAATGGAGTTGTAGAAAGAACAAACAAACACTAATGTAGAAGGCTAGAAATATGCTTAGTACTGTTGGCTTAGAACAAAGGTTTTGGATCAAAATAGGCACCACTGCTCACTACCTAATTAACAACTCTTCTACATCAAGTATTTTTAACAAAATGTCTACAAAGCCATTGTTGGGTCACAAACCTTCACTAAGACATCTTAGATTTTTGGTTGTGAGACACATGCACACATGCCAAATGAGAAGCATATAAAGTTGGTGAACAATACTATGAAATGTATCTTCAGTTAATAGAGTTATAGTGTGAAATGATACAAGCTTTAAGATCGTATTTGAATATAAGATAATATTTAGTACAAGTATTATTCTTAGAGAAATTAAACCTTCATTTGTTATATCGTAGCAAAAACAATGTGAAAAGAAAGATGCGATTCAAATTTCTTCCATGTCTAGGAAATTTGAACTGAATACCCTACATAGACACAAAATTGAGGAGAGCTCATCTATCTCTGAATCTTTAAAAAGAAGGAAGAACCTCCAAATTAGTTTGTTTGAAGATTTACAAGGCATAAATAACTAAATTTATTCGCCTAATTATTAAATAAGTATTTTATTTTGAATACTAACATGGATATATGCCTAACCTTTGACTATTCTAAAATATTTCAGCTAACAAGATTAATGGTGTTCAACCCTTGACGATTTATTTGTAATTTTTGTGGGCTTTTCTCTATTACTTAAAGGACAAGTTGTAGATCAAATGTAGTGTTCCGTCATGCTTTACATGGTATTGCTACCATTTAAACAAGTTGTATGTCCTAAATTATGCAGAGATAATGCTCGATGTTTATAGACATCTTTTTCAACACAATAAGCCCATTTTTTGGGGATTTTATGTAGGCTTGCATGCCCTTTTTCGGTTACCTAGACTTTTGGGATTTCCTACAAATTTACGTCTCCTACCCTTCGTTGCAACTTACAAGGAAGGTATAAAAGCCTGAAATTTTATTGTTAGGTGTTGGTAATGATTTGTTTTCACTTTACTACAATGCTAAGAGCATTGAAGATTTCAACATATGTACATCCATTCAACATCTAGGCATTTCATTATAAAAGTCACAAAGAGGTAGTAGATTGGAACAAATATTTGTGATTATCTGACTCTTTAACCAATTATGGGAACTTTGGAGATTGTTAAGCAAGGAAGTGTGACAGGATTTAAGGAAGTGTGACAGGATTTATGTTGCTTAAAATTTTCACTCACCACATTTGTTGAAGCGATGGTAACATGAATTTGGTAAGTGATGCAACACTTCAATGCATTGCAAATTTTTATTTACATAATGGTCTTTTCCTTGTTACATGAAAATGTCCAAAAAAATGGAAAAGGATTCATAAGTAGATGTAATTGTTGGATATCATACCTCTATTGTTAGTTTTGCTTGTTACTTTGATAGTTAGATGTGACTTTGTGACTCCATACAAGGAATCAATCTTGAGTACTTTTACCATCCATAATCTTAAAACAAACAAAATCTTTAACCAATAGCTAAAAAGCATTTAATCAATTATTATATATTTCATGATTTATTGTATACCCAAGGAAACATCTTTAGAATACCTTAAAAATATATCTTATAAGAGTCAAGTTAGAGGTCATAACATGTCAATTTTGGTTTATGAACAGAGAGTTTGGGATCAAAGTTTGCATTTTGGTACAACTTCAATTTATTTCACATATACTTTTGTTGTAACAAAATCCTCTATAATCTAAAAAATACCCTTGAGGGTCTAATTGAGCCCAATGTGAAGGGGAGTTCACCCACTCTTAGCAAATTGCTTGTTCTCTAGCATTGAAGTGGATTGATCCCTCTAAAAGTGTGAGTAGTGCCACATAAGCTACTACGTTGGGTAACAAATTATAGTATGAGGTAAAGTTGGAATGTGTAAGGTTTTGAAATTATAAGAAAAATAATTCAAATATTGCTAATAGGTATAGGTATGTATTGGAAAAAGTTGGTTATCATATTAAATGTGGTAGTACGGGGTTCAAAGCCTTTAGTAAGCATGTGTTGTGCAGCCAATTATGGTAAGATACGGTCTAAAACACATATCTAGTAGAGGAACAAAAACTAATTTAGGAAAAAGAAGGGATGCAAAATTTTATATAAAAGGTATCTAGGTGGTAGAGACAAGACACTAAATTTATGATTTGTAATTTTATTTATATTACAACTTGAAGTTGGTATGTTTGGTGATGTGTTGATTTTGGTCTGTTTATGAAATAAATCAGTAATATGCATGTTTTTTTACAAATTTATATATTTTTTAATGTCTAGAAAATTTATTAAATTTTCCTTTGAATTTTTTTTAATTTTTGTCAACACAACTATTGGTAAGACTAATTTTTTTAACCATCTTCCATCACCACAAACCAAGACAAAAGGGAGCAAAAGCGAAGTTGTTATAACAATAAAGAGATGAACAAGCTGAAAGAAGAGAAATAAACTTTAAATATAGATGTTTGTATTTATATTTGTTTAAATTTCAACCATACATTTAGTGGAAGAGCATTTGCCAAAATTATTTAGGTTTTCCTGCTTGACAATTCTTTTCAAAATAAATGTTATGCTGGTTTAAATTTCACCCATACGCTAACAAAAGAGCATTTGCCATTAAAAAAAGTTCTCAGGATAAATATTTGTGTAGCATCCTTTCTTCAGTTCAGTCATTTATTTTTGTTTACAGCACTAAACATGGTCATTCTCTTTTGGTTAATATTAAGTAGCAAAATAATTTTTATTGATTGATTGTAAAATTCCTGCTCAAAATGGAAGGAAATTATGGACCAAAATTGTGCTGGGTATAATGGTTAATCTTAATTAATTATAACTTTTTCTATTAGAATAATGTATATATTAATTTAAAAAGAAAAAGAATAATAATAGAAAAGAACAGTCTGGTAGAAGTATTCCCAAGCCAAAAAACCTGAGAGCAACAACACAGACTGAAAATAAAGGAGAATTACATTAGCAAAAATCAGACAGCCATTATTCATGGAAGGTAGAAAGAGAGGACATGGATAACGAGGAAATGCATAGATAAAAAATTTGAGTTGAAACAAGGTGCTACTACCACCATCCCTTTGTAAATTTTGTTAAGTGAATATCAGGACGGAGGACATACAAACATGGCCAGAATAGGGAACTATTGGAAGAAAAATCTCCCGTCTTTAAGAATGCTAAATACTAGTGCACACAAATTTCTTCTCATCCTCTTGGCTTCTTACTTATTCTTTAGTGATCCAGGGGAAGCAAATGTTAGAGTGGGCCCCAAAATGTAAATAAGAAAATCTTTAAAAATACTAGAAGTTTCAGATTTTCAAACAAAAATTGTGTTTAGAACTGTCACTTGCATGGCCCAAACTGATTCTGGTGTCAAACATACTGCATTTTCACTAGTTCTATATACCCTTTCAAATGCAACTACAGGATACTTCTCAAAAAAACATGGAGACATTGTGTTCAGGTTTGGATGGTTCAGCCTTTTTATGCAAATTTATGGTTTTATAACATAACTACTCTCACAAAATCTGCCTACCATAATGATTTTCCAAATCCTTTTTGTTTTGTCATTTGCACTAGTACAATTTCAATTTCCTAGGAGAGTTATTTAAATATCGAATTGAGCATACACTAATTTTCCAACTCCTTTTGGTTTGTCTTGTGCAGTACTACAGTTTTAATTATGTTCCTAGAAAAGTGTTTTAAATATTGAATTGAGCAAAGCCTCAATCATACATTTATTGATTTTGGATGAGTGATTTGTACTTGTGGGTAATATATAGACATATTGATTATATGTGGAGGATCCGCAATAACAATGAGTGCAACCATAACGTGATGGATTTATAAGGTTTTCAACTGCAATTTGGAATGCATTTTATTTCGAGAATATCAAATATAGTAGAATGCATATTGATATTTTTAAAATCCAACTCACAAGTTTTGCCGACTGACCTTGCAGCAAACCGAGAGGTTTTGGATTTGTTAAATTCCGAAATGCTGAGGATGCTGCAGAAGCCAAACGACATATGAATAATCAAATAATTTGTGGGAATCAGATAAGCGTTGTCTTTTCTAAGGAGGACCCCAAACGTCCAGAAGAGATGGATGCAAAAAATCACAAGACTTAAGCTGCTACTTTGAAAAGTAGAAACATTCCAAGGTCATCCTCTGTATACAAACAGTAGCCTGCAAGCATATAGTCATACGCACACACATTGTCAGGCAAAATCATATATATAAACATATATTTATAGTGATATTAGCGATCTTTTTATCAGTTCAACTTTCAAGGGTGTTTTCTCGAGAATGTCCAGAACATTCACATAAATGGGAGCTTACCCAATATGTGTGAGATCTCTTTAATTGAATGATCATGAAGCTGAACTCATGTCAGATACCGAAGGAATGAAAACTATGAACTTAAAATTATTGTAAGAGCCAAATTTCTATTGCCTATGCCTATGTGTTATTTAAAAATTTTCTTTTGCTTTCCAGCTTGCACTCAACAAATTCTTCTCCTAAGGTATTAACAAAAAGTGGCGCACTGGTGAAAATTGATTATCTTATGATCTGAAGGAGAAGATAATTGCTTATCAGTAATTTTCCAAAGACACAAGATCATACCCATGTTCATTTTGATGATATGGTTTATGTAGCACTATGGTAATATTCTTATGTTGTATGTTTTTGCTAAGTCACATTTATGTATGCTTGAGGATAACTCCCTATAAAATTTTCGGCTATACCATCAAAGTCAGTTTGCTTACATTTCTAATTGGATTTGTCATATACTTAGAAAGTTAGAAGCTTTTGCAAAACACACTATATTTTCAATCACTACATGTTTGATCAAACCATATTCTAGGTAAAAATAAAGCGTTAATCATCACATTTCTGTTTTTCCAGTAAGATTTGTTGTTCAAGTCCAACTTAAGGCTTTTTTAACAGTCCCTGGGATGGAGCAAAATGTTTTTTAGAAAAATTCTTTTTATTTTTATATCAATACTTTAGATTACATACCATGATTTAGTATAAGATGAAAGTATATTCTTATTTTAATGATGAATCATGATATATGATTGAGAATATTGATGACAAATTGGATGTACCTCCATTTTTCTCTCACAATGCACAAATGTGTCTTTCACTGTTACAATTTACCATGAAATCTTCTAATCCTTTTACACTTCATTCTCAAATACTCTTCCAATTCTTCGGTTGCTGCTAATGGGTTGATTACTCCCATTGGCAAACTACAACGTACATTTGGAAAGAGTGAGCATTCAGGTACCTGGTAGCCTTATGTCTCATCATATCCATGACATATTCTTATTCCATGCCCATGATGAATACTTGTGCATATGAAAATGCCACTTAGGAGTCATAAAACTGGGTTATAGCCTTGGACTAGACTGGATATTTCTATTTCTGTTTTTTTCCTACTTTCTTCACTATCCTGTATAGATTTTCTTCAAAGATTATATGGATCACTGAATCTTCCATGCCCTCTTCATGTCTTCAATTCCACTTGACTATCTTATGGCTAGGTCAGCCATAAAACTCATGAATCACTGTCATCAGGGTACTATATGCAAATACTATGATAGTCACGGGAAGGTCAGGGCTGTATTGTAGGCTTCTTGATAATATCATTTCAGAGTCAAAGATATATTCTCACAGCTGAAGTGGAGGGTTTAATGCAAAGTAACGAGAATCAGAATCGGCTCGGAATCGGCAAGGCCGAATCGAATCGGCGGTGAATTGCCAGTGAATTGGCTACGAATCAGCAAAGTGAAAAAACCCTTGAGATTTAGAGATTTTAATGATTTAAAACTTATTTCATGCACCATTTATTGAATATGACTTAATAAGCACACTATAACTGTCCATCACATACATTACACGTAAAATGTAAATTGTAGCTAAAGTTAATAGAAATCATAGGATCGTAATGAGTCAAATCATAGAATGTATGTAAGATGAAGATCCATAAGACATCAAATCATAAATGTATGTAAGATGAAGATCCATGAAACATATGTCTATCAGTATCTGTAAGATCCATAAAACTAAACCGTTTCATAGTATGAATCTATGATGCTTGATCATTGATCAATGCCAAATGTCAAAGTCTTCATAACTAGATCTTAGGTAGTCTTTGTTGGTGGCTGTTTTCAAGTCCCTAGGTCCGACAAATGAGGTTTGAATGATTTTGGCTTGTTGGGAAGTCATGTCTGTCTGGGATTTGGGTGAGAGCTAAGCTAAGTTTGTCATAGAGATGGGGTCGAAACCAAGTGATTTGTGATAAAACGAGTTAAAACCCTTTGATAATCCTTTTGCGAGCTTCAGTTTGACCTTAGAAAGCCATGATGGATTGTGGGAGGTAACCCTGCTAAAGGCTTGTTGAATCTTGAAATTTGGTTAAGTCTGGAATTTTCAAAATCTAGAATCTGCATCTTAACTCCTATGAAGCTGGAACCTATCTCAAACATCCTGAAGTATATATATTTTATAATTTATACAAATATAACTTAAAGTATAAAAAATTAAATAAATCAAACTTATACTTACAAGTTATATTTGTATAAACTTACAAGTATAACTAAGGCAAATGACCAAACAAATAATAAAAAAGTATTGTGTTTTTTTTAATTCTTTAAGTTAAACTTTTATGCTGCCGCGGCTGATTCACGAAGCCGAAAATCGGCGATTTTTGCCTGAATCGCCCATGAATCACAATTCATGCGATTTTTGGGGTTTGAATCGGCCGATTCCAATTCTGACTCAAAAAAATCAGGAGGGGTGAGTCGGATTGCCGGAATCGCCTGAATCGTGGTGATTCTCGTTACTCTGGTTTAATGTCACTCTAATCAAATGGTATCTCAAGGACTTGGCTCTTGAATACTTATCTCTGTCCTTTGGTGCAGTATTTCCATCCAACATGCATTGTACAAATTGATTTTAGATACAACTATTAAAATAATCGAATAGATTGTTTTATGTATTGAATAATGAATAAAATTACAAAGAGCTTCAAGCTCATATATACACTACGAAGATAACTTAAAATAGCAACTATCTAAATACAACACGATACATAAGATAGAGCATTACAACAGTTCTCAATTATTAGAAACATTCTAATACCCTCCCATAATGCTCAATCTGTCAATAACACCAATAGCCTCCCTGAATTTTACATATTTGTCAGAACTGAGGGATTTGGTGAAGATATCAGCGGGCTGCTCTCAGGTAGGAACATACAGCAACTGAATAGATTTTTCTTCAACCAGCTGACGAATGTAATGACAATGTGTTTCGACATGTTTGGTTCATTCATGGAAAACCGGATTCTTTGCCAGTTTGAGCACTCCCTAATTATCACAGAATAGAGGAGTCGGTCTTGACTGAGGAACATGCATATCTGCAAGCATTCGTCGAAGCCAAACGGCCTCACAAGCTGCTTTGATGGCTCTGCGATATTTTGCTTCGGTGGATGACAGAGCCACTGCTTGTTGTTTCTCATTCGTCCATGTGATAGCACCGGACCCCAAGTTGAACACATATCCAGCGATAGACTTATGATCATCAACAGAACCGGCCCAATCTGAATCTGTGTAGCCACATAGTGTAGTATCAGAACTCTGAGTGTACAAAAGACCATAGTCAAGAGCAAAGAATCATAACTCGGACTCGGCTCGGACTCGGCAAGGCTGACTCGACCCGTGACTCGCCGATGACTCGGCAACGACTCGGCTATGACTCGGCAAAAAAAAAAAAAAGAGATTTTTTAAAATTTAAAACTTGTTTCAAGCACCCATTATTGAATAAAGCTTAAAAACACTATAACATCATCAAATAGAATCTAATTTGATCACATACATAAATATTAAACATACATCCATCACATAAGTACAAATGTAAATTGTAGGCAACTATAGAAAACATAGATATGCAAAATTATAAAATATAAAATATAAATGTTGTCAAATGTATATAAAATCCATGACATCATGATCAAATGTTCCCAAACATGTGTAAAGTTGTAAAGTATAAACAACAAAAACAGGTCTATGGCTCAAGCCTCAAGCTCTACTACTCTAGGTCAGCCTCATCCTCAAAGTAGTCTGTCTGCCTCCTACAAATGCGTCTGAGGTAGGTTCTGGATGATTGACAAGTCATAGTTTGTGCCTGTGAGGTGCCACTCTGATCAACATCAACTCCACGGGCAGCTGATCGTGCTCTATCCTCCTCCTCTGCCATAGCCACAGCCTCAGCCTCTCTATCTGCCTGGTCAACCCACTCATGGTCCTCCTTAGTGAAGATAGGATCGGTAGACTCAGTGAGCCACTCGGACTCTGGATCGATCTCTGCTAGAGTGATCGGAGAGGTGTCAGTGTCCAAAATTTGTCTGGTCCTAAGACGGAGGTTGTAATGAACGAAGACAAGATTGTTCAACTTCTCCACAGACAGTCTATTTCGCCTCTTCGAGTGGATGTGCTCGAACATGGACCAATTGCGCTCACATCCAGAAGCACTGCATGGCTGACTCAAAATGCGGATGGCAAGTTTTTGAAGGTTTGGGGTTGAAGGCCCAAACATATGCCACCATCTATCTGAAATAAGGAAAAAAAAAATCAATGTTATTTCCAAGTTCCAATTTTAAGGATATATTATAAAATCAAAATGCATAAGCCATAAACTTAAGAGTTAATTTTAAGTTTAACATATATTAATATTTCTACCTGGCTGCAATGTTGTCCTAGACTCTTTGCACATCGTGCTTCCAAAAATCGGCCCTTGTAGACGACTATATGCATCTATCTCTTGCACTATAGATGCGGTACAGGTAGATATCTTTTGCATCACTGTATATAGGCCATTAAGAACCTCCTCATCTGCCTTGAAGCTATCAAGGAAACGATATGCTGGATTGAGGAAATAAGCTGCTGCATGGATGGGCCTATGAAGCTGGTTTTGCCATCTCCTATCAATGATTTCCCAAAGAGGGCCATACTTATCCGCAACTCCTTTATCCCTGGATCTAATGGCCTCCTTGGCCCTATCCATGCCCTCATATAAGTAGCCCATAGAGGGCTTCTCCCCATCAACAACTCATAAGAGAACTACGAGGGGCTCAGTGACCTACATATAATGTGAAAAAAAAATAGTCAAGTGACAAGTGTGCATTAAAAATTAAAAATTAAAAAAATTGCAAACAAAACATAAATATTTTTACCTCCATGATCTCGTTACAAAGGGTCCAAAAACCTGGCTCATCAAACATATAATTTGTGTTGTGAAAACTGGATCGTCCTATAGAGATAATATATACTAGTGTGATATTGTAGAATACAATTGCCTTCGTTATTGATTGATTCTACAATAACAATAGGGTATATGTATATATTGAATAGTCATGTAATGAATAGACATGACCGTATATACTTATGGTCATGTCACTTCATTACATAACTATTAGTTAACATATCTTAACCAATAGTTTATTCATACTTTGTATAATATATATATATATATATAAGTATACACATATGCATATTAATATATACTTACTTTTCAATTATATTATATAGTATATATATATATATATATATATATATATATATATATATATATATAAATATATCTATATTTGTATGCATATCATGATTTCTCGTCGTTTATTAAACACGAACGAACAATACTTTAACACTCCCTCTTGAGAGAGAGTTTAATAGAATTTGTAGAATCTTTTCATATCATGATATCTGGCACATCCGGGATAGACCCTTTCGGGAGTTGATCTTGACAAGTTATTACACACCAAGTAATAACATAAGCAACAAGATATCCGGCACATCCGGGACAGTCCCTTTTGGGAGTCGATCTTGACAAGTTATTACACACCAAGTAATAACATAAGCAACAAGATATCCGGCACATCCGGGACAGTCCCTTTCGGGAGTCAATCTTGAAGCCTGGTTAACTATTTTCAAGATCGTCACCTTGAAATAGTAACCCAACACACGTGAAAGATCGGCACCTTTCATAACACAAAATGAATGGGCCCATAAGGTCTACCATGACTTCCGACACTTCGGGACACACAATTTAATGTAGTCTCGTCATGAAAATAGACTTGAATATCATGATCTCCGCACAATCGGGACACACAATTAAGTAGTCTATCATGATATGGTTTCGTTATTACACATCCAGTAATAACAAGAGTCAAGATCTCCGCACAGTCGGGACACACAATTAAGTAGTCTATCTTGACACTTTGGTTCACTATTATTAAGTGAGGAAGGCTTCTACCTTAAACTTGTCTATCAAAGACAAGAATCATTTAAGATACAAAGTGATAGATCACTAAGGCTGAAAATCAACATCAGGAATACTTCCTCTAAATTAATATGACCATGATCTTGGGTTGCCATCTTAATTTGATCTTCTAGCTTCTCCCACTGACATGAAAGCATAGCCTTCTCACATGGTAATTCATCATAATTCTCTGCTACAGTTTCTTGATCACTAGGTAACCAACAAAACTTGGTCTACTCCCTCTGAATCAAGATCTTCGAATGTCCATTGATGCAGATCCTTTTGCTTCCTCTTCTGTCACGGAGGCATACCCTGTTTATATGCTCATCTTAGTGTTACTATAGGACGTGACTCCATACCTTTCTTCCTGAGAAAATCGATGTCTCATACATGAATAATCTGAATAGACATAAGGTTTCCGACTCACATTGACTAGCATAGGATGCATTTTGATCTTTTTCAAGGCCACAACACTAACACTCCCTCTTGGACTTGAGGGAAGATAATAAAGACCTCTGGTATGATGTTCATCTTAATAAACTGTAGTTTCAAGATGTATGAATTACTTCAATCAGAGATCCTATCCATGTGCATCTCATATGTGATTCTATCCACGAGTTTCCACTTCTATAGCCTCAGAATTGTTTCACCTTTAGCAATGATCTCCCTCTCAATCAATATGATTGATTTTGTCACAAGTTGACTGAATCATCTGCTCCCTCTGAAGCTCAAGCTCATCAATTCTTAAACTTTCTGAAGATGTCAGGACTCCCTCTTAATCTGAATTTCTCATGCTTTCATCCTTTTATATTCCCTTTCGTAAGGTGAGCCCATACAAAAAGTATTTTGAAGAATCCATCTCACTATAGTCCAAAGGTTGTACACAAATCCATGAGTACTTATTATGAAATTTCACTGTCGTAGTGTAATCAAAATCTGGAGTAGTGTAGTTGTAGGAGCCTGTCAGTGCCACATGTGCAACGGACCCTGCACTCAACAGTCCATAAGTACTTGTGATCAAATAATCATCCTGCACTTATTATAGTACGGAACAACCCTGCATAATGCCTTGATTGCATCATTCTTCTTTTCCTACAAGAACATTCTTGGAGACAAATGAAAAGATCAAGGCAAATAGCTCTTATAGTACAAACATGAATACATATAAGAAAATGACTACAAAATTATAAAAAAATTTAACTCAAAGATGAATACTTATCTTAAGTTTCAAATATTTCAAACCCTATTATGATTTGTTGCGTTCATGAATATTTCTGCCTTACACAACTCCTTTATGATATATATTTCCACGAGTATCCATGTTGCAGGTGGGAATGTAATTCATCATTTTGACAGCAGTGGATGATTGTATGTTCGTTGCTAGTTAATAAACTGCAATCTCAATATATATCCTCTGCGATATATAAAATGTAAACTTCATTTAATTTCTTTCGGGTACCAAGCCAAAAATATCTTAAATGACTTCAAAACAATAATATAAATCCTTAGCAATCCTCTGTTCAATATATATTCAGACTTGAGAATAGTCATCATAAAAAAAAACTTGGGCCCAATAATGTCTATCTTTCACTCGTAAGTTCCCTTCTGCATTAACGTGGGCATTGCAGAGGTGTATACTATGATCTCAGAACAACATACTTTGTGGTGTCTTACTCCATTCTTAGCTGCAAATGAGGGCTCCACTCTTTATGGGTTTGGCAAGTCTTCAACGTAAGTTATCCCATGTTCTCACCTGCACCATAGAGCTTCTTATGTGCTCAACCTTCGCAGTCCCCACTCAATGAATAAAATAAATTAAAGGTTAACATCAGTGGGCCTCAATGAGGGTCAAATAAACTTGCATAGTGGACAACGTCAAGCCCACTTAATTACGATCGTTGACAATCGCCAAACCAAAGTTTCACCACGTTAAATATGTCACTCCATATTCTATTGTTGAGGACTGCGCATCTGAGAGTTTGAGTGGCAGTCTAGCCACACTGGGCAGAGACGGCCTCCGCCCAAAGTTTGTCTTTTGCATAGGAGACACTATTTGAAATGTCCCCTATAGGGATCCTTTCCAAATTTGTGATTAATTTCTGAACTTCGATTGCACAAGACTTATTTTTATTAAAACTTGCAGATGATTCTTTATTTGTTCAAATGTTCGCATCAATTATGGTTTGCGAATGGACATGTTTTAATACTCTTAGTTGGTTGAATGGGACCAATGGAGGATTCAATCAATGTAAGTATCCATTGCCTTGATATTAATGGAGGAGTTTCACTGTCAGCCATAAGTATGATTCTCAAATTTATAATAGTATTTCTCTATAAGATAGAGATCATCGTAAGCTCCTGTGGTTTACACTAGTAATCTATTATATGAATGTTACTATTTCTGAGATGCAATCCCATTGCTTATACACTGTTCATGTACAACTGTCTTCGCTCTTTTATTCAATGATTTGAGATACTTTCTATTCTCCTCTTTCTGAATGAAATGATTGTAAATATATATATTTACACAACCAATTGGTTGTGTCCCTTGGAGTATAGAGGAATGTTCATAATCGTATAACTTCAATACATTAACTGATTATTTCCTTAATGAATCAGCTTACGTCCTTAATCATCTCCAATCCCTTTATTATATCGATATTGATCTTGTATGGAGACAAATGATTAATGGTCTGATCCTTTTGTGCAACCATAAAACAGATGGTGATATTGCTAAGTGTCGATGGCTGAGTTTGTTGTTGCCCATCTTAAAACGGATGCTATATCAGTCCCAGGCCCGTTAATGTATTATCATAGGTCAATTGCTACCCAATGTAGGTTGATGGTTGTCGCCTTAATTGTGCTGGAAGGAATTTCAGTTCACTTATCTTATTTATTAGTGTCTCTTACTATTAACTCCAAGATATTTGTCGTCAACCCATTGTAAGGTCAATACAACTCACGTCTTCAGATATGTTCTCAGCGGTAGTTTGAAGGTTCGAATGATTTCTTATTGGGATCTCTGTCTCTTCATCCGCTTCCATCTTAAGTCTTTAAATGATAAATTGTATTCTGGAATGTCTCAAGATGCCTGAAGATTGTTGATAGTCCTCTGTTATATCGTTGTCGGTCTTTGTAATATCTTCTTGTAATATTAATTTCAAAGTGTCGGGGCAAGGTAGTCTTTAACAAAGTTTCTTTGATAATATTCCAAAATGCAAAACTTATGTTAATATCACCGAGCTCATATTCTCTGATAGTTATGAACACTCCCCAGTCTGAAATAAAGATTAGGAATACCCCATTATATTGTGCATGCCTTATAGTCTTAGTCGTAATTCTGAAGTCGTTTCTTCATTTGCTATGAACTCCTGTAGGACTCCTATCGCTGAACTGAATGGCTTGATTGATGAGTGTATTTCTTTCGTTTGTATTCCAGGACTCTTAGTGTTGTCGTCCGACCCTGTAAACTCATCCGCAACCTTCTTAGACAGTTCGAAGATGTCCAAATAGCTTTAGGGTACGTAAAGCATCTCATCAGTGCAATGTGATCCTTTTTACCTCTGCATTAATAGGATTATTAGTACAAGGTGACCTGTCCTCGGCAGGAAGCGTGATGAACTTTGCCCAAATGTTAAACAAAATAGTAAAAAATCTCCATTATTTCTTTCACACCAAACCAAGCATAGGAGCATAAATATCTTTGTGTCTCTTATAGGTTAGGCTCTGATACCATGTTGTGAAAACTGGATCGTCCTATAGAGATAATATATACTAGTGTGATATTGTAGAATACAATTGCCTTCATTATTGATTGATTCTACAATAACAATAGGGTATATGTATATATTGAATAGTCATGTAATGAATAGACATGACCGTATATACTTATGGTCATGTCACTTCATTACATAACTATTAGTTAACATATCTTAACCAATAGTTTATTCATACTTTGTATAATATATATATATATATATATATATATATATAAGTATACACGTGCATATTAATATATACTTACTTTTCAATTATATTATATAGTATATATATATATAAATATATGTATATTTGTATGCATATCATGATTTCTCGTCGTTTATTAAACACGAACGAACAATACTTTAACAATTTGCCACTTCCCTACCCACAGTGCTCGTAGAATAGGATGAGGCAGTCCACTCCTCACCAACAAACATGCGTCTCAAATTGTCGCGTGATTTGAGCAAGGATTTCAATGTGAGGAAATTGGAGGCAAATATTGTGACACCAGGATGAGCCAACTCCCTTTGCCTCGTGTATTTTCTCATCAGGCTAAGGACCAATGCATGATTATAGATAAACTTGCAAATAGTTTTGGCCTTATCAACACATGATTTGATCCATTCAATCTTGCCAATATCCTCTAACATGAGGTCAAGGCAATGGGCTGCACATGGAGACCAAAAAATTTTCGGGTGCCTCTCCATCAAAAGTTTACCTGTAGCAATTTTAAATTAATTAGAAATTTAGAAGTGTTAAGAAAATCTTAAATAAATTCATAGATGCCTCTCCATCCAAACTTAAAAAGTTATAACTTATAAGTTTACCTGCAGCAACATAACTTGCTGCATTATCAGTCACCACTTGCACCACATTTTCTTCTCCCACCTCAAGTATAACTTCCTCAATAGCCTCACATAAGTATGTGGCATTCTTCACATGTGAGGAAGCATCGATAGATTTCAAGAACATGGTGGTTCCTGAATATAAAGAAAAATAATTATCAATTATCATGGATCAATAAAAAATTCAAAATCAAAATTAAATTATTCAATGCATTTGGGGAAGTAGAATTCAATGAAGTTATGAACAATCACCTGCGCTGGAAACAAGAAAATTTAGGAGTGTCCTATTCCTCCTGTCCGTCCAACCATCTGTCATGATGGTGCAACCATTTTGCTTCCAATATTTCTTGTGGTCCTCTAGCTCAAGTTGCATATCATTAACCATGTCTAACAAGAGGGGGCCACTTAACTCAGAATCAATAGGGGCTTTAAAGCCCGCCCCACAAATGGTTACAGAATCTATCATACCTTGCCAATAAGGAGACCTGTCACAAATAGATTACGATTAATAATTAGACAAAGCATAGTTCAACTTCAAACTATAAAATTTAAAATTTAATTTTAAACTTGAAGAAACTTAGAAAACAAATAAAAGAGAATTACCTGGCAGCAATAAATGGAATGTTGCAAAAGAACCAAAACTTGCAAATTTGTTTTCGGGCAACATCATGGACCTCCTTGTTCCAACCCATGCTCTCAAGTGAGGGTTGTGCACCCGGACTAGTGCGTGGCTCAAAAAAACTGTCCAACCTTGATGATTTTCGGACTCTAGGGCCAAGGGTAATTTTGCCACTTGAAGGAGCAGCAGTAGAAGCACTAGCACTAGGATAAAAGGGAGGCTTGGTAGATCCCTCTCCAACACAGCCTACAGATGTGGATGCGGATGCGGGTGTGGATGAAGAATGGGAGCCAATAACATTTATCTCTTCTCGTTGCCTCTTTCTAGTTTCCTTCTCTTCAACATATTTTTCTAATTGGACATAACAAAAACGAGTTGCCTCGGGAGTTGCCTTAAGACATGGGTCAACATCATTGCCAGGTATGCCAACAATATGGTATTTAAGCCTATTGATGCCACCATGAAAAATTTCTTTACAAAAGGTGCATTTTGTTTGGTTTTTTTGTCTACCGGGAAACTCTTCGGCATATTTCCAACATGGACACTTTAGAGGCATTGGGAACAATGGGAAGAATTTATGTTTTCAAATTGGAATGTGGCTGCAATAAAATTAAAACTTAAAAAAAAACTCTAAAAACATGAAAGCAAAAATCAACAAAATCTAAAAATTTAATACTTACCTCTTTCAAATGAGTTGAGAACAGCTGCTATGAGCTCCTTGATGCTCTCAATGCTTCCCCAATCCGATTTTGTGGACTCCTTGATGCTCTTCTAAGTCTTCTTCCCGGCTGGTTGCAACCCTTTGGCTTCTTTTTTTCCTTCCTCTCTCTCTTTTTCTCTCTTCTCCTACAAATCAACTACAATGCCTTTTAGGGCAAATAACAAAAGAAATATGCAAAAGAAAGTTAAAAAAAAGTTAAGATTTTTTATATTTTTTAAAGGCTAGCTCGGGCCTACCACGACGCGGGTGACGAGCCTTGGACTCGGCGAGTCATTGCTTGAACCGCATGACTCGGCAAGTCATGCGAGTCAAGGCCATGACCCGCCAGGTGACTCGGCCGGGTCATGAAAACCCGGGAGCCCTTGCTCGGCCCGCAAGTCAGGATAACTCGCCTGACTCGCCGCGGGTTATGATACTCTGGTCAAGAGTACCACTAACATAGCCCAGGACACGCTTTGCAGCTGTCCAATGATCAGTTTTGGGTGCTATCATAAAGCGGGATATGTAGCTACCACAAAGCTAATGTCAGGCCTGGAAGCAGTAAGGAAAATAAGGCTGCCCACTAGTTGTCTAAACAAGCATTCATCCACAACAAGTGAATCGGACTGAGCTGATAATTTTAGCCCGGGTTCCATAGGAGTGAGGGTAGGTTTGCAATCCTGCATTCTGAACCTGTCCACAAGACTTCTAGCATACTTGGACTGAGAAAGAAAGATACTGTGCTCAGTCTGCCAAACCTCAACTCCGAGACAAAAGTGCAAGAGTCCCAAATCTGTCATATCAAACGTGCTACACAAATCCTGTTTGATCTCAGTGATCAAATGTGTTGAACTTCCAGTGATGATCAAATCATCCACATAAACAACGATAAACAAGACATCATCACCTACATGTTTGATATATAGGTTTGAATCCGATGGACTCCTCTGAAAACCATGATCGGTTAGATATTTATCAATTTTCATGTACCAAGCCCGAGGAGCTTGTTTCAAACCATAGAGAGCTTTGACAAGTTTACAGACTTTGTGTTCCTGACCAACAATCTTAAATCCAGAAGGTTGCATCATGTAGACCTCTTCCTATAAGTCACCATTCAAAAAAACACTCTTAACATCCATCTGATGAACTTTCCAACCAAACTGAGCTGCTAAGGCAAGAACAAGCCATATGGTACTCATTTTTGCTGTGGGAGCAAAAGTCTCCTCATGGTCAATACCTTCCCTTTGTGAGAACCGTCGAGCAACAAGACGAGCCTTATACTTGTCTAAGGTTCCATCAGCTTTATATTTTACCTTGTATACCCATTTGCAACTAACGGGCTTCTTCCCTGCAGGAAGATCAGAAAGAATCCAAGTTTGATTTTTCTGAATACTCTGAAATTCAGCTTCCATAGCCTGTTCCCATTCGGGGATACCTTTAGCCTCGGAATAAGTTTGGGGCTCATAAACACTATGAATGTTAGCCATAAGAGCAAAATTAACTATTTGTTTGCTCTTATTTCGAGAAACTCTACCTTCGATGAGCTCATCATCCCTGAGATCACTAATAGTTTTAACCCACCATTTGGGTCGGAGAGTAGAGGAGCCAATCTCTGGAGGAGCTGGAGGAGCTGGAGGAGGTTCAGGAGCAGCAACGGGAAGAGGATCATTCTCAGGAGCCTCAACAGGATCAGGATCAGTATCCGGTGTCCCAGGGCAAGCATTAGCTGTATCATCCCTCCCATCAGATGATGATGCTAAAGGAAGAGGAACACTATGAGGCTGTTCTTCAGAACACTGCGTAGAAGAAGACAGAAAAGGTCCTCGGGTTTCATCAAAAACAACATCACGGCTAAAGATGAGATGATCAGTGTCGATATCTATCAATCTGTAAGCCTTATGGTTGTCACTATACCCTGTCATCATGAGTCTCTGAGTTTTGGAATCTAATTTGGAACATTTAGCATCAGGAATCCAAACATAGGCAAGAGAGCCAAAAATCTTCAGGTGGCTGATCTTGGGCTTACGACCAGACCACAATTCTTCAAGAGTTGTGTTCTTGACAGCCTGAGTAGGGGAACGATTTAGAAGGTAAACAACAGTAAACACTGCTTCTGCCCAATACTTATTAGGAACACTCCTGTGTTGTAACATAGAACGAGCCATCTCGACAATCGTACGATTGCGATGCTCAACAACACTGTTTTGCTGAGGAGTGTAAGGTGTGGTGAATTGGCGTTTGATGCCATGTTCAGCACAAAAACCGGAGAATGCATGAGAAAAAAATTCCCCCCCATTATCTGTTCTAAGAGAAATGATACTACAGCCAGACTCGTTTTTAACCAACGACTTAAAATTTTGAAATGTACTAAATGCATCGGATTTTTGTTTAAGAAAGTACACCCACATTTTTCTACTAAAATCATCAACAATAAGCAAAAAATATTTGCAACCAGTGATTGACGATGTATTCATGGGACCACAAATATCAGCATGAAGTAATTGAAGTACCTGAGATGCATGCCAAGAATCGCCATCTTTGAAAGGAGTCTGATGTTGTTTGCCAGCTTGACAAGCGTCACATACTTCAAGATGCTGCATCTGAATCGGAGGTAGACCACAGACAAGTTCCTCCCGAGACAGCTGAGATAGATACTGGATGTTGAGATGTCCATATCGCTGATGCCACAAAGTACCGAGAGATAAATTACGGGCTGCCATAGCAATTTCAGGAGAATCACCAGTGTCAGTAAGTCGATACAGGCCATGATCCTCTAGTCCAAAAGCAATAGTAAGACGAGTCATGTGATCAATAATGGAACATTTGTGGGCACTGAACACCACATCTAGCTGAGGGGAATTTCTCATGATCTGACTCACAGAGAGTAGATTGAGTGCCATACCAGGAACGTAGCATACATTGAGAAAGACGAGCTGACACCCACCAGATTGTATCTGAATATTTCCTCTGCCAATAATTTTGAACTCCTCTCCTCCACCAAACACAACTGAATCACTGTAGGGATAAAAGTCCGTAAACCAATCATGCCGATGAGAAAAATGATGTGAAGCCCCAAAGTCGATATACCAAGTAAATGATTGGGCTAAGTTAGAGGGACTTTTAGCCATAAAAGCATAGAAGGCGGACTCCTTTGTCTCAGTATGTTCAGCAACATTTGCTCAATGATTTGACCCTCCCAGCTTCTTTTGTTCAGAAGCGAGCCGCTAATGGCAATCCTTCTTCATGTGGCCATACTTATGACAGTAATGACACTGAACACTCTTTTGCTGAGAATTGCTGGAGAATTGATGTGAACTGCCCTATTGTGCTAACTGAGAAGACTGAAATTTTGCTGCAAAGGCTTGTTCTGACGAGGATGAAGAAGTACGGTTACCAAATTGTTGTTTCCAGCGATCCTATTGTAGAAGTTTGGTGCACAACTCTGCAAATTTCAAATCAACATTAGTTGAGGTAATGTTGAGAGTCTCTATGAAATGCTCATAAGATGTTGGTAGACTTTTCAGGGTAATGACTACCATATCTTTTTCCTCCATCGTCCGACCAATGGCTTCAAGCTAATCACGAATGTCCTTAAGCTTCGTGAGATGTTCCTGTAAGGACATACGGTCATCCATCATAATGGAGAACTGATTCTTCAGAAAGAACGCGCGACTCTTGTCGGATGTCTCATGCAACTCCTTCAAATATTTTCAGATATCTACAGCAGACTTGCTAGAGGGAATCTGAGGCAACTGATCATCTGTGACAGAGAGCTTGAGAAGCATAACGGCTTCTCAATTCCGATCATCGAATTTATCTTGATCTGCTTGAACGGATGTTGGATGGGTCTCTGTGCCTAGAACCAGCTCATCTAGACGATGGTACTCGAAGATGGTCAACATTCGCTACTTCCAGGTGTTGTAATTGCTGACATTGAACCGTTGACTATTTTCTAGCATCAGGTTGGTCAAAGACGCCATCAGATGCAACTTCAAGAAGAGAGTTTAATAGGCACAAATTCCAAGACAAATTTCTGGTTGACCTAAAAAAAATGACAAGTACCCAGAAGAGTAGACAAAAAACCCAGAAAGAATCTGCAGTCAGAATGCAAATCCGCTAGCCCAAAAATCGAGACACGAAAAACAAGGTACCCAAAAAATTCTGACGAAGACCCAGATAAGGTCTCGAAAAACCCACCACAAATATGAAATCCAAAACAAATTCCAAGTTCAAAAATTAGGGTTTTCAAATAAAACCCTAATCGGCGGCTATTGTAGAGTAGAAGAACACGATTTTGTTGCAGTTGAGTTTGGTCGCAGTTGAAGGTTGGATGCAGTTGAAAACGAAGGTCAAGACCAGTCACAACCAGTCACGAATACTAGAGGAAGAGGCGTGATTTCCAGAGATTGAATCCCGTGAATACCAGATGCTAGTCTTTCAGACGCGAACAAAAAAACGGGGTGCAATTTTTTGCACGAAAACCAAAATACTAGACGCTAATCCACAATCCCAAACGCTAATCCCGTGAATACCAGACGCTAATCTTCCAAGCGCGAACAGAAAACGGGGCGCAATTTTTTTCAGACAGGCAACTCTTATTACTAGTTGCAGAAATATATTTCGAAAAGAATTGGGGACTGATAATTTCGTGAGAAATTATATAACTTTTCGAAAGAATTTGATCCTTGCTCTGATACCATAAAATAATCGAATAGATTGTTTTATGTATTGAATAATGAATAAAATTACAAAGAGCTTCAAGCTCATATATACACTACGAAGATAACTTAAAATAGCAACTATCTAAATACAACACAATACATAAGATAGAGCATTACAGCAGTTCTCGATTATTAGAAACATTCTAATAACTATTCCATCCCATGCATTGGAAAGATACCTTGGTTATTTGTCTCTAACTCCGCCCCTTGACATTATCCTTGACAAGGACTGTCATAGCATATTGAGTGTCCTTTTACATGCGACTGCCCTATGCACTGTCTCAAATATCTCTTAATTCACTGTCACTTACCTTTTCATCACCTTCTCTCTTTCCTTCATGAGACTGTTGCTGATTTCAGTGCCTTCAATGTTTGTCACTTATTATCACTATTATTAATCTCTTACAAACAGTTTATTATAGGACTGTCATAATTCTTTGCATGTATTCTTTCCTTCATATCATGACATGCTACTGTTATTTGGACTCCTCTTATCACTCAAATCTGCTACTTTGGCACTTTTCCATTTCCCCATGTCACAAACTCTGCCTATTGTATCAATCATTCAAATCCTCCTACTTGCGATCTTGAACTGTGGTTGTCACACTTTTACCCCTCTACTCTTCAGGAAGCCTCTGTCATAACCCTTGCATAAGCTCCTTCATGAGATACTGTCTTTCCCATCTTAAGATGACACAAGCTTGTAATGGGGTGATCATGTACCATGTCTGTCCTCTTGTACTTTCTTGACCCAAGTGTGCATCAAATATTTTAATACTGATTTTCTATGTTTGATGCATATGACACTTACTTGTTATAACTTATAACAACCTTTGGACAAGATAATGATACACTCTTCTCTAAATTTTGACAGAAACCCTATCAAACATGATTTCACATTTTGAAAAAAAAGAAAGGCGGCAACAAAAATAGTGCATATATGGAGCTTTCTTCAACAGACCTTAGCATTGTATGATATAGACATTAACATGTATGACAGACCTTAACATATTCTCATGCACCATGTGAAACCTCTGTGCTCAGCACCTCTCCAAAAGATGTGCTCATCACCTCTTCAAAAGGCTGTTAAAGCTATTACAAGGTAGGCATCATCATTATATGATCATGACTGCCACTGTTATTTGCTCCCGTGGCTGAAATTATGCTTGTGCTATTGTCATGCTTGACATTCATCATTGTTCATTTTGTCTCATCATTCATATGTACCTTGCTTTATTGCCATGATCTTCAAAAACTTGCCATTGTGTTCATTGTGACTCATAAACTCTACTTCTTTATCTCTGCTCATCTCTTTTGATTTCAAAAGGTTCTTGAGGCTAATATAGCTAATCAACAGCAAAAAGGTTTCACGTTTGTAGGTATAAAAGGTGGAACTTGCCTTGAACTATCTCAATGCTGTACCTTTCATTGCTTCTTCATGACTGTCAACCATCTTATACCTTTTCTCATGCTTGCTATCTTCTTGCTTGGTCACTGTCTTCTTGTTCTTTTCAATGCTTGACTGTGATTTAATCCTTTGTACCTGCTCTGTTTATGACAGTGCCAACATTTGTTTGGGACTGAGTTTTGAGACATTACTCTATCATTTTCCCTAGATTGGCTGCCTAACTGTTCTAAAGAATATGATGACGGCCATACCTCATTTTATGTGCCTTCCATGAGAATTTCTTGGATATTTTGAACCATAGTTGGAAGACTCGCAGAGTCCTCGCCAAATTTTTAAACTCTACAAGTTTTTACCACTTCAACTCACCGAGTTTTTGAGAAAAACTCACCAAGTACTCGCCGAGTTTTTGTCCAATAAAAAAACTTGCCCGTGTTTTGACAGTCAGCGTTAAAGGCAAAAAACGGCCCAGCTGACTTTATTATTATGTTTTGAGTGCTTCTATTTGGCTGTGAATGAGGAAAATAATCTTCCAAGCCCTTGCGAACTGATTTCAATCGATTAGAAGTGGATTTGAGCAGATTTCAAGCAGTGTTAGAAGAAAAATCAGATTCTCAAGTAGGTTTTCTGATTTTCTTTCTATGTTTTTTTAAAATGTTCTATTTATTTTTTGTTGCATCTAGATGAATACAAAATCATTCCTAAGTAGTTAAAAATGATTTTGGGTCATTAGAACAAGATTTAACACCATTTTTGACAAGTTTTGTTGAATCTTTCACTATTTTTTTGAAGAATCTCTAGCTTTTTAAAACAAATCAAACCCTAGTAGTTTTTTTAAATTTTTTTAACTTTGAATGATGTCTAAAATTATTGAAACTAATTTAGATAGTTTTCTTAATTGTTTAACTAAAATATTAATTGTCTTTTCACTTTGTGTGTAGGTCAACAATTAACCATTAATTCATTATGGAAGCTTTAGGGAATGATTGGCCACTAGAACCATGCCCATCTGGATATATAGGCACCCGTCCTAAAAGTGCTAGAGATAAGACATGGAGGTATGCCTATGAAGGACCAGAGCATAGGATTGTGATTTGCATAAAATGTGAGAAAGTAATTCATGGAGGCATAAACCACCTTGCGGGCATTGACAAGCATGATACTAGGAAATGTGATAAAACCACATAAGAGATAAAAAGATATGTTAATGCCATACTTGCAGCTGGGGAAGAGAAAAAATTGCAAAGGGAGAGGACAAAATTAGCTATGAGGGAAGTCATAGATGAATCTCAAGGTGATTCAATTGACATTGAAGAAGCAGTGTCACTTGAGAGCATAGTGGGCTCTCGTCATGGCCCACGTATCTGCAAAATGAGCACCCCCTTTTTTGTTTGCTTCCTCTAGTAGAGTGCCTCTTGCTGCATCACCATCAAGGACACAACCTATAGGCAATTATTCTATGCCCAGGAACACACTTGGAGCACAACCATCATTAGAGGCCATTGGATGGAATATGGAGGCACATGAGAAAACAAACATTGCATGTGATGATTTTTGATACTTCAATAACATCCCATTGAATGTGGGTGGGAGTCCTTATTGGCTAAATTTGGGGACTACAATGATGGTTTTAGGAAAAGGATACAAGGCCCTTTCTTGCAAGGATTTGGGTGTGAGGTTAGTAAATAGTCCACTTGATTTCATTTTTAAATTTTAATTGTTTTTCTTGTTTATTAAATCAAAATTGTGTACTAAGACCTAATTTCACTTTGTCCTTGTAGGTTGTTCACAAATGCAATTAATAGGGCAAAAGAAGTGGTGGAGGACCAAAAAAAAGAATGAAGAAAATATGGCTGCACCATTCTTTCTGATGGGTAGACAGATGGCAAAAACAACACCATTATTAATTTTTTGGTTGCTTGCAAGGACAATGTGTTCTTGAAATCAATTGATGCCTCCAATAAAGTGAAAAATGCAGAAACATTGACTTTAATGTTGGAGAACATTGACATAGAGGTGGAAATACAAAATGTGGTGCAAATCATCACAAATAATGCAGTAGCATATGTGGCAGCAAGGAGAATCCTCCAAGAAAGGCACCCCACCCTTTTTTGATACCTTGTGCAACACATGTCCTTGACCTTCTTTTGGAGGACATAGGAATACTTGATTGGGTGACTCCAGTAGTGGAAGATGCAAGGCGGATCAAAAAATATATCTACAATCACCCTTGGGTTCTACATTTGATGAGAGAGCACAGTCATGGGAGAGATTTGGTGATATCCGGTGTCACAAGGTTTGCAACAATTTTCTTGATGTTACAAAGCATTATTGGTGCATTGGCTTCTTTGGAACAAATGTTTGTGAGTCAAGCATGACTAAACTCACCTTATTCAAAGAAGGCTAAAGGAGAGGTTGTCGCATGCATAGTCTTCAACAACATTTTGCACAAAAGGCTGCAGAAATCGTGAAGGTAACTTCAAAACTTGAGTTTTTAATTATTCTTGATTCAAGTCTCTCATTATTAATCTGTAACTTACTAACTTCATTAATTAATCTTTTTGTAATTTGTATTTTTCAATTGTAGGTGTCTGAGCCCCTAGTTAGAGATTTGTGCTTGGTAGATGGGGATCAAGCCCCAATGGGGTATCTTTATGAGGCCATGGATAGGGTCAAGGAGTCTATAAAAAATTACAAGGGAGATAGACTCAAATTTGATCCCATTTGGGACATTACTGATAGGAGGAACAATTAGCTCCACCAACCTATTCATGCAGCAGGGTACTTCCTCGACCCTCATTTTAAGTTCGATGATTCTTATTCAGATCCTAATGGATAGGTCATGGAGGGCCCTATTGCATGCATTCAGAGGATGATACCTGAGGTTGAGGAGAGAGACCTCGTTGTGGCCGAACTCCAAAACTATGAGGAAGCAAAGGGTAATCTATTCTCTTCAAAGCTGGGAAAGAGAGGAAGAGCTACTCAAACCCCAGGTATAACATTTGCCATTTGGATTTTTGGGTCTAAAGTAATTGATAAATTGATATAATATGTTATCAGTTTTCTCTTTGCCTTCAATCTTTTCAATATTTTATTTTCTAGATGCTTGGTGGCAAAGTTGGGGTGGAAATACCCCAAATCTCAAAAAAAAACTCCCTCAGAATCTTATGTCAGCAGTTCATCCAGTTGTGAGTGCAATTGGAGATTGTTTGAGGCCATCCACACGAAGAAGAGGAACAAGTTAGCTCAAAAATGCTTCAATGACCTTGTCTTTGTGTAATATAATCTTCAGATGCGCATAAGGAAGGCACAGGAAGCAACATCTGGTCCAATTGATTTGGACGATATAGATCCTTATAGTTATCGGACATCACAGGAGTAGCCTCCATTGTTCACAGAGGATGATGTCATTGATTTGGAGAGGTAGGCTATGGAGGAGGGGGTGGATTTGGTTTCACACTGGATGACATTGAGGAGGATGAGTCGGAAGAGGAGTCGTTGCCGGTGCCAAGAGGAGTACATCTAGGATGGAGGACAAGCCACACATATCATCAGAGATACCGAGTGAGGAGACACAGTCACGCCTAGTGCGGCTACTAGGACTAAACCCTCTAGTTCTACCTCTCCCTTATTTTTCACTAGAGCTGGGAAGAGGAAGATGTAATTGTAATGATGTATTTACTTTTAGTTTTACAAAAACTATTTACTATTTTGCTTCCAGCCATTAGCATTCCTCATGAGAACACCATTTTGCACCCACTTTGTGTTTAAATATATCTAGACTCAGCTTATTTCTTTTGTGTTCTCATTAATTGGCTCATTGGATGCATCTTCTCATTGAATTTTGCAAAAAAAATGCATTTCTAATCAAATTTATTATTTAAGCAATTTTTTAAGTTCCCGATTTTTTTTTTCAGGCCTTGGCGAGTGTTTGGCTTTGGTGAGTTTTCCAACTATGCTTTGAACTGTCTTTATTTATTGTTCCTTCTAGGATCTTCATAGTCATATAAATAACATTTAATTCTTTCAATATCACCTTGTTTCCATTGTATTGTAGACCTCTCATCAAAATTGTCTTCATTTACTGACCTTGACTGTTCTTGTTAAGGTTGACTATCCTATCCATTAGCTTTAATGTAGCATTCAAGACCTTGTAAATTTTAGGTGCTATCTCTTGCCATTTGTGTCCACTTTGGCTTCACTCCATTCATTCCACTTTAAACCTTCAACCAGCCTTGTTATGATAGCCTTTCTATTATCATTGTTGAGAACTTCCACATGGACTGTCATACATTATCATTCTACTGAATTAGGCTCCATGATAGATCTTGCTGGTCATACTGTCTTGCTTTTGATCCTCCTTTGGCATGTTCTTTCCCAGAGTGATATTCATCATTCTCCACTGTCCTTGCATGGCTAAAGCACTATAAACACTGCCTTCTTGAACTTAATCACTCATTAACAATTATCATCTGCAGCAATGAATGATGTTCTAGCCCGAACTCCTTTTAACTGTCCACTCTGTCTCTGTTCAATACAAAGGTAACTGTCTTTCATAGACTGAACTTTCATGTTGTTGTCGAACAATCCTGTTAGAGTACTATTATGTTGCTATAGTCACTATCCTGTTACTGCTCTTGCAATATAACTAATTAACCTGCAACCTGTGCTTATTTCTGCCTCAGAAAGCCTTCTATTTGTATTCTTCTGCAGAGGGCTTCACTGTCTTTTTGACATCTCTATCATTTTTTGTGTTATCATATTTTACACTTTGATCTCTTCTGTGCAAACCATCATTTTGCATTCCCCAATTTGTTTAGAGGCAAAGACATCTTGACATCTTGGGAAAGATACTGCCTTATGACAAGGATTTCAATAATAACAGGTTTTGACATCTTTTAAGCAATCACAGGGCAGGTTCGATTGAAAAAAAAAATCACTGTTCTAAACCCTCGCACATTGAAATATCCACACGTGTTTATTAAGACATACTCTCATCAAATGTACTATTGAGCTTCACAAACAACTTACAGCCATTCATCTCAACTTGAGATCAAAGCCTATGACTGACAAGGAACATTTGTATTACCCTTTTCATTGTGTCAACCCCATGAAAACTATCATCATGTATTCCCCAACAAAGTATCAAGAAGAATCATCAATTCAATCACCACTATCCAATACATTCTCCTATGACAATGGTAATGCAAGGGTTTTTGACAAAATGATGAACCCTGCTGCTTTAAATATGAATGTCACATACCTATCCCTGCATGATTTTTGCATGGTTGTAGACTGGTGAAATCTAGGAGCCAAACAACCATTTTCACTCTTTTCTCACCATTGGATGTGTTTTCAACATACAACTGCCTGTAACAGAACTCCCCAAGCTCTGAAACTGAAAAGCAGCGAAAAACACAAATGTTGTATGTACTTGCAATGTTGAAAACAGGTACAATGGAGATAGTTCTTGGCATGGATTTACTTTTAACCATCTGCCCTAGCCTTGGTTGTGCCATGAAATATTGAAAACTTATGAGAAAAGACCTATCATAACAAAACCCTAGAGGGTTAATTTGTACATATCAAACTCAAACTCTTTACGCAAAACTCTCTACAAATTCTTGCAATGTTGCTTTTTACTCATGCACGTGAACATGGTGACTAACAAGGTCATTGGATGCTTTGACAAAGTGAATATTATTGCACTAAGACACCTCTCAAAAGATAAAGAGGTATAAACTAAATGAACCAGCTAATGCACAACAAAGCATTTGCAAGTAACTCAAACCTTAAGAAAAATTAATAAACCCTTACCCGTTTTGGAAAAATAGGATAAAACGTTAACAACTAAATTGAAAAAAAAAACTCGAGGATCTTCTTCCCTACAAGTGAGAATAAACATACCCATGCTTCTAAAACATGTATGCACCTTGCGCCATCAAAGTATAACTTCCATTTCAAGGAAGGGTGGTTATGCTTGTTTTCTACCAATTTAGGGAGCTGCTTATTCCTAGTATAGTATACATTGAATATATCACATATGTCCCCAAACCAGTTGAATCAGAATCACCATAAGGGTCTCCCAAAGTCAGCTCTGATTAAGATAACTCCTCTTCTTCATCAATTATGTAACTTTTGCATTCTTCAGCATCTAAGAGATCTACATTATCTCTCCTCTTTGATTATTATAGTGTAAGTAGATTCGAAGTTAATTATTACTTAATGAGTGATATGCTCTTTATGAAGCGGCTCTAACAATACTTTCATTTTAGACCCATATTTGGTTCTTAGGATCAGACAAGACCAATCTATGGAACGGTCCCCTATCTTAGATATAAAAAACTAGATAAACACAACCCATAGGCTGGTGGAATATCAATTACCACTGTCTTGAATCACAATGATGTTTAGGCATGCATATAGAGTGAGATAATGATCTTTTACAATCCCTCTAGTCTGTAGCTTTTTTTTCCATCTAAATGCATGATCCCTCATTCAAGATGTTCATAGGTTAAACCCAAAAAGTACACAATTTTCTTAGGCATAATTGTTGTAATTGCACCAGAGTCTATCATGGAATTATGCGATACCTTCTTTCAAATTAGTAGCGGCAAATAAAAGGGCATATGCCTGGGTTTATTTACCTTTGCACCAAAAATATGAAGGGTGATCAATTGGTCAATTTGTGCAACTATAAGTTGTCCAAACTCTGTTACCCCCAAACTAGTGGTTGTACTGGTCATCTTAACCAAATCTTCTTGCTTCTTGAGAGATTTTTGCAACATGTTCTTTTCCTCCAAGATTGATGAAACGTCCAATATTGATACACTGGATGTCATCTTCAATTGGTCACTACGTTAACCATTCCAGTGATTTGAGCCTTTTGGACAAATTGAAAGCTACCCTACTACTTGGCCTTTCAATAGAATAAATTAGAGCAGCTTCATTTTCTCACCTCCTTATCATAAGTATCTAGCATTCTTTTAATTACTGGATCTAGATGAAAACCTGTATCTAGATTATCCAACATTATTATGTTCAATCTTGTGAACTACATTAGATTGTATTTGACAATTTGTAAATTCTTGAGGATAATAGGGTCATTAGTAAAAAAAATGCCTCCTTATCTTTGGTCCATGAAAATAAAGATTTTTTAAAAGAAATTTCCTCTTCATGTTTTAGAGACACACCTTGCATTTGTGTTGTCAGAAATGTGATTTGCAGCCCTACAAATTGATAAGAGTACTCTACTATTTCCATTCATGCTCTTGTAGTTGCTTAACTTTGTTCAGCTACTCTCTCTTGTAGCTTTCCCCTCAAACAAAGGAATGTCTCATTGCAAGAAAAAAACCACATATTATTTGCCCCTTATGTTTGTCCTTGATGACAAAAAGGATGTATCAGTTACTTTTCTATTGTTCACTATGATGCATTTGATGGAATACTCAGCTATTTGATCTCTTGTGTTACTGATGATTGGAGTGTATTTGCAGAGCTCTCATAATCAGGTACCATGATCTTTTTACAAGGTCACATCTCTCCATGATCTACAGGTTCAGTTGATCAGGTACAGACATATGTTTTATTGATACAAAGGTCTGATTACACATTTGATCTCTGCACTAATATGTTCTCATTTGAACAAATTGGTATAATTCAAATTAGGCACATTTGAATTTGCCTACAATGGGCATTTTATTTGAATATATATTATAAGGTGGTTGATATTTTAAGTGCTCACCAAGCGCTTAGATATAGTAAAAGAAAGGGCATGACATGTCACTTATGTTGGTTGATATTTGAAGTGCTCACCAAGCACTTAGAACTAGCCTAAGGCTATCGGGTTGTATTTCATATGTAACACACATCATACTTAATATTCATCGGGTTTAAAAGATCATTGAGCTTATCAGGTTGCATTTCATACTTAACACTTATCAAGTTTGCCGACAGCAGTAAGTTTAATGATTATGTGTCGAGTGCAGATTAGTTTTATAACTTTTATCATACACACGTGGATAGTGACTTGTAAGATGATTGTATTACTCATTATGTCGGTGATTGACATGCTGTCTACGGACTTCAAAATGATTGCATTTTGTTTTATGGATTTCAAACATTATTCATTATATTTTTGGGGCCCAAATGAAAGGAGGTTAGATCAAACAACAGCTCATTTCTTTTTGCAAAGAACAATCTCGAACCCTAGCCGCCATGGCACTATTCAGTTGCAGGTATACGACAATTGGTTGGGAGTCGATGGTTACATGTGAGATATGTTGGATTTCAAATCATGGAAAATCTGTTGATGAACTTTGGTTGAGATAGAAATAGTTTTTGTCAGCAGTTTTCTTAACCACTATGAGCGATAACATCTATTTACTTCTTTTTTGCAAAGGTAAAAATAGTAATTCGGAAGTAAAATGCAAGTTTGTTTTTGAACATAAGTTGCAGATTTGTATTTTGTTCCTATTTCGTGAACATTTTTAGTTTTTTATTCAAATGGTAAAAGAAGCAAGTTTGTTTTTGAAAAGGAAAGGCAGTTGAGATGTATCTATATTTTCAGTTTTGGCTCAAAATGTGTTACAAACCCTAACTCGAGGGTTAGTACTCTGATGGTGAAGATTTTGTGAAAGAAGATGTTAACTGTTTTATTTCAGTTGGTTCAGTTTTTGTTGAAACCATAGAAAGACATATTTGTGTCAATCCGACCTAGGGTTTAAAACCCTAGCTCAAGAATTAGTTCTGATCTGAATTGGTTTTATTTAACCCTTATCTAGGGTTTGTTACCCTACCACGAGGCTATACAGTTGAAGACTATTACAGCAAAATAAAAACAGTTTTACACAGACATTTCATTTTTTACAAACAGTTATCCATTTCTTAATTTATTCTAGATATGTAAATACAAACATATTTATTTTCTAGATAACAGAAAATACATATGCATAGAATATATATGTTAGAAGAAATTGGAACAAAGTGTAGAAAAATGTGCGTGAAAAAGGAGAGTTGTTAGTGTTGTGAAAAAGAGAAACAGAGAGAAAGATTCAAAACAGTGACATTGGGCATAACAGAGTTGATGCATTATCAGTTGTAGTTGGAAATATTGCATATCATTTTTGTGTAATATCAAAAGCCTCTTAATTATATAATTGCAAGTCAATAATGCAATTGTAAGATTATTAGTTTTGTTGTAAACACATATGACAAATTGACATATAGGGGTTGGTGCTCCTTGCAGTTGGTGCTGCTAAACATATTGTAACAGAGTTGGTGCTCATTGGAATAATTAAAGGAATTACAAGATTGGAGTGGTGTTTCTACCCCAAGAGGGTTTTCCACTCCGCAAATACTTGTGTCATTGTGTCACGTGCTTAAATGTTTGTCTCCATATTTGATCCTTAGTGTGGTTGACTCAAATCAGTTTTGTCCCATTTAGTTTCATCATGTTGCTCTGATACCTTAGCATTGTTTTGTTCTCTCAGTTGAACTTCAGTTTTAAATATTCATGTGTTTCATGTTTCAGTGATGATTAAACAACAAAGTCATATTCTTAAGTTAAATGTTTAAATGTTGAAACCCTTATCTCAGTAATGTTTGAAACAGCTAAGTGAATTCAATGTCATTCATTATTCAATTGAATGATTATTTATATGCTTCGTGAAAGACTTGTCTCAAGTTGATAATCAGTTAACTTTGCCTCTTGCTAATATCAAGCATTCAGTTTACTCATTTCAATAGGAGTTCAAAAGTTTTCCATTCTTCATTCTTGGCAAAAAAAATTATATCACTCTGATCCACCCACCCACCCCCCCTCTCAGAGTGATTCCACTTCCAACAAGTGGTATTAGAGTGTAGGGTCCCTGTATATAGATCTGTCCAAGGGATTGATCCTTGTCTATTGGAAGTGCTTTTCATGGCTCAGGCAAAATGTGCTTCACTTACAAGAGCTCCTCTATTTGATGGCTCTGATTATGTGTTCTGGAAGGTTATGATGGAAAGATTCCTAAATTCCCTTGATGTTAGAATGTGGGTGGTAGCAAAAAATAAATATATTGTTCCCTCCACAGTGCCTACTGATCTTGATGAAAAAAACAAAATATGAACTAAATGCAAGAGCTAAGTTTGTCATCCTGTGTGGTCTTACTAAGGATGCCTTTGTTAAAGTCATGTACTGCAAGTCTGCAAATGATATATGGGAAAAACTTGAAACCATTTATCAAGGAGATGCTAAAGTCAAAGAGTCTAAACTCCTCACTCTCAAAACTCAATTTGATTCTCTAAAAATGAAAGATGATGAGACTGTAGCAAATTACTTTCTTAGAATTGATGAAGTTGTCAATGCTCATAGAGGCCTTGGAGAAACTGTTGATGAATATGACGTTGTGACAAAAGTTGTTAGAACCCTGCTGCCCAAATTTGAGACTAAAATATCTGCCTTACAAGAAAAGAAAAAATTCTCTAGCATGTCTCTTCATAAACTACAAGGAATACTTACAACGTATGAAATGAGGATTGGAATCAATCCTTCTACCTCTAAAGAAACTACTTTTAAAGCAAAAAAGAACGAAGAGGCTGATAGTGAAGCTGAACTATCAGATGCTTTTGAAGCCTTAATTGTTAAAAAGTTCAAAAAGAAATACAAGGGTAAACTACCCTTCAAATGCTTCAATTGTGGTAAAGCAGGACACTTTGTTGCTAAGTGCCCTTACATTGATCAGATTAATGATGAAGATAAAAATGAGAAGTTTTCTAAAAGGAAAACTTGGAGTCCTAAAAAGAAGTTCAACAATTTTAAAAAGAAGAGTCTCTTTTCTAAAGAAGACTCCGAGGATGAGTCAGATGATTCACCATGTGAAGGTGATGAAACTCTCTTCATGGCAGAAATTGAACCTTCTGAAAAGGCAACCTCCAACAAAGTAGACTCTTCTGAATCTGAAATTAGTGAAGAAGAGCTTGAATAAGAGGTAGACCTTGAAGGAGAGCTTCTTTGTGCTCTTAATGAAGTCAAAAGACTTAAAAACTTGTAGCTACACATGAAAGTACAAATCAAGTCCTGCAAGTTGAGTTAGAAACATCAAATCGGGTCATTGAAAGTCGGAAACTTTACTTGCTGATAAGGAGCAGAAAATCAATAGTTTAGAACAGCAAGTCAGTGTTTTTCAAAAACAGATTGACAAATATGAAAGTACCATGCATCAAAATGATATTTTGAATAATCAACAAAACAAAGACTTGACAGGTGTAGGCTTTGATAAAGCTGAAAGTTCAAAACAGAATTTGAAATCTGCAAATGGAAAACAATCTTATGCATATAATAGGACTTCATTTAAGTATGGCTTCTTCCATGGTTACTGTTTTTATTGTAACACATTTGGGCATAAAGTTAGCACTTGTAGATATTTAATGCATAGAACACCTACGTTTGGACGCAAACAAGCCTATGGCTTTCCAAGCACAGTAAGGTGTCATAAGTGCCATGTTTATGGACACACTGCTACTCAATGTAAATCAGGTCAAGGTATTATCAAAGTATGGAGGCCTAAGTTTGTACCTAACACAGAGAAATCTATGTTAGTTCAAACTGCTTTGTTTTCTAACACGACAGCAACTTGGGTATTGGATAGTGGGTGTTCACACCACATGACAGGGAACAAAGGCAAGTTTCTTTAGTTAGAAGATTTTGATTGTGGCTTCGTTAGATTTGGTGACAATTCAGGCACTTACATCAAAAGTAAAGGTTTTGTTCATTTGAATGATGACACTACCATTCATGATGTTTATTATGTTGAAGGTTTAAAACACAACCTTATGAGTGTCAATCAAATTTGTGATAGTGATTATGATGTTTCTTTTCATTCCAAAGGTTTTTCTATAAAGAATAAGGCTGGAAAAACAGCTGCTACTGGTCTAAGGACTGGTGGTAATCTTTATAATCTGCTTGATTCTACTGATTATGAAAACAATGTAGGCAAGTGTCTTATGAGTCAAGTAGAAGAAAATTGGTTATGGCATAAATGCTTGGGACATGTAAACTTTGACAATGTGGTTCGTATAAGTAGGAATCAAAATGTTCAAAGGTTTATCTATTCTAAGTAAACCCACAAATGCTGTATGCAAAGAATGTTTGAAAGGTAAAGAAACAAAAGTATCTTTCAAACCCAAAGAACACTCTTCTACAAGGACTTTACAACTTGTACACACGGATTTGTGTGGTCCCACAAGGACACAATCCATTAATGGTAAGAAGTACTTTATACTTTTTGTTGATGATTATACTAGAATGGTATGGGTTACCTTTCTAAAACACAAATCTGAAGCCTTTGATAGATTTAAGGTGCTTAGAAAGATGGTTGAATGTGAATCTGACTTGAAATTGAAATGCTTAAGATCAGACAAGGGAGGAAAGTTTACCTCACAAGAATTTATTGATTACTGTGAAAAACATGGCATTAAAAGACAATATGTTGCTGCTCGTACTCCTCAACAGAATGGAGTAGTTGAAAGAAAGAACAAAACTGTAAAGGAAATGGCACGAACTATGCTGAATGAGGCAAATCTGCCTG
Organism: Chamaecyparis obtusa; assembly: GCA_027943335.1. Lineage (NCBI taxonomy): Eukaryota > Viridiplantae > Streptophyta > Pinopsida > Cupressales > Cupressaceae > Chamaecyparis > Chamaecyparis obtusa. The sequence goes on from BSBK01000596.1 coordinate 1,231,338, forward strand.
ATAGGTATTGGAAAGAAGCTGTTCATACAGCTATTTATATTCTAAACCGTGTGCAGATCAGGGTAAAATCTACCTACACTCCTTATGAACTCTGGTATGGTAAAGATGCTTCCATAAAATATTTCAGGATTTTTGGATGCAAATGTTATATTAAACGAGATGATGAAAATCTAGGAAGTTTTGAAACTAAAACTGATGAAGGCATCTTCCTAGTTTAGTCTAATCATAGGAAAGCTTATAAATGCTTTAATAACAGGTTGAATAAAATTGTTGAATCTGTTAATGTGAGATTTGATGAGAAGATGCTTCTAGGTGATGGGTTAGAGGATGTTGAAGAGGACACTCTTATAGAACTTGGTAACACTTCTCAATCTACTGAAGCAAATGCACCAAAATAAGAGGTTGAATCAGGTTCTAGGGTAATCACTCCTCCAAAAACACCCTCCAAAACTATTACCAAGAATCACCCGCAAACTCAAATCACCGGTGACAAGGATGTAGGTGTTCTTACAAGGAGAAAAGCAAAAGTTGAAGAACAAGCTCAAATGGCTGAACACTATTGTCTAGTAACTGAATTTAAACCTAAATCTATTTCTGAAGTTTTACATAATGACTGCTGGTTAAATGCTAAGAAAGATGAAATTAGTCAAATAGAGAAAAATAAAACATGAGAACTTGTGCCTAGACCAGATGATAAGAATGTTATAGGTGGAAAATGGGTGTTTAGAAACAAACTGTTTACCCGCCGGGGTAAACTTAGTATTGCACAGACATAGTATAGGAAATATAACAAACACAGAATATATCATAGAATAATAAATACTTTCATTAATCATTCCATACTGGCAAGTACATTCACATTATATTGATCATACAATCATATCCCCGTGTCCAACCTCCGAGAGAGTATATAAAGTACCCGAAGGGCCACGACCGAACCGTCGTGACATAACTGTCTAACCTCTTGGTCACTAACGACCGAGACTAACATAATAACCCGTCATACAATTATCTCGACATCATCCCCCCCAAAAAAAACAAGTCGTCTCCGACGACTTACAACAACAGGGAGATGAAATACATCACATAGAAGAAGAAAATCACTGAGAAGGGGCAGAGGGGCATCCCTGAAAAAGCTGAAGTGCCGCCCTCCCCAGTAATGCTGCGTCCAGTAGGTCTTTTCCGTCACATCCCATTCCTCTCGTGCCTGCACCAAACTTGTCTCCAAAACATACTGTTTAGCTATAGCCTCCGCTAACACCATACTGTCTCCCTAGCCAATCTGACCTTGATAGCCACCCGTGCCAACTTCTCTACTTCCAACTCCTGGGTACGCTGAGCCAAGTGTTGCTCTACTGCCTCCAACTGGGTGGTCAACTCCTCCCGAGCTCTCGATGCATCCACCAAGACAGTCTCACGTCCAGCCAACACCTTTTCCAAGTGCCTCAAAGCGTAGTACCCCTCTTGAAAGACTTGCTCCAGTGCTCTCTTCACCTCCGGCATGCAAACACTCCATGCCTGTAGCAACTCTGATCTCATCAACAGGTCACACTCTCCAAGGGCTGATAATTGAACCGACCGGGGGTCTAGGGGGCAACGCCCCCAGCGGGGTCGAGGGGCAGCGCCCCCGCGGGGTCCTGGGGTCCTGGGTCTATGGAATACACCATTTTGTGATTTTCTTCTGATCCCACACTCTTTTCTGTAAAGCGCTTATGTTTTCCTTACTACTTCATTATGTCCTACCCTTCGGTACCATACGTTATTCATTTTGAACTGTTTTGATTTGTCGTCATTTTTTTTTTTTTTTTTTTTTTTTTAGAATACCATATGAATTTCTTCCTTCATGCTTTCCCCTTCACACATCCCAATGCTGTACTGAACCCTTATGCATCTTCTTGTCTGTGTCGTATGGATTCCCTCTCTCTGACTCCCTTTTGTATTGTACAGATACAACCAAATTATTACTGATCAATGCCGTAACTATGTGTTTGTACGGCTTCTTTATCGTCTGTAATGACCGTACGAATATATCCTTGCGCTTTTTAATTTCTCCTGTAGCGTGTGGTCTGGCCGTACAACCGTACGGTATCCTACTTATGGCTTGGCTATCGTACGCCCATCGAACCCTTATGCGTCACCTTGGTACCGTACGGTCTTTTATTTTTTCAGCTTGGCGTTTTCCATGTACGGTACCGTACGATGTCTTATGGAATAGTACGGTACCGTACGATATCATTTTTATTTATTTCTTTCCTTCCGTACGGTGACTGCTGCATTAAAAAAAAATTGGGCCAATGCTGGGTCCCGTTGCCGTACGGCATTGACTGCGGGTTTGAGTGTCATACGGCTCAACTATATACTGTCACTCCTTCCGTACAGCGCCGTACAAACTGCATTTTAACTATATGGTATTTTAAACACCATGGATGTTACCGCCGTACGGTGCTCTCGGGTTGCCGTGGATTGCACAGCCGTACGACACTTGACAGCCATACGACACCTTATATTGCGGATGTTATTAACGTACGGGCATGGATGCTATTGCCGTACGGCACTTGACAGCCGTACGACATCCTACAATGTTGTGGCACTTTTGAATGCCGTACGACCGTACGGTCTGATCTTTCTTTTTCTTTTTTTCATTTTTTTCATTTTTTTTCATTGTTTTTTTTTCATTTTTTTTTTCCACCATACGGTCATGCATAGCCGTATGGATGTTTTTCAATTTTCTGTCCAGAGGCTTCTCTGGTCACCCGTACGGACGCCTGCCGAGTCCCTCTCGGTTGCTCTGTCCCTCCTTTCGGATCCATCCTCTTCGGGTAAAGTTTCAATTTGGTCCCATTGCCATCATCATGTATCCGTTCGTCGAGAGCCCACAGAGTGTGCAGTCGTTCCCTCTCCCTGTCGCCGAGTCTGTTTTCAATGGCGATCCAAAAGCTTGGAACCATAAATTCTACAGAGACCACGGTCTCGTTCCCGTACATAAAAAGGAGAATCAAGATTTTGAAGGCTACAATCTTCCACACAGGATTCCAGTCGTCTCTCGTGGCGATGGTTTTCGGATTTCTCTCATCCCCAAGGTTTATTTTTTTCAACTCTTCTTCTTTGTACCAGATGGGTTCCTCCTTCCGAAACTCATGTACAGGGCTTTCTTTCCTTTCGACTTCCCCTTCTCGGTATGCTATATATTCCGAAGGGAACTCACTCTCGGCTTCCTCAATCTTCAATATGTTGCAGGACGGCGGAAATAATTCATAATCACCCATTTGCCAGTGGAATAGACCGTCCATCGAATCTGTATCATCCTCCACTTTCAGTATCTATTCGGCATTAGGTTCCATGTTTCCTTCCTCTCCGCCCATCCCGTCGTCTGACTCTGAATCGAATGCCATTTCCTCCCCAACCATCTGCGTGTTGAGGTCCACTACAAACTTCCTTCCCCCCTTTTCAAATTGCAGGGTGTTTTTCTTCCAATTATGATCGGCTCGGGCCGTCACCAACCACCCTCTACCCAGGATGGCATCATACCCCTTCTGCTTAAGAGGGATTACAACAAAATCTAAGGTGAAAGGCTGGGTTGCAATAGTCACCTGCTGCGCCATCAGTGTACCGAGAGGCTTAATACCATGCTGGTCGGCCCCCAATAAATTGAAAGTCGGTGGCCACAACGTCGGTTTCCCCAAGCTTTTCCAAGTTTCTCCGGGAGGACATTGACGCCCGACCCACCGTCGACAATTGTGTTCATGAGGATGGTACCCAAAATACCCATCTCCACCACTGCGGGATTCCGCCCATTATTTATCGATAGCGTCATGGGGTCGGCTGCAGAGCCACTCGTGATCTCCGTTCGTTCAACCGTGCTTGCTGGAATGTTTTGCCCAAGGAATAGAGCCGTTTTGAGATGCGGCATCGTTTCTAATAGGTCCTTGACCTTTACTGGTACCTCCAATTGCATTATCTGCCTTAAAATATTTTGTTCGGCCATTGCTCGAGTAGAAATGCCGACATCTGTGGAGTCCCTTCGGTCCTCCATACCCTTCGCGATCTCAGCCTTCGCCTCGAGCATCCTTTGTTTCTCTGTCGGAGGGTGAGGATATGTGGCCTTCTTCATTTGCCCGCGTGTGATTGCGAGGACCTTCTCTGTGCCCCCTCGTTCCATGTCTAGGATGTTGCAACCGGGCTTCAAACAATTAGCATCCTCATGGTTCCCCGGTCCGCACCACCGACACAGTTTTAGTGGAGCGGTAGCCTCATTCTGACAGTCACGGGCATAATGTCCCCATTGGTTACAACTTCTGCACTGTATCATGGGCCTCCCCTTCGCGTCATACTGGACCCGCGGCTTGTTCTCATCATTGCCTCGGTCTCCCCGTCGGTTGTTTCTATACTCGCCGGATGATGCAACATTTTGTTGACCGCCGGTCCCAAACGTGGAGGGTTGCTCCTGGGCATAGAGCACTTGTTGATTTCTCGCCCTCAAGTTGTAGGGACATTCTTTAGTGGAATGTCCTGTGATTTGGCAGATATCGCAAAAAGCCTTCTTCGGACAAGAACCTTTTGTGTGGCCTGCTTCTTTGCAATCTGTGCACCACACAGTGTCTTCCTCTGCTTTGCTCGAGCCTCCCTTGGTGGCCTTCAGTTCTTTCATCATCCTCGCCAGATCTTTTTGTAGGGCCAACACTTTCTTACTCGATTCGCCCTTACTGCTTTCTGCCTCCGATTCATCATCCAAAGACTTAGTCTTCCTGGAGGTCTTATATTCGCTCTCCAGATCCATTGCACGGTTGTACGCGTTGCTGTACGACGTGGGCGGGACAATTTTCATTTTCTTCCGAAGGGAAGCTTTTAGTCCCTCCACGAACCACCTTTTCTTGAGTTCGTCTGCCGGGGCTGACTCCATCTTCCCTATGAGTTCCTTCAGTCGCCGTCCGTAGGCACGGACAGACTCACTCTTCGTTTGCTTGGTATTGTAAATCTCCGCCAGAATCTCATTGTCGTCCCTTAACAACTAAAATTCCGTCTGGAAGGCCTTTTTCACATCATTCCATGTCGTCAGGCCTATCTTGTCTACATCGGAGTACCAGTCAATGGCTCCCTCCCTCAATGTTGCAGGGAATTGGCAGATCCATTCGTCCTGGTCGGTAACTCCATTGGCAGCCCATATAGTCTCACAGGTCCGGCAATGCCGAACAGGATCCTCCTTCGCTTGGCCTGTGAACTTGGGCAGTTTCTGCTTACTCGCAGCCATGGTAGGTTGTTGCCTCCGCGAGGGATTCGGTACTCCGACACCACCTCCTCCTTGAGTATTGTGTGTAGTGTTCACTGGTGGCACTTGCTCGTGCAGTAGTTGTGTGACTGGTGGGATCGTACTGTGTGGAGTCCTTGGTTCCAACGGAGGGTTCGCCTGTGCGTTCGCAGTGCCTTCGGCCGTACTGTCACTGGCACCTCCGGCAGTACCGTCACCTTCGACCGTACGATTCCCTTCGTGGTCTTGGTCCTCTGCACGTGGTGTACGGGTCAAATCTTCAAACTGGTCTCGCTCTTCTTGAAGTAAGACCTGTCTCAATTGTGTTTCCTCGAGTAGTTCTTCCCTAAACCGCACTCTCCGATGCTCCGGCGAAGTGAACTGTTCTCCGTCGGCCTCTGCACCTTCCGTACCACTTCCGAGGTTCCCTTTGGGCAACCCTCCGGCAAGCTGGTCCTTGGCAAGTTGCCTCAGCCTATACCGACATTCACGTTGTTGCGCGGAGATCAAAGCCTTCTGTGCGGCTTCACCTTCGTCATCTTGTGCCTTTTTATTTCTATCTTTATTTAAAACATTGGGCATAAATCCTTTCCTCACTTCTCTTCCCGAGTACGTCTAGGCAACGGCGCCAGATGTTTACCCGCTGGGGTAAACTTAGTATTGCACAGACATAGTATAGGAAATATAACAAACACAGAATATATCATAGAATAATAAATACTTTCATTAATCATTCCATACTGGCAAGTACATTCACATTATATTGATCATACAATCATATCCCCGTGTCCAACCTCCGAGAGAGTATATAAAGTACCCGAAGGGCCACGACCGAACCGTCGTGACATAACTGTCTAACCTCTCGGTCACTAACGACCGAGACTAACATAATAACCCGTCATACAATTATCCCGACAACACAAACTTGATGAATCTAGAAAGGTTGTTAGAAACAAGACAGGTTTTGTTTGTAAATGACATGCACAACAAGAAGGCATAGATTTTGGTGAAACATATGCTCCTGTAGCTAGACTAGAATCTATCAAGATTTTCCTAGTTTATTCTTGCTACAAAAACTTTAAAGTTTATCAAATGGATGTCAAAACTGCATTTCTAAATGGTTATCAAAGCATTGGCAAGAATAGTGTCACATGTAGCTAAAGTTATTGATCTTAGCAAGGGGCTACCATTATTCCAAGGGATGAGCTTCCTTGGAGCTCCTTGTCCTACCATTTAAAAAATGGTGATGAGGGTGATCACACGTTTCTCCTTCTAGGACTTAGAATCATTAACAAAGATATCAAGATTAGAAGCTACAAATGATCTATGACAAGTCTTTTGCTCATAAAGTTTGTTATTCTTTTATCATAGATCTATTAAAAATAACCAAGACTTTACTTTAGATCTCACCAAGCATGCCAAAAAAAAGTTGATATTCAAATTCACACTTTCATGCAAACCTATATCAACATGGAAAATCTAATGGAATGGGAATGACCAATGAGATAACCTCTGAGATTGAGAAATCAATTCTTTGTTTGCTCTGCAATAAGTCAAATTTTAATTTATTTTGGGAATGAAAAGAGAAGAACAAATATTGAAATAAAATATACATCTAAGGCAATGCACCAATAAATTTACCAATAGAACTTTAGCACAATGTGAGACCCAAAACATCAAATTATCAAATTACTCAAACAGAGGCTAATATTAAGATATAATTGAAATAAATACTTAACAGAGATTATTTTTAGCACAAAACAACATATTTCACTTTCATTATGATTTTAAAATGATTTTACATGAGAGGCCAAGAGGCACAATCAAGCCAAACAAACATTCTTGCAGAAATTGCTACAAAAGCTATTGCCAAAAAAATAATTCCCTCCCTCCTTTTTGTTTACACTTCTTGATGAGCACATGCTTATATCAAGAGGGGAGGATGAATTAGTATAAGGTCATCTTTTACTTCTGAAATTAATAATAATATCAACCAAACAACCCCAACTATTAAGAGCACAAGAAGAACACAAGATTTATGTAAAAACCCTTTTGGGAGAAAACCATTGCAAAAGATAGCTTGTATAATATTCTCTTACAAACTTTATGGGCACCCACCTCCTGAAGACACCAATCCCTGCTATTGAGCACTAATCCAACAAGAGATGCCAATCTCCTTGATTGGGAGGCACCAACCTCCAAAAGTACAAAATTTTTGCTGTCTTGAGTATTGCTTCTTCAAAGCATGAGTCATGTGAATCTCCTTCATAAAGTCTGCTATAAATCTGCTATAATTCTGCTCATATATATCTCCACACCATAAATCTGTTGATAGAGTATATATCTCTACTCTAAATCTGAAATATGCTTCGTTAATAGCTTGCTTTCTTCTTCCCCACTCATCTTGCACATACACCTTCCAATATACCCCTTTTCCCATAATTATTTTATTTTGATTCCATTAATAAGCGATTACATAAGCATGGTCGACTAACAAAACATTTCAAATTAAAATATAATGAATGCTTGTCACATAGTCAGCCAGATTTTGCATAGGAATTAAAGAATGTCTCATGGGTCAGCCCATTTATGGAATAGATCCAGCACTGCCATATGCATTGAAATGGTGCAATTTAGTGGCCTTTTCCTTATCGTCGCTATGTACGAATTATTCTTTGATAGTAGCATTGTAGTGGCAAAGATTACGCTCTTTGCATCGATGACAAAGATTTTAACAATCTTTGACAACATTTTTAACAATCTCCCCCTTTGTCATTGATGGCAACCCTTGCCAAAAAAAAAGAAAAATTGTGAATGCAAGAGGAACATACTTCTCCCCCTATCTGTAACTTCCCCTTACTAAAACTCTCCCCCTTTGACATCAATAGCAAAATCTTCATAGAACTGAAAGATAATGCAATGAATAGCTCCCCCTAAACTCATACTACTTTTTATGAAACTAGTAACTGGATGAGTGATATCACTACCAATTTTTGGCTAATATACTCAGAAGTCTTGTTAAGAAGAGGCTTTGTCAAAATATCTGCAAACTATTCCTTTATGGTGATGTACTCCATCTTGACATCTATGTTGCTACATGTTCTCTTAAGAAATGATATTTGATTGGAATGTGCTTCGTTCCAGAGTGCATAACAGAATTCTTCAAAATGTTATTTGCATTTGTTTTATCACGAAATTTGATATTGGATGATTGTATTCCATCTTAATGTCCCTCTATGCTTTCCTCATCCCTAGAACTTGAGTGCAACAAGATGTTGCTGCTTTGTATTCATCCTTTGTTGTGGATGGAGAAATGAATGCTTGTTTCTTACTCAACCAAGATACAAGATCATTATTACCAAGGAAGAATGTTCCTCCACCTTTACTCTTTATGTCATCAATGCTACAAGCCCAATTTGCATTAGTGTATGCTACTAAGGTGAAATATTCACCTCTATACCACAAACCAAAATCCAAATTGCCTTTTAGATATTTAAATATCCTTTTAAATGCCTACACATGGGTTTCTTTTTGTAACGCTTGAATTGTGCCACCATGCCTAATGCTTGCATAATATCAGGTCTTCAAGCCGTCACATATAATAGGCTCCCAATCATTGACCTATAGAATTTTTGATTGGCTTTTGGGGATTCATCAGCTTTACTTAATATATAACTTGTGACCATGGGTGTACTCACTGGTTTGCAATCCTCCTCCTGAACTTCTTCAACATGTCTTTGATATACTTGGTTTGAGAAATGAATATGACTTTATCCGATTGAGAAATTTGTAAACCAAGGAAGAACGATAATTCACCAAGCATGGACATCTCAAACTCGTCTAGAATGACCACAACAAACACCTAGCACATTTTGTCACTACCTCCAAAAACAATATCATATACATAGACTAAAGCAATCAACCAATCATCACCTTCACACTTGATGTAAAGATTGCTATCGACAATTCCCCTTTTGAAACCTTGTTGTAGAAATTTTTCAAGTCTTGAGTACCACGCTCTAGGGGCGTGTTTCAACCCATAAAGTGCCTTCTTTAGCTTGCACACATAATCCTTATCTTCCGATGAGCTTAGCCCTTATGGTTGTTCAATATAAATTTCTTCTCCCAAATTTTCATTCATAAAGGCTGGCTTGACATCCATTTGATAGACTTTGAAGTTCTTAAAGAAAGTGAATGCCAAAACATTCTAATAGCCTCTAGTCATGCAATAGGGGCAAGAGTTTCTTCAAAATTAATTCCTTCTACTTGAGCATACCCTTTGCATACTAACCTTGCTTTATTCCTCACAACTTGACCATCTTCATTCAATTTGTTCCCGAAAACCCATTTGCTGCCAATTAAATATTTGATCTTTGGTCTTGGGACAAGTTCCCAAATTTCATTCGTTTCAACTTGGTTTAATTCATCTTCCATGCCACTAACTCAGCATTTGTATTCACTTGCTTTTGTAAAATGTTAGATTCTATTTTAGAGATAAAGAACAAGTTTGCATGTTTTGATGCATCGTCTTCTCTTCTGAATTTCAAAATCTTTATTCCCAAGAATTAGATCTTCAGAATGATTTCTTCTAGCGAATTTGGATGATGTTTTTGTGTCCTTCCATTCAATTACCTCATCTTCAACTTCTTCTTCTCCTTCCTCTTCCTTGCAACTTGTTTCCTTTGGGTAATCAACTTCATGTGCTATATTTTTTTATGTCTTTCCTCATCCACTCTTACATTTGCACTTTCAACAATTTTGTGCAATCTTTAATTGTAACATCTATAGGCCTTGCTTCCTGAATAGTAACCAAAGAGGATACCCTCATTGGATCTAAAGTCAAACTTTCCCAAATACTCATCATCTCTTCTTACATAGCATTTTCTCCCAAAAACTTTGAGCTTTGAAGTACTTATCAATTGCAGGTCTATCCTTCCATAGTTCATAAGGTGTTTTGTTATTGTTAACTCTAATTTGCCCTCGGTTCAAAATGTAGATTGTCTTATCAATCGCCTCTCTCAAAACAGTGTCTAATAACTTAAACGCATTTAACATGATTTTTGTCGTTTCTTGAATAGTTCTATTCTTTCTTTCTACAACTTCATTTTGGTGTGGAATTCTTGTGGCTGAAAAGATGTCTCCCTATTCGATGACGTTCACAAAATTCTTCAAATTCATTTGAAGTTAACTCACCTCCTCTAACCGATCTTAGACACTTGATTTTTTGACCAATTTCATGTTCAACTAAGGCTTGAAGGCCTTAAACTTCTCAAATGCTTTAGACTTTTCTTTTAAAAAGGTAAACCATCTAATCCTAGAATAATCATCAATTAGTAGCATTATATAGCTCTCAACTAGTAAACTTTTTGTTCTTACTGGCTCACAAAGGTCTATATGGACAAGTTCCAAAGGCTTTGGCGTAGATTATCCCTTTGATTTGAATCTTGCCCTTAATTAATTTCCATGTTGACATTGCTTGTAGAAACTAAATGAAGGCTTTACAATGTTCGACATATCTCTCACACCTTGCTTAGTGCTGATTTTTACTAGATTGTCAAAGTTTATATGACCCATGCTTGTATATGTTAAAGAAAAGGATCATATATAGAAAGAATCTAAAAGCTTACTATTGCTTGATATTGCCGTTGTGATTGATATCAACCATTGAATAAGCATCCCTTATAAATACACTAATAGGTAGTCATATATACGTAGAGGTGTGACTCTTACAATAGAGTCACAACTCTACATATATGTAACTACTAATTAGTTTACTAAGCAACACCAATTCATTTAGATGGTTATGTATATTAATACAATTAAACACACACACACACACACACACACACACACATATATATATATATATCTGTGTGTGTGTGTTTGAATATATATATATACACACATATATAGATATATGTTTATAGTATACATTCCATCAATTAGATTGATGCTATTCTCTAACACTCCCTCTTACCAAGAGAGGATTGATCAGTGTGTTATCACAATCCCCGACTTATTCGGAACTGGATTTAGTGATAACTAACACATAACTTCATATCAAGATATCCGACATAGCTCAAGACATCATCATGATGTACTCATCCTGATAGAAGAGTTATTGCAATCCCCGACCAATTCGGAACTAGATTTAGCGATAACAATCAAGATATCTAGCACATTCGGGGGCAACAACTTAATGTAGTCTAATCTTGATTCACATGTTATAATCCCCGATCAATTCGGAACCGGATATACTAACAACTCCAGGACATTCAGTGTTAGGACTAATGACTATAATACATAGTTATACTTGACACTAGGTCAAGCTATTGTCTAAGTCGTCACTTAGCAATAGTAACCTAACACATATGAAAGATCGTCACCTTTCACAAGAGTAATATTGCAATATTTTCCATTTATAATATTCATGAATATAAATTACACATAATTTAGGTTTAATCTCAGAATTTACAACTATAGTTTAGTCATACCAAGTTTACCTCTGAAGTATTCTATTTTCAACCTAGTAGGGGCTTGGTGAAAGTATCAGTATTTCTTCAATCTTGATGTAAACCAACTTGATAAGGTTTTCCACATAGTCCAACAAGTAACTTCATGTTCTCCCTCTGATTCTTTATTGTGTAGTCTTCATTTATTTCTGTAAGTAAATCATTTTCATTTTTCTTAACGACTAACGTTTTCTTCAAATTTCACATCCCTACTGATTTCAACAGCTCTTTGTCTTGGAACATAGATTTTCTATCCATTTTGTTGAGGATTGTATGGTATTGAATACTCCCTCTTAATGCCAACAGAAATGCAGAATTCTTTAAAATTCTTTAGAATAAGGAATATTCCTTTTCTCTGACTTCAGCAATGTTTGCATGATTTTTCTTCCTTTCTGGACAGAACCTATGAGTGTGTCCAAACTTATCACACTTGTAGCATTGAACTTTGGAGAGATCTTTGTGGTTTCCTCTTTTCCTTTTGAAATTCTTTTCCCCTTTGTTGTTTGCTTTCGCATGTAGAGCTTGAATTTCTCCCTCTTTAGTTGGGCCCATTCCTCTTGAAATTAACCGAGATTCCTCCTGAGTGCGGTCATTCTTCAGTTGATCAAACTTGGGTAGAGAAGGACAACCAGTTATGCATTGAATGAATGATTTCCATGAAATAGGCAAACCTCTAAGAGCTAGAAGTGTTAGTTCCACATCGTCCACATTGTTTCCCATGGTAGAGAGTTGATCCTTTATTTCGTTGATTCTTAGGAAATAAGACGTTATAGTTTCTCCCTTATTCATCTTTATGCTCAAGAGTTGCTGCTTTAAGGTTGGTAGTCTGCTCGATTATTAATCTCATATGTATTCTTAATGGTGTTGAATACTTCATATGTTGTTAAATTTGCAATAGAAGGAAGAACGTGATCTTTAACAGCATCAATTATAATTTTCTTGGCTTTGTTGTTTCCTCTTTTCCATGTTATTTTCACGGATTCACTCTCTGGTATTTTCAGATCCTTCTCAACATAAGTGTCTAGTTCAAGTTCTTGTAATAGAGATATTATTCAAATTTTCCATGAGAAGAAGTTGAGAGCACCTTCTAATCTATCTTCAACTTTCATGTTGTTCATTATTATAAATTATAATTCTCTTTTATAATTTTCTTTTATTCTCAAGGAATGTATTGTGATATATTTCTGATTTTTTTTTTAATCGTTTTGAATTTATTGTGTATTCTAGAAGTGTTTGTTCGGCCAGCAGTTACTATCGATGCTGAATCAGAAGTGTTTGTATACTTGTTGCTGAGTATCGCTGAATGAAGTATCGACCAAATTTTAACAATACTTGACGCTCACCAAGTTTGTCGCTGTCAAATACTTATCGCTGTCTATAATGCTTGTCGCCGTCTACAATACTTGTTGCCAAGTATGGTGAGTATCGGCCAAGGTAAATGTATTTTGCTGTTGACGTCCGAAGGATCGACCACGATAAATATTTGTTGCTGTGTAAGGTGTCGATCTTTATTGCTGTATACAGTGTCGACCACTGACAATGATATTATTGCTGCTTAAGGTGTCGAACAATGATCTTATTGCTGTGTAGATTGTCAACGCTGTATGTATTGCTGTTTTTTTTTTATCTTTGATTCTTTTCTATAGAGGCTCTAATACCATGTTAAAGAAAAGGATCGTATATAGAAAGAATCTGAATGCTTACTATTGCTTGATATTGCCGCTGTGATTGATATCAACCATTGAATAAGCATCCCTTATAAATACACTAATAGGTAGTCATATATACGTAGAGGTGTGACTCTTACAATAGAGTCACAACTCTACATATATGTAACTACTAATTACTTTGTTAAGCGGCACCGATTCATTTAGATGGTTATGTATATTAAATACAATTATACACACACACACACACACCTGTGTGTGTGTGTGTGTACACACACATATATAGATATATGTTTATAGTATCCATTCCATCAATCAGATCGATGCTATTCTCTAACAGTATACCATAACCAACACTCATTTTCTTGTCCCATGTAACATATTTCTCCTTTGATTTCACTAAGGGTATAAAAATTATTGGTTGTTCTACTTACATCTGTAATAAGTTTCCTTGTGCTTGCTTTTTTGATTTCACAACCTTTAGGATGAAAAGTGAGAGTATCCTTGGTCACACATTTGACTCACACTTAGAAGATTATCTTTCAAGCCTTCAACATGTAATACATTTTTAGTTTTTGTTTTTCCATGGTTAAAGCTAAGAGTACCTTTTCCTATTATCTTTTTTGTAGCATTGACCCCAAATTTTATTGTCCCTCCATTTGTCATGAGCCATAAATGATATATTATATATAATGTGGTTCACTCAAAAAAAAATATCTCATTTTGGATTTAATATATAGTTCATTATTCAATTTCAAATAGACAATAGATCAATATAATCTAATGTTTCAAACAAATATATAAATAACATATATAAATCATTATAATAATAAACATATAAATAACATTAGTAATAATCAAAGATCACTAGTAAATAATGATATTAATAAATGGATATTCATTAATTATATTAGTAACAAATGAAAGATAATATGGTGGAAGAATGTGTATGACTTAAGGGAATAAGTGGACTACGGACAAACATTAAGTACTAAAACTAAGTCAGCAACTAATTAACAAATAGAGATTAATCATGAAGCAGCGATAATACAGAAAAACAATAAATTATCATAGTGTTAAGGGATGCAATTATTAGTCATATAGACGTGACTTTTGGGAGATTGAAATATAAAATGATTCCCAACACTTTAGGAAAAGGAATATAGAAGAAAATGAAGGAGGAAATAGGAGAAAATGAAGGAGGAAATGTAGGAGAATATTAAAAGAAAAATAATTGAGAAATACACTTTAGAATTAAATGAAGATAACATGGGATAAGAAAAGATAGTCCATGTGGAAATCAGCAAGGGTAAAAAACTTTTAAGAATTTCTATTATTTAAAGGTATGCATACTTTTCTTGTTATTTTAAGTTATTAACATTTATTTTTATGATTTGCATACATAATGGATAACTGAGCTTGCTCATATATGACATGATGAATTGTGAAATACATTTATATTATATAGTTAAACAAAAATAACTAAAATATATTGGTAAATATATTTAATAAGAGATATGGACATGTATGATTCATATTAAATTGAAATAATTAATAAGTAGTCATAACAATAGAAATTAATTAATAAGCAATTATAATAATGAGAAATGTCCTAAGTAATTAAGGTGTATATATTTTGTAAAGAAAAGGAATCAGAATGTTTAAAATCTATCCCCTTATTCTCTCATTATAGTCCCGGGAGTTGATAGATGGTGTTGTGTAGGGAAAGGGGGAGTAAATCTAGAGGATGTACCGGTGCAAGCGTCTTACGACAAGTCAAGCTCTTCCTGGGGTTGAGTTTAGAAGAAAAGTAAGAAATCAAGATTTAAACATGTTAATTGCTAAATGTATTATGAACTTGGATGCTTATACATAAGCATTACATATAAGTTATAACATATATTTGTGATATAAAGATGATAATATATACTAAGTTAATTCTTAAATCACTCATTAACACAACCTAGCAGATAGGGAGTTTGTGAAGGGAAAGGAGTAATTCGGTCACGTTGAGGAAAAGATTCCCAAAACAGGCTATGTTCGTGAGGGAGCCTCAAGTAGACTGTTTCCATACTCGAGAACAGTAATTCTACCATCCGCCTTAGGGTTAGTGATTAGGAGAGGATTAAGGAATTGAAGCTTAAGTATGTATTGTTTCTAAATATGATGACATATGATAACTATTGAGAATTGACATTCTCTTAGCTTGAGACATTACAAATTACCCTTCCTAAGTACGATTCAAACCCTAAATTAAGAATTTTAGAACAAACTAAGTAAGACCATATTAGGGGTCATTACATTTTACTTGTTACAAAATGAAGAATCACTTCTGCAAAAGCATGGTGTATGTCCATAATTGTTGCACTTATAGTGAGCAAGAAAGGTTATTTACAAAAGCATGGACTTCTCCTTTTTCTTTTCTTTCTTTTGCTACTTTTTCATAATTTTGTATTTTCTCCTTTTGTTTGGCCATGGTATCCTCATTCTATCTAAGTGGTTCAACAAAACCACTTCTAAAAAAGCATTTTGTGTGTCCATAATTGTTGCACTTATAATCCACAAATGGAGCAAATGAAATATAGTTCCTACATAAAAACCCATAAGGACCTCTATTCTTTTTCCACCCAAAATCTCTTGTGGGTGTCCTACAATCTATTACTTTATGATCAAGGTAAAAATTACAAAAAGCAATAACCAAAGAAAGAATGTTAAAACCTAGTCATGTGCACCTACCTTGGAGGAAAGGACGTTTTGAATTTGCCATTGTTATGTTTTAGAGTGCTTGATTTCTATGCGACATGATTCTCTTTCTTCTTGCTGCTTTCATTTTTATAGGACTTTTGAGAGAATTTGCATAGCTTTTTGGTTTTTCCTCATTTGCCTCCTTTGACGGCTCTTTGGGATCTTGATCTTCTTTAGTAGTTTTTTTTTAATTTTCTTCATAACCAAGACCTATCTTAATGAAAGGTGACCTTTGCCCATTGAAGATATCATCTAAGATCTCGATACTCTTCTCAAACTTGAGGCTTTTGTTTACCTTGATGGTTGTTTTTTCTAATTCCTTCCTCAAGAAGACAATTTTAGACTCTAGAGTCTCACAATCTAGTCATTTTTCTTTAACTGAATTCTTACCTCTTCTTCAATCCTTTTTGCATCTTTAAATTGAATATTTAGATTGATGATCATGTTTTCCAACTCTTTGTGATATTTTTGCCTTGTTTGTACTCCTTTTTATGTTGATAACTTTTTCTATCTTTCTTTATGTGTTATTCTCTTCCTCATCGTCATTAATTTTATTTCCTTATGGGCATTTAGCAACAAACTGTCATTTTCCACAATTAAAACATTTAAAAGGAAAATTACCTTTGTGCTTGTCGGAACCTTTCTCGAGCCTCCTTGCAAAATGAGCTTCCTCTTCATCTAATTCATTGGTGGAGCTATGCCTAGCTTAGGGTCCTTGTTGTTCATCTTCTTTGAGACTTTGAAGGATGCCTCTCACTCAAATGATTTCTCCTTCTTGGTCCTCACTTCGTATGCCATGAGGATCCCATGCAATTCACATATTGTGAATTTATTTAATCCTACACCTCTTCAACAGAGGAAACTTTGTATCAAATCTCAAGGGAAGAGAACCTAATAATTTTTGCACGATCATTGAGTCTTCAACCTCCTCACCAAGACCTCTTATGGTGTTGGCAATTTCATCCACGCCAAGCAAATAGGCTGCACTGTTTCTTTGTCCTTCATTTTCAAACACTCGAATTGTCTTAGCATTTGAAGCTTTTCTTTCATCACCTTTTCCTCTCCTTCATAGACATTCTTTAGTTTATCCCAGGTTTCTTTTGCCAATGCACAGTTCATAACCTTGACAAACTCTGATTCTGAGAGACCACACAAATTTGCATTCCTAGCTTTTGTATTATTTTCACTAGCCCTCTTTCCAGTTTGATTCGTTGGTGGCTAAGTCAGAGCTACATAAACATCCACTACTGATTGCTAAATATCAAAGACAAGAGCCATTAGGTAAGTGTGCATCCTTATGCCCCAGAAGGCATAGTTTGTTCCATCAATTAGAGCCCTATTTGAAGAGAATCATTCTTGACGGGCCATGTCTGCTCTTTGAGATCTACTTTCTAGCAGTTAGACTATACTTGAAGGAACCTTCTCTAATACCAAGTGATAAACACACACTTATATTGAGAGGGGAGCGAATCAATATAAGAAAACATTTTACTTTTCAAATTAATAATCACAAGAACATCAATCACACACAACAATTAAGAGCACAAGTAGAACACAAGATTTGCATGGAAACCCTTTAGCAAGAAAACCACAGCAAAAGATTGCTTGTATAAAATTCTCTTACAAACTTTTTAAGCACCAACCTAATGGAGGCACCAATTCCCACTAATTTTTGTAGGCACCAACCCACTGCAGACAGTAATCTCCACTACTGAGAACCAACCCAGCAAGAGACACCAATATCTTTAATTAGGAGGCACCAACCTCCAAAAGAACAAAACTTTTGCCTTCTTGAGTATTGCTTCTTCAAAGAATGCTAGTCATGTGAATCTCCTTCATACAGTTTACTATAAATCTGTTCATAAATCTGTTCTAATTCTGCTCATAAATCTGCTATAGTTCTGGTCATAGATCTTCGGTCTTCCATTACACTGCTCATAGGTCTGCTATAAATCTTATTGTAATCTTCTTCAAATCAGGCCCATAAATCTGTTGATAAGGTATATATCTCTGCTCTAAATCTTAAGGATGTTTCGTTAATAGCTTGTTTTCTTCTTCCCCACTCATCTTGCATATATACCTTCCAATATATCACTTCGCCCAAAAGAGGTGACCCATCCAAGAGCGATCGACCACACTCGAAATATAATTATTTTTCTTTAATTTCAAAAATGGGCGATTACTAGGCATGATTGACCAGCAAAGCAATTCAAATTAAAATATAAAAATGCTTCTAAAATAGTCGACCAGCTTTAGCATAGGAATTAAAGAACATCTCATGGATCAGCCATTTATGAAATAGATCCAGCGCTGCCATATGCATTGAAATAGTGTGATTTAGTGGTCTTTGGCCTTAACAATTTTTCACCAATATGTATGATTTCTTCTTTGATAGCAGCATTGTGGTGGAAGTGATTACGCTCTTTGACATCAATGCAAACATTTTTAACATTTCTTTCTATTATATCCTTCTCCTTTCTTTCTTGCCTTCCAAAATATCATCATCATTCTAATTGGACATTTGAATCACCACATTAACCCTCTAATTTTTTGACATGTTTATTGCACTATATGTTAGATGACCTAGACCAACTAAACAATACCCAACTCCCCACCAACCAATAGGGCAACAAGAAGTGTGAGATTTGGGGACCTTTTAGATGAACGTGCAATCTTGTTGCATGGAGTCAATTGATATTCCTATTAATATCCATAATGTCACCCACCAAAGGGCTGACCAAGATCCACCGACCAATGGTGCAATTGGAAGATATTAAGGATAAGATGTTGTGCAATCCATTAATTCCATCTTCAATCTACAAGTCCCTTTTATCCTATTATTAACTATGAACTTCTATATGGTCGAAACTCATTAGAACTGACAAGGTTGAAACATTGTGTGTTCCCAACACGTGGCCTTTAGATCAATAAAATACTTTCCACCATCCAAAAGATTGGGGCACACTATATGACAAACTCGCCTAAGCTAGCCATTGGAGCAATGCTATAAACAAAATATCGCAGAACTCTACCACGTAAGACAAGGATCTATGGCCAAGTTTGAGTCACATTTTGCCTATTTTCCAAAAGAAACTTTTGAGTGGAGGCCCCACCTTATGCTTATGGCACAATAGAAAGAAGTTGTCGACACTAACAACCTCAAAAGTTTGTGCAATTTGTTGATGTCCATTTCTTTGGCCAATATTGATTGTTGAGATGCCTGCTCCTGTATACAAAGTACCTATGGAAAATGAACTTTCATGACTCAATATTCAAATAGCCAAAACTAGAAGATCTCAAAGCATCATAAATTGAATAATCGAAATACTAGATATCAAAGAACAAGTTCAACCTAGTAAGAGCAAACTGAAGTGTCAAGCTCTACAAAGAGCAAAGTCTCAATATACAAATAGCACAAGTAGGTCAAGCTATATCTATTGTAAAGATTTTATGATTGTTATTTATTTTTTAGCCATGCATATTGACTATAATTTTCATCTTTCAAGATGTATACTATTATGGAAGCAATAAAAATTTCTTTTTGTGCCTCATCAATTCTCAGAAATTACTTGATATGAAAACAAAATTGGTTAGAAGGTTCCCATTGGGGTTGCATTTACTTTTTCTTTAATAGAATTATATCTTAAGGGGCTTGGATTTACATTTATGTGATTAAAAAAATTGGTAGCTAATCATATTCTTGATTCAAGATAATACATTTTGCTATAATGTCACTCTATTTTGAAACAAACACAAAACTCTCAAAAAGACTTTTTGTTATTTTCTATGTAGAAATGCCACACCTCTTAACTGATGCTAGTGTATGAGAGGTTCTTGGGTAGCATTGTGGCTAGCTAAGCATATCTTCAATAAAGGTGAAGATGCCTGTCACTATTGTGCATGGCTCACAATTTTTCTAAATGAAGACAACTTAGTATTATACTTCATATACGCTTTCAATGATATTAAGGGTAGAGTCTACCTTTGTGTTTTGATGGGATTGAAATTCCCAATTGTTGAATGGACTCTAATAAGGAGGGCAATGTGATTGAAAATCAAATCAGCCACAATTAAAATTATTTTTAAACAAATTGTCCGAAACTCATCATCAAATGTGAATAAAAATATTTTCTTCAACGTCTTTGAAACTGCACAATGAAAATAGAAAACAATAAATATGGTATATAAGTGCTTCCCATATTAAAAATGCTACATAATTTATTTTTAATTACATTAATTTACACATAATGTCTCAAAGCATTCATTAAAAGCATATTTTTGCATGCAATATAAGGATTTTCCTAGTACATCTATCGATGTGCCCAGTAAACATTAGGGTTCAATTGCTAGTTATACAACAATGAATATTTCAACATGTATCTTTGTGCATCTAAATACCACAACATGCATGGTGTCACTTGATTGATTTAAGGCTAAGTTACCAGGTTCACTGGTCCCAGGGCCTAGTGCTGGTCTGGCTCGAACCGGGTACAGGTCCTAGTTCAGTTCGACCAGGGTTTTCTCTCAGGTGGACCCGTTCGTCCAAGACGAACCTAGGCATACTTGGGTGGATTGATGGCGAACCAGGGCAAAAAGTGCAGAAAATCAGTTTTTTTTTTCTGAGTTGTTGAGGGCATGATAGTGGCCAAACATTGCTTAAGATTAGCAGTGATAGATATGTCTCCAAAACAAGTTTCAGGAATGATGAAAAACAGTGATCTTGTGGTCAAAAATGCTGATGACAGTGTAGTCACTGTCATAAATGAAGACTGCACAAGCAGTAAATGGAGGGATCAAAAGTGATATCTCGATATCAAGGAGTATCTCAGCACCAAGAAGCATTTTGAAGAGCAGTTTGAAAGCTCCATAAGCAGTGACAATCATGTTATAAACAGTGAAAGTACAGTCATAACAGGGCAAAGAGAGAATTGCAAACAATGAAGGTTTCAAGAGCATAATGTTAATGTTTGATTACAAGTTTATGGTGTTTATATGATACTTTGTGACATTCTAATCCTAATTCACGCTTCTAGGCTGTATATGCGTGTGTGTAATTTTTACATGCTTTTGTACTAACGAACCCAAACCCCATTTCAAAATTTTGCCGTACCAGCAAACTGGTTCCTCAAACCCATATCTGAACCCGAATCTGAACCGGCAACTTAGATTTAAGGACAGGCAATTGTCTATACTATCCATTACAAGCACTTAACAAGATTTAGGGCATTAGGGGAACTTGTCTCACAAAAGAAGGATGTGGAGCAATCCATGGTGATCACTCATACACAAAGCCACAATTTTGCATAAGTGTGACAATGTGATCATTATTATCTAGCAGAACACTTATAAATGTTTATTGGGTATTCAAAATCAAATCTCCCTAGCAAAGTGCTTGTCTTTTTCCAAAACAAAAACAAAGTCTTTCCAATGTGAGGACATACTAAAATCATTCTAGTTTCATTTTAAGACATTCTATTTAAATGACTATATTCAAATTTTAAGACCCTGAAAATGCATAAACAAACAAACTAGATGGTCCCCAAGGTTTACTGAGAGTGTTAGGGACTTTAATATAAAAATTAGTTTATGCTAATAAATATATTTGTTAATGAAACCAAAACATCCATGGAAAGATTTCTAATGATAAAAATTGTTAACAAGTGTTGTGTAGTGATATACCTTGTTATTACAATACAATCGAAAGTATAGTCTATAATAATTAGTTGAAGACTAGCAAATAATGATTGATCTAGTTATAATAATATATAAGTGAGCATTGTATGTTATATAAACATGGGTTGAAATCATAGGAGATAATATACAATAAAGTGGCTAATGGTATATTGAATATATGGATATGCATTCATTTTTAAAAATTGAAACAAAAAGCAAAAAGGTGCAAGCAATAGCAATTTGCATAGATATTTCTTAATAAATTTGCACATGTAAATTTCAAAAACCAATATTGACAACATTGGAAGGAAATAACTACTTTTGATTGGTTAGTATTAATTCAAATTTATATTTGTTTGCACTACTGGTACAGAATAACATGGTGGATTACTCCATATGCGAGATGATACTATTGTGATCTAGACTAAATTCACATTCAACTTAAAAATCGCATGACATGTAAACAACCATGGACTTGGTTTCAAATAGTCCTCATATCCCATTTTTGCACGTGCTAACAACAATTTAATTTCTAGTCTTATAAAATGCATTAAAGCTTTTTTTCATGTATAGATTTTTAAATACATACTCCTTCAGGTGGCTTTTCTTTTTTCGCAGTCCCAAAAGCTATGCAAGAAGAATACTAAGGTTATGAAGCAGCTTCAGCAAATCAAGGAACAAATTCTCCAATTTCAGCTTGATCACAGATTTAATCAATGTAAATATGCAATCAGTGCATGCAGGTTAGGAAACCTTCAGTTGTCCATGTTATTAGTAGTTCTAATTTATGTTCAAGACAGCAACTTTGGATCTACTGTTTTAGTTGCAAATATGTAATAAAGTGCTTTTATGTTATGAATGCTACAGTTGTCTATGTTAGTAGATTGATATTGTGCTCAAGTCAGCAACTTTGAAACTGGTGCTTTATTTATTCTTTTCTCAGTAACCTGCTGGTTGCCTTATTTTATGTAACTTTTTTTCTTTGTTTCAATGCAAAATAAGTTTGTATATATATACACTTGACTAATGGCAATTAGCATGCTTTATAGTTTACAATTTTTCCCTTTAATTTTTGAAACCTTCAACCACAAAAGCACATTTTTATAAACAAGTGAAAATGGATTTGTGTATGCAATTGGAACTATAAATTTGCCCTATACTTCTACACGTGTTTGATCCAATGTGTATAATAAATGCATTCAATTAAATGTCAAGGCCAATATGTTTTGTACTTAAGATAGTGGGTTGATGTATAATGTGATTGTACCTTACATGGTGAGTTGATATACAATGCAATTGTACCTTAGATGTTAAAACAAGAAATGGTTGCAAGTTCTCTAGTGCTTTTTATATTATTGAGCTTTGTGATGAACATGGATTTAGTTGTATGAAGTGTTTTGAATTGTGTTAGCTTTTTTAACTATAATTTTGAATAGTAGAAGTCGAGTTTGTTTTGGTATGGAGTTGTTGAATTGGAGAAAAAAGAGATGTGAATGAAACAAAATACAATGACAATAAAACCAAAAAAAAATTGTTTGATAATGTAGCATTGTAAATTGCATCCCAATGCAATTTCTCACTTACCTAGGTGCTATTTTAGCATGTATGGAGTTGTGCATCTGATTCCAACACCACAACTCAATTCTGACTGTAATTTTGGCTTCCCCTTCCAATTTTGGACCGCAGGTCCCAATTTGGGACCACATTGGAGGGAGCGAGGTCCCTTGGACATGCCCCTCTCAAGAGCAAGCCAACTTGGGCACCCCGCTCCCCAATGTTTGGGCCCAAATTGAAACCACTTAACGGTCACCTTGTTTGAGCAAGAATTTTGAACCCACATCAGCATGCTTCAAGTTTAACACCCTAAAATGCTTGGGAGAGGTATATATGTTATTGCTTACCAGTTACTGAGAGGGGGGGTGAATCAGTAAATGCTCCTACATTAGTGTAATTCTCAACTTTTTGCTGTCCTTATGGATAAACAGAATATAACAGTCATTCACAAGCATAAACAGAATCACACGGATTAACACAGGTATTTATACATGGAAACCCTTGGTTAGAAGGAAAAAACCACGGTGAGACAGAGCTCACAACTTCACTAGTACCAAATGAAGGCACCCTGTTAGGAGCTTACAAAGCACTGGTTAAGGTGCTACCCAATTAAGGGATTTTACAAAAGATCGGTTAAGATCTAAACCCTGTTAAGAGCTGCCTAGTTATAGGACTCTAAACATCAACCAAGATGTCACCCTGTTAGGGGATTTTTACAACAAACCGATTAGGTTCACCTTGATAGAGGGATTTCAATATGCTTTTAACACCTTATAAAAGCAGTGATCTATTATGACACTGATTGTTTCATTAGATCATACCTGTAGATCTCTTCCCCAGTTTGCCTGGCTGTTGATCTTTCTTTCTTACTTCACCTCTGTGTCTGTAGCACTCCTCAGAAGATATCTCTTCTCTGCTCTATGCAATCTCCAACTATCAACAACATATCTTGCGTCCTATGCTCTATATTTATACAAGAGTGAACCTCTTAACTCATAGAACCGCCAGGGAGTAAACTTAACCACAAATTATGCAACGCATGAAAGTTGTGCGTTGTAATCTACAGTTTACTTTGAGATCATCCGTAGAGTTAAAGCTAACTTTTGTTAAAAAGCTAACTCCACTTATGAGCAGTGGATGTCCCGTATAATCAAGCTTTTAACTCAAACTGTAACTCAAACTGATCCACAAAATCCGGATTGGATCTATCTTGCAGTTAGATCGGTATACCCTTATACCCGGTTTGTCCTTGTATGCTTCATAAGACCGGTACTAAGTACTTGGTTCGGTCTACCGGTGCATCTATCGAAATAGTCAACCAGTGCATACACTCTGTTCTTCATCTACCAGTGTCTTCTAAGTAATGTGAGTGACCGGTGACCCTTTACCGGTGTGAATGGGGTTTGTGAAATACACTAATGACAACTCATATTGCTAACAATATAAGCAAGCTATCCTCCCTCATTTACAATCCACTCAATTCAATTCAAGCTCTCGACTAAAATTTTGCATCTCAAGTCCTCAAGAGAAAATATCCAAGCATTCAAGGCCTTCTTCAGATCTAGCATTGTGGAAAGCTTCAACATCCTTCATGCAAGCACGTGTTCATGGTTTTCCTTTTAGGTCTAGTGGAGTCATGTTATTGCATCAACATTTGTGATCACATTAAAAGAGTATTGCATCAACAACGTATAAGACATCTTAATTCTCAAATCTAGCATCTACTACATATCAGAATGCTTTCCTTTTCAATTCAAGTTATTTCAATTTCATGGTTAATTCCAAAACCAAGGTTTGACTTGGGCAAACCTCTTTCAACCCAACATATTCTTTCTTTTCTGTGAGCAAGAATAGGTAACGGATGCACATAAAAAGTTACAAATTGAGTATTCAGAGATCTACATTCTACAAGTTGTTTCGTTAGAAAGTGCTACAAGCAAGCCAACCTAGGCACTCCACTCCTGGGAGCGGACCAACCTGAATGCCCTAGTCCCATGATATTGCCTAAAATTCAGATCACATGTCAGTCTTCGTCTATACATCCCAAATCTTATACAAAAATCTTTCTATAAAGTCACTTTTTCACACTATTTTGTCCTAGATCTTACATTCACTTCCCACAATTGCATAGTCACCTTCCACTCATCATGAAGAACCATTGAATTCACCTTCTGCTCAAAGATCATGAGCCAAGTGAATCATTTTCCTTCCAATGTAAGCGAAAACCGAAAAAAGATCTAGCTTCCTACTATTCTCATACAAGCTAGTGAACTATATTTTCCTACCTTACATTTTGGTCAATCCACTGTCTATTATACCCACTTCTTATTTTCATTTTCATATCTGATTTGTATGCATTTCATTAAGTTATATGTGCAATCATTTGTAAAATATATCATGTATGCATTCATATTAGGTCTTGTTCACCAACCTTACATTTTGGCGAACCTGACTCCTTCCAACTTAGTTCTGATTTGGATGTTTAGATCTCATTTGTATGCATTTCATTATCCTATATTTAAATAATACCATCACTACATTTCAAGCATTTAGAGATATAGTTCATTATTGTATTGCATTTTGTGATTTGCATGTTTCAAAACAATAAAAATCCAAAAATATTTATTTTCATGCATTTTTGTGTTTAGATTAGTCTCTTGTTTTGTTTCATTAGATAAGCTTCTTTCATTGCAAAATATTGGATTTCTTTATACAAGACTTTACTGCTTTTCATGAGCCATTTAGTACCCATGACTTTGACATGATTAACTTTTATCCTACTCATTATGACATGCTAAAAAAGACTATCAATAATCTCCCTTACAAGGATACATTGGTGCAAGATGATGCTCTTAGACTACACGGATTTAAGATATATGACAATTCCCTTTATGAACCTCTCAATGATTCTTCTCCCAAAGTTTCTCTCCCTATTGAGGACATATTATGCAAGAAGATACTTTTAACACTTCTCTCAATGATCTCCCTCTTTGGGATGAACCATTGGAGAATGATGCCAATTATCTTTTAATATGTACCTCACCCATGAGAGTACCTTGGTGAAAGAGGATGATATTGTAGTAGAAGAGGATGATATAATTGACAATTCCCTTAATAATACTTCACCTTCTATTCATGAGGCATTAATGACTTATGTATGTCCCTCTCCTAAAGTTTACCCTACTCATACTTTGGAAGAAGAGGATGATATCCTTGATGCACTTCCTTCTACAAATGAAACGTTGGAGAATAAAGTGCTTGATCAAGTCAATAACATTCATGTTTTGGGTAATGAGAAGCCTAAAATAGTTGTCCACCTTCCTCCCCATAATAAACCACTGATTGTTGTAAAAGGTGTTATACAACCCAATATAATCATATCATGACACGCGCATATGACAACAGTCCTTTTTCCCCTTTTCCTTCACAACATGTTGGTAAGGAGTATGATATTGTTGAGAAAAACCAAGATACTTTAGGCAAGATCTCCCTTTGGGACTTAATTAAACTTCACCTACATATCATGTGATGATCCAAGAAGCTTTACAAAAACTTGTTACATCCTATCCTACTAAGTCACATGAGGTAGCAACCCTGCTTGAACCAAAGGCAAAAATTGAGTTCTGCCAACATGAGTTACCTTCTTTAGAAGTTCAACACCAATGTGCCCAATGTGCTCCCCTCATGATTGTTGTTGTAATTTATCATAATAAAAATTGACATAATCTAGTCAATAATGTTTTAGCTCTTAATGTGAGTAGCATTGACTTGTTGCATAAAATAAACGTGGATACTTCTCTTATTCAACCTGATTCTATTCCTATTTGTAGCTTTGATAATATTAATAAATCGTTTGTTAGGTACAATCACATTGCCTATTGAAGTAGGACCTGCAATTGTACCCACGCTTATCCATGTCATGCCCAATATTCTCATAAATAACCTTCTTCTAGGTAGACATTGGCTTCATGCTATGCAAGCCGTCCCTTCTACTCTTCATCACACAGTCAAGTTTATCCACAACAATGTAATGCGGACTATAAAATCTGATGACAAAATACAAATGCAATTTCAATCCTCTTCAATTTCCTCAATTCTTTCTCCAATACAAACAAATATACCATCTCCTCCTAAAGAGGATGATTGGGGATCATTAGATTTCACACACACTTTTTGTAGAAAAGACAAAGATCCTAAATTTGAGACTCAAATTTCTAATTCAGACTCATGTATGGATGTTGATCAGGCCTCTTTAAATTTCAATCCTATCCGACCTAAGAATGAGCCT
Source organism: Chamaecyparis obtusa (assembly GCA_027943335.1). NCBI lineage: Eukaryota > Viridiplantae > Streptophyta > Pinopsida > Cupressales > Cupressaceae > Chamaecyparis > Chamaecyparis obtusa. The sequence continues at coordinate 1,259,022 of BSBK01000596.1, forward strand.
TATCGTCCTAACATTTCAACTCCTAAGTTTGATAATTACAATGGACATGGTTTAGGGTGAGTGCAACAAAGCATTGAGACTCGTGAAAGAGCTGCATCACACTTGCCTATGAAAGGGTTAGATTTCCAACATCCTCCTTTGTTGGTATCCCCTCCTCTATTATCTAATGCATCTATATCTTCTATGCCTTTTTTTTAACCAAGATAGCATTTTGTCCGACCTTCTTCATGCCAAGTTGATTACCCAACCCAAACGAAAGAAGAAACACAGACAAGAGCTTGAAAATCTTCTTTTTTGTATGTACCATCAATATCATGACCACTCTACTAATGAATGTTAAGTCTTGCATCGTAAAATTCAACAACTCCTTGATGATGATATCATTTATATACCATGTAACAATGAGTGGTATCTAAATCCTGATTATTTTAAATAACATCTAAGTTCCTATTATGTTGCTCCACACTATGTGACATTGCTAGCCTATCCCTTGGGGGCTCATTGTCATCCATGGAAGTACAATTTCAGGTGCAATCATACTTTGTGAGCAGCATAATAGTCTTTCTTATCCTTGTCTCCACGCATTGAGGGCAAGGGTGTTGGCATTTGATGAAGATTTGATGAAGATGATCATGTGATGAATGTTGTAGTGTTGTCATTGCTGGCAAAAAGTCTTCTAGGATGATTGAATCAATTATACCAATGACAAAGTTGATTGCATAAGGAATTCTCTAAGTATCCAGTGTATCGGTAATAACACAGTCGGTCATGGTAAATGCAATGTGCGGTGATGATTTGGACAATTATGGTTGTGCGATTGGACAAGAAGAATCTACAGAGTCATGTCAACCTACATCTATGATTGTGTAAGCAGATTCGAAGTATAGATGAAGATTTGGTGGAAACATCAGTGTTATCAACTAGAACAGCCAACCGGTCAAAGTCAAGTTGATGAAATCGAGGTAGCAGTTGGATAAGAGTTAATAATTGTTTTATTTTTTTATTGTATTGTTGAGGGCCGACCTTGAGGATTTCAATTTCCTATGTTGGCGTGATCGCTTATGAAATTTGGATGGATTTTGGATGCCGACATCAGTAACACGTTTTGGGGTTACTCCACCGACCTAAATATGTATATAAGAGATGAAATCGTAGAGAAAAAGAGGTTGTTAGTTGTTGCAATGATTATGATTGTTGAAGGCAAAGTTTGTACGTTCGGAACAATGATTTGAGTAGTGTTGAAGTGGATCTGTCAGTCAGAGTGTGCTACATTCAGATCATTTTTATTGAGTTCATTCTCAAGGCAAGTTCTAACAGGCTTGTTGTAATGTCCCCAATTTTGCCAGCATTGGTGTTTCAAGGATTAGCCTATTATTTTGATCCTCGTAGGCTAATTATTGTGGATAGAGGATCTTCTGAGATAGTGGCTTGGCTTGGGAGGGTCTTGTCTTCTCCACAATTCAATAAGCTACAGGTTGGTCTTCGTTTGGCTCATATTGGACTTCGTTTGGGCTTAGTTTTGTGTACTTACTATTTGTGGTAAGTCAAGTGTTGATCGAGATGGACCCTTTCTATTTTTGGAAAGTGCATTTGGTCACATGGAGAAATAATAGGTATAACTCCTACTTCAGACGACATATTTAAAGAATGAGTATTTTGGGAGTTATTAGATTTTTAGTGGCCAAATTATTATTAAATTATTAAATGGCTTATTATAAAGTTATAATCTAACTTTATAATTTCACTTAAGTTGAGGGTTAAGTCATCATTGGAAGGGGCCATTATTTAATTGCTTATTAAACCCAAGTCGCATTATTATAATGATATCTTATTATAATAATGTTTTAAAGGAAGTTGTTAAAAAGGAGTTGTGTTGAGTGGAGATCATTTGGGAAACTTTCACAATTTTAGAAGTTGAGTTCTTTTGGAAACTTTTATCAACAAAGCATTATAAATATGAGCTCATTTCTTTGGAGAAAGCATGCTTGAATATTTATTTGCTTTGGTTGCCTTTGCGGTTTTTCTAAGGTTCTGAAGTTTGTGCCCTTGCTGAAGTATAAGGGTCTATTCTGAGAATTTGTTATCCACTGCTGAAGTATAGTGGAAGATTGTCTGAAATCGGTAGTGCAAATTGCTGCTGAAGTATAGCAATTTGATTTGTCTTCTCAACTGCATTAACTGTGCAAGAGAAGCTAATGTTTGGTGATGTTTGGTCTTCACTTCTGGAGAAAACATCAATATTTTATGTTGGATTTGTAGAGCTGGGCTCGAATTTGTTTGGAGTTGTATCTAAAACATTATTGAAAGTTAATACATAGCTGCCATACTGTTATTGGAAGGAGCTGTGTCATTATTTAGTGGCTGCAGTTACACTTGGGAGGCTGCGTGATTTTCTAAGTGGCTGCGTGAAACTTTAATAGGCTGCATCTCTTTACATTGTGGCTGCGTGTATCATTTCAGAGGTGTGTGGATTATTTTCAGGGCTGCGTGGAATATTCTTAGAGCTGCGTTTGGAAGTCTAGATTGGTTGCAGCATTTGTGTTGCTAATGAAATGAGCTGGATACATTCTTATCTCTCTTCTATGATGTGTGACAACCAATAGTGGTTGTATGGTGGCTGTTTATAATGATCTTGAAGGCTGCATCATCTTGCTGGAGGTTGTGAGTGACTTTCTTTGGCAGCAAATTACCTTCAACAGTCATTTGGAACTAAGGTGCATTATTTAGAATATTAATATCAATGTAATGATCATGTTTTATGAGGCATTGGATAAAATATTGTATTTGGTAGACATTCAAGTGAAATAAATTTGCTGTTGTATTTATTTGAATGTTGAAAACATTATCAAAACTATCTTATATGTTTGAAACACAAGAAAATTGCAATTTAATTTGAAGAAAAAATCTAGTTTGCGATTGAGAGCCAACTGGGTTCTTTACACTTGCGGTCAAAATCCTCTAACAAGGTTACTCTTAACAGGGTATTCAAGATCTTAACAAATCTGAAGTTTAATTCCTCTAGCTAGATGACTCTCAGAAGGAGTTATAAATCCTCTAATAGGCTAGTTCCTAACAGGACTTTGTAATAGCTTCTAACCAGGCTACAGATACTCTTAACCAAGTATACCCTTAGCAGGGTGTTGTAATGCTCCTAACAGGGGACATCTTATTGGTGCACTAGTGAGATTAGTGGGTGATAATTCCCACTGTGGTTTTTCCTTCTAACAAGGGTTTCCACGCAAAAAGATTGGTGTTTTTGTGTTGATTATGTGTGGATGTTTTATGTGTTATGCTACTATGTTATATTTACATTTGCATGTTGGTTAATCTGCAAGTTTATGAAAAGATTTTGTAGATCTGTGGCTGCACTAATTCACCCCCCCCCCCCCCCCCCCCAGTGCCTTATAACATTAACAAAGGGAAGTGTTTCAATCTCCTATCATTTCTAAGGATGCATTTTCCCTTGATTGAGTAGTATTTTGTTTATCATGTGATGTCCTTTCTTGCATTTAACTGTTTGTTTTTCTCAAGGATTCTCTCTTTTTACTAGAGGTGTGTATCATTGACTAACACCTCTTCTTTGCTTGAAAGTGTAAATCTGTCATAAAAAAAATCGTCACTTGGGATCCAAAAGTGTGTTATCCTTCATCAAGAATCCCTTTACCTATCAATGGAGAAAGATAAGAATTTGTGTTCTCCTTCCCCTCTTTTTGGTCAATGATGTTATTTTTGTTTAAGATCTGTTGGAGGTAGATATCTTTGAGCAAAGATCTCTTCCTCCTCTTATGCATCCCTCAAAAGGATCCCTTTACACTTGTTGCAAGATATCTTTATCCAACTCTCTCTTCCTTGCCTAAAAAGAGTTGTGTCCTCTTTGGCTTGGATTGTATGTACATTGTTGTTTAAAGGATATCTCCTTGGTGTTGAACGTGTTTATCCTTTTTCTTTTCCTTAAGATGTCTACAGAGTCCTATCTTGCCATCTTAAGGGGGGGCATATATACAGTCTCCTTATTTCAAATGTTGCAAGATTTCCTTACGAACATCGTGATTTGTTTAGTCATCCTTATATTACAAGATTTCCTTATGAACGTCGTGCTTTGTTTGGTTATCCTTATATTACAGGATTTCCTAATGAACGTTGTGCTTTGTTTGGTTATCCTTATATTAAAGGATTTCCTAATGAACATCATGCTTTGTTTGGTTATCCTAATTCAAAATTTTGTAGGTTGATTCTACTAGCATAACACAACTTGCTAGGGCTAGATGACTCTCCTTTGCACTGTTTTTAGCGGATTTCCTAGGAGACAATGCTTTCCTTAGTTATCCTTTAGCACCATTTTTAGCAAATTTCTTTGCCACAATGCTTTGCTTGGTTATTCTTGAGATGGGTTGTCTAGCATAACACAACGTGCTAGACTTTCAACTCTCTTTGCACCAAATTCTCTCTTGGGATGAGTGGAACTAGCATAACATAACTTGCTAGACTATCCTCTACACTTCCTCCTTTCTTTGCATTGATCACCTAGCATAACACAACTTGCTAGCCTGTGGAATCCATGGTTTCCTTTCTCTTTCCTCCATGATCCCAAAGCATAACACAGCTTGCTAGTTGGATGGATCATTGTGTCTTGTCTTATCTTTGGTGTTTGCTCTTGCTCTTTCCATGTGACCACTTGTGCTCTTGCAATAACATTCCAAGAATGATATTAGCAGCTGAGAAATTTTGATTATTGAAAACGTTCAACTAGTTGACTTGGAACCTTAGTGTGTCTTTTGTCTTTGTTTTGTTTTGTTTTGAGTGCCCTTACACGTGGTTGTATGAGTTTAGATCCTTAGTTTGGGGGCTTGTTCCCTTGAACTTAGTGATGTCTTATCTCTTTGAAGTCTTGCCTATCTCTCTCTCCTACTTTATCATGAGTGTGCGTGTAGGCTCATACTCCCGCTAAAGTGGGGGCTAAATGTAGCGCCGTAAATTGCATCCCTATGCAATTTCTCGCTTACCTAAGCCCTATTTTAGCATGTATAGACTCATGCATCCGATTTCAACACCTTAGCTCAATTCCGACTGTAATTCCAACTTCCCCTTCTAATTTTGGACCTCAGGTACCAATTTGGGACCGCATTGGAGGGAGCGAGGGACATTGGACGCCCCGCTATCGAGAGTGGGCCAATCTAGGCACCCCGCTACCCGAAGTTTGGGCCCAATTTGAAACTGCTTAATGATCACCTTGTTTGAGTGGGAATTTTAAACCCAACATGCTTCGAGTTTAACACCTTGAATGCTTGGGAGAGGTATATAAGCAAGCTATCATCCCTCATTTTGCAATCCTCTCAATTCAATTCAAGCTCTCTACTACAATTTCGCATCTCAAGTCCTCAAGAGAAAGTATTCAAGCATTCAAGGCCTTCTTCAAATCTAGCATTGTGGCAAGCTTCAAGATCCTTCATGCAAGCATGTGTTCATGATTTTCCTTTTAGGTCTTGTGGAGTCATGTTATTGCATCAACATTTGTGATCACATTCAAAGAGCTTTGCATCAACAAGGTATAATACATCTTAATTCTTAGATCTAGCATCCGCTACTTATTAGCACACTTTCCTTTTCAATTCAAGTTATTTCAATTTCATGGTTACTTTTGAAACCGGGGTTTAACTAAGGCAATTACCTTTCAATCCAACATTTTCCTTCTTCATAGTGTGCAAGAACATGTGGTGAATGCACAGAAAAAGTTAGAGATCGAGAATTCATAGATCTATAGTCTGCAAGTCATTTCATCAAAAAGTGTTCGGAGCGGGCCAACTTGGGCCCCCCAGTCTCCCTAATTTTGCCTGAAATTTAGATAACTAGTTGTTTACTGCTTTGGGTAAAGTGAGTTAATACATCATACAAATAGCAAGTAATGTAATACAATAGAATATAGTGCAATATTAGAGAACTGCCAGCTTCTTCATTAATGCTAGATAAACTTACATACAATGTTCTGATTCCACAAGACATTTATTCTCATACATCATGATCCTCCCTATCCCATCCGAGAGAGTATAGATATAGACCGGAGGGGGTGCGAGGCGAACCGTCGCAACTCGTAACTACCTACCCCTCAGTTACACTAACAAACATAACGACACTTAACAACAATTATATTATTTTCTCGACAACATCATCCCCCCCCCAAAAAAGAACTTGTCTCCAATGACGTACAACAAAATGGAATAATGCCAACCCAACAACTATACAAGACAAAAAGAAACCAAGATCGAGGAGGCTGAGAATGCATCCCTAAGGATGTAGGCTCGGTTGGTGGTGTGATTGCTCCTAAGCCCTCAACTCGTACACCTGTTGTGTCCTCAGTTGCAAGTCTCGATCAGCTACCATCTTTTGTTCCATAATGTGCTTCACCATCATCACTGCCTCCAAGAGCTTCTTCTCCTTAGCATCCACCGTCTCCATAGAGTTGGCTAGGTGGGACTCCGACATGGCTATATCCGTACGGGCCTCCTCTAGCTATGCAAACAATGCATCCCTCTCTGTTTGTCCTACCTCCAACTGCAACCTCATGGCTAGCCTCTCTGTTGCCTGTGCCTCCTGCTCCCTAGCCACATCTATCCTAAGTTGAGCCAACTCTCCCTGAACTCCCTCGAACTGGTTAGTAAGATCCTTCCGAGCTTACTCATGTGTGGTAGAAATGTGCTCTGTCTACAGAAGAGTATAATAACCCTCTCGAAAAGCCTGCTCAATCTCGCGAACCAGAGCGTCCACCCGACTCTCCCCCACTCTCTCTCGGAGAGCCCAATCCTCCAACATAGTCAAGGTCTCCATAACTGGCCATCCGTGGGACTCATAACATGTTGCAAATGCCTAAGCACAACCACTATGTGCAAAAGCCAAAAACCGCTCCAACTCCTGGACAACTCCCTTTTGAGCTTGTGATTGAACAGAGGCCACAACCTGTCTAGCTCCTACGACTACCTCCTGCAAATACTGCTCTAAGCCACTACCACCAATCTCCCTTAAAGACTCTCGTACGCAGTCGTGCTCAAAAGTCTCTACCATTTGTCCAATGAGCAAGGTGTCTCTCTCCAGTGAGTGCTCGCACTCCAACTCTATCTCAAGCAAGGTGTCTCTCTCCGGCGAGTGCTCCTGCTCCATCTCCCTGGCAGGTGAGTTCCCCTCATGAGATCCACTATCTCAATAAGGGGAACTCACCTGCTAGTGAGATGGAGTAGGAGAACTCACCAGAGAGAGACGCTTTTCCTAAGATAGAGTTGGAGCGGGAGAACTCGCTGGAGAGAGACACCTTGCCCACTGGAGATCGACCAGCCGTTGAGGAAGGCCCTGAAGTTTCCTACAGACATCTTGTCAAAAATGTGCAAGATTATTCGTTGGAAGGTTGGTGGTGCGTTGCATAGACCGAAGGGCATCCAATTGTATGCGTACATGTCGTCTTCCACTACGAAGATTGTCTTCAACTTGTCCTCCTCTGCGATGGATATTTGGTTGTATCCGAAGAACCCATCCATAAATGAGTACATCACATATTCAACAACCTCCTCCAGGATGGTGTCTGTAAATGGTATGGGGAAGGGATCTTTCACAGTGACGACATTAAGGCACCTAAAGTCGACACAAATTCTGATTTGGTTGGCCTCCTTTTTCAATGATATCACAATCGGAGACACCCATTCGCTTGTCTGTACCTTGAGTATGATCCCCGCCTCAAGCATATGCTCAATCTCCTCGTTCACCCTCATTGCGTAATTTTATTCATTCTGTAAGGCCTTTTCCGCACGAGTACGACTCCAAGTACCAGAGGAATGCGGTGTACGCACAACTCCGACGGTACCCCCCTTGAGGTCTTTGTAGGTCCACGCAAATACATCCTTATACTCCAAAAAAATCTTAAATGTCGTGGCCTTCAACACGGGATTCTAGTCATCCCCTACCAGAATGTTGCATGGATTTGCCTCATCTCCGAAATTTGTGATTCGCAAGGATGGTTCTTCATACTTCATTGGTCTCTCGCCATCAAATTTATGGGTTGGGGTTTCATTCGCATGGGCCTCCCCCTCCCTGCACTCCCTGTACTCCGGCGGGAATATTTCTTTTTGCGATGCTTGTTCTACTTCCTCCACCTCTACCATATAATTGTGAAATAGCTCATAGTCTTCCATCTACCAGTGGAAGAGTCCATTCATTGAGCCTGTTTCATCCTCTGGACACTCCTCGAGTTCTAGAACACCATCGTCGTTAGGCTTCATTTGGGCCCTTCATCTATTCGGCCATTCTCTCCATTAGACTCCGACTCTGAGGAAGATGCAATCGCTTCACTCACCATCTGCGTATGGAGGTCAACGACAAACTTCCACCCTCCGCTCTCCATCGAGAGGGTGCTTTTCTTCTAGTTGTGATTGACCCTCGCTGCCACAAGCCACCCCCTGTCAAAAATGGCATCATATCCTTTCTTCTTGAGCGGAATCAAAACAAAGTCGAGCACAAACAATTGCGTACCTATCGTGACTTGTTGCGCCATTAATGTCCCGAGGGGTTTATGTCCCGAGGGGTTTGATTCTTTGTTGGTCTACACCCAATAAATTGAAAGATGGGGACCACATGGATGGTTTTCCAAGTTTCTTCCACATCTCTTCCGAAAGTACATTCACCCCGAACCCACCGTCCACGATGATATTCGTCAAAGTAGTTTCGAGGATGCCCATCTCCACGACTACACGATGTCGGCTATTATTTACTACTAGCAACATCAGATCCATTGCGGACCCGCCAGGAACATTTGTACGTTGTGTGGTGCTAGGTTGTACAGAGAAGGTATTCAACAATGCTATCCTCAACTGAGGCATGGTGTGAAGGAGGTCCTAGACTTTCACCGGTACCTCCATGTGTAACATTTGCCTTAGTATATTTTGTTCTGCCTCCGTCCGACCAGAAATGCCAGCCATCTCATGTGTTTCCTTTTGTGCCCTCATTGCCTTTTCAATCTCCTCTCTGGCCTCCCATACCCTCTGCTTCTCAGTACGGGGATCAAGGTATGTGGCCTATTTCGCTTGTGCATGAGTGACAGTCAATACTTCTTTTTCACCCATGCTTCCTTCAATGTTTAGAAGGTTGACGTCGAGTTTTGGGCAGTTGGCATCTTCATGGTCTCCGAGGCCGCACCATTGACACAACTTTTGTGGTGTGTCCTCCTTTTGACAGTTTCAGTCAAAATAACCCCACTAGTTGCACGCCCGCCACTAGATCATCGGCCATCCCTTGGCATCATACTATATCCGACTTCTATTACTGTTATTATTCCCTCTCCCTCCACGTCGATTGTTTCGGAACCCGCCAAATGATGCATTATTGTTTGTCTACTGGGAGGTGCTTGCTGCCCCGGATGTGGATGGTTGCTCTTGTGTGAAGAGCATTTGTTGGCTCCTTGTTTTCATGTTGTATGGGTATTCCTTGGTGGAATGGCCCATAACTTGGCAAATGTCGTAGAATGCTTTTCTAGGACAAGAGCCCTTCGTGTGACCGTTCTTGCAATCGATGCACCACAGCTCCCCTTCATTACTTTTTCTTGCACTCCCCTTCATTGTTTTAAATTCCTTCATCATTCTTTCCATATCTTTTTGGAGAGCGTGTACCTTCTTATTCGACTCCTCGTCGATGTTGCTCTCCTTTGCTGAGTATTCACTCCCTGATGATGTCTTACCCCTCTTCTTCCTGGAGGTTTTATCCTCTCTTTCAAGATCCATGGCTCTATCGTAGGTGTCAACGTATGATGTGGGAGGTACTATCTTCATTTTCTTCTTGAGTGAGGGCTTGAGTCCCTCAACGAACCATCTCTTCTTCAATATGTCAGCAGGTCAGCTGTCCATCTTCCCCAGTAATTCTTTGAGCCTCCGGTTGTACTCCCTCATCGTTTCCTTCTTCCCTTGCTTCATACTATAGATCTCTACTACTATTTCATTGTCATCCCGAAGCAAGCGGAACTCAATCTGGAATTCTTTCCTCAGGTCATCCCACGTACTTATTTTTGTTTTGTCCATATCGGAGTACCAATCAATGGCAACTCCACATAGGGTTGCTCGAAACTATTGGACCCATTCGTCCTTGTCGGTTACTCCATTTGCCAACCAAATTGTTTTGCAAGTACGACAGTGTCTTACGGGATCCTCCTTCCCGTCGCCAATAAATTTTGGTAGTTTTTGCTTTTGTGATGCCATTCTTCTACTTCTATTACTTCCAATTGGTTGCACTCCCAAACGAGGTGGGTTGGAGCCTGATGGATTGTGCTAACTACCGTGCCCCGATGTCCCTCTGACACTCCTAGCTGCACTGGTATCCCTGACGTTCTTGTCTCTGGCCTCTTCCCCTTCGTTCCTTCAGGCTTCCCTCGCCTTTGTATGTGGTGTTAGAGTTAAGTTCCCAAACCAATTCTTGGTCTCTTCTATCAAGTCTTCCCCACCGTACTCTTGGCGGTATTCCTCCCTATCGTACTCCTAATGGTATTCTTCCCTACTGTACTCTTGGCAATATTCTTCCTTGTTGTACCATTCTCCTTCGGCTTCCTCGCCTACCGCGACACCAGCTTGGTTTCCTTCCACCGACCCTTCCTCTAGTAACCCTTCAGCAAGTCTCCTCAGTCGTCGCCTTCTTTCCGCCTATTGTTGTTGTAGCGTTAAGGCTCTCTGAATAGCTTCACAATTGTTTATATATTCTTTTCTATTTTCATCTTTGTTTAGCAAGTTGGGCATGAATTCCTCTTCTTGTGCATAAAACATAACAGAACATGATATATAAAAGAACACCCAATGCTTTGTATTAATTCATCAATTGTGTACAATATATGTCAGCAATATAACAGAACCGTAACAATGGCTCCAGTGCTCTCTTTTATTTCTATTTCCATTCGGAAGGTTTAATTAATGTGTTGCCTCTGTCGGGTTTCGTCCCATTCCTCCTCTACCCTTTGGCTATTCCTTTTGGCGTCTATTTTCTTCATAGGCTTGAAGGATTTGTTGCAATCTATTTTCACGGTTGGCCTCCTCACGATGATTCTGGAGAGCAAGGAAGGTTTGTGCCAACAGTCGAGGGAGATGGCAAATTAACCAGTCCACTGCAGAACTCACTCCGAGGGCACTCCACACAGCACTTTCTGACACCTCTTCATGTGCGGCTTCCCTCCTGACGTGAGTTTCAATTGACGCTTGCAGCACCGCAACAAAGTCTGTTGTCAATGCCCGTTCACTTTCAAAAAGGTCTAAGTTTTCCTCCTCGTGTTCTTGGCTACTACTTGCACTGTAGTCTATTGGCTGGCCCATGATTTTCCCTTCGCCATCAACACTCTGTCACTTCCCGAGTTTGTATCGGCAACGGCGCCAAATTTTTACCGCTTCGGGTAAAGTGAATTAATACATCATACAGATAGCAAGTAATGTAATGCAATAGAAAACAGTGCAATATTAGAGAACTGCCAGCTTCTTCATTAATGCCAGATAAACTTACATACAGTGTTTTGATTCCACAAGACACTTATTCTCATACATCATGATCCTCCCTATTCCATCCGAGGGAGTATAGATCTAGACCCGAGGGGGTGCGAGGCGAACCATCGCAACCCGTAATTGCCTACCCCTCGGTTACACTAACAAACATAACGACACTTAACAACAATTATATTATTTCCCGAGAACATTAGTCATCCTTTGTCTGTACATCCCAGATATTCTGTCAAAATCTGCGTATCAGTTTTTAGTCTTCCTGTACATGCTGAAAGTCCCTTTTCCACTTCCCACAATTGCATAGTCATCTTCCACTCATCGCAAAGGACAATTTACCTTGTGCTCAAAGATCTTGAGCCAAGTGGATCATTCTCCTTCCAACGTAACTAGTGAACTCTACTTTCCAACCTTATAGAAAAAAAGGAAAAAAAAAAGATAGAATCAAATGAAAGTAATTGTGCATTTAATAGTGTATTGACCATTGTATGAACATTGTTTGTGTTGCACATATGAATGTTTTGTTGTAGTTGATGTCAAATTTGTTGTTGTTGATGTTGTCTAAAGTTTGAAAGTTGTATACAAAGGACTGTAACTTATGATCAGCCTCGTTCACTTATCTGGTAGTTGCTTTTAGTGGTTTGATAGTTGCATACAGAGGTTAGAAAGGATATATTCAATTGTGCTCTATGGTATTCTGGAGTAGCTCAAGAGCAGTGGAGTCTGTATTCAAAGTAGTCATGAAATATTCCAAGAACTACAGTGTCACTTGTATATGGGTATAGCGATATGGGTAATCAAAGTGAGCTGGAGTTGATTGTATGAGGTGTTTCCAGCTCTTTCAGATCTTATCTGGAAGCTTGGAGTTGTGCCTAAATAAATCATTGTAATATTGTTCATCATATAGTGTTTTATGTATTTAACTCTTTTGATTATTAATTGTCTCAAGATGAATTGACACATTCGATGAGTAAATTAAAAATTTCATAACCTTATTGGCTTCAATTCTTGTTGACAACATGATCTACTTAAATGTGTGCAGACAACATGGTCTTCTAACCCCACCAAACCATATGAATTGAACTCATTGGTCTAAGGATGATTACCTCTTACATCCTCTAAAATAAAATTGAAATTAAAGTAAATGAATTGCCATGTTAGTGGATATCCCCTTCCTTCAGCATATTCAGGATTGTCTATATTAAGATTGAGGTTAGAAAATTTCCTAATTGACCCTAATAATTGGGCTCATGTGGAGCTAAAGGTTATCCATATCCCACTTGAAGAAGTAGTTCATAACTTTGGAAGATAGATAATTTCTAAAGAGGAAATAAAATAGGACTGAACATTAGTTAGCCTAATTACATATGTCACTTCTGGATTTGGTTGGACTTGATGCAAAAAAACTTAAACAATCAAATCCAGAAGCGACATATGTAATTGATCTCATGGATTGTGGAAATCTACATCCTCTCATTAGTTAGCCTTTCAATAGGAAGGATTGACAAAAAACAATTAGATGGTTGTTAGATGGATCGTGCAAGATGTTCAAGTGTACTTCATCTCAAGATATTGTGGATAGAACTTGTTATTACCTATCCCTAGTCTAAATAGATCAAAAAATTACCAAATATCACTCATTTTGTTACATCTCTTGCCTAGGAGTTGAGGTTGTAGTCATTCATCCTAGGTGAAAAAATACTAAAACTCCGTTTAAGATATATGGCTAGAAAATGACCACGTCTAAACCAAGTGCAATACAAGAGCAGTTTAGCTAACTATCATCAATACCATGCAAGTGACAAATACCAAGAGCTGTCTATCAAATATCTTCAAGATTAGCAAATCTCCATTAGTAGCATGAAGTTGAAGGATGCCAAGAGATGTCTGTATTGTAATAAAAAAGTGTTTTAGGTGGTTGTTAACAATATTGTGCAAGTAACAAATGCTAGGAGCTAGCAATCATATCAAGGGTTTAGACGATGTCACCAGTAGCACAAAGGTTATGGATGCCAAGAGCTACCCATGTTGAGGAGTTAGTAGGCTTTAACCAATCCATATAGGTGATATATGCCAAGAGCTACCTCATACCAACATGGACCAGCTCATTTCAACATGGAGCTATGGAATATAGGCAATGTGCATCTAGATCCATTGACTCAAAAAAAAAAGGGTTCAATAGTTGTCAACTTAAATACATGTCCATATGTCTAGGTGAGTTGAGAGCCACTTTATCACAAATAAACTTAGATTCCTTTTCCCCTCCCCCATGTTGTGGACCATAACATTGTGAGTGCTCACGTGGATAGAGCTCTATTTCATATGGTTGGGATTGTTTGTGCCCTTGCATCAATAACTAGAACCTACGCAACCCCATTGTAAAAGTTGTGCCAACTCAAGCTCTAAAATATCATCAAATACTCCTTATTTATGGTCAGTATGTCATGGGTTATGCTTACCCATTGTATTGAGTATTTTACTAACTCCTACAAAGCCAAAGCTCTCTATCCATCAGATGCATGTTTTGAATTGAGCCCGGTTTATTTCTTATTCATGAGACATTCTTAAAGAACCTAATATTAAAGATATTGCTATTACAATTCATCCTAATTCAATAATTGATGGTATTGTCATTAATAGGGGAATTGTGCATGTCTAGACCACTATTTGCAAGTTCTTATTGATGACTTGTATTGTGTATTTTACTAACTCCAATGAAGGCTAATCTCTCTATCAATTGGATGAGTCTTTTGAATTGGGGCTGGCATATTTCTTATTCATGAGACACTCTTAAAGAACCTGCCATTGCAGATTTACTATTATAATTCAGCCTAATACAACAATCAATTGTATTGTCGATAGGAAATTGTGCTCATCTACACCACTATTCCACATTCTTATTTATGAATGTTGCTATAATGCAGAGGAGGGGGTCAGGGAAGAAAGGAAGATCTACAAGTAACTGAGCTGATTATCACACCTTTATAGACTAGATGATGCTAAGTTTAAATGTGTTGGATGAAAGCTAATCAAAGATAGAACTTGGGGTGAACCTTTAAAATATCATATTTCAAAAAATCTTGAATTTCCTAATAAAGAAAGAATTTGATATTTACTACCATTTGTTTTTATGATATATTTTTTTAAATTAAATAATAAAACTTGTTTACCACTTAATATAAGTTAATATATTCTTAATGTAGATATGTGAACTATTTTAACTGTATAAAAATCCTCATTATCAAAACAAAGCAAAAAAACATTCAAAATGCTATTGCTATGATTTAAATTTGATATTTAATTACTATTTGAATTTTGAATGCAATATTCTACTAGTATATTATTGTTTTATTTTCAATTTATCCAAAGCAGCTTTCCCCTGAAATAAACGGTGGGTACAATGATGTTGGGAAAAGAAGTCCCAGACACAGAGCTTAAGTTATTTAACTTTCACTGTAGAACTTCAATGGGATTCACTCGAATACAAAATTCACTTTGCTTAAGTACAATAAAGAGCATATTAAAAGGAACACATGGTTGTTATGCACCTTTTATACCTCAAACTTCCAAATTGAATTTCTCAAATGCGTATAGAGATAAGTTTACACATGTATAAAATACTAATTTGCAGAACAGAAATCACTACTGAATTGCAAAAACTAACCTTTAGTTTAGCACTTTGGTGGCGTCCAAAAATGTTCTCACTTCTGTAACAAAATGTAAAGAGCACGCCAAGCAGCCTACAAAACAGTAACCATATTGCTAATCAGACAACTAGAAGACCGCATTATTACGATCAACAAAATCTATGCCTACTTGAAAGTGTGAGACCTTTTCTATAAATTCAAGGGTAGTTGTTTAACCCTAAATTCTCCCAAGGCTTCTGCCCTCAGGGTATTATACATAAATTTACCTTTCCAAGGATATTCATAGAAGATGCTTGGTTTGGAGCTTCTGCCACTTCCAGTCCTTAATGGTTTTGCTCCAAATTTTAACTTGGAATCTTCTCTCAAATCACAATCTCAAATATATTGTAATTATATTTAAATATATTTATATTTAGGTATATAATCAGTATTAGTTTTAGTTAATTTTTTTATACATAAGTTAGATGTTGAATTAGGACCTCCCATTTAGTGTTGGGTGTTCTGTCATTGAGCTACTAGTCTTTTTGGGACCAATCTATTTTGGTCCAGATGTAGCTCATTTTCCAACTTTGCTCTTGAACCCACTGCAAGTGCTTGGGAATCCCGGTTTAGCTTGGATCTCCTGATTTGGGCTTTGTTAAACTTTTCATGAATTAGCTAAGAGTCAAACTTAAGACCTCCCATTTGCTGCTGAGGTGCTCTACCACTGAATTACTGACCCCTCTCCATAACCAATCCATCTTTAAATATTCAGAATATAAATCATTTTCTAACAATTTATATAATCTACTTGCATATGTCTACATATCCAGATTTCTATGATACGCATACATGTTTATGGAGACTCAATTGGGTGTAACATGTGAGCATGTGGTCAGAGCTTTGTATATATACACACGTAAATACAGTGACCATTCATAATTGAGTGTACACACATGAAAATATAAATCTAGATATATACAGACATGTACATAGATCTGCATATATAATACATAACAGGTATATGGATTCTGCTGAATTTCAACATAAAAAGATATACAAACAGGGTGAGTACCAATTATCTTAAAATTTATCTGCTAGATGAAGATCTAAAGATGAGTAATGAAAATATCTATCAGCATTAAAATATTAAGTAAAACAAAACAGTATAATCAAATATACGAAGAGGATTCTTAATAACATAAAGAGGAAACGACAAAGTCTTGGAGAATTAATCTTAAGTTCACTTCAAAAAAATGTTCCCATAGAGGATAGAGAAAGAGAATTCGACAAGACCTTGAGATGGGCTGATGTTGAAGTAATTGCCCAGAATCCAATTCTGACAAAGGTATTCAACTAAGCTCCTGCTAAAGACAGAGGCAACAGGCCTATGTTTACTTTCTTCCAATTGTGTTTATCTTCAGGGCATGATTGAACAGTGAATAAGCATTAAATCAGGACAGACAATGTGCTACCATTCAAAAATCAGGACATGAAAGAACTTTGTGAAAAATTTCATACCCAGCAATGATTCTCTTTGATATATTATCCACAAGGTAACAGTCAAGCCAAGGTGTCTAATAAAACAATCATCAAAATCCTCAAAAAGATTGTCAATGACACTAGCTGTGATTGGCATGTACAATTGAATCCAACATTGTGGGCATGTTGCACCAGCATCCGCACCCCTATGGGTGCTACTCCTTATTCATTAGTCTATGGTGCAAAAGCAATACTCCTTGTTGAAGTTGAAATACCATCCTTGTGAGTTTCTTTACGTCACTTGATCGACGAAGAAGACTACAGAATGTCCAGATTATGTGAGCTAGAAATGTTAGATGAGAAGATACACATTGCGCTAGCTCATTTGCAAGCATATCAGAACAAGCTTAAACGACATTACAATAAGAAAGATAGAGATCGGAAATTTGGGGTTGGAGATTTGGTCCTTCGTGCCAACCCCATAAATCTGCAAAACAGAGACAAACCTGGTAAATTTGAAGCAAATCGGTTGGGGCCCTTTGTAGTCACTGCAGCATATGGATCCAAAGCATATCAGTTGGCCACACTGGAGAGAGAACCATTGTCAAGTCCAGTCAATAGCATGCACCTTCGAAAATATTATGCATAAAAAAAAAATCACCTTAATGAAAACCTGGCAAAGAGGCATCTTGGCGACAAAAAAGTAATAAAGAGAAATAAATTCGCCCTATAGTGAAAACCTAGCAAACAAGTGCTTGGGGTAAGTACCATGGTGAAAACCTAGCAAATAGGCGCCATGCATAGTGGTCACTACTCTATTATCTATCTTTGCTATATTTGGCTCGGCAACATGTATGTACTACCTTCGCCCATTTCATTACCTATCTTTCATCCATTCATTGCCTAACCCTTATACATGGACCTATCATTCATGTCATCTATTATGTTGTCCAGGTAGCCTATTTGTGGCTTGTGGCTGGTCAATGTTTAGTGTCATCTTTTTTTGCATACAATGTCACACATGTCAACAACCCTCGTCTTTGGTCCTTGCATGCAGCATAGAATTTGGAGCTAGGGGCAATTCCCCAAACATGATTAGCAGATGGGGTTACTTTTCGTTAACAAATTGGAGGGTACCGCGTGTAAATAGTTTAAAGTCCTGAAAAAAATCATAAAAAGCAAATAAAGTCCTAAAAATATCATGAAATTGTAAAAAGTCCTAAAAAAGGAACAAAAAAAATTTTAAAAATCTTTAAAATCAAAAAAAAATTAAATAACTTTCAAAAATCCAAAGCAATAAAGTGTTGGCTTCTAACACCAATGTCATTTCATTTTCATTTTTCATTTTCATTTCATTTTCAATAAATTGTCCCTTGCAACAAGACAAACGTTTCAGTAGACACAATCAAGAGACGTAGAACCTTGTACTTCATGAATCATGCATCAATAGACGAACCTATCCAATTGAATCAACAATTAGTTGGATTGGTCATTCATTATCCGATCTTTTGTCATTCATCAACCATCATTTGTCTTATACGAGATGTGTCCTTCCTCAAGCCAGACATTTTCATTATTTATCATGTGCCTTATATAGGATAAGTCCTTCTTGAAACCATACACATTGATCATTATCATCATTATCATTAAATGTTCAACTTTGACAATTAGAACTGACTGGATGTTGGCTTGCTTGGTTTAGTAAGTCGTATCTTTTATTGATTTCATTTTCGACACCATGTTCCTATGCTACTCAAGGATATCACCAAGTGATGAGAGTGGTCAGGATGGTTTGTGGTATTTTATTTTGCGTTGTCTTATCTGTCATCGATTTTATCTTTCACCATGTTCCTATACTACTCAAGGATACCACTTGGTCTTTTGTTTGGCTTTGTCTTTTGTCTATGGGATGTTTTCACAAAGTTTTCGGGCATGTATCTCTTGGGTGTCTATGTTGGCACGTTCACTTGTTGACTATCGCACATACCTCAACCCTTGATATACATATGTTTCAGAGTGGATTGGGGCATTCCTTGTTTGCATTATGTCTGATCTCATGCAAAAGGATCATAGGATCGCTCTAACTTCAAATATGTCACGATGCAAGACATCTGATTTGCTATATCAAAAAACTCTACAAAAGACAAACAATGCACTAATAACGAAAAGCAAGGATTGATTTTGCTTTGTTTTCCTTCTATTATGGCTTGTGTCCTTTTGAGTGGGCTTTGTTTTCCTTGGTCGTTCTTGTTTTCATTTGGTCAGTCTTATTTTGGTCTTGAATTCTTGGTGTAATTTTCGACAAATTGGCCTCTTTCTTTTAGTTTTTCGGCCAATATTTTGAGGGGGCACCCTCATGGTTTTTGTGTTTGAGTCATCTTTTATTACGATGTTTTTTTCTTTGAAACAATGTTTAGAATCACATTGTCTCAAAGAGGAGCAAAATGTAGACACCTAAGAATGGTCATCACCCCTAGGTCCCCTTTTTAATTGTCATTTGCATCCTTGGTTGATTTTATTCATTTTTTAGTATTTAGGTCATTTTGATTTATTTGACTTATTTTGTTATCATGTCATTTATTTTAGTCATCTTGTCACATTGTGTCGTTTTGGCATGTTTAATTAAATAATTTTAACAATTATTTAATTATTGTCCTAATGTTTGTTTCTAGGGAATTAATCAGTTATTTTATTTCCCTATGTCCCCTTAGACATTTTTAGTTTACATTTGAATATTTGAATATTCAAATGACTTTTTGTTTTCTCATTTTATTTTAGATTTAAATATAATTTTATTGAAATGTCTTTTGAGATTTTTGGAGGGAAATTTGCAAATTGAGTTTATTATTGGACTTTTATTATTGTCTGGTGGCTCTTCTTTTCCCTCTGTCTGTTTGTTTCTTCATTGTGTCTATTCGTTTTTTGAGTCAGATTTCTTTATAATGAGCTTTTTTCTCATTTTGTGGCTAACCGTGATTCGAGTATCCTCACTATTATCAAATTTTTGATACTTGATTTTCGATCACATTAGTGCAATTGTCAATAAAGAGCAACTTTAAAGAGGAGAAAGAAGAACAATGAAGCACAACAAAGAGTTTGCATAATTTGATTCTTTTTACGCTTTTACGTTATTGTTTTTATGCAAAATTCATTTAATCACTTCATTGAGTGATTAGGGGAAGTTTTGAATATGATTTAAAGCTTTTTTTGGTCGAGTTTTTATATTCTCGCACTAATGATTTTCCCTATCTAAAGTGTATTATTTTACATGTATCATCCTTGTTATCAAAACAAAACAAAAAACCATTCACAATGCTATTGCTATGATTTAAATTCGATATTTAATTACTATTTGAACATGATATTCTACTACTATATTATTGTTTTATTTTCAATTTATCCAAAGCATCTTTCCCTTGAAAAAAATTGTGGGTACAATGATGTTGGGAAAAGAAATTTCCCAGACATAGAGCTTAAGTTATTTAACTTTCACTGTAGAACTTCAATGGGATTCACTCGAATACAAAATTCACTTTGCTTAAGTAGAACAAAGAGCATATTAAAAGAAACACATGGTTGTTATGCACTTTTTATACCTCAATCTTCCAAATTGAATTTCTCAAATGTGTATAGAGATAAGTTTACAAATATATAAAATACTAATTTGCAAAACATAAACCAATACTGAATTGCAAAAACTAACCTTTAGTTTAGCACTTTGGTGGTGTCCAAAAATTTCTCGCTT
Source organism: Chamaecyparis obtusa (assembly GCA_027943335.1). Classification (NCBI taxonomy): domain Eukaryota; kingdom Viridiplantae; phylum Streptophyta; class Pinopsida; order Cupressales; family Cupressaceae; genus Chamaecyparis; species Chamaecyparis obtusa. The sequence continues at coordinate 1,279,376 of BSBK01000596.1, forward strand.
CTGTAACAAAATGTAAAGAGCACGCCAAGCAATTGTAATGTCCCCATTTTTGTGAGCATCAGAGTGCAATGGATTAGCCTATTAATTTACCATCGTAGGCTAGTATGGTTGGTTAGAGGGTCCTTTAAGGGATGCAGCTTCTCCAGTGGTCAGAGTTTTGCAAATTTGGCTTTCGTTTGAGGTCTCCACGTTTCCGTATGCAATAGTTGCTATTTATAGCTCGTCTTTCTATTTATAGTAAGTTTTGAGAGGCTCAGAGAGGGACCCCTGCTATTTTTAGAAATAAGGTATGGTCATATGAGGCTTGAGCATGTCAGCTCCCAGTTCAGAAGGTGTGCAAAGATGATGAGTAATAATGGAGATATTAATATTTATTTGGCTAAAATAAATATTAATAGTTTTGAGTTTATATTATTAAGTTATAATATAATTTTATATTATAACTTAAGTCACTTAAGTGAAGGGTCAAGTTATCATAGCTGGGGCCAAGTGAACAATTAATTTTAAAAGAATTATTTGTGCACCAACTATGGAGTTTTAAGTGAAAAATTAAAAGTGGGGAATATATCTTTTATCCCACATTGGTGAGGAAAGTGTTTGAGCTCTAACAAAAAAAGAATAAAAGGGACTTAAGAGCTCATTCTCATGGAGATATATTATGTTTATGCTTTGATTGAAATTTCTTCTCTGGAGCATTGGAGTTTGTGAGAAACCAAGGGTTTTGCAGTCTTTCAAGCTTATCGGCATTGGAGAGTGTTGCATCTTCTTTGTAGCAGCAGTTAGAGGGTGTGAAATATCCGTCTGATATTGCTAATCAGGTTGGCTTCATTCAAGAGTCATAATTGTGCTGATAGGAGGGATTATTCGTAGATGTTATTGATAGATTGGAAGCATATTCTCATAGCAGATTGAGAGCATCGAATTGAAGAATTATTAGTTGTTCATGGTTGTCCGAAACATTGCTTTTTGCTGGTTATTCATTTGCCCTACCCTCTCTTCCATACTTGGTTCGATTTTGTTGAAGGAGCCACCCAAAAAATCAGTAAGAATTCCTAAAAGGGATACCTAGCTGAACCACAGTGATTGATATCATCAGTTTGAAGATTGGTTGCTGATAGAAGGAGATACAAGCTATTGTATGCTTGCTTTTTCGGCCAGCAAGGGTTTCAAAGTAATTTCTACAATGAAAATGGGTATGCTTTTTAATGTAAAACATTATAGTGCTATGTATTGAAGGAAAAGTAATAAAGATTGTTTTCTATGCCCAAAGTATTGTTAGTGTTAATTTTCAGAAGTTTTATTTCAGCATATGTATTGCTTTTTATGTCAAACCATCTTAAAAACACAAAAAAAATGGAAAACAATAAAACCCAAAAACAAGCATAGTAAGTTCAGCAGTTAGAGCCTTGAAGGGTTCTTACAGCAGCCTACAAAACAGTAACCATATTGCTAATCAGAAAACAAGAAGACCACATTATTAAAATCAACAAAATCTATGCCTGCTTAAACGTGAGAGACCTTTTCTATAAATTCAAGGGTAGCTGTTTACCCCTAAATTCTCCCAAGGCTTCTGCCCTCAAGGTATTATAAATAGATTTACCTTTCCAAGGATATTCATAGAAGATGCTTGGTTTGGGGTTTCTGCCACTTCCAATCCTTAATGGTTTTGCTCCAAATTTTAACTTGGAATGTTCTCTCAAATCATAATCTCAAATATATTGTAATTATGTTTAAATGTATTTATATTTATGTATATAATCAGTACTAATATTTGTTAATTTTTTATACATAAGTTAGATGTCGAATTAGGGCTCCCACTTAGTGTTGGGTGCTCTGTCATTGAGCTACTAGTCTTTTGGGGACCAATCTATTTTGGTTCAGATGTAGCTCATTTTCCAACTTTGCCTTGAACCCACTGCAAGTGCTTGGGAATCCTGGTTTGGCTTGGATCTCCTGATTTGGGCTCTGTTAAACTTTTCATGGATTAGCTAAGACTCAAACTTAAGACCTCCCATTTGCGGGTGAGGTGCTCTACCACTGAATTACTGACCCCTCTCCATAACCAATCCATCTTTACTTCAGAATATATATCATTTTCTAACAAATTATATAATCTACTTGGATATGTCTACATATCCAGATTTCTATGATACGCATACATGTTTATGGAGACTCAATTGGGTGTAACATGTGAACTTATAGTCAGAGCTTTGTATACATACACGCGTAAATACAGAGACCATTCATAATTGAGTGTATACACATGGAAATATACAGACATATGTACACAGATCTGCCTATATAACACATAATGGGTATTTGAATTCTGCTGAATTTCAAAATAAACAGATATACAAACAGGTTGAGTACCATGTATCTTAAAATTTATCTACCAGATGAAGATCAACAGATGAGTAATGAAAAAATCTGTCAGCATTCAAATATTAAGTAAAACCAAACAGTTTAATCAGACATACGAAGAGGGTTTTTGTCATTTATCTCAAAAATCATCAATCACATGAATAGGAAATGACAAAGTCTTGGAGAATTAATCTTAAGTTCGCTTCAAAAAAATGTTCCCATAGAGGATAGAGAAAGGGAATTCGACAAGACCTTGAGATGGGCTGACGCTGAAATAATTGCCTAGAATCCAACTCTGATAAATATCTTCGACTGAGCTCCTGCTAAAAACAGAGGCAACGGGTCTGTGTTTACTTTCTTCCATTTGTGTTTATCTTCAGTACGTGATTGAAAAGCGAATAAGCACTAAATCAGGAAGCAAAATGTAAGAGCCGTAAAAGGCAGCCGTTACTGTTAGGAACAAGTATGACGTACACCAACTTTCTACAAATGCTATAACCGGCCGTCGCCAAAAATGTGTAGTAATTGCTGCAAGAATTTTCTAAAAATGGTCAACAGCTATGCCATAAATTTTGCCCGCCACTTCAAGCAAAGGAAAATCTTCTGTGACGGCGAAAGAAATTATGGTGGATATGATAATGACGCGCAGTAGCCATCTCACCGTAACATTATTTTAGTGCTTGTCCCTCTCTCTAAAGCTATTCATGGATTATTACTGGTTTTTCTTCGAAGGCCTTGTAGACATGACAAAAGTGTGAGAACATAAATTTTTTTGGGACAATTGTGAATAATTAGTACGTAGAATTTCAGTGAATGGAAGAATTTTAATGACATTGGAAAGGATGATGAGAGAATCAATTAATATGTTTCTTAAAAAAATTTAAGTTGACCATTTTATTGTGGATTTTCATTAAGAAAGTTGTTCTTTCATGTAATCTTGTCTCTTTAAAAAGTGGGATAACAATTTTCTTCAAAGTAAAATTGTTTATTATATAGATGATTTATTTTTTAAAAAAATTATGGAGTCTATTATCCTTCGAACTTTATTATGGGCCCTCCTCTATTTAATATGAATGTATGTTGCTGAGCGTTGAGCTAGGTCGCAAGGATACTCCATGTAGAAAAAAAAAATGAATGTATGTTTATGGGGTTTTAGATTATATTGTTTATGTCTAAACGTGTGTCTATGGTGTTTAAAGCTATAAAGTTTATGGACAATCATACACAATAGTTACACTTAAATTTGTAAATCTATATTTTAAAAAATATAATAAAATAAGCTGAAAGAGATCAATTTTTGAGAAAATTAAATATTTTCTAAAGTAAAAATATAATATGATATTTGATTTGTTTATATTATAAATTTTAAAAATTGAAGTTTCTTTTATTGAAAAAAAAAAAATTAATATTGTGAAAATATATTTATATTATAAAAAAGAATGAAGAATGAATTGCCCTTACACTGGGACATTCAAAATTATATAAAATGGACATGTACCAAATTGATGAAAAGATGGTATTATATTTGTTTTAGAAAGGGGTCAACCAAATATAATTTTCAACCGGATAAGTTTATCAAGTGAGCATTGTCATGCAATTTTGATGAATAAAATATTTGTCAATATTTTGTATTAATAAAAAATTTCAGTTCGCTTTGCATCTTGCTGAGTGATTTATTGTGTTGATTTCCTACTCTTCACTAGAGTTGTGTTAAGAAGATCTTTTTCAATACCACCATTTATACTACCATTTACAATATTGGTAATGATATCCTCTTAACTTAAAGATCAAGGTTGATCAGAATTGAAAGAGCAAAGACAAAACCAATCTCAAAGGTTACTCACTTCCCAAGTTGTCGTATTATTTAATTAATTTTTACTTTATTCAATATTTTATCTTAAATTAATTCCTAAGAATGACACTTTCTCATTTCATAATAGATGTTTGTGTTATAAACCTTTACAAATTTGAAGTTTCCTAAATGGAAAATATTTTTGTACAATGACTTGGGAGGGAAAGTTCAAACTAACTAAAGTTTCTTTCTAAAATTTAAGAAAAATTAAAGTTTCTTTTTACAATTTAGAAAAAAACTAAAGTTTCTTTCTAAAATTTAGGCTTCATTTTTTTTTGTATTATGACAATATATTTTTATAGTAATTTTACAAAAATCAATTCTTGGGTTTGTGCATGATCATGGGGGCCAAAAAGTGGCCATGTGAAAAAAAATGTTTGTCATTCACCTAAAAATGCAAAAACCTGTGTTGACTTTTTGCTAGGTTTTGGTGTCAGTACACCTAGACAAAGCAAATACCTAAGCAAAGTTAGTATATGATATCCAATAACTATCCAATATCAAATACGAAGTGCACAAAATATCACGATCCAATATGGATAGCTATTCAATATGGATACATGTGCAATTATTTTATATATTATATAATTTATAATATAACATAACAATAATTTTATATTATATAATATTATAATATAATATATTATAGTATATTATATTATATTATAGTATATTATGTTATATTATATTATATTATCATATCATATATTATTTAATATAATATAAATGACATCACCACACGACATTCAAATAACTTGCACACTAGCTCGACTTCATCATTGTCGGGTAGCTCTTGGCTCGCCCAACCTCAGTACAACATCAGACTTCTCTACGATCAGTCAACCGAGCTTGAGCAGCATATTCTGAAGCAGACAGTCAGTCATTGATTTGAAACTCAAGCCCAGATCCGACAGTCAATACGCTCGGTTCAAATTGGCCAAGAAACATTGCTCCATTGCAACCCTTGATCTGGACTTGCTAGCTCATTGTCAGCTGAGGCATTGAGACATGCAACACAATTTAATTGGTCGGAGACACGTCTGCAATTTTTAAGACAAACTGGTATTAAAAAAAAATTGCATTTTTGCCAATTTTTCACTATGTTAAATTTGACGACCGTTTGGTCGTCATAGACGGCTTTTTTATTTTCTTTTGACGACCTAATGATTGCCAATTTTAACCTTCCGCCTGTGTCATCATTTTGGTATGTTAAATTTGATAGCCATTTCATTGGTATCACTAGACATTTTTAGTTTTACTACGACAGTCATTTGACCATCAAATTTAGGCTCGTTGTTTTGTTGACATCATCAGGTTTTGAAAAATTGGACCTCTCACCATATGCAGTTTTGATTTGGCAGTCCAACTTTGAGAGGCCATAACTTGGTCATCCGGTCTCCAATTTGAGTGCATTTTTTCTTATTTTGGGTAGAATCTCCTGAATTTTTCATTGGTGCAGCTATTTTCTGATTTTGATGGATGGATTTTGCAAATTGTAGTTTTTGGTGATGGTACCTGTCTGATCCTTGTTTTTGCAACTTTAGAGGCTTCATTTGGGCTCATATGGACACATTCTTAGGTATAATTTTTTTTTTAAGTGGATTATTTTTGGAGAAAATTCTAGATTTTCTATCATATTGTAGGCTTATTTGGGCAAAAATATCACTTTCAGCATTTGGTATATTTTTCCCTATTTTGACACTTGTAATTAATCAGATCCTTGAGAGATCTTGTGTCTTATTTTATTGAGTATGCTATATGTTCATATTTTTTGTTGTAATCATCAAAATCAAAAGTCCACTTTGGTCCATTTTGGCAAGTGGTAATTGTACACACACTATATATAAAGTGTTGAAATCATCTTTTTTTATTTTTTTATTTTTTTTGGGGGGGGGTTTCTTTGACTGAGTGCATTTGGGGGGTGTCTTGTGTGATTGTGTCTCCTTCTTTATTGCTTTCTCTGATTTTTTCATCATGGGTTCTCTTGCATTTCCACAATTAACTCCACATAACTTTGCAACATGGAAAGACAATGTATGGAGCAAGTTAATGATGAAAGGCTTGAATCATTTTGTGGATGGAACAATTAAAGAGCCCCCTGGTCCTAATGTGGATGATAATGCAAAAAATGATTAAAGAATTAAAAACTCTAAGACTTTAGGAATTTTAAGAACACGGGTTACCCAAGAACTCATGTTTCACATTTCATCCTTGGAGAATGCCAAGGACACTTGGGACAAACTTGAAGGTAGTAAGGTGGATGAGGATAAGGGATTCACAATTCAAGAAAATCTTCTCAAATTGGATCATAAGATATTTGATACAACTCAATATTTCATCAACAAAGCCAATTAGTTAAGGGCACAACTTAAGGATCGTGGTATTACCATAAAGGATTCACAATTGATTCATCATATAATGGACAATCTTCCTTCATAATATGTCATCTTTGTTTCAAGTTACAATAGTCACAAGTTGACCATGGGAAGTTCCTTTACTACACCTCCATTTGAGTCATTTGGAGAAATGATGATGTTGGCACAGTCCAAATTGATGAGTATGGGTATTCTCAAGTCTTCAAAGTCTATGGTATTGGTGGCTAATAATGGAAAGCAAAGGAGTGAAGGTAGTGAAGCTTCATACAAGAAGCAAAAATAGTGGCAACACAAGATACAACAAGAGAAAGATCAATCCACCTCCTCACCCCAAGGCAACAATAAGGGGAAATCATACAAGAAGGAGTTTCTCACTTGTGCATATTGCAAGAAGAATGGACATGAAGAACATCATTTCTACAAGAAGGAAATAGATGGACTCAAGCATCTTCTTAGGAAGAATCAAATAAGAATGAATACTTCATCCTCTTCTTCACATTTAGATTTTGATAAAGGAAAGGATCACAAAAAGGATAAGAGAAAAGGTCAAGTCATGATTCAGGGAGATGGCTTCTAGATTCAGGGACTTTCTCATCATATTGCATCTTCATAATCTATGTTTTCATCATTTGATCCTTGTCATATGCCACCAATTTTGATGGGAAATCACACTTACATTAATGTGCTTGGGAAATGAACCATTGATAAGGGGGTGGGAACCTTCAAAGATGTGTTGTGTGTACCTCACCTAACTCATAATCTCATTTCCATCTATCAACTCACTAATGGGGCAACAAGGAGGACTGTGGAATTCATTCCTGATTCAGTTATTATTAGAGACGTGGAGAGTAGAGATATCATTGCTACATGGGTGGTTGATCATGCATCTTGGTTATACTACTTTGCATATTTTTCTCGTGATGATGATAGTGATTCTTCAGCAAATTTTGATCACACTTCCAATTTTGATTCAGACTTTGAGGAAAACTTTATCTACTTGAACTTGGGTATTCTCACATGTGAACAAGTTCTTGAGCCATCCATTCCTTCTCCTCCTATTGAGATCGTGTCTATTATTTTCCTTGATGATGCTTGCATTCATACAACCATGGGTTCAGGTGATTCAGTACAGCAGGATAGTCATTGTCTTCCAAACTCAATTCCTTGGGATGACTACTTGACAGACATTTCAAGTTTGTTTGTGGAGTCCTACATTGGAGATTTGGGGGACACTATTGATAACATTCATATTCTCTTTGGTGAAAATGATCCTTCTTCAGTTGTTGTGAAGGAACATGTTGACCCTCATCTTCATTCTCTACTTGCTCATTCTTTCAAGGTTGACATGATGGTGGTTACTTTGATACAACAGTTGGAGGAGGTCACTTATCTTCAAAGGAGTCACTTGAGTCTTTGACACATATTCTACATTCATCCCCACTTGATCCTAACTTGTCTTTTTCAGTAATGTGGCCTAGTATACCTGATTGGAGGAGGCACCTTTCAGCTTTTACATGGGGATACTTGAGCAGGTTTCAGAGATTCCATATATTTTGAGGTTTCTTCCTATAGATTGAGGAGGCTTCATTGATACACCTTTAGTTTTTCTTCTTCCTAAGGGGAGGAATGTTGTTCTAGACTCATGGAGTAGTTTCTACATCGATCCTGGAGCATCTACCATAGGTGTACATTCTACATTGAGGGGAGGCTATTTGGTTTCTCTTCCACTTCTTCTCTCCCATATGGGGATTTTTTATTGTATATACATGATGTATGTTATAATGGGGGGGTCTTAATTACTCCATCCATCCATGCATCTTGTTTGATATTCATCTCTCTTTTGGTGGGAGAGTTTTTCCCATGATATTTTCCCTCTTTCTCCACTTTATGAGAGATTGCATTGCTTTTGCACTTGCATATTGTACATAGGTACCTAACATGTCCTAATAGTCAGGATCCAACATGCATTTCCATATATCCTTGTGAGCTTAAGTGCATTCCCCTAAATTGCACTTAAAGAGGGTGTCGGTGTAATTAAATATTCTTAATTACACTTTACTGAAGTTTACTTAGGATAATGCATTTGCATATTAGTTGTCAATGTAGACACCTAGGAGTTTGCATCTCATTTTAGCACATGGTGTAGGATAATTCCACTTTAGGTGTGAGATCCACCTTTAGTGCTCTTATCACATTATCATCATCTTATTGTTGCACATTTTTTGTTGTACAATGGAGGATGATCCACCTTTGGTGGACATGTGATTACACCTTGTCTAGTTGATAGGTTATCTCTTGCATCACTCCTAATTATCATGCATTACATATATATCCAAACACATCTACATTGTACTTAATTGATTTTTTATTCATTATCATTGGATCATATGATTTTGCCTATCTCTCTTGTGTTATCAATTAAGCTTCTAGATCTTGGCATTTTCATTATTTTCCTTGGGTAAATTCTTACACCAATTTAATCAATTGATGGTTTGTGAGACAATTTAGTCCATGTTAACTAGATGATATTTATGAACTTGAATGGTTGCATGCTTGGACAAGGAAATGTCATCCAATATGGATCTTTACAAGGTTTCAAGCAACTGGAAAAGGAAAACTTTCACCCAACTCACCTCATCAACCAATGCTACATGTTTAGCAAGCTCTCTATTGGAGAAAAGAGCCACCTAAACCATCAGTTGATGCTCTATTTGTAGATTTAGATATTGGACAACAAGACAACACATCAGACTTAGAGGAAGGAGAATATGATCATGAATGTGAATCCCCCTAATGGAAGCTATTTTTGATATGAATGAGATTATGGAAGTGGTTGTTATGATTTAAACATGGTTTATAGTTGTTATCTACCCATGTTTATTTTTGAGAGAGACTTTGATATACATTGTCTCTTGTAATGGATGCTACCTATTGTTCATATGATATATAATGAAGATAATAGAAGTGGATGTTATAATTGGAACTTGATTTGTAATTGTGTTTTATCCTTGTCTATTTGTTGGAGACATTGATGCTACATACCTACTGATGCAAGGATTGTAATTGTTGATTATTGAAGGAGTTGTTATAATGAATTTAAATGTATGTTTTCATATGGGCAATGGATGAATATGGGCAATAGATAAATAATGAATTTAGACTTATGTTTTCATACGGACAATAGCTAAATATGGGCAAAAGATAAATATTGGTAAGAGAAACTTGTAGCTATTTGAAGACTTGTCTAGCTAGGAGCCATCCTAAAAAAAAAGGGGGTCATTTTCAATTGCCATTTGAAACCCTTAAGAGGAGACTTCTAGCTTCAAAAATATTGATTGAAAATAAAAAGAAAATACATTTGAAAATTGCACATACAATTAGAAGGAAGTTCACTTATTTGATTTGATTGATTTGGTGATTTGGGATAGTACTTGAATCGATCAATTCAGTGAATTTGACTAATAAGACCTTGTTAATAAGGAAATCTTCCTAACCATGGCCCATCCTCTTCTTTATACTTATAGAATTTGTACTTATAAACTTGGTCCTAACTAACAAGCACACCTTGTGGTTGATTCTAAATTATCTAGGCATTCTATTAATTGTCCAAAAGAGACAAGATGCTTCTACTCATCTACAAGGATTTTGAAGATTATTACCATATACAATGCAATAATATTTCTTATATAATTAAATAAGTGGTTCCAAACCTATAGTCTCTATATATGACACCTCAACACATTGTGGGGATGCATTTTTATTTCGTGGATGTTTCTCTTAATGGTTCATTAAAAAAATTATGACAAATAATTTATATATAATTGTTATATCACCTATTTTTCTTCAAAAATATAAAAATAAAAATAAAACCAATAGATCTAATGGTTGTCAAGAAGATTTAGACATACACAATGAATCAATTTTATAAATACTTCATTTTTTCAATATTATAAATATGATTAACAAATAGTAAGCTAATATTTAAAAACATTCAAATGAAGTTGACAAAAAAATGAGAAATATATAAAATGAATACGACAACATTAACTAACAATGTTATCGAGATAATAATATTTAAAAACATTTGAAGTGGACACTTTAAAAAACCATTAAAAAAACAAGCCATCGGGTCATAGCCTTAGTAAAGTCAATTAAGACTTTACCTGCATGCAACTGGTATCTTATATGCAATAGTTGTAATGTGTTACACCTTTACAGGTGCCAATCAGGAAGTGATGGAAGCATGAAATAAAGTAACATACATGTATATTATGACATAAAATAAAATAATATAACACTTTGAGATCAATATTTCCAAATTCAAATTTGAGTGTTCATAAACACAGTTAACGAGCCTGATATCATCACCACATCGAGCTAAACATTCAATGCCTCATGTTGGGTGGATATTTTGCAATTGACAATTTTGAGGAAAAAATCTAGTTTACAAAATTTTGATACCAGCCACAGCGTGTGATACAATGTCTCTCCTACCTTAAAGGGAAGGCTCCCCCTTCTCACTGTTCCTTGGATCAACTCAAGGTAAGCAAGAAGTTAAGAGATTATCAAAATAGGGTGTTACAAATATTCCTTCTTCTTATCTTTCAAGAAGGAATCCACTTACCCAAAGAACGAGTAATGGGCAAAGCTTTAATCTGTAAACTACACTTCTATCTAAAAGCTGGAAACAGTGATACCGATAAACTAACACCAACTCACAGGCTGATTGAAAAGCGTACCGACTTGGCTCTATGACCTATTTATCTATTCTATAAAAACACCTCTACCATTGGGGCACACAGACTTCTAGAAGTAGATATTTTTCTAACTATTCTAATAAATTATATGAAAATGAGATGGTAATATAATCTACAGTCACAGCTTCTAGTCTTATATTACCACAATTGCTCCCAGTCATAGCTTTGGCTCCAATTGTTTCTAATTTTTAAATTGCTCTAAACAAAACACAAGAATCACATAAACAAAAAGACAGTGAAACCAAATTGCAATCACATCTTCCAATTTGATCCACCACAATTGCACTCAGTCACAGCTTCAGCTCCAATTATTTCTTTCTATTTATATTTCTCCAAAATAGTACTAAACAATCACAGTTATGTTTGCACAAGTTGGCAGAGCTCTCTTGCATAAAATAAAGATGATAATTACAATGAGGGCTCATTCCTTTTATAGGGAAAGGAATGAGAAAAAGGAGGAAAAAGTGGGAGAAACTCAACCACTTTGACCTAGTCTAACTAGGTGAGAAGAATTATTAGATTACATGTCATAAGGACATGTAATCGAATTTACACGTAATTGCATTTCATGCAATTCATCTTATCCAATCTACAAAGCATGAAAACTAAAGAAGAAAGATGTAGAAAGAAGAATTAATCCTTGAAATTATCAAGGAACGCCTTATATTTGGCAATACATTCATGAATAAGAGGAAGATCTAGAATGTTCAAGATCTATGAAATGGCTTCAATCCTGATTGCACCTGTACTAGCTAATTTCACAACCTTGCAATTATCATCAAGAGAATCCATCAAGTGTTTTGCCACAAATTTATATGCAGCAAATTTGTTCATTGTTTGGGCTCCAAATTCTTCAGAATCAAAATCAGCATTAATCCTGTCAATATATCATGTGATCATGTCTTCTCCAATGAAGAGATTATCATCCTGAGTAAGGACTTCACATCCTAATTTCCTGAAATTAATGTTGATATCCTCTTCAACTACCTGACAACTCTCTAGATCCTCATGCAGCTTTGTTAAAAGCTTTTCTATTCCTTGGACTTTGTGATTCATGAGCCCTTGACTCTGGTAGAACATATCCTCCGATGGAATGACATCATATGAAACGAGGACATCTAACTCACTATCATCCATTTGATCCCAAGTGTCTAGATCTTTCTTTAGGTTACTGATGTCTTGATTGAAAGAACTTATGTCATGGAGTCTTTCTTCAATCTCTCTGATATGCTCAAGGACTTTGTGCATCTTTCTGATTGATTGAACTCCTTCAGAAACAACTTCTTCAAACCAAATCTTCACTGCTTCTGCCCTCCTGTTTACCTGAGATGTTTGTTAATGTATGACCTCATGAAGACGAGCATTTTATTGCTTCAACAAGTTCTTCTTCTCCCAGAGCTCATGATTCCTTTTTGACACATTTGACAATGCGTCTTGAGCATCTTGCAAGAATCCTAGTCGTGTTTTTTTACCAAGTTCTACCTTGGTGAACTTGTAATCAGAGCAAGTCAGTTCTTCAGCTGGTTTGTCTACCAATGGTTCTGCAATCTCAGCATACTTGGTTTTCTCATCATCAAAAATGATTCTTGAGACAACCTTAGCCTTTGAAGACTTAGATTTACCTTTCCTGGCAGAAAAATCCTCCAAAGGTAATGTCACTTTCTTTCTCTTCATGGTGATTTTTCCCAACCATGAGGGTAAACCAAAACCTTCTTTTGTTGGACTTGAAACAACGATTGTAGTAGGCATTAATCCTGATTGTATTTCTGTTATCATCGTGCACGCCTCCGTTTGCACAGTAGGAGTCATAAGTGTCCTTTAAGATGACTCTGTCATGAACATTTTAAAGCCTGTAACCGAATTATCAAGTTGGGAAACTTAACCTTCTATAAGAGCTAGGAAGTCACCAAAAACATTCACCAGACTCTCACACTGTCCTGTTGTGAGGATAGAAGGAGCTGCAGAAGAGATAGGAAATGCAGACATGTTGACCTTTGAAGTAGCAATAGCAGGAGTGAAAACAATAGAAAATGAATCCACATCATTATCTACCATATGTTGAAATGGCTCCTCTTGATTAGAAGGATCTTCGCTATTTGGCAATTGAGGAGGAGATATGATCATTATCTCTCCTTCTCAATCTGATTCTTCCTCTTGTGGAGGTGTCTGAACAGGATCTAAGGATAAATTTAGTCTTTTTTCTTCTCCGACTGTAAACTTGAGAGCTTTAATCGATTGAGAAGAAGACTCATCCTTATTTCTGAATTCCACGTGTGCCTTCCTTCCAATAGGACCGAAATGACTGCATTCTACTCCAACCTTTGGATGCACTCTTTTGAGTCCTTTGCTCTTCAGCCATTTGTTGGTATTCAACAAAATAGATTGAAATCTATCAAAAATAGAATTCCCTTCTTTTTGCTGCCATTGAATAGGTTAAGGAGCAAGTTTCTCAAATTGAGTATTACAATACTCAGGATCTAAGACAAAACCATCATCTTCAATTTCAATCCCTTCCAAAATTTCAACCATGTTAAGATCAATGATTTGCTTCAAGGTAAGCCTGCAATAGTCCATCCTCATGATATCCACTTCGGTGCGCAAATCAATCAACACGTCTTCTATGCGATGAACATGGGTGAAGGGTCTCTTGATCTTTGAATGCATTCCTCTGTAATCAAAATCAGATCTCACCTTGAATTTCTTCAACGTGATGAGTTGAAGTTTTGCTTCCATTGCCTTTTCTTTATACATTGAGTTAAGTGTATAACGACCAATCTGAAGAGGTTTGGTAGTAGTGATACCAAATCTCGGCCTATGAAAATTATGCTGGTATGACTAAACTTTCATGAGCTATCTTGCCATCTCCATGAGAATGATCCTGTCAGTAGGATATCTCGGCAAAGTATAAGGTTCTCCTTGAAAATAACCCACTCTCAGATAAGTGAAAGTTGGAAATTGTAGGAATATGCAACCAAATTGATTCACCTTTTTCTAGGCCTTATCTGACACTCTTTTGATAGCCAACTCTTTGTTAAACATGCATCTAAAATTCCCAAAGAAAGAATCTTGTACTCTCCGATAATGATATTTGCTTTGTGTGAGAGTAATTTGATCATGATACTCCCAAACCGGCACCAATGATCGATCTCCTTTAGTGGAAAGTCTAGAGAAAGTTCCCATAGCTGCAATAATGTAAACCAAATAATAATTCATATAGAAAGGTGTTGAGGTACCCACATGGCTCATTTGTTCATACAAAGTTGTGCTCACAAGTTCTCCTTAGTAGATTGGTTCCTTGTTTTCAAGAATCTGAAAAATAAACTTGCACATCCATGGCTCAAAATTACATGAATCTTTGAGGCCACAGATTCTGCTAAGGAGTGTTATTAGATCATTGATTTCTAGAGAGAAATCTGATCTATGAATTGTTTTGGGCCATCTGGAGAAATTAGACCTCTTATTGACCAGCCAATGATCATTTATGTATCTTTGATAATCCATCTTATGTTGATTCCACAACTGTATGGATACGTCCTTAGATAGATCTGCACATTTAGGGCTTGGAGGTATTCTAAAAATTTGTTCAATAACATCAGGATCCAAGCTAAAAATCACTTTTCCATTTGCATCTTTGACCGTTTTGCCTTTGCGGTTGAAATGACGTGCACACTCAAAGACAAATTCGGGTTCCAAGGCAGCCATAGGGAAAGTAGAAATCAAGTGAATGTTACTCCTCTTAATGCATCGTAGTTCCTTATTGACAGGTTCTTCAAGCCTTTGCAAGAAATTGACCATATCAATATTCCCTATCCTTGTATTTATAACTTGATCCAAAGATGATGAAATGAGTGAAGGTGTAGAATGAGCCAGCTCTTTATCATACTGATATTTCATCTTTCCTTTAGCTTTGGTTGGTGTTGACATATCATGTGCTGCAACATGGAAATCCCAAAGGGTAAATACATCATCTAAAGAGATTGAACCCATGAGAGGATTTTGGCTTGCAATGATGGATCTATGAAGAACAAGGTATTCAGAATATTGATTAGATACTCAATGAACACACATGTTGGCTGGAAATGAAAAGAATGACATATGTATATGAACAAAAAGGAGTGAAAATAGATTTGTGAAGATGCATTGCATGAGGGGCTTTATTTGTGTGGCCAAGAATGCAAGTTGGAAAGACATGAGAATATGTAAATGGTAGTTTTGGTATTAAAAGAGTGACCTTTTTACCAAAAATAGAATCCTGAAGGATGATTACATGTAATGAAAGATGACATGTTTTCACATGTAATGGACTTAGGAAATGTAACTACATGGATGGATGCACTTGCATTCTTGGGGAAATTACTTCATCTTTCTTCAAGAACAAACAATCAAACAAGCAAGCAAACAAGAAAGAAAAACACAAAAATGTACCTCTTGCTATTGACCCAAACATGTTTAAAACTTGAAACCAAAACTCCACATGCAATTTCATTTTTGAGAAAAAGATGATTTTATGCATTGAAAAATGAAGGATTTAATCTTATTTAAACACAAAAATGCATAATACATGGGCTGCATTTGAACAAATAGAAACAAATGAGCCATAAAATGCAATATTGTAGGAGAAATAAGATAAAAATCAAAACAAAAACCATTACAAATACTTACTTGGAAACCAATGAGAGAAAAATGGAAGGAAGAGAAGTTGTAAAGTCTTTGCCTTCTCCAAAAATGGGTTCTAGAGATGTGTTTGCATCCAACCACTCCAAATCCTTGACTATTTCCAAGATTCAAACATGCTGGGCGTTTTTACATGTAATGAAGGTAAAATGGGTTCTCAAAATGCAAATGCATGGATTCATTGAAACATTTTGAACAAGAATGATCATTTCCAGCCAAAATGAGTTTAAAACATGCATTTACATGTGTTATTTAACATGTTTTGGCTTGAATAACACTTAGCAAATGAAAACGCAGCCTCCATATGTCTTTGCATATCACATTTTTGGGCAAGAATGATGCCCTAAACCCAAAAACGTGTTTGAAGAATGCATCTATATGCCATGTTTTTTAATGTATATCAGTTTTCAAGCAAAAATGGGTTCAAAGGAGGTGAATGCGCATCATGATTTTGGATGTAATGGAGACTTCAAGACAAAAACGTGTTCAAAACATGTCAATACATACCACGTTTTTGAATGAATGGGGGATTGCAAGAAAAAACGGGTTCATATGAAGCATATACATATGTTTTTAAACATGTCTTTGGCTGGAATGACCAAAAACGCACTCTATAAGTGTGATTACATGTTACATTTGTTATGTTTATTACTCAAATCATGCCCAGCAAATGAAAATGCACTCTAAGAGTGCTAACGCATGCTTTATTTTTGGTCAAAAACTCACTTCCAAGCAAAAAATGGGTTTATAAGATGTCATTACACGTTTTATTTTACAAAGCTATGTAAATGATTAAGTCTTTTACATATAAAGTGGACTCTCCGGATGCATTTACATGTTTTATTTTGAATGCATTTGGAAGGAAGAATCTTTTACATGTAAAACTCACTCTTCGAAAGCATTTACATATAGAATAAAACATGTTGAAAGCCATTTACATGTAAAGTGGAGACTTTAGATGTAAATGCATGTTTTATTATTTAAACTTGACATGTAGAGAGAGTCTTTTGATGCATTTACATGTAAAGAATGAAATAATAAAATATGTAGTTGCTTTACACATTCAAGTGATTCATTTAAGCACATGTTTATTTAAAATGTTAAGTAAAATATTATTCTAAAAGTCTAAAATAACTATTAACACAAAATATAAAGTAATATTATGTGCAAATGTTTATTTTATAAAGTAATATTTAACCCATATGTTATTTAAAACATAAAGTAAAACTCAACATTTAAATAGAATGATAAAATAATATAGTCACTTAAGTGAAAAATTAAAAAGCAACTCAACTTAAAAATATATCATAAAGTGCACTTTAATCACTTAAGTCAAAAATTTAAGTGATAAAGTAACTTAAAACTAGCACTTGCACCGAAAGGAGGTGCAAGAGATGCGTCGATGGGCATTTAAGTGCAAAGCATAAATGAAGCATTATGTAATAAAAGTAAGTGTTTAAAAGTGTAAATGAGAATGCAACATAAAAAAAACACATCAACTCAGAAGGCATGTATACTGTTAGATTAGGTGAAATACTAATCTCCCAAGAACACCTGCATGCATAACCCTGTCACATGGAAGAAGCAAAGAATAGAAGCAAGAAAAATCTATGGAGGCCAAAAAGCCAGAGACATCTTATGGACATGTAAAGAGCAATTGTATTCCAAGATTATCTAAAAAGAATGTACAAAGGGTTCAACCATATAGGTGAACAATAAAACCCTAAAGCTATAAAGCAAAAAATAAAGCTAGGTTGCACATTATAATTAATAAATATATTAATTATAATGCACCTAAAAGATAGCTTAAGTAAATAGAGTAATAAATGACTTAATTAATTAAACCAAAGTGATTTAATTAATAAGCATAAAGTATGATTACTCTAACACCCCCCCTTAAGCGTAGCTCAAGAGGGAAGCTAACCTAGCACAGCTATGAAAGCAGAAAATGGGTCCCGGCAACAAGGCCTGATCAGGTACCCAGTACAAGAAATAAACTAGATGAAGGAAACAAAGCCTCCAATCTAGGGAATGTCCCAGAGAAAGGAACAAGAAAGAGCATGAAGCATCTTTGAAACATAAAGCCGCAAACACTGTCAGAAGTAACCGCTGGAACCCCCACTGAAATAGTGCATGATCAGGTAGAGAAGACAAAGTCTGAAGAGCTGATCAATCGAAGAGGTGACCTCCAAAATAGGAATGAACGAGTGTCTATATAGTAGATGAACCATCTCACCGAAATGCATAGGTGCCTAGCCACTGCATCCGCCTAGTACATAGGAACAAAAATTGAATACGTAGATCACTCAACCGAACCAAGGAAGCAATAGAACTAACAGGTGAACCCCCCCATAATGCTGAACAAGGAGAGGGGTGACAGGAACACTAAAATGCAATGCCAGAAACATCTGCAAGAAGAAGAATCAGGAACACCAACAGTGCAACAGAAGTACAAGCACAGGATAAAGGGCGGTGTCACAGACACACAGCATGGGCTAATGTCGTGGAAGGTACACTCACTTGACAAAGGTGGATGAGCACAAAAGGCAAAAACATCATAACCCCCCATGGCACTTTATAACTGAGTGCGAGTACAAACAAACACAAGGAGTACAAGATCCCAGATATGCAAAAGCAGGCACTTTATCTCAGTGCATTTATACAAAAGAAATGCTACAAAAGAGAAGCATACAATGCTCAGAAGTCAAAAAGAAAAGTGAGCCAAAAGAACAGAAGAAGAGATCCCAGGACTTGTAGAACCTAAGTAATCCGCCAGAGGGCGAAAGTGCAAAACTCAGAGGAGAGAAAACCTGGAGCAGAATCTGGATAAAAGACCCCTGCAACTGAATAACTCACAGAACCAGCTTTCCAACGATATATGGTGAGCCCAAAAAAGAGTCCGGATGAGCGAGATATGGCTCCCGGAAGAGAAAAAATAAACATCACCTTTGACAGCAAAAAATACTGTCAAAACAGCAGAGCCAAGAACTCTAACCTCCATAATCGAAAAGAGCTTGGAAAGAGCTTTCCGACAATATAAAGAAGTCCAAAAAAGACCTCTGTATGCTCCAAATAAAGCAAAAAAGGCCCAAGTACCCTTTAAAAGCTCCAAAAAATATTTTTAAGCCCCTGGGGCTAGAAAAAAATAGAGCCCCTGGGCGCATGGCGCGCGCAGGGGGCTAGAGCCGGAGCTCCCGGTCACCCATGTGACCGCCGCTAGGGCCCGCGGGGCTTAAAAACCCGCCAGGCGGCCGATGGAGCGGTGGGCGGAGCGGGGCCGGCGGAGGAGGCCAGCGGGGCGGCGAAGGAGCCTGTGGCGGCTCTGTAGCAAAGCGGGGGCCACCGAGGGCAGCGGCGAGTCTACAGCGAAGCGAAGCGGGGGCCGCGGTGGGCACAGCAGCGGCAGGCGGAGCGCGGGCGCGCTGGAGGCGCTGCCGGTGGTGGAGGAGCTGTGGAGGCCGCGGCTGGGCGCGGGGTGGCCGCTCGGCGGTGCACTGGTGGCCGCTAGGCAGCGCCTTTTAAAAATAAAGGCTGCGTTATTTTTAACGCAAAAATCAATTAAAAATTGATTTTTTGGTAATTTTTTTTGGGTTTCCGTGCCCGTACGGCCTTAGGAGGCTGAAAAATTCACTCAGAAGTCCCAGAGGTCAAAAATAACAAATTTTATATGGTTTTTGACTCTCCCGGGCCTTCTGAATCACTTCAACAAAAACACGAACAACGAGCAGCAAAATGGCTCTGATACCATGTTAGATTAGGTGAAATACTAATCTCCCAAGAACACCTGCATGCATAACCCTGTCACATGGAAAAAGCAAAGAATAGAAGCAAGAAAAATCTATGGAGGCCAAAAAGCCAGAGACATTTTATGGACATGTAAAGAGCAATTGTATTCCAAGATTATCTAAAAAGAATGTACAAAGGGTTCAACCATATAGGTGAACAATAAAACCCTAAAACTATAAAGCAAAAAATAAAGCTAGGTTGCACATTATAATTAATAAATATATTAATTATAATGCACCTAAAAGATAGCTTAAGTAAATAGAGTAATAAATGACTTAATTAATTAAACCAAAGTGATTTAATTAATAAGCATAAAGTATGATTACTCTAACATATACAATGTATAGAACCAGACAATACCAATTGTATGTGCCCCAAACAAGTAATAAGTAATGATTAACCTTCAACAAAATAATGAAAATGTGTACAAAATTATTGTTGTTGAAGCGAGACAAAGTAAAATGATATGATATCTCGTGCACCCAAAACAACATGGGTTGCTTGTCACAATAAAAGATAAAGTAAAGGTCTACAATTTGGAAACAAAAGATACAAGCGCCTTAATAAAAGGAAGTGTTTTGAAGTGTCATTCTACAAACATGCTTCATGGTTGAAGGAATTATTGTATATGAGAGAATTGAACATGGAATAGTTGAATGGAAAGTATTGGCGAACATTGCTCTGTGTACATACTCCCAAAAAATCACAGCATCGAAATGCATTGGAGCACATTAGGAAATGTTGTATTTGTAGCAAACAATATTACTTATTTCCTTTTGTTAGAGGAGCACATTTGAACTTGTAGAAGAGAAAAACATAAAATAGTTAATAAATGGTTGGCTTAAATGAGAGAAGGGAAAAAACATAAATTGCAATATTTACCAATTCAAGTGCAACCTTTACCACTATCCCAACAATTTATATCTACAATCAATGTAATTCCTAAATCTATTCAGGAATTCTATAGAGCACCTGTACACCAAATTACTGGGATGAAATATAACTATGCATTGAATGGTAGAATGTAAAGTAAAATTTTAAGTCTCCAACTTGATCGACGATAGTCCTTGACAATCATGGTACACTATGCGATCTAGCTATGTAAAGGAATTGCATTGTAAGAGGTGGATCACTGATGAAATGAGCTACGATCATACACTCAATCAATTAAGCTATGTAACAGAGATTAAAACCCACAGCTTAATGGAATCAACAACATTCTTCATTAATTCTCAGATTTGCATAAAATCAAATATTCTAGCAGAATTATGTCAATGCACACCACTTTTATTGCATATATTCAAATTACAAATACATTCTAGCCATTGAGTGAAATGAAAAACAGATAGTTTGACTTTGCAAGGCATAGGAAGCACATTGTGAGAAGAGGGAGACATAAGAAAACTGGATTCTTTGATACCTCCCCTTGCACCTCTCATCTCTCTAAATTTTCTATAAGAAGAAGTGCATATAATTATAATTACAGACACTCTAATCTCTTATTGAAATGAGGGAAGATCATAAACGTCACATCAACAGACCTATCAAAAGTCCAAAAATTTCATCAGGCTGGAAAGCATGTCTACTATTGATAAATTCACAGACAATGAGAAATTGAAGTATTCCAGTCATATTTAAATCTCATACTTATGTGTTTATTTCTTGGAAAAGTAAATTTTGACTTAGAATGATAGAAAATGAAAAAGGCATTTCCATGCACATAGTTAAACCCAAACCCTCACAATTTTGCCTCAAAATGTAAACCCTCATTATCAGTTTCTAGGAAAAAAAATATTTAACTACACATTTTCAAAATAAAACATTGGATTTGTCCAAATTAGCCAATTATATGCACATTATTAAGCTCCAAATAAACATCTACAAATTTTCCTTACCTAACTAGACTTGCCTTTAAAACCAGATACTTGGTATTTGCTTCCAAAAGAATGTAAATATCTAATTAGAATTTTATTAAACAATATAATTGACAAATTAAGCCAATTATGCACATGGTAGAATTCCAAACCCTCAGATTTGCATCAAACTATAAATTTTCCTACATTCTACGAGAAACTAACTAAAGCCCACCTTTAAAGAATCAACATCTGTGATTGCTTTGACTAAATGCAAAATGAAAGAACAAATGAACACCTGGTGTAAGAAAATTCGCTAAAATTATGGACACATTTAGGCTCCAAACCCTCAAATTTGCTTCAAAATAATCATTTCAATGGTAAGCTAGAAGCTAATGCGAACAAGTCTTAAAAACCTTGTAAGCTTGATTCCAAAAAAAACATCAATGCACTAAAAATTTTCAAGAGTACACCATATTTAGCGTAGATAATTGAGTGCT
The DNA here is from genome assembly GCA_027943335.1 of Chamaecyparis obtusa. NCBI lineage: Eukaryota > Viridiplantae > Streptophyta > Pinopsida > Cupressales > Cupressaceae > Chamaecyparis > Chamaecyparis obtusa. The sequence goes on from BSBK01000596.1 coordinate 1,301,534, forward strand.
TGCCTCAATGTAACCTATTGAATTCATACAGTTTTCAAAAAGGTATGAGTGTATTTGTTATAAAAAGCTAATTGTGATACATGCAGTTAAGCTTCAAACTCTCTAATTTACCTAAAAAGTAATTTCCAATAGTTTACTATGAACTAAAAGAACCCTGTCATAAATATATTATATGTAACATTTGCTTCAAAGTAAAAGTGAATACACTCCAAAGTTTAACATGGTGTATTTGACGAAGTGCATATAGTAAAGCTTCAAACCCTTAAATTTGATTCAAACGGTAAATATTTCAATATCTTGACATAAGCTATCCATAATGTATACCTTTTAAAGAGAATGGAACTACAATAATGAGCTTGGCAAATAAATGTACTGCGATAGAGGCGTTCAATCTTTCCAAAAATGATACATAAATTACGGAATCTGCATCTAAATTTTTTAAAATATTGGATAAAAGATGGAAAGGGAAATCAGGAGTTTAACATTATCTCGTCAATCAACCTAGGCAAAAGAAGAGAAAACTTGATTGTGCACATGTCTAAGAGAAGCCGAAAATGTGATCAAAGTCGATTGACTGCAAACATTGAGGAGATGAAGTTTCTATGTCGTATTGAAGTCATTTGTGGGTGCTTGGAGTAGGGATTGTTTTGATTTAAATATTCTCAAAAGGGCTAAATGCAAGTGGAAAGTAAATGCTAGGAGATGAAGAGTAGAGCTTGCTGCATATACTTGTGTTGGTGGCTTCACATACAAAATTGCAAATGCTGATGAAAATTGAATTCAACAGGTGAGATGGTGGCTTCACATACAAAATTGCAAATGTTGATGAAAATTGAATTTGGCAGGTGAGATGGGGTATGATTAAAGGAACAGAGGTATGTGAGCCTCCACCGGAAGAATAATGAAAAAAAACCTGCAGACGAAATGGCAGAGGGAGAACAAACTGCAGATAGTATGGCAGAGGGAAAATGATAACCCTAAACTACACACGAAAGCTACCATCTGAGTTTACAAAAACCTCTAGGAAAACCAGTTTCGGTAAATCCAGTTTGGGGCATGAGATAGCATGAGGAATTTTTGGGAAGGTCGTACACAAGCGCTTGGAAAGCCTATCAGCTTAAAAATTATCCATTATAAGCGTATCATTTAAACAAAATGATGGCCATTTTAATAAGTCTAATTGTCATAGTGTAAAAATGACATTCTTATGTCTACAACCACAGTGGAAACATATACACATTAAACAACTATAGATAGTGAGCAAAATAAATGTATTTTATTTTCTCATGAAATATGAACCAGTGTCAAAAAACTATGTTTTTTTTAAGTTTGACAAATGTGTATATTTTAAACAGACTTCACCTGCAAGGACATGAGATTATCCATATTCTTTGCAAAGTACAAGGACAATTTTTACAACTTAAAATTTATAAATAAAAGTTTGAAAAAAAAAACTAAGTGTCTCACTTAATAAGATATTTATTTTAGTTTGCTTGAAAACTGCAGATTTTATTGGGTAAGGTGTTGGGGTAGTCATGATCTTTTCACAGTTCAGAAAGATATTGACTGTGTTTTTGGATTGAATGGCAGGATTTTGTTCCAAATAGAAGGGTTCAAATTATTCAATAAAAATAGGGACGAGCAGGGAACACATAGGTTAGAAGCAAAAGCCAAAAAAAATTGTAGTGGAAGGTAAAACACTAATCAGAAAGAATATTGAATTTTCTTTGAATATCAGTGTTTGGAGCTGTTTAGATCATAAAAGATATGAGTTTTCAACAGTTCATATAGTAGTATGCATGGCACTTCTTGTAAAAATTTGCAATTGAACCCCTATGTAGAATATTAGCAGAAAAAGAGCAGACAAATTTGCACATATAAAATAGAGAAGAAAACAGAGTAGCTGTAGAAAAAGAAAAAAATGAAATTCTTGTCATTAACCATTTACAATCTGCAAATAGTGCATAATCTATACAAAGTTTAAATTATCGTAATGACTGAAATTGAAGTGCAGAGAGGTGAAGAGGCAGAGAAAACAATGGGTAAACTATGTAAAATTCCATGAATCAATGTTTCAGATTGATATTTGTGTCTCAGTTGAACCGTAGTTTGGCAGTCTACATATTACTATTTAAACAATCTTTCTAGAAAATAATAGAACTGGACAGGGCCAACTGGATAAAGCGAATTAGTCAAATCTTTAAAATGTCTTGAAGAACAATACCCAAATGTAAATTGGATTTAGACAAAATGGCTTAGATTCTAAAACACCTCTTAAGACAATACTTAGGTGCAAATTGAGAAAAAACAAATTGGTTGTCTTAGATTCTAAAGCACCTCTATAGAGAATACATAAGTGCATATTGTGATAAACAAATTGGTTGTCTTTACAGCATATCCAAGAACAATACACAAATGCAAATTCACTTCTAACTACAAATTTCTAAGAAAAATACCAAAATGCAAACATAATTTCTCTGACTGGCTAAGCCTTTTAAAACAACTTCATGAATAGTATCCGAATGCAAATTGGAAGAAATAAATTGGCTTAGTCACAAGCATTCCTAAGAACAGATTGGTTATCTCTAACTTGTCAACAAGAAAAAAACCCAAATGTACATTTGATAAATCAATTGGCCAAGCTTTCAAAATGTCTCAAAAAAGAATACTAGGTCACACAAATTGGCACGGAGTTGAAAACATTCCTAAAAACAACACCCAAATGTAAACTCAACTCTAGAAATTGGCTCTGTTAAACATCGCCAACAACAGTAACCCAGCTATAATTGAGCAAAAAATTGAAGTCGTCTCTAAGACATCTCTCAAACTGCACTCAAATGCAATTTGGATCTACATGCTTTGGGTCATCCCTAAAACAACGAGCAAATTGAGATTACAACCTTTTGCCAAACAGGAGATCTTGCCGGGGAGAAGCCGAAAACGTGGCTAGAGCTACTTGATTGCGGACTTGAGGATGCGTATGAATTCCTTATGTGCAAGTGATTTGTGCGAAAGCAGGGTTTTTGTTCATTTGAACACTTCCCAAAGGGCAAACATAAATGCGGGGAGGTGAACTGTGCAGGCTACGCACACTTCGTGGAGGGTTTCCATAGAAAAGATGGGACACGTAGCTAGGAACTTAATGGAGCCAGAGGTGTGGGATACTCCACCACAAAAATGATGGGAAACAGCCTGCAAATGAAATGGCAGAGGAAGAGGTAAAATGATGAGAAACAGCTTGCAGACGGAATGGCATGGTAGAGGAAGAGGTGATTTCAGATGTAAAGGTGTGGCAGAGGGAAAATTACACACGAAAACCACCCCTCAGGTGCACACGTAAACAACCATCTCTTTTCAGTAAAACTGCTCAGAAAACCAATTACGGGTGTGAGACACCACAAGATATTTTTGGCACTACCGTACATAAGCTTCCCTCAGGGGAAGCCTATCAGCTAAACATAACATAAAGTGATTAAATGTTATATTTTTCAAAAAGTGAAACTCAACTATAGAAAATAACATCATTTTTTTTAAATATGCAGTTGAGCTTCGAGAGTCCACTTTTTGGGCACTTAAATGACCATATCTTTTGACTGAAAGGTCCGATTAACACCTACGATAGATCAAATCAAAGGGAAAATCGAAAGCAAGAGATTGGACGAAACAAAAAGACCAAAAGCAACTAAAAACACACTCAAAAGCACACCAAAGGATGCCAAAGGACTCAAAAATCAAGTATAGGAAGACAAAATGAAAAAGACTTGATGAAAACCTTCAGCATAAAGATTCACTAATCAAATTGAGATCAACTGATCAATCATTATTGGCTAGTTAAATAGTGAATCAAACATAGAGAAATACGAAACTGAGTTTAAAAGTTTCGTACTGTTACCTACATTTTGTGATGACAAAATGCAGGACAACACCTCCCAAACCTACAAAAGAAGTTGCAACTACGGATGTCTCATATCATTAATACTACACAGATGTGGAATGTGCCTACATACCATTGTGCATTACACCTAAGTTTGCAGCATATTTTACTTCTTAATGACCCACATGGATAAATGATGTGCAAGGTCAACCTATGTGTGCAAACCACCTCGGAAAATCTATCATCCATTTGGGTCTTGACACACCATTTGTTCATATGGATGGTTAGCCATGAACTGTGAGCAATTTAGGTGTAATGATCATGGGGTGCACACTATACCCTTTCATTTCAATCATGTTTTACACTACATAATTGTGTGCCATTCACAAATAAAAATAATTTAAATTGGATTGTTGAGAAACAAAATTACATGGCCCTGATATCATCTGCACACCCTACTCTATTAGTATTATAAGGTCTAAGATTACTGAGAGGGGGGGTGAATCAGTAATCTACCAAATCCAAAAAATTTATCAACCATTCAATAACATTCATCAACATATAACTTGTGCAATAATAAACAATGAAAAAAAAAATATTCAAACATGCAACACAAGAACATCAAGATTTTTATCATGGAAACCCTTGGTTAGAGGGAAAATCATGGTGGATATTAGCACCCACTAATAATTTGCACTCTTTTGAAATGCACCCAGTTAAAATCCTAGCCATGTTAGGAGCTTTACAAATGTCATGTTAGGAGCAAACCCGGTTAGGAGTCACCTGGTTAAGGGAGTTACCTCTAGCCCTGTTAAGAGGTTTACCGTGTTAGGAGTAACCTTGTTAAAGGATTTCAAATCCTAGTTAAATAGCCATGCGCTTAAAGGATTTATTGATCAAGACTTATTAGGATCTACTCGGTTAAGGGATTTTCTTGTAGAACCTATTAGGATTCAACAAGTACAATGATCTGGGTGTAGCACTTCTCCTCTACTTATTCAAATCTAATTAAGCACAACACTTAGGCTTCTTGCAAACAATCTTCTCTCTTCACTCGACCACACCTTCGCATCCACGATCTACACTTCCACAATTTATCAATTTACATATAAATACATTACATGTCCAATAGGGCATTAGTCGCCTTACAAAATGTATTACATTTGAATTTTATTCATTACAATCATTCCCGCCCAATCCTTGAATCCTAAAACATATTATCAATCTAGAATATTCGATTACAAATTTAGGTCAACCACAAGATTCATCGCACGTCAATTTAAAATAAGAAGAGTCAAAATTTATTTGACTTCCCCAACATGCTTCCAAAACTTGATAGATCTAATCACCTCAAACATTGAAATAGAAAATCAACATTACACATCTGTCATGCCACGTCACCTTGACACCTAGGTCATGAAAACATCCACTACAACTGATCGCATCATCACCGCTCACCGATCTAACACCAACTACTCAAACTTGTTCAAACATTTTGTTATCTTGCACAAAATGATCTTCTGTCAATTTAAAATATCCCTTGTAGTACTCCAATCTTGTAGCAATCATAGTATCAATAATGTATCCTAGTCAAGATAATTATATCATGACCACAACACTTGGATCCATACTGATTTGATAGAACAATCAAATAATTCATTGTTTATTCTTTTGTCTGCCATGTTTCTCTTCAATCGATCATAACTCTCTGGATACTTATTGCTAGCCATTGTGGTCATACATACAACAACAAGAAACATCATTGATTCTTCCTCTCCAACCACACACTTCAATGCCTTCACATACTCATCGCACATTGGATTCAACAACACAAACAATTATCAGCTCATTGTCAACCAACAAAGTACTTAGTTGGCATCAATGACAACACCAGAATTGATCTTCCTATCATCAAATCAAACCAATCAACACTCAATCAAGCTCTGCATCAATTATGCCAAAAATCTCCCCCTTTGACATTGATGTAAATACCACATTGATCTGATAACAATTGCTCCCCCTTAGCTGATGCACCAAACTTCTTGTCTTGATTTTCCTGGTCTTCTCCCTCTGTGTCTTCATATGGTTCTTCTCCCTCTTCGACAACAATGCCAAAGGTGCCACATAGGTCACCTACTGCTGCAAAATATTCCTTTGCCTCTTACTACTCCCCCTAAGGAGAAATCCCCTTTAACATCAATCCAATAGTGAAATATATTCAATGATTCCACTGGATTGATGCTTACAACAACATCTTAGTGTCATTCAAATAGGGGAAAAACCCCTAACTTACCTTTTAGATACTCAAAAATATCTTTAGGTAATGGTTTAGTGAATATATTTTCTAGTTGCTCCTTGGTTGACACATAATCCAGCTTGACTACCTTTTCCTGCACTTAATCTCTTAAGAAATGATACTTGATTGATATATGCTTAGTCTTGGAATGTATCACCGGGTTCATGGAAATGTTGATTGCACTTGTATTATCACAAAATATAGTCACCAGTTCAGTTACCTTCTCTTGGGTTCTTTTAGAATCTCCCGCATCCATGCAATTTGTGTATAATTGATAGTTGATGCTACATACTTAGCTTCTACAATAGATTGGGAGATGCAATCTTGCTTCTTACTTGTCAATGACACAAGTCTTCTTCCTAGAAAAAATGCTCCTTCACTTGTGCTCTTCCTGGACTCATCAATGTTTCTTGCCCAATCTACATCAGTAAAAACACTCAAAGAGAAATCACCTTTGTGAGCATAACAAAGACCATACTAATTTGTCCCTTTCAAATACCTAAATATCCTCTTCACTGCTACCATGTGAGATTCCTTAGGATTAGATGGAAATCTGGCCACTATTACAACTGCTTGTGCAATGTATGATCTACTATGAACAACATAACACAACTTACCAATGACGGATCTGTATATTGTTGTATCCACCACATTTGACCCATCATCCCTAGATAATTTGCAACTGGTCACCATGGGAGTTCCAACTGGTTTTGAGTCTTCCATTCCAAATATTTTGAGCACTTTCTTTACATACTTGGACTAACTAATGTAAAGACCATCCTTTAGTTGTGAAATATGTAATCCAATATAATGAACTTAATTTATCCTATCATTGACATCTCAAACTCTTTCTTCATCTCTTCTGCAAATGAAAATCTCATCTCATCATTTCCTCCAAAGATTATGTCATCCACAAACACTTTAGATAATAGTATATTATCACCTTCAATCTTCAAGTACACATTGCTATCTTCACTTGTTCTTATGAAATCAATCTTGATGAGATAAGAGCATAACCTTTCATACCATGCTCTACATGTTTGTTTCAGTCCATACAATGCCTTTTGTAGCTTGCACACTATGTCCTTGTTCTCTGTCAATGCAAATCCATCTGGTTGTTCTATGTAAACATCTTCTTCAATAATTCCATTTAGAAATGCAAACTTAACATCCATTTGAAAAAAATTAAACTTCTTATAGGAAACATAAGAAAGTAAAATTTTTACCCCTTCAAGTCTTTCCACATGATCAAATGTATCTCCATAGTCTATCCCTTCTTCGTGTGCATAGCCTTTACACAAAAGTCTTGTCTTATTATGAACCACTTCTCTATCTTCATTCAGTTTGTTCCTGAAAACCCACTTTGTACCAATCACATTCTTGTATGTTGGTCTAGGAACAAATGTCCATGTGTCATTCATCTCAATCTGATCAAGTTCCTCTTCCATTGCCTTTTTATAGTATTCACTCTTCAAGGCTTCCTTCACATTTTTGGTCTCAAACTTTGAAATCAGACATGTACTTTCCCTGATCTTCCTTCTAGTTTGCACTCCTACATTTTTATCACCAATTATTTGATTAGTAGAATGATTCAATTTCACATACCTTGGAATAGAAGGTTTAGGTCCAGGTTCTTCTTCTTCTTGTTCCACTAATTGAACCATTTCTTCCTCATTATTCTATTCAACAATTTCTTGCTCTTGTAGTTGCACATACACAAATTCATGATCATTTTTTAGTTCTTGCTTGCTTGTTTCATCATATTTGTCTAGATATTCATCTACCTTCACATTTTTACTTTCAACCATCTTGTTAATCTTTTATTGAAACACTTATAGGCCTTTCTTTTAGTAGAATATCCCAAGAAAATGCCTTCATCACTCTTAGCATCAACTTGCCAACAAAATCATCTCGCTTGATATAACATCTGCTACAAAAAATATTGAAATATATAATACTAGGTGTGTGACCATATCATAATTCATAAGGTGTCTTACTGCTTCCTTTCTTCAATTGTACCTGGTTCATTGTGTAGACTGCATTACTATTGGATTCTCTCCAATATGACTTAGGTACATCACCTTGAAACATTATTGTCCTGGTTGCATCCACTATGGTTATGTTTCTCCTTCCAACAACACCATTCTATTGTGGAGTTCTAGGTGCAGACATCTGCCTTTTGATTTCATTCTCCTCGCAGTATTGAATAAACTCTAATGAAGTAAACTCGCATCATTTGTCTGACCTTAAGAACTTCAAGATTTTGTTTGTTTCATTCTCAACAAGTGCTCTAAAAGCTTTAGACTTATCCTTCAAGAAATTCACCCACATCATTCTTGAGTTATCATCAATAAACAATATAAAATACTTATCACCATGGTAACTTCTTGTCCTCATAGGACCACACAGATCAGTATGCACGAAGTCCAATATACTCTCAAATTAAAAAGACTTGCTTATGAAAGTAGAACTAGTAAATTTACCCAATTGGAATTCTTTACATATCATGTTGTCTAGCTTAGCTAATTATGGAAATGCCCTAATTGCATTCAACTTACTAACTTTGACAAGACTATCAAAGTTCACATGACAAAACCTTCTATGCCACATCCAACTATCCTTAACTGTAACAACCAAAAAATTGTTAACACTATTATTCAGATGGAATAAATTACCTTTAGTCTACCTATTGATAACAATCAGATCTCCTGAGCTTCCAAGTATCCTACATACACCTCCTTTAAATTATAAGTGATAACCTTTGTCATTCAGCTGATCCACACTCAATAAATTATGTGTCAAATCTTCTACAAAGTAAACATCATCAACATTTATTTTTCCATTCAAATAAATTGTATTGTTTCCTTTTACCATGCAGGGTGCGTTGTTACCAAACCTGACCACACCACCATCAAATTCTTCCAGCTTTATGAACATGCTTTTCTCACCAGTCATGTGATGTGAGCACCCATTGTCAATAACTCACTCATTGTTGTATTCTATGTGAGAAACCAATGCATTTTCTCCTTTTGAGGTATCATCTTTCACTGCAACAAACACTATATCTTCTTTTTCATTATTTCTGACTTTTCATCAGTTACACCTTCATCTACAACAATATAACATTGTTTCTTTCCTTTTTTTGTGAATCTTCTAGAATCTTTTCTTTCTACTCACAATTAGGACACCTAGTAGCAATATGTCCAATATTAATGCATGAGAAACACTTCAAAGGTAACTTGCCTTTGTACTTACCGGTACTTCAAGACAGTCTCCTTGCAAGTAATGCTTCAACTTCATCTTGCTTTCTTTCTTCATCCAAAATGGAGTCAAATTCCCTAGAATAACTTGAAATATTGGTTGATTCATGACTTAGCTCTTTACCCTTCTTCACTAAAGCCATAAACAAAGAGGCCTTAAAAGCTTCTTCAACTCTAGGAATACTATTATCAAAGTTGTTCAACTCAAAAGTAGTAAGCTTACCAATCAAACCATCATTAGAGACATTATCTATTGTCCTCAACTAATGAATGGCATAAATCCTAATGTAATAAGCAGGAAGAAAAGTTATCAACATTTTACTTACCACATCTTCTTCTTCAATGGTACCACAGACACTCTTGATAGCACCAACAACTTCTTTTTATCCTTTGACCATATTGAGCAATGTTTTCTTCTTCAACCATTTTAATGTCATCATATTTTCCCTTTAGTCTATCTACCCTAGCGTTTTGCACATGCTTGTCTCCACCATAGATTATTTTAATATTTTTCCAAACCTCATGAGCAGTATCTAAACCATGTATATCAATATATTAAGTGTTAGATAGAGTACTTACTATAGCCTCCAATGCTTGCATATTCTCATGTTGCTCCTTCAATTGATCTGCAGTAAGATCCCCAGTAGGAACAACATATTTGATCACAACATGATTCTAGAATTGTGGCCTCATACCTTTTAGATAAATCTTCATCTGGTCGCTCCATATTATGTAGTTATCTCTTGTGAACTTAGGACCTTCTTTCTTCATCAGTGGATCTTTTCCCCAAGTTGTTAAGATTATTACAAAGAGGACCGAGGCTCTGATACCAATTGTTAGTATTATAAGGTCTAAGATTACTGAGAAGGGGGGAATCAGTGATCTACCAAATCCAAACTTTTAATCAACCATTCAATAGCATTCATCAACATATAACTTGTGCAGAAATAAACACTAAAATAAATAAACATTCAAACATGCAACACAAGAACACCAAGATTTTTATCGTGGAAACCCTTGGTTAGAGGGAAAAATCACAGTGGGAATTAGCACCCACTAATAATTTGCACTCTTTTGAAATACACCTGGTTAAAGGCCTAGCCCTATTAGGAATTTACAAATACCCTGTTAGGAGTAACCCAATTAAGAGATTTACCTCTAGCCCTATTAGGAGCTTTACCATGTTAGGAGTAACCTTGTTAAAGGATTTCAAACCCTAATTAAAGAGCCACTTGGTTAAAGGATTTACTAATCAAGACTTGTTAGGATCTATCTGATTAAGGGATTTTCTTACAAAACCTATTAGGATTCAACAAGTATAATGATTTGAGTGTATCTTTTCTCCTCTACTTGTTCAAATCCAATTAAGCACAACACTTTTGCTTCTTGCATACAATCTTTGCTCTTCACTCGACCACACCTTTGCATTCACGACCTACACTTACATAATTCATTGATTTACATATAAATACATTACATGTCCAATAGGGCATTAGTCGCCTTACAAAATGTATTACATTTGAATTTCATTCATTACAATCACTCTCACTCAATCCTTAAACCCTAAAACGTATTATCAATCTAGAATATTTGATTACAAGAAAAGTCAAACTTTATTTGACTTCTCCAACATGCTTCCAAAACTTGATAGATACGATCACCTCAAACAATTAAATAGAAAATCAACATTACACATATGTCATGTCATGTCACCTTGACACCTGGATCACAAAAACATCCACTGGAATCGATCGCATCATCACCACTCACTGATCTAACACCAATTGCTCAAACCTTGTTCAAACATTTTTCTATCTTGCATAGAAAGATCTTCTATCAACTGAAACTATGTCTTGTAGTACTCCAATCTTGTAGCAATCATAGTATCAATAACATATCCTAGTCAAGATAATCATATCATGACCACAACACTTGGGTTCATACTGATTTGGTAGAACAATCAAATCATTCACTGTTTGTCACTATCTATTCTTTTGTCTTATATGTTGCTCATCAATCGATCATAACTCTCTACATATTTATTGCCAGTCATTGTGGTCATACATACAGCAACAAGAAACATCACTGAATCTTTCTCTCCGACCGCACACTTCAATGCCTTCACATACTCACCGCATATTGGATTCAACAATACAAACACTTATTAGCTCGCTGTCAACCAACACAATACTTAGATGACATCAATGAAAACATCATAACTAATCTTCTTATCATCAAATCAAACCAATCAATACTCAATCAAGCTTTGCATCAGTTATGCCAACGTTCTCAAGTCTTTACTACTACCTCGCATACTTGCAAAATTTTGTAACAACTGGTGGAAGTAACAATCTCACAAAAATTTAACATTTCAATAATGCATGCACGACATTGTAAGACAGTATTAAAGCTCTTGATGTATCACAAAAAATAGAGTGGAAAAGAATTGATCATTTCATAGTGCACTTGATTTGCATTTATTTTTTGTTCATACGATGGCTTCATCACTTCAATTTTGTATCTCAATTTTTCATTGTTTATTTCATTTATTAGTGAGCTCCTATGTAAGTGATGAGCAACACATACATATGTATACATACTTATGTACGCATGCATACATACATATCTATGCAGCTTGTCATACATATACATATCTATACATACATATGTATAGAGTTCAATTCACTATATGAATTTTGAAGTTGTCATTGAGTCTATGCCTTTATATTGAAACATGAAGTACATGAATTTCTCTTTAAACATTGACTCTATCCATTTCCCTTTAAACAACAGACAATGTAATGTGAGAAAATGAATTATGAATGTAGTTAGAATAATGCAAGCTGTCAACACATTAGTAACTAAAAACAATAAACTTTGAATGCACATAAGTAACTGAAAACATGAATACAATGAACTAACTTTGAATGCATGTAAATAAAATAAAACACGCATACATTGATTTTTGAAAGCATGACATAAGTAACTGAAAACAATATAATTTGAATGTGAATGTGTCTAACTAATGCACCTTTGATAACATGAAATTAGTATATGTGCAAACATGAAATTAGTAATTGAAAAGTGTAATGTGAGAAAACGTAAATTAGTAATAAAAATAGTTTAAAATAGATATAAACATACATTAAGCAAACAAAAATGGAAATGAACACCTTAGTAACTGAAAACACTAAACTTTGAATGCATGTAACTAACTGAAAACATGAATACACTGAACTAACGTAAGTAACACATACACTGAACCCTAGCTTGATTATTAAAAGCATGTCATAAGTAATTGAGAACATTATAATTTAAATTTGAATGCTTCAGGCTAATGCATACAATAAACTCTTGATCGATATATGAAAACATGAAATTAGTATTCGACATCCCTATTTGTCGAGCAGTTTTGATGTCTTCTTTGAACAATATTCGAATATGATTAAACAAGCAAATTTTATAATGTTGATCATTAAAGATCCCACCAAACTTAATTGGAAGTGATGAAACTAGCAGATTTAATAATGTTAATCCTTAAAGATCCCACTAAACATAGCCCATCTATTAAACATCCCTCTTGTATATGCCAATTGTGCATTCGACACTTGTGCGATGCAGATGTTTCAAATGATATAGAAACAATCTAATTACCTCATAAATTCTCTCTAATTCTTCACGAAAGTGTCGTGGCACTCTCTTCCCATGCCTAGCAAATACATTGCCAATTTTGTCCTCCTCATTATATACTATATCTTTCATAAAAGCTTTCAATATGATTCTCATCTGTTTGTTTTCTTTCAACATTGATTGGGGGACAATTCCTGCCACAAATGCCTCCCCACTATACAGGTTGTATGACTTGATGGCCTCCTCCAAAGTATTCCCTGGAAGGAATTCTTCATCAACGTAAGACTTTGTAATTCGTCTTAGGTCACCACTGGACTTCAACAAGTCCATGCACTGTGACAGAAAAATAGATACAATTTGCGATGGAAATATTCATCGCCTCTCCGAATAAAAAAAAGGTCTTTCCCGGTGACTTCCACAATAACATCTCTAACATTTAGGCAATGTGTGTGTTTTAAACCAATTCATGGCAAATTCCTTAGGTAGGACAAAGTCTATAGGTTTTTCCCCTTCTGGAATAGGGAATCTAATACTGTAGTTTATGGGCTTCAAATCCATGGATCCAGAGAATTAACCCTATAGACATGATTGATAATTAGTGAACCACATCTACCCTATCAATGCGAAGACATTCCATGTAATAATTTGATAGTTGAAAACAAACGGGGGAGCGTAAAAGTAAATGAATACAATAACATTTCATTATTAAAGTAGCAGATGAATACTATTTTCATGTTATCATAGATGCATTAGTTAGACGCATTCAAATTTAAATTATAGATGCATACTAATTTCATGTTTGCACATATAGTAATTTCATGTTTACACATATACTAATTTCATGTTACTAATTTCAAATTAGTAACATGAATACTACTTTCATGAAATTAGTATATGTGCAATCATGAAATTGGTAAATGTTTCAAATGAGTAGCATGAATACTACTTTCATATTATGAATACAAAGAAATGATTGAAACAAATAAGAAATCGTAAAAGCAAATCAATACAAAAACATTTCATGATTAAAGTAGCAGATTTAATCATAGTATCGACAATGTACCCTATTTCTTTGACATTCCATGTAATAATGTCACTAAATTAATATAGGACAAATGCATACAGTCAATGTCAACTTAAGAATGCATACAAACAATGTAAGATTAGCAAACGAGTAGAATCAGTGTGACAAATAGTTCAATGACAACTTAAGAATGCATAGAGTTAATGTAGGCTTAGCAAATGAGTACAACCAATGTGACAAACAATTCAATGTCAACTTAAGAATGCATAAAGTCAATGTAAGCTTAGCAAATGAGTACAATCATTGTGAGGAATAATTCAATGACAAATTGTGAATGCACACAGTCAATGTAAGCTTAACAAATGAGATGAAGTTTTGAGAAAATGATGGAAATAAGGTGAATAAACACAAATTTAGGGCTAGTTGTGGGTAGGTAATGACTTGAGTTTGGGCGGTAACGTGGCAGACTGCTAAAGCAAATAAATATAATAATTTTTCATGATTAAACTAGCATATGTAATGATATTAACGACAATGTCCCTTGTTTATTAGACATTTCATGCAATAATCTTATTAATAGAAACCCTTGATTGAATACAAAGAAAGGGTTGAAACAAAAAGGAAATCATAAAAACAAATGAAACCCTAATTATTTGACACTGAACCCTAATTCTTAGACATTCTTATTGACCCTAATACTATGGCATTGCATGCAAGTGACCCCAATTCTTTAATCATAGAGAAGCCCTCGTGAGAAACCCTCGTCGCACACAGAGAAGCCTCGACAGGAAGCCTTCGTGGGAGATGAAGTTTAGAGAAACGACAGAAAACAAACAAGAAACTATAAGAGGAGATGAATACCCTAAAAACAAACATGAAATGGTAGAAAACAAATAAGAAATCGTAAGAGCAAATGAATACAATATATTTTCATGATTAAACTAGTAGCCCAAATCATAATATCGACAATGTACCTTGTTTCTTTGACATTTCATGCAATAATTTCAGAGGAACATCTGGAAATCGATTGAACTGTAAAAGCAAATGACAACAACATTTCATGATTAAAGTAGCAGATTAAACCATAAGCAAACACCATTAGAACGATAAAACCTGCAAAATCATGGCTACTCATGAGGGGATGAAGGAATCCCTCACCTCTGAAGTAGTCGTCGCACGCAAAGAAACCCTCATCGCACGCAGAGAACCTTTGGTGGGAGATGAAGTTTCGAGAAAATGACAGAAAGAAGGTAAAATAAACACGATTTTAGGGCTAGTTGTGGGTAGGTAGTGACTTGAGTTTGGACAGTTACTTAGCAAACGACAACCAAATAATGTGTTATCGTGATTAGTTACTGGGTCGCCGATGATTTGGTAGGATTCTCCGTGGGGTAACATTATATGAGCCCAGGGCCCAAATGGTCACATTAAAAAGATATATAAAAAGTTAATGTTTTATAGTGAGTGGCCCACATTTAAAACATCTTATAATTATATGACTACATGTTTAGTAATTGGGACCTTATTATTTCTTTTATGGGTATATCATTGTCGGCTATTGGGGGTCTAGGTGTCGAGTTGTGGGTGACACTTTGAAAATGACATTTATTGACCACTTGATGTTAGACGATCTCTATAGAGATCAATGAATACCCAGAAGCTGAAACCTTAACTTTAAGCTCTTAACTCACCTACAAACTACATCAAAAATTGTTGAAATCCAACTTACAATTTAGAAATTCTAGATACACGAAATTAGCATGGACGGCTACTAGACACTTTTCCCTAGTGGCTAACTTGATGTATGAGGGAAAATAATAGGTAAATAATCTTCTTGTCATTATCGAGAGCCTGATTTATAATATGACACATTTTGCTTCTAAGATTCTCTAGAAGAGGCTCGGACAACACCGTCCTTCCATATAAAAATCATTGATTGTACGCGGCACCGACATGTACTTCTCATGGCCGCCATTTCGCTGCCTTTGCTGCTTCTTTCTCCATCTTATTTGAAATCAGATCCAATTGGCGAAGAAGAATTTGAAGAATGCAACACTCTAACTGTACTTGATTATGGGAATGCAGGAAGGCCAAATCGCTGGATGACGCCACAGTATTTAAGCTTACAGATTCGCTGCTCAGGGTAATGGAAAGAAAAACAGACACCCATCATCTACTGTAATTAGGTTTTAACAAATCTGCCTTTTTTCCCCTTTTCAACTTTATAAAATTTGAGGTTTAATCTAAATTTTCTCTTTCTTTTTAAATTCTTTTGTAAATAATAGATTGATGAGGAACGAAGCACAGAGGGCTCTGAAGCATCATTTCAGAGGCGAAAGCAATGAAAGTCTGCAGCATTTATTTGGTTTTCGGAAGAAAACCAAATGGCCGCATGGAAATGAGGTGAGTTTAGTCTAATTTTTCTAAAAACTTGCAATTGCTTGTGAATATTTTGGGGGGTTTTATACTTATTGTTTGGTGAATTTTTGAACGAAACAGAATGCAGATGGGAATTCTCTGAAAAATTGTTTTGGAGAGTCGTCACTGCCTGTAGGGGTTGATGGTTGCAAATTGGGGAGTGAGCTTTTGCAAGAGTCTTTAGCTGAACTGGGCAACGGGAATCGAACTGTGATTGATGCAGAACAGAGCAACCACTTAAAAAGAATGAGGGCATTTTAAACTAACAATAGTCACAGTTTTGCAGAATATATCAGAGACAATTGTGTAGAATCCACCCAAAAGATTCAGGCGGAATAGAAAAAATTGAAATTTTTATTAATCATTAGCACAGAGCACTGAGTTTGCTGAAACGTAACTGTGCTGGAATGAAACTGCAACTCATTCTGTGAAATTAATATAAATTCTTTGAATCATAAAAGCTTTTGGATTAGACTATGAAATAAAAAAATTTGCTTATTCCAGATCCTAATCTTATCTATCTATATGCTTTAGACAAATCATCATAATTTAAGGGCACGCAATCAAATGCGTTTTGAATATACGGACAATTTTATAATCATGAGAGTCGTAGTGAAAATGGTGAACTTTTAGGATTGAGACAGATTGAATTGAAGAAAAATAAATTAAATGTAATATTCAGTTTGGATTTCAATAGTGACATAATTTCAATGAAAATCTAGATTTGATCAAGGTTTTTTCTTTTCTTTATCGATAAAAGGTCTGAGCGGAGAGTAAATGTATTTCTGAGAAAGCAAAAAAAATTATACATTCCGATCTATATTGATTAAAAGCCTAATAAGCCCAAATGGCTTGTCAAAATATACTATGACTATTGCATGTCAGAAGCTAAAAGATGTGCCCAATTCAAAACACAGTTTATCTCCCAATGGCGGAATAAGCCAGTCTGAGAATCTCAAAACAAACCTCCATACCCTATCTATGAAGCATAATGAGCTAATCAACTATCTATCCGTCTATAAAAACCCTAATTCTAACAACTTTTGTAGCAAGGCAAAAAAACAAAAACCATCATTGTTTCTTATTTGTCATGGAGAATCAACGAAGCTACTACTTTCTTTTGCTTTGTGATTACCTTAAACTCGCCACTGGCATTTTACCTCTTTTGGCTCGCCCCAAGTTGCTATCGACGAAGAAGCATTGTGGGCACTGGGAAGACCCTTGCTGATCAATGTCCTTTCCTTTGTCCTGTTTCTTTTCCACCTTCTGAAAAGATTTGATCAAGGTTTTGATCAAATGAACATTTTAAAAATTGTAAATTGATTGTCCTTTAATTTGGTTTAGATTTACACTTCTAGAATTGATTTCTATGTTTATGATTGATTTATGTTCTCAGTCAAGGCCCTAGCAAATTGGTTGAACAATGATGCATGAATCTTGAAGACGATAAGCACAAATGTAATACACTTAGGATGATATATGTTTTGATAATACAGTAACAATAACAATCCTTAATAAAGTCGGTAATGAATTAAAACATGTAGCAGACATAATTCCAAATTGATAAACAATGTCTTTTAATACCAATAGCACATAGATCTACACAAATATGGGTTAGGTCAACTAATAATGACCAGAGAAAAGTATCAAATATCCTCATTTTAGGAGAGGAAAATAAATAGAATAAATTAAATTTATTTTAAGAGGAGACGTGGGGGGACATTAAAGTGCAATCATAGATGCTAGGGAAACGTACCAATAATTGTTATAGTTAATTTAATGCATCGTAGAGTTTAAACTATACATCAAATTTCAACATTTTTTTTTGTTCTCTCCCAATAGTGGTGTACAAATGGGCCAATTATGAACTAAAAAAGCTAAAATGTGATTGGCTATTGGTACATGTGAAACTTATTAATGAACTTTTAGTTATTATTTTTTTAGCTACTTCAAAATTAGTAATTAGAGGGTTGGGTGCATAAGGAGTGAACAGTTATTGGAACACACCCCACTACTAATGCTCTTACCCTAGCATAAGAAATTTAATAGATTAGAAAGGGATTGATGGGAAATATAGGTGTAGCAATATGGCAATTAAGAGTGAAGATGGTGTAAGGCATAAGCACCTCGTGAAGAGCATGGATATCCTTAAATGTATTAAAGAATGTGCTCATAATTGCAAAACATGCACAAAATAAAATCAAAGAAGCTTTAAAATTTTGCAAGTAGCTACAATCAGTAAGTGTGAACACTTATAGAGTCCACAACCTCCAATTCCAACAACCAAACAAACCCTTAGAGTCCAGAACCTTTGTTGACATCCTCCTACCCAAATTGAAATGAATGCTTTTGAACAACATATGGATGTCTATCAAGGCTCAAAAATAGGGAAATTATGTCAAAGAAGTAGGGGGTGTTACTAAAATATCGTGACAACATAAAATCTCTAGGAGTCTGCAGATTCAACTCCAGCAAACCCTAGGCGCTTTGGCGAACAAAGGGGATTCCAGAAAAGTCTAAAACCAACCGTTATAAACAAAACTGCAAATAAGGGCAAATATGATATGTGGACCTCCGCACAAGGGCAAACACGATCAAATGAACCCGAAAAGTTATAAAATTTGATTAACTTGAGCAAACCAACTCGAAAAGCTTATAAAACTTGATTTATCAAAGAGTGGAATTGGAATTGGTTTTCTAATTCCACCTTTTGAGGTGGAGGATTCATATGCTCATTTTGGGTCAAAATTAGAATGTGAAAAATCCAATTCCATATTCATTTTTAAAAACAAACTGCAAATTTGGGAATTCCGGTATTTGAATTTCCCAGTTCCAGCAACCAAATGGACCCTTAGAGTCCAAAACCTTTAATGACATCCTCCTACCCAAATTGAAATGAATGCTTTTGAACAACATATGGATGTCTATCAAGGCTCAAAGACAAGGAAATTATGTCAAAGAATTTGGTGGTGTTACTAAAAAACCATGACAAAAATGTTAAAAGAATTAAATTGTTAATATTTTAAAAATCAAGGTTTTGATTAAATGAACATTTAAAAATTTGTAAATTGAATATGCTTTGTTTAGGTTTAGATCTACATTTACAAAATCAATATTTTTGTCTATGGAATTACTTGGCAATTGAAATTAAACTTGGATCCACATATGGTAGGGTTTAGATGATTATAGAAAATTTGTCCCATTTTTAAATTGTAGTGTCTACATATATTATTTGGGAGTTTGTTAAGTGACTTAAATTCTTAGTCAAATTGGTAGCATATTGAAGATAGCATACACTAATAGGAATGGAGTTGGCTCGGGTTGTGGGTTTGCTCACCATTGGTCTCTAGTACAACTCCAAGGCTCGGGCTTACTTTGGTAGGATGCACATAGTTTGCCAGGCCATTGTGTGCATCCTCAAGGGATTAGTCTCACCCCAACTCTCCCCTTCTTGGCCCCAACTTGGCAATAAGTAAGACCAAGATAAGACAGGTTGGGCATTGGAACGGACATATCCTTGATGCAACAAAAAAACCAAAAAAAAGGGAACACAATGTACCTTGGATGATGTATACTTTGATAAAACAATTGCAATCCTAAATAAATTTATATAATAATAAATAAATGGATTAGAGCATATGACTCACAATTTCAAATAGATAAGGAATGTCTTTGAATTTGACATAGTACACAAATCTATAGAAATGTGAGCTACGTCAACTCACAATATCGAGGGAAAAGATTGATAATGTTTAAATTTAAGTTCTAGGGTTCTAAAATTTTGAGGTGATTTACTTTGCGCTTGTAGATTTGCCTCAAGGTGGCAAATGAAAGATTTAGGATCAACGCTAGTTGTTGGAAATGAGTGGTACTAGGGATATGATAGGATAAGATTATGAACTAAATTTGATGTGAAGATGTCATTTGTAGAATTGTAATTTGATATTTTTTTTACCATTATATTTAACCACTATTTTGTCATTAAATTAACTAACCCCGCCAAAAAGATATCTAATTTTGTCAAGAAAAACTTATTAAATTGCATACCCATATGCCTATTTACCATATATTTTACCTTCATTTTGGTGTACATATGAATTACTATGGAGTATATATCAAATAAAATAAGTAGTCAACATGGAAAATGTTTTTTCCACACTCAAAAATACAAATATGGAATCTAATTTTGTATTATCCTTGCAATAAGAACTCCCTAGGTTGGCCTAGTGGAGAACTTGTCCTCTTGAAAGAGATGTCACAAATTTAAATCCTACAAGGAGGTAGGGTATGCATGCCTCATTTGTAGCACAAATAGGTGCCTCCCACAAGAAGTACGGGGTAGTCCCATATTGCTATCACCATATGTAGACCCAAAAGCATATGGCTGGTATCATGGACTATAAAAGGACCTTAACTTTCCTTTTCTTTCATCAGAACTTACAAACAAAAAAAATTATGTAGTTGAGAGTTTGATCTGAGAGATCTGTGAATGGCGAAGAGATGTGTAGAAGGCGAGACTAGGGATCCATTTTTTTCATGGGGTAGTTCCAACTACAAGATTGAAGGATGTTTTGTATTCCAAATGCAACCACCCTGCTTATGATTAAAATGGTATTTGGTCTAGAAGGCATTCTGAGTACCAGCAGTTTTCAAGTCCAAGTGCACCATTGCAGCAGACTGTCACAGAACTGGAGGATTTGGTACCCAAAAAAGCAATCAGAGAATTGATAATCGTTATGTACTATGGAGCTTTCAGAAATTTCAGCACAAGTAGCAGCGATGTTAACGACCACCCTAGCAATGAGGGCGAACTCTTCTGAGGCTCGTGGTCCCCATGAGCATTAGAAAATTCAAACTCTGCATAAGGAAATTCAGGCAGTGTAGCAGTATTAGATGAGTTGGTTGACTGCTGCAAAGATCTGGCTTTGGAAGTTAGTTCCCTGCTCATTGTGCATAAGAATGGTAAAATGGAATTGGCTTCTATGTATTCCCTCCCACGCTCTCTAGTAATGTGCTTAGGAGGGATGTGACAAATTCCGAAAAAAAAAAATCAGGTCTTCTGTTTAGGCACCAGCAGGAGAATATGTGGTGGTGCTGGTAATGGCCTGGGAACAGAAGTGGGTGGGTTTGGTAAGGTGGGTAGACGGGGTGATGGATGTTTCTGTTTTGTGTGAGAGAAGGCCTCAATGTTTTGAAGTTTACGATTAGCCAAGTTTTCATAACTAGCTAGCTAGTTTTTAAAAAATCACAGTTTTTAAATCCATCACAGACTGTCCCTTTTGGCTTCTATAGGTTTAGCCTTGGCTTTGCACCTTCGTTGTTAATGAATTGATGTATGTATTTGGCATTTACATTTCATTGGTGAAGACCTCAATAGATCCGTCGCTGCCCTATCAAATAAGTAAGTTGATAGCTGTCAGGTGGAAAAGTTAAATCAGTCTTGCAAAATATACAGCCTGTAGAAAATCTTCTTAATCTCCCTGTGCAAAACCGTTGCCTGTCAATATATGAACACCGAAGATAGTTGAGCAACTACAATTAAGGTAAGAAGAAAAGCTACACATAACATTTTAGGTCACCACAAGCAAGACACCAGTTTGTATATGACAGCCCCCTTATGCCAACATTTCGAATGAGGATTTCTCTTTACCTTATGTTGTTTTAAGGTATGCCAACCTAGCACTCAGGACACGAACATGTGACCTCCATAATGGAGTACACATGCCTGCACCATAAGATTGTATATCGTAGCACATATAATACAGGATTTTTTTGTGCATAATTTGAATTAATATCAGCAGCGCACATCCAAATTGTAAAATCAAGTTGGACAACAAATTCCTATATGATCAAATTTTAAGAAACTCGACTTTTTGCTTGAAATGGCAGTTAAGAATTGTTGAGGCCATGAACAATGATATATCAATGTACCAAATCAACAATTAATAATGTTGAGCAAAAATGTTCTACAATTAAGGACAGAAGACCTCAAAAGCATTCCAGAAAATAATGTTCCAGACCTCGGTCCAAACTATTTCATATGACCTAAAGAAAGAAGCTGAATATTTGGAAAAAAGCAAAACAGAACATTGACGCAATCTAGAACATAAACAAAGAGCTCCAATTGCAAATCTTCTACAATTTAATGAATTATGAATCATTCCAACTTTGAGGAGATTCCACCTAGACAGAAAAGTAACAGTGCTCCCTTCATTGCTAATCACAACCCAAAACCTATACGACCAGCAAGTCTGCTTTCTGATATCCTTCTGTCAATAGCTGCATCAATCGAGTTCATCTGAATACAAAAATCGAATTAAACTTCAAGTGAGAACCAGGAAATTCAAAAATTATAATAAACCACGGATATACTATTTAGAATTTTGATAGCAAATTATATCTTATCCAAATGAAGGCTGACCTGTAACCAGTCTCACTGCCAAGTGTAACTAAGAAAAAAATAAAAACAAGTTATGCATCAAACTGCCCAGAAATTATCACAAATGCCCACAAAAAAAGGCCCTCAGTTGCAAACTCAAATCTCTCTGCCTGATAATTCTTTCACTGGGGATAGAAGTGGATCACCAAAAAATACAAACTTCTTTTACCAGCGTCTACTGCATGCAATTTGTGCTGCTAAATGGAGCTTTGCATTTGTAGAATATTTAAAAGCAAATTAGATACCAACGCCATTTAGAACAAAATGATGCAAGTACCTACTTGCATCTTTTGACATCTTGAGCATGCAAGAGATAGGTTTGATAAACAGAAGAAATTTGCAAGCTTGAGTGTGCCCTTGGTAACAGTGGTATGCAACTAGAACTTAGACATCAGTTCCAAAAGGTCTCTTTGAAAGTTTCTATCCTATGTTCAGCATCAAATTCTTGGGATCTAAGGATATAAAAATACTACTGCTTTTAAAAGCTAATGCATTTCTCAGGTTTAAAAACATTCCTAAACACCTAACCAAAACCATTTATCTGATAACACCAAGTCTCGAGGTGATAAATTAAGAAGCAACTATTGCAAATTTTCAACTACTAATTGGAAGAAATTGCATCTGAGAAAATCCGAGTCACTTGAAAAGTAAACACCACCTTAACGCTTGAGATAAACAAGTACATGACTTACTTGCACAGCTTCATCATGCACCTGATATTGACTTAAAGACATCCTCCGTTCCTCCTGGCCATCATTGCACTCGTTATTATCAAGAATAGATGTGTTGAAGAAACCCAAAACCATTAGAATGAAGCCTCCCGCAGGAGCATTTTACAGAAGACTTCCAAAAAGAATACAAAAAAGAAAACTAACCATGGACATGGCTTCATCATCCCAAACCAAGTAGACCGCATTGCTTACACCCTGAGTGAGAGCTTTGTTAGATATTATAGGTGGAGGACCTATAGAAGGACCTCCCGTATCAGGTCCTGATGCATACATATGGGAAGATGTAATAGGTAATGATGGTGCACCTGCATCCAATGAAAAATGACAATGCAATTCAAGTTTTAAACATCTGTTAGGAGTCAGGACAGTGCTTTCTAATAGACACAGAAAACACACAAAAAAAATTTAAAATCATGGTTGTTTAACTGCACATCTTTTAGGGCAATACAATGTAAATGTGTCCTTAACACACAACAAACATAATTTGCAGATGATGTCAGAATTATATGACAACATTGTAAAAGCACAACTTCACTGTGACTATATTAGCAAAACCCACATAGAACAGTAAACTAGCACTTGCACCCGAAGGAGGTGCAAGGGATCCGCCGATAGGAATGTATTTGTTTATTATTATAAAGTAGATGTATATTGGTTAGCGTGTTTTAAACTGTGAATATTTTGTAATTGAGAAGCGTTACAAGGAGAAACATACAATAATGTTGGAAAAAACAACGGGATTAAAAGTATATGTAATGTAGCATTTGGAGTTATTTAAAAAATTTGAAGAAAAATATCTTAAGCATTTACATGCAATCTTGCTTGAAGTGTATAAAAATATTATGTATTTACATATTTGGTCATATTGAATAGAAGTTTATTTTGTTGGATATTTCAACTTTGAAGATTATAAAGTTGATGATTGCATGTGCCTGTATTGAATGAGCTTGGGGAAAGCTTTCTGGTTATGGTCTGATTCCATTCCTACATTTTGAAACACGAAGTTAGTTGAGTTTGATAAGGAATGTGTGGGTTGTCCTGTGCAAATGGAAGAAAATGTATAAATATGAAAGTTTGTGAAGAAGCAAAAGACATTAGCAAGCATTGGATGCATTAATATTAAAATAGAAAGCACACATACAACATGAATTGGAAAAGTCAGAAGGCCCTTTTTTATTAAAACATGCTGAGAAAAGTTTCAAAAAAGGAGAAATTTGAATAATAGAAAATCGGGTTAAATTCAAATTTACATACCTTTTGCCACTACAATAAGAGGTGCTGTAGTCAGGACTCTTCTTTTTTTCAGATAATTGTGTACAGATTGGACTTAAAAATAGAGTTATAGATTTTTTTGATTGTTGTTGCTGCTTTTATGGGTTCCCCTATTGCAAGTGCAACCAACCATCCCCTGCTTTTCCTGGCTTCACAACCTCGCTCTGTTTGCAGTCCTCTTGTTTACTTATATACCCACATGATACAATATTGTTAGCATTCACTTGGGGGTTTACAGGAGAGTTACAAAGATCACCTACTATCTCATCTTCATTGATTGTGGGCTCAGAAGAAGGCTTACCGAAATTGTTATAATTACCTATGAAGCTCACACCGGTACAATCATCTTCCGCTTCTCCTGAATTTACAGTCCCTCTTTGCTTACATGTCCTTAGCATGGTTGGATGCAAAGATGATCCATTCTCATCCGCATCCATTTTAGGGCTGGCATGAGGGTTATCGAGATCATCTGCAATGTTATGTCCATCGAGGGCGTGCTTAATAAGTGATATAAAGATCCATTGCAAAACCTGTGTTGGCTATATTAGTGCAGCTATCCACTGCTCCTCCTGCCTCGGCAACTCTATCCTGTTCATAGTCTTCTTGCTTGCTTGCATACCCACATGATCCATTCTCACTGGCATTCGCTTGGGGTTTTGCATAAGGGTTATCAAGATCATTTACAATGTTGTGTCCATCGAGGGCATGCTTAACAAGAGTGATATAAAGATCCATTGTAAAAATTGTGTCGGTTGTATTAGTACAGTCGTCCACTACTCCTACCTTGGCAACTCTATCCTGCTCACAGTCTTCATGCTTGCTTGCATTTTAGATGGAAGCATATCCACTGGAAGAGTTATCAGCTTGTTCTCACTAACTTTTAAAATCTCATTTGGGAACAACCTAATGGGCACTCCAGGAATCCAGAAAACTCTCAGTCTTTTCAGATACAAGGATGCGATATTCTGCAGGGAAAGTATTATTGGATTTTTCAGAGAAGATTATTTCTGCTTCAATCTTGGAAGACACTTCCATACAAATGGCAACACATAAATATGATCCCACCTCAAGATATTATGGTTGGCCATTATTAGTTAATAGTGAGTAATGTCTGCACAGATAATAGGTGCAACACCATGCTTTTTACCACCACACACTTGGGCTTGAACCTCATAATATCAAATATCTTGAATACTTGTCAAAGGAGGATTGTTCCATCATGTTAAGTCATACCACAATTTCTGCTTCTGCAGTCTTTGTAGGTATCTTTATTATATATGCCATTTTATATAATGGAGAAATAATAAACAGTAGAACTCTCTGAGTATCACAATTGACATTATAGTGCTTCCAATCTCGGCTACCACTAACTACACTCTGTAATATCCACACCAACCTTCCAAAATCTAACACTTAATATGTTATGGGCTTTGTAATCTGACAAACAGTAACATGTTATGGGCTTTGTATTCTGACAAACAGTACAAGCATGAATTATAATAGATTCCTTCTTGTGACACATGGGCCATATAGATAGTTTCCTAGCTTACCACCTACAAGGACCACAAAAACCTGCCCTGCTCTCTTTCGGCACTGCAATCCTACAAATGTTCCCTCATTCTCTGGTTTTCATATTGCACAGATAAAAAATCACATTAAATTAATAAAAAAAAAATATTAGATGATTAACAACATATTAAATTAGATTAGATTAGATTCTACAGCAAAATAATCTGTTACAGAACATATTTTGCAGCAATACTAATTTTTTTGTGAAATAATTTTCATCCCTAGATTCCTTTACACAGCCTGACATTGCTTAAGTCTACCCCTGCCTTCCTCATTACAGCATCATCAAAATCCTTCATTTGTGCTTAATGTAACCTTGAGATGCTCCTACATCAAATGGCCTCCTCCATTTCTCATGGGAAGGAAGAAGACTCAAAGAGATGAATAGATGCCTATAGATTGAAGAACTGAACTGCTCAAGCATTGACAATGTTTCACTAGTTAAGCATTTCACATTTTTAGAATAAGAATGAGACAAGTAAGGGCACCTGTTAGTGCCTTATAGATTCTATATCCACTATACACTGTAGTCTCTGTCAATAAGAAGAAAGATGGAATACAATCTTCAGAAGCAGTTTACTTTAATCATACAGTTCCCAAGAGTAATTTTTGGCAGATCACTGTGTGAACCTGTTCAAACTGAGACCAACCTCAAATTTTTGAAACATAAATACCTATGGTTTAATAATACCCATCAGTAAGTTGCACCTTAGTTCCTGTATCTAAGAAATATAACTGAAAAATGTGTCTTTCTGAGACAGTGAAGAACATATCTTAAGACAGAATGGGTTTGGAAGGGAGTCACATGATAAAAGAAGAGAAAAGAACATCTCCTAGAAAACGTTGACTATATGTCAAACCAGAAACAAGAATTCTAGTAAAGTTCTCACTAAAGATAACATATCATTTTAGAAATATGTCAAGGAACTGTTATGCCCTGTTAGTTGCATAAATCTTGGCCAGTATCACTTTAGGAAAGAAGAATAACGTTGATTTTTCTATTGGAAATAAAGTTCAAATTCTTCCTTTAAGTTCTAGTACCAATCCAGTCCTCCTGGGAACATATCTTAGAGTAAAGACAAAATGGGTTTGGAAGGGAGTCACGTGCTAAAAGAAGAGAAAAGAATATCTCCTAGAAAACATTGATTATATGTCAAATCAAAAACAACAATTCTCGTAAAGTTCTCACTAAAGATAACATATATGTTAAGGAATTGTGCTATGCCATGTTAATTGCATAAATCTTGGATAGTATCACTTTCCATTTAGAAATGAGAAACCAAGCATCTATATCATCTTGAAAAGGGAGAAGAGATTAGCTGAAAGGTGATCATATGAACAGCTTTTAGCTATTTTTATGAATCCCCATTAATTACATCAATTCTAGAAGTTGATAATCTTTCTTATTTGGTTGGCTCCAAATACTGTAGGATTCATCAATACATTTATAAATGTTATAAGGTAAACATTGGAGTCTGGCTTTGGAGTCCATAGGTAAAAGAAGAAAAATGAATTGCATGTATCAGTAGCTAAAGAATCCTTAAGTTATAAGAAAAAACATAACTTGAGCTATTAACAATAGCATATTTTAGGCATAATCTTTTCCATGGGAGGTGGTTTAGTTTCTTTACTCCCATAGCACAAACAGTACCTTGACATATGAAACTTCAACTGAAAGGAAAAAACCTGATTCTATGAAGGAATCTTTTTTCCAGGAGTTAAAAGGATTCCAGATACTGAACGTTAAAAAATTACTGGTTTCGTCCATGGGATGAAACTATTGCTTTACAACAAGAGATGGTTATGAAACTACAATAAATTCAAAATCACCTTGGCAGAAAAGTAACTGCCACAGCAGAAGCAGACCACCACAGGAAGAAACGAAATTTCTGCAAACTAACAATTTTGTTGTGACACATGGAATGTGAAATTTAAAAGAATTTGGCTGACTTATGGCACTTACAACTCCAAACTTAAGTGTTGCAGTGCATGGTAGGGGATCAAAAGATCTATAAGGTGTCATGAAGGTGGTACAAGGGTTGAGAGGATTTTTAAAGTTTTGTACATGTAAGGAGGAGGAGAATTTGGCTGTAAGACCCTGTGTACACTTGACAGTAAGGAATTGAAGTAGAAATTTGGTTGTATCCCCTCATTGTGCATATTGAGACTAATATAATAATATTCAATAGGTAGTTGAGTATTTGCCACAACCAGCTAGCTTTTCTCTCTATGGGGGATTTTCCAGGGTCTGTCCTGTGTTATTTTTTGCAATTTTCCAGCAAGTACTTTATTTTAAGTTCTAAATAACATTATCATAAAATGCAAACATACAAAGATAGAATTCGTAGACCCAATACTCATGGTTTCCATCTGATCTAACATAACATACACAAGTTTCAATAATTGTCTCAATCCCATGGTATTTCGTAAATAGAGCTCAGGACAAAAAACTGTGGACTATTTGACATTTGACTCTTTTTGTTTTTGGGGATCTTTATGCTTAGGAAAAACATCTTCAATGGTTGATTATAATCTGATTGCTCTGCTTTGTTTGGCTCAAATCAAGAACACTCTGTGAGTTAAGAGAATACCAATTCTTAATTAGTAAAGATAGCCTGATGTCTTAGTATCCATGATCTGGTTGGACAGAAATTGCAGACACTGGCCCAACATCCGCAGACAAGTTATGGAGTGATTTTGGATCTTTTCTGTTTCCAGCATGATGTGTCATACAATCCTTAGTGAGTGTTGACTTGGGAAGATTGGTGAGTAAAAGTTTGGCTCTTCTATCAGTTGACTTCGTTGAATGGTCTTCATATCATTTTCAGAGGTAAGAAGAGTTAACCCAAAAATAGGAGAGGCCGCTTTCAACCAAAGTTTTATTAAATCATCCCCTTTTGGGAGATATTTGGATGTATTGACACATGTCTCTTGACTGATGATCTGTTGTAGACAATTCTGAGATTTATAGACAAATTCTGAGATTTATAGCAGATTTTATACCTCAAATATGTTAAAATATGTTCGTTCGTGTTTACAAAAATGACGTAAAACTATCATATATATATATATATATATATATATATATATATATATAATGAGTTATAGTATATATATACTAATATAATATATCAATCATTAATTATGTTATACATATATATATATATATATATATATATATATATATATATATATATATATATATATATCATAATATATATAAAACACTAAATATAAATCGAATGGTATAATCTACAATTCATAAGTTAACTATGTATCACGATACTATCGTGATTGTTATACATAAACAGTCACGGTATTATCGTGACTGTTCATGTATAACAGTCACGATAACTATCGTGACAGTCCTATTACAATTTGTTAATGCCGACAGGTTTTAAAAACAGCGACTATATTATTATTATGTCGTTTGTTAGGAAATAGTCGGTATTCAAAAGACATGACTGTTGACATTTCCATCGATTCAACTTATATATATAGTTGATCTTCGTTGGTCAATCAATCAATTACAACGGCAATTGCATTGATCAGCGAATATCAACTATACATAATATATTTATATATTAGTATCTTCCGATCCTCTTTCCTTAACATGGTATCAGAGCTGTAAGGAATATAAAGAAGATAAAATATATATATATATATATAAAACCTAACATATAGCTGAGAATATTTTAAATTATAAATTAAATTATGGCTCACTGTATGAGAATGGAAGATAGATTAGAAGGTCCTTCAAACTTTGTATCTTGGAGGACAAGACTTACTTCTCTTCTAATGGAACTTGAACTAGAGGAATATATTGAGAAGGATATGAAAATGCCGGAAGAAGAAACTGAGAAAACTACATGGAAAAGGAGAAACAACAAAGCCAGGAAATTGATTATAGATTCAGTGAAAGATTCTATCCTCCCGAGCATATCGAGAATTATCAGTGCCTTTGAAATGTTTAAAATCATTCAAGACACATTCGAGATAAACAATGCCAGTAGAATCTTAACATTGAAGAGTCAACTTCTCAACATGAAAATGAACAAAGGGGAAACAATCACCTCCTATTTCCTAAGGATATCTGAGATAAGAGATCAACTTCTCTGCATTGGAAATACTATAGAAGATACTGAACTTACACTTATCGCCCTAAAGGGTTTACCCATCTCTTGGGAAACCTTCATTCAGTGCATAAGTACAAGACCACCTTTACCTAGGTTCGAACAATTAAAGAACGATTGTACTCAAGAAGAATCGAGATTAGCATCCAGAGGAATAGGGTCGAAAAATGAAAATGAAGTACAAGCCCTTCATACTAAAACTTCTCAGAAAAAGAAGAGAAAATTCAACAATTCAAGTAATGGAAAACATCACTTCAAAAGGGATCTCTCCAAAATAAAATGTCATAAATGTGACAAATTTGGACATATTCACAAATACTGTCCAGAAAAACAGAAAATTCAAGCAGCCTTAGCAGAAACTAAAGGAACAGAAAATTCTCTTTTTTATCTAGCCTTAGCAAGTGAATTAAATTCCAATAAAAATACTTGGATAATAGATAGCGGTGCATCAAGACATATCACTGGATTCAGAGATCAGTTCGAAACCCTTTCTGGAAACTCTACAGAAGAAGTAACCATTGGTGACAACTCCACTTATCCGGTAAAAGGAATTGGGACCTGTTTGATACAGATAAGAGATGGAGTCACTCTACAGTTAAAAGAAGTATTATATGTGCCCGGAATAAAGAGAAACCTAATCTCAATATCAGGGCTAGCTGATCAAGGATATAGGGTAACATTTAATGAAGAAAAAGTTCTTCTCTGGACCAAAAACACAAACATCAAAAATGCAATGCACATAGGGTCCAGAGATGGAAGCTTATACAAACTATGTAATGAACAAAAAGTAGCCCTAAATCACAATGTTCAACAAAATAATGAAATTTGGCACAAAAGACTAGGACACATTGGATATAGTGCTCTTCCTACTTTGCATAAAATCACCTCTGGGGTACTCTCTCTAAAATCTGAACACTTGAGCATTTGTAAGGGATGTGCATTAGGAAAGAACATTAAAGGATCTTTTCCAACAAGTGAACACAAGACGAATAGTGTTTTAGAACTTATTCACACTGATATGTGTGGCCCCATGTCCACTCCTTCTTTTTCAGGTGCCCTATATTATCTAATCTTTGTGGATGACTATTCAAGGAAAACATGGATATATTTTTTAAAACTTAAAGAGTCAAGTGAAGTATTAGCCAAATTTCAAGAATTCAAAGCATTGGTAGAAAATCAAACCAATAAGAAAATCAAAACTCTTAGGTCAGACAATGGTGGGGAATTCACATCTGACAACTTCAAAAACTATTGTAAATCTGTTGGGATTAAGAGGGAGTATACTGTACCTTATAACCCTCAACAGAATGGAGTAGCAGAAAGGAAGAACAGAACCATCATTGAAGCAACAAAAGCTATGATGCATGATCATAATATTCATATATCATATTGGGCAGAAGCTGCCAACACTGCAGTGTATATTCAAAACAGATGTCCACATGCAATACTTGAAAATACCACACCAGAAGAAGTATTTACAGGAGTTAAACCTGATCTCAGTCATTTAAGAGTATTTGGATGTCCAGTATATATACATGTACCAAAAGAGAAAAGAACCAAATTAGAACCTTCTGGTAAGAAAGGTATTTTTCTAGGCTACAGTGAAGACTCTAAAGGATATCGAATATATATCCCTAATCAAAAATCAGTAGAAATAAGCAGAGATGTCAAATTTGAAGAAAACTTCTCATCCACTAATAATGAAGACAACAGTTTGTTTGATCTTGAGAAAGATTTATCACTTGAGGAAGAAAGCGAGAATAACAATTCAAATATGAATTCAACACTATCAAATAACGAAAACGCAATCCTCGATCCTGAACCTTCTTGTGTAGAAAATGTAAACAACAAAAAGAGACCATTATGGGCCAGGAAAATACTTGAAGAAAACAATATGGAACCATCACAAATCTCCAGAGAAAACAAAAGAACTAGAACGCAAAAATGTTACACTGCACTTCTAACTGAACTATCAGAATCAGAACCGGTCAGTGTTGAGAAAGCATTATCAAAACAAGCCTGGAGAGAAGCAATGGTTGAAGAATATCAGTCCATCATGAAAAATGATGTATGGGATATTGTCCCTAGACCTAAACATAAGTCAGTTGTATCATCAAAATGGCTATTCAAAATCAAGTATGCTCCAGATGGCAGTATTGATAAACATAAAGCCCGATTTGTTGCTAGAGGATTTTCACAGAAAGAAGGCATTGACTATGAGGAAACATTCGCTCCAGTAGCTCGTTACACATCTGTCAGAACCATACTTGCAATTGCAGCCTCTAAAGGATGGAAAGTACATCAAATGGATGTCAAAACTGCATTCCTAAATGGTAAGATTGAGGAAGAAGTCTACATTGAACAACCAGAAGGATTTCTCACTCATGACAAAAATAAATTCGTATGCAAGTTAAAGAAAGCACTCTATGGACTCAAACAAGCTCCCAAAGCATGGTATGAAAGAATAGATCAATATTTGAGCAAATTGGGGTACTCTAAAAATATTGCAGATCCTAATATATACTTCAAAATTGAAAAAGGAGACATGATAATCCTTGTTCTCTATGTTGATGACTTACTCATTACAGGAGAAGACAATCTAATAGATAAATGTAAAAAGGACCTAGTAGCTGAATTTGATATGAAGGATATGGGCCTACTACACTACTTTTTGGGTCTTGAAATTATTCAAAACAAAGATCATATTCTCCTCAGTCAAAAGAAATATATTTCTGATATTCTGAACAGATTTGGTATGGTAGATTGTAAACCTCTTGCTACTCCTATGGAGACAAATCTTCAGAAATTAAAGGATGAAGCAGAAAACTCAGAACCTGCAGATGTGACACTCTTCAGACAGATAATTGGATCCCTCATGTATCTGGTGAATACACGTCCTGACATTTGCTATGCCACAAATGTACTAAGTCACTTCATGTGTGAACCAAAACAGATTCATCTAGTGGCAGCTAAACACATCTTGAGATATTTAAAAGGAACAAGTGATCTTGGACTAAAATATGACAAGACTGAAATTCAACTTCAAGGTTATTCAGACTCAGATTGGGCAGGAAGTACCACTGATCGAAAGAGTACCACAGGAGTTTGTTTCAGTTTGGGTTCCGCAATAATATCTTGGTTTAGTCGGAAGCAATCAGCTGTAGCTCAGAGTTCGACAAAGGCAAAATACATGGCTGCATCTATGGGAGCTAGAGAAGCAGTATGGTTAAGAAAATTACTTTTTGACTTATTTGGTAAACCTCTATTACCTACCATTATTCATTGTGATAATCAGAGTTGCATCAAGCTCTCTGTAAATCCTGTTTTTCACAATCGGTCAAAACACATAGAGATTCCATATCACTATGTAAGAGATATGGTAGACAGAAAAATTATTAAACTAGTCTACATCAGCACTGAGGAACAAAATGCTGATATCTTCACTAAATCCCTTGCAAGGGTGAAGATAGAATTCTTCAGGACCAAAATTGGTTTGATCAAAATATGAACTATTAATGTACATTTCATTCATAAATATATATATATATAATTTTTGAAATATTTCAAAATTGTGTGAAGATGACGATCTTCTGTTTATCGTTTCTATTTCAGGGTGACGATCCTGACAATAGAAACCAGGTCTCAAGATAGACTCCCGAAAGGGGTTGAGCCGGATTGGTCCGGACATCTTGTTACCAAAATCATCACTTGTTTAACAATTATTTAAGATAGACTCCCGAAAGGGGTTGAGCCGGATTGGTCCGGACATCTCAAATATGTATATTGTTATAAGTGATAAATTATCATGATATGACATTTTGAATTGAGTCATATATTTTGATTCTACAAAATTGGTAAACTCTCTCTCAAGAGGGAGTGTTAAAATATGTTCGTTCGTGTTTACAAAAATGACGTAAAACTATCATATATATATATATATATATATATATATATATATATATATAATGAGTTATAGTATATATATACTAATATAATATATCAATCATTAATTATGTTATACATATATATATATATATATATATAAAACACTAAATATAAATCGAATGGTATAATCTACAATTCATAAGTTAACTATGTATCACGATACTATCGTGATTGTTATACATAAACAGTCACGGTATTATCGTGACTGTTCATGTATAACAGTCACGATAACTATCGTGACAGTCCTATTACAATTTGTTAATGCCGACAGGTTAATGCCGATAGGTTTTAAAAACAGCGACTATATTATTATTATGTCGTTTGTTAGGAAATAGTCGGTATTCAAAAGACATGACTGTTGACATTTCCATCGATTCAACTTATATATATAGTTGATCTTCGTTGGTCAATCAATCAATTACAACGGCAATTGCATTGATCAGCGAATATCAACTATACATAATATATTTATATATTAGTATCTTCCGATCCTCTTTCCTTAACAAAATAGCCTCCCATAAAAGTAAAGGAGTTCCTAACGTATTTTGTTTTTCCTTCCAATGGTCTGATTGAGTGAAACTGTACAGGTTTTGTACGAGGACATGAGTTAGAACATGCTGCTTGAATATGAAAGATACCTAACTTATCTCATAAATTGATAGCTCATCTCATAAATTGAGCCTTGACAAGTATGAGAGATTTTCCACAGCAAGTCGAATTGTGATATTGCTATTAGGATTCAACTATGTATCTTTTGAGTCAAACTCATTGACCCATGTTTCATGAGTAGTGGTTTACAAGAACCCATCTCTCGTGAGAATGAATGGAGCACTTAGCACTCATTGCATCTAGGTGATGCTCACAAGGGTGAAACATGGGGCCTTCCTAGGAGGTCATAGTTAAATCCTAATAGCAATAGTTAGTAATGCGGACAACAAAGATTTCTATCAAAACTGGCAACTTAAATTGATATGCAAAGAAATTCTTTTATGGAAAGGAAACTTAACATATTTTATAATAGAACATATTTTTCAGGAACAAAACAGGGCAATGGGTCTTGTAGCCAATTTTGGTGCTACTCAACCTTAATTGTTTCTTCTAGAAACTATGGATGAGTACGATTGGTAATCTCTGGGTATAAGTCTCAGTGAAAAGAGCAAATAATTAAAAGTTAAGTGGCTAGTTTTGTGTTGTGTGTGGAGGTGGCTAATCGGGGATGAGCCCATACATACTGATCAGGAGGACCAAGGCTTATGCTATGGATCAGGTTTTGACCAAAAACATGATATCTTGGTGATTTGGCTTATTTTCCTTAGCATTTTAAAAACCCCAAAGTGGTAAAAGGTCCAAGTGGATTAACTAGGGGGAGGATTGTTGAGGGAGTTGGTGATTTCAGTAGATGACAAGTAGCACAATTGACTATGTAGACAACTATTGTGCACAAGATCTATAGAAAATCAATTGGAAGGCGCTATTGACAAGATGAATACGAAAGAACGAAATTTGAGAGTTCACCTAACCAATATTTCCTTCTCTATTGCAGAGTTCCCTTAGTGTGTTTGTTGGGCAGCTGTGAAATTGGTATTAATGGATCCTCTGCAACATCTGTCTATCAAACTAGAATGTAATATTAGATGAAGCTAACATGAAGATAGTAACTTGTAGACAACATTTGACATTCAAGAGTTGTACCTGGATATAGGAATCACCAATCACAATGTCTCCTTTCAAGGGCTATACATGTTATGTAGTTTGTTATCTCAGTTTACCTTCTTAGGCTATCCATGTATGGGTTTTATCAAGTTACCAAGAGTACTCAACTACAAATGAGAGTAATTGGATTAAACTTGTGACAGGCCTTCAAAACATTTAGTCCAGTTTCAAAAATCCACGAAGAAATTAAAGAGCATCATAGTGATCAATCCTCCAAGAGGTAGCTCACAAGGGTTTCTGAAATTTCTATTCAACATGTGGACAGTTAATGTTCATCTTTCTAAGCTAACAAATCATTGAGGAACATAGGGTGGTCATGCAAAAATCTGATGGGTACTCAACAAAAATCTTCACTATCAAAAATCCAGAAACAACTACACTCTGACCAAGGATGGTGATAATTACTGAAGCATTTGCTCTTTATTATATAAAGGCTCAATTTAAGGGGCTTCTGCCCAAAACTTTACAACATATATATCAAATTTGACAATGTAGTTGTCTACAAAATTTGTACTGTGATGGTAATAAAATTTTAATAGTGAGTTCTGTTTTTAGTAGTTTAATTCACTTTTGACCCAAAAAAAACTCTAAAGTCCAAAACTAATGGGGACCTTTAGAGATACATAGTGAACTGATATTGATGCTCACATAAACATTAGTAGGTTGGTGAATATTAGAGGTTAACATAAACAGACTGATATAACTAAGATATTAGCTATAGCCTACAACTGAAAAGTATATACCAAAAGTATAGCAGTAAGTTCCATGCTTAATCAGAAATAATACTTAGCTTGATGCTGCTAAGGACTGCCACCTTGATGCTTGTTAGTAAAGGAGGTTCAGTTCAAGGGGGTGTCTTCCTAGAATTTTACAAAACATATAACATTTTTGACATTGAAGTTCTCTACAAAATTTGTACTGTGATCATAATAAAAATTTTGTAGTTCGAGTTATGTTTTAAGTTAGTTTAGTTCACTTTTGACCCAAAAAGCTCTTTAGCCCAAAGTTAACAGGGACCTTTAGAGATACATAGTGAACTGATATCAACACTAAAATAAAAATAAGTAGGCTGGTGAATATTAGAGGTTAACATAAACAAACTGATATAATTGAGATAGTAGCTATAACCTACAACTAAAAAATATATACCAAAGTATAGCAATAAGTTTCAGACTGAATCAGAGATAATTCTTGGCTTGATGCTGCTAATGGCTACCACCTAACAGATCCCACAACACTAAAAGAACCATCAGGGGTAAGAGAGATACAAAGAACTTGAGTAAACGGTATTCAATTACTTTCTGCAAACTGAAAACCCTTTTCTTAGCATTAAAATATACTCAAAATACCAACAAAAAAATGTATGACCTGTAAGGCTGCAATAATATGGATGTTGAGAAAAGAAAAGATCAGTTTCTTGGAATGTTCAGGGGTTACTGGAGTGAACTGCCCTTTATGATTGAAATGGTTTCTCTTATAAATAGTTATAAATTGATATCTTTTTCACTTCATATAGAGTTGTAGTTGACCTAGATATTCCAATGTCCAATTCTTCAGCATAGATTTGACTTACATGCTGATCCACTACACTTTGCTATTGAAATGAACAGTGTAAGGGGGAAAACTGATAAATTTTTACCTACACTGATTTAATAAATTCGCTGACCCAGTAATGACTAACTTATCTTATGTTTGCTTCTGTAAATACTAAATAGAGAACTATGCATAAAGTCAGTTTTGTGGAGCCAATTTATGTATCTAACATGCTCTCATAAGCTTTCCCAGCTCTGACAATCTGTTAGACAGCTTCATGCTCCGCTGAAATGTGCATAGTGTTTCCAGAATTTGCTCTAGGTGAAGATCTGCTTCTATTCATTTCCCTTGTTTGTTATTAAAAGAGCCTAATAATCTTATATCTGTGTGTATTGGGCCCAAAATCCAATGTAAAAGAACCCAACAAACATAACATCTCATTGACCTGAAGGGTAAACACACCATATTTCTTTCTGCCTATTGGGACATGCATTAGATTATGCTCAAATTCATAACTGATGTTTAAGTGAACTGTTTTTGTTGGCGTTATGTGTTATATTGCAGTTATGTATCGATGTTGTCTTCAGCCATGACCAAATCTGGCTGTGATGCGTAGGTGACTTGTTCAGCCAGGAATTTTGCATTTGTAATCGGTTGCAAAAGTAAATTTCCGGAGGCATCGCATTGTCATATGGGATTCATTTTCCATTCTATTTTAAATGCCCCAAAAAAACCCAAATTCAAAGAGGATCGAAAATTTTATTCTCAAAACCCTAATCTCCTCCAAGACAAAGTGTCTGTTGATGTTTCTCTGCAATAAAGAACACTAATGAGGGGAAACTATTGAACAACCCAGGTACATCATGAAATGCACAAGCCAAAATGGGTGTCATTATCCTTCACCAGGCATGCCTTTTCAAAGTGCCACAACTTCACATTGAACCAGTGAAAACGCGTTCCTCCCACGACTTGTGAAGATAAAGGAAGGTAGGCATAGACAGAAATAAAAAATGGAAAAAATCAAATCAAATCTTTCAAACAAAATAAAATCAAACCTGTTGAATAAAAATCAAATCTGTGTCTCAGATAAAATAAAATCTTATTTCAAATCATAAATACTTCCGGCAGCTGTGAATGTTTCCAAATGCTTACAGTGACCAGCAACGGATTACCAGAGCCAAAAACAATGAGCTGTTTCAGGAGTCGGACAGGTTTGAGGTGAAAACCCCATGCAATATAGCCTATCGGCTAATAAATATCAGCGGCTTCACTACGAATAAATATCAGACTTGATATGATTTTACAGATGGAAGATCCGTTAAAAGATTTCAAGATTTTGCAGTGACTGGTTTGAGTTTCCGGTGATTGAAAAAAATTGGGTAACTAAAAACCACAGGTATTTGTGAAAAGCTAACGTAATATAGCCTATTGGCTAAAAATAG
Organism: Chamaecyparis obtusa; assembly: GCA_027943335.1. Lineage (NCBI taxonomy): Eukaryota > Viridiplantae > Streptophyta > Pinopsida > Cupressales > Cupressaceae > Chamaecyparis > Chamaecyparis obtusa. Next base: position 1,340,813 of record BSBK01000596.1, read on the forward strand.
TCACTTCAACAGCACATCATTCACCACCATCAAGTACTGCAGATAACTGAGAAATCCCTATTAACATTAACAGAAACAAAAACAGAAATGAAATGGCAAACAAAACAGTACAAGAGAATGGGGATGAGAAGCAGAGAAACGGCCCAGGTACAGGCAATTTTCTTTGCAGCTAAAAGAGGTGGAGAGAAATAAATTTTGCAGCTGAAAGACTTAAGTGGAAAGCGGTGTAGAGAGATTTTGATTAAAGAAGAGGTTTTTTTTCCCTTTATTTCGTATATTATTATTTTCTATCCAATTTCAGAGGCTTCTTCTATATCTTCATTGGTTGCAGCTAACCGCAACTTTCAGAGCAATGCTCACAAATTATGATTACTTCTTTGGAGGCATGCGACAAGACTCTAATAATGACCCCTCTCTTAAGTTTGATTCATTACCATTACTAAACAGAAATACACTCATTAAGCGTTGTCAATTATATGCACCATCACAAGTTCTCTGTAACATATAATAAAGAAGTGTATTCTAAGCAATAAGAACTATGTAAAAGAGACAGCCACACTGAACTTGAAAATTGGATATGTTGATCTGATATATACATAGACAATCATGCAATGACCAAACTGAGAACTCAATAGATTAATAAAAAAGTACATCTCATGAGGCTAACAAACCTTGTAATGAAGGAGCATTTAACTGATTGCTTGTTATATTCAATTGCAATGGTGCTGTCTGACTTAAACTTCTCAGGTCACTTGTTGGCCCTGGTGTCAAACTGCTTGATGGATGAAGCACTGCAAAGTTGGGTATGGGCATACTTTTAGGTAGGTTATTATTATTGCTAGGTGGAAACGGCTGAGATTGGGGCACTACTAGTGTAGATTGTTGGGGTGCAGGTGGTCTAAGGGGAAATAATGGTCGAAAAGGTGGTGTGGATGACATTGGAGGTGGTTGAATATTTTGAATTGGAAAAAGAGGCTGTGGAGATTGCTGAGGTGGTTGTGTGGCTATCAAAGACATTGACGATGCTTGCCCTGGCATAGGAGGTGCTGCTGATAACCATGGCTGTGAAGGCTGAGGTTGGGTCGGCCAGACTGGAGCACGAATGGGAACTGATGTGGGAGGAGCATACCTGCATTCAAAAGATATAAAACATTACTTTTTGAGATGATAAATAGGTTCAAATAACACTTTGTCAAACCTGAACTTATCTGACAGTAAAAATAACAAAACTATTGATAGCCAAGCTTTCCCTCATTAATGCAAGGTGTAAACAAATCTTAGATGTGAAAAAGTAAAGTCAAAATCACAACAAACAAGCAATTGTGAAACTCCTAACATTTGCAACTCTAAAGGTTAAAATATGATGTCTCAGGTAATGTCATCCTGCAAGGTAGCATTCCATATAATAATGTTCATCATTGAAGTGACCTTGAAACAAATCCAAGACAAGAAAAACACCTTTATTATAATAAATTCATTTTTTTAACTAATTCTTGTAATAACATGCAGACTGCTTTATACCAGAAAATTCAAATTCACAAAGAACAAAAACATAACTGATATTGACACTTCTAAAATGTCAAACCAAAAAAATAAGGAAAATTCACTACAGGCCTCTCCTTGGATGCCAATACATTATAAAGCACAAAAAGTAAACATCAGCTTTTTTAAATGCAGAACATCAAACTTATATAAAGAATAAAACTTCATATAGATCTTAGCAATTCATAAAACCATGCACACATTATCAGGGTGCCTATAGGTAAAATGTTTAAAACACACTTACACAGGTGGTCTAGCAGGATATGCTGATTGATGAGGAATACCAATGCCATTAGATCCCATTAATAGTCCACCAAGAAATCCAGATACAGGAACCCCCACCTTAGCCTCTTTTGCAGGAGGCTCATCATCTGCATAACCATCAACATTTTAATTTATGTAAATACGGATTTGAATATAAACCTAAGTTTAAATTGATTGTTCTATAAAAAACAAGCTTTTGCCTGCAACGCATGGACCTGTTAAAAGCATCCATTGATAGTCAGGTACCTGCATACAAACTTACAAGGTGAACTGAAGCAGGTTTCTAACTATCATGAACTCGCCTGCCAAGAGAAACAAGGCTTACAACAAATGAACTGAAAATTTGTTATTCAAAGATAAAGTGGTCCCTGTAGGCTTGTAGCATTGAGTTCGCAGAAAACACTTCGGCTAAGTAGCTCTTTTGCTATATATGAATAAGGAATCAAGACTCTCTTGAGAATGTCCCCCAATATCAAATTCATGAAGTAAATCTTCTCTTTCTTTAATCATAATAAAGACACTATATTCACTTTGTAAAGTTATCAGGAATGTCTGAGCCCTCTCGGAGGCTGGGAAATGTAAACAATAAATAAAAGACAACCTAATTACATATCCATATATCCATGGGCATCAAAAGCCTTTGAATAAATGAGAGATAAAAAGATTCTACCAGCAACCAAATGAACTAAACATACCTTCTACCAATGTCCAAATGAACTAAATATCACTTTCAAAAATGGCTTGCAAACCAACAGATACTTTCTTGATAGTAACAACATGAAAACAGAAAACAGACTAACACAAAAACATCAGTCCTCAGAAAAGACAGGCCGAAACCACACCATCATCCAGGCCCAAGTAAAGAAAGAGTAAATCCTTACCCAATAGTGTGAACATAAGGCCAGCAGAGCCCTATGAACAGCATTTTTCTTCTTGTAATGGACTCCATAGTGGTAAACGATGCAGGAAGCACCAGAAATAGATTCAAGTCGGCTTCACATGCTTAAAAATTGGAGCTGAAGTGGGTGGTTCAGAGTACACACCACTTAAAGGTTTTTGGAAGGAAGATCCCATTGCTTGTTGGAATCATCCATCAAATTCTGCAACATCTGATCTTGTTGAAGAATGATTTGTTGCTCAATCTCAGATCCACTAAACCAGATTTTTTCAGAGTAAACATACTTAAGGCCGGATTCAAAGCAATAATCTCTAGCACAGATTGCAGAATAGATGAGTTGGCCTGTCTTTCTCAAGTAGGTAATGAGGAACAAGATTGAGATGGACCAATGCTCCCCCACAGAGGTTGTGATTTAAGGTTGAGTTTGAGAATGGCCCAATGGAAACAAAAGCAAGGATTTGCATAGAACTCGCCCAAGGACAGATGCTGTCATGTGAGAGAACTAGTCAAGACAGGACTGGTAAAGCCAAAGATAACCTGGGAAAGAAGGAAGCAGAAAATTAGTCAATTGAGGAACAGCCCTGAGCGAAGGAATCTGAAAATTCGCCAGGAAATGTTAACTAGAGAAGCCTGTCAAGGAGGTTGATTGTGAAGCCAGGTTACATCCAGGGAGTAGCTATAGTTGCATTCAGCAGATGACACCTCAAACATTTCTTGCCCAAACCCTCATCCACAAACAATAACAATGAGCCTCACTATAACCCATAAAAAGCCTCATAATTCATTTCAGACAGATTGTGTTCGATCATGATGTATAAGGCGTCAACAAGGACTTCCCATTCATGAAAGGACTTTGGTAATTTGAAAAGGGAGTGTTGTGCCTCAACTCACACCCCACTTGATCAGTTGACCAAGTGGGTACCCCCCTTGTCTTTTCCCTAAACATTTTTTTCTTTTTTCCTTGCCTTGTATTCCTTTGGTGCCCCTTTTGGGCTGCTGCTGATTGGAGGATCAGGAAACTTAAGTTGTACTTTGATCCCCGAAAATCCAATACCCCGAAAGCTCCCTTCTTCCTTGTCCTTTTGTTCGTTGTTGGCATGTCGAAGTTTCAAAGTGTTTGGGATGTCGAGGTATTTCGACACCCCCAATGCCCTGAAGCCCCAAAGGCCATGTCCTGTTTGTGTCAAGGATCGAACCTTCGAGGCTCCAGGGGTATCGTAGTGACATGACCATCCCCGACCACTGAAAGCCCAACCTCTAAAGGGTCAACTTAGTGCACACAAACCCTAATCGGGTGACGCTATTTTGGTGTCACCCAACTCAAGCCTTGTAAATAGGGTCCCCCCTCTTATTTTCACACCTACTCTCCGGCAATTAGCAAGGATTCCTTCCAGAGCAACCTTCATGCCCTAGTTACCTACATGCCCAAGCATCCTCTTTGCAAGTAGGGTTTCGTGTTTCTTTCAGTCTTGCCCCTGTTTTTTGTTTGTTTTTGTGCTTGGTTTAGTTTAGGGTTTTCCAATTTTGTTGTGTGGCTTAGGGTTTTGTTGTGGTTTGTTTCTCTTGTTTTTTGTTCGTCTACTTAGGGTCTAGGTTAGGTTGTTTTTGTTTTCAATAAGCATCATCCTACTTGTGTGCATAAGACTTGTTATAGTTCTCACCTAAACAATTGAGCTCCTTTGCGAATCAAGCTGAAAAATAATCTTGCCCTCAATAAGGGCACTGCAGATCAAACCATCTCAAAAACAAAGCGTCTATCCAAAATGCAAAAATCTTGAGGATCCTTGAAAGGATTCCCTTGAGGATTTGGGGATCCCCAATCCCTAAACCACCAACACCAATCCGCCAGTGTATTTTTGTCACCCATGCATAGTGTCGCGTCCAGGATGCTGACATCCCTGACATCCGAAATGGGATTGGGGATGCCAACATCCCCAACCACTGAAAAGCAAAAGGGATTCTAGCCCAATCTCTCAATTTTCAATAAGGTTTCAGGGATATTGGCATCCCCAAAACCTAAAATGATCTGGAATGTCAGCACCCTCAATCCCTAAAACCATACACTTATGAAGAACTTATACATTTTGTGACAGAGATGTGCATATCCCCGATCACCAAAAGGAGAGTTGAACTAAGAATCCCGACAGCCTGAATGTATTATTTTTCTTAATAAATTTTGTGATCGAGATGGTTAAGGGATAGGTAATTGAAGGGTTTTGATCTACTTGTGTGGGTAATGATGCATGTAGTTTATTTGCATTTTGTTTTGTAGTTAGTTTGCTTTTTGTTTGTAGTTAGGGTAGTTGAACAAATCTTTGAATGGAACCAACTCCTGCTTGTTGTGCAAAACAAAGTATGACAACTATGACCCAATGAAGTACAAGTTTTGTGAATACTCCAAGTCATCCAAGCTTGGCTATAACCACCCGGAGATCATGGATACTGATCTTGGTCATGTCGACCTCAGTGACTTCAAGAAATGCATGGCAAAGCTTGACGGGAGATCTTTTGAGGCTACACTCTAGTACTCTCTGGTCTCATCCAAGCAACAGTGTTCCCCACCTCAGTACAATCAGATTTAGTAATGACTTGCGTGGAAAATTATGATCTAGCCATGAGGAGAGTGTTTGAAAAGGAAGGAGAGGTAATCCTAGATTTGAGGCCTGACAATGTGGAGGTTCTATTCCAAATTCCTACATACAATAACTATGCTAAGGCATTCAAGGAATATGGGGAAAGCTTCTATAGCACTAAGCCTAATATTGATCTCTAAATCAATGGGCACTGCTTGTAGAGGCCAAGGAAAAGTACTCATCTTGGTAAAATGAACTTACATAGGGCATATCTTAGGGAGGACATCCAAAATTATGTCACTCTCCTAAGCAAGGTGTTTGGACTACCACAAGCAAATCAATTGGAGACTTGGATGGTCCTTTTCATGAAGAACATTAGGGCTAGGAAGGAGAAGATTGATTGGGGGGAAATCATAAGCAACACTTCCCATGAGCAATTAATAGTTGTCAAAATAGACCCAAAGTTCTATATGACCTATTTGGTTTATCTCCTAGCAACACCAGCAATCTCCCCAGGGCTAAAATGGGTTGGTTCACTGGTGGATGAAAGGACTCGAGTGTATACACACTATCCTCAATTAGCCCTAAAAAGGAGTGTGAATAAGCTAAATTGTAGAATAGTAAATGATGCATTCATTTTTGCAATCGTCAAGGCTATTGAGGGAGATTTTGCTAAGAGGTTATCACCTAAAGCTACTACACAAATAAGAAGTTCAGAAACTACTACATTCATTTCTTGACCATTACATATATCAGAGTAACAAAATGTACTCTACAACCAACCAAGCTCCCAAGGTACCCTTCTGACAAACTCATTCCAGACAGATGGCAGATGGCCACAAACTGAATGTTAACAAGCATAAATCCTACTTTCAATTCCCAATTAGGGTAGGAGCTCATTATGCCCAACACATGAAAATAGCTAAGTCAGTTGGACTAGAATGGGTTGCGCATCCATTGGATGAAATTACTATCACAAGAGGCAAATTTGACCCAATAGGTACATTCAGCTATGTGATGGGAAGCCATTTTACGCATGAGCCTCATCTTGAGGATTCATTGGGCCAATTGTGGAGATGACTATGAAGTCAAGGTGAGAGATTATTGCATGATGGATCTGAACCTGGCTCGAGATGCACAAGGAATGTGCATATCTAACAATCATAGAGCCAAAAATACTGATGAAAGGCTCCATCCTCTGGAAAATACGAATAAAGTTTTTGACCAAGGCATTTTCAATGCAGATGTTCATGAAAGGGAGCAAGATGTAGATTTCAGAGCGAGGCATGTGGTCAAGTGTACAAAGGATTGGTTGGTTCAGCCATATAAACTTGACCCGATACCATTGGCAGAAGGGGTTGACAAGGTGCCAAAAGACAAACTAGCACTAAGGCAAAGAAGACTTCCCCATAGAAGCAAGTTCCCTCCACTTCTACTTCAAGAGAAGCTTCAAGGCATACAAGGCATGTAACTACACGAGCACCTATTCAAATCAGCAGGAAACAAAAGGTAAGAGAGAAGAAAAAGGATGATGCTTCAATTCTGTCCCTACTGCCACAGCTGCTACCACTACATCCACACCAGTTGCTACTCCTACTGCAGTTGCTTTCACTCTTGTGGCTACAATAGATACCCCTTCCTCTTCCTCCAAGCAAAGGATTACATCCTTTAGGGCTAAGTTGAAGAAAAGAAAGCCTCCTAAGGAATGTTAGAAAGTATATAAAAGGCTAAAGGACCCACCTTCTATGCCCATAGTAGTGGAGGTTCCTGAGGTAGAGGAAGAAGATGAAGGTCCCACTTTGGTAACTAGACGCAGAAAGTGGACCAAATTTGCTGCAGCTAAACCTGGGAGAACCTTCTTCAGAGGAAAACTTATCAGAACCTCCTCTAAATACCACTCAAAAGGATCTTCCAACAGAACCTGCAACACAAGGAATGCGCAAAATTCACAACATTGAATCAGATTGAGTTGCGGAGCCAGAGACAAAGGATACTAAGTAAAAAAAGGAAGATCCATTTGGAGAGGATTATTTCTTTTAGCTCCAATCTTCTAGACATTACTGGTACAGAAGCACCGTCTTAGGACTTTTGTATTGATCACACTCAAGAAGAAGCGGCTGTGAAAGATATGTTTGCAGAATTAGATAAAGAGGATGAGGAGGATGTAGATAAAGCAGAAGGGGAGATCCCAATAACCGCAGAATAAGATAATCCCCAAGAACCTCCTCAAGGCACAGATGAGGAGATTCCCACAAAAGAGGTGCAGAATCAAGAAGAAATAAATAAAGAAGTGGAAAGTGAAGTAGAACAGGAACAGGAAAAGGAGGCCACCCCTCCCAGACAAGAACATCAAGAAACTTCTTTTGACCATGCAACCAAACCTCCAACTCAACAAGTCACATCTCCACAAGAAGAGGAGGAGATAGGTTTGTTTGAAATGGAAGCCTATAAGTCGCTTGCATCCGATACAACTCCTATGTGGTTATCTAAGGCTATTCATACAAGGAAAAGGAGTAATAAGGAGAAAGAAGTCCAAGACTTCTTAGCTTTAGGGAGAGCATTTTAAGAGGAGCATGTAGCAAGGGCCATTGGAAAGCCCAAATAGTTGTCCCTTCTAAAACAAGCCTCAAGAGGAAATGACAACCGATGATTATTTGATGGAGGAAATAGATCTCGGGGTACCCACCAGGAAAGGAGAAAAGATATAGTTGCATCAGGCAATTGCAGCTATTTTCAAAAGAATGCGTAAGGATAAGGACATCAAAGTGAACCTAAGGACAAAAGTTGTAGTTTAAGGATATACGCAACTTGTGGGCGATATTGACCCCGTGGATCCTACTACTAGCTTACAAGCTACCCTAGAAGCTCAATGCCAATTTTCCCAAACATACCCATTTTTGAAAACTTGTATGGAGTGGCGAAAAGATATAGAGCAAATGGGTGAGAAAATTATAATAGTAGTGCTCATTTTGTACAAGTCTACAGCCGAGCAACTACTAATTTTGAAGGACATGATTTCAAATGAGGATGGTTTAGGCATAGAGGAAACTAGGCTGATGTGGGAAGACTTAATCCCAATTTTGAGAATAATAAAGAAAACTAGTGGAGATAAATTGATGGCAGCTTCTATTTTCGGGCCAAAAGATAGAAATTTGCCAAATGAATGGTCAAGAGCGATAAAGTTTATTGTAAAAGAGTACAAAAAGAAGAGAAATATTATTTGGGCTCAAAGAGAATCAATTAACACCCTCATGCAGTGTGCTGAAGACTTTGTAAAGGCACTCTCATGCATATTTTGGCAATCAAAGTAACAAGGGAAATTGAGAAGTATAGATGATATCATACAGGATTTCAAAAGCATTTTGCACAAAGCTAGAACAAAGGAAAGCATGGATTGGATGATGGGGGTAAAATATGAATTACCTTAGTTCGAAGATGTTAGTAAGAAGCTAAAGGTATTCGGGAGAAATCAACAAGTTCAGCTGAAGAACATGAAGACCCAGGACAACAATGAAATATGTGAAGTCGTGAATGCTTTTAATGTTCCCTTTCCAGAGCTTTTTGCACATCTCTAAATTTATAGAGATGAATTTTAATATCATTTTTACAGATGTGCAATCCCGTTTTTTAAAGTTATGGGCGATTTTCAGAACTCCAGTTTGTTGAGGAGAAACTCAAGAAAGTCACTGAAAATCTGGGCAAGCTGCACTTCAAACACCAGAACAAATCAAACTCCAAAATTTTAGGGCACATTTGGGCATTTTTCGGCTCGTTTTGAGTTGTAAACTTCATAAGCTAGTTGTCTATCCATTCCTTGATAGTTTAGGAGTAGTTTTGAGTAGTTCGTCTACTGTTTTAATTTTATTTTGCCCCAAGTTAATGCTCAAAACCCTAATTACAGGTTTCACAAATTTGTAATTCAAATCCTATTTAAACCCATTTTAGTTTGTAATAAGGGTTGGGAATTTTTCATTTGAACTCTATATACATTTGGTGTTGTAATCTCAGTGTGTAACAACTGCTGATCTTTGCGAATTTGAATGAAATTTCAAATTCAAGAGCCATTTGTGTGTTCATGAGATTTACTCAATCATTTTAGTTAGTTGGTATTAGCTATTGAATACTTGTTAGTTGGGATGGATAAAATGGTTGGATCTCACTGATTCTTGCTTTAGAGGATAAATTCGTCTTGCATATGCGTATGGTATGGCTTTGCAGTTTGATGAGTTTTGAGAAATAATAAGTTATTTCACTTTTCTTTGATGATAGCACCATGTTATTGTAAATTGTGGGTTTTAATTTAAGATATTCAATCTTACCTTCCTTGTACAACAAATTGGAGTATTTAAATGGTTGATGTCTGTGGTAGTTGTTATTTTGATTTAAATCTCTTGCAAACCTTTTATCTTTTGTGTTTTCTTTGGAATTTGAAGTTATTATACCTATTAGTTTAGTTTGGAATTCGATATTTGTTCGTGGATCTTGTTTTGCAGGTATTCTATATTTAAAAAACTCAGAAAATCGGTCAAAAGCAGCAAGTAGAAGCCTGAGATGCATAAACTCCAACAATAGCTTTTTCAAACCAGCAAAGGCCCACCTTGCGGTTTCTCACATAATTTTCTTTGACCTATCCAACGCGGCTGTGACCCAGCCTTCTGAAACCTTGGGAGTGATTAATGTCATTCCTTCAACAGATCGACTCTGATCTGCATGTCGCTGCCATTGTATAATGTAAACTTCACAGTCAACAAAAGTCAAACAACTTTCTCTAGAGCCAAGCAAGAAGGAAAAAGCTTCATCACTCTTCCACATTTACCTATAACTCAGAGTAGCAACAAGAGATGGAGCTAGATTGCTTTTAACTCAGTGTGATATGCCCCTGGCCCTATAGTGTGTATTGTGATATACTATTATGAGTAGTTGTCTTGCGACTACCTTAACTCTAAAATAAATTATATAATTATTATTATAATCATATATATATTTAGGTCATCTAGGAGTTAAATAAGTATCTAAGTCGGCCTAGGTGGTATCCAAGGCATAAGTATGGTACATATAGGATAGTTGTTATCATCATGTTGAGTATTGAGTTGTTATTGAAGACCATTCGAGGTATCCCCCTAGAAGTGGATTAGGAGGTTGCCCCCTCTAAGTGGAAAATTATTATCGAAATATTTGGAGCATGTTGGAGTTTGTGATCTTTTCAAGGACCTTATTAGGTCGGCCTTATTTGGATATGTTCCTAGTCAGCTTCCACTGGAAATGTGTATTCATGTATATATACACATCCAGACCCAATGTTTTATCAATGAAATATCAAGACATTACCAAAACAGTACAGTGTAGGGGCAGCATCACATGTTTTGGTCTTATTTTTCACATAGTTCTTGTCATCTTAAAGTTCAGTCTCTTTGCATTCCAGCTAGTTTCTAAAACAGGTCCTTTAAAGAATTTGCACAGCATCTTTGTGGGTAAGATTACTAGTACATGTGAAGAAAGAGAACCAGTTATTGTGGGAAACAAATTAATTGCATAATGGAGATTAGATGCTAAAAAGAGCAAGCAAGAACATAACCTTGAGAAGTATGGCTTGCATGTCAGAAGGCATCAACACCTAACAATTTTGTATTCATCAGCTGAGCACCAAGTTTGGAAATTGACCTTTAATTTGATTGAAGACTTGCTCTTGGCCCAAGAAGTTTGGCAATTGACCTTTAATTTGATAGCATCCGAGTGCTTCTTTGTTCCTTCACTATTTCATCTTCACATTCTAGTCTCCACTCACAGGTTACTTAGCAAGTCATGCAATGAGACCAAAACACTGAAATCGATTCAGATTCTGCCTTTTTCCCTTATGCAGCTGTGCCTTTATCTCTCAACCATATCTCCAGCCAAAACTAAGTTAGGCCTTAGAATCAGACTCATGGCGCAAGGAATGCTTTATTAATATCTTGGTCATGCATCGACTGCTAGACCAGCTATTATACAGCAGCATCATCTTTCGCTTTTCCAAATTTTACCACTTACCCCTGGGATGCTTAACTGCTTCCTTGCACCCTTAGGTCAAAGTTTTGGCTCGACTTATGACTTCTTTGCCACATTTAAATTTTTTATCATGTGCCAGGGTTATTATAACATTTATTTATTTTTAAAAGAATTTATTGAAGAGCCAAACTCTAATTGTGTTACACTGTTGCTGATTTATCCTTTAAATATAAAAATTCAAAGGATTCCTTTCTCTCAATGAAAGCCAGATAATTGTCATGGAGATTGCAAACACAAGCTACTTCCAAAGACACATAAAAGGGCCAAACTGCCAACCATGAACATGTTAAAAAGGAAGGCCAAAAAAATGCTGACTATCAGAAATTAAGAGCGGAACTACAAAATAAAGACTCAACTAACATACACAAGATATAAGGGTAATTCACCTGCAAATATGAAAAAATTACCAAAAGTACAGTTATTTAAATCGTGGGATAACAAATTGCTAATAAAATTATTAAAATTTAAACATATTTCATGTTTTGAATTTTGCCACTTGTTACACTAACATCCTAGGTATCTAATGCCACTCCGGAAGTACAGAAAACTGACAAGGTGGCTAAACAAGCTCATCAGTTGACCTAGCATTACATAGTGGGGACCAGTAGAAGTTTGACATAGATTTATATCCACCCGTAGTTGTTAAACCTGATGTAGAGCTTATTCCTCCTTGGAGGAAACAAGAAGAGTTCATGTCTATTATTTTGCAAGAGTATGGCAAGAAGTTGATTAATGTGGATAAACAGCTCCCTTGACTGAAAACTTGGTCTACCATGTAGCCTCCACTTATTCTGAATTTAACTTGCTTGCAGCTATCTGTTTGTTCTATGATTTGAGATGGTTTACTGTTATGTTTCCTTGAAAATATAGTCCAATGTTATCTTATTCTGAACAAAACAATCAGTAGTGATCTAGATAAGAAATCTAATTCATGTGTTACACTTACCATCAATGGCAAATTCATACTCTAGACCTTAAGGACTGACTTCCTGCTTTAACCAATGAGTAAATAATTTGAACATGTCTTCATTTGCCCCACTAGTTTCATGTGCCATTAAGAAATAAATTCCATTGAGAAACATTATCAATCTTACTTATACCTGACCATAACCAGACTGCTAGAAGATACCTTAAGACAGGTCTTAAGTTCAAGAAGAAATTAAAAACTAAAACAATTCTTAAATGCTAGCAATGGATAAGAGTGCTGGGGATGCCATATACGCAATGCATTGTCGAACTTGAGAGAAAAATTTCTTTAGTTGAATAACCTAATCAATATGACATTTCAAAATGCACTCTTTGCTCAAGTTCCAAAATGGTGTTTGGAAAAGAGTTCAAACAAACAAAGAAAATTTAGAAAATAAATAAAACAACTTAAAAGAGTTTATAGATAGAAAATATAACTTATATTGCAATGTCCACAATGACCAAGTGGCATTCAAATGAAACATTTAGGATAGCAACATCTAATGTCTCGCCTTCCCAAACTCTCTAGATTCTTATTTATAGGATGGAAATCTGTTCATGGAATGTCTTATGTAAACTTAGCAATCACCCCTGAATTCTTTGCAATTTTATACAAAAGTATTTTATAATCTATTATTAAAACTATGTGATTCATCAATAAACAGTACCACTACTAGCATCTCCATAGATAACAAGGTTATGGATTATGTGAACAGTAATCAACAGTGTAATCAATAATAGAGTGCATTAGTACCAGCTCTTTAACATCCTATGATAAGTTGCAGCAATTACATAATAAAAGCTCTTTAGCCATCTTTCTTCTGGGGTACTAATGCACTCTCTCATTAACATAATATTTTACACTATCTATATATCTAGTATTAAAAGCAACATGCATGGCAAATGCCAGAAAATACATCATACATGCCCATTCCACATGAACAGAAGATAGATAGCAAATATAAAAAAGTTATTCTGAATAAGACTGTATAAAATAGTTGACATACAAGAGATGTCATTGCTTTTAGATACAACAGCTTTAGGAAGTTTAACATACCACATGTATTGCTTCCAAGTACGACTAATGAGAAACATTCCAGTCATATTGATCAGAGAAGTATAACAGACTCCAAAATGAATTCTGGAAATCAATGAAGAAACAGATTGAACAATATTGCACAAAAAGTTGACATAACAATGGTGAAAGGACTAAGAGGCACTCCACTATATAACAACATTAATAGCAAGGTTTGAAGGGTGGATCATCAATAAACTAAAAATGAAAGGAGAAAAATCCTGCATGCATGAATCAGGATAAAACAGTTATTGCATAAGTTGCGTCAATATAAAATATTCTCCATGCAAAATAGATAAAGAAACAAGGTTGTGTTTATGTTAATTCAATACATAAAAGAAAACAAACTTGTAAGGCACTACCTTGATCCCCATCATGAGCTGCCAAAATTTCAGGAGGAATCCCTTGCATTCCAAATATATCAATCTCTGTCGACTCCCTATCAGGTTTAGCATTTGGTACCCTGGAGCATCAGTTTAAAGAAATGTTAGACATCACACAATTGTATACAATTACTCGTATCTAAGTTACAAAAACATTACATAAGGAAGCCTTCTGTTGATATATATTTTTGTTCTGAAAATATACACTCGTGTCAGTACAAGAAAATAAGACAAACTTTATGGTTTTACTTTTCGCAAATATGGCAATTATGACAAATGATATTAGGTGAAGATATCTTTATGGACTCTGAAGGAAGATTCAATATAATTATTATAAAAATTTCTCATATGCAAGGTATTATTATTTTCCAAAAAATTTATTTTGTTATTATGTGATAGGTTTGTAGCTTTAGATGCAACAATGCTAGCCTCTTTTGTCTTTCCCCAGTCCTATGGCATGATCTTTTAGTTCACTGCCATGTGGGGCAAAAAAAAATTGAAGTAAATAGATATTGAATTTTTTTAGCATGGCCCTTAGATCTGACAAGGGACCAATATTTGAGCTTAAGAGTCACTTAGTTCACCAATATCCCCCAAGGAAGGTGACTTTCTTATTTTGCATGGGAAGTTCTGTTTGCTTTAATAAGGAAGTGCAGTCTAGTCCTTTAACTAATTCAAATCATCCCTCTAATCAATTCCTTTAACATTTCATTCCTAGGAAATTTTAATCAAAAACTATGCCGACTTAAGGCCTTAATATGTGAGTCATGCGAACTTAGTTATTAGGAGTTCAAAGAGAGTACAAGCAGCATGTCTTTGCCAGGGAGTACAGGCACAAAATTGTGAAATAGTGCTAATGTATCATCAATCACCAACTTCACAATAAACCAAAGGAAGAAAGGGAGAAGATAGAAAATCTGCAATACCTGACTAGTAGAGGGACAACAACAATTGCAAATCGGTAACAAAGAAACAGGTGATAACTGCAGTCCGCTCAGCGAGTATGGAGCGCACTGCATGAACACAGAACACATGGTAGATACCAAATAACAGGTATTGAATCACTATTGATGCAAGGGAGATCTGAGTATGTCAATAGAGAAATCCTAGCAATAGGGAGTGCCTATAAATACCCTTTTACAGCTATTATTATAAGATACTAGACATAGGGAGGACAGAATAGGCAAATCTAGTAGAGAGGACAGAAGAGGTAGATCTACAAGAGCTGGAATGCTGAGAACTGTTGAAATCATACAAATATTGAGTTAAAAGTTTGGAAAGTGAAAATCCATGGAGATGTAACTACTTACAAGATAAAGGGAAGCAGGTGGATAAGCTAGGTCTGAGGCATTGTCAATTGGCATTGGATTGTGTATTGTATCATTTTTTTATTTTAATCCCAAAGGCCAGTAATCCCATCTATACTGGTGACTCTAATAGTACAAGAATCCTCATTTCACTTTTGTTGTTGAAAATATAAATTAATGACTGCTTTCTTTCTTTCTTTGCCTAGGTGATGCTCCAAGTACTCTATGCACTGCAGGTGAGATGTCCAACAAAGGATCCTACGCTTTGGTAGTCAAGAGGCTGATGTATTTCAAGTACTTTTAAACAAAACATTTTGGTTCCATTATAGGGACCCATCTTTTGGAGGAAGCTAGATCACTAATTGCCAAAAGTTAAGTCCAAGGATGGCTAAATTGCGACATCTAGAAATTTCTTATGAAGTACTAGATAAACTAATTTCAGTGTTCGGAAGTCAACTTGTGAAAATTAGTTGCAGAGTAGAGGCTAAACCAGCCATGGAAGAGATTGAGTTGATGATCAGAAAGCAGTGCAAAGCCTTGCAGACGACAATAGAAATATGTTGCATCAAAGAGTGGTCTGTTGCAGTGGGATAGCACAAATTGGCAGTAGTTGGGTGTAAGCAGAGGCTTACTATTGAATGCAGATTGCATTAGTACAAGTTAATGAGAAGGATAGGAGAAAATATACTCTAAATGCCACAATATCATGGAATGATAAAACTAACAATGCAGAGGCACGCATCTAAAGGTGTGAGATTACGTGCAGAGTAAAAGGTAATGGTAACAATGCAAAAAGTGACATTATCTGGAACCACTTTGTAGGGGAGAATGGGTAAAGGTTATTGCAAGCTTGATCTAAATTGGAGCTGCAACAGCTGTCAGCAGTTGAAGCAACAGTTTCTAAAAATGAATTCAAACATTTGGAAATGAACCAAGAAAACATATTATCAATGCAAGAAATTATAAGGGAGATGCAAGTGAGTGTGAATTTGAAAGCATACAACACCAGATTAAAGGAATTAATGGCAAAGTTAATTTTGTGGATAATGAAGATTGACATAGATAAAGGTTTATTAATGGACTAGTTAAGAAAGTGAAGAGGGAAGTGAACAAAAGAGTTCATGCAACAAAGAGATAGATGTTGGAATCAGCATTAAGAGCAAAATTAGACCTGAAATAGAACAATAGTAGTGCAAGATTGAAAATTGAGACACAAATAACAGAGATGATGAAGTGACTAGTCAATTGAGTGCCTCAGGAAAGTGACAAGAAGATGAAAGCTAGAGGGAATCAGACGATGGTCAGTGAAGAGAGATCAGACATTGCGTCATTGGTTGAAACGATGAATATAAGGAAGCAAATTGTCCTTTGATAAAGAAGATTGAAAAGGTATCAATGAATAATTTGTCCTTTGTGAGAGTAATACACATAACACCAAAGATAGCAGAATGCTCAAGGAGTTCAATGACTTAAAATGGGTTGGTGCAAGGAAGCTGGACACTAGCATGAATCCGGGAAATGAAAAAGGCTAGTGCCAGTCAAAGCATAAAAAGGTAATGAATATGATGCTATATTTGTGGCAGTGAGGAGCGTGGATGACAGAAATACAATAACTTTCTCTACCATTGTCATTGCAAGAAGGCACATGGGATAGATGTGTCCCCAGATTTGATTAAGACAATCACAAGGCAAAATTTGGCAGAAGCAAGCATATGTTAAGTAGAGAAGACTAGCAATGATGACATAACAAAGGTCCAATTGGTAACATGATCAAGGAAAGCATATAAAGAGCCCCAACTAGCAGTGAGGTCAACTGATACAAGTGATGATGAAGAGCGAGAAAAGTAAGAAGTGCTGAACCAAATTCCAATGTGCCATGGGAGCCAAGAGGAGATATGATTGCCAAAAGTGGCATGTTGTGATGGTTAAGTTGTTGTGTTGTTGTTCTTGCCATCAAGGTTCAAACCCATTGGAAATGAGGTCCCCCATTTTTGTGGCCTCACCGGTTCATAGCTATGGGTCAAAGCATTTACCCTTGAAAAAAAAAAGCGGAGATATGATAGCTTCCAAAGAAACAGAAATAAAGCAATGCCAAATCTGAGTAAGGAAGCACACTTGGCCATGCTCAAGGAAATACTGGATCTAATGCAAAAGGCAGGTCTAATGAGAGAGTTAAGAGGAATGTTAGAAAGTAGTATAGGCAGTGGTCTATGCAGGCATTATGAAGAAATGATAAGAGTTCAGCCAAGAAAATCTTAATCATAAATGTGTTCTTCAATGGTTAAAGAATTCGTGATATACTGATTGATACTAAGACAAAGGTAAAGGTATCAATTAGTCATATGTTGGAGTTGGGAGGCAATGGTAAGAGCTTGGAGGCAATACTAAGCCCATATTATCCCTCCCCGTATTTGTTGTTTATGGCAAATAACTGATGTGAATTCTTAAAGCAAATGAAGTAAGGATAACAGACATTAAGTTTGTTATACATGTTAAGTCATTGAACTTGCAGAGATTCATAATCATGATATCATCCTACTCTCCTTAAAATTTCATGGTGTTATCTGAACAATTTAGATATGTGATTCAAAAACAGTACATGACATTCCACAATGGGCAGCAAAAAGTAACTATTCCATTTGATCGTAAACAAGATACAGAGTGTGGGATAAAAAATGTTGTAAGCAAAGATTCTCCAAGTGTAGCAGATAAGCCAGTGGTAGAGACCATAGTGGCAATGGAAGAGTGCAAAACCCATGGGATACAAAGGACACAATTGGTGTCAATGGAAGGCGCGTATAAAAGAGTTGATCTATAAGCTAGGACAAGGCAAAATCATTTGGGTCAAGAAAGCAGCAACGTCGACCAAGAAGATCCTAAGAATCAGTAAAAGAAGAATAGTTAAGCTGCCAAGTTTTGATAGCACCACAAAAGAAGAGAAAATTGTCAACAAGTTTAAAGAATTAATGCTAACTCAATGGTGGGTAACACACAAGGAAACTACGCAAAATTGGTGACAAAGTGAGAAAACCTTTAAGTAAAAAGTCTCTTTATGCGGTTATAACATCATTAAGTGGATGCTAAGGTAAGGAATAATGGACAAACTAATACAAAGATCCGTGTCCAAGAGTGTCAAGAGTTGCAGTGACAGAGTGAAAGAGCAATAGCAATGGTGATGTAACCACATGAATTATACTAAACACTTGTCATGTAACTAACATGAAATATTTTTAGCTGACCGATCACAAAAAACCAAAGTGAGGAAAGATGAAGGAGGATTTTTGTTTGGCTTTTACTTTGGGCAACAATTAGGAGTGACATGTGAGGGGTACTTGGGGAAAGGAAACTCAAAGAGTACGGCAAGAAAAGAGTAAAAGGCACGATACAATAAGGAGGTGCAATTTTGATGCAGAAGCATCTTGGGTTCTTGGCAATCTTGCATCAACCAGAAATATTTGTTTTTTACAAGTTCATTCTTCATGTTTCTTTCAGCATTCGATCAATTTGAATCCTTTGAAGATGCGAACCTGTTGGTGTGTTCATGGATCCTTTTTGAACCTTCTCCTAGGTTCGCATCCTTTTTGGTTTCTTCGCGTATGAGATCTTGCAAATTCTTGGTGGAACTTAACTATTCTTCACATTTCACGACCAGTTTGCATTTCCCGATCTCGCAAAAGATTTTCCCGATCGGCAAAGTTTAATGGCACATTTCTCGATGATAACACGTTTGTGGCGAAATTTTGACGGATCGCGTTTCATGTTGCATCAATTTAATGAAGGTCCTTATGATTTGGGTCCTGTCCTATATTTGTAATACGTTTTCTTCTCATTGGGGAATGTAATCTTTCTTAGGCCAACATGTGGCTTGCGAAGGCTTTATAAGCTCTTGTAATTGTTCCCTTTAAGTATCACAAAAGATACAGAAAGAGGAAACATTTGTAGAACTCTGTAGTGAGAATTTAGAATAGATAGTATAAAAAGATAACCTACAAAAGGTTTGTAAAACAGGCATGCATGCCTGGAGTGTATGACTGCATGTTGCAGATCCTTTGTATTTGATTCTCTAATAATAAGAAGCTTGATCTTGCATTCTCTCACCTATTGTTTTTTGTATTGCTTTTGTTGTATGACTCTTGCAACAAGGATTGGGCTGAACTCTTTGAGTTCCCTCTATCATTGTCTGCATCAAGTGGTATCAGAGCAAGTTTTCAATTCTGTAGAGGCAGATCGTGGTTCCTGAGCTGCAAAGTCCTAGGTTGATTTGTTGTGGGGTGGCAAAGAGAGTATCTGACCCTCAATTGTAGAGAATTTGTAGAAGATGGCTCACAGAAGAAATGCTAGAGGTGGAAGGAGAGATGTAGATCCAATTGTGTTGGATATGTTACGACAAATTGCAGCTAGATTAGAAGTTGTGGAGACATCCCAAAGGAGAGGTCGACACATTGAAGATGTGAGTGATGAAGAGGAAGAAAGAACTGAAGAAGCAACTAAAGAGGGTGAAGAGCAACCAGAGCTTGAACAAGGAGATGACAGATTTATAAAATCCCTAACTAGGGTCAATGCAAGACCACATTTCAATCCACCTAATTACAATGGTAAGTTGGATTCAGATGAACTACTTGATTGGATCACAGAGATGGAGAAGTACTTTGATTATGAAGGGACAGATGAAGACAAGAAGGTGAAATATGCTTGCACAAAATTGAGAGGACATGCATCCTTATGGTGGGAACATTTGCAGATTGAGACAAAGAAGGGGTAAGGATAAAATTAAGTCATGGGATAGGATGGTGAACAAGTTGAAAGCTAAGTTTTTGTCTGCTGATTACCAAGTGAGTTTGTTTAGGAAGTTGCAAAATCTAAAGCAAAAGGATATTAGTGTGAAAGAGTATGGTGAAGAATTTTATAGATTAGATATCAGATCTGGACATTCAGATGATGATGTTGAAAGGGTTGTGATGTACCTGAATGGTTTGAAGCCAAAGAGGAAGAGGTGGAAGATTTCAGAGAGGAAGAACCTCGGGTGGAGGAAGAACTTATTCAAATTAGAATAAGGGTAAGATAGAATTCAAAGAGGAGAATTCATACTGAAGATATGATAGAAATTTCCAGAGAGGAGGTGGATCGCATAACTATAGGAAGGATGACAGAAGAGTGTTTAGAGGAACTTGTTTCAAATGTGGATGAAATCAAGCCTTTGAATGTACTCATGGAAGTTCAGGCAAGAAGACTGAGAGCAATGGTAGAAATGCTTTTGTGGTAGAAGAATCCAAGGAACCTTTGAATAGCCGAAAGATGGAGAAGCCCTAATCGTAAGGAGAGTCCTATGTCATGAAGAACCAGACCAAGAGTCATTGTTGCGGAGAAGTTTGTTCAAGACAAGATGCAAAGTTGAAGGAAAATGTTGCAAAGTAATTATTGACAATGGTAGCTCGAACAACCTAGCTTCTGAGGAACTGGTGAGCAAGTTGCAGTTGCAAAGATTGAAGCATCTGAAACCCTATCAGATTGCCTAGATAAAAGATGACCATAAGGCACTATTAAGTGAGCAATGCCTTGTGAAATTGAAAATAGGATCTTATCATGATGAAGTTCTTTGTGATGTTATGCCTATGGATGTGTGCCATATTTTGTTAGGAAGGCCTTGGCAGTATGATAAACAAGCTTTGCATAATGGGAGGAAGAATAGGTATTACCATTGTTGCAAATGGCATGAAGCAAGTGTTGTTACCTTTAGTTGACTCCTGAGAATGAGAATTATACCAGTGTTAGAGTTTGTTTGGTTGAAGGTAGGAAATTCTTGGATGGCTTGAAAAATGATAATGTCTTATGCTTTGATTCCTAGGAAGCCTGGTATAGTGTTAGTAGGAGAGCAACCTGAAGAAATAAGAGAATTGTTGAGTATAAGGACATAATCTCAGATAATGTACCAGATGGATTTCCACCTATAAGAAGTATTAGTCATTGCATGGATCTGATTCTTGGAGCAAGTTCACCTAATAAAGTAGCACATCGGATGACACTAGCAGAGAATGAAGAATTGAATAGACAAGTGCAAGAGTTGTTGCAAAAAAGGTTTGATCTGAGAAAGTTTGAGTCCTTGTGTAGTACCTACAGTATTAGCACCAAAGAAAAATGGAGAATGGAGAATGTGTATTGATTCTAGAGTCATTAACAGGATCACAGTAAAAAACCAATTCCCTTTGTCTAGAATGGATGATATAATGGACTATTTAAGTGGAGCCAAATATTTTACCAAGATAGATTTGAAGGGTGGATATCATCAGATCATAATTAGAGAGGGAGATGAATGGAAAACTGCATTTAAAACGAATGAAGGATTATATGAATGGTTGGTAATGCCCTTTAGATTGTCTAATGCGCCAAGTACTTTCATGAGGTTGATGAATGAGGTATTGAAGAAATTCTTGGGTAAGTTTGTAATTGTTTATCTTGATGACATTCTGATTTTTAGTAAGAGCAAAGAAGATCACTTGTTGTATCTGAGACAAGTAATGCAGAGATTAAGGGAGGAAAAGTTGTTGATAAACATCAAGAAGTGTTCTTTCATGAGAGAAGAAATAGTGTATTTGGGGTTTGTGATATCTGTCGAAGGATTGAAGATGGATCCTGAGAAGGTTAAAGCAATCTTAGAATAGCCTACACCTATGAATGTTGGAGAAGTGAGATCATTTCATGGATCGGCAAGTTTTTACCGAAAGTTCATTAGAAATTTCAGTTCGGTTTGTAATCCTATGACTGAGATAACGAGGAAGGACAAAAAAAAATTCAAGTGGACGCATGGAGCACAAAAGAGTTTTGAATTGGTGAAGCATAAAGTGACTGAACAGCCTATATTAGCCCTACCTAATTTCAATAAAGTTTTTCAAGTGGATTGTGATGTGAGTGGAAATGCAATAGGAGCAGTGTTGACTCAAGAGGGTAGACCAATTGCCTATTTCAATGAAAAGTTGAATGATGCCAAGAGAAGATATTCAATCTATGATTAGGAATTTTATGCCATAGTACAAGCTTTGAAGAAATGGAGACATTACTTGTTGCCTAAGGAGTTTGTATTGTACACCGACCATCAAGCATTGCAATATCTGAACAGTCAAGGTAAGTTGAATCAAAGACATATGAGATGGGTTGAATTCTTACAGAGTTACACCTTTGTGTTGAAACATAGGAGTAGTAAAACAAATAAAGTTGTTGATGCTTTGAGTAGGACCTTGTTGACAGAGATGAGAATTGAAGTATTGGGATTTGATGAACTGAAGACTTTGTATGAAGGTGACCCTGACTTTTCCGAACCTTGGAAAGCTTGCAGAGAACCTACTATAACAGACCAAAGCGAATGGTTGGACTATTTCATTCAAGATGGTATGTTATTCAAGGGAATTCAGTTGTGTACACCTAGAAGTTATATGAGGGATAATTTGATTAAAGAGAAGCATTGTGGGGGATTAGTTGGATACTTTGGTATGGACAAGACAATAGCTATAAGTGAGAATTACTTTTGGCCTCAGATTTATAAGGATGTTAGGAAGTTTGTTCAAAGTTGCAGAATTTGTCAAGTTGTAAACGGAAGAAGTCAGAATACTGGATTATATACACCTTTAATAGTGCCAACAAGACCTTGGGAGGACATTAGCATGGATTTTGTACTAGGGTTACCGAAGACATAAAGAGGTAATGATTCTATATTTGTGATAGTGGATAGATTTTCAAAGATGGCTTATTTCATACCTTGTAAGAAGACAACAGATGAAGTACACGTAGCTGACTTATTTTTCAAGGAGATTGTGAGGTTGCATGGATTACCTAAGAGTATAGTTTCAGACAAAGATAGTAAGTTTGTTGGTTATTTTTGGAGGACACTTTGGAAAAAGATAAAGACAGAATTAAAGTTTAGCTCTACATTTCATCTGCAAACAGATGGATAAACAAAAGTAGTGAATGGGAGTTTGGGTAACTTACGAGATGTTTCGTTGGAGAAAAGACTGGAAATAGAGATTTAGTTCTAGTGCAAGCAGAGTTTTCTTATAACAATTCAGTGAATAGAAGTACAGGGAAGACACCATTTGAAGTAGTTATTGGTTTTAATCCTAAACGAGTATCGAAGTTGAGGGATATCAGTCATGAAGACAAAAGGAGTGTAGAAGCAGAAGAATTTGCAGAATATGTGAGTAGCTTGCAAAACCAAGTTAAAAAACATTTGGAGACGGCGAATCAAACATATAAGGAGAAAGTAGTTATGAAAAGGAGACATAAGGAATTTCAAGTAGGGGATGAAGTGTTGGTATATCTAAAGAAAGGAAGGTTTCCTATTGGAACAGATAACAAAGTGAAGATGAGGAAGTTTGGACCATGTAAGATCTTGAGGAAATTTGATTATGGGAATGCATATGAAGTGGAGTTCCCAGATGATATGGATATTTCACCTATATTCAATGTTGTAGATTTGTCTGAGTATCATGAATCAGATTTTCATAACTGTGATGAATCAGATATTGAGCAGTCATCCAAAGAAGCAAATGGATGAGATAGCAAAGATTTTGGATAGTAGAATTGGTCGGAGCACAAAAGGTAAACAGTATAAGGAGTATCTTGTCAAGTGGAAAGACAGACCAATGGAGGATTCTTCATGGATTTCTCAGGCTGAAGTTGACCATTTTGGTTTCCCTTTGGCCCCAAGAAAGTGAGAGGCTCACTTTTCAAATAACCCCGGGTGTCTGATGTAGGAGCATCTTGGGTTCTTGGCAATCTTGCATCAACCAAAAATATTTGTTTTCTACAAGTTCAGTCTTCATGTTTCTTTCAGCATTCAATCAATTCGAATCATTTGCAGCTGTGAACCTGTTGGCGTGTTTATGGATCCTTCTTGAACCTTCTCCTAGGTTCGCATCCTTTTTGGTTTCTTCGCGTATGAGATCTTGTAGATTCTTGGCGGAACTTAATTGTTCTTCACGTTTCACGACCAGTTTGCATTTTCCAATCTCACGAAGGATTTTCTTGATTGGCGAAGCTTAATGGCACATTTCTCGACGATAACACGTTTGTGGCCAACCTATTTGAGGGATCATGTTTCATATTGCATCAATTTAATGAAGGTCCTTATGATTTGGGTCCTGTTCTATATTTGTAATACTTTTTCTTCTCATTGGGACATGTAATCTTTCTTAGGCCGACATGTGGCTTGCAAAGGCTTTATAAGCTCTTGTAATTGTTCCCTTTAGGTATCACAGAAGATGCAAAAAGAGGAAACATTTGTAGAACTTTGTAGTGGGAATTTAGAATAGATAGTATAAAAAGATAACCTACAAAAGGTTTGTAAAACAAGCCTGTATGCTTGGAGTGTATGACTGCATGTTGCAAATCCTTTGTATTTGATTATCTGATAATAAGAAGCTTGATCTTGCATTCTCTCACCTATTGTTTTCCGTATTGCTTATGTCGTGTGACTCTTGCTGCAAGAATTGGACTGAACTCTTTGAGTTCCCTTTATCCTTGTTTGCATCAGTTTATTTTAGGATTGAAGCTCAATGATGCAAGAGAAATGGTATCAAGGGAAGCACAAGTTTGAAACTTCGGTGCCTAAAATTGCTTTAAGGCATTGGGTTGAGATTTCCAGTTGAAAATGGATGGAATGCCAATATGGGAGGGACCAATGGTCCAAAATCTTTACTTAAAGAAAGTTTACAAGGCAAAGGACAACAATGTCAAGGTTGGGTGGAAAGGCATGCCAAGAGGATGTAGTTCGACAACCTGATAAGGATAAAAGGGAAGGTAATGATGGATGGGACAGCATACCAAGATGAACAACTGCAAAAATATGTCTCCTATATCACTCAAAAACTCAAAGAAATGACCCATAGAGGACACATAGAGAACAACACTTAGGCAAAGTGACAAACAAAGAACCACACAAGGATTTCTTAGATCAGTTATAAACTACGGGAAAAATGAGTGTTAAGTACACAACTAAACTAGGACTCAATGTAAAATTTGGCACCATAGGATTGAGTCCCTAAAAGACCCAACAAAATTGTAGTGAATATTTAATAGGAGGAGCAAATGATGCCAAGGGATGTGTGATCCTGCTTGCGGAATGAAGGATACAATTGCAAAGTTACAAAGACCTATGCTAAAACCATCACAACACCGATGGAAGAGCTGTAGAAGAAAGACAATAAAATTTTATTGGGAGAAGACACAAAAAGAGGCCTTCATGATACTAAAGGAGAGGCTGGCAAAAAT
Source organism: Chamaecyparis obtusa (assembly GCA_027943335.1). Taxonomy (NCBI): domain Eukaryota; kingdom Viridiplantae; phylum Streptophyta; class Pinopsida; order Cupressales; family Cupressaceae; genus Chamaecyparis; species Chamaecyparis obtusa. The sequence continues at coordinate 1,366,126 of BSBK01000596.1, forward strand.
CCCTATCTTGATAATTCCAAATAGGCATTGTGGTACCATGGCTAGAAAAGGGAAACATAGAACATCTAATCTGCTTTACAAGCAAGAGGTCATCACAGGCAAAGAGGAATTATTACAACAGCAAGGGAGGCATTGAGGATTATATATGCCTTGCAGAAGTTTAAGGCATCTATGCTGGTGACAACCATTGTCTTCTATACAAAGCATGAGGCATTGAATATTAAATAAGCTAATTCTACATGGGTGGATATATCCACAATTGATTTTAGTTTAGAATTTTGACTTTGAGGTAGTGAAGTATAGGATCACTAGCTTAATCACACACCCCAGCACATTTGGCATAGAGAGTCATGCCTCATGTAAGAGACACATCTATCCACATATGTTATCTATTTGAAGATCTCTAGATCCATAAATTTTACATAGAGAAAATATATTAAAAGTTCTCCTTTCTCAGCAATGCTCTCCAAGCCTATAGGTAGTTGGTCTATAAACAGATTTAATTTCAATGTGAATAAAGCATTTTGTTCACAGGCACATTACCCAATTTCTTACGATGCTCCATAGCCAGGTGGCTAATGGAGGTCTCCAGGCAAATAATAGACAATATCAGGGGACCGCTTTGCTAAGAAAAACAAGCATTCTTGAGGTCTTATTCCTAAATGAGAACAAAGGATCCGACAATAGCAATATATCATTTCAAAAAAATCTCTTTGAAAAAGAAAAATTAATGGATTAGAATAGAAAACTTTTAACATCTACATGGTCAAGGAAGCTTATGAGATAGTAAACCCATTTACTCGGCTGTTTTAGCTTTGTGAAGTGTCAATCCTCCACAATTTAGTTTATAATGAGCTCTCCCATTCTCTCCACCCGATCTTCATTAAATAAATCTTGAAAAGAAATCACTATTAAACTACTTCTGCAACTGATCCTGATGTCATTCTACGCTTTGCAGTCTAAAAACAATGAATTACATGACAGTAGTATGATATTTACAACCACACAATTTACAATAGCTGTTGTGGACCTTCACAAATGGAGAAAACTTAAAAACCCTATGCTCACTTTCCATCTTAAAAAAACTTCGAATTGTTCGTGCAAAAATATCACAGCTGTATTTTCAAATTACTTAAAAATGGCTTTCTGCGGAAATCTACGATCAAAGATCTCTAGGAAATAAAGATGACTTACTTAGTTATGGACTCTTTGTGTACTTGCATAACGTGGATGGCCATGCCCCCGGCCGTTGACAGCTTCTTATGACAGAAATGACATTTAAAATGTTTGGCCTTCTGATGCTGCACTAATATTTTTTCGTCGTCAAACTCTCGCTCGCAGTAATAACACCACACTTTGGCAATCTTTTTCTTCTTCTTCCCCATAATCTAAGCCGTGAATCTTTGTCGAGGAAAGAGATTGCAATTCCAGAGAGCTCCCAGAATACACGGATGAGGAAGAAAGAGGGGAAGAGTAATGCCGACGAGAGTTTCTATGGAAATTCTGTGAAAGGGAGTTCTGTTTTTTGTATTATTCGATTTTCATTTATATATGTTTTTTTGGGATTTGATTATTTATTAAGAAAATTGGTGTTTTGTATTTTTTTAATGTTAAGACATGCAATTAAGTGGTTATTTATAATTATTGGGAATAAGTTTTGGGTAATAATGAGTTGAAGTGGATTATTATTATTTTTATTAGTCTCTGCTTTGTTATTTATAGGCAGATACAATTATCTTTTATTAGTTTGCAATTCTTTCTCAGACATTTGAATTTATTTCTAATGTTATGTGTAATGTTTTAACAGTGGAATTTATATTTTCAAAAAATACAAAATTCTAAATTTTTTATTGGACTAAAGTATTTTTCCTGAGGGTAAAAATAATTTTTAGATTGGTAAATACCAACAAAAAAAAATGGTGGACAGTTGTTTTGTTGCATTCTCCCATTCACGTGGCTTGAGTATGGTCGAGGACGGTTTCATTAATACACATTTAAAATTTTCAGTTGGCATTATTAATACCATAGTGCAAACTCTATGAAAGGGCAAGTGTTTTTAAATGTTTATGCATATATTTTTCTTATTTGGTTCATGCAACTGTAGAGGTAAGGTTTTTCAGCATTTCTATGCAACTCTTCATTTTCTTCAGAACCTCAGACGTAAGTTTCATTGCACTTCATTGAATCATTTTGTTGCCAAGTTTTGAATTTAGTTTAGTTTTAGCCATTGTTTGTCCTCATCATTTTTAGTATCTGGGGTTCATTTTGAATTTGATTTGATTTTAATGATTTATTTCTTTTTAAATTTGGGCATTTAGGGTGTTATTTGCTGCCATTTAATAATTTTGTGTTAATGATTAAGCTCCGCAAGTTTTTACCCCTATGATTTTTTGAAGCTTGTGAGATGTGGTATATATTTTACGAATTCTGCTATTTCAAATATGGTTTGAAAATGATATGTTTTAGAGGATGTGGACGCAATTGGGTTTTCTTATTTTTAGGGTTGCGGGTGATCTTGAACCTATTATGCAGTTCATATTTGTTGAAAGAGACTTGTTTTTTTAAGAAAATTAAATTCCTGAAGCATATCCCTGTGATCTGTAGATATTCGCAAGCAACCTGATCTGAATTGTTGCAAGGGGTTGACTTGGTATTTAGTGCACTGTAGCTAGTAGCATATGATTGCAATGCCAACCTTTCATCTCTAGTCTGTAGAAATTTGAAAGCTACTTGATCTGAATTGATGCTAAGGAATTTGACATGATATTTTCAATAACAGTTTTGCTCGTCGCATATGATTGCATTTCCACCCATTTACCTTTATATATCATACAAACCCTATGCATATAGAAATTTGTGTTTAAGTGGTGAACTGGGTATTCGAAAGATAAACTCCTTAAGCATTTGTTTGAAATTTATAGAAATTTGCGAGAACCCTGATCTTAATTGTCGTAGAGGTACCAGGTATTATATTTACAATCATGACTTTCACATTTAGGATACAACCACAATGCCCCAACAATTTGTGTGTAGAGATATATAGATCCCATGTATATATGAACCCAGCAAAGTGATAGTCTGATAAGTCGTGTAATGATTGTTCTGATCAAATTATAAAAACCCTTTATTTCATTATGTATATTCAACTTAACTATGACATATATTTAGCATCCAAGAACCTGTGGTTATTATGATAATCATTTTCTTGGAAACTAAAATCATAATAGGAATTTCCTTATTTTTCCATGTTTTTGTCAGATTATGAAGAATACCATGTTGTTTTGCAATGCAATTTCTCTTCCTTGCAGTTGTTGCGATGTGACACAAAGACATTTTCCTTAAATGTTGTTTGCTACTATTTTCTTTAATGTTTCGATAAGAACTGTGGTTTGTATTACACTAAGCATTTTCTTAGAAAGGAAAAATCATAATAGAAATTTCATTCTTAGGAGGCAAGCTTCATGTCGTAGCTTCTTTGTTTCTCTATTAATAAACATGTTCAACTCATAAATATTCTGTGTATAAATATTCCATTTTATCAGTCATTTAGGCCTCATCAAATTGTGTTGTGATTTCTTTGGAATGTATTTTGTCAAGTTTTTACGATCTAATTTGGCATTGACCTGTCTTTGTCATGAACAATTTGTCTCAGGGTATCGACCAACTGTGCTCTTTGTAGCCGTTTGGCTTCTATCACAGTGACAGTTGTAATCGGGGCAAGTAGTTTTTGATTGGTATTTTGTTAAGGGTAGGTATTTTCTGGGTGAAAATATCAAAGTTGTTTCGATTTTTAGTGGGGATGTGCTGGATTATTGGTATTAATGATACAAATATGGTGAATAAGCTGAAAATAATAAATTCTATCTAAGTTTGATTTAATAACTAGAAAGTAATTACTTTTCTTTTTCCAAACCGGTCGACTTGTATTGCATAGTAGCAACTGAGACCCACAACCGACAAATAATGATATGCAAAATTTGATCATATTATTCTAACCACTAGATCATATTCTCAGAAGGTGTATTTAGTTTTTCTCATATTTTATATATTTCATAGAGACATATGTCTGAGATTCAAGCCACAATACTAAATGATACAATGTATAAAGGGGTTTAGATTTTAAAATGATAAAGAAGACTTACAAATCTTGCAGGTTCGTTAACGTACTCAGGTCTGGTATTTATGCATTTAGTATGTTGAAGCTGAGATTTCTGCGTAGAATAATATATTTAGTTTCAATGTTTGAAGTTTAGATAAAGCACCAAAGTTTTCCAACTGTCCAGTAAGCAAGTTGTTATGCAAGTCCCTACAACAGTTAAGAGTAATTGATTGCTTAGCTTAAGAAAGTCTCAAGCTGTCAATGTGAAAAACAAAACTAATTTAGACTGATACTACATAGCACTATGAAAATTGACCAAGGAAGAAATCGACACATATAATTTTTTAAGGTCTAGAAGGCCTCCAAAAGCAATGGAAATCAGTCCCTCTAGATTCATGTTTGAAAGGTCCCTATAACATGAATTATTGTTCTGCTTACTTTGTTGCTTGATTTGCTCCTACCTCCTATGTCTTTGATCCTATGTCTTTTTACTTTGATGTCGGGTATTGATCTGGAAGGGATGTGGCCTCTCAAACTCGAAGGTAGGTAACCCCTATTTCTGCTCTAGCTGCCTTTGCTCCTGTAGAACTGTTTCCCATGCTACCGGCTCATTTTATCAGTGCCAAGAAACTGGCTTACACATTTTGCATACATGTCTACCCGGGCAGTTTTAACACTTGATGAAAGATGACATGCCATGTTTAGAGGAGAGTGCAAGATGTGGAAGCACAAATAAGACACTTGCACTTTTGACCAAATGCCATAGCTTCCCCCTCTAAACTAAATTATAGAATGTTGGCTAGAATACCAATGATATTCGCCCCCTGTGGGGCCTGCCAGATAAAGATGAATTATTTTGTTTTAAACATTATTGGTTCTTAGATTTCATGTGCACACAAAGACAAAGGCTTCAATGTAAAATATTAAATTCTTAATTCAAGTCATTTTCAAGGTTAACAACAAATAATTCATCTTGTTTTTAATTTAATCACAACTTTTGTACAATTTTTTCCATATTTATTATTAGATATATATAACATATAATTATAACTATCTAAATATGTGTTTAATTAAATAAATAAAATAAAATTCAACTTTTATTTTAATATAATAGATATAATATAAATAATTAATTATATTAATAATAAGAAGTTTCTATAATCTATTATATATTAATAAGCTTTTAATAATTATTTATTTAAAATAAAACTCTTAGTAATTATTTTTATCTTTATATAGAAGAAAAATTAAATTTGTCCTTTTTAAGTAGATTTTAGCTTACTTTTATTTGTAATTTTCCTAATTGATATTTTACAAATATAATTTTAATTTTAATCGAACATAAATTAAAAAATATCCTCTGTATATTATTAATCATTGCAAAATAATAATCTATCATGCAACAAAAGGCGTGTTTGGATTCATGTAAGTGGATACTAACTCCTCTTTTGTACTTCTATAATAAAATAATGAGAAAAAAAAATTGCTCTGAAGGGAACAACCAATGCCAAACATTTAAATAATTTACAACCTTACCATTAATAACATAAAAAAACCCAACTTGACATATGTTCCATGAAAACTGCCTCTTTCCTATCATATGTTCGAAATTTTATTTTTACTTATGAATTTTCTCGGTCATAAATGGCATATGAGATATCAAGTGTGACAAAGAAAAGAATGACAAATTCAGTATGATTTTAGTAGTCCATGATATCCAATTTTGAGGCATGTACAATTATGTTTAATCCTCTGCTTTGGGACACATCCTCACATCTATTTTAAATTTGAGATTAACTTTGTTAATTTAATCACTTCATAAATTTTAAAGTTGTCGTTGGTAGATGGCAACTTATTGAAAACTAATCTTTGCAACAGAACCAAACTAAATCCCAATTTTGCACTTCCTTCCATGCACAGGGGAAAATGATATCACTTGACATGTGATCGGGATGGATAATCCCTCTCTACAATCAACAAACATTTTGTTCCATTTTGCATCCTATTCTTAGTCTATATAATTATTTCATTTGACTATTACCTAGCAATTATGACTCTATAAACAAATAGAGGCAAGAGAAACCACTGTACTAGGAGTAGCCATCGAAACGCAACCTCCCATGCTAAATGCAATATAGTCTCCAACCATATCTCCCCATTCCATAGCAACTTGTTCTCCACAAATAACCAACCAGACAATTTTTTTCTTCCTTACCATCACCGATAGAGGCTTGTATTTTAGTGCTTTCAGTCTCACCTGAACTCTCAAACTCTAGCCCTTCCATGCAAAGCCCAAGAGGTTTTCTCAATGTATATGCCTACTTATAATGTGCTTAATGCAATAATAGCTTCCATTCTCCTTATTACATACAAATTTTCTCCCTCGACCAAAACATAAATCAATAAAATCTATGTTCTTAAAGAATATTCTCATTCCACCACATACTATCCAAAAAGCAACAATTCACTTGAAATTGAAACCCGTACCTAAAATAATGGGTAACCTAAGGTTGCAAAAACAAATGTAGGAAAAAATTGTCTATATTTATTGGAACCCTTACCTAACATGGGTAACCAAAGGTTGCAACTTTATTATTATTTATTTCAATTGTTTAAATTAGTAAAACAATAGTCTTTTGACTTTTAAAAGAGACTTTGGTTAAGAGGAAACTAAATCCAAATGAATCCACACCAACTTATCATTTGCATATATAAAGCACTACATATAAAATGCCTATGGAATGTTTGTCATAGCCAAAAGAGAAGGTATATGTCATATAATGGCATGGTGAACAAACATTCACAAAATCAATATATATTAGGTTGTATAAAAAGATTTTACAAGTGTTGCAGAGCATTTGTAAAGGTATCAAGAGCTTTGGAACAAAGTGAGATGTCTTATAGGCCTAAATCATAATCTAATACATCAATTGAAGTTAGAGTTAATGGAATAGTTGAAGGATTCAATGTACAGTCTTTAAAGTTGTTGAAAACCCTATCCTAGTGTTGAAATCATGTCACAAGTAGCTTGGATTGATGACATTATACAATAGTCTAAGAGAAGTTTGTATTATGGAGATAATGATTTGGTGTTCAATGCTAGTTAACATTGTCATCAAATCTCACAAGGTGTAAGAGGGCATGCTTATTTTTGTGGAAGATAAGTCTGAGAGAACTAATTACTAATAATATTACCTATATATCATAGTTTGAGTTGGCTTAACCAACATACTCTAAGTACAAATCTCAAGAATAGAGTCCTCTGTTGTGGTTGATGTTTCTGCTCTAGTTAATATTTTGTGAATAGTAACTTGTAGGGGTGGATGTATCGCAACTTGAACGGAATACTAGTGGGTTGTTCATGAGACAAATAATTCTACCAACTAGACCATTTGAACTCAACATCACTAGCAACTGTTATAGTCACTTGTGTTATTATTAAGTGAAGGTGATGTCTAAAATAATCTGCAACTACTTCAGACAAATTAGTTGATGCAATTCTATTTCCCTTTATTTTACTTTTTTTTTTGTCTCCTTTTCTTTTTAAAAACCTTCCTTCCCCCATATGATACGGATTCATCTTACATAATAACATTATGAAAATAGATTCCTCCATCTATGATTATTTATTCATATTAATCTTATTCATAATAACTATACTTTGTTCTAGTAGCTTGTTAGCTAAACTAGAGCTTCCTAGCTTCGTATATTATTAAATATAACTAATAGTTAATTCTGTAGAATAAGAATACCTATAGCACTGCTAATAATTGAACAATCATACAAACTAACTAGGTTTTCCAAACCCGAAAAAGAATTATTTAAAAAGAGTTTGTAGTGCCTAAAATAAGTTGTAATAAAAATCTAAAATTAAAAGAAGAGTGGTTATTGGTTCTTTTTAATCACAAGTATTTATTACATATTTTTACGCCTGCCATAAATGGATTTCATGTTCTAGAGGACTTGTTAGATGTTCAATGTTGCTGGTTTTCAGGTAGCTATATTATGCGCATGGAAATTATTTATAGATTCTTAGCTTGAAAATATGAAATTTGTATAGGACATTGTGGCTAATCGATATTGTGCACATAAAAAAAGAACCTAGGTGTTTGATATTGCTCATTTGTTGTTATAACATGGACATGGAAGCAATGTCAACAATATAGGTCCACTTGATTATGAAAAAAATAAATCTTATACATTTCCCTCCTACAACTGTATTACATTCTTTGCAAATTGATCTGCATCAAATCATATGTATTTACAATGTGACTTTCATTTCTGTTGCAGGACTTTTGTTGCATGCACAAAATATAAGAACTATTGCTCCCCTACTCTTGAAGGTTAGTAGACATTGTTATAGCTTTCCGGTGCATAGTATTGAGTTTATTTACTCCTTGCTTTGTTCACACTTTTAGACTTCCAAGGCAATTGTAACTAGAACCAGATTTTGATCAATACTTGCACTGTACAGATTCCACTCCAAACCATTAAAAAAGAGTTGTACCTACAAATACTTTTGGATTGTGCCTTCTTTGTGAATATTTAACATTCCTTTGTGCACATATATAAAAATTGCTCCCAGTACAAATTCATTTGCCTTTATCAACCAATTAAGCAATACGTTCCCAAATGCTTTGCAAAAAAATAGAACAAATGTCAGATAATCCAATTATTGTAGAAACATACAAAATAAATGACAATATACAAAACATATCAATTGACAAAGCTTTGGACAATGTGCAATGATTTTGAATTGATACATTCAACTTTAAGGTCAGTGATTGCTTATTTGACACGCTCCATGTATTGCTTCACTGTCGCTATACATCCTCTAAACTACGCAATGGTCTTGTTACCCATTTCTTGCATTGCCTTCACAATCATTGTGTTGCAGCTTTAAACTCTTACGAGCACGAGCTCCACCCATCAATACTTTAATATTTGCACAGAGTCAATGACAAGGCCACATACTTGTGTAGTATGAGGATTTCCACAACAGAAACCATCACAATTGGCAAAACTGGCCTTTGGGGTGACACGTTTTGTATCCATTGACTAGCTCGTTGGTTAAACATATCCATATGAATTTGGTCTCTAACAAGAAAGAAACCATATTTGCATTTCAATAGAGATGCTTCTCATTTTGAAATATCTAATCTTTTCCATGATGTCAATCCATTTGCTGGGCACTATGAACCTATCTTCTCAAGAAAAAACACATACAATAGAATGCACAATATGCAACCCCATTTGTTAACTGTGCCTTGTGAAATCACCAACAATTCGACCATAATAGATGCAGAACTTGATCAAGTTGGCCTCCAACAACTACCTGCATTTGTTGATCCATGTGGTGAAAGCATGTTCGTTGCTATTGCTGCCTTGGTTGATACTCGGTTTGATGCACTTGCTTTATGACTATTTATGGCCTAGTCATTGGCCAATGCATTGACAGTGCAAGATAGATTTGCTTTGCATTGTTTCAACATGCTTCAACAACCTGCAATATCAAGCAACCAATTCCTCTTGCAACAACAAACACTAATTAGCAAGATGGGAATGCCATATATTTACAATAAACCTAGAAGGTTCTGAATTTTGCTTGTTATGGATTTCATACTTATTTCATAAAGCTATATACATATGGAAAATAGTTCCCCGGTCTAAATTAGAAGTCCTATGCAACTGCGTAGAACCCAAACAACACATAAACTTATTATGTTACGAGAGCAGTTCAGGCCACTGCCATTACAAGTCGTTACAAGAAAAACAACATTTGTCAAATGAAATACTTAGAAAAAGATATGACCTGTTACATGACAATGAAAATGCATTTGCAATGAAAGAAACAACACCTTTGTCAACACAAAGCTCAAAAACTAAATAAAATGCAGTTTTACCTACCAAAAGAATGAATACACAATGCTCATTATGACGTCTAAAATCAACAATACGCAACAAGGATGAGCTCTTGTCAAACACAAACCATCAATAATTTTCTCAAAAAAATGATATTATACATCAAACAACATCGCATGCTAGGACAAAGACAAGGTATGTATTTCATAAAGCAAGAACAATGCACCACCCAAAAATCCATACAGATGCAATTGCAATCAACAATACAAACCAAAAATCTATTAGGCAATATCTACTGGCCATTAACGATACACCTACTCAAGCCTACGCAATTTGTGAAATGTTATGTTTCCATAAAGACATTTACAAGGTAACCAATGCATTTGTTCATGATTTCTCTTTTCTTTCCACTGCAACTAGTGTAAAAAACATTGCAACAAGCCAAACAATTTGCAAACAATGTATAGAAGCTGTCAAGCTTGGAAAACTACCCGTGTTCGTTGCACCATGGAACATAAGATGCAATAAATAAATAGATATTGTCTATTCCTTGACTAGCCTAGAAGAAAGACTAGTTTCCCTACATGGGTCTTTTGCACAGATTAGGCAATTGGGATACAAAAGAGCACAATATGGTTTGAACGATACAATTATCAATGTTCCTGTCGATTTCGATAGAGTCCAGCAAGCATTGCCTAGACATATAGACGAAACAAAAACAATTGCAATTAGATTAAAACGTAAATTGGAATACAAAAATGCATACGCACAAGGCAATGTCAGACCTACTTTTGTGATGGATGTTTTAAATTTTTTGTCCAAGACACCACTATATACAAAAGAAAATATCACAATAAATAAAGATTGGGAAACCCTACTAGCAAGAAAACATGAACAAATGCAAACAGACATTGACACAGACACAGACTCTGAAACTGATGTAGATGGTGATTTACTTCAACTTTAGGAAGAGCCCATAACTGAGTCACTTATACATTGGTTTAATGAATCGCATTCAATCAAAGACCTTGATACAACCATTATTGAAATTACGCCATCTGAAGGATTTAAACCTCTTGGAATTTTTTAGGATAGCTACTCAGAAGAAATGAATTTCCCAACACTATTTTATGGTTCTGTACAACCAAAAGACATCACTAACAAATTCAACTACCAAAAAATAGTAAAGTGGGAGCTACTGCATAAAGACAATGACTTTTCAGCACATATCACAAATATATTTTTAAAAGCTATTAAAATAATTATTCATCAAATATCCTCACTAGCATGGGTTTTTATAAGGAAAGCTGAATTGAAAGGTGAAAAATCATTTGCAAAGGATGTGTGAAACCCTGCTAATCTAGAAAAAATATTGAAGTCGCCATTAGGTTTTAGGTCGTTGAGGAGTATTCGAACATCTCCTGACTACTTAGAAAACAATAGGAAAAACATATTTACAATGATACAACAACTAGGACCTCCAACTTTCTTTGTGACACTAAAAAGTGATGAACACTTATGGAAGCCATTGTGCAAAGCATTCCAGCACATATCAAGTACGCAACATGCTAGGCACAATGAAACTATAGAGGACAAAGACCTAGACTTTGAAATTAGGAAAAATCATGTGCTTTGCATCCACTATTTCAAACACAAGCTTAATGCATTTTGAAAAATGATGCTAAAAAACCAAGACCTGTTTGGTAAAGTGTCTGACTACTTTTTTGTTACAGAATTTCAAAATCAAGGAAATGAACACACACATTTCATGTTATGGGTAGTAGATGCACCTACACATGGACATTGAAAAAACATCAATATAGAAAGTTTCATTGATAGATACATCTCATGTGACTCTACATTACTAGACACACATCTAGTCAAAATGTAGACACATCACCATATGAAAACATGCAAAAAGTATAGAGCAAGCAGTTGTCAATTTAGCTTTCCCTTGCCTCCCATGAGGCAAACAACAATTTTAGAACCTTCGCAAAATACTATCCCTGCAATGAAGGACAGGGCAAAGCTATTTTTCAAGCAACTAGAGAGAAAACACTACATAAAAGAAGCTACATTTGACGATTTCTTGCATGGATTTGAAATTGATGAAGCAAATTAAATTGAAATATTACAAGCAACATTGTCATGAAGAATTATCTTCTTAAAAAGGCATCCTGCAAATATTTGGATAAACTCATTCGCTAAAAATGTTCCAAGACTATGGTATGCAAATACAGATACACAGTTTATATTAGATGCATATGTTGTTACATCTTACTGTAGCTCATGCATGATGAAATAGGATAGAACATTATCACTTGCATTCAGCCAAATACGCCAACAATATACTTATGCTTACAATGATAAGATATACTTCATACAGAAGCTAGGCAATGCATTACTAAACTACCAACAAATGTCTAGTCGCCAAGCAATTCACATTGCTCTTTCTTTCCGTTACGAAGAAGTTCCCAAAGAACCATTTTCATCAATACAACACCTCCTGAAAATAGAATTTTGATGTTAAAAAGCCCCAAGCTACTCCCAAAGGAAAGAGATGACTCCGAGAACATTATGTATGCCTCTATAATAGACACATACATACAACGTCCAAAACTCTATGAAAACTTGTCCCTTGCAAAATATACTTCTTTTTACTCGAACAGTTCGTCAAAAGAACAAAAAAAAGGGCTAAGCCACAAATCATATGCTTTGTAAGATACAACCCGCATAAAGATCCAGAAAATTACTGTAGAGAAAAACTTATACTTTATATTCCTTGTAGAAACAATGAACAATCATTGTTACTAGGGCAAAAAACATGGAGTTCAGCATTTGATGCAAATAAATTGCAAATTGTAAACGTCGAAAAGATGTTCACAGCACATATATCTAGTACATGGGGTGACATTGAACTGGCCACAACAAAAGCTAACAATGATAGCCATCCAGCAATAGACCTCGATAATGACAATGACTAGACCCAAACCAAAATAGAAATAGAGAAATATGACATCATCAGTGACATAGAACATGTGAAAAGTGCAAAAAAAAAGCAAGATATTCCCTGCTCACTGTTCTTAGAAATAGCTCACCCATTCTTGCTCAATAACCAAGAATATTTCATGTTGCGAAGATAATTGAATGAAGAACAACAATCAATAGTCAAAGATGTAATGATGACAAGGAGACTTGCACCCAACAAATCACTATATTTTTTCTTGATAGGAGGGGTTGGCACTGGCAAAAATTGACTTCAAAAGTTCTCTTCCAAGCAATGATTCACTACTTTGATAAGCAACTTGAAAGTGACCCATTCAAGCCTAAAGGAATCATTGTCACTTCAACAGGGAAAGCTGAATTCAATGCAGGTGGCACAACTGCACATTCTATCTTCCACCTCCCATGTAGCTCTTCAAAGATGTTGCCTTTGGACTCGAACACACTTGACAGTCTAACCAAGAAATTGGACTAGTTGCAGGTTGTGTTTATTGATGAGGCATCACTATTAGGATCTAGAATGTTATACAATATAGACAGGCGGCTACACAAAATCAAACACATGCCAACAAAACTGTTTGAAAATGTTGATATAATATTTTGTGGTGACTTGTACCAAGCACAACCTGTATGTGATGCTTGGATATTTGAAGAGCCAAAAATAAGTAATGAGAAAATCCTATACACATTTTGGCTATAAAATGTCCTTTACTTTGAACTACACAATGTAGTTAGACAAACAAATAGACATTTCATCTCCATTCTAAACCATACAAGAATTGGCCAACACATATCATAGTTGAATAGAACATGTTACAAGACCCCTCCCAATGATCCAAAATTCCCATACTTGTTTCAAAGAAATACAGCCGTTGATGAACATAACAAAAGAATGTCGAACTTCTTGACCACTAAGCTTTATATGTTTGAGGCTATTGATAAAAAAGAGTCTCCCATTGACAATACCCACTACCAAGTTGAGAAATCATCGATGCCTAATATAATCTATATAAAGCCAGGAATCTTGGTTGAGCTAATAGCTAGCAATTTAGACACACAAGATGGACTAGTCAATGGTGCTGACGACATTTTCCAAATGCACACATCTACCCATGAGGACATCCTATGGATATAATTCAATGACCCTGATATTGGAAAATCACGATGCAAAAGAAAGAAAACTATACACACAAGTTCTATTTTGCCTTCTTGGACCCCAATAATGAGAATAGCTAGAAAAGTCAGAACAACTACAAAAATTATTACTCGATCACAATTCCCCATTCAATTAGCATTTGCACGAACCATTCATAGATCACAAGGCCTAACAATGGATTCACTTTCTTTTGACCCTTCTAAAGTATACTAGCATGGTCTTGCCTACACTGCCCTTTCTTGTGTAAGAAACATTGAGACCTTGTACTTGATACACAAATTGTAACATCAAAACTTAAAGTGTCCCAAAAAGTAGAAAAAGAAATGCAATGCCTTTAAACTTTGGCACAATGGAAACTACAACATAGTCTTGCTCTTGTATCAATGGACCATGTCATTGTATGATCTCTAAATACTCGAAGCTTTGCATTGCACGCACAAGAAATAGTCCATGACCATGATTTGCTTAGAGCAACTATACTTTGCTTTCAAGAAATAAACGACAAGATACATCAACATCTTCACTTACTAGAGGGGACATTTAATTTTCATTCTTCACTGTCTATTCATGGCTTGTTGACTTGCTATGCCAAAACCACAACATTGTTAAAAACTGATACTTTTGCAACACGATACCTAGAATCCATAATAACTGATATATTTCATCTTGGCAATACTTTTCGCATCACAAATGTTTATATAGCACCAGGTGCACCTATGGATCACATTTTGAATCTAATCATAAGCATATTTATCGCACTACCGGTGAATTGCAAACTCATAATTGTCGGAGACTTTAACATTGACATGCTACATTCCACAAGAACACAAACAATGCTTGCATAACTTATGAAATAATACAAATTAAGTTTGCTCATCAAAAAGCCAACAACAAATGCAAGTAGTTTGTTGGATCACTTTTGGATACAGAATATTGATCTTTCCCTAGCAAAATTCAGTTTGCTAGATACATATTGATCAGACCATTTTGCAATAGCTCTAGAGCTCCACCTCTAGTTTCCAGAATTAGAAACTGCTTCAATCAGAATGAAAGAATAGGTTTGATGCTCTCATTATGCTGCCCAAACCTCTTCTCTAACCACTATATTTAGAATGCTTTGCCACCCTATCTAACAAAACACTATATGCAGGCACAAACAATTGTTCTGGATCTTAGTTGCCTAACACAATTTGTTTAGTCTTGAGGTAAGTTTGTTGACATGCTTTTTCACAAACTCATAATGTTGACATGTTTCTATCTCTTTACCAACTTTCATTCCCATGTTCACTAGCTTAAAATTTAGTTAAATGGATTTGATAGTTAGTCTTCAAGCACTTGTTCTGAAGCACAACACTAGATTGCATTACCACTAACATATTTAGTTTTTGGCAGACTTTTTTTCCTTGTTAATGTCTTTGTTGCTCATGTTATAGGACCTGTTTCAGATCAGACCAGTTGCACCTCCCACAATGGATCCCTCCAAAATAACAGCACTAGAAACTGGAGCCGGATCTGCCACCAATGAACCAGACACACAAGCCCCAAGCCTCAAGCCTCAAGCATCAAATGCCTAGTGACTTGACAAATAGAAAATTAACAATGCCTACAAAAAGGTATTTCCATCATCTCCACTTGCCTCCTTCACATTATTGTAAACACACTTGCATGTACTTGTGGCTGCATATAGTAGCAACACTAACTTATCAAAGAGCATTTATCAGAGCTTTATTCACATCCTCTAGTCAACAAGACAACCTTTTAGAAGATGGTAACAACTTCAATGACAATCAACAAGAAAAAAGGTCAAACTTTTCCTAGCCTCTTTTACTATTTACATTGGGTTTCATATAATTATTGAATCTAAAATAAATAATCTTGTATTTTAACATGCTGGAAATAAAATTTGTACAACAGAGTTTGCCACTACTTTTGAGGGTGATGTCCTTGTGACTTATGGACCTGCTTATGCAAAAAACCATGCGAGCCTAGCAAAAGCACCAATACTACATGTTGACCTCATCGACATGCATGGCCAAATGACCATTACAACAAACATTACCAACCAATTAGTTGATAAATTCCTTGCCTAGCTCTTGCCTGGAGCAAGTGTTCGTATAAAAGAATTTGAGATTAAAAAAAAATCACAATATGAAAGGGGCGATGTTGATTATTGCCTACAATTTACTGCACAAACATCCATACAAACCATTCCTAAAGTCTGTAGCAAGAAAAAATTGATGCCTAACACAAAAATATGTCAACTTATCCACTCAGCTAGCAACTACTCAATCGGTACATTGGGTGTTATAGTGGCAACGCATAACCATACACCAAAAGAGTATCATCTTCATGTCAAAGATGGAGAAACTATATCAGACACAACTATTGTAAGCTATCTAGTCCATACATCAAACCCAATTATCTTTTTTGACATGTAACAATCCATTTTTTACATTGGCTAACACATTTCATTCCTTTGCAGGTTACAATTCCAGATTACCACACTTGTGCTTATGCAATAGTTCAAAAAATCCTTGCATCTACACAAACACCTCTCCTACTCCTTAAGAATGTTCTTTGTAACGGGCCAAGAGGAACAACACTCATAAAAACAACACCATCCACATTCATTGGCAATCTCAATGATGAGTATGCAAGGACTGCTCTACAAAATATTGTCTCCTCCAATCTCCATGTAAGGAACAAAACCTTTATGTCTTTGAAACAAGACCACAATTACATTGCATGTAACTAAATAACAATCTCAAATCCATACTTAAATCTTCATTTCAATTGTAGGTGACTAGCACTCTGAAATCAAAAAATGCTTACCTCGCACCATACTAGCTCCTCTGCACCTTATGTCACCAGCCAACATCAATGGTGTTATCATCAACCGCCAACAATGACCATTGCATTCCATGTGCAAAAAGAACAACCTTTGCTTATGAACCCTTCTTGCAATGCATAATACAGACTGAAGATGACATCATGGATTGCACCATGCATGGACAACTCCTTGAGCAACACTTCCCCCAACTTAAAGAAATACCATTTGAAGACTATAAAACAAACATGCCTGATGCGAACATTTGAAATTGGCAGCACCTTTACAATTGCAATGACCAACAACATCCTTTCCATTGCAACACAATACAACAACGTAAGCTCCAAATACCTTCTAATTCATATTTCTTACAATTTTAAAAAAAATTTATGATTTTAGAACATTGTTTTGCAGCTTTTAGCCCTTACCATACTTGTTTTGCGTAAAATGAAGGTACATTAAGCCACTCAAAATTCGCTACAAGTTTTTGCTCTTCACATATTCCTATTTTATTTTTAGAATACGCAAAACGTTGTGCAAAGAAAATAGATTTAGTTTTTGGACATCTACAGTTGAATTTTTGAAACAAAAAAAAAGACGCTATGTTGTAACAAATACAGTCATGCTAAGAAAATAGATTTTGTTTTTCGACTTCTACAGTTGAATATTTTTGGAACCAAAAAATGATACTGTGTTGTAAAAAATACACTCACAATATTCATTATTTTTTTGGCAACCAACACTTTAAATTAGTGACATACACAATATGCTTTAAAAATGCTTTGTATATCTTACTTGTCATTTCTAGTTATAAATAATAGAATGCTGCAAAGACTCTACTTCCTATAACATAAAATTTTGCATATGTTTTACGCAATATAACATAAACTTTAGTTTTAGACTTCAAAAATTTCTTTGGATTCTTTGTTCTCAAATAGTTCTGTTACCAGTGATGTGTAGTCGTCTCATATAGCATGTATAATTTGTAGCTGGCAATGCTCAACTTAAATCTCACCCTTTAATTTATCTGTACTCATTCTAAATTGGAAATCGTCATATGTTTATTCCCTAACATTGAAACAATAAAATATACTTGGATAGTAGTTAACCATCTGTCAAAGAAATGCCTCAATCAAATTTGGTGTCATGCAATACCATGATTGTAGGATATGCACATCATGCTGCTCTTAGCGAGGCTTTAGTTTTTCGCATAGAAATGCCTAAAAGTAATGTGGTCTTATGCACTATAATGATTAAGATATGTACATGATGAGTTTGTTAGGTTTGTTAAAAAAGTTTTCGAAACTTTCAACCAAATGCAAGGAGCAGTTATTTTGCTTAATATCACAACATTGGGCATCATCCTCCCAATCCCAAAATGGGAGCTTTCGAGCGTGGTATAGCTATTTGTTATAGAGTAATTGAATCTAGATTTTCTTCAGATATTATAATTGTCGGTGCATTGGTGGACATGTATGCAAAATGAGATTGCACAACCCTTATTAGAAAAGTGTGTTTGGAGAAGGGTTTACATTAAAGGAAACTATTTTTAGTCAAGTATAATTGTACTCTATAAATCATTCTCCTTCAACTTTAGATGCCCACACCCTCACAAATAGTAGACCCGGTTATTCTTGTCTCATCCCAATTTGTGCAGAATCTTAAAGAAATAGTTCTATTGTCAGCCTTTGCGCAGATTCATCTTTAGCACATGTTCAAGTTCTTTATCAGATTTTTGACTATGTAATAATCTGAAATGTTTTAAAAAAATTGAATATTCAACAATTGAAATGTTTAAAAAACTTGTGTCCTTTTCTATCATGCATGGCAATTACTGGACTAGATACATACTCTTCTCCGCTAGTTGTAGAGACAAGAGTAATAAAGCCATGGGTACAGGCAAAGGCATAGGAAGTAGGAGTTGGAATTGACTTCATTGACCCAGTAAAGAGAGGAGCAGAGCCTGTTTGAGAGCTATAGTCCCTAGAAGGACAGAAATACATGGTCGAAATACTATGAATGTAAAAAAGCGTGTGGGTCATAAGAAAAGTAAGTTGAGTTATGGCCCCGTAGTTCTCGTGTTTCAATCGCTCATTCCAAGCTATTGTTCAAGTGCCCAGACTAGACTCCCCAGCTCATGCTAAGAATATCCATGGAGAGGCCGTCGAGCAATGGATCAACAAACTTAAGGTTTGTATGTACATATACTCTTTTCTTTATGTAATTCTTTTAGGTGAGTGATGAGAAGGTAGTATTCCTTGCTAGAGGAGACCCTAATAATGAAGACATTTTCATATCACTTTGGCACCCTATATTAACATTATTGCTAGTGACTGATGGACAAAAGAGCTAAAATATTATACCAAGGTTGGTATTAAAAACTCCTCAAATTGGCTCATGTTTCTTTTGTTGGACATTTAGTCTACTTTGTGAATGTTATTCATGGAACTCGATTTTTTAATCTTTTGCATTGTTTGGTTATTTATGTTGTTTAGTTATTTTATAGTCTTTCAGTAGAATTGTGGCTAGTATTCTAGTCAAGGCAATAGACACAACAGGAGCAACAAATGCATTTGTAGGAGGACTTTTGAGCCAAATTATAAAAGACATGTTTGTGTTCAAGGTTGGCATATTGATATCATGATGTGTTACTAGATTTAATCGAAAACAAATAGAGATAGTAATCATATTTCTAGCTTTAGTTAGTCAACACTTTGCTCTATTGATTATTCTTTGTATTGTTTGAAGAGAAGAATTGTCATTCCTTACCACAAAGATTTGGTAGTTTAATTTAAAGACCTTGGGAAGTTAAAGACCGATCAAAAACATGTTAACAACAACTGTTGAATAGATCAAACTATAGGTCAAAAACTTACACTTGGTAAAACTCAGTAAACCCAAATTTGTTGAGACCTTATATCTAGGCAAAATTTCAAATATAACAAATATCAAATACTCAAATAATAATTGCTAAGAAATTCATCATATACATTGTACAACCTAAATACATAGAGCAAAGGAAAAATAGGAGCTCATGGGCTTTATTAATTTGTACAATAAATACTTCTAGGAAGAGCTTCGTGTTGCTAAGACCTTGAGCAGTTTGTAGTTTCCTTTAGTTGTTTGGTTGGTTTGTTTTTTTTGCTTTGTTTGTGGAATTTGGTTGGATATATGGTAATTGCATTTGTTTAAAAACTTTGCAAGCCTTATCACCAAATTCATTTAGTACATAAATATCTCATGAAGATTCCCTTCTTTCACTTTCTATAAGATTTTGTTTCCTAACAAATGGATTACATAAATATCTCTACTTTTGATTTTTTATGTAGTAATTATAGTATTAAAGTCACATGGAAGTCTTTGACTTTAATTAACTAAACTAAACTTCAATTAAAAGAAATTAATTATTTATTCTTTCTATTTTTTTATTACTTCTAGTTTAATCTTCTCATGTTTTTATTTAAAGCATGCAAATCTATATTTATATATTATAATTCAATAATCACTAGAATTATCATTTAAATAAATAAATAGAATATTGCACTCCATTACATAAAATTTAAACTAAATATTATATTTCATTTATTGAAATTCTATAAATTTAATTAAACATTCATTATTCAATCCCAAATATTAAATCCTAAATTTCTAAAATATTCAATTTAGTCTTGCCTGATACATGTATTGTTAGATACTAAAAGATATTATTATGTCTAAACATTTGAAGAAATTCTCAAGAGGGACCTAGCTATTCAACCACAACCTTTGGTTTGATAGCATTAACCATAAAATCAATATTTGATACTTACATTTGTTGTATTGCACATTACGCTATTCTCTATTCAATAATCATGATTTAACCATCGACCAAATTTACCTTTCATTTTTTTACAAAAGGCAGGGACTCAAGCTCCATTAAAGCTCTTGTTTTTTAATGTTTTGATATTTTATTATTAATTTGAAATTAATAAATTATATTTTAAAAAAAAGTTATAAATATATTTTATTAGTTGGGTAATGATTAGAAAAATTGTGAAATTAGTGCTATCATAGAAACCATTTTCGACAGGTTTTGATGGTACTTTAAGGAGGAATTTAGAGTTGGAGCTTTGGTTCATTTTCCTTTATGTTGTTGTTATAGGTGGGTCATTCTTTATAGATTCCAAATTTAATAATGAAATTGAAGCATTTAGGTCATGGTGCTTCATGTTTATTCAAAGTATTAATGAAGAGTTAGGAGAGGAAATTTGTCATCAAAATAGAGAAAAATGATTGCAAATGGTCAAAGTTGTGGTGGGACAACTTATTCTTAATTTGAGAGTATTTAAGTATGAGGTTTTTCTAAGTTGAAAATATTCATGGATCAATGATTCATTTTGGAGCTTGGTGCAACTATGAGCCCACCATTTACCATTGAGTTTAAGGTGTCTAAAAGGATCCAATTTTCCTTTTGTTTTTCCAAATTGAACTTTTGAGGGCTAATTCCAAAATATGGTTTTAATTTTGGAGCAATTAAGGTCAATATGACCCTGTCATTGCAACTAGAAGGCCTAAGAACCTTAAGATTGACGATCAATTTATCACATTTGGAGGCCTTTGCGAAAGGTCATCAAGGAAAAAATTGGGCCCCATTTTATTGTTTTTTGTACAGTCATCATAATTATAGTCACTACAAAATCTCCACTAAAGCATGGTGCAATTTGAAACAATAATTTTTATTTATTTTTAAGAATGTTTTATTTTTAAAAATAAAAAAATCTATAGATTGTTACCTATGTAGAGTTGCATAGGTACCCTATATCTAAGAGTATCATAAGTGGCTTGAAGTGTTAATATGATTTAGAACAACAAAGAGGGGGGGTGAATCAGTTGTTCTTAGGTCCAGATGTATAAAAACAAACTTTAAAACTCTTCAACAAATCAGATCTAATAACCAACAGCTACTCAGTCATTACTGATTGCATAACAGAAACATATAACAATGCAGTCCACTTATCAATAACATCTAACTTGTAAAACACAGAAATGTTTAAACCAAAACATTCACACAAGTATCAACACTAGGATTTATAGTGGAAACCCAATTTGGGAAAAACCATTTTGTAACATGTTACTATTATGTTCACTCTTCTGAAGTGAGCTCGGTGAAAAGCCAACCCTGTCAAAGGTTACAAACACACTATCAGGTGTAACCCGATTAAAGGATTTAAACCACTCTATTAAAAGTGTGCCTTGTTATAGGACGTACATACACTCCATTAGAATGCAACCTTGTTCAAAGGATTTATACCTATGACTGTTAGGTCAACCTCTATTAAAAGGATTTTGATTGTTACAATGGTTAGAAAGTAGCAGTAGTATTGATTTGATAAACATACAACTCACTTTGCAAATATTAGATCCAATTTCATACACATATGCTGGCTTACTAACTGTGAACCTTTTCCATCTCCATCACTGATCTGCTCGAAACTCTCTTCAAGAAATCACAACACTTCTCCTTAAGCCTTCTCTTCTTAGACAGTTAATAACATCAACAATACTTCCAGCATCCACCTCTCT
The DNA here is from genome assembly GCA_027943335.1 of Chamaecyparis obtusa. NCBI lineage: Eukaryota > Viridiplantae > Streptophyta > Pinopsida > Cupressales > Cupressaceae > Chamaecyparis > Chamaecyparis obtusa. The sequence goes on from BSBK01000596.1 coordinate 1,388,635, forward strand.
CACAACCTCTAGCTTAGGTTTCCTTAATACTTCCTCTATTAGGTCAATACATCTTTTTTCGCTTAATCTCCTTCGTAGATCTTAGGGTTAGGTCAGATTCATTGAATCCACCCTACATTGTGCTCTTCGGCTATTCTTTTAGAAATATCTCAGATCTCTTAATAGATTTACAATAAAACATTTTACAGTGCATTAAATGCTTTCATACAATCAATAAATAAAGTCAACATGTTTTACATAATCCAAGAATTCAATGATGTCGGCTGCAAATCTGAATTCTTCCTCAAATGCAAAATACCGATGCTCGGTCAATACTATGTTCAAATTCTTGATCTTCACTAGAAAGCTCGGTCACCACATAAACTGTTTCCTCGGCTAATACTGTCTTCCTCGGCAATTAATTAGTGTTTGGTCAACACTGAATTTACTCGGCATATAATAGCTCGGTCGACACTAACAACACTTGACTTACACTAGATTTCTTCACTTTTGCTCGGTTAAGCCTACCACTTTAGTCTTCATTCTTACTTAGATAAACAATACATTGTCTTATCATTGTGCCACATAATCAAGTACTCATTGAAGTATCAAGATAACTTAACCTTTCCTTAGGTGCTATTGTTACCAACCTTGCCTATCCCCTTAGCAACAATCAAATAAATATAGTACTTTCTTAAATAACAACAGTCTTACAAGTTAAGGTTTGACATCAATGACAATACAACAATTGCTGTAATTGCAGTTTCCAACAATCTCCCTCTTTGGCATTGATGGCAACACCATATGAATATCACATGAATTACCAACCAATCCAAAAAAATTATTTGTCCATCAAAAATATTTATAATATCCTTATCTTCATTCTGATACAGAATCAATTAGCCATGCTTGACCGCCCACTAAATTTCTCCCTTTGTCTTGATCTTCTCATTGTGTGTATTCATCTGTAATCATCTCCCTCTTTGACAAAAATGCCAAAGCAGCAATAAAAACATACATCCTATAGATGTAGATATCATCCTTTTAGTTCAGTAACAATATTTCTCCCTCTGTCATATTTTCTTATGACTGATTCTTGTCTGTGCTGTGCTTTTCACAACTCTAGGCTGCTCCTAAAGTGTGACCTTTATCTACATCAATTTGTTAGATTTTCTTTGCAGCACATTTGATGCAGTGCTCCTATCTTATCTGGGCAACCTCAGTTAGGGAAAGGACCCCTAATTGAATTCTTAGGTACTCATGAGATTATTTAGGTAAAGCCTTAGTGAATATGTTTGCTAATTGTTCCTTTGTATTCACATATTCCATGCCGACCTCTTTTTCTTGTACCAATTCTCTCAAGTAATGATACTTTATGGCTATGTGTTTGGTCTTTGTGTGCATCATTGGATTCTTAGAGATGTTGATAGCACTTGTGTTGTCACAGAAAATGACAACTCATTCAGTGATTTCTTCTTTCATCCCTACCAATAATTGCTTTATCCATATCAAATTTGAACAGTTCACAGCTGTAGCCACATACTTAGCTTCAGCAGTGGATTGGGAAATGCAATTCAGTTTTTTGCTTGTCTGGGAAACTAATCTTTGTCCAAGAAAGAAAGCTCCACCACTAGTACTCTTTCTGTCATCTACATTTCCTGCCCAATCAACATCTGTATACACTCTCAGTTCAAACTTGTCATGCTTCTTGTAGTACAATCCATAGTCAGCAGTTCCTTTCAAATATCTCATGATTCTTTTAACCGCCATCATTTGAGTTTCCTTAGGATTAGCAAAGAATCTTGCCACAATCCCAATAGCTAATGCAATATCTGGTCTGATATGTACAACATACTGTAGCTTTCTAATCATAGATCTATACAAATTTTGGTTAACTTCTACAACATCATCATTTTTAGACAACTTTTGTCCAGTAGCCATGGGAGTACTTACTGGCCTTGAATCTTCCATACCAAAGGTTTTCAGTATCTCATGAACATATTTAGACTAGGTGATAAAAATTCCTTTCTCCATCTGATATACTTGTAAACCAACAAAAAATTTGATCTCCCCAAACATACTCATTTCAATTTCAGTTTGCATTTCATTTGAAAATTTCTTACACAACGTATCTTGTCCACCAAATATAATTTCATCTATAAAGATCTTAGCTAACAAAATTCCTTTACCTTCTTCATCTTTCATGTACAGATTACTTGTGTCATTTGTCCTTAAGAATACAATCTATATTAGGTAGTTGTGCAATCTCCAATACCATGCTCTGGGAGCTTGCTTCAGTCCATACAGTGCTTTATTTAGTTTGCAAACCATGTGTCTTTTGTTTGGATCAAAAAATCCTTCTGGCTGTTCAATATACACTTCTTCTTCTAATATACCATTTAAAAATGCAGATTTAACATCCATTTGGTATACCTTGAAATCTTTATAGGCAGCATATGCAAGCATAGTTCTTACTCCTTCCAATCTTGCTACAGGGGAAAATGTCTCCCCATAATCTATTCCTTCTTCTTGTGCGTAGCGTTTGCATACCAGCCTAGCTTTGTTTCTTGTGATATGACCATGCTCATTCAGCTTATTACGAAATACCCAATTTGTCCCAATGACATTCTTATTTTCTGGTCTCGACACCAGAGTCCAGGTATCATTCTTCTCTATCTGGTCTATCTCTTCATTCATTTCTTCTATCCAGTCTTCATTTTCTAATGCCTCCTTTGTTGTCTTAGGCTCAAATTCACATAGTAAACATGTTGGATCTCTTGCCTTGCCTCTGGTCTAAATTCCAATATCTTTATCTCCAATAATATGTTTAGGTTTGTGATGTCTCCTTACATATTGTGCTAGAATAGGTTCTGCTCTTCTTTCATTTTTCTCATCAGGCTCACCAACAAGATTGTCAGATTGAGCTTCTGAATGCTCGACAACCTCTTCTTGATACTCAGAAACTTCTTCCTATCACTCAGCACGTTCTTCTTCTTTCTCGGCATTGTTATCCTGATGCTCGACATTGCTTACCCGAGACTCAGCATCAGGTGCAGGTTTGTCACTTGCCTCTTCTTCCTCTATATACACAAAACATATGTAATCTTATGGTTCTCTTTTACTGTCAGCTTCATTTTTCTCTGCATACTCATCAACTTTGACATTCACACTTTCCACAATTTTGTTAGTGTTAGAGTTCAAACACTTATAAGCTTTACTTTTTATGGAATAGCCTAGGAATATACCCTCATCGCTTTTAGCATCAAATTTTCCATTTCTACTATCTTTTAATATGTAGCACTTACTTCCAAAAATTATAAAGTACTTTACATTCGGTGCATACCCATGCCATAATTCATAAGGTGTCAGATTTGTACCTTTTTTAATCTATACTCGGTTAAGAGTATAAACAACTGTACTTACAACTTCTTTCCAATACTTCTGTACAACAATCTTTTCAATCATTAATGTCCTTCCATAGTCCAAGATAGATCTGTTCCTTCTCTCTGCTATACCATTCTGTGGAGGAGTTCTAGGTGTAGACATCTATCTTTTGATCCCTCTATCATTGCAAAATAGATTAAATTCATTTGATGTAAATTCTCCACCTCAGCCAGATCTCAGACACTTCATGTTCTTACCTGTCTCTTTTTCAACCTTAGCCACATACCACTTAAAATTTTGAAAAGCATCAGATTTTTCCTTTAAGAACATTACATGCATCATTCTGGTATAATCATCAACAAACAGGATAAAATATCTAGCACCATAATAGCTTTGTACACCCATCGGTCCACAAAGGTCAGTATGAACGAAATCTAAGATATTCTCAGAAGTAAAAGTTTTGCTCTTGAAGCTAGACTTTGTCATCTTACCCAACTATCATTCTTTGTGCGTTACATTCTCAGGTTTCTTCAATCTAGGTAGACCTCTCACTTTCTTTTTCTTACTAATTTCTACTAGATTATCAAAGTTAACATGGCATAGCCATTTATGCCATAACCAAATATCATCAAGTTGTGCAATCATACATGTTTCTTCAAATAGGTCTAGATAGAACAAATTACCTCTTGTCTGTTCTCCACTTCCAATCAGTTCACCAGTGGCATCAAATATTTTGGCCTTCCTGTGATGAAATTACACTCGGTAACCAGTGCTATTAAGTTGTGCAACACTCAGAAGATTATAGTTAAGATCCTCAACCCAATAAGCATTTTCACACTTGATCTTATCAGTCAGCTTAATCAATCCTTTGCCTCTAACAAGACATGGTGTTTCATTACCAAATTTCACACTCATGCCTTTATAGTGATCTAAGGTATCAAACTTACTCTAATCTCTAGTCATATGATGTAAACAACCACTGTTAATAATCCATTTATCATTTTTGTTCACATAAGATATCAATGCAGTTTTCTCATCCTCATCAGATTCATCTTTCATTGCAACATAGACAACCTCAATTTCAAAATTATCACTATCAGTGTTAGTCTCTTCTTCGGCAATGTAGCAGGATTTCTTACCTTTTCCTTTGTAGTCCTTGTATCTTCGGTAACCTCTATCTTCTCTTTTTTCTTTATGCTTGTTGTCCCTTTCTTCATCCTTATTATCCCTGTCAGGACATCTAGTATCTATATGACCAACTTTATTACATGAAAAACATATAATAGGGAGTTTACCTTTGTACCTTCCTTTTCCCCTTTTAAGTCTTCTAGCCATAAGAGCTTCTAGATCCTCAAGTTCTTCATCAGATGTGTCACTGTCACTTTCACTTTCACTGATGCATCTTTCTTTTTCCTTCTTTGACTTACTCAGAACCATTTGTGACTTAAAAGTAGATTCAATATTACCAACAGTGAAGTTATCATAGTTAGAAAGTTCAAAAGCAGTAAGCTTACCAACCAAACTTTCCAAAGTAAGAGCATTAGTAGAGTTACATCTAGATTCCTGAATTGTAGAAATTTTGATTGCATAGATAGGACGCAGAGTTCTCAATACTTTTCCTATTACAGTTTCATCCTCAATAGTTCCATTTGCTCCTCTACTAGCATTTACAACTTCTTTTATTCTACCACAATATTGTGCAATATTCTCACCTTCTTGCATTCTCATTTCATCAAATTTACCTCTTAGGCTCTCGGCTTTTGCTCTTAACACATTCTTGTCACCACCATAAATGTTTGCAAGGGTTTCCCACATTTTCTTTGCATTACTGCAGTCTTTGATGTCTTCAAATTCTGGATAACTTAGGGCAGACGCAATCTCCAACATTGCTTGGTTGTGCTCTTTTTTAGCTTTCATTTCCTCGGCATTCAGAGGTGAAACAGGTGTGACATAATCATGTTCAATGTAATACTTTGTAGAATCACCAATACCATCGAGATGCAACTTCATCAAGCTTTTCCATGCAGGAAAGTTTTCCTTATTTAGCTTTGGTACCTCCTTCTTATACATCTTGATCATTTGCTTCAAGTACCTTCAAACTTGTTCTTTGTAAGCACCAACAGCTATGATACCAATTCTTAATATGATTTAGAACAACAAGAATCAGTTGTTCTCAGGTCCAGATGTATAAAAACAAACTTTAAAACTCTTCAAAAAATCAGATCTAATAACAAACAGCTACTCGGTCATTACTGATTACATAACAAAAACATATAACAGTGCAATCCACTTATCAATAGCATCTAACTTGTAAAACACAGAAATGTTCAAACCAAAATATTCACACAAGTATCAACACTAGGATTTATAGTGGAAACCCAATTTGGGAAAAACCATTTTGTAACATGTTACTATTATGTTCACTCTTCTGAAGTGAGATCGATGAAAAGCCAATCCTGTCAAAGGTTACAAACACACTGTCAGGTGTGACCCAGTTAAAGGATTTAAACCACTCTATTAAAAGTGTGCCTTGTTATAGGACTTACATACACTCCATTAGAATGCAACCTTGTTCAAAGGATTTATACCTATGACTGTTAGGTCAACCTTTGTTAAAAGGATTTTGACTATTACAATGGTTAGAAAGTAGCAGTAGTATTGATCTAAAAATGTACAACTCACTTTGCAAATATCAGATCCAATTTTGTACACATATGCTAGCTTACTGACTATGAACCTTTGCCATCTCCATCACTGATCTACTCGGAACTCTCTTCAAGCAATCACAACACTTCTCCTTCAACCTTCTCTACTTAGATAGTCAATAACATCAACAATACTTCCAACATCCACCTCTCTCACAACATCTAGCTTAGGTTTCCTTAATACTTCCTCTATTAGGTCAATACATCTTTTTCCACTTAATCTCCTTCGTAGATCTTAGGGTTAGGTCAGATTCATTGAATCTGTCCTACATTGTGTTCTTCCGCTATTCTTCTAGAAATATCTCGAATCTCTTAATAGATTTACAATAAAACATTTTACAGTGCATTAAATGCTTTCATACAATCAATAAATAAAATCAACACATTTTACATAATCCAAGAATTCAATGATGTCAGCTGGAAATCAGAATTCTTCCTCAAATGCAAAATACTGACTCTCGGTCAATACTGTGTTCAACTTCTTGGTCTTCACTAGAAAGCTTGGTCACCACATAAACTGTTTCCTCGGCTAATACTATCTTCCTCGGCAGTTAACTAGTGTTTGGTCAACACTGTATTTACTCGGCATATACTAGCTCGGTCGACACTAACAACACTCGGCTTACACTAGATTTCTTCACTTTTGCTTGGTTAAGCCTACCAATTTAGTCTTCATTCTTACTTAGATAAACAATACATTGTCTTATCATTGTGCCACATAATCAAGTACTCATTGAAGTATCAAGATAACTTAACCTTTCCTTAGGTGCTATTGTTACCAACCTTGCCTATCCCCTTAGCAACAATCAAATAAATATAGTACTTTCTTAAATAGCAACAGTCTTATCAGTTAAGGTTTGACATCAATGACAATACAACAATTGCTTCAATTGCAGTTTCTAACATTGAAGATGTCATGTGATGAGTTGACATTGGGCAGGCCCATATCACATGGCCTAACTTCAATTGGTGTCAAAATATTCTAGTTGAATATATTGATGAATCATATATTTTAACAATTGTATATCCTATTTTGACTGAAAGGTATATTCTACTAAGATTCTATCGTGAAAAGAATATTCTATCAAAAAGAATATTTTGACACTTATTTGGTTATCAAGAGAATATTCCACTCAAGAGGAGTATATTTCATTTGGTCATTGTGTTGACATTAGTATGGTGTCAATGTGATGTCTATAGGTCAACTCCCCAACTTACCTCCCTCTCCGTTAACAATTTGATTTGGCAATCCAACTTTGAACAACCATGACTTGGGCTCACAACCTCTAATTTCAAACCAAAATTTTTATTTGGGGAATAATTTTGTGCTATTGCACATTCTTGCAAGCTTGTTATGCAATTCCCAAGGCTTCACTTTGGCTTGTATAGTAATATTTTTTGTGCTATTTGCATTCTTTATTGTCTTTGTATTAGTGTGATCAAATTTGTTTCATTCTATCCAGCAATTGTACTCTTATTTTGAGGCCAAGTTTGAAAATTGCATGTACCAAGATCAAATTTAATTTGTTGACATTGGCAATTTGCACCTATAATTGCACAAAGTATAAAGTGACAACATCATATATTACTAGGGGGTCTCATGGTTAAATAATTTGGGGATAATCTTGTGTTTTTTTTGTTGTGATCATGTCTCCTAGTTTATGGAAAATTAAATGTGATTATTGTGGCAAGAAAATAGATAAAATAGATCAATGATTGTGGAAGGAACATTATGATTTAAAAATTATTTATAAAATTTATCAATTTTGAAACTTTGTATTATCAATCACATTAGTTTTCCATACTCTTCTAAAATAGCATCAATAGATTGATTTGATGTTCACACTCAAGAGTCTTATGTGAACACATCCTTTTATAATCCAATGACATGCATTGAGATCTCATCTCCTCCATCTATTATTACTCTGATGATACTTGAATTGATATATTCATTTTTTATTATGATTCAGTGTAACATGGTATACATTATTAGTGTGAATAAGGTTTTGCACATAACTAATTCCTTATTGGGTTCTTATTCACAAGTTAACTTAGGTCTTAAGTGTTTTTCTAGAATTCCTAGTTGACAATATGATCTTAACACATTTACTTCTTATGTCTTGGATCATTTAGTGTTTGTTTTATTTTTTATAATATTGAGCAACAAGCTAGGTTGATGAACCCTTTAACCACAAAAGGCCCTAAAGGAAGACAAAATCGACCAACTGACCATTGACAACACACTAACACTATGTAAAGATCGGAGTTTATGTCAAAAATACAAGTTAAATAGAAAAACACTAAATTAACAAAATATTTGCCCTAGTCTCTAAGAGTTTGAAGAGTTTATTATGGTTGCTTGAGTTGGCTCCTTTATCTCCTCCATATTTTTTGAGCTCTATTTATTATAGTACATTGAGTCATCATAGGACTATGCATTACTTTTAAACCGAAGTGAGAAAGGGTTCCTAGTTTTCCTTTAAAATTACCATTTTTTTCCTTTAGGGAAGGAGCCTCCACAACATTTTGGTTGCACTTAGAATAGTTATTTAAGTAGGTTGAACAATGGGGCTAGTGTCGACATTTATGGAATCTGTAGAGGGAGCATTCATCTCCAAAAAAGGCTAGGGCCCTCATTATCAATGTTATCATCTTCTTCAATGACACCCTTATTTATGCATTCATTATCTTTATCCTCCAAAGCACTTGAGACATTAGAGGTGTTCTCTATGGTGATGTTAGTGATCAAGTGATGAACAAACCTATTGGACTCTTGTGTCAAAAACAATATTATTTCTTCACCTCTTCCTTGCCCTTGAAAGCCATAGAAAACTCCTCACATTCTTTGATATTAACCTCCTCCACATATAATAGGACAAAAGATCTTCGAGGTTTTTTAGTTATGATATTTTTAGTTTTCTTAGTATGCCCCTGCTTTCCAAAGGTAATGGTTTTTAAAGGTTGTTATTCATATTACAAAGGCTTTCAACATTAGTCTTTTGGGAAGAAAAATAGGGGATGTTGGAGGATTTGGTCTTCACCAAACCAAAGGGGTCTATGGTTGGTAGTGGCATCTAGAGAAGACTCAAGGGTATCATGCAAGGTGATGATTTTTTTTTTCCCTTAGGAACCAAAGAAGAATCAGGAGTAACTTGCATGATGGAAAAAAATTTCTTTCTTTTAGCAGTAGTAGACCCCATGTTTTTGCAATCAAAACCCCCCATGGGAGGAGCATATGGAGGAGGATTAGCAATAATAGAGTCCTTAATTAAGAAAGCCTCAATGCATTTGGGAAGATAAAGAGAAACGTGGAAATGGTAAAGGTGGTGAACAAGCCCTTGGTGGAGCAAGATGGGGGGCTTTTGCCATGTCCCCTTAAACATTAGTTTTACTATTTATAGCAAGTTTGGTAATCTAGAAACAATAAATGAGGACCTATAGATAAAGCATGAAATATTGTTCTTTATGGTTAAATGATCAAATCGTATTTAATTTTAAACTAATAAATGACATTTGAAATATTTTGTAGGAAAATTATGAAGTGAGAAATTAAAAAGCACATTTTAGAATGTTAAGTGGTATTTGTAAAGTTTTGACAACATCAGCAAGTGACATACTATAACTGAAAGATTTAGGAGGTGGATGAAAAGTGGAGGGAAGTTACATTCTTTTAAATGCAAAGAATCCTCCCTCTTGATCATGATTTTTTAGTATGAATGTTATTTAGAGGGTTTTGGTACCGTTTTTAAAAATCATTCACTTGATATGTTGCTAATTGTTTTGTTGTTCTTTAGATGTATGACAAACATGTGGAGAAGGAGACCAAATAAAGAGAGTTTTAAGGTTTTCAAGAACGATAACAATGAGAATTTGAGGCTCTTTGAGGTGCAAGCTCATATAGAGTTTTCCATTGTCAAGATTGTTATTAGATTCATCAATTTATTTTAGCAATTTGTAAGGGTTTAGTTGTGGGTTTGTGTGGATTGTGGAAGTTTATATTTCCTTTGTTAAAGCTTTAATATAATAAATGGAGTATATATTGTTTTTATTTCATATTAGGATCAGCCACTATATTTTTGAGAAATTTGGTCTTGAGTTGGGTGTAGTTTCTATGCATTTTGTGTTGCTAGATAGCTCTAGAAATTGCAACTATTTATGTAATTTGTATTTTTAGATTAGAGTAAACCCTTGGTATCCTTTAGGCCATGGTTTTTACTATTTTTAGATTGTTTATCATGTATTTTTCTATTTATAAAAATTATTAATTGTTTGATGAGTTTATTTAGAAGTTGCAATGGTTTCTCTTTATGTTTCAGCTCTAGATTTGGAGTTCCATTTGATGTTCTTTGCACCAAAAGTTTATTATTGTTATCTAATGTATTTAGAAAAAATATATGATGTGAAACACTATCCAAATCATTTATATAAATTTTATATTGGTTGCATTATGATTTAGATCCTTTTGGTGGTGTTCTGATGTACAATTGGTATACTTGATTTCACTATTTTCCATTCTTTGCAAATATGTAATAGAAGTAAAATAAAGTATTTAAATCTAATTCAATATTTTAGCAAGGGTTATTACAAATTTTATGGGTTTTTAGTAGTTAATTTGTTAGATTTTCCTTCATCAAGGACTCCAAAGATGGAAGAATTAAGAAAGAAAAGCAATTGGTTTAATAGGATGAAAGGATAATAGTAGTGCAACATTTAAATCTATCGTATATTATAAAATACTTCATGATTAGAATTAATTTAGGGCCATGATCTTATTATCAAATAAATTCCAATGTTTCTTTTGTTTTTTCCCCTTACACAACATCCCTACAGCCTAAGAAACAACCTCTTCACAAAAATTAAAGGAAATCCCACCCATCCTCACCTATCAAACATTCTAGGATCTTGTGAATTGTATGGAAATATTCTTATTGTGCTCATTAGAGCATTCACAAAATAAATGGATATCACCTTCACAATAGATATGCTAAAGGGTAACACCATATATTGCAAACCTTGCGAGTACTCTCTATTTTTTTAACTGGGTGAGTTTTTATAAGTTTAACTCTCACATTTTTATAGGCACCAAAAAACATGGGTAAAATGTCGACACTAGTAGAACATTGGTTAAAATATGTTTTTCACATGTTGTATTACCATAAAACCATGCATTTTCTCTTTCATGATGTCAATTTTTAAATTAATACCTTTGGTAATTGAATTTTACAACAACAACAAAAAAGTTTCTTTAAGAGATTTTAATTTTCATTACTTTCTAAGTTGCCAAGTTTTTTTGGAGTTGGAAAAATTGGGCTTGATGAGTACTCTTTGAGTCTGAATCTACAAACTATGGGTAACACTATTGCACCATTGCAAAAAACATCACATTATATTGAGTTCATTCTCACTCTATCTCCACCCATTTCAATAATCATAGGGTAGGAACTCTATAAAATGGAGAATCTCCAAAGACTTCTAAACCATCACCTCTTCCTAAATAAAACCAAACTTTAAGCCTGTAATAGTAATTGGAAATTTCTAGATCCACTTATAATTATGACCTCACATGTTGAGAGGTTGTAAGTACTAGTGATTAATTGAAGATGTGTACCATAGATATTACATAGCATTGTTGGAGGCATAGTAATTATATATAACCACATTAATAAGAATGTCAATAACACATATATGGAAGCCATTATGTAAGAAAGATGAGGGTGAATAAGATATTACAAATCAACCTTTGGTGGCCAATGATACTCAATGACACGCTAGAATATTCTCAAAAGTGTGATGTTTGTTAAAAAACATGAAAGTTTGATCAACGAGAGAAAGTATCAATGATACAAGTTTTGGCAAAAGAGCCATTTAAGAAGTGGTTTATGGATTTTGTTTAACCTATATCCCCTGCAACACAAAAGAGAAATGCAAGATACATCATTGTAGGGATAAAGGTTTTAATAGTACGAATTTGCTAAGGGAGTTTGTGGTAGTGCACCACAACCTGCATTATATATCCATATGAATGTAATGGTGGAAGCATTTAACAAGAATTCAAGACATGTGTTAATGAGATATGCAATACCAAATGCCTTAAACAACACACACTAACGATTAACTGCTAGGCTAAAAGTGTTAAATAGTCAAATTTGACTAACTTTTTATAGGCTTAATGTGTTCCTTAGCGTGTATTGTTTAAAAGAATTCATGCAACACAAGATGGTTAAATTGAGACACTAGATTATTTGAAATATTATGGATTTATCAAATAACTTAAAAATGATTGAAAAATCTCGTAATCATTTGATCTTGTATATGGAAAAGAGGTAATCATGTATATTAAGTATTTTATACCTTTTTTAAGTTTCAAACAAACAAAAAGACTAAGTAATGAAAAATGACTAACATTGCAAATTGTCAAAGTAAAATCTAGCTAGAGTGAGACAAAAAACATCGATTGACAAAGTGGAATTGATGGACAAAAAAGGAAAGATAAAAATATTGGTAGTCAAACATGTTAAGAGAAAAAAACTATATATTAGAAATTTAGATTTGTCATATGATTCAAGGTATTCAAAACATAAAAAGCAATTGCACATTAGATCAATCAAATCTCATAGAATTGTTGTGATCTTTCTCACAAAAAAAGCATTCAATCTTGAAAATCTAGGGGTAGAGGAATTGGTAGTCCACTTCAAAGGAATTGGGATTAATCCATACAAGCAATAAGTTAGTGTACAAGAAATAAGTTACAGTTGCAGCCAAGTAGCAATAATTTAAAATGTTCTTATAAATTTTATTGTCAATATTTTTTTCTTCGAAAAATGAAACAAGGAGAAATGACTACAAGGCACATTTGACATTCAAGGTGGAATGAGAACAATAAATGTTGTGCCATGGTCATCTTTTTATGGAAAATAATGAGTAGAAGAAAGGAAAGGAATGCCAATATTAGAATTGTTATGGTCATTTTGAGAGATAATGTTGCAAACGGAAGAAAAAATTGAGCAAAGGTAATATTTTCCAAGTACTAAATATCTCACCTAAACTAAACATCTAACTCACAAAACACAAAACTAACTACTCCCCTTGAGTATTAGCCACCAATCATCAATCCAGATCATAAGATATATCTATAAATACATCAAACTGATGCATACTAATGCACCTTAGTTCTGATCAGGAGGCAAAATCACCCCTAACTTCCATCTGAGATACTCAAAAGTATCCTTAGGCAAAGGCTTTGTGAAAATATCTAAAATCTATTTCTTAGGTCTAAGAACAAGATCCCATGTTTTTTTCCTTATGATCTGATTCAATTCTTCTTCCATTGATTTTACCTAATGTTGATCATTACATACTTCATTCACAATCTTAGGTTCAATATTTTAAATCAAACAATACTCAACTTTATCTTCAACAATCCTTCTTCTCATTTGAACACCTTTATTTGTGTCTCCTATTATCTGAATTTTTTAATGATTCAATCTTACATACCTTGGAGTCTTAGGATTTGCTTGGATTTTAGACTCCTATGTTCCTTTTTCAACACATGTTTCTTCTTTTGAACTCCCTAGAATGATTTGAACTTGATTCTATGTTTGAGGTTGAATTACTTAGTTTGTATTGTCATCTTGATCATTTGAATCATATCTACAAGATCTAAATTGTTTCTTATTTCCTTCATCAACCTTGACATTTGCACTCTCAAATATCTTCCTCAATATATTATTGTAATATATGTATGCCTTGATTTTTGTTGAATAACCAAGAAAATACCTTCATCACATCTAGCATCAAACTTTCTTATATCTTCATCTCTTTTGATATAACATGTGCTTCCAAATATTCTAAAATATTCAATAGTAGGAACATGACCAAACCATAATTCATAAGGAGTCTTACCAGTATCACCTTTGATATGCACTTGGTTAAGTGTGTAAATTGTAGTACTCACAACTTATCTCTAATAAACACATGGAACATTTGCTTCCATCATCATTTTCCTAAACATGCTACCAAATCTACAAAGAAAAACATTACAATTTCGAGCAATGCAGATAAAAATACTATCACTCTGAATAACTAAAAAAGAAGTCACAACATAGATACACATGACTCACTCAAATCTTCATGTAAACCTCTAAAATTTAAATTGAATCAACTTCAAACAATCCACAATGCACTCTGAAATCCAAAAACTTTGATCTTCAATATACATGCTACACTAAACAAATGAACTCACTAAACTTCTCGGAAACACTATCACATGAAGAGAAATATGTTAACACCAATGACAACACATCTCTTGTATATCTGATGACACATCTCTAAAGCGCACATTTACATATTATTCCAACATTTTCTATAACAAGGCAAAAGCTTTTTCTTTTATATGCATTTGCAATGTTTTGCTATTTGAAGTGTTTATTGTCATTATTTAGGGGTGAAATAGATACTAATTAATCTAACAATGTAAACTATGTGAGATGAGTTCATTAATTAACCATTTCAACACTAACACTCAAAATACAAGAGAAAGAGGGGCTTCCAAACATAACTCTCAATATAACCCAAGATAGATTAGAAAAACCCAAGAAGATGAAGGGATGCCAATGCTAAACCCAAATTATATCAAGGAAGTACATAATAAAGTCATTTTTCATACAATGTAGGATTTGATTAAAGATTTGTAAATACAAATGTGAAATTGAACCAATTGATTTAATGAGAAAAGTAAGATAGATCTAGATGCTAAGTGTATGCAATCAACCCTATTAAGATATGAAAATGGGTATAGAATAAGAAATGAAATGAATGATAGAGTACTCACCTTGAATGTGTAGAGGAATATTCCTTTTTGCTCTGAAAATTACAAATATGAACTTGTGATAGAACTTTTGACTATGGATTCACAATCACAACAAAAAACCCAAAAAATATTATTTTTCTCATACCTCCAGGAATAGGTTGACTTGGTGCAACATGTTCCAGACACTTTTCCATGAAGTCATCATATTCATGAGATACTATAGAAAAGTCGAACTAACTTCTTTAGAAATGTCTCAACAAGTAGTTTCTAGATCTGTGGTTGTAATTATGATATCCTTCTCATGCACATAGAAAATATTATTTTGGGGTTTGGGTGGATGAGGGTTTGCCTTGGTCAAGCCCTAGATTGATGAATCAACCTTCAAATTGAAATGTAATTATGTAAAGGAAACAAGAAAAATGTAAGTATTCACCTTTCTTGTAGAAACCCTTGTCAATAAGGATTTTGTAATGCTTGTATGTTGCAGATGTTGAATTTGCAATGACTGATATAGGGAATCTCCACAAATGTAATGGATCTACCAAAACCACATCATGGAGCCATGGATGTACACGATGATGAATGCCTCAATGTAAATATCATCTCTTGACGGCCAACAAAATGGTAGATCTTGAAGAGAAAATGCTCACAAAGGATCCTTGAATCTTGAATGCTTGAATGCTTTAACTTGCTCATGTGATTGCTGGATCTCTAATGGAAATTATGGATGTTCATCAATGCTCATGGTGATAAGCTACAACTGATTGAATATCTTGATGAAATGAATGGACAAGTAAAAGATAGTGATTAGAGATCACCAAGCTACTAAAGTGATATGTAAGGCAATTAAATCAGTCAATGTATTGTCATTGATGTCAACTAGTTTTGAATGTACTTATTATGATAGTTACAAACATCTAAAGAAGAAGAAAATGATAAAGGAATGATATATCTACATGAAGATGAGATGGATGTGGAAGATATATCTAAGGTATACATTGGGTAACTTATTGATGAGTCTATGGCATCATGTTGTTGACTTGATTGTATTACATAAATTTGTTATGTATTGAAGATCATAACTGAACAACTTTATGTGGTCGGTAATTGAAGATTTTTTTAAGCACTGAGCTAGTGTTGTGTATACCGAGTAACAATAATAACCGAGTTAGTTATCACTGACACATTCTGTATTCACCGAGTGAGAGAAAAAAATAAATTTTATAACAATCGACTGAATTGATGAGCTGGCAGATTGCTTATGATTCTGAGGTAAAAGATAAAGTTTGTTATGATGATCTAACAACTAACAAAATTTAAGATTGATTGAATGGAGAAGGATGAAACATGTTATAGACACAATTGTCGAGGAAGCTTGAAGCAACAAAATGAATGATGGAGATTAAGAGGCAAAATCTAACAGATGATATGAATACGATTTATGAAGTCTATTTAAAGGGACGTGAGATTCATTATTGAGTCTGGAGCTTATTGACATTGCAGGAGAATTCACATGAAAGGACTATTTTCATACACCACTGATCAAACTAGTTATAAATAGAACTGAGATGAACTGCAGGCATTATCGAGCATCAGAGATGTTGGAGCTTTTTCTTGCAGGACCAAACTTGAATCAATAGATGGGCTTGATTCTAAGGGTAAGTACTCAAGTTTGACAAGAAAACAATCCAATTGATGAGGATAGAGAACATCCTCCTTCTTCTTTGAGCTCCACATCACTCAGGTGGGTATTGCCTTATCTGCACACTCAAGACACCTCATGATAAAAAATAGGCCTACAGATATAATTATTGTGGAATAGTCTTCAAACCCATATAGGTATCATGTACCCCCATAAAGCAAATTCTTAATGCAATAGCCCTATTTGCATAGAATGGGTATGAAAACCAGAGACCTATACTAACAACATGAAAGGGAAAGGGTGGAACTGAAAGTAAATGATTTAGAGATGGGTTGAAAGGACCCCTGAGATGTCCTAAGTCCCTCATAGACTAGTGCCTTGTCCAATGGGCCACATAGTCAAATACCCTATTGCAATAAACAACTATGAAACAAGAAGACAAAATACTCAATGTGTTGATGACTAACATCAATCACACACCATAACCAAACCTCACTTTAACAACCCACCTATGTATTCAAGTATGTTATTATCCATCCAAATGATTTTAACCCTCCCCTTAGAAGAGACCTATAAATAGACAATACATTAACCAACATCCACTGGAAGACAAGCATGACATATCTTTGACACCTCAGCTCATACATACATGAAAACTAATCCTAAACCAGTTATCTCTACGAAGACAACTCCACTTGCAAACACATGGGAAATGCAAATAGAAAAATCAAACACCCTTGATGTATGATTAATGAATTCAAAATTCAAATGGAGATAGTTTGATAACAGTAAGAGTATACCGAATCCTCATACATAAGACAAATCAATTACAATACATATCATATTCTCTGAGCCAACAAAAGAGAAAACAACACCCTATATGCAGAGAAGTAGAGAAAATCTACAAGAAAAGGACCCTTCATCGAACCAATTCTCCTCAAAATTGCAGAAGAAGGAAACCTTACAAAATAAAACATTTCACTACTTATACCCCTAGTCACCTTGGAATCCTCAAAAAGGATGCATCAAGCTTCGGGTGACTAGGGTTAGGGTTTCAATTACCCAACCAATCAAAATACAACAAAAGTTATTGAAGGGGAAGAAACACAGGCAACCCGAAGAGAATGAATCGCAAATAGATCTGCAATCATGAAAATCTGCGAGAACAGTACAGAACAAGGAATTGCCATGAAAACTAGTCTATTCGATCACCCTGCAACACACCTCGAGCCATTCTTTGTTCACTCCTTACACGGTATAGATCTCTGCAATCGATCATCACACCTTGGACCACACTGCAACGGTAAACAAATCATCTCTCACCAGCTCCAGTTGCTTCTGGGTTGAATTTTAGTCCTTTCTGTCACTAAGAAACCCTCAAAAGATTTGAATTTGAATTTCAATGGTCATATCAAAACTCCAGCAGCAAATCGACAGTTGTCATTCAAACTTGAATCAACATTATATCGTGACCGTTCGATCGTCATGTTTCATGGGCTTTATGACTTAACTCATCGGATAGCCCTGTGTCAACACTTAGCGAACACGCGACAAGGCATTTCCTATTCGCGAAATGAAAACCTTAACCCGAGCTTAACCCAGCGACCTGGCAACTAAAGGAAACACTCAACCTCGGTCCCATATTTAGCGAACTGGCGACAAAGTTTAGTGCCTATTCATTGAATGTTTCACCTTTCCACTAATTCATTTAGCTAATACGCGAACACTTGTTCGCTGGATCGCCAGTCGATTTAGAATATCACCACTTTATTGCACGAATGAGCAAGGCCTTTGAAAATTTGTCGGGCCACTAAACACTTTTGTCCGGACTGCTAAGACCTTAGACCCCACCTGGGCCTGCTTTGTGCCATTTGTCACTACATCATTCAATGCTCATGCTCAGTCACCACTGACATAGGACCCACCCACCTAAGCCTTTGAAAATGAACGGTGGGCGCAAGATCTCATGCCTCTGACACAATCAATGAGAACTTATGCCAACCGTAGATTTTGTCCCCGTCACTGACCTTTCTGACAACAGCCCCACCCTGCAGTATTCCTTGTCATCCTCTAGCTCAGCCAATCAAAAATTGACACCTCAACGATGAATCATCCTACGGTCCCACTGTCCTCGGCTAACCCTTAACCCTCTATCCATTTGGCAAATACGCGACTAAAGAAACCCTCACCCATTCGTGAGAACTTTGAGAGCACTACTAAATCATTTGGCTACTACGCGAACACTATTCACCAAATCGCTAAGTCACTAGACCTTTCGCTAAAACATCACGCGAACCAGCGAACCAAGCAAGCATTTGTCAAAACTGCCAAAAGACTGATAAACTAATTGGGCCCGCATCAAGAAGATCGATGGTCATCTCAACTTCGCATAGACCATGAAGATTCTATCAGAACTTAAGACAACCGTTAGATCAAGAATCTTTCCTTGCCCTGACAACCCTTTGACACCGAATGAGATCAACGGCTGTCGCATAATCTCAAGCCTCTAACAAAATCAATGAGAACTTACACCATTCGTCGATTCTCTGACAAGGTCAGGACCCATTGACACACCGGATACCAGGACCCACTGACACCCGCCAAGTCACTACTACATGGGCCAATCACAGCTTGCCATTTGTACTTACATGTCACTTTGGACCCACCGCTTACTGATCATAACACCTGGACAATCGGATGGATGGTGCACGATCTGAAGGGCTCTTGAGATTCTATTCGCTTATACACCAACCGTCGATCTGGAATCTACTTGAAAATGGGTCCCGCTGACAGAAAGTCCAACTCACTGTTCTTGACCAATGAAGAACTGCCATTTGTGCTTACATGGCAGTGGACCCGCTGATATGAAAGGCTACGTCACAGAGAGAACAAATGGTTGTTGCAACTTCGTAAGCCTTTGACACATCGCTTGTGCTTTAACCACAGTCGTTAGATGTAGATGTTGTCAGAGCCGGGCCCAGGAAACACATAAGCCAAAGCATTAGAAAATATTAGCGCATGGACTTAGGGAAAAAATTAAAGGCCGCCGAGGTAGAAACTTAGGAAAAATTAAAAGGGACCCTGCCGGACACGAAAACCTAACCGTCGAACACTTAAAGGACTTTAATTAGCACATGCAGATTAGGATTTTAAGTCCCCCGAAAAAGTAACATGAAAATAGAATAAGGCCAGGGTATTTTAGGTTTTTTTTTCATGTAACGACTAGTAAATATGAATTTTGAACTAGGGTTTGAGCTAGAGACCTAAAAACAACTACAGAGACCGGCAAAAAAATGCTAGAGCCATGAAAATTTTTCTAGGTGCTAACAAGAGAATTATTCACCAAGTTGAACAAGTTGGAGGATATGAAGGATTGAATTGAATATTGATCAGAGGAGGTATTTTGAGCTTAGCATAGATCTAAAAATTTGCAATCTAAGTTGTATTTGAATCAGATCACTAGTGTATAAATTTAACCATTGTTACAACAAAATCTCTTAACTGAGTGGACTTAACAGTCTTTTTATGTTTCAATATGACATTCAAGGAATGTTGTTGGTTTTCTTGTTGACCCCATAGTGGTTTTCTTGTTGACCCCATAGTGAATGTTGGTCAAGGGAGAACTGCTAGTGATAAATCCTCTAACCAGGTCACACCTCACTGTGTTTTTTGTAACCTTTGATAGGGTTGGCTCCTAACCAAGCTCACTTTAGAAGAGTGAATTATTTTGGGTTACCGATCCCAGGTAGTTTTTCCCCTAACGGGGTTTCCACGTTAAAAATCTATGTGTTGTGTGTATTTGATGTGATTGGATTGTTATTTTACTTTACACATTTCATATTTAGTCTGATCGGTAAACACGGTATTGAATTGATTGTCAATCGATAGATGAAGATAACGTTATTATTGATAGCTTACCAAGTTGATTATTTATTTGAAAATTTTGAATATATACATCTGGGAGATTTGGGACTGTAGGATAACTGGAACTAACTGATCCACCCCCCCCCCCCCCCCCCCCTCTTCCCTCTCAATTATCTAACAATTGGTATCAGAGCACATTGGTTGCTTGGAAGGAAAGTTTAAAGGACTTAAGCTAAAGATCACAAGATGTATAAGAGAGAGGTGCCAAAGCTGAACAAAGACAACTTCTCGACATGGAAAAATAAAATGAAGTTGCACATATATGGAATTGGAGAATCTACAGTATTTTACCTAGACAATGCTTACATCTAATCGACTAGACCTTTGACTGCTGATCAGTTGAGAGATAGACATGAACACAACATGACAATGATAGAGATTGATGTTCCCTTATCTAATGCATAATTTGAAGATATCAAGACATGCACTAATGCTAAAGCAATGTGGGACAAACTGACACTAGTTCATGGAGGAGATGAAAATGTGATGAGATAAAGAGTTGAGAGTCTTAAAGGAAAGTTTGATGACATGAAGATGAAAGAAGGTGAGAACATTTCTTAGTATAGTAATTGAATCAAGGAGACTGTCAATGCTATTCGCAGAGCAGGAGGTGTTATTGATGAAGACAATGTTGTGAGTAAAATTCTTAGAACCTTGCTTCCTATCTATGCTATTAGAATCTCCACAATTCATGAAATGAGATCTGCCCCAGGTAACACTCTTACACTTGATAGCTTAATTGGTAAATTAACTACTTTTGAGTTGAATAACTGTGATAACAGTATTGTACTGAATGTTGAGTCTACATTTTTGTCATCTTTGAAAATTGGAAAATCAAGCAGTAAACACATGACAAGAAATGAGAGTGATAGTGACAGTGATGAGGATGAACTTGAAGCACTAATGCCTAGGAGATTGCAAAAAGGGAAAAGGAAGATACAAAGGGAAATTACCTTTGGTATGTTTTAATTGTAAAGAGATTAGTCATATTGCAGCTAGGTGTCCTAACAAAAAAGATGATGACAAAGAAAATGAACCATTTGGTGAAAGAAAGTTTGACAGAAGAGATAAGCAAGATCGCAGAGGCAATCGACAGTATGACAGAAGAAGTAACCGAGACTAAAAAGAAAAAGGCAAGAAAGCATGTTACCTTTTCTATGATGATGATACCAACACCGACACTGATGAAGACATTAAGGTGGTATTCGTAGCTTTGAAAGAAGATTCAGAAGAAGAAGAAAGGTATGTAGAAACAACACTTATTTCCAAAGTTAGCAAGAATGATACATGGATTATTGATAGTGGTTGTACTCATCATATAACTGGTGATGAAGACAAATTTGAATACCTTGAACATTATAATGGAGGATTTTTTAAAATGGGGGAATGATACACCTTGTCTAGTAAAAGGAAAAGGATCTATCTTGTTGAACAATAAGATTAGATGTGAGAATGCATATTGGGTGAAGGGACTTAACTATAATTTTTTGAGTTTAGCACAACTAAATAACTCAGGTCACTAAGTTGCATTTGAAAATAGAAAGGTGAAAATCTATGATAAGACTGGAAAGTTGGTCGGTACTGGTGAACAATCAAAAGGTAATCTGTTCTATCTTGAGAATGTTGAAACTTCTTGTTTAATGGCTAGAATTGAATACGTGTGGTTGTGGCACAAAAGGTTATGTCATGTTAATTTTGACAACATGGTTAAGATCAATAAGAAAAGAAAAGTTAGAGGCTTACTGAGCTTATCTAAACTTGACCATGTCATGTGCAAACAATGTCAAATGGGAAAAATGTCAAAATCTAGTTTCAAGAGCAAGACCTATTCATATAAAGCTATTTTGGAGTTGGTTCACACTGAATTATGTGGTCCTATGAGAACTTAGAGTTATTATGGTGACATATATTTTATTTTATTTGTTTATGACTACTCAAGGATAATGACAATTATGTTTTTGAAAGAGAAATCTAAAGCCTTCAAGATGTTTAAATGGTATAAAGATAAAGTGGAAAAAGAAAGTGGAAAAGAATTGAAATGCTTAAGATCTGATAGAGGAGGTGAGTTTATTTCTGATGAATTCAGTAACTTTTGTAATGATCATGGAATTAAAAGACAGGTTTCTACATTGAGACACCATAGCAGAATGGAATTGCTCAAAGGAGAAATAGATCCATAGTTGATTGTGCTAGAACACTAATGATTGAGAAAGATGTTGCACAAATGTACTAGAGAGAATTTGTTAGCACTTCTGTATACACATTGAACCGAGTACAACTAAAGAAAGATTCAATCAAGACACCTTATGAGTTATGGTTTGGGTACACACCTAATGTAAGTTATTTTAGAATATTTGGAAGTAGATGTTACATTCTGAAAGATGATAGAAATGGAAATTTGATTCTAAAGGTGATGAAGGAATATTCTTAGGATATTTTACTAAAAGTAAAGCTTACAAATGTTTGAATAGGTTTCTAACAAAATGATTGAAAGTGCAAATGTGAAAGTTGATGAGTTTACTGAGAAAAATGATGAAGAAAGCAAAAAGGAACCATAAGGCATGGTAGATATACATTCATTGAGAAACCTAAAATTCTACCTGAGACACAGGTTGAAGCTACCAAGCAACATGATAAAGATACGAGCATCAGCCTATAGATACTGAGAATCAAGAAGTAGCTACTGAGGAAGAAATTGATCCTACACAGACTAATGAACTAAGAAGAGAACAAGTGTTAGAAAAATTTATGAGAAGACGCCATCCACAAAATCATATTATTGGTGACAAGCAAGCTGTTATGATGACACGAAGTAAGCTGAGACAAAACACATGTTTAGTTTGTGAATTTGAACCTAAAAATGTTAGATGCACTTGAGAATGATCAATAGATTAAAGCAATGAATGAGGAAATTGAGAAAATACTGAAGAACAAAACATGAACATTGGTATCGAGACCGAGTGATAAAAAATTTATTGGAACCAAATGGATATTCAGAAACAAGTTGAATGAGAATGGTGAAGTTACTAGGAACAAAGCAAGACTTGTATGTAAAGGGTATGCACAAGAAGAAGGTATTGATTAAGGTGAGACTTTTGCACCAGTTGGTACACTTGAAGGAGTTAGAATATTACTTGCATATGCTGCCTATAAAGGATTCAAAGTATATCAAATGGATGTTAAATCTGCATTTTTTAATGAGATACTTGAGGAAGAGGTTTATATTGAACAACCTGAAGGTTTTGTTGATCCAAATCAAAAAAATATGGTATGTTAATTGCACAAAGCACTGTATGGACTAAAGCAAGCACTGAGAGCATGGTATGAAAGACTGCATTCATATCTTATTAGTATTGGATTTGTGAGAACAAGTGATAATAGCAATTTGTATTTGAAAGGAGAAACTGGTGACAAGATTCTTATTGCTGAAATTTTTGTTGATGATATCATATTTGGAGGACATGATAATCTATGCAAATCATTTTCTGATGAAATGAGAAAGGAATTTGAAATGTCAATGTTTGGAGAAATTAAATTCTTTCCAGGTTTTCAAATTCTACAACAAAATAAAGGGATATTCATAACATGATCAAAGTATGAAAATTGACAAAGGATGATTAGTCAACTGAGGTAAATCAAACACTATATAGATCAATGATTGGAAAACTTATGTATGTTGTGCATAGTAGACCGGATATTGCACATGTTGTTGTGATTGTAGCAAGATTTTCTGCTAATCCTAAGGAATCACATATGACTGTTGTTAAGAGGATTTTGAGATACTTGAAAAATACATAGAATTATGGTTTATGGTACAGGAAAGAGGGCAATTTTAAACTACAAGTTTACACCGATGCATATTGGGCTGGAAATATTGATGACCATAAGAGATCAACCAGTGGAGCATTCTTTTTGGGAGAATGATTAGTTACTTGGATATGCAAGAAATGGGCATGTATTTCTCAGTCTACTACCAAAGCAGAATATGTTGTTGTTGCTGCTAATTGTTCAAACATTGCATGGTTATAACAACTTTGGGAAGGGATGAATGAAGAGATCAGTGATCTAGTGATTATATATTGTGACAACACAAGTGCTATAAACATTTCCAAGAATCCAGTGATGCATGCAAAGACAAAACCCATATCTATTAAGTATCACTACTTGAGGGAACAAGTACAAGAAAAGAAAGTGAAACTAGAGTTTGTGAAATCAAAAGAACAACTTGCAAACATATTTACCAACCCCTTACCGAAGGATACATTTGAGTACTTGATGACTAGACTAGGGGTCCATCCCCTGTCTATCGGTCACTAAGGTGATCAAGAGGTTGTGTCAACCTATAATTTATTAGAACATCAAATGATGTTGATGCATATTGTTTACACTTTAGGTTTCCTAAAGATTGTGAAAGTTGGAACAGAGAACACTATATTTTGGTACACGAAGGTACTTGATTTGAACTGAGCAAAATAGATAATTTGGCTACTACAGAGCTGTTTACTCTTTTTGGCATTGTTGTCAAAGGGAGAGAATGAATCAATGAAATATCTATCCAGTGGGAGAGAGGAATTAGAGAAGCAAAAGATCAAATCTACAAGGAGAGTCTACATGAAATGCTATGTAGTCATTAAACATATCAAATGAACAAGCTAGGGAGAGTCTATCAAGATACAACATTTATCTATGGATTTGTAGTACAGATGTTTGGTATTCTATGACATATTTCATATTTGTGTTGTCATCAACGCCAAAGGGAGAGATTGATAACCTACAACTGATTGAATATCTTAATGAAATGAATTGACAAGTAAAAGATAATAATTAGAGATCACCAAGCTACTAAAGTGATATGTAAGGCAATTAAATCAGTCAATGTGTTGTCATTGATGTCAACTAGCTTTGAATGTACTTATCATGATAGTTACAAACATCTAAAGAAGAAGAAAATGATAAAGGAATGAGATATCTACATGAAGATGAGATGGATGTGGAAGATATGGCTAAGGTATACATTGGGTAACTTATTGATGAGTCTATGGCATCATGTTGTTGAATTGATTGTATTATATGAATTTGTTATGTATTGAAGATCAGAACTGAACAAGTTTATGTGGTCGGTAATTGAAGAATTTTGTATACACCGAGCTAGTGTTATGTATACCGAGTAACAATAATAATTGAGTTAGTTATCACTGACACATTCTGTATTGACCGAGTGAGAGAAACAAATAAAGTTTATAACAAAAGACTGAATTGATGAGCTGGTAGATTGCTTATGATTCCGAGGTAAAAGATAAAGTTTGTTATGATGATCTAACGACTAAAAAAATTCAAGATTGATCAAATGGAGAAGGATGAAACATGTTATAGACACAACAGCTGAGGAAGCTTGAAGCAGCAAAAGAAACGATGGAGATTAAGAGGCAAAATCTAATGGATGATACAAAAATGGTTTATGAAGTCTATTTAAAGATACATGAGATTCATTATTGAGTCTAGAGCTTATTGATACTGCAAGAGAATTCATGTGAAAGGACTATTTTCATGCACCACTAATCAAACTGATTACAAACAAAATTGAGTTGAACTACAAGCATTACCGAGTGTTAGGGAATTATTCATCGAGTTGAACAAGTTGGAGGATATGAAGGATTGAATTGAATATTGATCAGAGGAGGTATTTTGAGCTTAGCAAAGATTTGAAAATCTACAATCTAAGTTGTATTTGAATCAGATAACTATTGTATCAGTTTAACCATTGTTACAACAAAATATCTTAACCGAGTGGACTTAATAGTCTTTTTGTATTTCAATATGACATTCAAGGAATGTTGTTGGTTTTCTTGTTGACCCCATAGTGAATGTTGGTCAAGGGAGAACTATTAGTGATAAATCCTCTAACCAGGTCACACCTCACAATGTGTTTTGTAACCTTTGATAGGGTTGGCTCCTAACCAAGCTCACTTCAGAAAAGTGAATTATTTTGGGTTATCGGTCCCAGGTGGTTTTTCCCATAACAGGGTTTCCACATTAAAAATCTATGTATTATGTGTATTTAATGTGATTGGATTGTTATTTTACTTTACACATTTCATATTTAGTCTGATTGGTAAACACAATATCGAATTAACTGTCAATCGGTAGATGAAGAGAAAGTTATTGTTGATAGCTTACCAAGTTGATTATTTATTTGAAAATTTTGAATACATCTTGGAGATTTGGGATTATAGGATAACTGGAACTAACTAATTCATGCCCCCCCCTTAATTATCTAACACATGTATGTTAATGGATGTCAAAATGAGGTGCCTAGACTTTCTTTTATACTACTTTTTGGGTGGGAAAACAAAGTTACAAGTGGGAAAACAAAGCAAGCCAACATGATCACCTGATTTTGCAATTAATTCCCTGAGACAACACTGGCCCTGGGATTTAAAATCCTCACAAAATAGGTCGACCTATTCTAGGAATTTCCCTTAGGGATCCAGGCTTGAGGACTCAGAGATTTCACAGTTGAAAGTGAAAGATATGGGACAAAACAAGAGAAAATGGGGATCAATAATGAATCCATCCATGGTCCATAAATTTGGTATAGTATGGGAGCTAAAAGGTCTTAAATAATGAGTGTGTCCATTTTAAGATGGTACATTTAGCCCCAACTTTAGTGGGAGTATGAGTTGCCTCAAACTCATGGTAAAGTAGATCAAAAAGTAAGAGTTAATCTTATCATGACTAAGGAGATGAAGAAACCATCAACCCCCCAATAGAATTGAGTCTTCAGCATATCTAGAGCCAAAATAATAGAGATGTCACTAAGAAGAAAGTGTAGCCAACTCACCCAATAAGGTTTGTGTTCCTTATTGTGAACTACACAAGAAAAAATAAAGGGGGGTGCAATAAGAGATGACATTGAATGGTCTAGCAAGTGTGTGTGGCATGCTAGTCAACTCATCAAAAAGGATTCATCTTCAAGGGAAATCCATGTCCCAAGAAGAGGAATCGTAAGATGAACCAAGCATAAGGATGTGTGTGTCCTTAAGGGATCAGAAAGACGATCAGGCTTTCCAGACTGTCAATAGTCTAAAGAAGGATCAAACAATGATCATGCCTCCTAGACTCTTAGTAATCTAAAGAGGGATAATGAATCAAGGTTCAGGCCTCCCAAACTATCATTAGTCCAAAGAGAGATCCAAAAGAACAAAGACCAAGCCCCCATGAAATGTCGGTAGTTTAATAGACGAAACCAAACTGTCAACATGCGTGTGTGAAAAAAGTGAGGAGAATGTATGCCCCCATGTTAAAGCAATTGCAAATATCATGACAGGAGAAATAGCTTTAACAGAAGCATAAATGCATCCACGAAGAATGTTTCCACTATGAAATGCCGCCAAGAGAGAACACTTCAAGGGAAATAAACACATGACAAGAGAGAGAGAGAGAGAGAGAGAGAGAGAGAGAACATGAAGGGATCCACTAACTTTGGGGTCAGTATGATCATATGATAATATGATAATATTATATCGAGTATAAAATGTCAGTATTCCCCAAAGGAAGTAGAACTACAACACAATGGAGGGAAAGGAACACAAGAGGTATGAAGAAGAGTCTTTTTGGGCTAGCAACATAGAGACCAAAAATAATTGGTGCTACTATGTCGCAAGCATCCAAGTAAACTACATAAGGGCACAATTACAAACAATAGCACATAGACAACATAACATATAATAACAAATAGAAGAAGAGAGGTAAAAATAGAAGAAGATGCATGACATGTTCAATTACTCTATCATCTTGTGCCAACAGAGCAACAAGAATCATCTAAAGTGATCTAGACAAAACATATAACAAAGAGCACAACATAGGGGAAAACACAACACAAACACACAAAGACTACCATGCTGGAGAAGTCCACTTCAAGAATGTCACATGCCCTCCCCATCTTAGTCTGAAATATTAGGGAAAGGTGAGAAAATTGCAAGAGGAACAACATCCAACATAGTAGGAACCACCGCCAGATCCAAGGAAGGACTCTGGTGGGAGTCATTGTGATCTTCACTAGGAGTGAGTGTTAGCTGTGTAGAAAGAATGTTAGGAAAATCATAATCCATACCAATATTTTCATATTCATCATCACTAACATGTGCATTAGAATCATCATCATCAATAGAATCTTCCATATAAAGATTAATAGAATCTAAAATATGAACAAAATCATCATGTTTATCCATTTGCATATTATTATTTTGATTAACTTCCTTCAAAGGGTCAAGCATGGGTTGATTGAAGGAAGGAAAAGTTTGAGATGAAGAGGCAATTTGAGAAGCAAGAGCATGGGCCTTAGCCTTAGCTTGATGGCTCTTGTGAGGTTGATGAGCATGTTGGTTACAAATGGTTTTACAAGATAAACTTCAAGGATTAGATTCAACAATCATAGGTTTTGAGGAGGGAATGGCTACGGGTTGAGGAATGATAGGCAGAGGAATATGTTGGGTAGGTAAGATAGCTGCAAGAGTATCAACCTTAAGAAGGCCAAGATCAATAATCTTTTCTACCTTGTATTGCTGATAGGATCGATAAAGATGATCAAGACGATTAGGTAGTTTTTGAGGGAGAGATGGCCAAAAGAAATCTATGTCAGTACAATCTCAAAGATATGAGGGCTTATAAAGAGAATGATTAATGGTGACAACTTCTCTTCTTTTCACTTATGGATAGGAGAGGCTATAGTTTGCATAGAAGAGAGTCACAAAATACCAAGCTTAACTTGAAATTGATCGGAAGTAAGAATGAAAATAAAGGTAGTATGAACAACCTTACCAGAAAGGGTCACAAGAAGATTGATAGAACCTTTAGGATGATAAATAAAACCATTACAAGTTTGAATCCAAACATTAGATGTATCGTTGGTATCCTTATGCAAACCTTTATTAAAAACATGTTCTTTAGTGATAACATTCACAGAGGAAGAGGGATCAATCAAAGCAACATGAAAAAGCACATGACCAACCCTAACAATAATGTAAAGAGGACCATTAGGTGATTTAAACATATCAGAATGATCAAAGGTGATAGGAGGTGAAGATTTAGGTTTGTGTGAAGGTAATATCTAAGGTTGAGGTTGAGACTCAACATGATTAGATTATTATACCTTGTCATCAAAACTAATGTTAGTAACATAAGAAGAAGGTTGATTAATGATATTTTTTGAATGTGATGGTAAGGGGTGTTGGAAATCTATTATGGGAAAGTGATATACTGAGGGGGGGGGGGGGGTGAATCAGATATCTACTATTATCACCATTTTGACATAAATTCACTTGCATAACATAAACATCAAATTCAATACTAAAATAGATCTAACAATCTAATCTTCATCCATGAAAATGAAATCATAACACAAAGATTTTGGATACCCAAAAACCCTTGAAAGGTAAAACTAGGGTGGGGATGACACCCACAAATCTTCACTACTATAGTATTAAAGTTTACATGTTAGGGCTACAATGTTTGATCATACACTAATGATCTATCCTATGAGGGGTCTGCCCTGCTAAGAGCTTTAAAGACTTATACAATCTACCTTGTAAAAGGATTTAAACTTACAATAAAGTAAGCACTTCGTTAAGAGATTTACTTAGGCTTCTTAGGACCACTCTATAAAGAGATTCTCCCTGATTCACTTGTTAGAATGACTTAGTACCGGATCCTTCGGTTTGCATTGTGATGCTAATAACAGATCTTCTCCTTCCAATATAGATTTGATCTCCTCTATCAAATATTTCTCTATTTTGTCCTTCACTACTTTTCTCAGTCACTAATCTATGCTTCTTATGATCAAAACACTTCTTTATTCTTCATATATGAGATCCTTCATCTTACATACATCATACTATATTTTAAGGTTGAGATCTCATCTTATATTGACAACAAATTAACTCCATAGATCAAGATCAACGATCTAGATTATCTACTTATGTCGCTTAAGCATTCCCTAAATCTAATTGGTTACTTGGATTACATAGGGACTAATGATTACAAATCTAAAGCATAATCACCTCCACGATTTCCTCAACAAACATAAAATTTTGTATAGATGTCAGCCAAAAATGGTTTACCTAAGTGTTTGTGCCATTACAAACACATATGTCAAATTTGGCTTGCTCGGCATACTCAGCTATTAATGAAGTACTTGATGACCTTTGACTTGCTTGACAATAACTACTGCTCAATAAATGTGCAATATACAAGTCTACACATAACTTGGCCTATACATGATGACTCGGTCGCAGTGATGACTGACCAACATTGCCTAGAAAATGACTAAGTGCAAGACACTAATAGACAACAATACTTAGGGATTGACAATCTCCCCCTTTGACATTAGTGGCAAAAAGACTTTGTCATGACATTTATGTTACATTACATGAGTACTTAGTACTAAGAAAACTCCTATATGAATACTCCCCCTAAAACTTGACTTGGTCTACATAGACATAAATATACATAAGACTCTTTTACAACTTATAAACCTTCATCTCCAAGACCTTAACTCACAAGTGATTAGACTTCTTTTAAGAGACTCAACTCTGATACTTAGAGGCATTTACATTACATTACATGATTACTTAGTACTAATGAAACTCCTATATGAATACTCCCCCTTGTTAGGATTAACAAGGCAGAAATAACAATTACATGCAAATATAACCAATATTAGAAAATAATAAACCACACAAAAGAGAATACAAGACACAAAGATTTAATGTGGTTCACCCAATCCCTGGGCTACATCCACCAAAAATGAGTCCAATATTTTATTATCCAATGATTACAACCTAATTATAATCTGTAATCCCTTACAGCTCAATTTCGTCGCAAGTACTAAAATCATACATTATGAAATCCCTAACCCTAAGCCATATTATACAATATTTTTTCCTCTTTAGGGTTAGAACAAGTTACAATATGTCGGCCCAAAATAACCAAAAATATGTCTGTTAGAGTAATAGTATATTTACCTTTATAATTAAGTCTATCTGATTTAATTATTAAAGGTCACTATTATTCTTTTTTCACTTAAGCTTGTCATTTAGGTGCATAATAATTAATATGTTTATTAATTATTAAATGCACAAACCTAGCTTTCTCCGGCTTTAGGGTTTCTCACCTTATAAGCCGCTTTTTGTAATTATTGTTCAGACTTTTGGGAAATACAATTTTGCTCTCACTCCGCTGAGATTTTCAAAACCCTTGCTCTCTCTCTCTCTTAGGTTTTCGCTCCAGCTTCTGGTATTTTGCTTGCAGGTGATCTTGGTTTTTTGTGGATTTGCACATTTGTGAAATCTTACATGGTATCAGAGCCTCCCTGCCGCTGCCGAGGTTGAAGTTCTTGAAGCCTGGATTCGAAGACGACAGCCACAGCTTGTTTCTGGGGTTTTCTGTCACTTTGAGGGAGGCACGATCTTTTGGAGCAGATTGAGCAGAAACAGACTCCGCCATTGCGTTCAGAAGGTCCGGGAGAGTCGAAATCATATAAAACTCGACCCAGTTTGGCCTCCGTGACCTCAGGAGAAAAATTTGCCCTCCAGGGCCGTACGGCTCGAAAATCGAGAAAAAAAAATTCTCGAAAAATGCGTTTAAAAGGTTTTTTTAATAAAACTTCGGCGCGCCGCCAGCGCGCCCCCAGCGCGCCGCCAGCGCGCCCTCAGCGCACCGCCCGCAGCGGTTGCCGGCCAGCGCGCCGCCAGCGCGCCCCCGCCGCGCCGCCGCGCCCAGCCGCCGCCGCGCCCACCGCCCGGCCGCCACCCGCGCTCCGCCCGGGCGCCACCGCTGCCGGTGGAGCCGCTTCCTGGCCACCGGCCCGCCACCCGCGGCAGCCACAGGTGACGTCATCCGACGTCACCTGCCGGAACTTTTTCCCGGCGGTTTTTCAAAATTTTGCCGGCGGTTTTTCAAAATTTTCCGGCACCGTCAAACTTTTCCAGCAATTATACGGTGATGACGTCATGCTGACGTCAGCGACAGCCTAGTGACGGTCATACGGCCGTCAATTTTTTTGCCCTCACTGGTTTTTTCCAGAGAGCTTGCATTTTGAGGGTACCTGGGCGTTTTTGCTCATAACTTGGGCATACGGTGTCCTCTTTCAGAAAATGAAATATCGCCGAAAAGGTGTTTCCGAGACGGACACAATGATGCTGGTTTCGTTAGCTGATTCAGCCGTTTAAGTACTTGTTTTCAGCGTCAAAGTAGAGGCTTCTGTTTCCTCCTTCTCTGCTTCTGGGGTCTAGGTTTTCTCCTCATTTTTTTTGTGCTTTCAGTTATTTGCTGTACGGGGGTTTGATTTATACATTGTGGGGGGGTGTTTTTTTCCTTTCTGTAATTTACTTCAGAAAAGACCCTTCTACTTCTGTCTTCTTCTCTCAATGTCGGATCCCTCTGTGACCCGGCTGACACCGCATAATTATCATACCTGGAAAGCACACATGACCAGACTTCTTATGTCACGTGGCTTATGGTCATGTCTGGATGAGAACCAACCTGTCCTGCAACGTCCTTTTGAGATTCTTCAGCACAGGAATAAGATGGATGAAGCCATGGGCTTGATTGCACTGAACATCTCCGACAGTCTCCTCTTTCACTTGGAAGGTTTGACCACTCCTAGGGCCATTTGGGGCAAGTTTTCAGATTTGTTTGGCACAGTTAATGAGTTCAGGGCACTTCAGCTTGATGCAGAGTTGACTACTTTGACTCCTACCAGCTTTCCCACCATTGAGGACTTCTTGATGAAGTTCAAGTCTCTGCGTTCAGTTTTGCAGGGATGTGGGAAAACAAAGACAGATGATGAGTGTATCTTCTTGATACTCTCAAAGTTGCGAGGACAGTATCAGATCTTTTCTTCCACTTTCTACTCCACCATGGATGCTTTGGGTGCTAGGCACACCATGCCTTCTTTTGAGATATTCTGTGATCGGTTGACACGGGAACAGGCAAAGATCCAATAGATGGATGCTTCTGGCTCTTCTAGCCAAGCGTTGGTTGCTCAGTCTTCACAGGGGAAACCAAAACCGAAAGGCAAACCGAAGAAAGATTCCGCAGGCAATGAGTCTTCCTCCAAACCTGCACAGAAAAATGATTCCAAACCTCCAGCAAACCCTTCTAAGGGTAAATCTTCTTCGAAGTCTACTGAGTCTACCTCCAAGACTAAGAAGAAATCAGTTGAGACCTATAGCTTTTGTGGCAAGGATGGACATCCCGTTTCCAGGTGTTGGAAACGTTTGGAGGCTTTAGAGGAAGCCATGCAGGAGCATCACATTTCAGCTCCCCAGTCCACCTCCTCCCCTGCAGGGAAAGGTCATGCTCTTACTGCACGAGCTATGACTTCTGGGCCCACCTGGATTCTTGATTCCGGTGCTTCTCACCACATGACTCACACTCAGCAGTTGGTCACCTCAATTGCTCCTTGCGCTACTTCGCAGATTGCTGTTGGGAACTCATCTCATCTTTCGGTTTTGGGTTCTGGTTCAGTTGCATTAGCTGGGGGTTCTCTTCAGGATGTTCTTTTTGTCCCCGACATTTCGACGAACCTTCTGTCTATCTATCAGATTTGCCACTCTGGCTCTGGTAAGACAGTTGAGTTCTCACCACATGATGTGGTTATTCGGGACTTACATGATACTGAGATGATTGTGGCTACTGGGAGTGTTGACACTGCATCCCGCCTATACAGATTTGATGGATTTGAGTCTTTTGTTGGCACAGGTTCCTGTCTTATAGCACATGCAGATTCAGTGAGTAGACTTTGGCATGAGCGTTTGGGCCATGTCAATTATAGATATCTTCAGCAGATGAGCACACAGGCACTTGTTCTTGGGCTTCCACAGATTACTTGCACTGATGGGGTTTGTCAGGGTTGTGTTCTTAGCAAACAACATAGGGATCCTTTTCCTCAGGGACGAGCTACTCGTGCTTTGGCACCATTGGAGTTGATTCATAGTGACCTCATGTCCTTTCCTACTCCTTTTTCTGGTGCCAGATATGTGCTCACATTCATTGATGACTTCTCCAGGCGCACATGGGTGTACTTTTTGAAGTACAAGTCTGATGTCTTTGATTCATTTCGAGTCTTTAAGACATTTGTGGAGAAGCAATCGGGTCTTTCTATTCGCCGGATACGCACAGATAATGGGGGGGAGTATGTGAACCAGGCTTTCCGAGATTTTTTCTCTGAACATGGTCTTCAGCATCAGTTTTCAGTGCCCTACACCCCTCAGCAAAATGGTGTGGCAGAGAGAAAGAACAGAACACTTCGGGAGATGGCTAATTGTATGATATAGTCCAGGTCCATGGATTCGTCTTTTTGGGCAGAGGCAGTCAATTGTGCCAACTATATTCAGAATCGGATGCCTCACAAGGCAGTTCAACATATGACTCCTGAGGAGGCTTGGTCTCATGTCAAGCCTGATGTATCTTCATTTCGAGTTTTTGGCAGTGAAGCATGGGCATTTGTGCCTGACGCTCAGAGGAAAGCGATGGAGCGGAAGAGCTGACATCTCATTTTTGTTGGCTACTGCGAGGATGTTAAGGCATATAGGTTGTTTGATCCTGATTCCAGAGAGGTCCTGTTTCGACGGGATGTCCAGTTTGATGAGCGCCTTCCTGCAGTAGATACTCCGCTTCCAGAGTCTACTTCACTCACCACTACTCCCTCCTCTCTTCCAGTTGTGTTTCAGGATGATGAGGATGAAGATCTTGGTGATCCCCATTTACCTCCACCACAGGATCCTCCACAGATGCCTAGATGGGCTCGTGTTACAGTTGATGCTGCAGGATCTCTGGCTGGTGACCCTTCCACCTCTCGTCGCACCCGGTCTCATATTGCAGGTTCCAGTCTTCTGAGTCATGCTATTTGTGGTGATCCTCAGACATTTGGGGCAGCGACAGGACATACTGAGTGGGACAGTGCTATGGAGGAGGAGTATTCTTCTTTGATGAAGAATCATACTTGGGATCTTTGTTCGCTTCCTAAGGGAAGAAAGTTAGTGCGACGCAAGTGGTTGTATCGTACTAAGTTTGCTGCTGATGGTTCTATTGATAAGTACAAGGCACGTCTTGTTGCGAAGGGTTTTTCACAGGTTGAGGGTATTGATTACACTGAGACATTTGCGCCTGTCGCCAAGATGAACTCTATTCGCCTTGTCTTATCCCTCGCAGCCTCTCAGGGATGGCCCATTTTTCAGATGGATGTGAAGAGTGCTTTCTTGCACGGTGATCTTAGTGAGGAGATTTACATGGAGCAGCCTCAAGGATTTGTGCAGGATTCCTCCTTGGTTTGCAGACTTCGGCGTTCTTTATATGGTCTCAAACAGGCCCCTCGGGCTTGGTATGAGAAGATGGACTCTTTTTTGCTTTCTACAGGATTCACACGCTGTCATTCTGATCCTACAGTCTACATTCAGCGTCTTGAGGATGAGATTTTGATACTTGTGCTATATGTTGATGATCTTCTCATCACAGGTAGCTCATCTTCTATGATTCAGGATGTTCAGTGCGCATTGATGGAGCAGTTTGAGATGACAGACCTTGGTCTTTTACACTTCTTTCTGGGTCTACAGATTGTGCAGTCACCTACTGGGCTCTTTGTTTACCAGCAGAAGTATGCTCTTGACATGCTTCAGCGCTTTGATATGCTTGATTGCAAGCCTGCTCCCACACCTTTTCAGTCGGGTGTTACTTTGTCTACCTCTTGCACTACGCCTTCAGTGGATGCTACTTTGTATCGGCAGTTGGTTGGCAGTTTGTTATACCTGACACACACTCGTCCTGATCTCTCCTTTGCAGTTGGTCTAGTCTCTCGGTTCTCACATGAGCCTCATGAGAGTCATTGGCAAGCTGCCAAGCGTATTTTGAGATACATTCAGGGCACACTTATGTATGGCATTCACTACACATCAGGGGCTCCTCACATTGTTGGCTACACTGACTCAGATTGGGCTGGTGATGTTGATGATCGGAAGTCTACTTCTGGCTTTGTTTTTTGTCTTGGCTCTGGTCCTATCACATGGTCGTGCAAGAAGCAGAACGCTCGAGCACTTTCATCTACAGAGGCTGAGTACAGAGCGGCAGTTCATGCTAGTCAGGAGATTTTATGGCTTCGGCAGTTGATGACTGAGTTTGGTTTTCCTCCTGATCGTCCCACTGTTCTGTGGTGCGATAATCAGAGTGCTATTCACATTTCCCGCAACCCGGTGGAGCATCAGCGCACTAAACACATTGAGCTTCATATGCACTTCATCCGTCAGCAGATTCAGGATGGTGTTCTCACTTTGGAGTACATTCCC
Organism: Chamaecyparis obtusa; assembly: GCA_027943335.1. Lineage (NCBI taxonomy): Eukaryota > Viridiplantae > Streptophyta > Pinopsida > Cupressales > Cupressaceae > Chamaecyparis > Chamaecyparis obtusa. Next base: position 1,425,418 of record BSBK01000596.1, read on the forward strand.
ACTGACGCGCAGGTTGCTGACATCTTCACCAAACCCTTTGCATCTCCGCGCTATCTTCAGTTGCGTTCTATGCTTGGGGTGACGGAAGTTGTCCTTGGGGGGTCTTGTTGAGTCCTTCCTTCCTTCATGTTTCTTTTCAGCATGTTGTTGTATCTCTTTTTGGGGTAGGGTTTTTCCCACTGGGTTTTCTCTATTTCCCCGGTTCACAGAGATTTCTTTGTTGTTGGGTACCTGATCAGGCCTTGTTGCCGGGACCCATTTTCCTGCTTTCTTAGTTGTGCTAGGTTAGCTTCCTCCTGAGCTTCGCTTAAGGGGGGGTGTTAGAGTAATAGTATATTTACCTTTATAATTAAGTCTATCTGATTTAATTATTAAAGGTCACTATTATTCTTTTTTCACTTAAGCTTGTCATTTAGGTGCATAATAATTAATATGTTTATTAATTATTAAATGCACAAACCTAGCTTTCTCCGGCTTTAGGGTTTCTCACCTTATAAGCCGCTTTTTGTAATTATTGTTCAGACTTTTGGGAAATACAATTTTGCTCTCACTCCGCTGAGATTCTCAAAACCCTTGCTCTCTCTCTCTCTTAGGTTTTCGCTCCAGCTTCTGGTATTTTGCTTGCAGGTGATCTTGGTTTTTTGTGGATTTGCACATTTGTGAAATCTTACAATGTCCGCCTCAAAAAAATTTACCTCGGGGGTTGTGCACCCAAACCCCTGCTCGGGGCCCGACCTGACCCTGAAACCTGGCGAGGTCGAGAAGAAAAGTGTACAGTACTTTCCTGATCAGTCACCACAAGCTAACAATCTCCCACTTGGGGACTGATCAGACTCCACACCAAACAACAATCTCCCACTTGTAGACTGATCGTGTAGCTAAACCGCTACCCTGTGAGGCTCCCACTGGATCCAACCACCCTGGACTCAATTGTCCCTTTATTCTGTTCAGTCTAGTAGACCAACTGAAGTTGAACATGAGTTCTACTTCTCCCTTGTTACTACCTTTGTAAACATATCTACTGGATTATCATCCGTATGTATCTTTTCCAGCTTTAACTGCCCATCATCCAATACTGACTGAATGAAATGGTACCGGAACTGTATGTGTTTTGTCTTCGAGTGAAAAGTAGAATTCTTCGCAAGATGAATGACACTTTGGCCATCTGTATGCAGAAAATTACCCATCTAAGGATGTCCCAATTCTTCCATGAAGAATTGAAGCCATATCATCTCCTTGACTGCCTCTGTAACAGCAACATACTCTGCCTCTATAGTGGATAAAGCAACCACCTTTTGTAGTCAATAAATTCAACTCACTGCTATCCCACCAACAGTATATACATAACCTGTAGTACTCTGTAATACCCCAAAAATGGGCTATAAGTTCATTAATCTCCTACATCTTCAATTCGAATGAAATCGACATCAAAGTCCTAATCTAAGGCACATCTGAACATCATCAAATCTAATTGATTATCTTAAATTCTGCATCAGGGAATATTCCTAGTAATATTCCTAATCATCATAATTATCTTTAATTTTATAATTATTTGGCAATAAATCACATTTATCCTAAAGTTTGATTAATTGAATATTTTCATATTTAATTAATTAGATTTAATATTTGCCACTTAATTGTTAAATTAAATTTAATTCTATCTATTATTAATTGTATTATTTAATTTTGACAATAAATCCAATATCCTATGAATAATTGATTAAATCTTTATTTAATTAATTAAAGCATGTTGTCATTATTTAATAATATAATTTTTAATAAAAGTTTGATAAAAATAGTTAATTAACCCATAAATTAATTATTTATTTTCAAAAATCAGTTAAGTTGAGCATAAATCATTTTATTTATTTATTAAATCATAATTATCCATGTGCACATTCAAGGACCAGTTAAACTCAAAATTGGAAAATCAATGCAAGTTGTTAGCTTTTTGAAACTCAACATCTTTTTGAGTTTTAAAGTGGATCTAAACTTCTAATTCGAGTTGAACTGTGCTTTTGCATGATTTTTGTGACTTAATTATCCTTTATTTAAAAATAACTCAAAAATCAACCTGAGTTATTTGAGTGATTTATGGCTTTTATCCATGCACCTCTAAAGCCCTGGATTTCTATAAAAACAAGCCTCAGCTCATCTCAAAGCATCTCATGTTTTTGCACAATCACGCTGGAGAATTGGAATTAAAGAATCAAAGCTCTTGCGAATCGACATCTTTGTGAGATCAATCTTATTTTTGTATTCATATTGCATATCATTGTTAGATTAGCATTGCATATCAATTTTCAATAGCATTCATAGCATATCAATTTCATCTAGCATAGATTCATATCAGTTTTTATCATTCTTATTGCATAGAAAATCCAAAAAAAAAAAGATTAATTGCATTCATATTTCATATTTAGATCAATTGCATTCAAATCCTTCGTTTAGGTGTCGTCTAGGTCACTGATCTTGATTACAATCTGAGAACATCAATCTCGCACGTATTAGAAGGCAGTAAATCACTTGGTTAGATTAGATTTTAATTTTGCATGATTTTGATTATAACTAACCTCTAATGTTTTACTGAAGTGTTGTGTCTACAGATCAGGTACAATTTTCACACACACATACTCCTCCTGCTATCTATATCTCCTGCCAAATCTAAGTCAACATAGCCTTGTACAGTATTAGTAGAACCCCCAAAGTGTAAACACTTACTGGATGTACCTCTCAAATATCCAAGAATCCATTTGACTGCATTCCAATGCTCAATACCAGGGTTACTCATATATCAGCTAACGACTCCCATTATGTGTGCAATATCTGGCCTAGTACATACCATAGCATACATTAAGCTCCCTACAGCTGAAGCATAAGGTACCTTAGACATTTTAGTCTCTTCTTCTGGTGTCTTGGGACACATATCTTTAGTCGATTTCAAATGACCAGGCAAAGGTGTGCTGACAGCTTTGGCATTCTCCATAGAGAAACATTGCAACACCTTCTCAATATAATCAGCCTAAGATAGAGACAATTTCCTATTTTTCCTATCTCTAAAAATTTTCATACCAAGGATTTGTTTTTCTACCCCCAAATCCTTCATAGCAAATGAATATGCTAACTGTTGTTTCAACCCCTTAACGTGATCCATGTTAGACCCAGCTACAATCATATCATCGACATATAAACATAAAATAATGTAGCTATCATCATCCAACCTCTTAAAATAAACACAATGGTCAGAATGACATCGACTATATCCATGCTCATTCATAAAAGTGTCAAATTTAATATACCATTGTTGATGTGTTTGCTTCAAGCCATATAAACTTTTCTGCAATCTACACACCAAATTCTCCTTACCCTTGACCTCAAATCCTTGTGGCTGGACCATATATATTTCTTCATCCAAATCACCATGAAGAAATGTTGTTTTAACATCAAGCTGCTCTAAATGAAAATCTTCAGTAGCCACAATACTTAAAATAGTACGGATAGAAGTCATTTTAACAACTGGAGAAAATATCTCATCAAAATCAATGCCCTTTTTTATGCAAATCCTTTTACAACTAACCTGGCTTTAAATCTTTTCTTACCTCCATCCTCTTCTTTTATCCTGTAAACCCATTTATTCTGTAAAGCCCTTTTACCTGCAGGTAATTTACATAAATCCCATGTTTGATTTTTCAGCAAAGAGTCCATTTCATCTATCATTGCAGACTCCCATTGAAGCTTTGTATCCACCTGCACAGCTTCATTATAACATTCAAGTTCACTAGCATCTGTTAACAAAATAGAATATAAAAATGGAGAAAATTTTTCTGGAGGTCTACTTAGCCTTGTTGATTGTCTAACATTCACTCGGGTGTGTGGTATTTGTTGTTGTTGTTGTTGTGGAGCATAAGGAATTTTTGGAACATTATCATTTGGAATATCATCCAGCATGACATAATCATTTTCTTTCTTCTCATACTGGTGCAACAGATCTTTGTGCAACACTTTCTCATTGAATATGACATCCCTACTTCTTACAATTTTATGATTTTCAAAATCTCAAAGCCTATAACCAAATTCATCAATGCCATATCTAACAAATACACATTTCTTTGACTTAGCTTCCAACTTGGTTCTATTTTCAGAATCTATAAGTGCAAAAGCTTCACAACCAAAGGTTTTGAGAAAAGAATAACTCACCTTCTTACCACTCCGTGCTTCCTCTAGAATACCACAGTCCAAAGGAGTAGAGGGGCCTCTATTGATTAAATAAATAGTAGTGTTCACAGCCTCTGCCCACATATTTTTGGGTAGCTTAGCATGCAACCTCATACTCCTTGTACGCTCTATTATTGTCTTGTTCATGCATTCAGCCACTCCATTTTCTTGTGGAGTCCTTAGTACAATTTTCTACCTATGAATACCATTAGAGGAACAATAATCTTCAAATTCTGTGCTGTAATACTCACCACCATTATCAGATCTAAGACATTTTAACCTTTTACCAGTCTCATTCTCAACCAAGCATTTCCATTTCTTAAAAGTTTGAAATACATCAGATTTCTGTTGAAAGAAATAAATCCATACTTTTCTTGTTGCATCATCTATAAATGTAACATAATACAGAGAGCCACCAAGGGGAGATACCTGAGCTGGTCCCCATACATCTATATGCACAAGCTCTAATCTCTGATTTTTCTTTTCCTTCCCACTTTTCACAAAACTAACTCTCTTTTGTTTTCCATAAACACAACTTTCATAGAAATCCATATTGACACATTTCAAACTAGGTAAAACTTTCTTTGAATGAAGTAATTTCATACCTTTTTCACTCATGTGCCCAAGTCTATTGTGCCACAGTGCTGTGTCAGAATCTACAGCAATAGTTTGATGTTCTTCTTGCTCAACTACAACCACTGTTCTTGAACATTCATTATCTTCTGAAACAATTAAAGTAGAAGGAACAATATGACCTTTACAAAGATATAAGGTGCCTACTTTCACACCTTTTTCTACTACTACGAAACCTTCCAATTCATTAAAAGTAACTATGCAACCCTCATCAGCGAGTTGCCCTGCTGAAATTAAATTTCTACTCAGCCTTGAAACATGTCTTACCTCTTGTAGTAGCCAATGATTCCCATTGTGCAACTTAATCTTGATTTTCCCTTTTCCAACAATTTGACAGGGTTCATTATCTCCCAAATAAACTAGCCCAAAATCCCCTTGGACATAATCAACAAAATAACCTCTATGGGGTGTAGCATGAAATGAAGCCCCCGAATCTAACACCCATGAATCATCAACATTTTCTAAAGACAAGAGCAAAGCATCCTCTTCGGATTTGTTACTTACCACATTTGCCTCCTTGTTTCCATCATGTTTGTCTCCTTGATCTTTCTTCAGAGACCAACAATCTTTCTTCTTATGACCTAGTTTTCCATAGTACCATCAATCATTTGGCCCTTTGGATTCAGACCTCTTTCCCTTTGATTTTCCTCTTGATTTCCCACAATTTCTAGAGTTGTTTCCTCTATCTCTTGTTCTGCCTCTGCTTTCTGCGTTCAATACACTACCCGATGTGGATGCCCCTGAGCTTTTCCTAGAAATTTTCTCACTCAATATAACACCAATAACATCATCAAACTTTAGGGTATTAGAACTAGAAACAGAATTACTAACAACCATTACCAAGCCATTCCAACTTTCTAGAAAAGAACACAAAATCAAGAGAGCCCTAACCTCTTCATCAAAAGTAATTTTAACTGAGGCTAACTGACTTGTAACTGTATTAAACTCATTAAAATGATCAGTGACTAATCCACCTTATACCATTTTCATATTAAATAAACGCTTCATAAGAAATACCTTGTTTGAAGCTGAAGGCTTTTCATACAACTTTGCTAGGGTTTCCATCAGAGTTTGAGTTGTCATTGCTCCAGTAATATTGAATGCCACTGATTGTGCCAGGCATAGACGAATACTCCCCAGTGCCTTCCTATCCAAAATATCTCATTCTTCCTGAGACATTGTTGCCTCTTTCTTGGCTATTCCCTCTAATGGCCGCCATAGATCCTTCTGATAGAGATAGTCCTCCATTTGCATCTTCCATAACTGGAAGTTCTGCCCATTAAACTTTTCAACCTTCAGCCTACCCTCGTCAGCCATTTCTCCCACTTAACCGAGAGACTCTCCCACTGACTCGTGAGACCTACTTTAGAGAATAGATGAAAGAACAAATGAAATAACCTGGCTCTGATACCACTTGTTAGGATTAACAAGGCAGAAATAACAATTACATGCAAATATAACCAATATCAGAAAATAATAAACCACACAGAAGAGAACACAAGACACAAAGATTTAACGTGGTTCACCCAATCCCTGGGTTACGTCCACCAACAATGAGTCCAATATTTTATTATCCAGTGATTACAACTTGATTACAATTTGTAATCCCTTACAGCTCAATTCTACTGCAAGTAGTAAAATCATAAATCATAATGAAATCCCTAACCCTAAGCCAATATAACAAGGCTTATGTCAGTTAACAAGTTAACCCTAAAATACTTAATGAGTCAACCTAAGAAAAGGCTTAACGAGTCAACCTAGGGAAATGTTTGACATGTCAACTAAAAAATGCTTGACGAATGAAAAGTGTACAGTACTTTCCTAATCAATCACTAGAAGCTAACACCCCTAAAACTTGACTCGGTCTACATAGACATAAATATACATAAGACTCTTTTACAACTTATAAACCTTCATCTCCAAGACCTTAACTCACACGTGATTAGACTTATTTTAAGAGACTTAACTCACAAGTGATTGTTGGAAATCTATTATGGGAAAGTGATATACTGAGAGGGGGGTGAATCAAATATCTACTATTATCACCATTTTGACATAAATTCACTTGCATAACATAAACATCAAATTCAATACTAAAATAGATCTAACAATCTAATCTTCATCCATGAAAATAAAACCATAACACAAAGATTTTGGTTACCTAGAATCCCTTAAAAGGTAAAATAGGGGTGGGGATGACACCCAAAAATCTTCACTGCTATATTATTAAAGTTTTCCTGTTAGGGCTATAATGTTTGATCATAAACTAATGATCTACCCTATGAGGGGTCTACCCTGCTAAGAGCTTTAAAGACTTATAAAATCTACCTTGTAAAAGGATTTAAACTTACAACAAAGTAAGCACTCGGTTAAGATATTTACTTAGGCCTGTTAGGACCACTTTGTAAAGAGATTCTCCTTGATTCACTTGTTAGAATGACTCAGTACCCAATCCTTCAGTTTGCACTGTGATGTTAATAACAAATCTTCTCCTTCCAATATAGATTTGATCTCCTCTATCAAATATATCTCTATTTTTTCCTTCACTGCTTTTCTCGGCCACTGATCTCTGCTTCTGATGATCAAAACACCTCTCTGTTCTGCATATATGAGATCCTTCTTCTTACATACCTCATACTACACTTTAGGGTTCAGATCTCATCTTATATAGACAAAAAATTAACTCCATAGATCAAGATCAATGATCTAGATTATCTACTTATGTCACTTAAGCATTCCCTAAATCTGATTGGTTACATGGATTATATAGGGATCAATGATTATAAATCTAAAGCATAATCACCTATGTGATTTCCTCAAAAAACCTAAAACTTTATATGATGTCCACAAAAAATGGTTTACCTAAATGTTTGTGCTATTACAAACACATATGTCAAATATGGCTTTCTCAACATATGAAGTCTGTGACACTCAACATTAACTATTCTTCATATACTAGTGCTCGGCACTAACATATCTACACAACGCAGCATAAACTACTCGGCTAAAATTGAAGTACTCGGTGACCTCAGACTTTCTCGGTAATAACTACTGCTTAGTAAATGTACAATATACAAGTCTACACATAACTTGGCCTATACATGATGACTCAGTTGTAGTGATGACCGACCAACATTGCCTTGAAAATGACTAAGTGTAAGACACTAATAGACAACAAAACTTAGGGATCAACAAAGGGGTTGGTTTAGATTTGCAATTTCTGATTAGGAGGTGCTACAAATTTCTTTGTACTATTAACCTCAACATCAACATATATAGCATTGGAATCAATAAGATCTTGAATAGCATTCTTTAAATCATAGCACTTTTGAGTACCATGACCAAGTTGATGATAGTATTGACAAAATTATTTTGATCAAATGACTCGGGCATTGGTTTACTAGTGTCAGTAGGATGGATAGGAGGAAATTTAAGAATGTTAGCATTAATCAACTTTGTCATCACCATAGGTAAAGCTTTAGATAAAGGAGTGTACTTACAATTAGGATGGTACACTGAAGAAAAAATAGGTGTACCTTTGGATGTAGTGGCCACTTGATCATCAACTATGTTGGTTGACTTGTCAATCTTGATGTAGTTGTCAGGCTTAGAGAAATTTTTTTTTATGAATGACGGTGTCACTCTTATCAACAATAACAAGAGCCATTCGATTAGAGCTCTCAAGTTGTCTCACTTGTAAATGATAATGGTGAAGCACTACGCAAAGGTGCGAAAAGGAAGTATAATTAGTAAGGAGAATCTTATCTCTAATGTATTTTTGCAAATTAGAAATAAAAATACATAGAATACCATGATCAGGCACAAGATAAGAAATTTGAGGATACAAGTGTTTGAATATACCAATAAAGTCACTAAATTTTTCTTTAAAACTTTTCTTACAATGCATTAAATCAATCAAAGACATATGAGGACCAATATTATTTTGAAATTTTTGAATGAAAGCATTAGCGAGCATTTGAAAGGAATTAATAGAATAAAGAGGTAAAGAGAAATGCCATTGTGAAGCTTTATCTCTAAAAGTATGTATGAACAACTTAGCCATGAGCTTATAGTCATGAGAAAAATCACTACATATAGTTTGGAAAGTCCTAACATGAATCATAGGATCACCCTTACCATTATAAGTCTCAAGATGCGGTATCTCAATATGTTGAGGGATAACAACACAAAGGATATCTAAGGAAAGAGGATTATCAATGTCACATGTAGGGATATTGTACTTAGATTGAGTGGATTGAGTCACTTGTTGTTACAAAGTGATGATGGTTTGAACAAAGCTACTAATGGTAGGATTAGAAGATGCAATAGTAGGCATGGACACATTGGATGTTCTAGAAAAGTTATATGAGGCATAAGGAAAATGTAATGACGTTGATAGAGGATTATAAGGAATGATAAGAGGATTGAAATATGTGAAAGGAACAACATTGTATGAAGGTAATGAAGAGGGTATAGAGGTGGGAGGGATACTTGAAGGAAGTGAAGGGTTAGGAAGACCAACACTTAGAGTTAGTGACTTGTGTAGAATTTTTCATGAGAGGTGGCACATAGGTGGGAATGCTATGAATAGTATTAGAAATAGGAATAGATGGTTCAATAGTTGTGGAAGGAGGAATATATCCTAACTCTTGAGAAAATTTCGTCAAAGGCTTAGCATGAGTGTTAATAAGGTGTGATATACCACGTAAAATGGAGATGTTATTATCAACATGAGTGACAAGCTTCTTAATAGCCTCAATTGTGGCAACACTACTGGGATTTGTGTTCTCTTGCACAAGCCAATTTTCCAATTTATCAAACTCATGAGATATATTATCAACTTGGGAAGGAGGAACTATTAAGACTTCATCTTCATCATGGAAAGAGTGAGAAGAGTTATGATCCATGATAGGATTGGAATCTTGAGGGAAAATATTAGTATCATCATGGGTCCTAAGAAGAAAAGAGGAATCATGATCAAAAGAGCCCATGAGTCTACGACTTCTCCTAACAGAAATGCTAGAGGTTGGACTTAGTGTAATAAAGCTCATAAAAGCTGAGATCAAAAAAGGAAACTCTAATGAGATCTATCCACACAATTATCAATGTAATAAAGAGAATAAAAGAAAAATCTAACCACACAAATATAGCTAAATATAACTCCAAAATCAATAAGGAAAGAATGAATGTGTTGGGTTCACCGAAATAAAGTAAACAACCAATGCAAAAAGGGAAAACAAGGGATCTAACTCCAAGAAAGAGGTATAGGACATTGGGTTCAACAAAATGTTTAGTGAAGGTGAACACACAAGATAATGCACCAAGATAAAAAGAAAGTTGTAACACGTCGGGTTCACCAAAATGTTTAGGGGTGAAATGGATACTAATGAATCTAACAATATAAGCTATGTGAGATGAGTTCATTAATTAACCATTTCAACACTAACACTCAAAATACAAGAGAAAGAGGGGCTTCCAAACATAAGTCTCAATATAACCCAAGTTAGATTAGCAAAACCCAAGAAGATGAAGGGATGCCAATGCTAAACCCAAATTATATCAAGTAAGTACACAAGAAAGTCCTATGTATGCAATGCAAGATTTGATTAAAGATGTGTAAATGCAAATGTGAAATTGAACCAATTGATTTTATGAGAAAATTAAGATAGATCTAGATGCTAAGTGTATGCAATCAACCCAATTAAGATATGAAAACAAGTCTAAACTAAGAAATTAAATGAATGATAGAGTATTCACCTTGAAATGTGTAGAGGAATATGTATTTTTGCTCTAAAAACTATAGATCTGAACCCGTGACAGAACTTATGACTGCAAATTCGCAATCACAATAGAAAACCCATAAAATGTTATTTTTCTCAGACCTCTAGGAATAGGTCGACCTCATGCAACATGTTCCAGACACTTTTCCAAGAAGTCACCGCGTTCCCAAGACATTGTAGAAAATTTGACCTAACTTCTTTAGAAATGTCTCAACAAGTAGTTTCCAAATTTGTGGTTGTAATTCTGATATCATACTCTTGCACATAGAAAAACTTGTTTTCGGGTTTGGGTGGATGAGGGCTTGCCTTGGTCAAGCCCTAGATTGAGGAATCAACCTTGAAATTAAAATTTTAATATGTAAAGGAAACAAGAAAATGTAAGTATTCACCTTTCTTGTAGAAACCCTTGTCAATAAGGCTTTTGTAATGCTTGTATGTTTTAGATGTTGAATTTACAATGACAGATGTAGGAAATCTCCACAAATGTAATGGATCTACCAAAACCACATCATGGAGCCATGGATGTACTCATGCATCAATGAAGAAGATGATGAATTACTCAATGTAAATCTCATCCCTTGATGGACAACAATATGCTAGATCTTGAAGAGAAAATGCTCACAAAGGATCCTTGAATCCCGAATGCTTGAAATTGCTCGTGTGATTGATAGATCTCTAATGAAAATTATGGATGTTCATAGATTTTCATGGATGTTAATGGATGCCAAAATGAGGTGTTGAGACTTCATTTTATACTAGTTTTCGGGCAGGAAAACAAAGCAAGCTGATGGGTCACCCAATTTTATAATTTAATTCCCCGAGACAACACTGGCCCCAAGATTTAAAATCCTTGGGGAATAGGTCAACATGGTTGACTTATTATGGAACAGGTCGAATTGATTGACCTATTCCAGAATAGGTCGACTTAGTCGACCTGTTCCAGGGTTAGCCCATAGGGAGCCAACCCTGAGGTCTTAGAGACTACACAGTTGAAAGTGAAAGATATGGGACAGAATAGGAGAAAAGGGGGATTGAGCACAAATCCATCCATGGTCCATAAAGTTGGTAAAGGATGAGAGATAAAAGGTATTAAATAATGAGTGCGTCCATTTTAAGATGGTACAATTATTATCACATTGGTTCAGTTGTGACATAAATATGCTTATTGTGTGTTGCATTATTTTAGATGTTGCATTTGATAGCCAATAAAATATTTGTGACATAGTCAATTTTGATAGGATTTATTTCACATCACATTATTTGAATTATCATATGAACATTGTTTGAGAAAGAGCAAAGTAATGACTGACATAGAAGTAACATACAACTTTGATATATGGATATTGTTTAATTTTAGTGTATTGATGGATTTATCTAGTGGATAGATTTGTATTGTTGATTCTCTCTATTATGTGAGAAAAATTAAGTTTTCCTTGTAAGAAAAAAAATTAAAAATAAGGAAAACTCAAGTACACGGAAAACTTATATTTTTGGTTGAGTGATGACACATTTATTTTTCAAATGCAGAGAAAAATTCTTGGTCAATGGATAGCATATATAATGTGATTGTCTATGTTTGTCCTTAACTTAAAATTGGACCTATAAGAATTTCATTGATTTTCCTATTGAATTGCATGCAATAGTTCCAAAACATAGTTTGAATCTCATATATTTTTCTATACTTTTGGTTAAGCAACAATTAGCTTATAATTATTATATTCATAAACAAATCAAATAGTCATGCAGATAGACTTAACCTGACAAATGAACAAAAAGAACAATCATCATACTTGCAATACCATGTAAAATGTGTTAGTGGAGATAAGAAATATGAACTATTTCATGGATTTGTTAGATTTCTATCTTAATTCTTATTGATTAATTTTTTAAGAACATTTTCTACTTTATATTGGTTATATTGTTGCTATTGTTCTCAAAATTCTAGGGTTAAGAATCAGGAAAGGAACAATTCAAATTTTTTTTGACAATTTATGTGTGTTACATTTGTTGCATACAAATTGCAAAATAGATCATGTGTTTTGTCTCTGCTGACACATTTTTCTCCAAAATGTGCGCAGATGCAGAGGAAACACATAGCCATATATAATACAATTGCATCAACGACAATATACAACTCATGTCTTTGGCTTCAAGTATGATGGGTTATTTTTTTTTTGCTAATTTATGTTTTGAATATGTATTTGCTATTAGGTGTACATATAATATTAGGATTATGGCTTTTTAGATCTATATATGTTTACAATTCTATTTTTTTGTAGATTAAATCTCAAAAATTAAAAGAACATTTTTCTCTACTAATGCATTCACATGGATAAAAAAACAAATGCATTCCTTATGATAAGTCATTCTTGCATAGCTTGATCTATATTCACATGTGCGGATATGTTTTGTCAAGACAAAAAGATCATTAGCCAAGGACAACAATAGCATTGTGTGGCCTGCTTCAAGCATTTTTTAGTTCATATCTCCTGCAATAGGCATGTTCACTAGTTTTCTTCTCCCTAATCCTTGACTAAGATATAGAGAAATTTGAAACAAAAATCCATCATTTGTTTACTTAGGAATATAGGATTGCTATTATTATTGTGAAGGATAATTCTTTCTCTCTTGCAAAATGAAACTTGTTTTGTCAAAGTACAAGTATGCAAAACATAAAATGAAAAATATATAACTTGTTAGGCATTGCAATTTATTTGTCCTTTGATTTTTAATTGCATTATAAAGTCATTTACTTTACATATGTTTTTGTGTTGACTCATATATTTGTCATAATCTTTGTGAAGATTGACACAAACAAAGAAAAAATTTCACAAGGCCTAATCAAATAGAAACATACAAACCACAAAACCATCAAGAAATAATATCAACAGATGAAGCCCTTGCCAATGCACAATGTCTTTGAATTCGTGATTTTAGCTAAATTGTAGGAGAATATTTATTTTACATAGTCCACGTCTTGCTCCATTGTCAATATACATCAAAGTAGCTATGCAATGGTCTTGTAGACCATTTTTTTCATTGTCTCCACAATGGTTACAACAAAGCCATTCATTCCATTGAGCTTTAAATTGAGCCATAAATGCTTTATGAATTACATAAAATATATATAAAAAACACATTTATCTAGGATTAAGTTTTCTTCAACATAAAGAAATGTGAATAGCGAGGTTGGGCTTTGGAGTGACCTCTTTTTATGTCTAATGGTTAGCATGATGGCCATACATATCCATATGTATATGGTCATCAATACCCAAGCGATCATATTCTCATTTCAATAGCAAAACATCTCATCATAAAATATCACTATTTTTCTATGATGAATGCTAATTGTTGGACATAATGAACCTATCTTTTCAAGAAAAATATTACAAAACTACACTAAAAACATGCATATGAATTTTCCAATTGATGATTACAATTTTAACTATATATGGAATAGGATTGCACATGCATTTGATAATATTGGACTTTGTCGAGCCCAACCAACTTGTGGTTCATGTGGTGAAAGAATGTTTACTGCAGTGGATTCCTTGGTTGATGTAGTTTCTTTATGATTATATACTACCAAATCATTTGCAAATGCATTGAAGGCAATAAACATTGGTGTGTTTCAGGACAATGAACCAATGCAACCTGTGTAAAAATAATAATACACTACAGTTTAAATCATTGATTTATAGACTTGGAACACCATATGCAAACAATAGGTTGGAAGGCTTAGAATTTACATTGCTATAGATTTCACATATTTTTGACATAACCATATATGTATGGAAAATAATCCAAGGAATACAAGAAAAAATATATTGCAATTACAATCAACCAAAGTGAATCATATACTTGCTTCTCTTACAACATAATTAAGATAATTGTTATTATGAATCATTGCACGAATAAGGTAAGAGATGAACAAATTGCATACTAGTCATCATCTTTTTGTACAAATAAAAAAAATGCACCTATACTCATATCACAACCAATGGAAAATATACCAACTATTGTACCAATAAAATTAGAACTTGAAACAAATATAGTTATTTCTTCAAAAATACTAAAAGCTACATCCAAATTGCAATGTACATCCAAAGCAAGATGCTCACTATGATCTGTGAAAGTTGAAATGTGTTGCAAAGAGAAAGAAAAATGAAATATAAAGAACCAAAAAAATATTGAAATAAATGATTTACCAAGTCACATAACTATTTGTCCACAATGCAAAACATTTGTGCTGATATAGACCAACTAGACTTTGTTATGCCAAATTTGGAAAGTAATTGCAAAATGAAAAAGAAAAAATGAGCAAATGGAGAAAAAAATAAAGTGCAAAAATGTCTTAATATTTACATGCAAATGAGCAATGACACACCTATTGAACCATGCACTATTTGTCAAATGCTAAATTTTGGAAAAAAAACATGTGCAAGACTAGTAATGCTTTAGTCAATGTTGACTTTTACAATATGCACAAACATAATAAAAATTGGAGAGCTTATGGGAGCGGAAGGAAGAAAATTTGTAACAATTGTTTGATGGTAACTTACAAAGTGCACTATGAGAGGGGGAAGCAGAGCGGAAGGAAGCAAATTTTTGAATGTGGCATTGAGTGGAAAACCTGCAGAGGAGGGACAAGATGATCAGTCTGCAGGCCTGGACCAAGTAAGGACAAAGGAAAGGGGGATGCAACAGAAGATGGGGACCCACGGGCCTTGCAGCCAGATCTAGGTTAAAAAGAGGGTAATGCTCCAAAACCAAGCACATCTGGAGGCACCCTCGGTCCTTTGGGATGATGGACTAATTTATTTGGAGTCAAACCATTAGGTAAATCCTCTTTCCCTAAGATTAAAGATACATCAAACAAAGAGAAGGGGACTTTTGCCTTAGAAGTGCTTTCTGAGTTTATAGATCATAATATTTTGAGTATGGCTGCAACTCTTGTTGGCAACTTCATAGGTCCTAGGCCAAACATAGATTTGGTTTGAATCTTTGCTAAGAATAAGTGGGATCTGAAAGGACAGGTTGAGGTTACAACTATGGCCAAAGGGTTTATGTCTTTTGAGTTTTCCTGCCTGAGGACTACTCAAAGATTCTCTTTGCGGGAAACTGGTCGATGGGGAAATCCACTCTCATTCTTCAGAAATCGACCTCTAACCTAGATCTCAACAATAATTTCTTGACCCAGGCCCTGGTCTAGATAAGGCTTCTAGAACTTCCCCTTGAATACTAGCATGAAGATGTTTTTGATGGCATTGCCAGCTCTTTTGGGGAGTTGCTATCTATTGATCCAGTTACAACAACCAAGAAAAGACTCACCTATGCCAGAATATGCGTAGGGGTGGTCAAAGATCAGGATATGTCAGAAGTGATTGAGTTCCAATCAAGATTGGGGAGGTGTGTGCAGCAGATAGACTATGAAAATGTGCCTTTCGCCTGCTTCCATTGCAAAAAGGCAAGACACAAGGCCAAAATGTGCCCTATTTTCATAGAGAAGGAAAAAATTCGCAAGGCTCAAATCAAACAAGGAAAAAGAAAAGAGATCCAAAATTAGCAAAAAGGACTTAATCAAGCTAAGGGAACCAGGAAGGTGTGGAAGGAGAAAGCTCCTAATGGAAATAACCTTGAGGGTGAATCTCTAGGGGAGAGCCCCAATGACAAAATGGTGAACCTTCCTGATCACCAGTGTTTGGAAGGAAAGAAAATAAATGAGGACAAGGAGCAGCAAAAGGCCCAGATGGAAAAAGGAAACAGAGAAAAGGGAGATGGTGAAGCCATCCCTTCTATCCTAGCTATTGCAGTTGGGGAGGGGGACAAAGGAGGTAGGAACCTCCCTCAGGAAGGGGAGATCATAGTGGAGGAAATCAAAGAGGAATCCTTCGTTCCAACCACCCAGGAGATTGGGGGAACTGTGAAGGAGCAAGGCCCTTCTCTTTCTCAAGAATCAAACCTAAGCATGTGGGTGTCTCCAAGGAAAATTAACAAAATCCTTGAGATGGTATATGCCTCTACTCTAGGACAAATATCTAGAATGGAGGCTCTTTTTGATAGCTACAAAGATGACAATGCGGGACCTTGGATATTTGTTAAGGAAAAGAAAAAGAAAAATAGCAGGGACCCATCACCGGTTTCTCCTGCCACTACAAGGAGCAGAGCTAAAGCTGACACATGAAGTATATGCAGTACTCTAGGTAGGTGGAGCAAGAATCAAATCAGAAAGGAAGAAACAAGAAGAAACATAGCGGATGGGACCCACAAAACCATCCAAGAAACATATCCCCAAAACAAATTCTGAAGATCATATCTTGGAACATTCATGGACACAATGGAATCCACAAACAAGAAATTGTTAGGAATATGATTAGGGATCATAGGCCAGAAATATTTTTGATTCAGGAAACTAAAATGAAGAAGGAGAAGGTCGAAAGTATTTTTTTCAATAAAGGGGTGAAGATTGCGACTACTGATTCTGAGGGTGCTTCAGGAGGTTTGTTAGTGATATGGAAGGACAACTTAATAATGGATATCATTTGTGATGAAGGTAACATTTTGCTTATTCAATTCAAAAATCTCAAGGATCAGGAAAGCTGGTTCATTATGAATATCTATGCCCCAAACACAAAGAATGGTAGAAGACACTATTGGAATAAAATTTGCAATCTGATGACCAAGTTGGGAGACTCTAAGGGAATTATTATGGGATATTTCAATACCCCCCTTATGGCCACTGAGAAATTAGGCGGGCTCCCACCGGACCTAGAAAGCAGACAACATCTGGCAGATATGATCAATGGCCTAGCCCTCATGGATGTCGAGTTAGGAGGTGGAAAATTTAGTTGGTCTAACAGGAGAATTGGGATGGATTGTATTCAGGTTAGGCTTGATAGAGCCCTTATCACTTTGTATTGGATGAACCATTATCATTACAAACTTTCTTCTATGGCAAGACTTGGTTCAGATCACTCCCCTATTGCTCTCACCTTAGAAACTAGCAATAGGAAAAAGGCTTTTCCTTTTAGATTTGAGAAGATGTGGTCTGCACACCCTGGTCTTTCTGACAAAATTAGGGAATGGTGGGGTATTCATGTGGATGACATAGCTATGTATAAGGTGGCTAAAAAACTCAAAAACATTAAAATGGAGATCAGAAAGTGGAACAAAATGGACTTTGGGAACATCTTTCTTTATAAAGAAAGGATTATGGTGGATCTTGCAGAGGTGTAGGAAGAGATTCAAAATATGGGTTATGATGAAAGTAGGCTGAATGCTAAAAAGACTATTCTGGCTGATCTTCACAACATTGTGGGAAAAGAGGAAATGCTTTGGAGGCAGAGGTCTAGATCGGTGTGGTTAAAGGAAGGGGATAAAAACTCTAGATTCTTCCACCTTTCTACTATGTAACACAGGGCTGCCAATAGAATTAGTGTTATTAAAAAAGGGGATGATTCTATAGGGGAAGACAAAGAGATTACTAAGGAAGCAATTAGGTATTTCTCCTCTATCTTAACCAAAGAGCTAAACTTGGGAGAGGAGGACTAGGTGGATATTCTCAAGACCATCCTAAGTGTGATTTTTGCTAGCTAGAATAGGTCTCTGGTGGCTATTCTGGAATTTAAAGAAATCAAGGAGGTTGTCTTTTCTTTGCCTGCTGAAAAAGCTCCTGGCCCAAATGGGTTCCCTACTTTTTTCTTCCAGATGTATTGGGAAGTTATAAAAGATGACCTTGTCAAAGCGGTTTAGGAATTTTTTGGTGCTAAGAGCTTGCTTAAAGAGGTCAATGCTACTTTTCTGGTTTTGATTCCCAAAGTCACAGATGTGGATTCTTTTGAAAATTATAGGCCTATTAGTCTTTGCAACTCTTTTTACAAGATTTTTTCAAAAGTTTTAACTAATAGAATTATCAAAATACTTCCGGAGATTATTGCACCTCAACAAATGGGATTTGTCCCTAGTAGACAAATCCTCGATTCTATGATAGTTGTGCATGAGGTTATCCATTCCTCAGATGAAGGAAAAAAGGAAGGCTTCCTACTCAAACTTGATCTATCTAAGGCTTATGACAGGGTGGACTGGATGTTCCTGGATAAAGTTCTCAAAGCTTTTGGTTTGACTGATAAAACAAGAAAGATTATATCTCAAATGATCTCCACCCCCACTTTTGCGGTGACGGTTAACGATTCTCCCTCTGATTTCTTTAAATCTTCTAGGGGGCTAAGGCAAGGGGACCCTCTTTCACTGATCATCTTCATCATTCTTGTAGAATGCCTAGGAAGACTTATTCATGACAAAAGGAGCAGAGGAGAAATTACTGGGTTAAAACCTTCTTCTGGTCCCCTGATTTTCTCTCATCAGCAATTTGTGGATGATAGCATTTTAGGGGGAGAGGCTTCGGTGAAAGAAGCCAGAAATGTGAAGACAATTCTCAATACTTATTCCAATGCCACATGCCAACTCATTAACTGGAGAAAGAGCTCAGTCTTCTTTGTTAACACCCTTGAGGGTAGAAAGAGGAAAATCGTGGGTATTTTGGGTTGTGGTATTGGTTCTTTCCCTTCTACGTATTTGGGGCTTCCTCTGGGGTCCAAACCTCCTGACCTCTTTTGGAACAATCTCATTGATAGATTCAATAGAAAAATGGTAGGCTAGAAAGGCATTACCCTAAGTTAGGCTGGAAAGGTTCTTCTGATCAAATCTACTTTGCAGAATTTGCCTACTTATGCTTTAAGCCTTTTCTCTATACCTACCAAAGTGGTTGATACTTTGGAGTCCATTCAGAGGAAGTTTCTGTGGATTGGTCCTGAAGGAAATAAGAAGTACCTGCTAGTGGCTTGGGAGAATATTTGTAGACCCAAAAAGAAAGGGGGTTGGGGATTAGGAATATGAAGCAGTTCAATAGGGCCCTGCAAGCTAAATAGATATGGAGGATCTTCAAATCCAAGGGAGAATGGAGGAATATTTTGAAGGATAAATATATAGTCAATATTAACTTCAAATAGTTCATCTGTAGGGACTATGACCCAAGGGGATCCAACATCTGGAATGGCATTCTGAAGACTAAAGGCATAGCCATAGAGAAGGTGAAATGGAAACTTGGCAATGGGGAAGATATTAATTTCTGGCATGATGGTTGGCTAAGACAAGGGCCCTTATGGAACATTGAGCCGTCTAATAGATGGGCAATCATATGTATGGAAAGATTTGGCTGCAGAGTGAGAGACTACAGGGTCAATGATGAATGGGTGAATCTGACCGAGTTATCCCAGGAGCTTAAGCCGTTGATGGACATGATTAGGCATATCCCTCTGTCCCTCAACAAGGATACTATTATTTGGGGGGAGACAAAGGATGGAAACTACACTATGGCCTTAGGTTATGAAACCATGCAAAACATTGAATCAATCCTTGTTTGGGCCAAAGCCTGGTATCCTGGCCTTATTCCCAAAATCAACATTTTTTTTTGGATTATGCTCCAAAACTGTATCTTGACGGTGGATAACCTTACCAAGAGGGGTCATCTGATGCCAAATAGATGCATTCTTTGCAAAAAGCATAGTGAGAGTGTGGACCACATCTTCATTCACTACCAATTCACCAGAGACATATGGTCTTATTTCCTGTCTTTCTTCAAGTTGACCTGGGTTTTTCCCAATAACACTATAGATCTATTTGAACAATGGAACTATGGGGTGATTGGGGATGTGAATAAGGGCTTGTGGGATTAGACTTTGCCTCATCTCTGTTGGGGGGTGTGGAAGGAGCAAAATAACCAAATTTTTAGGGAGAAAGAAACTAATGCTAAAGTTGTCTTCCACAAAAGCCTTAACGCTCTGTTAGAGAACTATAATATCAATAAAGGTTGTAACCCTCTTCTTAGCACCAAGGAAATGGATAGAAATAGGAGGGAGGATTGTAGATGGACTCTCCCGCCTGAGGGCTGGTGTAAAGCAAACATTGATGTGGCTGCTAAAGGCAACCCTAGCAAGGCTGGGGTGGGTGGCATCATCAAAAATGACCATGGCAAAGGAATTGCTACTATTTCTTCTCCTATGGGGGTGAAAACTAATCACTATGCAGAGGCAATTGTGGCTCATCAAACCATCAAACTTGCTTGGGACATGGGAGTTAGAAAACTATGGCTAGAAGGAGATTCAAAGAATATAATAGACTGTCTTAATGAGAAGAATGAGCCTACATGGATGATTGTGAATATCATTGAAGAGTGCATTCAGATCCTTAAGTCCTTTGACAGTGTATATGTGGCTCATGAGTATAGGGAAGCGAATCAAGTGGCTGACAGGCTGGCCAACTGGATAGTCAAGAATGATGAAATGAAAAGATGGATGGATGGACATAATATTCTGCTCAAAATCTTAGATTTAATAGAAAGGGAGAGGATCCCGGGCAGATTGGGAAACATTAAATGTTAATTATGAAAGTTTATGTTCTATGGGAAATGTGTTGAGAAATGATGTGTAAGTATGATAGCTGATGTACGAAACACCTTAGTAATTTTCATCAGCACACTTTGAGGCCTATTTTTGGGTATAACTTTCATGAGGCTAAAATAAGTTTCGAGAAAACCATTCATAGCAATTGGAATCAGGCTTCAAAAGATATCACTACTAGGAGAAAAGTTTGCAAAGAGAATGAAAAAATGGTGGGGGAAAGACACGGGAGGGAACCAGAGGATGAAGTTGATAAGTGGCATCGACGCTCTAAGGTGTGGAGCATTTTGAATAAAGGTGAAGTTACTACATTCATAGATCGACTTCATGGGTGGAAACCCTCTATTACTCGCATCATGGTTAAGAGATGGAACAAAGGGATTGTCAAAATTGATGGGGTGGATTTCACAGTGACGGAGGAGGTTATCTCTACGGTGATGGGTATACCCATTATTGGGAAGAAATTCTACAGAGATAGGCGTATTTTGGGGCAGGCGATGATGGAATTTTCCAAAGGTGTGGAGGAAAAGAAGGCTTTGGTGAAGAAAAGTACCTACTACCTGCCGAGCTCCATCAAGCCGCTATGGAGGTTTGTGCTGAGGGATATTATCAAGTACATCTCCCTGGACATGAGATTTGATCACATCTACACTTACCACTTCGTGCTTCTAAACCATTTCAGGTCTAGGGTGAAGATCTCTATCCCTTTTTTCCTATATTCATCTATTAATGAGAATATCGATGACTACAGGGAGAAGCCTATTGGTAACCCTACTTTCCATGAGGGGATTTTGCTGTTAATTTATGAATTTTTTAAGGCTAGGACTATAGGGAAAGAAATTAAGAATAGGAATATGGGCAAGGAGGGTAAAGATGAGGAGGTCAAGTCAGGAGAAGAGTATATCCCATCTGATACTGAGGACAGCCAAGAGATGCATTCAGACACAAATGAGGATGCTACCCCACATACCAAAAAGGGGAAAAAGAAAATAAAAATGGAGAAAATGGAGAAAAAGGAGACTCCTAACCCTAAACAACATATTGAGATCTCATCTGATAGAGATTACAATGAGAGGGTGGAGGGCATGGATACAGAGGGTGATAGTGTTGATGGGGAGGAAGATACCTTTTTCAAAGAAAAGGAAAATAAGGAGAGGAAAGGTGGAAAGAGAACCATTACTATTAAGATGCCTGCTGACAGAGAGGAGGTTTCTGCTGGCAAACCTTTTAGGAGGCTGAAAAGAGGGAAGGATATCGAAGAAGATCCCAAGGAGGAAAGGTAGGAGGAGGGGAAGGATAGCGATGAGGAAGAGGAGAATCAGGGGACAGGGGATGAGAATGAGCAGGGTTTTGAAGATTATGGATCTGGCCATTACACTTGCAAGATTTCGAGCAAAGACAAGAATGTGGTTTGGAGGAATTTTGATAATGTTTCTGTGAGGATGGGTCTCAAGAGAGAGATGATGAAAACTTTGGTTAAGGAGAATAAGGAGGGAAAAATTCAAATGGAGGAGCTTATTCATCCTGCCCTGGTCATTTTGAGTGACATCACTAAGGAGAACCCTTAGATGGATGTGCTTAATAATGCTAAGAACAATGTAATTGACAGCTATAGAACCACTAAATGGACTTATCATGAAATCCAGGAGCTTAAATACAAAGTGGGCATACTAGAGAGGGACAACTACAGCAATAAGAACATGAATACCGAGGAGGAAAAGGATATGGAAAATAGAGTGGAGGAATTGAAGAGGAGAGTTCAGAGCATGGAAGGCACCTTGCAAAAAATCGTTGAGCAAAGCTATAATATTCTTAAAGCTTCTAACGACAACATAAAGGTGCTGATAAACAAAATTGAGGAACACAGGGGCAATAAGGAGGAAGACCAGTCTCCAAACAGTGGCAAAGATAAGTCTCTTGAGGAAGGATCGAGGAAGAGGACCAGATCCAACATAATGAAAAATGACACTCAGGAACCTGATAAAGATCTTTCTGACCTTAAGGAGGCAGCTAGAAGGGTGTCAGAGCCGGAGATTCGTGCTGCGAAGATTCTTAGAGAAATTGCCTGAGTTGTTCTCCTAGCTTTGGGCCTATCCTAGTTTTTTGTTCTACTTCCCTATTTTCTTTTTCTGGTTTTATCTTGCTTTCTAGTGGGGGGCTGTTGTTTAGCCTATGGCTATTTTGTTGTTGATACTTTATACGCTTTACCTATGTTAAACTTTTAATTCTGTAAGGGTTTAAGGGCCCCATCAAAACCTATTTTCCATAATAAAAAACAATTGGAGAGCTTGTTTGTAGGCAATGCCTAATAGTTGTTTCAACAAATCAAGTCCCTTGTTTTA
Source organism: Chamaecyparis obtusa (assembly GCA_027943335.1). Taxonomy (NCBI): domain Eukaryota; kingdom Viridiplantae; phylum Streptophyta; class Pinopsida; order Cupressales; family Cupressaceae; genus Chamaecyparis; species Chamaecyparis obtusa. Next base: position 1,448,845 of record BSBK01000596.1, read on the forward strand.
CAACACCATGCAATATAAGATGCAATGCATGAATAGACATTGTCCAATCATTGACTTCTCTAGAAGATAGGCTTGTTATCCTATGTATTTCTTTTGTATAGATTAGGCAATTGGGATACAAAAGAGCATCATTTCATTTGAATGGTACAATTATCAATGTTCCAATTGATTTTGACAAATTGTAAAAAGCATTGCCTAGACAAATAGATCAGACAAGAATATTTGCAGTCAAACTAAAATAAAAAATACAATATAAAAATTCATATGTGCAAGGAAATGTCAGGCCAACAAATGTAATGTAAGCATTATAAGTTTATTTAAAAATGTCATTATACATTAAAGAGAACATTACCATCAATAAGGATTGGGAGACATTGCTTCCGAATAATAAACACGTTGTACACATAAATGCTAGATTAGAAATGTGTTTAGATGATGAGATGTCTAAACATGATGAAGAACTTATAATTCAACCACTTATTCATTGGTTTAGTGAATCACATACAATCAAAGACTTTGATATGACTATAATAGAAATTGCACCATCAGAAGGTTTTAAGCCTCTAGGTATTTTTAAGACTTTTTTTTCCACAAGAAATGAACTTTCCAACCTTATTTTTTGGATATCTCTATCCAAATGAAGTAACAAAATAATATTCTTACCCAAAAATTACAAAATGATAACTAATGCATAAAGACAATGACTTTGCGACACATATTACCAATATTTTTTTCAAAGCTATAAAATTAATCATTCAACAAATATCTTCATTGGCATGGTATGCATAAGAAAAGTTGAATTAAAAGGTAAAAAAATCATTGCAAAAGATGTTCACACCCCTATGAAGCTTGAAGGCATTCTAAGATCGCCATTAGGCTTTAGATCATTTAGAAGTATTCACACTTCTCCAAATTACTTAGAAAATACTTTTTTTTACAATTATAAGGCAACTTAGACCTCCAACTTCTTTTGTTGTGTTGATAAGTGCAGAGCATTTTTGGGAGCCACTTTGCAAAGCATTGTTGCACATATATGCAAAATAAAATGCAAAGTATAGTGAAACTATAGAAGACATAAACCTAAACTTTGAAATTAGAAAAAATCCAACAATTCGCAGCTGATATTCTTTCCATAGAGTAAATGATAGTAAAAATGATTAGCTATTTGGCAAAGTAATCCACTATTTTTTGTCACAAAATTTAAGAATAGAGGAAATCTGCATGTACATTTTAAGTTGTCGATAGGAAATGCACCAATATATGAAAATTACAAAAGCATTGAAATTAATTTTTTTAGACCAATTTATCTCATGCAATTCTTCATTGTTAGATATAAATCTTGGCAAAATGCAAACAAACCATCATACAATGACTTGCAAAAAATACAAAACATCTAGCTATTGATTTAGCTTCACATTACCTCTAATGAGAAGAACAATAATATTAGAGCCTTTGACATCTGCAAATCCTACAATGAGAGATAATGCCAAAAAAAAATTCAAATAATTGGCAACTAAATACTACACAAAAGAATATACATTTGACATTTTTTTGGCAGAGTTTAAAATAGATGAAGCGTATTATATTCACATGTTGCAATCAACATTGAAATATAAATTTTTTATGTTGAAAAGAGATCCAATTGATATTTGGAGTATTTCCTTTTTCAAACAAGTTTTTGGTTTATGTCATGTAATAAAAGGTGCACAATTCATACTAGATGCATACAATGTTGCATCTTATTGATGTTCATATATGACAAAACAAGATAAAACAATGTCTCTTTTATTTCATCGACTATGAGAACAATGCACCTACGCTTACGATGAACAATACAATTTATACAAAAATTAGGTAATGCATTGCTAAATCATCAACAAATGTCAAGTCATCAAGCAATTCTCATTGTTTTGTCATTGCCATTTCATTTTTCTTCAAGAAAAAATGTTTTCATCAACAAAACACCATAAAAAAAGAGAATACACATGTTAAAAAGCCCCAAAGTATTGGAAAAAGAGCAAGATTATTCTAAAAACATAATTATGCTTCTACAATAGACAACAAATATGCACAATGATAAGAATCTTTCAAAAACCTATCATTGGTTAAATATACATCTTTTATTGCAATTATTCAAAAAAATGCAAAGAAAGATAGAGCGAGAAGTAATATGTTTTTGATTAAGGTAATAACAGGTTTTGAATGGAACCCGAAACCATTTATAGTAAAGCATAAAGATATAGCATTAAAGTTTTTCAAAAAGAGACGCCTACTGGAAAGACAAAAGTAGGACTTAAAACAACCCTAGAAATGACAACCAAAGCAAAGAAAAATAGTTACTAGCAGCACTACCAACAACACCCAGCAACGAACAAGACCAGACTATTTACTTTTTATCATTTTCTCTGCCTTCACCTATAGGTCCTCCATCTTCTAGATGGCATCTTTCAGGTCCTTTAGTTCCTTTGGCTTATCAGGGATCTTCCTCTGAGTGCACCCTCTGGTTCTCATTCCTGGACCAACATTCCCAGCATCCTCATCAATTGTAATTTTCATTTTTTCTAGCTGGATTTTTTCCAGGTAGATGTGTAGCATATTCAGGTTCATAACAGTAGCACTGAGTCCCTCATTACTGTGACTCAGGACCTCATTAATCATGTTCCTGTTGTTGCTGACTTTAGTTAATATCTTTAACCTTGTTGTCAACTATGTTGTTGAATTCAGCAGCTATATCCTCTTTCCAGTTTTTATTATTTACCTTATCCAAAACCTTATTCTCCAACTTCTCCAGCTTAGAATTCAAGGTATTCATATTTTTTTCCATGGCCTGAAGGTGGAGCTTCATCTCTTGCATCTCCCGCTTAATCCAATCTAGAGTAGTACCCTGACCGTCAGCTTTGTTAACCTCATCTAGACTAGTAGCACCTTTCAGGAGGTCTAAGGTGTTTGTTCCTTATGGCTATTTCCTTCCTCAATGGTATCCTGGTCCATACCATCATCAGTTTCATTTTGTTCCTCTTCTTTTTCATCAGTAGCAGGGGTGTACTGACCAGCCTCCTTTTCCTCTTCAACTTGACCCACCAAGAGGCCCAAGGTATCCTCCTTTTGGTAGTTACCATCCTCTTTACTAGCCAGGTCAATACCATCCTCAGTATCAGAATGAACTTCAACTTTTTCTTCTTCAGCAGTGAAATTCAGAGCGGCTTCCTTGTCATCTTTAGTAGGGGAGTCCTGGGCATCATCTTCCTCCTCTTCAGCTCCTTCCTCTTCTTTTTCTTCCTATTGATTGTCCACTTATTTTCCTCCTTCCTCCTTATCATCTTCCATAATATCATTCATGTCCTCTTCCTACTCTTTCTCTTCAAAATTCTTGTCCTCTTTTTCCTGGGCTCTCTCCTCATTACCAAAATCCACCTCCACATTATCTTCCTCAACACTTCCCTTTCCCTGAGAAAGAGGCCTATTTTCATTAGCGGCATCTCCGCTGATCCTTTCTTTCTCCTTATCATTTTTATTACCATCTTCCTCACTACTTTCAGATATTTTTTTCTTGTTTTTCTTCCTCTTTTTGTTGGATTCAACCTTTCTATCAATCTCTTTGGTCTCTTTTCTTTTTCCAGTGACCCTTTTAGGAATAGGGTCCGGGAGAATAGCTCTAGCATAGTCAGAAATGAGGAGGATCAAACCCTCATGCAACACAGGATTACTAGCTTTCTTCCTATGCTCCATTATGCTACTGTTCAGAGAGCTCAGAAGAAAGTACGAAAAAGAAATCCTCTTATTATGCCTAAAGTGGTTAGCCAGAACAAAATATAGGTTGTAGATTTTGGAATAGCACCCGTCGAGCGTAAAGTACTCGATCATAACCTTCAACATTTTAGCCCAAAAATCCTTAATTTTTGTAATATATACATAATCCCCTTTTCCTTTTGTCATGAGAGCTTTTTCATCAGCAATCTTTGGGAAGAGATTAAAAGCTTCAGTACCAAGCCGATGGTTGCCTCTATGAAAATGAGTTCCCTCCAGGGGTAAACCAATTATCTTGGCCATAAGGGAAAGAGTAAGGGGAAATATTTTCTTCATATATTGACTTTACCTCTAACCCAACCATAAGTGAACAAGAAAGTTACCTGTTTGTCATAGCCGTGAAGCTTTTCCATGTACTGAGAGACCCCTCCTATTCTCACCTTCTTCCAGACTTTCCTTTCTTGTCTCCATTTCTCACAGTCGAAGGGCTCCTCTCTCCTCAGACCTCCTCCCATATTTTGCTTTTTGCTACTATTCTGTCTCGGCTTTTTACCAATAATCTTCTTCTCGTTGCTTTTCTTTCTTTTGTTTTCTTGATTACTTAAAAAAACCTAGATACCATATATCATTAACACCAAAATAATTATCCCACACTTCGCATTACATGCAACCCTCCTCAAAAAAATTTTTGTCCTTGTCATCATGATTTTAAGTGATTTTCCCTTCATTGTGATTAATTTTATCATAAGTGATTAGACTTATGATATCAGCATTAAGATTTGCTTCACCTCTCCATGTTTTGATGATGTCACTCTGGGTACCTTCATTAGCCAACCTGTCCGCTGGCTTATTACCTTCACGGTAAATATGGGTGACGTGGCATTCCTCAAATGAGTTAATTATCATTTTGATTTTGTTTATTATATGGGCTATAGTCCAGGAGCTCACATAATTCCCTTTAATACAATTTATTATGTTCAGGGAGTCACCTTTGATCCAAAGTTTCAAACAACCCATATCTTTGGCCAACTTCACCACATAGAGCGCCGCCTCAGCCTCCGCCACGTGGTTAGTTTTAATCCCTAATGGAACAACAATAGGACCAAGTCAATTACTAGCCCAGTCTCTTATGAGGCCTCCCCCTCCAGCCCTTCTAGGGTTTCCTCTAGCAGAACCATCAAAGTTCCCTTTTAACCATCCCGAGGGAGGAGCATACCACATAACATTATCTCTAGGATTCAGATAATTTTTGCTCTTCAAATTCTCCCAGGAAATAGTACTATCCTTTTTAGGATTAGGGTTCCAAGAATTGGTATCCTTCTTACCAATACTTTTGTAGTTCTCCATAATACATCTGGAAACAGAGTTAGCAACCAAGGGGGAGGGAGATTTTTTATCTCTAAAAATTTTGTTGTTCCTCTCCTTCCATATCTGCCAGGTAAAATGAGGGAAAACAAGTTTCCAGAGATCCTTGGCATTTTTGTCATGAAAAGGGCTCTGCCATTGCTGAACAAAGTCCTGGATATTTTGAGGTTTAACCCACTTCAAGTTCAGAGACAACATGATGTAGTCCCAAACCTCTAGCAAAGGAGTGAGAAGTGATATGTTATATCAAATATAATTGACCTATTGACTATGAAAATTACTGTAGAGAGAAACTTATGATATATATACCTTTTAGAGTTGGTGATGAAATATTGTTAGATGGATGAAAAACATGGAGCGAAGCATCTCACAAAAACAAAGCAAAAGTTGCAATTGTTGAAAAAATATTCACACCCTACGTTACTTGCAAACCGGGTGATATTAAAGAAGCCAGTGCAAAAATAAAAAATGATATATATCTAGCAATCCTTGTAGACAATGACATTGATAAACATGAATAAGAAACTCAAATTAAAAAATATGACATTATACATGTCATAAACCATGTAAAAAAATGTGAAAAAAAATTTCTCTTCTCACAATGCATTGTTCACATAAATAACACACCCCTTTTTTCAAAGCAATGGAGAATACTACAATTGCGAAGGAAATTGAAAATAGAACAAAAATCAATAGACAAAGATGTTTTAATGTCAAGGTTGATTGATCCGCACAAACCATTTTATTTATTCTTGGTTGGAGATGCTAGCACAAGAAAAAATTTCACAACAAAAGTTCTTTATGAAGCTATGATCCGATACTATGCCAACCAACTTGATAATGACCCACTAAAGGTTAAAGACATTATACTTGCCTCTAATGGGAAAGTTGCATTAAATGTAGGCACTGTAACTGCATTCCATTTTCCATTTGCCATGGAATTCTTCAAGATTGTTACCTTCAAACTCTAATACTCTTGATAGTCTAAGCAAGAAACTTAAACGATTGTAATTTTTTCTTGTTGATAATGCATTATTGATAGGCTCAAGAGTGCCATGTAATATTGATAGAAGACTACATAAAATCAAGCATCCACCAACAAAACCATTTGAAAAAGCTTGATATAATATTTTGTGGCACTTTTTATCAAGCACAATATGTATGTGATACTTAGATATTTGAACAACCAACAATAAATAGTAATAAAATGCTTTACACATTTTGGATTGATTCTATTAAATGCTTTGAATTGCACATTATCATGAGGTAAATATATCCAAATTTTATTACAGTGCATAATCATTGTAGAATATCTTAGTAAATTGATCAAGACATCTTGTATTTTAATAAAAATTGCTACAAACCTCCAAATTATCCAAAATTGCCACATTTCCTCTACATAAATTCAATGGTTCATAACCATAATTTAAAAATGTTAAATAATTTCCCTAGTAAATTGTATGTGTTAGAGGCTTCTAATAAAAAAGACATAACAATTGACAACATATATTCTCAATTTGATAAAACAACACTACCTAGTAATCCTTATCAAGCAAGGGATTTTGGTTGAGTTGATTGTTGGTAACATTGACATAGAAAATGACTTGGTCAATGGTGTAGGCAAAATTTTCCAATTGGAGTACAGTTAACAAGAAAGAGATTATTTAGATCCACTTTAATGACCTATAATAGGCAAAATGTGACAACAAAAAATGCAAACCATGTACACAAAGTCTATATGTCTTGACTGGGCACCAATAACAATAATTGCTAGAAAGGTCAATATAGGTACAAACACAATTATTCGATCTCAATTCCCTTTGCAGTTAGCCTTTGCATGCACCATTCACAAAGCACATAGATTGATTATGGATGCAATGGCCTTTGATCCTTACAAATTTTTCCAACATGGTCTTTCTTATATTGCTTTGTCACATGTAAGAAACATTGAATAATTGTACTTGATAAATAAATTAGAGCATTATAACTTTAGAATATCACAAAATGTTCATAACAAAATAGAATGACTTAGAATTTATGCACAATGAAAATTGTAACAAGGCCTTGCCACTATTCTTGCAAGCCAATTCAAGATATGTTATTTGAACACATGTAGTCTTGCTTTGCATGCACAAGAAATAACATATGACCTTGAATTTCTAGCATCAACTATCTTGTGATTACAAGAAACAACAAAGGATCAACTTAACTTGTTTGATGAAAGATTCAATTACTTCACTTCAATTGTTATTCATGGTTATTGTTGACACCTACAATTGATTATAGGTGAACAACCTATGGTAAGCTTAGTCAATTGGGAACCTTATGGACTTTCAATGAGCAACCTCTAAGATTTTAGAAGTCGACTCTTCATTTTGGGTAGAGGGAAAAAGGGGGAAGAAGCACTACTTGAAACAATAGAGGTGAAGCACCAATCTTTTGGAGCACTTTAAACTCAAAATGCATAAGCTATTTCAAGAAATGAAATATCAAGACAAATTTGTAACATATAGGCTCAGGAACAGTTGCAAAAATACATTAACACCAAAAAATAAAAGACATAGAGTGAACCATGCAATACACTCACAAAATAGAGAATCCTTATGCATAATTTATTTAGCAAAGCTTAAAAATAGATGCACTAAAGTCTGAGATTGCATTTAACCAACACAAAAACATTCATGAGCAGTGAAACTCAAAAATCAAAGGGATGAAAGAATGACCAATATGTAATAAGAATTCAAGCTACCCATTACAATTCAAGGCTTACAAAATAAAATAAAACTTTTTGAAATACTTATGCAAGAGTCCTATTCCATTTCTACCAAAAGTTAAGTCTAAAGTCTCCTATTCTAACATTACAATAATCTGCATAAATAGCTAAGTCATTGGCTGAAAATCCTAACAAAAAGAGGATTAGATAGAGTGTTACGTGTTCCATTCTGCCAAGCCTTAGATGTTGGGTCACAACGCTAACCCTAAAATATGATAGCCAACCGTTATTCCAAAAATAGAAATAAATTCTCCATTATTACACTCAATTGTCACTCTTTAGTAATTATGGTAGTAGTTTCACTGAGAATCACACCAAAACTAAAAGAATGATGATCATGCATAGATGGAAGCATGACAAAGTACAACTACAATATAAAGGGTAGAAGTGCATGATCCTTGAGGTTCCCTTTGAATAAAAGCTAAAGCCTCACCAACCCCCACTAGATGCCCACATATCACACCTAGAAGGTATTGAGACCCACCAACAAAAAGAGATTTGGCTGGAAAAAGGACACACAACACTCAAGTGGGGAAACTACCTCCAAAAGAAAACCACACCTTCGATCTCCCGCGAGATGACCACGTGCCATGTTCAAAAGAAATACCCAGGGCCACCAGTGAAAGAGAAAATTATTTAGCGCTTGAGGAACACATGGCACCTTAACAAAAACTATGTTGGAAAAAAGGAAATTCATGGGCAATATGCAAGTTGTGCCGACAAATGGAAAAGCGCATTGCACTAAAAAAATAAATCATCACGAAAAGAAGGAAAACAAGCACCAAACTATCTCCATGAAAAGGTGATGATTCAGAGTTCTGGTGACTTTTAGGGGCATCCTTCTTGCAGATGTGGACACAAATCTTTGGTTTGTAGACTCGAGACCTATCCATTGGGTTTAGATCAACAAGAGACTCAAAAAAATAGAGGACACAAATGTTGGAAATATTCAGGAATTAACCAAGTTACTGAGAGGGGAGGGGTGAATCAGTAACTCCAAATTTTCTTCTAATTTTAACATGTATTTTACTTTTTAACCTTTGCATACAGAAAGCATGAAACTTGAAAGCATTCACAATAATGACACATAGATTTGGTTACCCAGAAACCTTCCAAAAGAAAGTAAAACTGGGGTGGGGATGAAACCCACAAAGCTTTAGTACTGCAGAATAAAGTTGGCCAGTTAAGGCTTACAATTTGATCACTTCTGATGATCTGCCCTGTTAGGAGCAATAAGGATTGCTAAATCCACCCTGTTAAAGGATTTACAAACATACAGTGAAGTATGCACTCGGTAAAGAGATTTTTACAAAGACTGTTAAGTCTACCCGGTTAAAGGATTTAGTACTGATTCACCTGTTAGAATGAAACAGTAGATCTCTGCTTTGCAACTGGATTGCTGATTGAGATTCTCTGATGTACTGATCACCTTCTATGATGAATTTGTCTTTGCTGTACCTTATACTTCTGAAGCCTTCTGCAATTCGCTTATTTCTGCCTTTCTTTTTCTTTCACATATATTCTCCTTGATACATTTCATCTTTTTACAACATTGCTTATATACAGGTCTTAAAAAATTAATTACAATTACAATTACACAGTCGGCTTGACAAATAAACATAAGTGCTACTAAGTCGGCCCAAATATGGTTACTCGGTTCCTTCAAACTGACTCGGTGACTTTCTGATACTCGACGTCCACTGCATTACTCGGCATCATCATGCACTCGGTAGAAGTGAAGGCGCGGTTCATACTGATCACTCGGTAGGTTTTGAACTCGGTAAGTACTGGTGACTCGGTAGACAAGATGTTACTCGATTTACATTGTCCTGGTCGGTTTGTACTAACTTGCTCAGTTTCCACTGCCTGCTCGGTTTGCACTGTCTGCTCGGTTTGCACTGTCTGCTCGGTTTGCACTGTCTGCTCGGTTTATATCCAGAATGCAAATAAGTGTTGTCACTAGTGGCAATTCTGCTTAATGCCAACAATCTCCCCCTTTGGCATTAGTGACAAAAACACTTATTGGCCAAAATTTTATATACACGAATCATGCTGAGTTTTATTTTGATTTTTCAAAATTTGTCTTTGTTATAGGGCTTTATACATTGTCTCCCCCTTTCAATGTGCTAACTGTTTCTTATACAAATCTATACAGTATACATATCTCTCCTTCTATACATATCTCCCCCTTTTTGACGATAATGCCAAAGGTGCATATACAAGTTATTTACAGAGAGAATCCAAAATTTGATAAGAAATCAGAATGTACCTTCATTATTAGTGCCAGGGTTCTGTCCCAACTTTCTTGCAGGATCTTACATGTTTGTATAGCGATTTGGACTTCTGCAGAGAGTTCAATCATGTGATCTGCTATAGAGAACTGATTGTCATGAATCAATGTTCTGGAATGTTCAATGTGCTTATACATTGTATTCATGATGGGAAGGATCATGTGTTGGATGTCTAGCAGTGTGGACCGGATCCTTGAGTCTTCTTTCAGTAGATCAGACTGCATATTAGATAGGTGTGAAATTTTCATGTGATGAGCAGAGCTTGAACTTGGTTCAAGTTGCAGCTTCTGTATGCTGATCTTCATATCCTCATCCATTTTATTCATTTTATCTTTAACATCCTTTGTGAACTCGGCAAAATTGCATAGTCTGGCCAAAAGAGAGGTAGCATTCGAATAAATAGACTCTATGTTAGACAAAACTGAAGACAATTCCACTTGGTTAATAGCTATGTGCTGAGCAATGTGCTCAAGCACTTTATTGTTGAATCTCTTCTCGGCTCTTTCAACTAACTTTTCTGTCCCGGATGAGTCCTCATTGTATTTCTCAACTGCTTCTGCTAATTGTAACAAAACATGCTGGGAGGAGTCTACTTTAATGCCTAATGCATCAGACAAAATGTCCTTAGCATCCTTGATGATTTGATACTCCTTGTCTCTCTCCTCTTTAAGCTTCTTTTGTTTTGCTTTCCTTTGGAGGATCTCACCTATATTCTGCATCTGGTCTGCTGAGAGATTTGTGTCAGATTTCACAAATGTGCAAATCCACAAAAAACCAAGATCACCTGCAAGCAAAATACCAGAAGCTGGAGTGAAAACCTAAGAGAGAGAGAGAGCAAGGGTTTTGAGAATCTCAGCGGAGTGAGAGCAAAATTGTATTTCCCAAAAGTCTGAACAATAATTACAAAAAGCGGCTTATAAGGTGAGAAACCCTAAAGCCGGAGAAAGCTAGGTTTGTGCATTTAATAATTAATAAACATATTAATTATTATGCACCTAAATGACAAGCTTAAGTGAAAAAAGAATAATAGTGACCTTTAATAATTAAATCAGATAGACTTAATTATAAAGGTAAATATACTATTACTCTAACACCCCCCCTTAAGCGAAGCTCAGGAGGAAGCTAACCTAGCACAACTAAGAAAGCAGGAAAATGGGTCCCGGCAACAAGGCCTGATCAGGTACCCAACAACAAAGAAATCTCTGTGAACCGGGGAAATAGAGAAAACCCAGTGGGAAAAACCCTACCCCAAAAAGAGATACAACAACATGCTGAAAAGAAACATGAAGGAAGGAAGGACTCAACAAGACCCCCCAAGGACAACTTCCGTCACCCCAAGCATAGAACGCAACTGAAGATAGCGCGGAGATGCAAAGGGTTTGGTGAAGATGTCAGCAACCTGCGCGTCAGTGGGAATGTACTCCAAAGTGAGAACACCATCCTGAATCTGCTGACGGATGAAGTGCATATGAAGCTCAATGTGTTTAGTGCGCTGATGCTCCACCGGGTTGCGGGAAATGTGAATAGCACTCTGATTATCGCACCACAGAACAGTGGGACGATCAGGAGGAAAACCAAACTCAGTCATCAACTGCCGAAGCCATAAAATCTCCTGACTAGCATGAACTGCCGCTCTGTACTCAGCCTTTGTAGATGAAAGTGCTCGAGCGTTCTGCTTCTTGCACGACCATGTGATAGGACCAGAGCCAAGACAAAAAACAAAGCCAGAAGTAGACTTCCGATCATCAACATCACCAGCCCAATCTGAGTCAGTGTAGCCAACAATGTGAGGAGCCCCTGATGTGTAGTGAATGCCATACATAAGTGTGCCCTGAATGTATCTCAAAATACGCTTGGCAGCGTGCCAATGACTCTCATGAGGCTCATGTGAGAACCGAGAGACTAGACCAACTGCAAAGGAGAGATCAGGATGAGTGTGTGTCAGGTATAACAAACTGCCAACCAACTGCCGATACAAAGTAGCATCCACTGAAGGCGTAGTGCAAGAGGTAGACAAAGTAACACCCGACTGAAAAGGTGTGGGAGCAGGCTTGCAATCAAGCATATCAAAGCGCTGAAGCATGTCAAGAGCATACTTCTGCTGGTAAACAAAGATCCCAGTAGGTGACTGCACAATCTGTAGACCCAGAAAGAAGTGTAAAAGACCAAGGTCAGTCATCTCAAACTGCTCCATCAATGCGCACTGAACATCCTGAATCATAGAAGATGAGCTACCTGTGATGAGAAGATCATCAACATATAGCACAAGTATCAAAATCTCATCCTCAAGACGCTGAATGTAGACTGTAGGATCGGAATGACAGCGTGTGAATCCTGTAGAAAGCAAAAAAGAGTCCATCTTCTCATACCAAGCCCGAGGGGCCTGTTTGAGACCATATAAAGAACGCCGAAGTCTGCAAACCAAGGAGGAATCCTGCACAAATCCTTGAGGCTGCTCCATGTAAATCTCCTCACTAAGATCACCGTGCAAGAAAGCACTCTTCACATCCATCTGAAAAATGGGCCATCCCTGAGAGGCTGCGAGGGATAAGACAAGGCGAATAGAGTTCATCTTGGCGACAGGGGCAAATGTCTCAGTGTAATCAATACCCTCAACCTGTGAAAAACCCTTCGCAACAAGACGTGCCTTGTACTTATCAATAGAACCATCAGCAGAAAACTTAGTACGATACAACCACTTGCATCGCACTAACTTTCTTCCCTTAGGAAGCGAACAAAGATCCCAAGTATGATTCTTCATCAAAGAAGAATACTCCTCCTCCATAGCACTGTCCCACTCAGTATGTCCTGTCGCTGCCCCAAATGTCTGAGGATCACCACAAATAGCATGACTCAGAAGACTGGAACCTGCAATATGAGACCGGGTGCGACGAGAGGTGGAAGGGTCACCAGCCAGAGATCCTGCAGCATCAACTGTAACACGAGCCCATCTAGGCATCTGTGGAGGATCCTGTGGTGGAGGTAAATGGGGATCACCAAGATCTTCATCCTCATCATCCTGAAACACAACTGGAAGAGAGGAGGGAGTAGTGGTGAGTGAAGTAGACTCTGGAAGCGGAGTATCTACTGCAGGAAGGCGCTCATCAAACTGGACATCCCGTCGAAACAGGACCTCTCTGGAATCAGGATCAAACAACCTATATGCCTTAACATCCTCGCAGTAGCCAACAAAAATGAGGTGTCGGCTCTTCCGCTCCATCGCTTTCCTCTGAGCGTCAGGCACAAATGCCCATGCTTCACTGCCAAAAACTCGAAATGAAGATACATCAGGCTTGACATGAGACCAAGCCTCCTCAGGAGTCATATGTCGAACTACCTTGTGAGGCATCCGATTCTGAATATAGTTGGCACAATTGACTGCCTCTGCCCAAAAGGACGAATCCATGGACCTGGACTATATCATACAATTAGCCATCTCCCGAAGTGTTCTGTTCTTTCTCTCTGCCACACCATTTTGCTGAGGGGTGTAGGGCACTGAAAACTGATGCTGAAGACCATGTTCAGAGCAAAAATCTCGGAAAGCCTGGTTCACATACTCCCCCCCATTATCTGTGCGTATCCGGCGAATAGAAAGACCCGATTGCTTCTCCACAAATGTCTTAAAGACTCGAAATGAATCAAAGACATCAGACTTGTACTTCAAAAAGTACACCCATGTGCGCCTGGAGAAGTCATCAATGAATGTGAGCACATATCTGGCACCAGAAAAAGAAGGAGTAGGAAAGGACATGAGGTCACTATGAATCAACTCCAATGGTGCCAAAGCACGAGTAGCTCGTCCCTGAGGAAAAGGATCCCTATGTTGTTTGCCAAGAACACAACCCTGACAAACCCCATCAGTGCAAGTAATCTGTGGAAGCTCAAGAACAAGTGCCTGTGTGCTCATCTGCTGAAGATATCTGTAATTGACATGGCCCAAACGCTCATGCCAAAGTCTACTCACTGAATCTGCATGTGCTATAAGACAGGAACCTGTGCCAACAAAAGACTCAAATCCATCAAATCTGTATAGGCGGGATGCAGTGTCAACACTCCCAGTAGCCACAATCATCTCAGTATCATGTAAGTCCCGAATAACCACATCATGTGGTGAGAACTCAACTGTCTTACCAGAGCCAGAGTGGCAAATCTGATAGATAGACAGAAGGTTCGTCGAAATGTCGGGGACAAAAAGAACATCCTGAAGAGAACCCCCAGCTAATGCAACTGAACCAGAACCCAAAACCGAAAGATGAGATGAGTTCCCAACAGCAATCTGCGAAGTAGCGCAAGGAGCAATTGAGGTGACCAACTGCTGAGTGTGAGTCATGTGGTGAGAAGCACCAGAATCAAGAATCTAGGTGGGCCCAGAAGTCATAGCTCGTGCAGTAAGAGCATGACCTTTCCCTGTAGGGGAGGAGGTGGACTGGGGAGCTGAAATGTGATGCTCCTGCATGGCTTCCTCTAAAGCCTCCAAACGTTTCCAACACCTGGAAACGGGATGTCCATCCTTGCCACAAAAGCTACAGGTCTCAACTGATTTCTTCTTAGTCTTGGAGGTAGACTCAGTAGACTTCGAAGAAGATTTACCCTTAGAAGGGTTTGCTGGAGGTTTGGAATCATTTTTCTGTGCAGGTTTGGAGGAAGACTCATTGCCTGCGGAATCTTTCTTCGGTTTGCCTTTCGGTTTTGGTTTCCCCTGTGAAGACTGAGCAACCAACGCTTGGCTAGAAGAGCCAGAAGCATCCATCTGTTGGATCTTTGCCTGTTCCCGTGTCAACCGATCACAGAATGTCTCAAAAGAAGGCATGGTGTGCCTAGCACCCAAAGCATCCATGGTGGAGTAGAAAGTGGAAGAAAAGATCTGATACTGTCCTCGCAACTTTGAGAGTATCAAGAAGATACACTCATCATCTGTCTTTGTTTTCCCACATCCCTGCAAAACTGAACGCAGAGACTTGAACTTCATCAAGAAGTCCTCAATGGTGGGAAAGCTGGTAGGAGTCAAAGTAGTCAACTCTGCATCAAGCTGAAGTGCCCTGAACTCATTAACTGTGCCAAACAAATCTGAAAACTTGCCCCAAATGGCCCTAGGAGTGGTCAAACCTTCCAAGTGAAAGAGGAGACTGTCGGAGATGTTCAGTGCAATCAAGCCCATGGCTTCATCCATCTTATTCCTGTGCTGAAGAATCTCAAAGGGACGTTGCAGGACAGGTTGGTTCTCATCCAGACATGACCATAAGCCACGTGACATAAGAAGTCCGGTCATGTGTGCTTTCCAGGTATGATAATTATGCGGTGTCAGCCGGGTCACAGAGGGATCCGACATTGAGAGAAGAAGAAGACAGAAGTAGAAAGGTCTTTTCTGAAGTAAATTACAGAAAGGAAAAAAACACCCCCCCACAATGTATAAATCAAACCCCCGTAGAGCAAATAACTGAAAGCACAAAAAAAATGAGGAGAAAACCTGGACTCCAGAAGCAGAAAAGGAGGAAACAGAAGCCTCTACTTTGACGCTGAAAACAGGTACTTAA
This sequence comes from Chamaecyparis obtusa, assembly GCA_027943335.1. Classification (NCBI taxonomy): domain Eukaryota; kingdom Viridiplantae; phylum Streptophyta; class Pinopsida; order Cupressales; family Cupressaceae; genus Chamaecyparis; species Chamaecyparis obtusa. The sequence continues at coordinate 1,464,555 of BSBK01000596.1, forward strand.
ATGGCTGAATCAACTAACGAAACTAGCATCATTGCGTCCGTCTTGGAAACACCTTTCCGGCGATATTTCATTTTCCGAAAGAGGACACCGTATGCCCAAGTTATGAGCAAAAATGCCCAGGTACCCTCAAAATGCAAGCTCTCTGGAAAAAACCAGTGAGGGCAAAAAAATTGACGGCCGTATGACCGTCACTAGGCTGTCGCTGACGTCAGCATGACGTGATCACCGTATAATTGCCGGAAAAGTTTGACGGCGCCGGAAAATTTTGAAAAATCGCCGGCAAAATTTTGAAAAACTGCCGAGAAAAAGTTTCGGCAGGTGACGTCGGATGACATCACTTGTGGCTGCTGCGGGTGGCGGGCCGGTGGCCAGGAAGCGGCTCCACCGGCAGCGATGGCGCCCGGGCGGAGCGCGGGTGGCGGCCGGGCGGTGGGCGCGGCGGCGCGGCGGGGGCGCGCTGGCGGCGCGCTGGCCGGCAGCCGCTGCGGGCGGCGCGCTGGCGGCGCGCTGGGGGCGCGCTGGCGGCGCGCCAAAGTTTTATTAAAAAAACCTTTTAAACGTGTTTTTCGAGAATTTTTTTTTCTCAATTTTCGAGCCGTACGGCCCTGGAGGGCAAATTTTTCTCCTGAGGTCACGGAGGCCAAACTGGTTCGAGTTTTATATGATTTCGACTCTCCCGGACCTTCTGAACGCAATGGCGGAGTCTGTTTCTGCTCAATCTGCTCCAAAAGATCGTGCCTCCCTCAAAGTGACAGAAAACCCCAGAAACAAGCTGTGGCTGTCGTCTTCGAATCCAGGCTTCAAGAACTTCAACCTCGGCAGCGGCAGGGAGGCTTTGATACCATGTAAGATTTCACAAATGTGCAAATCCACAAAAAACCAAGATCACCTGCAAGCAAAATACCAGAAGCTGGAGCGAAAACCTAAGAGAGAGAGAGAGCAAGGGTTTTGAGAATCTCAGCGGAGTGAGAGCAAAAATGTATTTCCCAAAAGTCTGAACAATAATTACAAAAAGCGGCTTATAAGGTGAGAAACCCTAAAGCCGGAGAAAGCTAGGTTTGTGCATTTAATAATTAATAAACATATTAATTATTATGCACCTAAATGACAAGCTTAAGTGAAAAAAGAATAATAGTGACCTTTAATAATTAAATCAGATAGACTTAATTATAAAGGTAAATATACTATTACTCTAACAATTTGCAAAATCTAATATAGGAATCTCTATCTCTTCATCTAGGTCTATATCCTCAACTATATTTTTACCCAAAAATTTTATACTCGGTAGAGCTTTAGGCTTATCTGTACTTAATGCTCTTGTAGTAGTGACAGTAGATAAAGTAGGGCTGGCTATCGACACTGGTATACTTTCTACTGGAGAACTTAAAATATTTACACTTGAAGATTCAAAAGCTGGAAAACTTACTGGTACAGGAGACTGCAGCTCGGTAGAAGAAATGGTAGCTGCCTCTGATGTTGCTAGGGATGATTGGACAAATGTAGAAGTTGTCACAACCATGCTAGAAGGTGTCTCTGGGCTGGATGTAGAGATTTTCACTGGAGAGGTAGGAAGGGATGCAATGACTTCTGCTGCTATCCTTACAGTATCATCTACCTCAGTGTCTTCTTCTTGTTCATCGCTGTCATCTTCAATATCTTTTATTATTACAGTTTCAATGCTCGGTTGGTGAAGGTGGTATATGTTCTTCCATGTGGCTTTTGCAGCCTTCACAACCGATTCAATATTGTTGATCAAAATCAAACAAGTATTGAACTTCAATGTCATCTTATTTTCATTTTCTTTTAGTGCCTTCTTTACTTCATCATTATTCAAGCTCGGCATCAACTGTCTTAGGTTTTGATCAAATATGTCTATCACAGTTTGCCTTGCATTGCTCCATCTCATTTTTATTGGATTCAATAGAACTGCTGGAATCTGTGGGGTAATTTCTTCAGGAGAGTATTTCCACTGTCCCATCTTCTCAACAACAGCATCTTCTATTTCCTTCTGTTCTGCTTCCGATCTGGTTTCATATTTCAAGGATTTTATGTTACTTACTCCAGATCCTGATCCATCTCTAAAGAGTTTGAGCTTTTCTTGAAGGCTTAGAGGAGGCCTTTTGAATACTATGTCTTTATCTGCCTTTTCTGCCTTGTCTGCCTTACCTTTTGTATTTCTCCTTGTAAACACAGCAGTGGGAGGCATAGATGCCTTAGTGATGAAAACTTTTCCTTTCTTCTTTGCAGGTTCTGGTTCCTTTGTTTTCTCAACCTTTTCTCCTTCTTTTTCATCTATTTCTTCTTTGTCCTCGGTTATCATTTGCATTTTGGCTATCCTCTTCTTTCCTTTGTTTACCACCTATGGAAGCTTTATGCTTAGTTCAATTCTCACCTTAGCTTCATCATATGTTCCAAAATATGGAGCTTTGGGATTGATAGGCTGATTTAGAAGAGCTTCAATGATATTCTTGGTTTCATCAATATTTACCTCATAAGGAAGAGGTTTTACATATACAGTTCTCGGTTTAACTGCTTGAATATACACATTATCACAATCTACCATAAAACAGATGTCATCTTTGTAATCTTCCACCAACTTCTGTGGAATCCGGAATCTGTCATTCATTTTCTCTTTGAAAGACTCAAAATAATTATCCATGATGCTTTCAAAGTTTTCACCCATTTCTGCGATGTATTCATTTATTTCATAGAGTACTGTCACATCTTTTCTCCATACAACTTTTCCTTTAGAAGGGAAGAATTTCTGAACATAGAAGAATAAACAGACTAACAAGGATCCAAACTTACATGGATTGTTTTTGGAAGTTTTGATGCTTTCCATGTTCTTGTTGAACTGTTTCAACAATAAGTCTGCTAGGTCAAATGTTAAGTTGTTTTAGACCACTTTGTATGCTAGGTCAATAGCTTCACAGGAGACACTGTTCTGTCGACTAGAACTGTAAATCTTGTGGGCAATGATATGTGTACCAAACTTCAGTTCGACGTCGGTGATGCTGCTAACTTTCATGCCTCTACCATCCCACTCGGCTAGGGTTTTCTTCTCTAGTTCCATCCGACCTAGGGTTTTGGTAGTTTTAGCTTTGTTCAACATGGGAAGACCGGTGACTTGTTGAATCATTTTCTTTGTGATCTCAATAGGTTGCTCAAGCCAAATCTTTCCATCGTGTACTCGGCTGAGAATGTACCTAACCCATTTATCTTGAAAGTTTTGAGGAAGATGTGCAATGTGAACTAAACCCTTATCTTCCAAATGTTTGTGCTCGGGCTTCAAAATACCATCCACACATAGTTCCTCACGCACAATGTCTAGTTCTAGGTTTCCCATTTCTTGAATTGAACAGTTAAAATGATTACGGATATCGTTGATAAGCAGTACCTTAGGAGGAATCTGAGATTGAGCTCCGTTCGGATCTAGGGCTGCTGCAATTGCGGGCACGATCTTAAAATCTGGTGCTTTCCACTCCCCTTGGACTAACATATCAAATCCTTTCTTCGCTGAAGTGCTGGATGATGCCATGGTAGCTCACAGAAAATTCCTTTTCGCAAAAGTATTAAATCGCCGGGTTGCCCTTGAAGTTTTCTGCTCTCAAAGTGCTAAAGATTCGCGGTGAAGAATGAGTTCGATTACTTGCTTTTTGTTTACAATTCTGTCATTAATGCTCATTTCAAATTAGGGTAGGAATTCTGACAGACTGTTACCCACTAAGAATTAATTGCTCGAAAAAGACTTCGCAGCTCGGTGAACTTGAGAATTCATACTGCTCCGACCTCGCTCGGTAAAGACAGGTACCGACCTTGCTCGGTGAAGACTATACCGACCTTGCTCGGTGAAGACTATATCGACCTCCATGTGATCTCACTGCATCTTGCATGCTGATTTAGACTTTTCTTTTAATTTCAGTTCTGGAACTGCTTGAGATTGATCTATGAGAATACAGTTCCAGTGCTTCCTTGGAAATTTAGTTTGAGTCGGTAGAGCCATCCATTTCATTACTTGGACTGGATTGCTCGGTAGCTTTAGGAATCCATTTTTGTCTTACCTGTTTCCTGACCTTAGTTGCTTCATTCTTCTTTCCTTCTTCAATTTCACTAGCATTCATGCAGTTTCTGGCTATGTGACCGAGTTTAGTGCATTTGAAACATCTTATGGTAGTATCTCTTTTCCTTAGATGATGTTTTATGCAATTCATGCCAATGTGTCCATATTCTCCACAGTAATGACATCTACACCAGGTGTTGTAGTCCCATCCAAACATTGCTTTCACAATTTGTTCTGCTGGATTAAATATCTTGGATCTGCACTCGGATGCCTTGTGACCTTGTTTGTTGCACTTATGACAATTACCTCTGAATCTAGGTTTTTCCCTGCATTCATTTGCTTTGTGACCGGGTTGATTGCAGCTATAACATTTTCCATTGAATTCTGCTTTTTCATTGTTCCAACATTTATTTGAAGTATGTCCTATTTTACCACAATGATTACAAGTAGGTTTTTTATTTCTTTGAGTACCTTGCTTAGAGGATTCGCCTTCTTCTTTGTATCCAAGTCCTGCTTTTCCTTTTTGCCTATGAAGATTTCGTTCATACAGCTGATTCAAGTCTTCTTGACTTTTCAGCATTCCTTCATTGATTTGTTTTTCAGCGTTTAGGTCATCCATCAATCTTAGATTGGTTTCCTTTTCAGATCTTAGTTCTTCTCTTGTGTTTTCTATTTCTGAACTTAGATTTAGAATTTCTTCATTTGTATGAGAGATCTGATCAATTAGATTTTCTAGCTGAAGGGTTTTTTTTTGGACTTCAATGTTTCTTCCATCTAATTCATCTTTCAACTTGTTTCTTTGTTCCAAGATCTCACAGAATCTTGTAGAGTGTAGTTCTTGTTCTCTTTTCAATTTTCTCACTTCTTCCTGCAGAGACCCATTCTTTTCTAGGAGTTCTTTGATAGCATTGTTTGCTTCATCTGAGTTATTTGAGGGAAGAAGATCTTCAATCTTTTCTTCAATGTAATTTTGATCATTCATCTGATTTGCAAGTTCCTTCCTTCTCCTTAGGGATTGGGAAAGATGTTCTTTTGCTTCTTTGAGTTTAGCTATGGCCATTTCCAGATCTAGCTTTTCATTTTCAATCACCTTGTTCAGTTTGAATACCTCCATTGTCCTGGATCTTTGCTCAAGCTAGTTAAGCTTTGTCTTGAGAACCAATGCAGCTCTGATACCAATTGTTGGAAATATTCAGGAATTAACCAAGTTACTGAGAGGGGAGGGGTGAATCAGTAACTCCAAATTTTCTTCTAATTTTAACATGTATTTTACTTTTTAACCTTTGCATACAGAAAGCATGAAACTTGAAAGCATTCACAATAATGACACATAGATTTGGTTACCCAGAAACCTTCCAAAAGAAAGTAAAACTGGGGTGGGGATGAAACCCACAAAGCTTTAGTACTGCAGAATAAAGTTGGCCGGTTAAGGCTTACAATTTGATCACTTCTGATGATCTGCCCTGTTAGGAGCAATAAGGATTGCTAAATCCACCCTGTTAAAGGATTTACAAACATACAGTGAAGTATGCACTCGGTAAAGAGATTTTTACAAAGACTGTTAAGTCTACCTGGTTAAAGGATTTAGTACTGATTCACCTGTTAGAATGAAACAGTAGATCTCTGCTTTGCAACTGGATTGCTGACTGAGATTCTCTGATGTACTGATCACCTTCTGTGATGAATTTGTCTTTGCTGTACCTTATACTTCTGAAGCCTTCTGCAATTCGCTTATTTCTGCCTTTATTTTTCTTTCACATATATTCTCCTTGATACATTTCATCTTTTTACAACATTGCTTATATACAGGTCTTAAAAAATTAATTACAATTACAATTACACAGTCGGCTTGACAAATAAACATAAGTGCTACTAAGTCGGCCCAAATATGGTTACTCGGTTCCTTCAAACTGACTCGGTGACTTTCTGATACTCGGCGTCCACTGCATTACTCGGCATCGTCATGCACTCGGTAGAAGTGAAGGCACGGTTCATACTGATCACTCGGTAGGTTTTGAACTCGGTAAGTACTGGTGACTCGGTAGACAAGATGTTACTCGGTTTACATTGTCCTTGTCGGTTTGTACTAACTTGCTCGGTTTCCATTGCCTGCTCGGTTTGCACTGTCTGCTCGGTTTGCACTGTCTGCTCGGTTTGCACTGTCTGCTCGGTTTATATCCAGAATGCAAATAAGTGTTGTCACTAGTGGCAATTCTGCTTAATGCCAACAACAAAATCCTCAACAAGCACACACTTGGAGAAAAACATGAAACTACAACATGCATTCCATTAAGGAGAATGCATTATGTGAAACAAAACTTCTTGGAAAAGAAAAATCCTAACCTGCTATGTATAGATATTTACATTGCAAGATATCAAACAAAATCATTAACTGGTTTTGTTGAAATAGCTTCCCTTTCTAACTAGCCTTTGATATATTACATATTTCTAGACAACTATCTAGAAAAGAAAACTTGAAAGGCACCTAACATGCTAGGGTGCCCCTTGAAGAGAAAAAATAAAGAAACTCACCCATGTTGGAATGCCATCTCGTAATGGAAAATGGGTGGGCTTCTTCTTTTCTTCCTTAAACTCGGCTTCATGCTCAAAGGTGAGCATGACCAGTGGGGACTCATAGATCTGGACCAAATGTCTAATGGGACATCCCCTGATTGGTTTTGCTACACTCTTTTCCCTTAGATAGCCATTAGAAATAGAGTTTTATGGATTCTTTACTACAAAGGAGATCCCTTTCATTTTTTGTATCTCTCAGTTTGTATGCCTAGAAGTCCCTAACTCAAGGTTGACGAATGCGCAAATGGCATCGAATTCATCTAGAAAGTCATCCTCGACATTGATTTCTTCTAGGACCCCCTCAAGGCCTAGAGTTGTCTTTGTAACATAACCTAGTAGAACAAGAAATGCCTTTTTCTGAACTATCATCTTTATTGTGTCAACAATAATTTCCCCAATCTCCTCCATATCAATGAAGAAGGGAAGCTCATCAAAAGTGGGATTGAATCTTCCTCCTCTTTGTTTCCTTCTTCATTCCATGTCTACAGAGAGGCTGGTATGAGAACAACCTTCTCCATATCCTCCTGCAACTCCTCCTTTCTTCTTTCTTCTTTTTCTCCCTATTCCTCTGAAACCATTTTATCTAATCCATGAGAAAAAGGAAACCCGTGTCTAGATGAGTCTACCTCTTTCTTCAAAACCAGTCACTTGGTCCTTTCCTCTTGGACATAAAACTACATTGCAAGGAATTGATATTATTGCATCTTTAGGACATCATCTTGCTACTGCAACATGTAAGCTTGATAATCAAACTCTTCTCATCGGCGATGATAATCTTGTTCCTCCTTTAGAGCTTTAAACTCTACCTAAAGATTTATTAATATTTCCTGACAACTAATATCTTTTTGTTTTCTCACATTGTGGTTGTGGGCGCGAGGGTAAGCATGTTGATAGGAGTTAATAGGAACCTCTTGTGGTTGGTAGGTGTATGTGTGGGTAGACGGGAAGTAGGCATCATTGTTTTGCTCATAACTAGGAGTAGAAATGGTGTATGGAGCAAAACTATTAGAACTCCTGGCTTGATATTGTTGGTAAGAAGGTGGAATGCGTGAATTTTCATGAAAAGGAGGGGGGAAATATTATTGGTTGTAGTATCCCTCCATTTTAACACATACGAGAAGGGGAAGGATTTATGAAGGGAAAGGGTGTGTAAAAAATGTGAACTTCACTCATACCATCATAATCTAGGCCAAATATGGCTTTAAAGTCATCGAGTGCTTAGGATCTACCTCTTGAAGGCTGAAAAATATTGAAAAAGGAACCTCTTATGCAGTTGTGAAAACTCGATCCCATCGGGCGTGCCAAAAAAACTGTTGATACCTATAATTGCTTCTAGGTGAACAACCTATGGGAAGCTTAGTGAACTGGGAACCTTATGCACTCTCACTAAGTAACCTCTAGGATTTTAGAAGTCATCTCTTCATTTTGGGTAGAGGGAAAAAGGGGGAAGAAGTGCTACTTGAAACAACATAGGCAAAATGCCTAGCTTTTGGAATATCTTAAACTCAAAATGCATAGGCTATTTCAAGAAATTAAATATCAAGGAAACTTTACAACATATAGGCCCAAGAATAGTTGTAGAAATATATTAACACCATGAATAAAAGACATAGAGTGAACCATGCAATACATTCACATAATAGAGAAGCCTGATGCATAATCTATTTAGAAAAGCTTAAACATAGATGCACTAAAGTATGAGATTGCATTTAACCAGCATAGTAACATTAATGAGCATTGAAACTCTAAAATCAAAGGGTTGAACGCACGATCAAATTGTAATAAGAATTCAAGCTACCAATTATAGTTCAAGGCTTACAAAATAAAATGAAACTTTTTGAAATACTTCTTCTGCAAGACTCCTATTCTATTTCTGCCAAAATTTAAGTCTAAAGTATCATATTCTAACATCATAATGCTTTGCATAAATAGCCAAGGTGTTGCTTGAAAACCCTAACAGAAAGTAGATTAGATAGAGTGCTACATGTTCCATTCCATATATACATACTTATATGTATGTATGTATGTACACACAGACACACATGAGCATATTAAATTTTCAAAGGCAAAGATAAATTTCTCATCACACATATAATTTTTATATAGCATGATATGTACAATTCAAATATTTTTTCTATGTGCAAAATTGTAAAATTAACTGATTGGTCGACTATAATTTTCCTGGTATTTTTTTCATCTTTAATGCACAAAATTGGGAAAAAAATGACTTGACATATGCTAAGTTTGTATTGCAGTTACTTGACAATACATTTAATAGCTGCAAAACATCATTACCAAAGATAAACTCGATGGGATTTGTTTGCCACACGACAACTAAACAAAAGCTTATTTGAGTTCTGACCTATTACCACACTCGCTAAAACATATTGACCTACATATAGCCAAACCAATAACTAGGCATAAATTGCTTTAACAACAAGAAAAATCAGTGAACACGCTAAAGAACAAATTATGCTACAAATGAATCAAACAATAAATTACTCATAATTTGAAATTTTGGGAATCAAAGTAAAATAGAACTAAGCATCAAAGCTCATATACATCAATTGGCTAATGAATTCTTGATTAATACCCAACTCCTTAACGAATATAACCTAACATGCCATAGTTCTCTTTTACTTTTGGTTGCATATTGAAAACTCACAAGAAAGATATTGTCGAATATGTTTTGAAGAATTAGTCATTGTAAAATAGATCTTTGGCACAAAAGGTTGTGTTCATCGAGCAACAAATGAATTTCTAATGGATAATAAGCATGTATGGCCTATATATACTGTTGCAATGTTTGTTACTTGGATATATTTAAGCTATGTTCAATGATTTAAATATTGTATATGTTTAACGTCTAACACTAAATAATAATGGTACTCATTTATATAGATCATTAAAATAGTTAAGAAACTCTTATGGACAAATCAAAGAAACAACCCTTGTATAGCTAGACCAAAAGCTGTAAGAAAAACAAGAAAATTATAAGATCAAAACTTATTTTCAAATTAGTCAATGTTTTAATACATAGAAAACAATTGAACGACATAGCTTTAGCAACACCTTGCTCAAAGTCTTCTAGTTTTTATAAATATTTGTGCCATGATATTATCATAATCAGTTCATTTGCATTTGCACATTAGACCTTCCCAAACAACTGCTCATGAACAACTCTCTCAAGGAATACAAACAATAAACCAATCAACATGCTTGCAAATACTGTAATACCCCCAAAATGGGCTATAAGTTCATTAATCTCCTACATCATCAAATCATACAAAATCGACATCAAAGTCCTAACCTAAGGCACATCTAAACATCATCGAATCCTAATTGATTATCTTAAAATTCTGCATCAGGGAATATTCCTAGCAATATTCTTAATTATCTTAATTAAATTTAATTTTATAATTATTTGGCAATAAATCACATTTATCCTAAAGTTTGATTAATTGAATATTTTCATATTTAATTAATTAGATTTAATATCTTGCCACTTAATTGTGTAATTAAATTTAATTCTATCTATTATTAATTGTATTATTTAATTTTGACAATAAATCTAATATCATATGAAAAATTGATTAACTTCTTATTTAATTAATTAAAGCAAGTTGTCATTATTTAATAATATAGTTTTTAATAAAAGTTTGATTAAATAATTGATTAACCCATAAATCAATTATTTTATTTTTAAAAGCAGTTAAGTTGAAAATAAATCACTTTATTATTAAATTAATTCATAAATAAAACATGCACAATCATAAAAGCAGACAACTATCAATTATCAATTAAAGTTAAACTCTATTTTTTAAACTTAGCTTTTGCATGTTTTTGTGAGTTAATTATCTTTTATTTAAAAATAACTCAAAAATCAACCTGAGTTATTTGAGTGATTTATGGCTTTTATCCATGCACCTCCAAAACCCTGGATTTCTATAAAAACAAGGCTTTAGCTCATCTCTCAATCATCTCTCAAATTTGCATCCACAAGATCTCATAATTGTGCAAACTTATGCTGGAGAATTGGAATTGAAGAATCAAAGCTCTTGTGAATTGACATCTTTGTGAGAGCAATCTTATTTTTGCATTCATATTGCATATCATTGTTAGATTAGCATTGCATATCAATTTTCAATAGCATTCATAACATATCAATTTCATCTAGCATAGATTCATATCAAGTTTTTCATTATTATTGCATCATAAAATCCAAAAAAAAAAGATTAATTACATTCAATTCATATCTAGATCAATTGCATTCAAATCTTTCATTTAGGTGTCGTCTAGGTCACTGATCTCGATAACAATCTGAGAACATTAATCTCGCACCTACTAGAAGGCAGTAAATCGCTTGGTTAGATTAGATTTCAATTTTGCACGATTTTGATTATAGCTAATCTCTAATGTTTTACTGAGTGTTGTGTCTACAGATCAGGTACAATTTTCACACACACATTTCTAGCACCCACCGTGGGGCAACCCACCTTTGCATGCTGGTTTTGATTTTTTTTTGGGAGCTAAAACCCCAAAGTTTCAAAGATTTAATTTTATCTCCCAAACGGCTTACATTTTTGGTCTGAAATTTTTTTTGTAGGTTGATGACATATCAGGGAAGCTTCGATAAAAAATCTATAATTTTATAAATTTTTTTGAATTTTTAATAATTTTTTTTCAATTTTTCATAAAAAATTAATTTTCGGCGCAAATCAAAATATTTTTTGGAAATTTTTACATTTTTGGAAATCTCTTCAAATTCTACAGGGGGTTTATTATTTGTGTTTTAAATTTGGATGCAATTTAATAGCTCAAATAGTCAATTTGCAAAAACTGGTCTGTTTTGATAAAACGGGTCTCTAGGGCACAAATGAAGAGATTTTTCTAAAATTTTTGCATTTTTCAAAATCTCTCTATTTTTTAGTAGGGGTCTCTATTCTGAATTTCTATTTTTGTGGCCAAAATCATATCAAAAAAATTAGATCTTGTTGACTAGGTCAAATGCAGTGCAAAAAAATTAAAATTTTGTGATGGGTATGCACTTATTTTTCATATGATTCAATGCATGATATGAGTTGTCATTTGGATTAATTTATGGTTATTATTTCTCCTAACAATTGATTTTTAGATCTAACCCTAGGGTTTTCATAAGTTGAATATACCTTGCATATCTTGTTTGCTTGTTGGCTTGTTGGAGAGTTCGTAGCTTGCTTGCATAGTAAAGCTCAACAAAAATTGCTAAAAATCAAGTAAAATCTACTAAGCGCGTTGCAAGGATCCCAGGTATTCTCTTTCATCTAATAATATTTCGATTTGGGACTTAAAATAAATCTCTCACGTGTCAAGCTTGTGTGCATCTTTTCATGCTTTTGATCTATTTCTACACACTTGCATAATTGATACTAGGTTGTGATCCCTTAAGGATTCATTAAGTAGTCTTAGAATACTTGTGATTGATCTTGATTGCTATCTTGGGTTATTGGACTCACTAATCCGCCGGCCCCTCATTTCCGCCCTGTGGTTGCAATCTCAGCGCCATAAAGGGGAGGGGTCAACAGGACAGAAGCGTTAAGTGTTCCACTTGGCAACCCTTTTGTACTTTTAGGAACTCACTTGTTTTCTAAGTTGGGGACTCATTTTTAGCTTTTGTGAGGTGTTAAGTGTTCCACCTTGTGGACTCATCTCATATTTTCTTTAAGCGTTAAGTGTTCCTCTTTCTACTTTTTGGATGCTTTTGGTAGATTTGCTTTCGGGAATATATCTGTGCTCACATAGTAATTAAGCCCTATGAACACTATTCATGATTCTTGAGAGATTGGATTCCTAGCGAAATCTTTCTTGATGATAGAATCCTTGTAGGTAGGGAGGATACTTAGTGCATTTCACATTCAACTTGGTTAGTGCGTCTTCTCTTATTGATCGACACATTCTCTCTCCGGAGAGGTTGATAGATCACGTGGGGTTGATATCACGAGCTTAGGTGAATCAAAATTGGTTAGTGCGTCTTCTCTTATTGATTGATACATTCTCTCCCCAAAGAGGTTGATAGATCACGTGGAGTTGATATCACAGACCTTGGTGGAACAAAACTTTGTCTTAGCGTGTCGGATTAATTTGCTTGCTTTGTTTGGGTTAAAAGTGAAAAGGTGTCAAAAACCTTGGATCTGGAGCCAAGTCCCCTTGTGGTATAAATCTATGAGTCACCTTTAGAGAGGGTTAACTGTAGCGGACAATCCCTTCATAGGGCAAACTGCGTTGACGGAACCTCAAGCGGTAATAGCCATTTTCGCCATGGTAGTGACAGCCGCTATATAAATGTCCTTGTGGAAGAAATCTCCACGGGTATGGTTCATTGTTGGGTTGTCAGATCTCCCTAGCAACTCTTGAAGATTAAGTTCTCGGACTGTGTCAAAACCCTGGTGCGCCAGGATTGGAGTTCACCCCTTTGAATCATAAAAGTTGCAGAGTCAAACCATTACTAAAAACCCTAGAGCGGCCAATTTTTCACTTTCAAGTATATGTGCGTTATTGCAAAACTTTTCAGAACATACACAATTAGTACTCTCAGGGATTAGCACAATTTGGTCACTTGATTGTTCATGCGCAAGGTTGCTTTTGCCCTTGTTCATTGTTTTAAGACGTGCTTGGAATCACTTGCTAGCTGTTCTGCGTGCTTGTTTATCTACTTGGCTATTAAAAATGATCAAATCTGGTATAACCTTCAAAATTTGGATAGTACAATTTGCAAACAATCCAGAACTGAAAACCTTAAAGTTTGCAAAAATTGACGTAAAATCCTTTCTGGAGTCAAAAGTCATTTCAGGAAGTCAAAAGTCATACGACTTTTTGTCAAGTGTTGTTTCAGTATTGCCCATCTGTCGTATGAGTGAGAACCCAGTGTCGTACGAGTTTTCAAACCAGCACATTCAAGAAAGTCAAAACCCTATTGACAACTGTCGTATGATATTGACAACTATCATTTCATTGCTACCCAACTGTCGTACGAGTTTAGCAACTTTCGTTTCATAGACTACCCAGTGTCGTACGAGTCTGCAGAGTGTCGTTTGGAAAAATTTGAGAGAGTTGTTAGAAATTGTCAAATTGCAAGATATCCAATGTTTCCGGCCTAGTTCCAGAATCTGTCAAAAATATCATTATGTCAGGAACAGAGCAGTAGCTATTGAGCATTCTACCATTTTCCAAGAGTGATCTTTGAATCTGATCTAGCCTTCTGTTCAATCAATTTGAGTCCTTTTTATCTCGTGTCAAAACCTTGTCATAACTATCAATCTTCAATCAATCTTCAAAAATAGACTAAGTGTTGAGAACTCGTGTCCGCTATCTTTTGGGCGATCTATCCCATACATCTAGGACACAGTTTCCTTCACCCACATCTCATCAGATCTTCAAAACTATCATAATCTTGACAAGGTTGCGCCATCCGATTTTCTCGAATCAAATTGTTCTTCAGTTGTCTTAGTCCTTTTCTTCTATTTCATTCAAAGTTAATGGTGGAGACCAGAGCTTCTTCACACAAGAAATCAGAAGAAACATCTCAGTACTTACTTTTGACCAATACCCCGGGTCCAACTCTTGAACAACTCATCAAGTTAGGTATCTACGAAGACGACGGTCTCGGTAACTTTCGATTGAAAACTGGTTACATACCTCCTTTATCAACTCATAGAGGTAATTAGCAAACTCCTCCTCAATCTATTCCAGGGAGCCCAAAAACTCCTACCATGTCTCAAGCAGGGACAAACCATGGTTCTCTAGGAGGAGGGTCCCAAGGACACCATTCTCAACATAATGCCGACCAAGAACCTACCCCCTCTGAAATCCATCGATGTCAGAATGACAATGAATTCCAGAGAATGATGAGGCATTTCTTGAAAGTGGATAGAGAGGCATACTTTTTACAATTAGCCCAGGAAGGGGCTAAGCTTCCTCCCAACTTTAACGTTGATGATATAATCACACATGAGGAAGAAACTCCACTCACAGCTATGACAAAATAGATGCATGCTATACAAGTTGAATTTAACAATCTTAAGAAGGAGAAGGAACCCAAGGAGTTCTCCATGGAGGCCCTATGTCCTTTCCCATTTGACAAAAACTTGTCTATGCCACCATTCCCAAAAAGAGTGGAGATACCAAAGTATGACAAATATGACGGACACTCTGATCCTCAAGATCATGTCAGAGAGTTCTGTACGCAATCCATGGAATTCATGCATGAACTGACTTATCTAATGCGTCTTTTTCCTAGATCCTTGGGAGGAGCATCCATTCAGTGGTTTTCAAGATTACCTTCTACGATCAAAACTTTTGAGGAATTGATTAAATTGTTTTATCAACAATATTCTTACAATATTCAACATCCGGTCACCATGATTGATATCTATAACCTCAAGCAATATCCAGGGGAATCATTCCTAACTTTCCTCAAGAGGTGGAGAAAGAAGTTCTCTCTATATGCTAGACAAATTCCCAAAATGGAGAAACTTGAAATCTTTATCAATAACCTTGTTCCAGAGCTCAATTATCCATTACAAATGCAAGATCATGTATCTTTTGATAAAATGGTGGATAATGCAATCAAGATTGAGAAAGTACTTGTCAAGAAAGGAGAAATCACACTTCAAAAGGACAAGTCTGAATCTGGATCTGGCTCAAAAGATAAAAATAAGAGTTGGAATACAAACAAAGGTATCATCTCTGATGGTGTTGTTGACACTATCCGCACCCCATCAAAGGCACCGGCCTACAATCTCACCCTTGACACCAAAGCCATTGAAGCTTCAGAGCAAAAATCTGTTGAACCATCTCCAAAGAAGCCATTCAAACGATGGGATAATAAACAAAAGTTTACTCCCCTGGGAGAATCTTGGGAATCTTCCCTGAGAACCCTGATAGCTGATAACATGATCTCTTTACCACCAATCCGAAACCCTGATCCGGATCCAAAACCATATTGGTGGAAAGATAATGAATTTGGTGCTTTCCATCCGACTAAAGGCCACAGAACTAATGGATGCTTCCACTTGAAGCATACATTCAAGACTTGATAGATCAAGGGGACATCACGATCAATAATCCTACCAGCAATAATGATCACACAGCATTTACAGAACCGTTTCCACAACATGGCAAGGGAGTTTCCACTTCTCAGCCTAACATGGGGGCAAAAGTCAACTATGCCTACCCTGGAAACAATGCTGTCATCAATATGGTTGAACCATGTCTCTCTGAGAGCTGCAATGTCATCATGATTGTACGAAGAGATAGAAATCATTCCTCAGCTAATGTGGTTACCAGATCACAAGCTCAGGCTCATCTAAAAGGACAAACACCAAGTTCATCTAATGTCCCTAAAATACCTTTCAATCTCACATCTGCTTCTAAACAGAAGGTTGCCTCGAAATCTTCCAATCCAAAGGATACAAGACCTACATCTTACAACATCGTCCAACAACTCCAGCATACCAATGCCAAAATCTCTATGTTTGAGTTACTTCGAATATCTCCAGCTCATAGAGATATCCTAGACAAAGCTTTGCTCAGCTCTAATGTTCCTGATGATCTAGATCTAGACAGGTTCTAGACTATGGTTGGTCATCTAACGTCTCCGTAATATATCTCCTTTTCAGAGGAAGATGACAACTCCCTAAGTCACCCACATAATCAGCCCTTGCACATAGAAGTCTTGATCCAGAACCATCGAGTCAAACGTGTGTTGATAGATGGGGGCGCAGGCCTCAACATTTGTTCTTACAACTTAATCACACAGTTGGGATTCTCAGAGATGGCTATTGATCCTCGAAAGAAGATCACCATAAAAGCCTATGACGAACAAGAAAGAGCTTCTAAAGGAACCATTGTCTTACCTATCTGAGTGGGTTCGGTCATCAAAGATACCACATGTCAGGTGCTTGATCTACCATTGGCTTACAATATCCTTCTAGGGAGACCCTGGATACATGAAATGCAAGCTATTCCTTCTACGTACCATTAATGCTTGAAATTTCCCTATGAAGGAGTGGAGGTTACTATCCCAGCAGATCTGAGTACAACTTGCAATACATTGAAGGAAAGTGCCGATAAGCTTGTTACCAATAACAGAGAATCTTCCATCAAGCAGCTAAATGTTTCTTCCACATCTAAGATGGACGACATTGCTAAAGAGATCAATATCAAAGAAAATGGGATGGGAGAGTACACTATAGAGCCAGTCTTGTCTCTGACATCTCTCCCTATCTCACCCAAGTCATATGGACAATCTTTGAAGCAATCTAAATCAGAACCTAAGGAACCTATGGAAGCATACAAAAGAAATTTTGTGGTGGAGCAAGTATCCAAACAAGAATTTGAAGAAGATGAAGCTGTGCTGGCATGGCTATATAAAGAGGATTCTGAATCTAAAATTGTTCAACCTAGTGAATCTATAGCACCTCTAATCCCTTCTAATTCATATGGTCCAGGAAACAAATTGATAGCCAAGATGGGATATTCCGGTCAAGGACCTCTAGGAATCAGCGGAAAGGGTCTTGTGACACCCATTTCACATATTGGTAGAGCCAACAAAGATACTGGTGGCTTAGGGTTTAAGAAGAAACCCTATCATCTCAAAGGTGGTTGTTCTCATGTCATAGAACAAATTGCACTAGGAGAACCCCTTCTTAAGAAAGAAGACACAGAACCCTCTGACGATGATTCAGATAGCTCTGAGCTTATCCCCTATGAAAAATTGCCTAAAGAGATCAAGGATCTTCTTGATGATAAAGATGATCCTATCAAAAGAATTAATGTAGTAGAAACACAAGAACCTACTGTAGCGCAAGAGATGGTTGCACCACAAGAACCAGCCAATCTCAAAGGTGATCAAACTGATCCAGAAGTAGAGAGTAGTTATTCTGACACTGATTCCCATGAATATGAATTCAAGTCAGAGACTAAGGGTAATCCTTCTTGGGGTATTCATCCTGATTTCACACATTTTCTAAGATTTCCTAGAGATCCTGAATCAGAAGCTGTGTCAAATGACTATGAATGGGGTGCCATTCCAGAAGAAGATGAGCTTATAATAGAGAAATATATTGATGTTATTCACCAATATGTATCTCAACCCAACGTAGGTCTAGAGCGAAACAATGAACTTAACGTGTCTGATCCACCTATGGCTGAAGAGGACTCCCATGATGATGTTGAGCCTATTCACGAATTGAACATTTTGAGCTGTAATATCACCTTTGAACTTGAGCGTTGGGTTATGACCAATGATGACATATCCACATCTGTGAACACCATATCCCAAGCCTTTCCTACTTTAACTATCCAACACCCTGATCTTATTGACCGAACTTCCACGAACCCGAGCCATGGTATCTACACCTTTCCAAGTGACTATGCCCTTGCTTGTTACCTCAATGCAGTCGAGCCTATGAGGACTTCCATCAGTGAACCAAGCGTCAGCATGACCGAGTCAGACATCAAATATCTTAGTAAAAAAATAAAAATAAAAAGAAAAAGAGTTCTGAGGGTGAAAACCATTTTGTGGCAGTCTCAGAACCTACAAAAGTAAAAAGAAAAGACGTATCTAAAGGTGAAAACCTCTCTGAGGCACCTAAGGATGAGATATTTGATGTCCTTCTGAGTCATTTACAAGATAGATCTCCAGTTCTGATTGAGCCAACTCAATCCATCAATTTGGGTACAACAGAGGAACCACAATTGGTACATGTAGCACAATCTCTATCGGAAGAAGGGAAATAGAAATTCACTACATTCTTATAAAAAAAAAAGATCAACTTTGCATGGAAATATTCAGATATGCCAGGATTGGATCCCAATCTCATTATGCACCATCTATCCATTGCTCCTGGAGTAAAACCAATCAAACAAAAATTGAGAAAGATGCATCCTCATGTTGCACTCTTAGTCAAAGCCGAACTAGAAAAACTCCTAAAAGCTGGATTCATCCGTGTCATAGACTATGCTGAGTGGATCTCTAACATTGTACCTATTTCAAAACCAGATGGTTCAATCAGAGTGTGCACGGACTTTAGAGATGTGAACAGAGCATTCCCTAAGGATGATTTTCCGCTGCCTAACATTGATATGATAGTGGACATGACTGCGGGCTATGAAATGTATTCCTTAATGGATGGCTTTTCTGGGTACAACCAAATCAAAATTGCTCCAGAAGATCAAGAGAAAACAGCTTTCACATGCGCGTGGGGAACCTTTTGTTGGAATGTTATGCCATTCGGACTCAAAAATGCTGGAGCTACATATCAAAGAGCAATGACATCTATTTTTCATGATATGATGCATAAAACAATGGAGGATTACGTGGATGATACCTTGGCAAAATCCATGATTAGAACTGAACATCTAATAGACTTGAGCATGATCCTAGACAGAATGGAACAGTTTAGTCTCTGACTAAATCCTAAGAAGTGTGCTTTTGGTGTCACTTCTGGAAAGCTCTTAGGATACATAGTTTCAAAGAAAGGCATTGAGGTCGATCCAGCTAAGGTGAAAGCTATTATAGAGATGAAACTTCCCAAGAATATCAGTCAAATGCGAACTTTGCAAGGCAGAGTACAGTCCATCAGGAGATTCATATCACAGTTAGCTGACATATCACAACCTTTCACAAAGACATTACATAAAGGTGACCTTTGCATGGAATGAAGACTGTGTAAAGAATTTTGATCATATCAAGAATTATCTCTCAAATCCTCCTATCTTAATGCCTCCTATTCATGGGAAGCCATTAATATTATATGTCTCCGCAACAGATACATCACTGGGGGCATTGCTAGTGCAACATGATGAAGACAAAAAGGAAAGAGCCATCTACTATATAAGTAGAACATTGGTGGCATATGAGAAGAACTACTTAATGATAGAGAAGGCATGTCTAGCTATGATCTTTGCATCGCAGAAACTGAGACACTACATGTTAGCTCATACTACTCATTTGGTAGCTAAAATTGATCCACTGAAATATCTCCTAAGCAAAGCTGCCCTCACAGGTAGACTAGCTAAATGGGTCATGCTCTTGAGAGAATTTGACATTGAATATGTTGAAAGAAAAGCTATCAAAGGACAGGTCATTGCTGATCAATTAGCTGAAGCACCACTGTTTGATGATACACCCATGCAAATGGAATTTCCCGATTCCTCTATCATGCACTTCTCTTCTAGAGAATTTTAGTTATTCTTTGATGGCTCCTACACACAAAATGGATCTGGAGCAGGCATATTGTTCATCACTCCTCAAGGATACTCGATACCCAAAGCATTCAGACTAAAATTTCCTTGCATAAACAATATTGCTGAATATGAGGCACTTCTCAATGGTATGAAAATGGAAATACAGTGGAGAGTTACAGAGATGCACATCCATGGAGACTCACAATTGGTTATCCATCAAGTCAATGATGTGTACCAAACCAAAGATGAAAAGCTCATTCCTTACAAGAGAATGGTAGATGATTTAAAGAAATACTTCATCTCTATCACATTTGAGCAAATACCCAGAACGGAGAATAAGGTTGCCGATGCAATGGCGACACTATCTACTCTCTTACAGCAGCCCGAACATGAGCTACGCTATGAGTTCCTGGTGGAATCCCTATCCTATCCTGCATATGACTCCCTTGAAACCCGCATGATCTGCACTATTGTAGGTTAGGACTCATCTCGCTACAAAAATCTATTCTCCTATCTCCACGACCAAATCATCCCTGAGTCCTTTAACCGTTTTGAGAAATGAAACCTTATCTGATCCGCATCCTGATATGTCATCATTGGTAATGATCTGTACAAATGAGGTCTAGATGGTACACTGCTTAGATGTTTAGAATGGGAAGAGTCTCAACGTGCATTAGAGGAAGTCCACGAGGGTATATGTGGGTCACACTTGAACGGTTTAACGTTAGCTCGAAAACTTATTAGGGTTGGGTACTATTGGCCTGAAATGGAGAAAGAGGCTATTAAATTTGCTAAAAACTGTTAACAGTGTCAAGTACATGGCAACTTGATTCATGCTCCAGGGAGAGATCTAATTCCCTTTACTACACAATGGCCTTTTCAACAATGGGCATTTGATCTCATAGGTGCTATCCATCCGCACTCTTCTAATGGACATACCCATATAATCACAGCCACAGATTATTTTACAAAATGGGTAGAAGTAGTTCCTCTAATACAAGCAACGGGGAAACAGATCTCTATGTTCATCCTGAACTACATCATTTGCAGATATGGGATCCCTCATTCCATAGTCACAGACAATGGGGGACAATTCAAAAATAAGGACCTAGATGACTTATGTGACAAATTCAAGATTACACGACATTGGTCTTCTATTTACTATCCTCAAGGGAATGGACAAGCTGAGGCTTCAAACAAAAATCTCCTAAAAATCTTGCACAGAACAGTGAATAAAATAGGAAGAGACTGGCATCTCATGATCAATCCAGCTCTCTGGGCATACAAAACTAGTATCAGAATGCCTACAGGGGCTACACCTTTCACTTTAGTTTATGGGTCTGAAGCAATACTACCTATTGAGGTTGAAATCCCATCGCTTAGAATCAGAATGCATGGACTTGTCACTGATGAAGACTACAGAGTGTCTAGGTTACAAGAACTGGAATTACTAGATGAGCGCAGGCAAGCAGCGTATGATCATCTCAGAGTGTATTAGAAAAGAATGTCTAGAGGCTACAACAAGAAAGTCCGACACAGAGAATTCCAGATTGGTGATCTAGTCTTGAGAGAAAATCCTAAAAATCAATCACATTGAGAACGCAAGGGGAAGTTCGAACCCAATTGGCTGGGTCCCTTTGTTATCACTACTACTTTTGGCTCTGGTGCCTATCAACTCTCAATGAAATTGAAATTAGAGGTTAGTGATAATCAAAATCAATCAACTCCTATCTCAATATCTTTCAATCGGTTTCTATCTTGAGATCGGTTTATCTTTTGAATCAGTTTCATATCTTTATCAAACATAGACTATCTTTGAACCACTGTGCTTCGCACAGTAATTCAAAGAGGGGCAAAATGTAGTACCCCAAAAATGGGCTATAAATTCATTAATCTCCTACATCATCAAATCATACAAAATCGACATCAAAGTCCTAACCTAAGGCACATCTAAACATCATCGAATCCTAATTGATTATCTTAAAATTCTGCATCAGGAAATATTCCTAGCAATATTCCTAATTATCATAATTATCTTTAATTTAATGATTATTTGGCAATAAATCACATTTATCCTAAAGTTTGATTAATTGAATATTTTCATATTTAATTAATTAGATTTAATATTTGTCACTTAATTGTGTAATTAAATTTAATTCTATCTATTATTAATTGTATTATTTAATTTTGACAATAAATCTAATATCATATGAATAATTGATTAAATTCTTATTTAATTAATTAAAGCAAGTTGTCATTATTTAATGATATAATTTTTAATAAAAGTTTGATTAAATAATTGATTAACCCATAAATCAATTGTTTTATTTTTAAAAGCAGTTAAGTTGGAAATAAATCACTTTATTATTAAATCAATTCATAAATAAAACATGCACAATCATAAAAGCAGACAACTATCAATTATCAATTAAAGCTAAACTCTATTTTGAGTTAAAGCTTAGCTTTTGGATGTTTTTGTGAGTTAATTATCCTTTATTTAAAAATAACTCAAAAATCAACCTGAGTTATTTGAGTGATTTATGGCTTTTTCTCATGCACCTCCAAAGCCCTGGATTTCTATAAAAACAAGGCTCAGCTCTTCATAACTCATCTCTCAATCATCTCTCAAATTTGCATCCAAGCATCCACATATTTTGCACAATCACGCTGGGGAATTGGAGGCTAAGGAATCAACTTGCGAATTCAAAGCGTTGTGAGATCAATTTCAATTGCATAGCTTTTATATCTTAGCATAGAATTTCATAGTTTTCATATCATTGTTAGAATCTTCATTGTTAGATCAATAGCATTCATAGATTCATATCAGTTTTTATCATTCTTATTGCATAGAAAATATCAAAAATATAGATTAATTGCATTCAATTTCATATCCATCTTTTACCTTCAAATCGTTCATTTAGGTGTCATCTAGGTCACTGATCTCGATTACAATCTGAGAACATCAATCTCGCACCTATTAGAAGGCAGTAAATCGCTTGGTTAGATTAGATTTCAATTTTGCACGATTTTGATTATCACTAACCTCTAATGTTTTACTGAGTGTTGTGTTTACAGATCAGGTACAATTTTCACACACACAAATACCATACTAAATATTATAGCAAATAGAAGGGGTACTGCTTATTTCTTATTTGTGACTAGATTTCCTCTCTGATTTTTATGAATAATAATAAAAAAAGACTATTGTATATTGCCTATACATTACGTAATTGCTAGTATTTTCAAAATTTAATTGTTTAAAATTAGAGAAAAAATCATAGCAAAATTCAAAAGCAATATGTTTTTGTTTATTTTCCTAGATCACATGCAAAAAAAAGGGTCACATGCCTTGTTTCTGCTAACACATTTTCAAAAATGTGGGTACGTACAAACCAATAAAGAAGTAAAATACAAGACCATTGCATAAACAATGCATTTGATTTGATATCTATTGGTACACGTATTCTATCTACTTCTCTGATTTTGTTTAGAGCCTATGTTATGCTTTTACAATTCTAGCTTACAATAATGATATGTTTAGACTTGTCAATAGTCATACACAATTCAATGTCATTATATTGACACACTGCTATTTGGGTTTTCCTTTCTTTGCTTTTGATATTCTAGCAATTGTTAACATGGAAGATGCAAAGGCAAAATAAAACTTGACATCCAAAACAAGACCTGGAGATCAAAATATGTACTAGCATACATCTTTCTCTATCCACTTTCTCATTCTTAGTTTAGATTACATGTTGCATTCCATTTTTGGATTGTCTAACTCAATTCAAAATTCTATTCTCTACTATGCTACAACCTCTATTGAGTTGGTAGCTATGTAAATGATCTATCTGACAATGCAAGTTGTACCACTAAAAATCAAGAGCAAAAAAGGCAAGTATTTGTTAGAGGTCTTTGAAATTATTTCCTTTGATTCATAAAAAAACATCATTTTCCTTTGTTACAACAAGTCTATGTCGAATGCATTTCAAAACAGATCTAAGTTAGAACAATCCCATACATCTTTGAAATTAGAAATATGTACAACCTAATCTGTAATTACTTTTAACGAAGACGTGTTAGCCATATATGCCCTTGCCATTGGTAAAAAATGCTACAAGACAATGAAAAACACCAATTGTCCATGTTGACCTTGTTGACAACTTTGGTCAAATGACCATAACAACAAACTTGAACAATAGAATAATTGATACAATTTTGCCTCAATTAACATTTGGTAAAGGCATCCATCTAACAAACTTCATTGTAAAGAAAAATCCCAATATGAACACGGGGATGTTGATTATTGTATCTAATTCACGCCAAAAACCACAATCAAAAGTATTGCTATAGTCTATAAACAATGTAGACTTACACAAGACACACCAATATCCCAATTAATCAACTAAACCAATCTATATTCTAGTTGGTACAATAGGCGTTCTTGTAGAAAGTCATAGTTAAAGTTCAACCCAATTTCAATTGCATGTAAAAGACAAATACTCACTCTCTGATACAACTGCTATAAGTAATACATATAATTATAAGCACTTGTTTTATGCTTCTTGCATTGAATAGTTCATGTTCACAAACAATAAATTTGCTCACTTATTTTGCAGATTATAGTCTCAAAAACCCATGCTAATGCATATGCAAGACTTGAACAAATTCTTGCTTCAACAAAGAAACCTTTTCTCTTGTTAAAAATATTGTCCTTAGTGGGCCAAGAGGAACATATATTGTAAAATCAACATTGTCTACATACATTGATGAGTTAGATGATACTTGTACAAAAGCAACCCTTCAAAAACTTGCCTTGTCAAATCTACAGGTGAACAACAAAAATTTCCATATTACATAGATTCTAGCTCATGATATTTTTTTGAACTCAACATGCTTGAACATTTTTTGTTATATTCTACGTACTTGCAGGTCACTAGCCTACCGAAATCCAAAATGTGTGCTTTCCATTGTACTAGCCCCTCAGTGTGAAATGTTGAAACATAGTATCTTTGACAAACACCTATGCTAATAACACTAGACATTGCACAACATGTGCAATCAGAAGAACTTTTACATACTGACCATATTTGCAATGCATTATTGATACTACAGATGGTGCAATTCATTGCAACTTGCATACCAACATCTTACATTAGAACTTACCAATGTATCATTTGAAAAGTACAAGAAAGACATGTCCACACTTGTATATGCCATGCATAAATTCTAAATACAAGGGACTTTCACAATTGCAATGAATAACTCTATCATTGCTATTGCACAGTAAACTATATATGCAATGTTTTGAACACTACTATTCTTCACCCATTCAATTTGAAAACACAATTTTTGCCACTAAACAGCTCTAAACTTGTTATTCGATGTCAATTGAAGAGTGTCTAGAAAAAAGCTACACATAATGAAATAGAAAGTTTTGACATTTGCAAAAGTTTTAATCGCATACATATTATTATAGGTATAATTGTTGTTCACCTTGTTTTTTCTTGTTTTAGTCCTTGATATGCTAATTCTATACAAAATAAAAGCTTATTTATTTATCGTACATGCATGATAGCTTGTAC